>CM053785.1:884092854-885357854 GCA_028749045.1 Cupressus sempervirens | reverse complement strand
CAATAATGTTTCCATTAATGCAAGTATCTAAAGGTAAAAGTTGAATATATTTTTTCATTTACTTCAATGCAGTAAGGGTATACGGTATAAATAAATGTCATTTCCAACTTAAATTGAATGCACCAACTAATTAAATCTATTACAAGAAACTATTTTGTTAAAAAAAAAAATCTTGACTAAATCGAAAATCAATAGATATGTCCTACTTTCTAATTAAGGCAATATGAAACTTTCTTCAAAGTCTCATTATGTTGTAGCCAACCCTTGGAACTTAAAACAAGAAGTCTTGTTTGGGACATTACTTCTCTTAAACTCTACAAAATACAAATCGACTTTTTTCCTTGACAAATCATAGGCAAAGAATTCCACTATAGGTATAGAGTAACACCCAAAACAAGATTCCACACAACCAACTCATTTATATATTGTACATTACTACACATAAGTATCACCCAACCTCTCAAACAAAAGTGAAGGCCAGGAATAAAGCACTAGCCCGCAAAGTACAAGAGTACGAGATCTTAATTCAACAAGAGCTCTTGGCAAGCTGGAGTCCCTGCCTTTTGTTATGGTAGGACCGCAAATGAAAGTGAAAAACATAAGCTAAGTTTGGAGTTGAAAACATGAATCATTTTGTATACAATGATGAGTACCATCTTATATCTCTGCTCTTTTAAATTTTAAAAAGATTATTTACTTGTTATATACTTACATATTTTTAAGATTTGAATATTGTTGAAATTAAATTTTTTTTTTTTTGATCGGTAAACGGTCAAGGCCTGGATAAATTCTATTAAATTAAATAAAAGATTACAATAGTTGTCCTCCGTTCAAATGGGCACAAGTAGGAAAGAACGAAGAAGAAAACCTCCAATCTAGCTCGGGACATCAATCCTATATTATTACATTTTCAAAAGGGGCATACTCCAGTAAATTTTACAAATATTACATTACAAATCTTGCAAGAACGTTCCCTTCTATAGTACATTGATGTCAGAAAAGGATCTTTATTAAGCCTGCTCAATTCCACCTTTGAGCTATCTGATCCTCTCATGCTAAAAAAATATTTCATCTATTAAACTAATCAATCACGCATGTTAGTAATCACAAAGAAATAAGGAGATAACCAAATGTTGGCAAAGAAATCGTCACCCTCACCATATCCTGCAATAATGAATTTAGCAAAGAGGAACCTACATCTATTAACACATTACTAAAATTCTAAAGAATTTATTATACTGCTACCATAAAAAGGAGATTCAAGATGAAAATCTCTGGTATCCTTAATATTAATAAAAATAACTAGGACACCATTCCACCATTAATCGAAGGAAATAGATCCTAAGATTTAAAATCCATAAAACATAAATGAAATTATTGTTAAAATATAGAGCACATTCTGTCAATTATATGTCAACTTCCTGTGTATATCCTACTAAAAACTCTTACATACAAAGGATTCGAGCTAATTAGTTATACCAATTAAAATAGAGATGTTAACTCAAAGTACTGTGCCAATCTGATACTAATCGAACTATACCTAATTATAGAGTAGTAGGAACCAGAATAAATTCCATTCATTTCATTCATCACCTAAAATATTAAAACCTACTAAGCTATAAATTATACCGAAAACAAACCAGCCATTCACTTTTCTAAGAAAACCTATTGAATTTATATTAGAGAGAGCCCATTAAAACTCCAATTATTTAAACTAGTATTATATTAACCATAAACTACATAACAGTTATACAGAGAGTTACAACCAGGGATGTTGTTAAGACATCCATTATTAAATCTAATTACTGCCATAAACCCTACCTTTCGACCCATTTAAACCTAAAATTTACACAAATCAAAATAGCCCTCAAACTGATTGCGCTATATTACACTGTACTAACTAAGACAACAAAAATGGCCAACCTCACTGTAGCCTCCATTACTTTTTCTAGTATATCATAATCACTTTTGCCACATTGCTTGGATTCTCTGCCCTAAAAAATGGAGGGAACTCGAACGAATTCTTCTCCCTACTGGTCTTCTTGATGTTTGAAGTACATAAGTTAACTTTGTCAAGATCTTCGAACGAAACCCCTGGATGGATATATGCCTTATGAATTTTAAGGTAATTAACTAACCACTCATGCCCTAACATCGGAACTATCTTCCTCCACCCCATAAGAAAATGGAAACAGGGCTCCATTTTGGGCCATGCCATTTAAAAGGCTACTCTGTCTCAGTGTAATAACCCCTATAGGTTATAACTTCTTCAAACACCAAAACTCTTTATACTTCAGTGGTTTGACATTTCATCAAACACTTTGCAAGAAAGCTCTGATACCACTGTAATAACCCTCCTCAAATCTGCCCTCAAAAAAATGCTGATAAAAGCTCAAGGAATTTCATCAAACAATTCACATGCAAGGGACGTATGACTAATATAGTATTTCAACTAGCTTCAAATGACTTTTTCTTCACTTTGCATCAATGAGAATCTTGTGCTAGAAGACTACAATGGACTACACAATGAACTAACATGAGTGTGCTACTAATTTTGACAATATTCAGTGCATATATATGATCTAAGAATGAGAAATGAACACCTACAGCCAACTGGCATTTTTACAAACAGTTGGTATGCAAACTAACTAGCTGATAAATAATGATATTAAATTTCTTAAATGACACCAGCAACTATTATCTTCGTAATTGCAATAAAAAATACAATGCTCATGAAATATGGCCAAGACTTTGGCATTTACATGGATTACAAAATGATAATGCTGGTATAATGCACACTTATAGTTGAAAACTTATAACACCCCTAAAAGCAATACTAACAAAAGAACCTGGTTGTAGATGGTTGTAATAATTTTTCCTTCAATGCTGCCCCTTCTGCTTTGCTTTTTTCGAACTGCTTTTTTGGCCTGCTTTTTCGGTTCTGCTTTTTCGGACTGCTTTTTCGTACCTGCTTTTTCGGTTCCACTTTTTCGGACTGCTTTTTTGTACCCGCTTTTTCAGCCTACTTTTTCACTTCTGCTTTTTCAGACTGCTACTATGTTGAATCTCAAGACCATATCTTTCAATGGTGTCAAGATTTCTAGCTTGAAGGGATTTCATCCTTCAAACTATTGAGACATAATCTCCAAAAAAATTTCCAATTTCTTTGATATTTCCAAGCATGCCTAAAAGAAGCTCTTCCATTTCTTTTATAGTGTTCTCACAAGGGCTCAATCCTTTGTTTTATCAATGTGGGATAGAACATCACTCCCTTTTATGTAACTTATGTCTCCAATGTGTTATAAAATAAAGGGGACTCTTTTAATTTAAATATTTCCCACAAACTATAGTCTATGCATTAATAAAGTTAAATATTTAAATTTAACTTTATAAAATAGCTTTATCAATGCATAACAAATTTTATCAATGATAAACAAGTCTTCTTGCCGATTTTAAACAATTACCATCGACATACCGCTGCCACTGGATGTCCGACCATATCCAAGATGACTTACTATAAATAGTAAGTATGCCCAAAGTTGCCTCAAAACCCATCAAAAAGACCTGCAACTGAAACTATCTAGGCCAAATGGCCTCTAAGTCCCTTTAATGTCCTGGTTAGCCTACGAGACCATGGAGAAATAGGCTAACGACAACATCATGATATGAATGCTAAAAAGGGGACATTACAGTCCACCCTTCCCAAAATTGCTTGTCCCCAAGCAATGGTTGAACAACAACCCAATCAATCCACCTGGATCCCAAATGTAGTCATGAACTATACTGTTGTCAGTCAATATAGGCTCCTGCAACAACCTTTGAAAATTAACCAAGAGGAATCCATAATCAAACTGACAATTACAGCTCAACCAAACTCCAAAATCACAACTGCCACAGTCAGAAACCCACAAGACACAAACTCTTAGAACATCAGAACCCAAGTAAAGTGGACAAATCAAGCTGCCAACACAATAAATACCATCAACGCATCCCACTGGCCTATACGGAATGTACAATCCAACTCTGCAACAATGGTGAACGCTCCCGAATGAAACTGCACAACTCCTGCAGTCAACACAACTTTACAGATCACTGGCCACTGTCTCATAACCATAACTCCCATGCACCGCTGATGGTGAAAAGACATCACAAGATAAACAGCAAGAAATGGAACCCAAACCAAATTTTCCTGCCATCAACTCCTCAACACAAGGATCAAATGCTAACTAATGTACATACCCTGCAGTATAATGCTGATAAAAAGAACCAACCTCAGTCAACAGCTCACCATGAACAAGTGATACAACCCACTGTGACTGATCACCAGCTAAGTCAAGAGATGTCATAGCCAAAGGAGTAGAATCAATAACAACAACCGTTGAAGCATCACTCCCAAACTCCTGCTCTAAGTCATGTATTATCAAGCTGTCAACGGCAGAACCTATCGCCATGTCATGCCCATCACAACTCTCATCCTGTGGCGTCAAACCGTCCCATAACTGATGAGAAGCACCAGGAATCAAAGTATATCTCTGTATCATCATCTCATCAACATGGTCATCAAAGGTAAATTGATGAGCATACCTCACAGTGTAATGCCGATAAAATGTGCCAATCTTAGTTAGTGGCTCAGACTCTAACCCAGATGAAACTAAATGCAAACGATCACTAACCAAGCTGGAACTGACTACTACCTCCGAAGACATTGCCAAGGGAGTAGTATCACTAGCAGGAACCATGCCAACTGCCGGCTCACCAACATCACACATGATCTTTGATACAACATCTCTAGTCTTCATGCCATTAGTACTAGAGGCCACCACCATGTCAGGCATACCACAACAATCTGTTGCAACACCCAACTCAACTGAACCTGACTCTAGTGAGAACGAACCTGATATGCCGATGTTAGTATCAAGGATGGATGCATCCCCATCTCCACTATCTCTGATAATCTTGACCATGGACATCCTCGGATCACCAGACACCACAACTTGTGACTGTACAGAATTTGGTAAAGATTGCAGTCGCTCTAACTCCATGGTCACCTTAGCCAAATGAAATTGTGACTCCTCGAAAGTCAACTGTGTACTCTCAAGAATCTTAGAAGTCACCTCGAGCTACTAAGTAAGCTCACTCACCTCATCTTCCTTGGCCAATAATGCTTTGTATGTTGTACTCCCCCACTCCATAAGATAATCTCTGTCGGCTACCAACTGCATATAATTCTGTCTCAAAATCCGAATAGCCTCCCATAAAGAGTGGATCTCTGTCACGGAAAGATAATTGCCTCCCTGCTCATTACTAGTAGGAGAACCCCATTCATAAACTGCTAACAACTGACGAGTAGCATCAAAATGCTCACAAACGATAGCAATGTCTCACTCACTAACTCTCAGTAGACTAGACACATGATTGTGTTGGCTGGTCAAACTTCTATACTCTACCCCCGGTACACTATCCAAAGGAGTAACCTCATAATAGCTATCATCTATAATACTGCCATCCAAATTCTGTAGTCCAACTGATGAACTTGTATCATCAAACGGAGTGACTGAAGAATCAACATAAACCTCTGTATCAAAGGAAACTGTTGAGGAGACTAAGTCCTCAAAACTGTCCACAACATCCCCCTGGGTGTCATCTATAATAATTAGATCCTGGGACTCTTTTGTAAACTTTGTCATATATAAGAGATCAACTACCCATTCCAACAAGTATGGTCGACTGGATACATGAACAATGCCCAAAAAAGGTGTGTAAAAACTAATTCTAGCATCAAACAAGCTGCTAGCATGGATGAGAACTACACCTGGCAAACTACTAATCAAGTCCATGATGGTGCAACAGATACTACTACCAAAGAATGATAAATATATCCGGTCAAAATGATCCCAAGTACTAAGATAAGGATCCCAACATCTAATCCATGAACGGAAACCAACTGGAAATTCAAGTAAACTTCTCACTTGAGTAATGTGAACAATACCAACTGACTTCACTAACCTATCTACAGTCTCTGAATCTAGAGTGTGAATGCTAGACGTACTCATATCATCATCAACATGTGACTTGATTGTAAATGAAAATTGAGTCCCTGCTATATGTGCTAACTCTTGAACTGAACTCACCTCAAGACAACGCTCGTCCACATGTCTCTCAGAATCCTGGAGAGCCAACTTCATTGCCTCCATGCCTTCCTTGATCTGTTGTAAGTCGTCACAAGAAGAACCTGTTGTGACTCCTTTCTGTCTCTCTTGCAATTGAATCATCCAAACGTGATTCTTAATCAATCCATGTATCCTATCATGATGGGATAAAGCTGTGAAAATATTCTTGTCCCTTGTCTTCAGCTGGTTTGCCAAACCAAGTAAAAAGCTACTAGCCTCTATCTCATGTGAAGAAGCATCCAACTGTGCCTGATACTCACTTTTTGCAAAGTCTTGAATGCTCACTTTCTGATCAATTGTACTATCCTCAAACATGATAGTATCCTCAACTGTTGTAACTTCATCTAGCCCAACTATACTAGGATCACTATCTGTGTCAATCACACAATCCGGTGTGCCTATGATATCACCTTCTGATGCAACTGGCTCAACCTGCACAACATCTGTAACCCCTTCTGCCTGTGAAGATGATGCAGATAAACCATTACCTGAAGATGTGCTAATGTCTCCCTGTATAGAATCAGCATGTATGTTAAACTCCTCATACAAGTTTTTGCCTGTCATAGGGAAGGTACGATCCTTAGGCCTATCAAAACGTTCAATTAGTCTCTCCGTAAATTCCACATATGAGGTAATGTGTGTGTGACCCATAGTGACCATACCATGATACCACCACTCGTGTGCTAACCCATCCAGGTGAATTTTTGCATACTTAATAGCTTCTTCCTCAGGCATAGGGTTCATTTGAAAGTATGTGTCAAGCTTTTGAATCCAAGCTCTTGCTGTAGACTTCCCTAAGCCATCGTAATATGGTAACTAAAGTTTCCCTACTTTCTTCTGTAGCTCATAGCTCTGGTTCCTGTCGTGTCCACGTGGCATATGTTTCATCCACACATCTATATACTCCCTAAAGGTGATTGCAGCAATAAAATTTGGACCTCCGGCTTCCCAATCTCTCCTCAGCTGGTCCTGCATATCAGTGATCTGGAGCTCTGGTACGGGCTACTCTAGAGATCTAGGAGGAAATATGGGAATCATGGGGCGCGAACTCATTGTCCTAGTTTGCTGGGGTGCATGACCGAAATTGTTCCCAACTTGTTTACCTCCATTATGTGCCCCATCCTGATTATTACCATTCTGATTATTTCCTCCACCCATATTAGCATTCAACCCCATTTGACAAGCCATCATCTGCATCATAAGCTCAAATCTCTGACCTTTTTCTTGTGCTCTTTGCTCTGCTAATCGCTATCCTTGTGCTAAGGTGTCTAATAATTGTAAGAATCTTTCCTTTCTCTGATCTAGACCGGCATTCATTTTTTCAAAGATTTTTCTCTCTATCTGGCTATTCCAAATTCCCTATAAGACCTCTACAGGATGGCAGGACTTATGGCTTTGATACCACTGTAATAACCCCTATAGGTTATAACTTCTTTAAACACCAAAAATCTTTATACTTCAATGGTTTGACATTTCGTCAAACACTTTGCAAGCAAGCTTTGATACCACTGTAATAACCCTCCTCAAATCTGCCCTCAAAAAAATGCTGATAAAAGCTCAAGGAATTTCATCAAACAATTCACATGCAAGGGACGTATGACTAATATAGTATTTCAGCTAGCTTCAAATGACTTTTTCTTCATTTTGCATCAATGAGAATCTTGTGCTAGAAGACTACAATGGACTACACAATGACCTAACATGAGTGTGCTACTAATTTTGACAATATTCAATGCATATATATGATCTAAGCATGAGAAATGAACACCTACAGCCAACTGGCATTTTTACAAACAGTTGGTATGCAAACTAACTAACTGATAAATAATGATATTAAATTGCTTAAATGACACCAGCAACTATTATCTTCATAATTGCAATGAAAAATAGAATGCTCATGAAATATGGCCAAGACTTTGGCATTTACATGGATTACAAAATGATAATGTTGGTATAATGCACACTTACAGCTGAAAACTTATAACACCCCTAAAACCAATACTAACAAAAGAACCTGGTTGTAGACGGCTATAATAATTTTTCCTTCAATGATGCCCCTTTTGCTTTGCTTTTTTCCAACTGCTTTTTCGGCCTACTTTTCGATTCTTCTTTTTCGGACTACTTTTTCGTACCCACTTTTTCAGCCTGCATTTTCAATTTTGCTTTTTCAGACTGCTTTTTCGTACCCATTTTTTCAGCCTTCTTTTTTGGTTCCGCTTTTTCGGACTGTTACTATGTTGAATCTCAAGACCATATCTTTCAATGGCCTCAAGATTTCTAGCTTGAAGGGATTTCGTCCTTCAACCTATTGAGACATAATCTCCAAAAAATTCTCCAATTTCTTTGATATTTCCAAGCATGCCTAAAAGAAGCTCTTCCATTTCTTTTATAGTGTTCTCACAAGGGCTCAATCCTTCGTTTTCTCAATGTGGGATAAAACATCACCCCCTTTTATGTAACTTATGTCTTCAATGTGTTATAAAATAAAGGGGACTCTTTTAATTTAAATATTTCTCACAAACTATAGTCTATGCATTAATAAAGTTAAATATTTAAATTTAACTTTATAAAATAGCTTTATCAATACATAACAAATTTTATCAATGATAAACAAGTCTTCTTGCCGATTTTAAACAATTACCATCGGCATACCGCTGCCACTGGATATCCGACCATATCCAAGATGACTTACTATAAATAGTAAGTATGCCCAAAGTTGCTTCAAAACCCCTCATAAAGACCTGCAACTGAAACTATCTAGGCCAAATGGCCTCTAAGTCCCTTTAATGTCATGGTTAGCCTACGAGACCATGGGGAAATAGGCTAACGACAACATCATGCTATGAATGCTAAAAAGGGGACATTACACTCAGATAACTAGAGTAGGACACCTTGGAATATTTGCAATGATCAGACTCCCCGAGGAATGCTTCATATACATTTCAGGGAGTGGTAGACACAGATTTTTGTTAATACCCATAATCACCTCCTCTATGCCTTTACACCAAGTGGACTAAAATAAATTCAGGCACAACCGAATCATAGCCCATTTTCTAAATCCAATCCTTGCCATGCAACCTATAAAAGTACATATAACATCGTTGTTTGTTCTCTAGGTATGATCATATTTGAAGACTCCTCCAATTGCACGGTTGACTGCAATTCTAGTCATTCCATCCACTGGTCTGAGAATGTTATTCCAGCATTCTAGCATCACATTCCCCATGAAGGCCATTGTTCTCGCCTCTAAAGTATGGAAAACACATATGTTGGTATCCATGATCTCACTACAAACCCTACCTTCTGCTAACAATTCAAAGAAATAGAGTCCCAAATCCTGAATCGAAGACTCTCGAAAATACTCGAAACTAAATTCAGTACTTTACCACTTAATGATGGAAATGGGCTGCCAAGTACTAAATCGATACACCATTCGATCTAATAAGTGCATTGTCCTAATTCACAAGTAATTAAAACAACTTGTGAAAGGAACTTAATACATGAAATACCATTAAATCACGCTTAAACCTATACTTATCATACATCGTCTGCCCTCTATAGAAAGGCAACCTTAAAACTAATAAACAAAAGCATTACTAGAGAGAAATAAGGGATTAATTAAGAATACTCTTGTAGCGATATTAATGCAACTATGAAAGAACATCCTAACTAAAGGGGGGCCTCTAATCTAGACATGATTAATTGTTTACCATCGGCGCCTATATTAGCTAATGAATATGCCTTTACATTTCCTTCTCTATATATATGAAAATTTCTAGTCTCTTCGAATTTGTCTAACAATAGGATGACTTCTTGTAATCTTGAGTTGAGAATCCAATTAGGAGTTGATCTCTTCCTTGTAGTGTTCAATATGATTTGAGAATTGCCCTCAATAATCAGCTTAGCTACCCCTAGTTGAAGGCAAACATCCAAACCTTCTTCCAAGGCTGAGAATTCTACTAGGTTGTTTGAGGTTGGATTTAAGGGTTTAGCTAATTTAGCTATCCAATTGCCTGAATCATTATTGAAAATGCATCTAATACCAGCCTTCCCTGGATTACCTCTGGCAGCACCATCGAAATTGAGCTTGGTCCAACCCTTCAGTAGGGGTGACCATTTACAATTTTTCCTAGCCTCCTTATCTGCCTTAGTATATACCAAAGGTGGGCTAATCAACTTGGTCCATCACTTCTTAATAGCACCATCCCAATTGAAAAAAGAGCCTTCTAACATTCTAAATTTTCTAAGATAGGAATTCATATTCTCGACTATACTAGCTTTTATCTTAAGAGACAATTCTTTTTCCGTCATCTCTTCGTTACGAAATATCCTTCTATTTCTTTCTTCCCAAATTTCCCACATAAGGATGGATGGACTGATGTTCCAGAGCTTACTATAAACGCCTCTACAAATATTAGTTGGCCAACCCTTGAGGAAATCTTTAAAATTTCCAAGGAGCACTGCAGACTAGCCTAAATTGTGAAAGAGCCATTCCCAACAACTTCGAGAGAAGGGACAATTGTAAAACAAATGATCAACATCTTCATAGTTGTTTTTACAGAGATAACATCTAGACAGGCCTACAATTCCAATTTTATTGAGTCTATCTGCCATCAAAATCTTGTTCTGAAAAGCAAGCCAAAAGAAAAAGCCTGCTTTAGGTAAACAAGATGGGTCCCAACATAATTGAAGAGGCATCTCCACTTCCTCCCATTTTTTGGAAGTAATAAGGGCCTTATACCCATCCTTGACATTATATTTTCCATTATTAAAAGCTGCCCAAATTAAACAGTCCTTCATATCCCCTTATTTGATAGCCCTAGAAGAGATGATCTCTTTATATGCCCTAACCTCCTTGGGATTCAGATCTATTCCTTCCACTGATTTCCAATTCCCACTGGAATTGTTGTTCGAGGTGGACCTAGATTTGTAATCCTTAACTCTTCTACCCCAAAGATTAATTAACTTTTGTTTAAGACTTACTACATTCATATCCTTATCTATCAGAGGGCATCCATCCCATGAATCTTCCCAAAAAAGAGCTTCTTTGCCATTTTCGACATCCTAAGTTAGGAATTTGCAAATTAAGTGTCGACACTTACAAAATTCTAGCTTTCTAAGCCCTTTGGAAGAGACTTCATTCTAAATATAGAGTTGGGATCCTTTGGATTAAGGTACTTATTGTACAGAATCTTAGCCCATTTCTGATCTTTACTAGAATAAAGACACCACACCAATTTAGCTCCTAGAGCTTCATTTTGTCATAAAAGGTTTTTGATACCTAAACCTCCAAGCTCTTTTGGTTTACATAGTTTTTCCCACTTAATAAGAGTTAGTTTATTGGAGTCTTCATTATCTTTCCATAAAAAATCTCTCAGTTTAGCTTCGAACTTATGTAACAAATGTTTCGGAAGAGGGAGGCACGAGAGGGGATAGGTCAGAATCACTGATAGTACTGATCTTATCTTAACACTCTTACCAGCTTTTGTAAGCCATTTGTCTTTCCAATTGTCAATCCTAGCTTTAATTTTACCCAAGGTATTGTCCCATACCTTCCCTGATTTCAACTTTTTTTCCAAATCGATGCCAAGATATTTACATGGAAAGACGCCTTTTTTAAAACCCATTATATGGCAAAAAAAAATTTCAATTTTTTCTTCTGTATTAAGGAAAATAAATTCTGATTTCGCTTCATTGACTTTTTGTCCTGATGCTTTCATGTAACTGTCTATAATCAATTTGTAGTTAACTGCCTCCTTCAACGAACTTTCTCCTGGAAGGATAGTGTCATCCACATATTATTGGTGAGTGATATTTGGAATGTTCCTAGTTACCATCACCCCTTTGATATCTTTATTTATATGAGCTTGTTTAATAGCTCTACCAAAAGCCTCAGCCATAATGATAAATAGGAATGGTGATATAGGATCCCCTTGTCTTATTCCCTTTGAGACTTCGAAATAACCTTCTGGAGACCCATTTACGAGGACCAATATCTTTATGGTAGAAATACACTTATAAATGAGATTGATCCACTAACAAGAGAAACCAAAGGCTTCTAATGTTTTACAAAGAAACCACCAGTCGACCATATCATAAGCTTTTTGTATGTCCAACTTCATAAACATACATGCATCTTTATTCTTAATAGCTGAATGAATGGCTTCTTGTATAATTATAATACCATCCAGAATGGATTTGCTTGGTACGAAGCCTGTTTGCTCTTTTGATATAATTTTAGGCAACACTTGCTTAAGTCTATTTGCTAGGATTTTAGAATAGATTTTATAGATAGTATTGCATAGCCCTATTGGTCTGAAGTCACTAGGATTTTCATGCTTTGATTTTTTAGGTATTAAGGTGATAAAAGAGTGATTGATTTTTGACAAAAGGGATCCACCCTTCCTTGAGGCTTCTATTGCCTCCCATAGATCTTTTTTGAGGATTTCCCAACATTTTTGGTAAAAGAAAACCTGAAAACCATTTGGTCCTGGCAACTTTTCAAGATTTAAGCTAAAGACCACCCTTCTAACTTCTTCAAGCATTATAGGTTGATTTAAAGCTTTGTTGTCTTCAGGGGTTATCAGTTTGGGAATTACTTTCAGCATTTTATCTTGTTCTATTTTATTTGAACGCTCCATATTATTAAGGAGTTGATGAAAATGATTTACAAGAGTTTTAGCTATTTCAATAGGGTTATCGATTAATTGACCTCCCTTACTTCTGATCCTAGTAATTGTATTCTTTGTTCTGTTATATATAGTTGAGTTATGAAAATACTTAGTATTTCGATCACCTTCCAGCCACTTTTCTCTGGATTTTTGTTTCTAGAAAACTTCTTCCTTAGTCAAGATGTCTTATTGTTTTGCTAATAGTTCCTTTTCTAATTCATAACTCTCATTATTCATTCCATGTTTGATTACTTCTATATTAAGTTCCTTCAATTTCTCTTTAGTTTCGAATTTCTCTTTTAAAATGTTCTTAAAGTGGTCTTTGTTCCATCTAAGTATGTTTTCTTTAAGCATCTTCATTTTGGACAGAAAAACAAACATTTTTTGAGGTTTTTGAGGTTCGGTTAATTCCAATCTAACAGGAAAATGATTAGAGCCTGCTAAAGGCAATATCTCTGTCTGGATATTTAGATTGTTGATAACTAGATCTCCTTTAATAAGAAACCTATCTAGTTTCTTCGCAATGTATGCAAAATCCTTCCTCCTATTGTTCCATGTGATTATTTCATTACAACATCGGATATCAATTAGATTATTATTTGAGTACCATTCTCGGAAGTCCTTCATGGGCTGAGAAATTTGTGTAGTTTCTCTCATTTTTTCACGTAGATTTAAAATTGTGTTAAAATCTCCTCCTAAGATTATTAGAATATTTTGAAAATTTCCCATATAGGAGTTGATCTCTGTCCAAACTAATTTTTTCTCTGCTGTATTGACTAGACCATAAATATTTTTTAAAATAAACTTAATATTAAATTTAACACTACTTACCAGTCCACTAATCCAGTTATTTTTAGACATTAAGATTTCTAAAGATACTTTCCTATGATTCCATATAAACCATAAACCCCCTAAAGCTCCTACTAATTCATACAAACTACTACTCCAGAAGCCTAACTTTTTACCTAAATTAATACCTTCTTTTTTATTTAGTTTAGTTTCTTGTAATAGAATAATGTCAGATTCAATTTTTTTAAAGTTTTGTTTTAAAATTCTTTTTTTATTAGGGGCATTTAATCCCCTAATATTCCATGTTGTGATCTTCATGGCTTCATGGGAAGGCTCTTCCTCTTCTCTTTATTAAATATCTGATTGATTTTCTGCTATTCTCGAGCTTTACCATCTGCTTCTCTAAGCTCCTTGAGCGATTTCTTACCGCTTTTTGCTATTGTCTTCCCACAGTTAGGGAATTTATTCCCCTCAATGTACTTTGAGATACCCAGTTGTTCCATATTCTCTTGTGCACTTTTGACTATTTCCTTTTCTATACCTTCTTTCTTTTCTGGGATAGCCTCTGAATCAAGTTCTTGTAGCCATTGTTCAAATAGATCTTTTAGACATGTTGTATCTATATCTTCAATTTCTTCAAGTGTATTTTCCATTTCTGCCCGATTAACCCTCTTATCCTCCTTATCAAATACCTGCAAATCCCTTTTAAGATCTGTAAATGTATAATTTTCTCCTCCTAACTATAGGACCTTCTTCAAGAGTTCCTCTTTTTGTTTCATATTGTCCTAATCTTCATTATCAGAGTCAAAAAATCTACTTAGTTCTTCTGATAATTGATCTATATAATCATACACCTTCATATTTAGCTGATCTGTTTCCATTTCTTTCCTCTTGTCCTCTTTCTGATTTAGAAACGTCTGAAAATCTTTAATAGGAATGTCTTCGGGAATATCTTTAGGTACAACTTTAGAACCGTCTCACTAATCCTTCTTTGGGGATGGTGTTTACCAAAATTTGGTCAACCTTTTAACAGGTGCCATACCAGTAGAGCCCTTTACTTGAGGAGACTCAATCCTTTGGCTTACCAAAGTGTGCTCACTTAATTCTCTACCTTGCTCTGTTGTTACTTCGAATAATAGATCTTGTTCCTTCTCTTCTAAACTCCTTGGGGAGACTGCTGACTCCTTATGTTCCTTTTTGTTACTTTTTGTTTGGATTTATTCACTACTAGTAATGCCTTTGGTCGCCCTTTTCTTCCTCAACTTCCTTTCTTTTTCCTTCTACTTCCTCTCATCCACTATTATGCTTTGTAGTCTTTGCCTATTTGATTCTTTTGAGAACTCTTTCCCAAAATTTAAAAAATCCTATTGATCTGCCCAATCCAAGGAGAGATTCTTGGGTTCAATTCCTTCTTCCAAGTTACCATTATCCTCCTTTGAAGTCCTTTCTTTGTTTGTAGAAACTCTACCTTGCAAATCTGCCTTATTGGAAATACCTTCCTTCTGTATCTGTTTGCCATACTTATCCTCTCTGTCAATTGCCCTTAAATTTGCAAAATCATTTACAATATTGGATAACTTGGGTTTTCTTGACTTTCGCTTTTCCTATTCACAGCTATGTTGCCTTACTCCAACCTTAACCAAATAGTCTTCTAGGTTGGTAGTTCTTGGAAGAAATTTGAATGAGGACCTTCTGTCATCATCCAATCTGATGATTTCTGAAATCCTACCCTCATACCTTTGAAAATTTAGATTATATATAGATATGTTTGTGATTAACTTTACTTGTTTGGGGTTTGAAATATTAATCTTATGTTTAATAAGAAGTTTTAAATTGTTACAACTTTCAAAAGTAGCATCTAATCCAATAAGATCTCTTGTTGTTCTGCCTATTTTTCTAATTATTTCTATGACATTTAGTTCTGGTGCAAAAGATTTAAGCTCAAACCATGGTGGAATAATTAGGTCTAAGTTATCCTCTCTACAGTTAGGTATCCAATCAAAGAAACTCAACGCATATCCCTTGAACAAACAATCAGAAATCTTCAAAAAAATTTCTTTGATTTCTACATTTTTCCAAAGCAAAAAAATTAATCTATCTGAGTATAGAGAGATACTTACCTGGCGGCCACAAATGTCCTCCATCCAGTCAATCAAAAGTTGAAGGTGTGCTTTGGGTCCGTTCCAGTAGGCAAAAAGATTGAAATCTTGGCAATCATGCCAGCACTCCTCACTCTCTTGATTACTGATGATTAAAATGTTTTCTTCACAATCTTCAGAGTGGAATCGAGGATTCTTTGGGCGATTATGTATCACCTGGCCTGTTCTCTGCTCTCTACGATGTGTCGGGATATAAAAAGGAGACAACTGCGTTTTGGTTGCTGCTTGCTAATATGAAGGGGTTACAATGGGAGCATGGAAATTGAAACCCTTTTGCCTTAGGTAAAAGGGATTCAAATTAAGCTTTGCATATTTGGTGGAATTGAAAATGAAAATTTGCCTATCTAAGCTTTCTAAGGTATGGATACTTGAATCCAACTTATGTTGCGAATCCACCAGTTGGCTGGGAGGAAGCATTTTAGGTTTTTGAATTGCAGACTTATTGGAATCCCCATCTTTTAATTATGTGAACAAGGTGAAGGAATTTGTCGATTCGTCCCTACGATGCCCTCCGTTTATTGTTTCTTTCCTACGTGTTTGTCTTAAAGGGCTACTTGCATAATACCAGGGAGATGATTTGACAAACCCTAGTTTTTTGCCTTTCGAAAACCTTTTGGCTAAATGCCTGCCTGCATGATTTGAATTCACATGATTCACATATTTTGTATTTTTCGCTCTGCCTGCCATTTTTTTCTGTGTAAGAATGTCAAATATTTATTATTATTGTCCTTGAAATTGAATTTTTAATTAGTATATTTTTTTAAAATTTAATAAATTTTAATATCTTGTTATTGGTATTTATTTTTAAGTTTATTAAATACAAGTTAAATAATAGTTATATATTTTTCAAGTTATATAATATTTTATTTCATAATAAAATTTTATACAATTTGAAATTAGATTTGTATAATATTTTTTAAATTAAATTATATTCTATTTCATAAAAAAAAAAAAAAAAGTTTTAAATTATATAAAATTATTTTTTTCTTAAATTTTTTAAATGTATTATTTTATGAAGCAATGTATTAATTTTTTATTCATATTATACATCACATTTTGAAAATTATAACATTGCAATATTACTTTTAAAATGAAAAATGGAATGTTAAAATATATGAAATATTAAATGACCAAAAATACAAAGCTCTAACTATATAAATATTTATTCTTTATATAGTATTTTAAATTAAAATTGCATCTAGAACTTCGTAAGAGTAATTCCGTGGAAAATCGTGTGCTGCGTCAAACTCCAATATATTCTACCAAATTAATTTGTGTTCACACCACTGCCATAGTATTTATTTTCTTCTTATTTCTCTATCTGCAAAAATACATGAAAAACCCAACAAATTATGTGCCAACCAATCAGAAAATAAGAAATAATACATGATAATTGATTTATAAAATCTAACCTTCGAAATATTGCACTTTTGTGTTTGTCTATTGAAAAAAATTAATGCTGGGAGAGGGCAAACTAAAAAATAAGACAGGGACTAATAAAAATTGTCTTGTTAAATAGAGTGCTAAATTTATGACTATTTACATCACATAAATTGCGATTTTTAGGACAATTTTTTTTTGCCAGGGCTTGCAACTTTCAGCCCATTCTAATTACAAAATAGTTTTTCCTTTTGTTTTTTTCCTCAATAAAGAACACCCTTTCCCATTCAAAAATAGAACGCCCTTTCCTATACAAATTTTTGTATATTTACTTTTGTTTTCAAAATCTATACATTGATGTTGGCCAGTATAAAATCTGATATTTTCGTGTTTGTCTATTGAAAAAAATTAATGATGGGAGAGGGCAAACAAAAAAAAAGATAGGGACCAATAATAATTGTCTTGTTAAACAGAGCACTGAATTTATGACTATTTACATCACATAAATTGCAATTTTTAGGACAATTTTTTTTGCCAAGCCTTGCAACTTTCAGCCCATTCTAATTACAATAGTATAGATATCTTAAATAAATCTATCTAAAGAAACACCGATAGATATCCATTACAAAATAATTATAATTTAATTTACTATATCTAAAATTATTTAGATTTCTTTTGTCTCCATTTATTTGAATCTTTACTAACTTATGCCATTTTAATTTTAATTTCTAAAAAAAAAATGATTTATATCTCTAAATATTATAATTTAAATAAATATTTAATATTGTATTTATTAAATTATTTTTAAAAATATATTCTATTTATAATAAGATTTAAACTTTTGACATGTTTTTGTCTTTTTTCCTCAATAAAGAATGCCCTTTTACATTAAAAAATAGAACGCCCTTTCCCATACAGATTTTTTTGTATGTTTACTTCTGTTTTCAAAATCTATACATCGATGCTGCCCAATATAAAATCTGATATTTTCCTGTTCAGTTAGACTGAAGAAGTTTAACTACTTTACTTGGCAATGCCACGCAACAGGGAAACCGCATATTGCAAGCAAACGTTCTATTCAAAGATATACACATTTACTTTAAAGAAATTTTGGCATCACGGTTACACAGAAATGGAACAGAAAAAACCAAAAACACAGTGAAATGTATGAAATGAATAGTTTACTAAACAAAGTGTAAGAACTTCCAAATTATATTACACTTTAGGGGAACTGACAGAATCCCTTTTATCAGAAGGTATAGCAGAGGAAGCTTTCGAGAATTTTACTTTTTTGGGAGATTTAACTTTTGGAGAATCTTTTCGTTTTCTCTCAACAGTTCGCTGTAGGACTCTTAAGGGTATGCCACCTAGATTGAAATCTTCTTTCAAACTATTTGACAAAAACCGTAAATCAGTATCTGAAAGTTCGGTTGAGCCAGCTACAAATGCAACAAAACTTGGTGGTCTGGCCTTGACTTGAGTCAAATATTTCACCCTTGGCCCGTGGGCCTGATCTTTCCATGAATGTCTGGCCATCACCTGTTGGAAGGAAGCAATCAACATTCATATGCTCAAGTATGGTGGCCGGCAACACTAATGATTTTAGTGACATGGGTTCCAGCTTCCCAGCTTGAACGGAGCAAACTTTCAACAGTAATTCAAAGTTCTTACTTGGATATTTAGAAAACAAAAGCAGGAAATAAAAATAAAGTGGTGAATCACCTTTCGAAGCCAGCGGTTAAGTTGTGCTGTTGGTAGTCTTGCACACCATTTATCATAAGATTCTATAATTTTCCTCATGACAGCTGCACGTCCTTTTCCTTCTAATGCAGAAATAAATACAGTAGGTATTCCTGTGACCTGGAAAGCAGAAAATTGCAATTATAATCCAAATAGGACCTGCAGATTAATGTCGTCAATCATATGTAGAGGCACCTTGACGGATGGGAAATCTAAAATATAAGAAAACATATTAAGAACGAACGTTAGGGCCTAGAAGACATAATATACTTGTGTGTACACACACATATATTTCAGTGGGCGCTAACAGGAAGGGTAAAGCGTACTAAAGTTCCTTCAATGTTACTTACAAAACATGGTACAAAACTTAAAACTACAAACTACAAACTACAAATCATTTTCCTCCGTCAAAAGATGTCTGAAAAAGTTTTATGCACAAATGGATCAACAAGGGTGGATATAAGGTATTATTCGCATTATCACATTTTCTTTTGATTGGCACGCATGATTTCATGTGGGAATCCCAAGAAGCTAAGTTGCTAGTTTCTGGTACAGGAATGGATAGAAATTCAGGATTCAGGTATGCTGGTATGACTATTTTACCAGGTAAGGAATGGCTGTATATATATACAAAATTGAAAACACGTTAATTTCATATATGTAAAAGCATTGAAAATTTTGACGATTGCCTAAGTAGAATTAGAAATATGTACCTTATATTATAGAAAAAGCTTCTTGATCTAAGACATCACTCAGTTTAACAACATTTGAACCAGAAGCAACCATAATGCCATTCCCACTAGCTACTTATTTGTCAGATTTTAATCATTATCTGAAGTGGCTCTAGCAAACTCAAACAACTGCATCCAAGTTGGTACATTTACGAGTTATTTCCCTGTGCTCGTTATATCCTTGCGCTCATAGTCAGCTTCCTTATGTGATGGATGATGCAAGTTGGCATGGACACAGATCGTATCATCTGTTTTCTTTTTGAAGCCAACTGGCTATGCTCGCTTAAATAGATAAAGGAGTACGTACTCCAATTATAATCAGAAAAAGAACTTGCAATATGTTGAAATTGGAGAAAAAGTCAATACAACTTTGAAATTTGAAAGAGTTGTTAGAAAAAACTTATCTATGAAAAAATATTCATTGCAAAAGGCTGGATGTATATAGAATCGTGGCTATCTTGTACTTCAAAACTTTGAAAGGCTTTATGGAACTCTTCAGCAACTTCTCTCTCTATATGATGTCATTTTCCCAAGCTAAGATAGTATCTCTGTGTCGTAATATTTGGGAATTATACAAATGCAAGGGTGTGGCCACCTTGTTACGACTGTACATTGTTGAAAACCTCGTACTTGGCAACTTATTGCCAAGGGCCCAAAAATGAGGCAAAAAATTGGTTTACTCAACAACTTTAAAAAATGGTTGAACCTAATTAGAAATGCATTTTTGTTTTTGGCAGAATCTAATAAGTAAGTAAATGAGTAAAAAAAAGAACTAAGCCAAGTCTAGATGTGTTTAAATGCAAATTGAGTACAAAGAGGC
The DNA here is from genome assembly GCA_028749045.1 of Cupressus sempervirens. NCBI lineage: Eukaryota > Viridiplantae > Streptophyta > Pinopsida > Cupressales > Cupressaceae > Cupressus > Cupressus sempervirens. Next base: position 885,337,394 of record CM053785.1, on the reverse strand, counting down.
ATCCCCATGTGGAATGTTGATGGTTAGTAGCCTAATAGTCTGAAGAGAAATTAAAATAGCAAACTTTCTTTGTAAAGCTATAAGTTATACAAGTACAATATCAAAGTAGTCTACAGATGTAGATGGTGCTAGCTTTGGCAATGATTCCTCCTCGTTATCCTCAACCTCCTTATCCTTCTCAATGTCATCCAATCCTCTATAAACCCACCCTCCTCCATAGCCCACCTCTCCAAATCATAGATCTCTTCCTCTCTAAACAATTGCTCCTATGATGTCCAATCATTGTAAGAATCCATGTCATCCAAATCAAGTGGACTAGTTGGGTTTTTCTCTATCTTCCTTGGGTGCAACCAAAGGTTATATTGCACAAAGCCAAGGTCATTGAGGCATTTGTGCACTAACTTGTTCCTATTCTTCATGTGGATGGGCTCAAGCGAGCTCCAATTGTGTTAACAACTGGATGAACTAGAAGGCCAGCATAAGATTTGAAGGGCAAGTCTTTGCAAATTTGAGACATTTCCACCCCAAATTTGCCATAAAGCATCTGCAAAATAAAATATTGAAGAGCAAGAAAGCAATGTGAAAACATATTTTAATTTTTTATCTACTTATCATACACATGGAACACTCCAAAATTTCAAATATTATACCTTGGGGTTTGAGTGTTTCTTCCTCTCTTCACCATGTCTAAAAAGAATGGCTTGCCTCTTGCATTCTTGTACATGTCCAACTCGAAATAAAAGAGGCCTCTTGCATTCCTGTACATGTCCAACTTGAAATAAAAGAGGCCTCTTACCTCAACCTCGGGTATCATCTCTTGCATGCATTTAGTGAGGCTCTCTCTGATCTCTCAATTGGTATTCGGGTAGGATGACAAGAATAGAAAATGACAGTTGAGGAAGTACTTTGTCACATGAATGCGCTAGTGGGGTTAATTGCTCCACTTATCAATAATTTCCCGCATGGGATCAAATTTGAGATTAGCCCCCTAGTAGAATTTTTTTGCAGCCTCCTTGGCCATATCCATGACCTCGTAGATATATCCCATTGGGGTTTGATCTCCATCAATCAAGTAGAAAACTCTACCCAAGGGCTCCAACTCCAATGCCTACCTTTGAAAAGTACAAAAAGATGAATCAATTTAAAGTTACAAATTAATAATGAAAGACTTGAATACAACAAAAAATTAAATATTCAAGTTTTAAAGTTTCCAAGTTTACCTACACAATCTTTGTAGCTCTTTGTACAAAATCGTTGTCGAAGACCATAGATTCAAGACATTCTACATCAAACTTGTTTGAATAACTTGAGTCTAGCCATACTTGACTCACAAACATTTGCTTCAAAGAAGAATACTTTGCAACATTAAGAAAATCATTGCAATCTATGTTTGCATGGGTACTCGTACCCATACCCCTAGGACATGTATTGGGTACTGGTACACATACCCAAGTACTGGATACTCAATGGGTACTCATTGGAAAACATCATAAGGACCTTGATTAAGATTTTTAATCTCATTTTCTCCTAAAACATTTTAAACCCTAACACTTTCTTTTCCAAGTTTTGACTATAATTAAAATTGTTTAAAGCAAAATACTTTGTTTACTATATTTATGAGCCATGTGGAATTCCCTCGTAGTGAGTCCTACGATTGACTGGTTGATGAACCATCTTCCACGTCTCTTGGCACAAACTTTCTTGACCCTACAAAACTCACAAGAAGAGATCAATAGGGAGAATAAAGGCCAACAAATCCTTCAAAGGTACGAGGAAAATAGATGAAGGGAGGCAGAGGAAGGTAATGAAGATAGAAAAAGGCAATGCATCCTAAGGAGAAAAATAGTTAATGTGAAACCTTCTAAACAAAGACAAAACCTGCAAGGAGTAGATAGACAATTTTAAGGACATCCAGTGGGCCTTAAGATTAGATTAAGCAAATCGTAGAAAAAGGCTAAGAAGATTTCAAAAGAGATGACTAGAAGGAGGGTTGCTTGTGGGGAACCACGAGAGCATTGCGTTAAGTGAACCAGTCGAAGGCGAAGGGTACATGCACAACACAAAAAAAGGATACCACACGGAAATAAACGTTGACAAACTAATCGAAGAAACCAAAAACTAGTTAAGGAACCTAACCCTTACACCGTGTACGAAAGAAAGAGAAGCCTGAAAAGAAGCGAAGGAGACTAGGGTCAAGGATAAGGACTTAGAGGATATTGGTGCAGTTGAGAGAGTCAAAGGGACATAGGGGCACAGTGGTCAAAACAACCCATCTACTTCTAATACATTTATTTTGAGATCTCAAACACCGACTACAAACAAAACCATAGTAATGTCACAGAAACAAAAGTTACCTAAATTCACAAGGGACAAGGAGGAGGATCTCATATGGCACTACCGAATGTGTGAAACAATTTGGAGAGCTAATGGAGTGAATGATCATGATGAATGCACTCAACAATTTCCAACAACTTTTCTTGGAGTAGTCATAGATTGATACTCTAACATTGATAAAACAAAAGTAAGTACGTGGGATGACTTAAAAAGAATTTCAGGATGAATTCTGATTGCTTCGGGATGATAATAAAATCGTGGTAGAGATCTGTAGTACGAAGCAAGGAAAGAATGAGTCCGTCAAAACGTATAATTTATGACTAAAACAACTGCTAGGGAAAACAGACAGCTAGCCAATTGAGAACCTGAAGAAAAGGTGGTTCGTAGAAACCCTTTCTTAGGAAGATCAAAATTGTTCCTCCCACATTGAGTGCAAATGCATACAACCAAACCATGGAATTGAAAAGTGAAAAAAAAGATTAAAAGAAAAAAGAACAAGTCATAGGATGATAACAACTCCTCAGACAAAAGCAACAATGACAAGGACTTCAAGAAGTTGGTGCAAATCCTTCAAAAAGACATGCATAGAATGATGGAGGACTTCAAGGCGATGAAGGGGAGCAGTATTAAGAATGATGAGGGGGAGGTATGGTGCATGGATTGCAAGGAGGAGAGTCATGTAAAGGGCACATGCCCAAAGAAAACATTATGTGACATTTGCCAACTTTGGGGACATTCCACGAAGGAATGCCCATATGATATGAAAATAAGGAATCAACAAGTGCTTTTCACATAGGAGCTCCATCCATGTCCACAACAATAGGCACCCCCTAGCAGACAAACACCACTGCATCATCTCGTGTATATATTGAACAACTGACCATGAGGGAGAAGTATCAATAGTACCAATAATAATAATAATTGAAGCTAGACCCAACATGATGCAAAAGGGTCGACCGATGATTTAGTGACTTTGTAGGGCATAAAAAAACAATGTTGTAATGAAAGATAGTTAGTCTTGGGTTTGGGTAGTTAGGAAGTGAGGGGGTGCATTGGTTGGTCTTCCTACCCAACCGACCTCTATTTAAGAACATTGAAATATGAATGATGTATGTGTTGTTTTTTGTAATCAATAAAGAATATTGGTTTCCCTCACCAATTTTGAAAACTGAAAATGCATTAACAAAAGGTGATACAACAATATGATTTTTTCATGAAATAGATATCTTCCTAAGCACAATCTGGCAGTTCACACAACTTAGAAATAGAATACAATTCCTGGTTCTACACTCTGCACATAAGTATTTCAGAAGAAGACTTGGAACTTGAAAATGTTAAGAGGAATTAATTACAGTTAATATTTCCAAATATTTCACACAACTCCTGACATGTGCACAGTACTTCAAGTCATAAAAGATGCGAAGTGAGATGTAATTTTAAGTTTTCTAACAAGAAACACAATAAAATGACATCAATCAGTCACAGGCTCTGAAATTACATGCTTCAAATCTGATACAGTTGTCACATCCCCTATTTTGTTGAATAATAAAATAAATAAATCGATTAAATAATAAATTATAATATAATTTATTATTAAATACATAATAAATTGTCTATTCTATAAATTTAATAAGACGAGAATACAATATGAACATAGCAATATAATAATAAAATTAGATAAAATATTTTAATAATATAATATGCGACATTACATTATAATATGAACAATAAAATAAAAATAGAAATATTATTGCTAAAATATATTATATAATCCCTTGAATATGATTAGTTAAGAGAAAATAATTAGAAATATAATGCCCGTTCGCTAGAGACACATCCCTTCAAGTGTGACCTAACATAAGATATAAAAGGTGAATTACCTCATTGGAGAAAGGGCATGATATAGGGGATTTCTACAGTGAATAAGGAGAAGATACAAACATTAATAAAATATATCAGAATTGAACAATGGTTGGCATTCAGACACACACACCCAACACTTCATATCCACGCAGAGGGAATAGGAAACAAGTAAGGAGAGCATTAGAGAAACTATTAATTCATGTAGCAGACAGACTTACCTGCCACTAGAACAGAGGAGGAAAAATAAGAACATTTAATAATCAACACCTTATCAAAGAACAAAGAGTGAACAACAAGAAGGCTGAAGCATTAGATACTGAACAAACTTCCTTGAGAGGGAAGTTTGAACAGAATGAATAATAACAAATGAAACATCATGAATACAGATAACTAGAAGGAAATTCCAGTCCAGAGTGACTCTCAAAAGAAATTACAATTAGATGGAGGATATTCTTGGTTGCTTGTCACCATATCTCATCAATTGAACAATATTGATTGCATAGACTTAACCAGAAAATAATATAAAGAGATCAACAAGAGACAGTATATCAAATAGGTAGAAACCTACAAAATGGATAAGAAGCCATGTTCATCACTTGCAGAGATAGAGGAGATTATCGGGAAAGGAAAACAACATAGTCTAACTCGGTCAGGAAACAAGAGCATTGGAACCAAACCTGAAAAGTGTTTACAGCTATAGATAGACACCAACAATTACATACCAATTATTAGAATGAGATCACATCATCATTTGAAGAAAAGTCAATATTCTGAAAACCTTATACAGAGATCTATGATGGATATGTGGATACAATAAGGGACAGATTATTAACGGGAAGATTGAAAACAAGAAAATACGTCCAGATTATAGTAAGTGAATACTGCAAGAGACTAGGCATCATGCATGTCTAGTCATACATATCGAAAGTATTGAATTTCTCTTCAGACATCTACAGCTACCATTTGGCGTGTTGGAGAATTATGCATACATGTAGATTAATAAAAATAGTATTACTTACATCCACATATAAGGAATTCAGAGGCAGAATGGAAATATAAACAGATGTAGAAGAAGCATAATATAAACAGTATTCCAAGCCTACTAATTAATATAGAATTATATGAAGTTTATGGCCAAAGAAGATAACTATATAGAATTAATAAAAGGGAAAATATCTTGGAGATATAAGGACAAGCCCAATAGATATATCAAAGATCTATGCAGATGTATAGAGATGAAGTCAAAGCAATAACTTAAGAGGAACTTGATTTACGTAATTATACAATTCCATCAAGATATATTTTAAGAATGGAGTACAAGTTTTAATGGAAAGAAATCTTTTAGAGTAGATTGTAAGGCGAATAGTCTTAAAGCTCAGTAGTCAGAGGAGGGGACATTACAATAGTAGAAAAATAAGCACAATGCCTAAAAATGAAAAGGCTCTGCCCTCCAAAAACTGACCCCTTTCTCATAAAATGAGACGTAAATATCAACAAAGATCATAAGAAAAACCTTGAAAAAGTGGATAATTCGGATTTGGAAGAAATTGGCCCAAAATATAACTCTCTTGACTCTAAAACGATGCCAAATGTGTCTCAAATTCTGCCCCTGCCATGTGTCCATGGTGACAACTCAACTGTACTTAAGGAAACTCCAAAAATGTCTCCAAAGATACAACAACTCTCCAAGTATAGGTCAAACTTTTCAAGTGTCCACAAATCTGTAAATTCCTTTGCCTTTAAGGGCATACTCAAAAGTTGGCAACTAGAAATGCCACCTCTCCTTATGAAATTAGAACTTGATAATCAATTTATAAGATTACCAATTATCAAGCTTGAAAATGGAAGAGAGAAAACCAAGGGTTTCAACCCTCCTTTCATGCCGCCTTCTACTGCAAATTTTGGAGGTTCTCAAGCATCTTCTGCTACATGTTGATGCATGTTTACTATGAGAGATAGCCTTATATTATCCATTTATGTTATCAGCAGCTGTATTGGAGAAATCAGCTATTTTGAAGGTTTTGACATCAATTTTCTGATGACGTTTTCCTACATTTTTGGCTTCTCTTTGACAGGGTCTTTGTAAACCATGTGGCCGTCATCTGTGAGGAAATCTAGAATCTTTATAAGTTATCAAATGGAAGACTGCAGCTTCACACGAATTTCAGCATGAGATTCGGCTTCTTTTGTCCATTTGGCTTGAAACATGGGTGTACTAAGGTGATTTTACTTGGTCTCTTTTTCCATTTGACATGAAATTTGTTGTGGCAATTAAAGCCTTTCCTGGAGCTTATCATGGCTAATTTTATGACATTCTCAATGCCAAACTGAAGCTTATTTGGCTGCCATGACTTGGTCTTTCAGCTGGAGCAAACGTGGCTTTTGATTTTTCCCATGATTGTTGTTGACAGTAACTTGCCGTGAATTCATGAAGGTAAAACTCATTTATGATGCCTCATTTCTGATTCATTTGTTTTCCATCAAACATTCAGGACTTTCAAATTTGAATGTACTCATTTAAGGGTTTTACATGGATAAGATTTTTGTTGCTTTTCTGATGATTTACTTCAAACAAAATCACACCCTCTTTTGCTTCACGACTATCATGGTTATAAAATACAGGCTGCATATCTGGATAAACTTTATTTATTGGTCCTCCCTGAATCATACTCTTTGCATTCCTTTAAGAATAAATGAGGATTACCCATTTTTAGTGAACAGGAAAAACAAAACATCCTTTCCTTCTTTCCACAATAAACAAGTTTTGTTGATATTTCTCTTCTGTTGATTAAAACTCGGTTTAATTCTTTGCTGTAATATTTCTTTCTGTTGTTGGTAAAAGTTGAATGTAATGTTCCTATATTAGACCCCTTAGAATTTTTATTTAAATCCTGGTAATTCCAATTACAAGAGACCAATTTCTCTCTATAATTGAAACTTAACTCTTATTTGTCACATGTGAGTATCTGAAAGGTGATCTGCAGATGTGTATAATATCAATACCCTTATTTTAACATCAACGTAATTGTCTATTATATTGGTATGAAATAATTCTGGTTCAGGATGACTTGATTAAACAATCAAAGTTCACTGCTTCTGATATGATTATTTTCTTCTGCAACTTTCTCAACTTATTAAACTAATTCAAATCCCACATCCATGTTTTATAAGCCCTTGGCAACACAGAATATATAGAGTCACTTTATTTAGAAGAGACTACATAGTTTAATTTCCGCTGACTGTATTTTTCCGTGCCCATAATCTCTGTAACGTTGCCTTCTCCATGTTCACTGCATTCCTCAGTTCTCATCCATGAATTCCTCATTAACGCTACATATCTATGCAGAATTTTTCCCATTATTTCATGAATTCGCTAGTTCTAATCATTCTTGTTCCTTGCATATATGTGTGTCCAATAAGACTGCTTGCTGATGCAGAACAAATGTGTAAAAATGTTTATATAAGTGTAATTGGGATGCTGACCCAGCCGTAACTGATATTCTGTAGAACATTCTTGTATTTCCTTGTATTATCACAGTCATAATTATTTTGGACAGTGTTCTCATAATCTAATTTTTTTATTCTCTTTAAATATTCACCCATCAGAAGTTTGATTATATTATGGAACAGGCCTTTCGTGGAACATAAGATTGTTCCATTATTTTTCTTCCCTATGAGGACATATATTTTTATTATTGAAATTGGCTTCTTTTGATTGTCTGAATGGCTGACTGCTAATTTGTATTATTTCTAAGTAATTCCTTTTGTACCCCTTCCATGCCTTTGGGCAAGGTTTCCACTCTTTATTTATATGGATGTTTAGACTTCTAAGAGACACGTCTTGTCTCTTTATTCAATCAAACAGGATTAATTATGTCATAAATAGATTATCATTAGCTATTTCAAATCATAGGTTATTGTTTTATAATAATAATTTTAATTATATTGATAATATATAATTTGTTAATGAAATATCATTATTTTTATAGATTGTTAATTATATTATAACATTGTTCATTTCTCTTTTTTTATATATATTTTATATTTTTATTTAATTAATTTTTTAAAATTATTTTATTATTTATTAATTTATTTAATCTTATAGTTTAAACTCTATCATTATAGAAATCTTATCTCAGAAATAGGGACATTACATTGAAGCTGTAGGATAACATAGCTCTTTTATTTACTGATCTCCATATGGATTGATAGCACCCAAAGATCTGGTATTATTATGATTGTGATCAAGCTCGTACTCATCACTCTGTTCAAGATCTTCAAACCCTGCTTGCACATCACTTCCTTCGTTACTGTCAACTTGTCTCAATTGTTTTAATCAGCACATGCATTACCAGCATTAGTCCTCTCCTCAAGTCTCATACTTCTTTGAAACCTTCTTGCACTAAACAAATTATTCTAGCCCTACACAACTAGCCCTAAACAAATTGTTCTCAATTGTTTTAATCAGCACATGTGTTACCAGCAATAGTCCTCTCCTCAAGTTTCATGCTCGTTCTAGCCCTACACACCTTTTATTCCTCACTACCATGCCTTAGTTACTTCCTTTCTATATCAAAGTATATTGTCCCTCCTGTAAATGTAAGCAAATATTGATGAGAATATTTTCTGCTGTTAAAAATCTACATCCTTCCTATAATAGCTTTTCCACCTCTAATTTGAAGTTCTGAAGGATATCCTTGTATTTGAGTTTTAATTGGAAGTGTTCAATACATTATCAGCTATGAAGTATTCTAAAATATAAAAACCCATGTGTACTTCTGAACTGTTCCTTCTACCTGCTGATAAATTTGTTTTTTTAGGAACATATGCTGCTATTTATTTTCTGAATGTGTTTCTACTTGCTTGCGTAATTCCCTATGCTTTCACTTTGCTCTATATCTGTTAATTGATGCCCATGATGAAGCTTTCACAATAAGATCATCAAAGATTTCAATGGTTTCTTGCTTGTCTTGAAACATCATCTTCTTTATTGCTGTTGCTATAACTCTATCCACTGTCAACCTCCTTTCCAGCACATTTGCACTTATTAAGCACTTTCAACCTAAGTTACCAGATTCTCTCCAGCAACCCTTAAAGTCTGGTCCTTGTCAAATTCTCTCCAAATTCTCTTGCAGAGCTACGAATTTGCTGCAAATTCTGTCAGATGAACCCGGGCAGAATTTGCAGTGAATTTTGAAGAATTTGCTGTCTAGACCTGGGCTGAATTTGGTCTCGGAACATTTTTTTTAAGACTTTTAAAAGTGTTTTTTTAACCTCTCAACCCTATTGTGACCACTAAAAAGACCAAAAAAGATGTTTATGTCATTTATGCATTTGTGTATGAAAATGAAAACTTTCTTAGAAAGGAAATCCAAATTGACAATAGGTGACATCTAAATTGATGATTATAGAGGATTGTGTTTAAAAAGATATGATATCTTTGAATCTGGGAGTTCAAATTTGTATCTCACCTTCTGATATAACCTGGTTAGAAATGCTCTAACTAATACAAAATAATAAAAAATTCAGATAAGTGCACTTATCTTTTGACAATTCCATGCATGAGATCAAGCAAGTGTATCAAGTTGTCTGTATTGCTAAATAATGCAATTAATGTCCTACTAAACTGAAACATAGATTTGGTGGTGCCTTTTGCTATGTTCCTTTACTATTAGCAAATTCAAGTATGGATTTATTTTTCGTTGCATATATATACACACGTATACATATTATAGAAAAACATATGTTTTTGTACAGATGAATCCCAAATGAATCCGAACCCAAGCCCAAAAAAATTTAGACGAATCTCGAACCCGCATCCGTACCAGAATCCGAACCGGCAACTTAGCTTTCAACTGAAACATTCATTACTTCTTTGGTATATTCTTTTGATGAGCTTCTTCGTTCTTATCTTTTATAGGCACGCCGAGCTCAATAACCCTCATGGGAGCCTAGGGTTATATCCATGTACTTATAAGAGATAAGATTCTACACAAGAAACAAACATGTTAGCAATAGAAGCTTGATGTGATTATGATTGCCTCTTTATGTTGGTACATGTTTCTATTTTATGCAAGTGTATGTCATGACGGTTGCAGAGAATATTTGTACATGAGGTGAGGTGCTTCATCATTGCTTAGATCCATTGGATGTAACACATTTTTCTCTATGTATGCAGGACTCAGCCACTTGAAGGAGATACGGTTCGGGGTAGTGGACAAGCAGGACTAAAGCAAATGAACGTGATCAGTCATTACAGAGAATGATTGGTTCCCTATGACCCTCAATTATTCTATGTTCCTTTTCTTTCATGTTTATGTGCTTTCACAGAATAGAGATAGATATCAGTAGAATAGAGGCTACTCACAGCCAATTGTGTGAGAGGCATTTACTTTCAACATTTCATTTCATTTGCTAGTTGTAAATATCAATTGTATCTAGAATTTGATGAATAATACAAAGGACATTTTGGTACTATTCTTTTGTTCAAAATGAAATATGATTTGGCAATAAATATGAGTTGAATGCAAATTTATAAAAATGTGTACCTTACTTTCATTGGCACATTGTTTTAGGACTGAATTTTGACGTGTGTGAAAATTTAGTAACAGTCATCTCAAGACAATTACATTTGATGCAAAATGTGTCTCAGCAACCTATAACATAGAATAGAGCAAGAATGATATAACTATTAGATACTAGTGTTTTGAGACTCTACGAGTTAGGGTAGGACTCACCGAGACCGAGACAGAGTCCATCAAAACAAGGCAAATTGCCTCGTCTCGGACTCAGCAGAGTCACCATGGACCATACGGGTCCAAGGACTCTCCTAACTCGCAGAGTCCAGAGTTTTGGACTCTCGTTGGCATCAAGACTCATAAAGTGCAAAAAAAAATAGAATAAAAGGGTTAAGTGAATTGTTTGTGCTTTGTATTGTGCAACTTAAGCATTGAGAGGAGCTAAAGGAAGCATTTGGAGGCTTCTATACACTTGCATTTCCATTGCTTGATTCCATGGATTTCATAATCCGTGAATATTGCAGACATTTGATAGTGACACTATGTTTAACTTTATATTATGTTATTTAGTTTCTTCCCTTCAAAATGACGCTTTTATACTAATGTAATCTATGCAAAATTGTGTATGTCTATTAAGTAGCTTCTATTTATCTTAATTATTATGTATTTGATGTTAATTGACTAAAAGATGCATGAAAAATTCTTTAAATCCTTAAAAAATTTTGAATTTCATAGGTTTTCCAATTTTCAGAGTCCTTGCTGAGTCCAGTTGCCAATCCAAGTCCGAGCCCAATTTTGACTTTCCAAGTCAAAGGTGAGTACAAGTCATGTATCACTATTAGACACATACTTCAAAAAAGACTACACATATAATCAAAAAATCAAAAGTTGTAAGATACTATTTTAAAAATAATTAATGTACTAACTAGAGTTCAAGTTCACTTACCTTTAGTAACTACAAACGTGAGAACATTTTGAATATTCCACGAGTCATGTGGTGGTTTGTGATGAACATCTAAGTGTTCCCAACTTCTGCATACGCCTCCTTGATCCACTCAATACTCTTCCACATCTGTTGTAGCATAAGATTGAGTGAATAAAGCACACAAAGTGTCCAAAAAATATGATGGTATCTCTCTTCAACCAACAAACCAGCAACTCTACAATTCTTTGTGTTGTCTGTTACAAGTTGGACAACATTTCTAGCACCCACTTCTTCAATGGCAGAGATGAGAATATTAGTAATAAATGGCCCATTTTTTACTTGCCCCTCATGATCCACTACTTTCAAAAACAATTCCTCTTTAGGGGACACCGCCAAAACATTGATCAATGGGCAATTTCTACCATCTTTCCACCCGTCTGAAACAATAGTTACCTCTATCTCAATCCATGAATCCTTTATGGGCTTCAATTGCTCATCAATCAACCTGACCTCTTGATCCAACAAGGTGCTTCATACTCTCTCAAAACTAGGTCCTAAGTACCCTACAAGAACTTCATTAGCACTTCTCACCATCCTCTTGAAATATGGAGAGCAAACAAGATTAAAAGACAACCCATTTGCATACAAGCATCTTGCTACATCAATGTCGACAATTCCCCTACTCTAATTTTGAAAATACAATTTCTAGTGGTCCCTTTCTTTTGTGTGTAAAGGGTGCTTCATTTTGAGAATCAAGGGCAGCTAAGGTAGCATAGAAGGGGTGATCTTCTATCACAACATTTGTGGTGGATTTCGCTCCCTTTTCTTTTTTTAGTTTATTGCTTCTACCACCAATGGTATTTGCCTATGTTCTCTCTATTTCACTTCCTCGTGCTCTTGAATATATTTAAATACTAATAAATTTGGCACGGGTGCATTTCTTTTTCCAAGACATTTCTTGACTCCTCTTCTAGGGTATTCACACAAATGATCCACCACACAAAAAATCGGAACTATTCCTTTCAACATCTCAACCTAGAAATTTCCAACAGAAAGCACCACCTCTTGGAAGAGGATTTAAAATATCCACATACTTCCACAAAGGGGAATCGGAATGGGGTTCTCTTCTTTGTTGGGTATTGCCTACTGAGGAAGAGGAAGATCCCATTGTAATTCATTTTCCTATGGAAAGAAATTGTATACATATTGAGAATGAAATTTTAGGAAAAACAATGGCTAGATCTTATTGGCAATGAAAGTTAAATGAGAAAAACAAAAAGCTTAAACAAAACAAAAAGAAAATGGAACAAGGACTTACCTCTTCCACTTATTGTAAGCTTGTGAAGGTGTAGGAATGAGGCACAAGCACTTCAAGATAGCTCACAAACCAATCTGCCAACTCCTTACACAAACAACACTTGCTCAACCACCTATTTGCTCTTGATCAAGACAAAATAACCTACTTGCACACCTCACTTGAGTGTTAGAAGCCAACATAAGCCTTCCACTTTCACTTATTAGAGTTACATCAAAAATATGTAAAAAAGCACCACTTATTCTGCCACCCGCAAGGCCAAGTTTGACCAAATTCGAATGTGGTTCAATCCATGCATGAGCAGTTCGCCCAGGTTCAATCAGCAAACAAATCAGTTCAAACGAATTGTACTTAGACCACATACCAATTCAAACCATGGCCTGGTCTGGAGAGTGTATAGCTGAACTGGGGTAACTAAGTCAAAAAAAACATAGACATAAAGAAGATTGTTCTTTTAATGATTTTGCAAGTGTTCCAAGTCTTTTGATTAGAAACTTATGTATGTAGACGGTCTTTTAAAGCCCAAGTACATCAACATCCTTTTTGTTTACCGCATAGGTTAATTAAGAATTGCACGCAGACAATGAACACGAACACGAACAGCAGAAATCTTCTTATTATTATTCGCATATGCCAGAACATTACATTATGCTTCCATGATAAGATGATTACAATGCTTCCCGAAGGGGTTATAAATACTTTCCGAAGAACTTTCCTGAAGGAGTCCGTCGGCCAGATACATTATGTTCGTTACATAACTATTTACCCGTCGGCTACATAAGAACTTTCCCGAAGGTACCCATCAGCTGATACAAAAACATTTCCGAAGGGTCCTGTCGGCCGATACCCAATTTCTACCGACAACATCATCCCCCCCAAAAAGAAAAGTCATCTCTTGACGACTAGAGAAATTATGAGACAATCCACAAACAATAAAAGAAATACTAGAGAGAAGAAGGAGGTGTCCCAAAAGAGTGTTGTTGACGACGTAACTCATACACCTGGTCAGTCCGGATGCGCAAATCTGTCTAAATCTGTGAATTAACCTCTACGGCCTCCTTCAGTAGAAGCGCAGCATCCATAGCCTACCTCTTGGCCAACTGCAACTCATGCTCTGCCGCATCTTTATCCCGGATAGCTGCGTCCTTCTCCTGTACCACTGCTGCCATATCCTTCAATAGTGTTGCCCGCTCTACTGCCCATGCTACCTGCTTGTCGGCCAAATCAGTGGCTAACTTTTCTCTTGCCTCTTTTTCAACCGCTAGAGATCTCTAAGCTGCAACACTGTCTGCTGCCCTATCCGCCTCCACGCGCTACTGCGCATAGTAAACCTCTTTGTACAGTCCCACGATCTCATGTGCCAACTTCATCATCGGAGTGTCACTCGGTCCCAACTCTGGCTCCGTGGCCCAATCTGCCGACATCTCTGGTGTCTCAACTGCCAGCCAACCTCTATCCACAAAACAAGTTTGAAATTGCTTAGGACAAATCCCACGAATATACGCTCGGATCAAATGCCACTCCCTTCGCCGAGTGAGAGCTTGAATTGCCACATCATGCCCCTTCTTCAATGCAGACTTCATAGTCCTGAGGTAGTCCCTGCACCTGTCCTCATCCGACCCGTAATCCTCCTTGGCGAAGTCCTCCAATGACCATTCTGCATCACTATTGTCCTCCTCATCAGCGGGAGCCATGCCCACATCCGATGCCGCCTCCTCTGCTGTCGGCGCAATCATGGCATGTGACATTCCCTCCTCCTGAGACTAAGGCTCTGGTACAGGTGCTACTCCGAAATAGTTGGGGGACTGAATGGACGGGCCACACCGGTCAGGAATGAGTCGGAACTGCTGCCTCAGAAAAACACTGGCTCTATCCATGACCTCTGGTTGTTCAGGCTGTGCTAGGTCCGTACACTCCTGCATTCCTCCGTTTGGTACATTCTCTACTGGAAGTTCCTGAGCTTCTGCTGACTGTGCTACGGTAACAACTGCTACTGGCTGACTTATGGCAGGCGCCACGGGTGTTGCTACTGGAAGTGCTTCAAGGGCTGAAGAAGTCTCTTGGGTGACGAGTGTTGTCAGGTGGGCAAAGCCTACCGCAAATCCAACTCCCGACCGGACAAGAGAAGGCCGTACCCTGTGTTGCCATGGTGCGGCTAGTGTGACTACCTGGTGGGATCCTCCAGTCATCAATATCGGTCGCCAAATCTGTCCAAACCCAAGAATGTGAGCCATGTGTAGATCTCGTGGTACCAACTCGGAAGTCACAGGAATTGTAGCACGCGGAAATAGCAAGGGGGTAGCCATGACAATCTGAACCTCCTCATCATCCTCGCCTTCCCCTTCTTCTTCCTCCACACTATCCTGCTCAGAAGATGTCTCCTGTCGGCCGCTGTCAGTATCACCTACCATGTCCATCCGGGGCCTCTTTTGGCCTGCTGAACCCTTCTGCCCAGAGGTTGTGTCCAAGTGCTTCCACTCCATGATAGGAGGTTCTCCCAGAGCCAGTGGTCCAGGCTTTGCCTCTAACTCATCCGTTGGAATCATCCGTGCTGTTGCATCAAGGAAGAGACCAATGGCGTAATGGGGCATATAGAAGGTCTTGTGCTAGAGAGTTAAACTCATGCATCCGTTCAACCCGCACAGACGCCCAATCATACACTTTCTCAGTCATTATTCCGTTCATCATGGATACCTGCGGAAATGTGATATCCGATGCCCTAGAGGATCCCGTGAGCCTGCTCTTGACCAAATCCATCAGACACCACCATGGCCCCTCCTGAATGTCGGTTTTCTTTAAACCCCTTTCCTTCGATGTCTCAGCTAATGTCGCCTGCTCTGCTTTAGTCAAATCTCCACATACTAATTTGATTAAAAATAGCTTCCCATCCTTTGGAATTTTCTTCGGCTGAACCTTTTTGCCCTGCTGCCCTGGAATGCCAAAAACACGTGTGAAATCGACTGCCTTGAATGATACCACTAAGTTCCTTCCCAGATACTGAAATGTGCTCCTCCGAGAAGCTCTGCCATATGTCTCAATCATGGTACGCAAATACCCTTCATAATCTCGAATGCAAAAAACAGGCATCTGAATGGCCCATTCAACCTGTGCTCTTTTGATGCTTGCTTTAATTGGATGATCATCAGGGGTTTCTTGCCACCATTTCCGGCAATCCGTTCCATTCAACCCTTCAAATTGTATAGTCTGTGGTGTGACTTCAGCTATTGCAGGTGCTGTAGTCTTACGCTTCTCCTTGCTGCTGCTCGAGCCTTCATTTAGGTTACCTATACCTGCCATGCTCCTGCCTTCCACAACTTTAGACTGTGCTAATTGTTTATTCCACTGTCGTTTACCTGCAGACTCCATTAATTATATCTTTGTCTTTTCCTAACGGTCTCCCAAATCCGTACAGTGAAGAATTCTTCCAAATACGTACGGTGAATTGCAACCTTTGGAATGAAAATCCATACTCTGGAAAAGTTGGAAGGAAAATCAAATAACAAAGCCGTACCACCAGAAGACCACAATTCCGTACAACAATTTCCCTCCCCAAATCCGTACGCTGGTATTTTCAATGCCCTTCACTGATCATGGTATGCCGAATCCGACTAGAAGTGATATACCGCCTTGCTTACTATTGAATTCCGTACCTCAACCTTGAGAACCTTGCATTCAATAATCCGTACAATGAAATCCGTACCCTTCTCTTCAAAAGGAATACGTACGCTTGAAATGCTGGAAGTCTTCTGTATGGGTGATGATTTAACAAGCCGTACAATGCCCTACAGAGGTGCATATGGTAACTTGACCCTTCTGTGATGAAATCCGTACGGCTTCAAACTTGACGTTGTCTGTTGATTGCATATGGATGCCTCCTTCCTGGAGCTGCCACGCACACAGGTTTTGATGAAACAATTCTGAAGGTGTCTTCACTATTTCAATCTTCTAGAAGAGCCATACTGCAATATCCCACCAAGTCTTCAAGATCTGTACGATGGAAATTAACAAAATTTGGCTCCAAATTCCGTACGGTAACCTTCTCAGGCTATTAAAATCCGTACGGTGGTCTCAGTGTTACAATATGCAACTCTTTAAAAAAATCGTACACTGCAAGAAAAAGCCGTACTACAGCAAAACCGTACACCAACCTTCAAAATGGAAGCCGTACGGTATTCTTCCCTTTGACTATGAAATCCGTATGGTATTGTTTTCTTCAATATGGAAACCGTACGGCACTTTCCTTCGGCTATGAATTCCGTATGGTACTGTTTTCTTCAATATGGAAACCGTACGATACTTTCCTTGAATTATGAAAACCGTACGCCACTTAAATTATGAAAATTTTCCTCCAACCATGAAACCCGTACAGCACTTAAATTATGAATTTTTTTCTCCAATCATGAAAACCGTACGACACTTTTTTCTCTCCCCTTCTTTTTTTTTTCTTTTTTCTTTTTTTTTAATATTTATTTATTTATTTTTTTCGTTTTTTTTTTTTTTTTTTTTTAATTTATTTATTTATTTTTATTTTTATTTTTTTTAAATGAATAGCAAAGTCAGTTTTCCCTTCGATCGTCGTCACCGTCGGTCTGCAATGACGAAGGGGTCCCCTGAAAGCCATTCTGTGACGCATAAGTCTTCCGGCCGTGGTATATCTTCAACTTCGAGCCATTCACCGCCTGCGGTACTCCCTGTCCATCCAAAGTCCATAATTTTATTGCTCCATTGTCCCCTACTTCCCGGATCTGACACGGCCCAACCCACTTAACTTTGAACTTGCCCGATTTGATCTCATTCCAGCTGTCGTACTTCAATACCCACTGTCCGGGCTGAAACTTGTTTAGCTTCAGGTGCTTATCATGCCATGCCTTTCGCCTATTCTGCGTTACTTCAGTCGCCCACTGTGCTAATAATCGCTTCCCCTCCAACCTGTTCAATTTATACAACCACTCCCTTAAGCTCTCCATGTCGCCCAACTTGTTTTCCAGTGCTATCCGCAGGCTTGGTATCATAAATTCCGCTGGTACTACGGCCTCCTGTCCGAACATCAGTTGAAGCCCATAGAGCAGAAGGTAATTTCTCCTCCCAATCCTCCCCTTCGACTGCGTAGGATTTGTATATAATTGATACCAGGATTTTGTTGGTAGCTTCGGCCTGTCCGTTTGCCCTTGGGTAGTACGGACTTGATAGAAAATGATAAATTTTGAACTCCGTGGTAAGCAGTCGGATCACATGATTTACAAAATGTCCGCCTCTATCACTTGTTAATTGTAACGGAATGCCGTACCTGGTAATTATTTGTTCATAAATAAACTTTGCTATACTTACTGTTGAGTTGTCCGGTAGTGCACGCGCCTCCACCCATTTAGTCAAATATTCCGTCGCAACAACAATGTAACAGCACCTTCTGGTTCTGCTTGTCTTCAGAGGTCCTATGAAGTCCGAACCCCACCGTTCAAAGAGCTCCTGAGCATGAGAAGGATTCAGAGGCATGAAATCTCTCTTCAAAGGTTTTCCAGCTCGCTGACATGTATCGCATGCAACAACCCATTTCCTGGCGTCATTGTATACTATTGGCCACCATAATCCTGCTAGAAGTATTTTTTCGTGCAGTTGTGTCCGGCCCCATGTGTCCTCCTGCCGGTCCTTCATGCGCTTCCTTCAGTACCCGTGGAATTTCTTCCTCCAGGACACAACGCCTCAGGATCTGATCAGGTCCCATTTTATACAACAATCCATTAATCAGCTGAAATGTTCCGCTCCATATCACCAACTTCCGTTTTTCATTCGGTGGCATGGTATTTGGAAACTGTCTTGTTGACAAGTATTCGCCGATGCTTGTATACCACTCCGGTAGTGCAACAATCTGAAACAACTGTGCGTCAAGAAAGTCATCATTTACACCGTCTGCCGGTTCTCCTGTTCTGATACGTGACAAATGATCCGCGCTTACATGTTTCTTTCCTGGCCGTACAATGATCTTGAAGGTAAACTCCTGCAACAAGAGTAACCATCGGCTGATTCTTCCTTGAATGACTGGTTTGTTGATCATATACAACAGGGCTTGATGATCGACATAGAACACAAATGGAGTAGCCAGCAAGTAATGTCGGAATTTCTGCACAGCATAAACCATCCCCAATGCTTCTCGTTCGGTTGTACTATAATTTTGTTCAGCTTTTGATAGCAACCGATTAGCGAAGTAGATCAAGTGATCCAACCCGTGGCTTCTTGTTTGCGCAAGAGTTGCTCCGATCGCATAGTTCGATGGATCCACATGCACATGAAACTCCTTATTCCAATCCGAGTATGCCAAAATAGGTGCTATAGCCAGTCGTACCTTGAGTCCTTCAAATGCTTCATCCTATTCCTTCTCCCATCGGAACAATTCTGTCTTGCAAGTTAACCTATCCAACGGATATGCTATCTTGGCAAAATTTTTGATGAAATGCCTGTAATACCCTATATGCCCAAGTAAAGATTTTACCTCTGTCACATTGATGGACGGCTGCATCTCCAATATGACCCGCACTTTGTCCGGATCTATCTTCAGTCCCTCCTTACAGACTATGTGTTCGAGCAACCTTCCGTGTGGGACCATAAATCTACACTTCTCGGGTTCAGGGCCAAAGGCGCACAGCAGCACTTTTCCATACACTCGCCTAATGCTACCAGATGTTTGTCCTCCGCACTGAACACTGACCAATCATCCAAAAATGCCTCGAAGTTTCCGACGGACATCTTCTCAAAAATGTGTAGTATGATCCGCTGAAATGTCGCAGGCGCATTGCACAGACCGAACGGCATCCAATTATAGGCATAGACCCCATCTTCTACGACAAATGTCGTCTTCAGTTTATCCTCCTCTGCGATTGAAATCTGATTGTAGTCGGAAAAACCATACATAAATGAGTAGATCTCGTGTCCCGCTACCTCCTCCAGGATGTTGTCCGTGAATGGGATCGGGAACGGATCCTTGATGGTGACTGCATTCAGGCATCGGAAATCAACACATTCGGATCTGAATGGAGTCCTTCAGTAAGATCACTATCGGGGATACCCATTCACTGGTCTGCACCTTGAAAATAATGCCGGCCTCTAGCATCCGATTGATTTCCTCCGTAACCCGGGCCGCATAATTTTTGTTCATTCTATAGGGCCTCTTTCGTACGGGTATTGCTCCTTCAATCAATTGAATGCGGTGCACACAATTCCGGTGGTACGCCCTTCAGGTCCTTGTATGTCCATGCAAAGACATCCTTGTACTCTAAAAATATCTTGAATGCTGCTATCTTTAGTACTGGGTCCCAATTGTCTCCTACCAGTATGTTCCGTGGTTCCGCTTCGTCTCCCAAATTCATGGTCTGCAACGCGACTTCATTGTATTTGATGGGTTCCCTTTTAGTGAACTGATGTGTCAGGGTCACATCAAGTGACGCATCCCCTTCCTTCATTTCAGTGAACTCCTTTGGAAATTCATTAGTATTGTGTTCTTCTATTGTCAATACATTGTGGGTTGGAAACAATTCATAATCCTCTATCTGCCAATGGTAAAGACCATTTACTGAATCCAAATCGTCATCTCCTTCCAGTCGTAGAACTCCCTCCTGATCTTGTTCCAAACTTTGCCCCTTTTCATCCTCTTCTCCTTCAGAATCTAACGATAGGGCTTCTGCCCCGACCATCTGAGTGTGCAGATTGATGACATACTTCCGGCCTTTGCTTTCGAGTGATAAAGTATTTTTCTTCCAATCGTGCTTTGCTTTTGCTTGTATCAGCCACCCCCGACCCAGAATAGCATCATACCCCTTCCGCCTAAGAGGAATCACAACGAAGTCCAACAGAAATGGTTGTGTTCCAATTGTCACTGGTTGCGCTGTGAGTATTCCCAATGGCTTGATTCCGTGTTGATCGGCTGTTAACAGCTGGAAGGTAGGTGGCCATAATGTCGGCTGTCCCAACTTTTTCCAAGTATCCTCTAGTAGCACATTGACACCGGATCCTCCGTCCACGATCGTGTCCGTTAGCACAGTCCCGAGAATGCCCATTTCAACAACCGCCGGATAGCGTCCAGATGAAAGAGCTAACAGCATTGGGTCTTTTGCACTTGTATCCCCCTGTTTCTCCTTGTCTTGCTCTACAGGTTGCTTAGCACTTGGGACTATATTTGTGAGGGTTGTACGGAGTTGAGGCATAGTGAGCAACAGATCATTTATCCTGACGGGTATCTCAACTTGCAATATTTGCCGTACAATGTTCTGTTTTGCACAGTTCCGGACGGAGGTACTTGGCAGGTCCTTCAGGTGTGCCATTTCTACCTGTGTTACTTTTTGGATCTCTGCCCGTGCTTCCTCCAGTCTCTTCTTTTCTTCCGCTAGGTCAGGGTATAGCTTCGCCTGCTTCCAAGTGATTGCCAGAACTTCTTCCTCATCCATCCCGACAGTAGTCAAGTTGACTTCGGACTTCGGGCACTTAGCATCGTCATGATCGCTAGGTCCACACCATCGGCATAGCAACTTCGGTGTGTTTGTCATTGTGCACTCTCGGGCGAAGTGACCCCACAGATTGCATGCGTGGCATTGAACAATTGGCCGACCATTCACATTGTACTGAATTCGACTCCTTCCGCCATTATTGTTGTTGCCGCCATTGTTGTTATTGCTGTTGTTTTGACTGGGCCGGTTGCTCTGTATTCGCCCGATGTGGCTCCTTCCGTACTGGTGTTCCCGTTCGCACCTGACGGGGATGCCTCCTGTGTCAGGAACACTTGCTGCGGTGTTCTTGTTTTCAAATTGAAAGGGCATTCCTTTACCAAGTGTCCCAGAATCTGGCAAATCTCACAAAATTGATCTTTCGGGCAGGATCCCTTCGTATGGCCTTTTTTCTTGAACTCTGTGCACCATAGGTCGTTGCCCTTAGTCTCCTTGTTCATGTTATTGAATTCCTTCATCATCCGAATCATGTCCTTCTGGAGGGCACGGACCTCCTTGTTGCTTCCCTCGTCATCGCTGCTATCTTCTTCTGAAGATGCATCGTCATCTAAATCAGACGAGCTGTTTTTCTTCTTCTTCTTTGTCTTCTGGTCACTTTCAAGGTTCATTGCCCGATTGTACGCTTCATTGTATGTGGATGGTGGCACGATCTTCATCTTTTTCCGTAGCTTCGGGTGAAGGCCTTCAATGACCCATCTTTTCTGGAGCCCATCTGCCGGCTTATTCTCCATTTTACTGATTAAGTCCTTCAATCTCCTGACGAAGACCTGTACTGTTTCATTCTTCTTTTGCTTGGTATTGAATATCTCCACTACAATTTCATTATCATCACGCAAAAGTTGAAATTTTGCGATGAACTCCTCCTTAATGTTATCCCAACTGTTTAATTTTTGTGGATCAACATCAGTAAACCAATCAATCGCAACACCCCGCAGGGTAGCAGGAAATTGTCGGATCCATTCGTTTGTATCTATTATGCCATTTTCCCTCCAGATCGTTTCACATGTTTTACAATGTCGAATGGGATCAACTGCTTCATCACCATCAAATTTAGGTAATTTTTCCTTCGGACCTACCATTATCACTGTATGTTGGGGGTTTTGTTGTGTACCTACGCTGTTTTGCACTCCCGCACTGTTTTGAGCACCCGAGCTATTCTGAGCTCCCGCGCTGTTTTGAACACCTACGCTGTTCTGGACACTCGCACTGTTTCCAACACCCGCACTATTCTGGACACTCGCGCTGTTTTGCACACCCGCGCTGTTTCCAACACCCGCACTGTTTTCTACACCCGCACTATTTTTGACTTCCACGTTGTTTTCAACACCCATGTTGTTTTCAACTTCCGCGTTGTTTGGTGAAGAAGAGGTTTCGTTAACCGAAGCTATCCATTCCGGAAGTATATCTCGGACGAGGAGGTCACTCCACGCTCGTGCTCCCTCAGCACTCCGAGCCGTGCGAGCCAATCTCCTTTTGTTAGGATTCCCTTCCCGTGGCATATGCAGGTTCAAAAACTCCTCCCTCGCTTCTTCCACCAAATCAAGCCGTTGTCGAGTCTCCTTCAACAATCCTTCCGCACTCCTGTTTCCGTCGGCAATCTTCTGGAATCTCCTTCGGCACTGTCTGCTGGGCCAAAAATTAAATTTTCCTGCGCAACTCGTATTTCATCCTTTTGCTTCAGCTTATTCTTATCTTTGTTCAATTGATTCGGCATTTAATTCATATCCGCCTGCCTGCGTACCAGGTCCATCGGGCAACGGCGCCAAATGTTTACCGCATAGGTTATTTAAGAATTGCACACAGACAATGAACACGAACACGAACAGCAGAAATCTTCTCATTATTATTCGCATATGCCAGAACATTACATTATGCTTCCATGATAAGATGATTACAATGCTTCCCGAAGGGGTTATAAAAACTTTCCGAAGAACTTTCCCAAAGGAGTCCATCGGCCAGATACATTATGTTCGCTACATAACTATTTACCCGTCGGCTACATAACAAGAACTTTCTCGAAGGTACCCGTCGGCTGATACAAAAACGTTTCCGAAGGGTCCTGTCGGCTGATACCCAATTTCTACCGACGACACTTTTTATTAAAAAGACTTGAAATGCTTAGAAAAAATGGCACCTAAATGGATGGGGTTCATAACATTACTTGAAAGTATTCATATTTTAAAGAAATTATGCAATTGGGCTCAAAAAGCCCACTTACATGTTCAAAATTCCATTAAAGTTGCATATTTCCTTTCAAAAATGTAATGGTGGATTTTAATTCTCTTATTGCAGGTGAATACCCATGACAAGTTGTAATGCCTCACAAAAAGCTCAACTTCGTGACATAAGAGGTGTAAAGTTTCTGCAAATTCTATAGGTTCAGATCTGAGATAATACCTTTAGTCTTTGTTGCTGTTCAGATCTTCTTCCTATTTCGAATGTAGAAGGTAATTTTCAGAATATTAAATGCCACTCTGAAACTTGTTTGTCTCTGGAATAATTCCTATAGGGCAGTATTGTTTTAAAGAGCAAAATTCAATGTATTGTGTGTCCTCAAACTACAATAACACCCACCTCTTATACCATGACCAAAGTGCATGTCCCTTAAAAGGACATGACCCTCTCTAGGTCGGCCCATACTTCACTTATAGAAATCGGTGCCCAAGAAGGAGATAACACAAATATTAACTAACATAAATATTTAGTTATACTAAGTGCAGAACATGGTTATTGCCAAGCATCACTGCCCATCCTATTTACCAAGTGTAATGTATATAATGTTTTTGAATGGTATACAAGGGGAGAAGATTAAAGTGCGATCTACACTCTCAGACCAATATGAATATCACTATTATAAATTTAACACTCCCTCTTAACTTGATAATCATACTAAGAGATAACATATCTAGCATCATCAATTACGATGAATAAGCATAGATTGATACTCTATATCTATCTGAATCTTCTGAGCAAATGGTATCATGGAACACATGATACTGAGTCATATAACCATCTTGTGATATGACTTATACTAGTGATGTTAGTATTGCATGTAATGCAATACACACAGGATAAATTCCGAAGAATGATTAAATTCTTCATTTATCCAAGTTGTGACTTATGGGAACTGGCAATCCTATATCACAACTTGATCTTGAGTTAAGATCTACCAGATCATAGGATAAAGTCTAAAGAATAAATTCTTACTTTATCCAAGTTGTGATTCAAAGGCATAGAAATGCTTGTCACAAATGATCTTGAACTCACCTAGATCTAACAGTAGTTTTATACTATTCAACACATTATTTGAGAGATCATCATCTCTCGTAATGTGTTTTATACAACTATTCATTACCTCAAAGATCGTCACCTCTAACATAATGAATACAAATGGTGGAGCCCATAATAGTCAATAACCTGACAATAAAAAATTTTATTAATAATTTAAAGAATACAAATGAATTACAATTCAACCATACCAAGTCTTTTCTTGAAGTGATCTATCTTCACTCTAGAGAGAGGTTTGGAGAGAATATCTGTTGTCTGATCTGCAGTGCAAATGTATTCTAATTTTACAGTATTCCTGTCTACCATATCTTTTACATAATGGTAAGGAATTTCGATATGTTTGGACCTGTCATGAAATACTGGATTCACCGAAAGCTTGATGTAACTCTAATTATCACAATGAATAATCCTAGGATTCATGGCTTGACCAAATAATCCCACAAGTAACTTTCTAAGCCAAACTACTTCTCGAGAGGCCATCGCTGCTGCAATGTATTCAACTTCTATGGAACTTTGTGCTACTGAAGACTGTTGTTTACATATCCAAGATATCATTGCTAATCCTAAACTAAAACAACATCCAATAGTATTTTTTTTATCCTTAACACTTCCAACCCAATCTAAGTCTATGAATCCATGTAAATGTAAGTCAACTTTCTCATATTTGAGCCCAAGGTTAATAATGCCTTGTATCTCATAATGTGTTTAATTGCAACTAGGTGAATCTCCATTGGCTCACACATAAACTAACTTAAGGCATTAACAGCATAGCAAATATCAAGTCTTGTATTACCAAGTACATAAGGGACCCAATCATCTGTCTGTAGAGAGTAGAATCTATGGAAAGTGATTCTGTTGCCGCTTCTTTAAGTTTATGTAAATTAGTCTCCATTGGAGAAGACATAGACTTGCAATTTCACATTCCAAATCTCTTCAAGATATCTAACGTATACTTCCCTTGATTAAGTATAATGCTGTCAGAATTCTGCCTTACTTCTGGTCCTAGGAAGTAATGAAGGAGTCCCAAATCTTTTATCTCAAATTCTCTAATTAGATCTTTCTAGCATTGATCTATGAGATGATCATCATCTGTTATTGGTAGATCATCAACATATAGTATCAAAATTACCATATCATCTTTATTCCTTTCATAATATATATTTGGATCATCTTCGTTCTTGGAGAATCCTAAGCTAGTGAGATATTTATCAATTCTTTCGTGCCAAGCCCTTGGAGCCTGTTTAAGCCCATAGAGAACTTTCTTGAGCCTACAAACAAAAATGTTAGGACCATGAGTTTCAAATCCTTTAGGTTGCTCCAAATATACCTCTTCTGAAATCTTTCCATTCAGGAATGTTGTTTTTACATCCATCTGAGGTACTTTCCATCCCTTCGATGTTGCGATAGCTAGGACTGCTCTTACAAAGGTGTATTTGGCAACAGGAGCAAAGGTTTCTTCATAATCAATCTCTTCTTTCTGAGAGAAACCTTTGGCTACAAATCTAGCTTTATATTTTTCAATGCTTCCATCAGCAGCATACTTTATTTTAAATATCCACTTGGAAGAAACAACATATTTTCCTTCAGGTCTTGGAACAATTTCCCAAACATCATTCTTCATAATAGATTGGTATTCTTCTGTCATAGCTTCTTTCCAAGCTGTATGTTTAACAGCACCTAAAATATTGGTTGGTTTTAATTTAGACAAATCATTCATGTTTGTTGTATAACTAGAAAATCTTTTGGGTCTTTTGCTTTTTCTGACTGTTCCAGAAGGTGTAGTGAAGTCTTGTGCCTCTACTATTTTAATAGCCCAAAGTAATCTTTTCTTAGAATTTTGAGTTTCTTCAAGATTAAGGTTTTGAATTTCATCTTCAATTTCTTCCATGTTCTCCTTCTGAGACTCAGATTCAGTATTTCTTTTAGAACTAGGTAAAGGAGAGGGTTCTTCAGAACTTAGGGCTCTTTTGAATGCTAAATCTTCTTCAAAAATTACATCCCTACTAAGTTCAATATTTTTCTGTCCAGCTATGAAAATCCTATATGCTTTAGATGTTTCACTATACCCTACAAAAATAACTCTCCTCTCAGAGGCTTCTTAGTTCTTTTTCTTTTGGAACATGGATATATACAAGGCACCCAAAAATCTTAAGATGACTTATATTGAGTTTAACTTTAGTAAAGACTTCTTCAAGAGTATTATCTCTAAGGTAGGAGTGAGGGCTTTTGTTTTGAATATAGATAACAGTACAAGAGGCTTCTGCCCAAAGATAATATTCTAGATTTTGATCAAATATCATAGCTCTAGCAGCTTCTATATTTGTTCTATTCTTCCTTTCTGTTACCCCATTTTGTTGTGAGTTATAAGAAACAATATACTCCATCTTAATTTTTGTTTCTTTATGAAACCTTTTAAACAAATCTGAGGTGTATTCCCCTCCATTATCAGTTCTAAGAGTTTTAATTTTATGTCCTAATAAGTTTTCAATTAAGGTTTTAAATTCTTTAAATCTCTTTAGGATTTCCTCTGATTCTTTGCATTTTAAAAAGTAAATTCAAGTTTTCATAGAGAATTCATCTATGAATAGAATATAATACTAGAATCCTCTAAGAGAAGGAACACACATAGGTCCACATAAATCTGAGCGGATTAATTCCAAACCATTGTTGGTTTTTCTAGTACCATCATGAAATGGACTTTTGGTGTTCTTACCCAGAGCACATCCTTTGCATATGCTTGAGTGATCTTTATTCAATTTAGGTAAACCGGTAACCATCTTCTCCATGGTTTATAATGTTTTAAAATTTAGATGTCCTAACCTTCTGTGCCATATTTCATTTATGTCTGCAATTTCATGAATTAAGACTTGAATAGGTCGACTAGGTTCTAAATTTAATTCATACAAATACCCTTTTCTTTGACCAATCATTTTTGCTTTCTTAATTAAGGAGTTCTTAGCCCAAGTTATGACTTTACCGTCCATGAATGCAACATTATGTCCATCGTCTTCAAGTGTTGTAACCAAGATTAGATTCCTTTTTATTCTTGGTACACAGAGTACTCCTTTGAGAAGTAGAGAACTACCTGACTTTAGTTTCAAGGTACAATTTCCAATTCCTTTGACAGAATGTGTTGAATTATTGCCGATGGTGACTTCTCCATTAACCTTTTCTAACATAGAGTCTAGTGCTTCTTTGTATCCTATAATATGTCGAGAAGATCCACAATCAATCACTCATGCGTTACTTGAGACTTTATTTGATAGTGCCGAATACAATACATGATTCTCACGATCATAGTTATCTTCTGCCCTAGTGATGTTTGTACAATTCACTTGTTTAGAATTCTCAAGGCAATTAGATCTATAGTGTCCAAACTTTTCACATCTGAAACATTTTATTTTGGATAGATCTTTCTTAGGTTTATCATTCTTTTGATTAGCCCTCTTCTTCTTGAAATGTTTCTATTTTCCTTTATAGGAATTTGTATTAAGAACATGAAGTTCTTCATCTTCTGTTTTTAGTTTTTCTCCTTTCTTAAGTTTTCTGGATTCTTCCTGAAGACAGTCTCCCTTAAGTCTATTTAAGTCAAGAAGATTATCTCTGGCACTAACTCCTTGTGCGAATGTTTCCCATGAGTCTAGCAATCCATCTATAGCCATCAGTGTTAGTTTTGTATCATTATGATGGTTCCTATACTTGAAAGTTCATCTTTTAGGCTAGCAGCCCTTAGGAAGTAAGAATTCATCCATTTACCCTTCTTTATTTGTATGTGATTTAGTTGCCTTTTTAATGCAAGAACTTTAGTTGCATTCTTAACTTCATATGCATTTAGTAATGCATTCATCATATTAGATATTGTTTGATGTTTCGTTAGCATGGGTACTATATTATTTTTCACTCCATCTAATATGATCTGAATGGCTTTCCTATTTCCTTTACTCCAAATAGATATATGAGGTTCAACAGTAGGTTCTCTGGATGCTGAATCAACAAATTGTTTTACAACATTTTCTTCAAGAATCATCATGATTTTGAATTTCCAGGCATCAAAGTATCTGATTGTGTATGCCATTGAAGATAGGAGAATGATGCTAGATATATAAATCTGATTATTTAATTTGCAGAGCCTAGGTTCGACTACCACAACTCTGATACCATATAATATTTTTGTAAATTCTATAAGTTCAGATCTGAGATAATACCTTTAGTCTTTGTTGTTGTTTAGATCTTCTTCCTCCTCTAAATGTAGAAGGTAACTTTCAGAATATTAAATGCTACTCTGAAACTTGTTTGTCTCTGCAATAATTCCTATAGGGCAGTATTGTTTTAAGGAGCAGACTTCAATGTATTGTGTGTCCTCAAACTACAATAACACCGACCTCTTATAACATGACCAAAGGGCATGTCCCTTGACCCTCTCTAGGTCAGCCCATACTTCACTTATAGAAATCGGTGCCCAAGAAGGAGATAACACAAATATTAACTAACATAACTATTTAGTTATAGTTAGTGCATAACATGGTTATTGCCAAGGATCACCACCCATCCTATTTGCCAAGTGTAATGTATATAATGCTTTCGAATGGTATACAAGGGGAGAAGATTAAAGTGCATGCGGTCTGCACTCTCAGACCAGTATGAATATCACTGTTATATATTTAACAAGAGGCCTTGGTGGATTTTCAATTCCATATCACATGCTTTCAAACAAAGAACAATGACCCGCAGTCGAGTTTTAAGATGCCACTTGCAAGTTACTTAATTTTTTTATTATCTATTGGGATATAGATCCAAATTATGCCTATGATAGCTCGAAATGAGTGGAATTCAATAAGCAATAAGCCCAAGATGAACAAAAGAAAAAACAAACAAAACAATCAATCAAGGACTTGAAGATTACCAAAAATTGAGCACTTGCAGACAAGAAAGAAAAACTCGTTTTGCAAGAAATACAAAGAAAATGGAAATCTCCAAAAATGGTGTTTGTAGGACGAGAAACTTAGGCCAAATCAAGGTATAAACAGTTTGCTTTGACAAACAACTTTAGAATGCCTAACATAGAGAGTTTTAACTAAAAATTCATGGTAGAATTTATCCTTCAGAGCTAAATTGAAGCTTCTGAAGGGCTTTTATATGTTTGTTTGAATAACTTGAATAGATAACAATAAAATATAATATTTCTTGCAAGGTTGATAGATCTAGAATAACATTAAATGAAATAATGCTAGGGATCTTAATAGTTTCAGATTTCAGATTACACTTCAACTCAAACTACAAGATTTTCTAGTAACAGAATGACCTTCAAGGTCTTACAATTCAATTTTAGGTGTATCCAGAAGTTAACTATTGAAAACCTATTATAGCAGGGCTCCCAATCTGCTGCCTTGTACATCTGAATCACTATGTCAGCAGCCACTTAGATTACTCAGAAAATTACTTACAGAATCTCAAAACTGCACTATGTAATCCAAAACAGTTCCTAACCTCTTTTCTGTCCTAGGTGCCAAGAAGAGGCAGAAATATTGCTTCAAGAACCAAGCTGTTTTCTTCCTTTAAAACCCACGGCAACAGTGGGTTGTAGGGCTCTTTGAGGGCTTCTGTTGGCCAATAAATTTCCTTTCTGATACTGAAACTCCAAAAAGTCTTCTCCACTATTTACAAGAAACAACTTGTAAACATACCAATTAGTGCTGAGAATAGAACCTTCCAAGCTTCCTGAATGATGCCAAGGAGGGGTAGCCTAGCAAGGAAGTAGCTCACTCAAAACATTCTGCTAAGCTCTTCAAAAACTGTTTTTTTCAGGCTTATATGAAACCCCTGATCGGACTTTCCTTCCACACCACCAGTGGATCTTTTACCACTACAGATGTAATAACCTATGAAGGTTTTTGATTCCACAAGCTGTTCCAAAAACCTTAGGTTAAACCAAGCTCCTCCCAAGCAGCAAAGAGAAATTATAATGAAAACATAAGCATAAATAAGTTCAAGTCACTGTTATAAGCCTCCTCTTACTTGTGCCCTAATTAGGGCTTCCCCTTTTCAGCTTTTCCTTAAGTTTTCTTCTAATATATAGTTTTAAAGTTGGGTTTAACTTCTCTTTCATGTCTCCTCTTTCTTTCTCCAAGAAAGACACAGACCCAATGCACCTCAT
Organism: Cupressus sempervirens; assembly: GCA_028749045.1. Taxonomy (NCBI): domain Eukaryota; kingdom Viridiplantae; phylum Streptophyta; class Pinopsida; order Cupressales; family Cupressaceae; genus Cupressus; species Cupressus sempervirens. The sequence goes on along the minus strand of CM053785.1, from coordinate 885,306,505 downwards.
TCTCTACCCAAGCACCTGTCTCACTATACTCATATAATAAGTGCACCCTTTTTGAGAGAATATTACCGAGGCTTAAATTGTTTCAACTTGGAAACTCAAAATTTTTCAAGGTAATAACTGATAGTTCCAATTCAAAAATCTGCTTCCCATCACCCTACAAGGCCCCGGATAGACTAACACTCATTAATTGTTATTGGCTAAGAAGGGGAAATCACATAAACTACAAGTTTGAGTTTGCACAGTACAAGTCATTGCTTGGACACTTGTCATTTGTCTTACCAGAGTTTTTCTTGATGTCCACTTGTCGTATAGAAAACTTTTTCTTTTGAGGGAGATGATGAAGCCCAGAATATATTTCTCCTCTAGTCTGAAATAATCCTCAAATATGTTTATTTCTCTAAATCTGATGTTTGCATTTGATCTCTCTTGTTTTCATTCTCTCACACTTTTTCTTCAAATTAATCTCTATATAATCTTTATATGTAATGTAGAGGCATACCTCTTTCGAAATTGGGCATCCCTTAAGACATGTCTTTACATTAACATACCTTTTCTTTAAATGAATCAAATTTTATTTATTATTCTCTCAAACTGAAATCACCTCTCCTTTTTCTAGAACAAAAATGCACTTCTTAACCGCTCTGCATTGACTTTTCCTGAGTACAAATCGCACCCCTTGCATATTAATTAAAATCACACTTTTATATATTTCCTGTTTCCTTATTAATCAAATGGCTTCAGTTCTAATCACACTTCTTTAATGCACATCAACTTATAAATCGCAAATTTTGGATGGAATATTTTATTTCTAAACCATTGCCTTGACATTGTCTTTGAATATGAAAATTGTGAGGTTTGTCTCTTCTGAAAAAAAGAAAATAAATGTCTTTTAAGCTACCTTTTTTTTATTAATGAAGTTGCTATATATGATGCCAAACCCTTTTTCTGATCGCTGTATTTGTTCATTTAGTATTAACTGTCATATTAGTTATTTGGTTGCTGTGTTGTCATTTCATCACTGTCATGTAAATCAGTAAAAAATAGTGCCATTATAGCAAAAGGTTTATACTTTAATCTTTACATAACACATATATGATTGTTTCTTACTTTTCATGTAATATCCTCTCTAATAGTGGAAATCAATATGAAAGAGCTGACATCCCTAATTGAACTAATTAAATAATCTATTGAAGAATAAAATGATTATCTCATTATCTATAATAAATTATTGGTTTGAGTAATCAATAAATTTAAATATATATTATCCCTAATCACATCTCCTAGATGCCTATACTTACTACCTTATTCCCTAAGTGTCCAAATTGCAAAAAGATAAATTAAACAAATAATAATTGACCACCTGCGCATGTGGCAACAATGACATGTCATTAGGGAAAGACACAACCAATCGGATGTATGACATACAAATATGATAACATATGGAGTAATAAAGGCATGGAACATGGGGAAGTACGAAGAGGACATATGGGATCAAATCGCCATGTGAATGCACAACCAAGATAAAGCGAAGGATCAAATAGGATGGAAGGTGGACACGCCATAAAGTTAAAGGAAGAAATACGAAGGATGCCATTAACACAGCGATGTGGGAAGGACTGCATTGCAATCATCACAGACTACAAACATTGCAAATACAAATTTATATCGCAGGGTTGACATGGATAAGTAGTATTCATACACCAGGGACGAGTCATCAAATAGGAAGTAGATGGAATATCAAAGGAGATAAGTGGACCACTGACTGCCAAAGACCCACGAAATTGGGTAATCTGTTGATCGGGCATCAGAACAAATCAGTCCCGACTGTCCAACGTGGAGCCAAGGTGCATGTCTATCATATAACGTCAAGGTTATAACATTACTATAGGGGGGGGGTATGTATATCATATGTTTAGTTAGGACTAATAGTAGTGTTAAGAATGATTAGTTATGTGAATTATTCTTTAGTTATAATTAGATGAAAAGAATATTTAATTATATTTAGTGTGTGGAAATGGTACTATTACTAGTATGTAGTAATAGTATTGTTATTAATTTAGTTATATGTTTAATAATGTGAGAAGTTGTAAGAATCATAATTAAGATTTATAAAAGAGATCGAATACATATAATAATAATAAATGTAGACTCTTTCAAATATAGTAGATGACATTTATGTAATATGAATCTATTGAAGAGATATGTAGTAGATGTGTTAAGATAGTCTTGTAGGTCTTTGAAGGATGATGGCTAACTAACCGAGGATCATTCTAAGGAAGACAGAGTCTTCCCAGAGGATTATGAAGCTCGACATGAAAGGTAGTTTCAGGGAAGAAGGCCAAATAATCAAAGGTCATTCCTCATGAACACAGGGGATCCTCCCAAAGGGTTAGGAAGCCAAATTAAGGGATCCTCAAAGATGTGTAGAAATATTGGAACCCCTATAATAGCATTTAATAGACTATATTTCTCATAAATTCTATAGGCAAATTTATCCTAAGAAGTGGGGACATTACATTTCAATAAACTTTGCCATTCTTCATCTCATTGATTATGGATTACAATGCCCAAATTATGTTGAGAAAGTTTCATAAAGCCCCTAAAGATAGTTCCAGATGCCCAGTTACAGTATTTCATCAAAGGACATCCCACCTCCATTGTTCAGAGAAAATGGAAACTTGATACCAGTTGCATCCCAAAATCCTGATGCTGATTCAAGCTCTAAGAAGAACCTCTGGCATATTTCACACCCGCACAAATTACCAGCCAACACTATGATATGCTACCGTACACAGTGACAAAAGGGACAATTTCTGACAGCTGAGTCTAATTAATGTAACAACCCTGAGTCTAGTTGGGCGAATTAGACATCGATTTTTTTCCTTAATTTATAGGTTAGACATTTTATCAAACACTTGTCTAGCAGCTTCGTAATTACTGTTAATATGATGCTCAGGATATCTTTATTTCTTTGTTTCAAATTTGCAAGAATTATAAATAAAAATTATTGATGACTATGCCAGATAGTTTTTGCAAATATTGACTTCACTAGTTCTGACTTATTAACTGATCAATCCATGCATCCATGTAATTCCAATCAGACCAATTTATTCATTGCAATTATTATTGCCAGTTATGCTGCAATATAACAAAATACATAAAAAATGCAGAGTACCTGAACCATGAGAAGTAGAGATTCCTCCCAAATAGTTTTTGCAAATATTGACTTCACTAGTTCTGACTTATTAACCGATCAATCAATGCATCCATGTAATTCCAATCAGACCACCAATTTATTCATTGCAATTATTATTGCCAGTTATGCTGCAATATAACAAAATACATCAAAAATACAGAAGGTACCTGAACCATGAAAAGTAGAGATTCCTCCAAAGTGTGCATAAGCAACCAAGAACAAATGTCACTCCTTCTAGATTGAACGCAGGCCCTGCTGGTGGTTAATGCATGCCACAAACAATTATATACTGGCCCCCAACCTGGCTTTACCACCTAGATAGCAACATCAACCTTTCAATTTTATTGGTAGGCCTCCAAACATGAAACGCAGGTCTGTAGAAAAGTTGTGCAAGCCCTCTAGGATAAATCACAGGTAGTGCAGGGTCTCTATCACCCAGCCACGACCCTTAAATAATGTGTCGTGTCCCCTCTCTAGTCTGACTAGCAGAGTCATGAGAGTTAGCCTATTATTGGAGTCTCGTAGGCTAGCAGTGGTGGATAGAGACTCATACTGGATACTCAATGACCAAAGTTGGTTCTACAGTTAGTTTGAGAGCCAGTTAGGGCAGTTCCTTAATGTTAGGGATTTTCCTAAAATTTAGGAGGTTGTGGCAATGATTAGATTTGAGGCTCCTCGAGACCAATATATGGTTTCAGTTTTAGGGTGACAGGGTATATTCCCTAGTTTCTAGGAGCATCCCTAATTTTTTAGGGATGAGACTGCTAGTTGGCCCACATTGCCCAACATCAGTCACAGGCAGGTGACAGGACCCATTCACTGATTATTTGGTTAGTTTAGCTTTCCAATTGAATAACAGGAAATATTCTAAGTTTGCGTTAAATAAATTAAAATAAAGCTATTTATATAGCTAATTGGAGTAATAAGGGGATTTTGGCTTCATTTGGTCAGGCGGGCCGATATGTTATAGCTCGTTGGAAAGGTGTTGAAGTATTATAACTTATTTTCATCATCCGGAGACCTTTGGGCACCTAGAGTTATGTCATTTGAGGAAAGGGGTGTTTTCCCTATACATAGACCTTTTAAGTGAGAAGATGACATTTTATAATAAAGGGAAAGGCATATTCTCCCTTTAGGGTTCGATTGGCTTTGAGACGGAGATAAAAGGAGATGTTGGTTCATTCTTTCATTATCTTTTACATCTTCATTCTTGGTATTTGCGATTTTGCTCTAAGGAGGGATTCTTGAGGACTAGGACGCAAACCCTAGAGCCTAGCTATTGGAATGCAAACCCCAATGGATGGTTTCAGCAACATTCTACAGTATTGTTTCAGTAGTTGACAAATTGTTAAGCTCAGCATTTGGGGGTGCTTGTGCATTGCATGTTGAGGGTCTTGTTTGGCACATTGGGATTTTCTTGCTATCTTGGCGTGATTATAGCAGCTGTACAACTGCCTTTCAGCTAGCACATGATTTGTTGGTTGGCTTACGTCAACCATCTCTACCCTTTTGGTATGTGTGGCTAGTCCATTCTTGCAGTTCACATCATCATTCCTTGTTTGTAAACACCTTTTCAGGCATACTAATTACATATCTTGCCTTACATATCTTGCTGGTACGATTTATAGCTATTCTGGTTGACTGAATATTATATTATTTGCTACTATTGTTAATTATTGTTTTACTTATATCTGGAAAACACAAAAAAGAAAAAACAATCCTTCTGCAACTTCTGTCTAATTCTCTAAGACCAAAAAGAAAGCATAGGAAAATCTATTATTTTAATTAAAATTTACAGAAATTCAGTGAAAGGATCCTTTTGGGATCTTTCATAATGCAAATAATAACTCCAACAAGCTGGTCGCAGGCATAATGATGAATTGCAGGTTGGAAGGAACCAACACAAGTCTAAAATATACCTTGTTGTGGCTTGAGAATGAATTGCAATTTTGTAAAATCCCAGACACAACCTATGTAGTGTGTTTGTAGAACATGCATTGCTAATTTCGCTACCTTAGGAAGGACATAAGCCTCAATTTGGTGAACACAAATTACTCTAAAACCCACACACAAGAGAATGGAGTCACAACAGCTTCAGTTGATATTCCCAATACTAGCAAAGTCTTCTAACATGAATAGCTTCTCAAACACTGTAAGTACAAAAGAGAAGCAAAAGCAAATTGCTTTACATCAACAACAATTTGCCCACAATACTCAAAACAATCCACAAGACCTCAGCTCTGAATTATCAAGCACTTCTCAAAATCTCAAACTAAACCTAAGTCACCGATTCTGGTTCTGATGCTGATGCGGGTGCAGCATTCTGATGTGGGGCTGCGCAATTTTTTTTTGGAGATTTTGGATGCATTTGGGTGCTCATATATATAGACCATTCGATAATAATGGGACCTATTGAAATTGACGTTTGGAAAATGTCTACAATTTTAAGTTGCAACTGTCGTAGGTAAATATTGTGTAGCCAACAGGATGTATGTCGTCGGTAGATATTGTGTAGCCGACGAGTCCCTTCGGGAAGGTTATTGTTATGTAGCCGATGGGTCCCTTCGGGAAGGTTCTTGTTGTAGCCGACGGGCCCTTCGGTAATTGTCATGTAGCCGACAGACCCCTTCGGGAAGGTTCTTCGGAAAGTATTTATACACCCTCTTGGGTCATTGTAAATCATCTCGTGATCTGTATGTAATGTCTTTGGCATATGCGAATAATAGGAGTTCTATTGTTCTTATCTATTATTTGTATGCGTTGATTTCTTTACCCAGTACGGTAAACATTTAGCACCGTTGCTCGATGGACCTAGTACACAGGCAGACGGATGAAGACTAATGTCGAATCAGCTAAACAAGAATAAGAATAAGCTAAAGGAAAAGGACGAAATACACACCGCGTAGGAAAACTTAATTTTGGCACAACAGGCCAAACGCAGATGAAGGTTTCAGGAAATTACTGACGGACACCGTAGCACAGAAGAATTGTTGGAGGAGACTCGACAACAGCTGGAATTGGTGGAAGAAGCAAGCGAGGAATTTTTGAACCTGCATATGCCAAGGCAAGAGAATCTAGACAGAAGAGGATTGACTCGCATAGCTTGGAGTGCTGAGGGAGCACGAGCGTAGCGTGAACTCTTCGTCCGAGATACACTTCTGGAATGGACAACTTTGGTTGACAAAAACCCTTCTTCACCAAATAACACGACTGTCGGAAATAGCACAGGTGTTCAAAACAGCGCGAGTGTGCAGAACAGCACGGGTGTATAGAACAATGCGGGAGTACAGAACAGTGCGGGAGGACAAGACAGCACAGGTACACAACAAACCACTCAACCTCGAATGGTAATGGCTGGCCCAAAGGAAAAGCTGCCAAAATTCGATGGTGATGGAGCAGCCGATCCGATCCGACATTGTAAAACATGCGGAACAATTTGGAGGGCAAATGGCATCACAGATACAAACGAATGGGTCTGGCAGTTTCCGGCCACCCTACGAGGTGTTGCAATTGATTGGTTCGCCGATACAGACCCCCAAAAGTTAACCGACTAGGACAACATTAAAAAGGAGTTTATTACGAAATTTCAATTGCGGGGCAATGACAATGAAATCATAGCAAAGATATACAACACAAAATAGGGAAAACATGAAACAGTCCGAGTCTACGCCAGGAAGTTGAAGGACTTGATCAATAAAATGGAGAATAAGCCAGCTGACAAGTTGCAAAAAAGATGGTTCATTGAAAGCCTTCACCCGAAGCTATGAAAGAAGATGAAGATCGTGCCACCATCTCATACACTGAAGCGTACAACCGGGCAATGAACCTAAAAAGTGAGCAGAAAACGAAAAAGAAGAAGAGGAGTAACTTGTCTGATTCAGATGACGACGCATCTTCAGAAGAAGAAAGCAGTGAGGACGAAAAGGACAGCAAGAAGGTTCGCGCCCTTCAAAAGGATATGATTCGGATGATGAAAGAATTCAAGAATATGCAGAAGGAGACCAAAGGAAATGTGCTATGGTGCATGTTTACTGTATGGATTAATTAAGCAATGCACACAGGAATTAGACACGAACAGCAAACAGTAGAACTATTATTATTCGCATATGCCAACAGTACCTTATGCTTTTCTCATATGATATGATAATGATAAGATGATTACAATGCTTCCCGAAGGGGTTATAAATACTTTCCGACGAACCTTCCCGAAGGTATCCGTCGGCTAAGTACATTATACCCGTTACAAACTGTTCACCGTCGGCTACATAACAAGAACTTTCCCAAAGGAACCCGTCGGCCGATACAAAGAACTTTCCCGAAGGAACCCGTCGGCCGATACACAATTTCTACTGACGACATCATCCCCCCCAAAAAGAAAAGTCGTCTCCCGACGACTATTACAAAATCTCTGAGACAAATCAACAACCAAAATATAATGACTGACCCAACACTGTCACCTTAGCCAATCTAACATCTGACCCTGATAGCCACCTGTGCCGCTTTCTGCCTTCCAATGCCGAGTACACTGAACTAAGTGTCGCTGCACTGCCTCCAACTGGATGATCAGCTCCTCCCGAGCTCTCTACACATCCACCAAGACAGCCTCATGGCCAACACCTACTCTCAGTGCCTCTGATACACAGACACTCCATGCCTGCCGCAGCTCCAAATCTTCTCACTGGTCAGACTCCCACGACTGATATCCGCAACGACTGGGGGTCCAGGGGGCAACGCCCCCGGCGGGGTCGAGGGGCAGCGCCCTCGCGGGGTCCTGGGGCACTGTGAAACCCACACAAAACTGCACGGAACACACCATTTCTGTCATTTTCTGCCGATTCTACACTCTTTCTGGCAATCGCTGATTCTTCCTCTTCCCTATGGTATCATCTGATACTCATTCTGAGCATTCTCGATTTGTCGACGTTTTTTTTTTTTTTTATACAAAACCTCCTGTCACCCTTCTGTGATGAAATCCGTACGCAAAAACCCCACTCTTCAAAATTTGTAATCTTGCAATCCAAATCCCTACACATGATATGCTTGGAAAATCCGTACAATCACCTCGCATTCCTAGCTGCAATTTCCGTACGCTGCTTTTCTTTAAAAATCCGTAAAAAAAGGCTCTAAAATCCGTATGCTTAATATATGTGCTTTAAAATCCGTACGAAACACAAGCTCAAGCCGTACGGTATCTTCCTCCAAAAATCCGTACAGCAGCCTCTTGAGAGCCCGTACAATTAATTTATCTGAAAAGCCGTACACCATTCTTCAAACATTGAGAACCGTACGACAATCTTTTTTTTCTGTGAAATCCGTACGGTGCTTGTGGAAACCGTACAATGCCCCTTACTATGAAATTCGTATGATAACAATGAAATCCGTACAGTTGCAATAAAATCCGTACGGTGCTAATGAAATCCGTACGGTGGCTTTAAAAACCGTACTACAACATGAAATCCGTACATTCTTAAAAAATTCTACTGCAATTTGGATTGTCTCGCCAATGGAAAACCGTACGGCAACATAAAATCCGTACCTTGCTGACGGAAATCCGTACGGTGACATGAAATCCGTACATTGCTGATGGAAAACTGTACGGTGGTCTTCAAAATCTGCACTTTAGTTTCAAAATCCGTACTTCACTTCTGAAAAACCGTATGGCACTTCAAAATCCGTACGGTGCTTTCCAGAAACCGTACGGTGCTTTACTTCACTTCTCTCTTTTTTTTTTTTTTTTTTTTTTTTTTTTTTTTTTAAATTTAATTTAATTTTTTTTTTTTTTGAAAATCTCACTTCTGGAACAATTATCTACAATATTTACATATATACAGTACTTACAGTCTTCTCTCAGTTATTCGTCCATGGGGGTGCGTTACTTCTTTCATTGCAGACATTCAACTTCGACCTCTTCACTACATCGAATACTTCCTTTCGGTCTAGCATCCACTGTTTTATTGCTCTGTTATTGCTTACTTCCCTCATCTGGTACGGCCCGACCCATTTAATTTTGAACTTGCCTGGTTTGATCTCATTCCGATCGTCGTACAATACCCACTGTCCGAGTGGAAACCTGCTACGCTTGTTCTGTGTCATCTCCATATCGCCCAGTTTGTTCCCGAAGTCCCGTACCATGGACTTCGTCAACTGCCCCTTTTGTCCGTCAATAACACTTTCACTCCGTACTGCTGCAACTTTTATTAGACCCTTTCGCTTTGTTTCCTGTGCAGACCATATCGTGTGCCTTCCTTGCTGCCAGTACCTTTCTGTTATATTTGTGGTTCGACATAATACTTTCTTCCTGCGCAATCGTACAGGAGAATCTTTCCTTCTTTTCGGTTCGTACTGTATGTTATGTCCTTCAGCTTCAGTCATATCCGCGTTTTCTTCTTCGACTTCTTTATGTTGCTTCGAACATTCATTTCTTCCTTCGGCTTCTCCATGTTCCTTCAGACACTCATTTCTTCTTTCGGCTTCTCCATGTTCCTTCAGACATTCATTTCTTCCTTCGGCTTCTCCATGTTCCTTCAGACACTCATTTCTTCCTTCGGCTTCTCCATGTTCCTTCAGACATTCATTTCCTTCGTCGGCTTCTCTGTGTTCCTTCGGACATTCATTTCCTCCTTTCTTACCTTCGTCGATCCTTAGCATATTACAACTTGGAAAGAGCTCATAATCCTCTATCTGCCAGTGGTAAAGACCATTTACTGAATCCAGATCATCATCTCCTTCCAATCGTAGGACTCCCTCCTGATTGGGTTCCATACTCTGCCTCCTCTTATCATCTTCTCCTTCGGAATCCGACGATAGAGCTTCTTCTCCAACCATCTGAGTGTGTAGATCAATGACATACTTTCGGCCTTTGCTTTCGAGTGATAAAGTATTTTTCTTCCAATCGTGCTTTGCCTTGGCTTGTATCAGCCACCCCCGGCCCAGAATGGCATCATATCCCCTCCGCTTCAGTGGGATCACGACAAAGTCCAACAGGAACAGTTGTGTTCCAATCGTCACTGGTTGTGCTGTCAGGACTCCCAATGGCTTGATTCCATGTTGATCGGCCGTTAACAGCTGGAAGGTAGGTGGCCATAATGTCGGCCGTCCTAACTTTTTCCAAGTATCCTCTGGTAACACATTGACACCGGATCCTCCGTCGATGATCGTGTCTGTTAGCACCGTCCCGAGAAGGCCCATTTCCACAACCGCTGGATAGCGTCCAGATGAAAGGGTCAACAACATCGGATCTTCTGCAATGGTACCCACCTGTTTGTCATTGGCTTGCTCTACAGGTTGCTTAACACTCGGAACTATATTTGCGAGGGCCGTACGGAGTTGAGGCATCGTGAGCAATAGATCATTTATCTTGACAGGTATCTCCGTGTGCAATATTTGCCGTACAATGTTCTGTTCTGCACAATTCCGTACGGAAGTACTTGGCGTGTCCTTCAGGTGTGTCGTTTCTGCCTGTGTTGCTTTCTGGATTTCTGCCCTTGCTTCCTCCAGTCTCCTCTTTTCTTGTGCTGGGTCAGGATAAAGCTTCGCTTGCTTCCGAGTGATGGCCAGAACTTCTTCCTCGTCTGTTCCTACAGTAATCAGATTTACTCCGGACTTTGGGCACTTGGTATCATCATGATCACCAGGTCCACACCAATGGCATAGTAACTTCGGTGTATTTGTTGTTGTGCATTCGCGGGCGAAGTGACCCCACAGATTGCATGCACGGCATTGAACAATTGGCCGACCATTTGCATCGTACTGAATTCGACTTCTTCCTCCATTGTTGTTGTTGCCACCATTGTTGTTATTGCTGTTGTTGTTTGGACCGCGCCGGTTGTTTCTATATCCGCCTGATGTGGCACCTTCCGTACTGGTGTTCCCATTCCCTCCGGACGGAGAGGCCTCCTGTGTCAGGAACACTTGCTGTGGTGTTCTTGTTTTCAAATTGAAAGGGCATTCCTTTATTGAGTGTCCCATAATCTGGCAGATCTCGCAAAATTGCTCTTTCGGGCAAGATCCCTTCGTATGGCCTTCTTTCTTACATTCCGTGCACCATAAGTCATTGCCCTTAGGTTCCTTGTTCATGTTCTTGAATTCCTTCATCATCCGAAGCATGTCTTTCTGAAGGGCACGAACCTTCTTGTTGCTTCCTTCGTCATCGCTGCTATCATTTCCGGAGGATGCATCGTCATCTGAATCGGACAAGCTGGTCTTCTTCTTCTTCTTTGTCTTCTGGTCACTTTCGAGGTTCATTGCTCGGTTGTAAGCTTCATTGTATGTGGATGGCGGCATGATCTTCATCTTCTTCCGCAGCTTCGGGTGAAGGCCTTCAATGAACCATCGTTTCTGTAACCCGTCAGCTGGCTTATTCTCCATCTTACTGATTAAGTCCTTCAACCTCCTGGCAAAGACCCGTACAGTTTCATTCTTCTTTTGCTTGGTATTGAATATCTCTGCGACAATTTCATTGTCATCACGCAAAAGTTGAAATTCTGCGATGAACTCCTTAATGTAATCCCAACTATTCAATTTCTGTGGATCGGCATCAGTAAACCAATCAATGGCAACACCCCATAGGGTTGCGGGAAATTGTTGGATCCATTCGTTTGTATCGGTTATGCCATTCGCCCTCCAGATCGTTTCACATGTTTTACAATGTCGAATGGGATCAGCTGCTTCATCACCATCAAATTTAGGCAATTTTTCCTTCGGACCTGCCATTATTACTGTATGTCGAGGGTTTTGTTGTGTACCTGCGCTGTTTTGCACTCCCGCGCTGTTTTGAGCACCCGCGCTGTTCTGGACACCCGCGCTGTTCTGTACACCCGCGCTGTTTTCTGCTTCCGTGCTGTTTTCAACACCCGCGCTGTTTTCTGCTTCCGCGCTGTTCTCAACACCCGCGCTGTTTTCTGCTTCCGCGCTGTTTGGTGAAGAAGAGGGTTTGTCAACCGTAGCTGTCCGTTCCGGAAGTATATCTCGGACGAAGAGGTCACTCCACGCTCGTGCTCCTTCTGCACTCCGAGCCGTGCGAGTCGATCTGCTTCTGTCAAGATTCTCTTCCCGTGGCGTATGCAGGTTCAGAAACTCCTCCCTCGCTTCTTCCACCAAATCAAGCCGTTGTCGAGTCTCTTTCAACAATCCTTCCGCACTTTTGCTTCTGTCGGAAATCTTCTGAAACCTCCGTCGACGCTCTATCTGCTGAGCAAAAATTAAATTTTCCTGCGCAACGCGTATGTCATCTTTTTCCTTTAGCTTACTCTTGTCTTTGTTCAACTGATTCGGCATTTAATTCATCTCCGCCTGCCTGCGTACCAGATCCATCGGGCAACGGCGCCAAATGTTTACCGTATGGATTAATTAAGCAATGCACACAGGAATTAGACACGAACAGCAAACAGTAGAACTATTATTATTCGCATATGCCAACAGTACCTTATGCTTTTCTCATATGATATGATAATGATAAGATGATTACAATGCTTCCCGAAGGGGTTATAAATACTTTCCGACGAACCTTCCCGAAGGTATCCGTCGGCTAAGTACATTATACCCGTTACAAACTGTTCACCGTCGGCTACATAACAAGAACTTTCCCGAAGGAACCCGTCGGCCGATACAAAGAACTTTCCCGAAGGAACCCGTCGGCCGATACACAATTTCTACCGACAACAGTGCACCGAATGCAAAAAAGAAGGCCATACAAAGGGATCCTATCCGAAGGACTAGTTTTGCGAGATTTGCCAGATCATGGGGTTGGGGGGCAGGGGTGGGCGGAGGATATAGTTTGCTATCCGGGTGGGCCCGGGGAACCAGGACCGGAACAACTATAAATAAAGGTTCCCTCTGCACGCACCACCCGGTTCCCCGTTCGCAGTCGATCGCCCTACCCTAGAATAATCGTCACCCACCTTCCAAGCTATGCCAGCTTTACCCTTCTAACCCTCCGACTCGGCCCGAATAGAACCATAGAGGGGCGGCTCACCGACTACCATTCGGAGAGGGAATATATCTATGGAAGGATGGGTCCCCTATAAAATTGTGGGCAGCCGTAGAGGGTGGGTTGGGGAAGAAGTCAGATCTTCGTTCAAGGTCTGCTTGTTGAGTCATATCGCCCTGCATGCGCATGCAGAGGAATGAGTAGTTAGTGCCCCCACAAAGGAATGCCCTTTTAGTCTAAAAACAAGAGGACCTTAGCAAGTGTTCCTCACACAGGAGGCTTCCGCGTTAGGAGGGAGCGGGAACACCAGTACGGAGGGTGCCACGTCAAGAGGGTACAGAAATAATTGGCGTAACAACGACAACAATGCAAACAATAACAATAACAATGGCAGCCGGAGTTGAATTCAATACGATGCGAACCGACGGCCGATCGTTCAATGCCACGCATGCAATTTGTGGGGCCACTTTGCTCGAGATTGTACAATGGAAAGCGGACCAAAATTATTATGCAAATGGTGTGGACCCCGCGATCATGAAGATGCCAAGTGCCCAAAGTCGGAAGTAAATTTGATTACCATCGGGACCGACGAAGAAGAGGAGGTTCTGGCCATCACACGGAAGGAAGCGAAGGTGTACCCTGACCCGATGGAAGAAAAGAAGAGACTGGAGGAAGCGCGAGCAGAGATCCAAAAAGCAACACAGGCAAAAAAAGCACATCTGAAGGACACTACTGGTACCTCCACACGGAACTGCGCAGAACAGAACATTGTACGGCAAATATTACAAACCGAAGTACCTGTCAAAATAAATGATCTACTGCTCACTATGCTTCAACTTCGTACGACACTCACAAACATAGCTCCAACTGCTAAGTTGCCAGCAAAACAAGGGAGAAAGAAGGTGGCGCAAGTGTAGAAGATCCGATGTTACTAGCCCTCTCATCCGGACGCCATCCGACAGTCGTCAAAATGGGAATTCTGGGGACTGTTCTGACAAACACGATTGTGGACGGAGGGTCCGGTATCAATGTGTTACTGGAGGATACCTGGAAGAGGTTGGGGTAACCAACATTGTGGCCTCCTACATTCTAGTTGCTAATGGTTGACCAACACGGAATCAAACCATTGGGAGTCCTGACAGCACAACTAGTAACAATTGGAACACAGCCATTCCTACTTGACTTCATCATGATCCTGCTAAAGAGGAAAGGGTACGATGCCATTCTAGGTCGAGGGTGGCTGATACAAACAAAGGTTAAGCACAACTGGAAGAAGAATACTCTATCAATGGAGCCCAGAGGCAGAAGATTCATAATTGACTTGCACACACAAATGGTAGGTGAAGAGGTAGCATCGTCAGACTCAGAAGGTGAAAGTGAGAATGATGACGAGGGGAAGAAGAGAATGGAACCTGATAAAGAGGGAATATTGAGACTGGAAGCAGGGTCGAGTGAGGACGATCTAGACTCGTTGAACGGCCTTATTCACTGGTAGATGGAGGATTATGAGCTCTTCCCGAGCTGTAATATGCTAAGGGTCGACGAAGGTAAGAAAGAAAGAGGAAATGAATGTCTAAAGGAATACAGAGAAGTAGAAGAAAGAAAGACGATTACAACTGAAGTTGAAGGGAAGAATACACAGTACGAATCCAGAAGAAGGAAAGATTCCATTGTACAACTGTGCAAAATGAAAATGTTACATCGAACCACGGATATAACAGAAAGGTGTCGACGGCACGGAAGACACATCATATGATCTGCACAAGAAACAAAGAGGAAGGGTTTAATAAAAGTTGCAGCAGTACGGAGTAGAGGTGTTATTGACGGCAAGAAGGGGCAACTGATGGAGTCCATGGTACCGAGCTTCGAGAACAAATTAGGCGATATGGAAAACTGAATGGAGAGATTGTGTACCTTAAATAAACTTGATGAGCGACGATTGCAGGCACAAGGGGCCACGGAGGTGACACAAAACAGGCGCAAAGCATGGCATGATAGACACCTAAAACTAAATAAGTTTCAACTGGGCCAGTTAGTGTTGAAGTATGACGGACGAAACGAGATCAAACCAGGCAAGTTTCAAGTAAAATGGGTCGGACCGTACCAGATTCGGGAAGTGGGTGATAACGAAGCAATAAAACTATGGATGCTAAACGAAAAGAAAGTGGCCGACACAGTGAATAGGTCAAAGTTGAATGTCTACCATTAAAGAAATAACGCACCTCCGTAGACGAACAACTGAGAAAAGAACGACTGTGAATACTATATATATTTAAATATTGTACATATGTAAGATAAGTAAGGACAGAGTTAATCAAAAAAAAAAAAATCAAAGAAAAAGAGAGAGGAGTCACCATACGGTGACTTAAGTTGTGTTGGAGGGCACCGTATGGCAATTGCAACACACCGCACCATACGATGGATTTTAATAGGGAAAAAAAATTGCACCATACAGCCAATTTGAAGGAGGGATATAGCGTACGACAGGCAAGGCGAGGAGGTTAAGCTTTCTAATTACCAACGTATGGATTTGAGTGGTAAGCTTTCAATTTGCTAGCATACGGATTTTGAAGAACAAACTACCTGATTACCACCGTACAGATTTAAGGGTTAAGCTTTCAAATTGCTAGCGTATGGATTTGAAGAATAAAGTGCTTGATCACCACAGTACGGATTTCAAAATTAAGTTCTTTGAGGGTGTACAGATTTTGAAAATAAGTTGCTTCTCTGTTGGTACCATACGGCATTTGGAGGATTAATTTCATGTTGTTGGCGTACGGATTCAGTACGAATTTGAAGGATAAGTTCAGTTTGCTACTGTAAGGATTTGAAGGTCAACTTTTCTATTGCTATTGTACGGATTGGGTTTAACATTTTAAAATCACAGTGTACGGGTTCCTATTGATGCATCCATACGGCAATGTTATGAAGGGATATCTGAGGCATCCATACGGCGAGTTTATGTAAGGATATCTGATGCGTTTGTACGGCGATCTTGTCAAAGGACCACTGTACGGCTTCATCTAATAGCCTTATATCTGTACGAACATTTTAGTCAAGGATCAACGAAAAAATATACCTCCTGATATCCACCGTATGAATGTGTGGCTTCTCCTAGCAGACACAGTACGACGATATCACCTGGTAGAGTAAGCAGAGATTGCCAATTGGGCACCGTACGTTTGAAGCAGTCAGAAGAGAAAGGAGGTTTTCTACTAAAAAAAAAAAAAAAAAAAAAATGTCGACAAATCAAGAATGCTCAGAATTAGTAATGGATGATACCGAAGGGAAGGGAAAACATCAGCGGTTGCCAAATAGAGTGGGATTAGAAGAAATTGCAAAAATAGTGTGTTCCATGCATTTTTGTGTGAGTTTTGGAGGGCTGCCCCTCGATCCCGCTGGGGGCGATGCCCCCTAGATCCCCAATCGTTGCGGTTATCAGTCGTGGGAAGTGTGACCAGTTGATGAGACATGGAGCTGCTGCAGGCATGAAGTGTCTATATACCAGAGGCACTTGGAGTAGGTGTTGGATGTGAGGTTGTCTTGGTGGATGCATAGAGAGCTCGAGAGGAGCTGATCATCCAGTTGACGGCAGTACAAAGCAGCACAGGTGACTATCAAGGTTAGCTGGATTAAGGAGACAGTATTGTGTTAGTATAGGCCACAGAATGCAATGTGGGTGCAAGCACAGGATGAATGTGAAAATGTTGTGACAGAAGTAGATTTATCTTGTTGTAGTTAGTCAGTTAATGTATTTTGTTTGTTAATTTGTCTCAGATATTTTGTAGTTGTTGTCCAGAGACGACTTTTTCTTTTGGGGGGATGATGATGTTGTAGGTAAATATTGTGTAGCCGACAGGATGTATGTCATCGGTAGATATTGTGTAGCCGACGGGTCCCTTCGAGAAGGTTATTGTTATGTAGTCGACGGGTCCCTTCGGGAAGGTTCTTGTTGTAGCCGACGGGCCCTTCAGCAATTGTCATGTAGCCGACAGACCCCTTTGGGAAGGTTCTTCGAAAAGTATTTATACACCCTCTTGGGTCATTGTAAATCATCTTATGATCTGTATGTAATGTCTTTGGCATATGCGAATAATAGGAGTTCTGTTGTTCTTATCTATTATCTGTATGTGTTGATTTCTTTACCCAGTACGGTAAACAGCAACTACCGATGGCAATCGATTTTTTGAAATTTCCTATGGCATTTTTTATGGCGTGTTAACAGTATGAAATATACTAAAAATGACATAAAATCAGATATGATTTGGTCTACTAAAAGAATAACCGTGTATGAAAGAGGAAGATTTCTCTTTAAAGGTTAGAAGAAATGGCCTGCAATTATATGGCAAGAACTAACAAATGGTAAAAGCTTTTAACTGTTACAATAGAGCACCAATGCAGCATCCAAAAGCACCGATACATCCAAAAGCATCAGAACCCGCACATGGACCTTTCTTAGATGCATTGGTATCTTTGGACTAAACCCTTATACCTCAACAAGGGTGAAAAGTTCAAATTCAGAAATGTCACAAGGACAACAAGAGCAAATAAGATAATCAAATAATCGGATCATTCATTTGCTTCATGAAGCCACTTTTTATAACCTACTTGACTTCACCAACACCATTAATTATAAGCTTCCATTAGACTCTTTTAACTAATAACTCTTCTAGCACATGGATATTAGAATATTTCTAATAATTCTCTATCTATCATATGTAGATAGTTTCTATTTTCTGATAGTTTCTAATTTCTGTATATCCGTTTTGCACATATGAGCTTGTAAGCTCATTGTAATTACTCATTGATTATTCAATACACAAAATAATCTTTCAATTATTTTATGGTATCAGAGCTTATTTCCTAATTTTTTAGAAAATTATAATTTCTTTTCCGAAATTATCAAAGCCAATTTCCAAAATTATTCTGTGATCCTTGCTGGAAAAATCAAAGACCAGTCTGCCCTAACCGCAACTTCAAAACGCATTTTTTTTCTATTGGTTTTTTGGTCTGAGGGTTTTGGAAAATTGCGGGTCTATTTGTTGAAAAATCGTGGATTTTGCCTTGACCAAATCGCAGCTTTGGTGTTCTTTTTTTGGCTCTACGTTTCAAACACTTGTGTTTGCTTTCAATCTCCAGCCCGCGTCAAGATTCTTGGTCGTGGTCTTCATATTACAGCACAAACGTGACCTCTAGTGCCTACAACAACCTCCTATCTTTGCAAAATCACAAAAAAAGTCTTTTATTTTTTGTTGTTTTTCAAACGGCTCTACATGTTTTACAACCACCATTTCTTGGTCTGGTCACATTTTTAGACACCAAACACGACTTCATCTACGGCGTCGAGGAGTTTGCAGAGACATCAAGGCATCAACTAACTTCAATCCGCCATTTTTTTCCTGCAACTTCGACCTTCCAAGCCGCCAACTAGGGTTTTGCTAGAAACCCTAATTTTTGGGTCGAAATTTATTTTTGTTTGCAAATTCTTCGTGGGTTTTTCAAGAGTTCAATTGGATTGTCCTTTTTTTTGAGTACCTCGATTTCTATGCCTTGATTTTTGAGCCAGCGGATTTGCATTGTGACTGCAGATTCCTTTGGGTTTTTTGTCTACTCTTCTTGGTACTTGTCTTTTTTTCTGGGTCAGCCTAAACATTACCTCGAACTTTGTGCAAATGACATCCTTGACCAACCTGATGCTAGAAAACTGTCAAGGTTTAATGGCAGCAATTACAACCACTGGAAGCAGCGCATGTTAAACATCTTCGAGTATCGTCGTTTGGATGCACTTGTTCTAGAAACTCATCCTGCTCCCACTAGCACGCCTGGTGGGACCTCCGTTACAATAGATCAGGATAAGTTTGATGATCGAAATCGCAAAGCTGTTATGCTTCTCAAGCTCTCTGTCACAAATGATCAGCTACCTCAAATTCCCTCCGGCAAGTCGGCTGCAAATATCTGAAAATATTTAAAGGAGCTACATGAAACATCCGACAAGAGTCGAGCATTCTTTCTGAAGAATCAATTGTTTTCCATTATGATAAATGAAGTATGTCCTTACAGGAACATCTCACGAAGATTAAGGACATTCATGATCAGCTTGAAGCCCTCGGTTAGACAATGGAGGAAGAAGATATGGTAGTTATTACCCTGAAAAGCTTGCCAACATCTTATGAGCATTTCATAAAGACTCTTAACATTACCTCAACTAATGTTGATCTGAAATTTCCAGAGTTGTACACCAAACTCCTACAGCAGGATCACTGGAAGCAGTAGTTTGGCAGCTATGCTTCCTCACCCTCGTCAGAACAAGCCTTTGTAGCTAAGTTTCAGCCATCTCAATCATCTCCATAGGGTACTTCCCATCAATCCTCAGGCAGTTTTCAGCAGAACAGTGTTCAGTGTCATTACTACCGTAAGTACAACCACATGAAGAAAGATTGTCGTCAACGACTCACTTCCGAACAGAAGATGGGAGGGTCCAATCAGCACACCAATGTTGCTGAACATTCTGAGACAAAGGAGTCTGTGTTCTATGGTTTTATGGCTAAAAGCCCTTCTAATTCAGCCCAATCCTCTGCTTGGTATATTGACTCTGGTGCTTCACGTCATTTCTTTCATTGGCGTGACTAGTTTACGGATTTCTATCCATAGAGCGATTCAGTTGTGTTTGGCGGAGGAAATGCATTCAAAATTATTGGTAGAGGAAATGTTTAGATACAGTCTAGTGGGTGTCAACTCATCTTTCTCAATGTCTGCTATGTTCCTCGTATGGCACTCAATCTTCTCTTTGTGAGTCAGATCATGAGAAATTCTCCTCAATTGGATGTGGTGTTCAGTGCCCACAAATGCTTCATTATTGACCAAGAGACTCATCTTACTATTGCTATTGGTCTAGAGGATCATGGCCTATATCGGCTTACTGACACTGGTGGTTCTGCTGAAATAGCTATGGCAGCTCGTGATTTATCTCTCAGCACTTTGCAGCATCAAAGATATGGACATCTCAACATCCAGTATCTCTCTCAACTATCCTGGGAGGAACTTGTTTATGGACTACCTTCAATTCATCCGCAACATCTTGGAGTATGTGATGCCTGTCAAGCTAGCAGACAACATCGGACTCCCTTCAAAGATGGAGATTCTTCGAGTGCATCTTAGGTACTTCAATTACTTCATGCTGACATTTGTGGTCGTATGAATACATCTTCAATTACTGGTTGCAAATATTTTTTGCTTATTTTTTATGATTTTAGTAGAAAAATGTGGGTGTGCTTTCTTAAACCAAAATCAGATGCACTTAGTACATTTCAAAATTTTAAGTTGTTGGTTGAAAACGAGTCTAGCTGCAGTATCATTTTGCTTAGAATAGATAATTGGGGGGAATTTTGTTCTCATGCATTCTCTGGTTTTTGTGCTGAACATGGCATCAAGCGCCAATTCACCACACCTTACACTTCTCAGCAAAACAGTGTTGTTAATCGTCACAATCGTACGATTGTTGAGATGACTTGTTCTATGTTACAATACAGAAGTGTTCCTAATAAGTATTGGGCAGAAGCAGTGTTTACTGTTGTTTACCTTCTGAATTGTTCCCCTACTTAGGCTGTGAAGAACAAAACTCCTGAAGAATTGTGGTCTGGTCGTAAGCCCAAGATCAGCCACCTAAAGATTTTTGGCTCTCTTGCCTACGTCTAGATTCCTAATGCTAAACGTTCCAAATTAAATTCCAAGACTCAAAGACTCATGATGACAGGGTATAGTGCCAACCATAAGGCCTACAGATTGATAGATATCAACACTGATCATCTTATCTTTAGTCATGATGTTTTTTTTGATGAAACTCAAGGACCGTTTCTGTCCTCTTCTGAGCAATGTTCTGAGGAATAGCCTCACAGTGTTCCCCTTCCTTTAGCACCATCTGATGGGCAGAATGATATAGAAAATGCCTTCCCTAGGACACCTGATGTTGATCTTGTTGAGGCTCCTAAGATTGATCCTCCTCCTGTTGTTGCTCCCGAACCTCTTCCAGCTGCTCCAGAGATCAGCTCTTCTACTCTCCAACCCAAATGGTGGGTTAAAACTATTAGTGATCTAAGGGATGATGAGCTAATTGAAGGTAAAGTTTCTCAAAATAAGCGCAAACAAATAGTTAATTTTGCTCTTATGGCTAACATTCATAGTGTTTATGAGCCCCAGACTTATTCCGAGGCTAAAGGTATTCTTGAATGGGAACAGGCTATGGAGGCTGAACTTCAGAGAATTCAAAAAAATCAAACTTGGGTTCTTTTTGATCTTGTAGGGAAGAAGCCCGTTAGCTGCAAATGGGTATACAAGGTCAAATATAAAGTTGATGGGACCTTGGACAAGTATAAGGCTCATCTTGTTGCTCGAGGGTTCTCACCAAAGGAAGGTATTGACTATGAGGAGACTTTTGCTCCTATAGCGAAAATGAGTACCATACGGCTTGTTCTTGCTCTAGCAACTCAGTTCGGTTGGAAAATTCATCAAATGGATGTCAAGAGTGCTTTTTTGAATGGTGATTTACACGAAGATGTCTACATGACGCAACCTTCTGGATTTAAGGTTGCTGATCAGGAACACAAAGTCTGTAAACTTATCAAAGTTATCTATGGTCTAAAACAAGCTCCTCAGGCTTCGTACATGAAAATTGATAAATATTTAACCGACCATGGTTTTTAGAGGAGTCCATCGGATTCAAACCTATATATTAAGCATGTAGGTGATGATGTCTTTTTTATCATTGTTTATGTGGATGATTTGATCATTACTGGAAGTTCAGCACATTTGATCGTGGAAATCAAACAGGATTTGTGTAGCACTTTTGATATGACAGATTTGGGACTCTTGCACTATTGTCTCGGAATTGAAGTTTGGCAAACTAAACACTATCTTTCTTTCTCAGTCCAAGTATGCTAGAAGTCTTCTAGACAGGTTCAAAATGCAAGATTGCAAACCTGCTCTCACTCCTATAGAACCCGGGCTCAAATTATCCGCTTAGTCTAATTCACCTATTGTAGATGAATCTTTGTTTAGATAACTAGTGGATAGTCTCATTTTTCTTAACTGCCACCAAACCTAACATTAGTTTTACTATAAGCTATGTCTCCCGCTTTATGACAGCTCCCAAGACTGATCATTGGACAACTTCATAGCGTGTCCTGCACTATGCGAGTGGTACTCTTGATTATGGTCTTCTATACACTCAAAAGTCTGATTCTACACTATGTGGCTACACAGATTCAAATTGGGCTGGCTCTATTGATGATCGTAAGTCTACCGCTGGATGTGTTTTAATTTAGGATATGCTACTGTGACATGGACTAGTAAGAAGCAAGAGGTGGTGGCCTTGCCTTCAACTGAAGCAGACTATCGGGGAGTAGTCAAGGTAGCTTGTGAGGCAATTTGGTTTCGGCGGATGCTTGCAAATATGCATGTTCCTCAATCAGGACCGACTACTATATTCTGTGATAATTAGGGAATACTCAAACTGGCAAAGAATTTGGTCTTCCATGAACGAACCAAACATGTCGAAACACAGTCATTATATTTGTCAGCTGGTTGAAGACAAATCTATTTAGTTGTTGTATGTTCCCACCTCCGAGCAGTCTGCTGATATCTTCACCAAGTCTCTTGGTTTTGATAAATTTCTGAAATTCAGGGAGGCTATTGGTGTTATTGATAGATTAAGCATCATGGGAGGGTATTAGAATATTTCGAATAATGCTCTATCTATCATATGTAGATAGTTTCTATTTTCTGATAGTTTCTAATTTCTATATATCCGTTTTGTATATATGGGCTTGTAAGCTTGTTGTAATTACTCATTGATTATTCAATACACAAAATAATCTTTTGATTATTTTAATGGATTCATGAAGACACTTTTCACTTAGGGACCGTTGGTTGCTGGTATAGCAATTGAGAATTAGAATTGGGAATGGGCATGAGAATGACGATTGTGAATGAAAATTGAAAATTGCAATTCCAAGCTCATTTGGTTGACCTCGAATTCGATTGAGAATATGTTAATCCCATGTTTGGTTGTACAAAAGTGGAATTGGAATATGTTAATCCCAATCTAATTTCATTGTCATCATGAACTAAAAAATATAAAGTTTCTAAGAAGTATCCATTTACCATGCATGGCCTTGTTCTATTGAAAGAAAGCACAATCAACAGACTTGAATATCTTGCATTGGAGAGAAATCGATGTGAAATGTTCCAAAAAGGTACTCAAATGTGAACATTTTGATTCATAAGACTTGAAGAAGAGTTTTAAACAAGAACACTTGATATTTTAACTCATCAAACCAATCTATTGTGATGATGGATACATTTTGTTCATCTGTCGCATTAGCAAACGCAATCTGACTGCTTAACTTCTAGACTTGTACTATTTTGCCCTTTGATTTGTTATGAAATTAATCTTCCAGTTATCTGTCAATAGTTTGAACAATGCACACAAAACCAAAAGATAACAACATAAATGTTTATTGTGTGCTGAGATTTAATGTCAAGATTGGAAACAACATATATGATATGAAAACGGAGCAAATCAATTTGCACAAACTGAAAATGGAGCAAAACGACCTAGGCATCAGTAAGAGGCTTGCACAATCCATGCCTAGTCCGTATGCAAAATCAATGTTATAGTAGGGATGGACAAAGTCATGATCAACCAAGTGATCATAAAAAGGCACAAAGATAAATCTCAAATTCATAGTGAGGAATTAGCAGAAAAGTATTTGCAAAAGATAATTAAATTGTCACTTGACCTCCCTGATCCTAGTAAAGACGAATTCAAAAGGTTTTTGGAAGTGCAAATCGGTGTGCTTGCTAAACAAGTCAAAGAAATAGTTGATAATTCTTCTCGTGAAATAGACATCGATTATGATGCTCTTTTTTCTACATTTGAAAGAAGAAATAAACTTACAAATATAGTATACAATGTTAATGAAATTTTCATCCCGAAAAATTGCTACCAAGTAACAACACTGAAGGATAAGGAACATTGATTATATTTTTCTATGGTCGGTTCTAGATTTCAGTTATCACAATGTAAGAAGAATGAATGCAATTATGATTAGTTTTATGTATTCATATAGATAGCAACTTAGTAGGAAAAATAAGCATTTCACATCTATAGTTTCTCTGTAGATGTTATTTATGAAATGGGCAAATTTCGTTGTTTTTAGATCCACAAGTAGCCCCTCAAATGGAAACAGACTCAAGCGACACAACAATAGGTGTCGCCCCCATTGCAAATATAGCAGGTAACTATCAAAAAGAAATTACAATAATTTGATATTAATAATACTTCTCAAGTTGTGAATATAGATCCTTATTAAATAGAACTAGATGGAAGCCACAGAAGATCCTGCAGAGAACAAACTAGCAAATTTGATTTTTACTTAACCGTTATCTAACCAAGTATATGGATTGTATTGATGATTAACGCGGACTATATCAATGACTAACGCTGCTCATATTGGAAACTCACATAACCATGAACCCCAAAAAAGTATTAAATTTGGGAAAGTAAGATTGAGAATTGGAATAGCCTATTCCAATAATAGGTTTTTTGCAGAATGGACATATACTCATTTTGGGGCCAAAATAGGAATACTCATTCCTATTCCCAATTCCGATTTGGTGCACCAAATGGAGAATACAAAAATAAATCCTAATTTTCAATTCCTCTTTCGGATGTATTCCAGCAACCAAAGGGACCCTTGAGGAGGCTTCAACATTTTAAAACAACTCCTTGCACTTTTATATTTAATACTTGGCTTAGGCTAATAATAAATGGCCTCATCCAATGATACCTCAACCCTCAACTTAAGAGAAATTATAAAGTTAAATTATAACTTAGACATTTAATGATTTTTGTTAAGTTTTAATAGATTTATCATTGTTGTAACTTGTAATAGCACTAGTAGATTTATGTGTGTTTCAAGTTACCTTCTCAAAGCATATGTATATGATTTTAAGAGGCATGTCTCTTTAACTCTCATTAGTTATCAATAACATTTTCTTTAATATCAAATATCAAATATATGTATGAATTAAGTATATACCTCATGTATATTATCCGACTGAAACTACACTAACATTAACACTCTGTCTTAGTTAGGGAGGATAAAAATATAGGAAAATATTACACCATTGGCAATATTTAGGAATGACACATCAAGGAAATCTTTGATCAGAAGACTTCCGTTATATGACATCATATGAGTATTGGCCTATCAAAATATCAACACATGATATTCACCAATAACTTTGAGTAATGGCCTATTAGAATATCAATAATTGATATCCACTAAGTAATCAATATGGTAATGGCCTATCAGAATATCAAGGCAAGATATTCACCAAATACCTATCATATATCTATACGAATAACATATAGACCGTCAATTTAATGACATCTAACACTCAGTTGTTGATTTACAAGATAAAGCCTTTCATAATCTATTTCAGCATTTACATAAAATGTATATCATGATTTATGTTATTGTAAGATCATCACCCTCTAATAAATTCTGCAAATATAAGTGATAATCATTTGGAAGTTGTCACTTCCTTATGATGTACACAAGGGGAGGCTCATACACACATGACATCAAAAGTTCACATGGAGTCACCACAAATACTATCATGTGGTGTTGTCACAACATCAACCATGAAACATATCAAAGAATATGGTTTTCACCTCAAACTTGTCTCTCATAGAAAAGAATGTAATACAAAGGATTGTGCTTGGAAATTCCTCTTCACAAAGAAACGTTAACCTTTTGACCTCCTTGTCAAGGTTACTAATAAAGAATCAAAACTCCGTTTGAGTCCGATATCAACTTTTCTGAACTTGTACAATGTTCTCTTCGATGAAGTGTCACACTCCCTCTGAATCTATTATCATCCTTCTAACCTCCTAGGATCAAGTCATGTCATGATTCCCTAGTTCAATAGGTATCTTGATAGCATAAGGCCTTCCAACCTACATACATGAAACTTTATCCTATGAATCTTAGTCCTTTAACTGCTATAATTTTTTATCACTGGAGAATCCAACTTGACATGGTCTACTCCCTTTGAACCAACATCATCAAAAGTTTGACTAAAGCATATTTTCTATTTGCTCCCTTGCTTTGTCCAAGGTTGCCTCTAATGAACTATCAGAGTCTCTCTTAATATAGAAGGATACTTCATAGTCTTAATCATCAAAGATATTCACTTCAAGAGTCTTACTCTATTTAGCATATCATTAGATA
Source organism: Cupressus sempervirens (assembly GCA_028749045.1). NCBI lineage: Eukaryota > Viridiplantae > Streptophyta > Pinopsida > Cupressales > Cupressaceae > Cupressus > Cupressus sempervirens. The sequence goes on along the minus strand of CM053785.1, from coordinate 885,280,086 downwards.
ACTAATGAATTCTAAATCAAAACTTCTTTGAAAGAAACTGTCATAACACACTATTTGGTAGTATGTGTAAAGTACCAACCTTCTTTTCTTGCAAGAACAACCTCAGAGAAAAGAAAAATATCAAGGCAAATAGCTCTTTATAGTACATATAGAAATACAATTAAGAAAGAGACTACAATGAGTAGATAAACGTAATATTCAAAGATAATAAATACTTATCTGTACATCAACATTCTTGATACAAGTTGCTCCAATGAAGGTCAATATGAAAAAACTCAGAAAATGGCTCCATATAAGTATTTGTCAAATAGTGAGAATGGGACATTGGTTATTATTCCCCCCACAATGTAAAATTCCCACTCTTATATCTTTGAACAATTCTTCTACATTCAATTTTTTTCCTTAGTGTTGAACGTTCCACCTAAAATGCATTTGTCCAGCATCCTTTCTACAATCACTTTAGAAAGCACAATATGCATATAATCTGAATCTTCTGCTACAAGAGATATAACTAGTGGAATATTAGTATCAAGAGATTTGTTGTCACTAATTTCATCAACTATTTAACAACACCAAAGTGGTATTGGGAATGGAAACAACAATATATACATCAATTTGTCGTTTGCATTCTTTTTACTGTCCAAACTGCACTAGGAATGATACGGTCATTTCAGTAATCACAAGACCAGGTTTTAATATTCGTAAAGTGGAATGGGAACCCTTCCCTTAAAGAGAAAATTGTGGGGTTTCTTCCTCAAAGAGATTTACAACCAATCTTAATTGCACTTGTTATATTGTCATTGTAGCTTGTTGTTATATAGTATATTCTCCTTACAAGAAGATTGCAACATCAATAAAATGACTAATCATATAAATGCCAATCGTATGGATTTAAGTTTATAATAATAGATATCGATATGTTACAAAACCAAATCAGATGTGTTACTATTGCGTCCCATGGGTATATTGCAACATGCCCATGTATATTCATTGCACTAATTTTCACCTTACATGTATGTTGCGATTATTAAATAGAACTAAGAATGACGTCGTATAATTTATGCTATAACAAAGGCTCAAGCTGAATACTTATGTAAAAAATACCTTTTGTGAAAAAGGATTCTCTACATTTTCTTGAAGCAATGATATATATCACATTATAATGATAGAAGCCTCCAGCATATGGAATGAAGAAAGATAAACGAGCTTCCCTATGTTAAAAGTTAGAAGCCCTATGAGTTATGTGTTAGGTACCTCCATCCCATAGACTATGCTTCACAACAAATCACATTTTGATGGTTGACGCCAGATGTAAGTGTTCAACCAACAACATTGCCACAACATACTTCATTGCCAACATGTGTTAGATACTATTCATGCAATGATATTATGAAAACATTGAGCATATTTCATAAAAAACTATGAACAAAAAATATATATAAGTATCAACTGACTTAAGCAACTCTCGATAAAAGTCTCCTTAATATGTTGTTTTCTCTTTTCTTTAATTTGGATCAATATCTTCGATACTTTATTTTCCTTGATCTTATAGGTCACCTCATATCCTTGCCATTTATTCCCTTATTAGCTATTTCTCGCCAGTTCGTTGTTTACGTTTTTACCTAAACTTATTTTATGAGGAAATTGATGACAAGCCTATTATGAGAAGAAGTTTCTTAAAAATCAGATGTAAGATAGCTAGGAAATGTTGCCAAGTGATCATTGATAGTGGAAATTTTGATAATGTGACATATGAGGAGTTGGTTAACAAATTGCAGTTGCAGAGACTAAGACACCCTAAGCCTTATCATGTTACTTGGATCTAGAAGGAGCATAGATTACTTGTAAGTGAGCAATGCCTTGTTAAATTCAAAATCATCATGATGAAGCCTTGTGTGACATTATGTCTATTCATTGTTGTCATATTCTTTTGGGTAGACCTTGGCAGTATGATAGACAAGCTTTGCATGATGGTAGATTGAATTAGTATACTATTTGGGTTGATGGAAAGAAACATATATTGTTGTCTTTAGTAGGAAAAGTTTGATAAGAATCACTATACCATAGTTAGAGTATGTTTGGTTATAGGTAATAAATTTGTTAAGGATGTGAAGGAGCAAAATGTTTGCTTTTCTTTGATTTCTACAAAGATTGAGAAACAAGATGAGTGAGAACATGCACCTGAGATTGAATCCTTGTTAGCGAAGTTTCAAAAGATTATTTCTGATAATGTACCTAAAGGTTTACCTCCTATGAGAAGTATAAGTCATTGTATGGATTTGATATTTGGAGCTAGCTTGCTTAATTATGCACAGCATGGATTGACAGTTGATGAAAAGGTTGAATTGAATAGATAAATGCAAGAATTGCTTGAGAAGGGTCTGATTAGAGAATGTTTGAGTCCTTGTGCAGTACCTATTGGGTTAGCACCTAAGAAGAATGGAGAATGGAGGATAAACACTAATTCTAGAGGTATAAACAAGATAACAGTGAAATCTATATTTCCTTTGCCTAGGATGGATGACATAATGGATAGTTTGAGTAAAGCAAAGTATTTTACAAAGATTGATTTGAAAAGCGGCTATCATTAAATCGGAATTAGAGAAGGAGATGAATGGAAAACTGCTTTTAAGACTAATGAGTGTTTGTATGAATGCCTGCTTATGCCTTTCGGTTTAACTAATGCACCTAGTACTTTTATGAGGCTAATGAATGAGGTTTTGAAGAAATTCCTGGGTAATTTCGTGATTATATATCTTGATGACATTTTGACATTCAGTTAAATTAAGGAAGAACACCTGACGCATATCAGACAAGTATCGCAAAAATTGAAAGAGAAGATTAACTAAAGAAATGTTCATTCATGAAGGAAGAAATTGTGTATCTTGGTTTTGTGATTTCAGTTGATGGTTTGAAGATGGGTCTTGAAATGCTGAAAGTTATCCTTGATTGGCCTAACACTTGAGAATGTTGATGAGGTAAGATCATTTCATGGATTAGTAAGTTTTTATAGAAAGTTCATCAAAAACTTCAGTTCTATTTGTAATGCTATGACTGAGACTATGTAATGTCCCCTCTTTAGTTCGACATGACATTGATCATGGATTTTGCCTATTCCAGACTCTCGTAGGCAAATGGTGTGGAGAGAGAGTCAATTCTGTGGATCAGATGGTCATATCTTGCTCTTGAAGAAGTGTTAAGAGGTTATATTTTATTATTATGTGTTATTGGGGCCTACATGTTATAATTTTAAGTTAAGTTGCACTTTTTATTTTATAAAATTACTTTATTATAAAAAGTGCATTATAATGAGATTTTATAAAGGATGTTTCTAGAAGTTCTAGCAACTTCTTAGAAAAGTGAATAAATAGAGGGTTGGGCCTCTCATTTTGGATAGGCCTGGATTTGAGATTTCTTCTACTTCTTCCATTGTGGAGCAAATTTGTAGTCTCTTGGGTCTGCAAATTATTATTTGATCTTTGGGAACGAATCACTCCCTAGGATTGGCGACTTTGAGGGTGTGAAATATCACCTAAATTGTTGCATTTGAGGAGTTGGTAATTCAGCCATCTCATTTGGACTTCATTGAGATTCAGTTATAAGGGTTTACTTTGGTTGGAATAAGGGTTTCAGTTGTGCCCTAGCATTTGTGGATTGATTAAAAGGGTTTGAAGACACAGTTGTGCATTATTTTCAAACTGCCAGTCCAGGGTTTGGACCCACGTTTTTGCTCATAACTCCTAATTGGCTTGACGGATGAATTTCATATTTTAGGGGGTTATTCAGCAACCCTAGGCGCCCAGATTTATTGCTTTTGTAGTGACAAAAAACGCTGCAGTATTTTTATCTAGCAGCCGTACCAGGCCGTACCTGTACGGCCCTGTCAGTTGGGCAGCAACAGCAATTTTGTGAGTCGGTTTGGGGCAGATTGTGAGGTTTTCGTGTGGCATTAATTCAGCATTCATATCCGGCAAAATTGGAGCTATTTCAGGTGCACAAACTGAAGTTTTGATTGCCAAAATATTGCATGTTATGGATTAGAACAGTCAGCAGTCAGCACTGTCATTGCATAAATAGTTATTTCCAGTCATTAATAACTGTTGTAAAAGTTTCGTCATTTGCATTCCAAATCTGAACTGGGTTATTGTTCATGTCATAACATTGCATTGTCAAGAGCTTGATGTATTAGAAGTGCATAGTTGTGACAGTCTCTCATTGTAATCAGTTCTATCTGCTGTCATAAAATCAGAATTGCATTGGACTTCATATTTGAGTTTCATATTGTCATCTATCTCTTAGATTGGTAGTGTTATAATCTGGAATTGTTGTTCATACATTATTGGCATCATATATTGAGGTTTCGTTGTACAACAATTAGTAATATTGCAGCCTTATTCGGTTACATGCCAACTGTTTGACAAAATTCCTAAGTCCAATTTGAGGGTTTCAGTGGCCTTTATAGTAAGGATCATTACAGACTATGAGGGGAGATAAAAAAGGATTTCAAATGGACACATGGAGCACAAAAGAGTTTTGAAACATTGAAACTAAAGATTGCAGAATTGCAAACACTTGCTTTGTCTGATTTCAATAAAGTTTTTCAAGTTGAATATGATGCTAGTGGAAGTGCTATAGGAGTTTTTTTGAGTGAAGAAGGAAGACTTGTAGCTTTCTTTAGTGAGAAATTGAATGATGCTAAGAGAAAATATTCATTTTATGATCAAGAATTCTATGCTATTATTCAAGCTTTGAAAAAATGGAGACATTATTTGATGCCTAAAAATTTTGTGTTGTATACTGACCATAAAGTTTTGCAGTATTTGGGAAGTCAGCATAAATTGAATCAAACACACATGAAGTGGGTTGAGTTTTTGCATAACTTTTTCTTTTCATTGAAACATAAGAGTGGAGAGTCAAACAAGGTTGTTGATGCTTTGAGCAGAAGAACGAATTTACTAAAAAAAATGAGAGTTGAGGTACTTGGTTTTAATGATTTGAAGTATTTGTGTAAAACTAATCTTGATTTTGTAGAACCTTGGAAAACTTTTAAAGATCAAATGGTGAGAGAAAAGTGAGTGGATAATTTCATTCAGGAAGATATGTTGTTTAAGGGAATTCAGTTGTGCATACCAAGATCTATGAGAGAGAACATCATGAAGGAGAAGCATACAGGTGGACTTGCTAGACATTTTGGGATTGATAAGACAGTAAGGTTGATTTCAGATAGATACTTTTGGCCCCAAATTTATAAGGATGTGCAGAAGATGGTTAGAATTTGCAAAATTTGTCAAACAACAAAAGGAACTAGTCAGAATTTGGGATTGTATTTACCATTGCCACTACCTGATAAGCCTTGGGAAGATATTAGTATGGATTTTGTTCATGGTTCGCCTAGAACTTAGAGAGGTAATGATTCTATTTTGGTAGTAGTTCACAAATTTTCAAATATGACTCATTTCATACCTTGTAAAACCACATCTGATGCAATACACATGGCTGAATTATTCTTTAAGGAAGTGGTAAGATTGCATGGTTTTCCTAAGACTATTGTTTCAGATAGGGATACTAAATTTACTAGTTATTTTTGGAGGACACTTTGGAAGAAGCTGAATATAGAATTGAAGTTTAGTTCTACATTTCATCTACAAACAAAATGGACAAACTGAACTTGTGAACAAGAGTTTGGATAACTTGTTGAGATGTTTAGTTGGAGATAAGCCTGTTAATTGGGATTTAATTTTGGCATAAGCAGAGTTTGCATATAATAACAATGTGAATAGAAGTACTAAGAAGACACCATGTGAGATTGTTATGGGAATGAATCCTAAGGGGATTATTTATTGAGGAATATGAACCTTGAGACAAAAAGAAATGTTGAAGCTGAGGAATATGAAGATTTCATGAAGACTTTACATGAGGAAGTGAAAATGAACTTGGAAGACAGTAACTTGGGATACAAATAGAAAAATAATAAAAGGAAAAGACAAATCTTTTGAAGTTGGAGAAGAGGTTATGATTCATTTGAAGAAAAACAGATTTCTAGTTGGTACCTACAATAAGTTGAAGATGAAGAAGTTTGGTCATTGTAAGATTCTGAGGAAGTTTGACAATGGAAATGCTTTTGAAGTTGAATTACTTGAAGACATGGACATTTCACCTATATTCGACATTCCAAATATCTTTGAATATTTCGAATTCGATGATGAGGCAAAAAAAAACTTGGATGACCCTAAGAAGAAGACGGGCAATATTGAAAGAATTTTAAAGAGTAGAGTAAGCAAGAGAACCATAGGAAAAGATTACATGGAATACCTAGTTCAATGCAAAGACAAGTCAGTTGAAGATAGTTCACGGCTTACACAAGCTGAGTTGGATCTTTATGATTCATGTCAGAATATCACTAATGCCTGAAGTGGACATCAATTCTTTATTAAACCCAAGTGTTTGATGCAGGAGCATCTTGGATCTTTGAGCAATCTTGCATCAAGTAAAAATATTTCTTGTTTTCTCCACCAGTTTGTTGTTTACAAAGAAGTCGTTGCTTTCAATTTCTTGCGGTCCGTAGTTGATACCATGTCGATGATCTATCTTAGATGCTTATCCTAAGTGCGTGAGTTCTAATGTTTTATATTTCTCGAATTTTGTGTCGTTCTTTGTGGTCCTTGTTTCTTGTTGTTTTCATCTAACATAGCATGTTGTTTTGTTTGGCACGATTTCCTATGCTTATGTGGTGTCTTGCGCAATTAAGAACCAATTCCAAACACACGTGTGGACCTACCATTATTTGCGTGTGATTTTATATTGTCCTTTGCTTGGATTTTGGTTTACTCTTCCAAGATTGGACCTATAATGTAATTAAATGTTGGACTAGCAGACATGTGGCTTAGCTAGCTATAAAAGAAGATTGGTTAGATGCAAGAAAGTAGCATTCCTAGAGGAATACAAGATAGAGATGCGAGCTTGGACTCAAGTTTCATAATTTCATTTGTATATGGCTGCAACCCAAAAGGCCTCACAATCGGGCATGTTGTGGTTTCCTTATATGTGAAGTTAAATAATTGCACCTATGATTATGCTGCATCTTGCCTTGTGTTCTCTATGGTTATCTGATTTCTGTGTATAACTTCCTTGTGTAACTCTGGGCAAGGGAGTGTTGGTAAGTTTAAGTTGAGTTTATTCCTCCCTTTCACCCTTAACCCTACATCAAGCAAGCAAGAGGAAGGCCCCTTTTTCTAACATTAGCCATAAACAACAATAATTGGGGTCTTAACTCATATCTTACAAGCTTCCAACTACAATTATGAATGTACTCACCTACAAACATTTGAATATTTTACTGTAGGTTCTAAGAGGAAAATAGAGTGGAAATACCCCAAGCCTTCAAAAGCTATCCATTCAATTTTTTCCTCTGCCTTATGCATTTTTTCTATGTAAATCCATTTGAAGTTTGGTTGAGGCCATTCTACAAAGAAGCGCAACAAGGTTACACACCAAATGCTTCAATAATGTAGATTTTGTGTGATACAACCTTCAATTTTGCACACAAAAAATTGACATAAAAAGTCATTTTGAATTGGATGATAGTGATCATTATAGTGCCTAGATTGTGTAGGAAGAAGAGACTCACTTGTTCAAAATGTACAAGATTGTCAATTGGAGAGGTGGGCCACAAAGGCTGTAAATGAGGCAAAGAGAGATTAGATTGGATGAAATTGTTGTAAATAGTGTTCAACATGACACAAAGCGAGAGTCACTACCATCTGGTAACGAGGTAATGTAGCAAGTACATACTTCGAGCCTAGCCTAGCCAAGTTCAAGGGCTATAACCTCTCCTCAATCTATTACTGGAATAGGAAAGGGTCAATTTAAATTCTTCTAATTCTAACTTGCTTAGAGATGTAATTTATGATAATGATTTTTAAAAAGAATCAACATAAAAATTTCATAATACATATCAATGGTATTCTATTCACATGATGATGCAATTTTATAAACTATTTTTATTCAACTCTAATAGTAAACAATTCCCCAATGTTTTACAGGCTTATTTGGTACATTCTATAGTTGACTTTTGCATAAAATTTATTTTTTTGAAAAAACTTAAGATCCTTTCTACGTTGTTGAGTTTGAAGAGTTGGAAAAATTTTGTTCTATCATGTTCAAATTGAATATGAGCTTCCAAACTTTAGATCAGACAATTCAATCTTGAATTGAGTTTACCATTCTAATCAAAAGCAAAAACTTGTCTTATCGAAGGGTTTCATATTTCTCTCCATTTAAAAAACAGTCCTTTGAAAAAGTGATAGGAGGGAAGGTTTCCAAATTTCTCTACATAGATCTCTTAGATTATCTTAAAGGTTCTAGATGGCCCTTTCCTTCATGATTATTCTTCATAGTAAGTTATTCAATTGTAATATAGGTTTTTTGCTAAGTTACCAGTTCAAGTACGGGTTCAAAGAACCGGTTTGCTAGTACGACAAAATTTTGAAATGCAGTTTGGGTTCGTTAGTACAAAAACATGTAAATATTATATATTTATATATAAAAATACATATGCATGTATGCAGCCAAGAAGAATAAATTAAGATTAGAATGCCACATAGTATCATAAAACCAAAAAAAAACTCTATAAACTTGTAATCATAACATCATATCTTTTATCAACACCAAAATATTAAAATAATATCAAGTCCAAGTATCACTGATTTGACTTTCAACAATTAGAACTTTATACTAAGTTTTAATCATCTAATGGATTATCTAAATCTTCATCTTCTTCTCATCTTCAAAGGAATTAGTTGATTCACAAATGTGCCAATGTCAATGGGGTCAGCTGCACTAACGACTTTCTTCTTTCTAATTTGTTGAATCCTTATTACGTTTTCACTGTACAAAGAGCTTGTTAGTTTGTAATTAACATCCTACTTGAAAAATGCTATATAAGTAGCTTGCAACTCCCTTCACCTATTAAAGATGTTGTTTAATGTTAAAATTATCATTTATCACAATACAAAGCATCCAATTATTCGGTCAGGGGTCATTATCAGCAATTCAATATAAAAATTTCACTGGAAGATATATTGAGTGCTAGTTTAATTTGATGTAATAAATATCCAAACTTAAGCATTTTGTTTTGTAATATTGAAGATCTTTATTCAAATTCTGGAATAATCATTTTCTACACTAAATTATGGAATGTATCTCAGTGGAACTATACCTGGCTCGCACTCAGTCTGCCTGGGTCTGCCCAGGTTCGACCATGGTTCTACGTAGGTTCAGCCAGGAGGAACCAGCTTGCCTGGATTCTAACCCAAGTGGAACCAGCACCAGAACCAAGGACTAGTTCGAAGGGCTGGGGGAGAACTGGGTAACTACGGTTTTCTGAGGTCCACCACAGGCCTCTCTTGGTGTGTGATACTGTAAATCTTATATATAGTGTGATTACACTTCCCAACTTCAGCATATGTTTGATCAGGATATACTAAGTAGTAGAAAAATCATAGTCTTGAGAATAAACCAATATCTCATGCAAGAATACTAAAGGTATGAGCAATAGTCAATAAATACAAGAAGATTACTGGGAGTTGAGACAAAAGTAGGACTAGGAGGTATCACAAAGAACCCATAGTGCACATATCTAGTTCTCAATTAAGTTTGATGCATATCTTAGAGCTTACGAGTTAAACAACTCTAAGAATATCAGGTTCCAAGTTGACCTTTCTTGAAACACATTGAACTGTATCCTTTTATCAAAATTACCACCCAATACTAGTTCAAAAGGCTCCAAAATTATCAGGCTTCAAATTAACAGTCATGAAAACTGTTGAACTGTATCTCTAATCACAGAGACCACCCATTAATGGAAGCAGCTATAAGTTATTGGTTGTTATTGCATCAATAACCAATGTCCAGCTATAACATATTACATTTCCCTTTCGGAAACCACTGTGTCCTGATAGAGAAGCATGGAGAAAAATATGTCGGTTATCTGACAACTCTGGCAGTTAGAACTCTATCTACAATAATATAAAGGTTGTCATATGAAATTAATAAATTATAAACAGAACTCAAAGACGTAAGGAAACTAAAGAGAACAGCAGAAACTGTGATTGTTGCAACAAATTGGGGTTTAAACCCTTATACAGTATAATTTAAAAGCTATGCCACAGTCATTCAAAGTAGAATGTGTTGAGGCTTTACTGCCACCGTGAATTTATTCTGAACATTAAAATGTTTTCTAAGGATATTATTTCCACACTTTTATGTTGCAATGTGGAAAAGCATCTCTTTAGTTTTGGAGGCAACTATAGAAGCCATCATAGTTAAAAGGTTCATCAAAAATTTAGCTTTCATGATAATCTCAAGCTCTTATTTATGTGTTATCTTATCATAGTAGAATAACATTATTTACTTGCTATTTATTGATGCTCTTTGCATCCAAATCTGATTGCTCATTCCTATTATTTTACTTTCCTAAATATCTGCAATGAATACATAAGACTACAATATATGTTATTGCATAACCTAAAATTAAGCAAGACAACAATAAAGATGAAATATTTTTAACTACAGAATATGGAAATGGTCTCTTGCTATGAAACCAAAGATACTTTTATGTTCCTGTTGTAAATCATTGGATGTTGGCTATACATGGATATACAAACCTTAGGTAAATCTCTGAAATAGTAGATGTAGTTGACAGTAAAAGTGATAACCATTTTAACTTGCAACACATGATGAGTATAGAAACTGACAAAACTATCTAACAGGTTGGCCAAAAAAAAAAGAAGAATCAACTGTTTAGAGCTTAGACAGCTAATTAGAAACATGAACTCCATCACAGCTCCATAGACAGAAATTCTACATGCAACAATTTCTGGGTTCTAGACAATTATAGTAAAATTAATCAAAACTCGAGTTTAACCAAAAAAATCTTAGAAACTCAACCCATATGGCCTTTAATGTAAAATTCTAAAACTCCTAGAATTAATTTTAAAATATTCTTTATGGCCAGTATCGTTGAGTTTTTCTACTCATAATGTTCATCATATTATGCATATTTATTATTATTTTATTCACTGTATCTCAGGAAGTCTTTTTCAAATGTCTTGGTTTATAAATATAATATCAATGCAAACTAGCCTTATCATTGAAACAACATTAAATTTCAATAAGAAAAATAAATCAGCACAAAGACCAAGACAAATATACCTGGGGTAGAATTCTCTGGATTTCTTCAGGCACCAGCTCCATAACTCTTTCTCGTAATTTTGCATTTTCTTTTCCTTTTAAGAGATCCATTTTATTCACTACAACAACCAAGCCCCGCCCTTCCTCAGTTATACGGCGAGCTAGAGCAATTTCTGAATGTCGCATACTAGTTCTTGCTTGTGCTATCTGTACACAGTGTATGGGACATGGTAAAATTTTAGTATGGGACACATTGTGCTATATATATGCACTCCGAGATGTTCTCTCAAATTAAGCCAAAATATTTGTTACAAAACAAAAAAACAAAAAAAATTGGATACAACGGACTACTGGTTTATCAAACAACCCTGTTTCACATACAAAGAATCATGCAACAACCGACAAGTGCTTTACAAATGCATGTCACAAGGCTTATGTTAATCCTTGAAGTTGTTCAAGCAACAGTTGCGAATGGACAAGTATACCAACCCTATTGCCCTTTGCAATATGATATATTTAATAGTGTCAACACTCATTGTTTCAATAAGTCAGCAACTGTTTCAAAGAGCTAAACCACAGACAATATCTGACTGTCCTGAAAATGAAATTAGTTAAAAAAAAATGGGCTGATGTTGGTAAGAGGTTGGGAATGTTTGCCTCGTAGGGTGTAGTTTAATGCATACGAGAAAGTTCTGTAAATGTAACAGAACACAGTAATATCAGAGAACTCACAAATGCTTCTTTAATAATTCCATTAGATGCCTAAAATGTAGGATACCAATTACTCAACAGCAACTCCACAATGCCAACACAATAATGATTTCGCTGGGATATGAGTACATGACATATAAAGGTTGAAGGGGTGTGAGCACCAGCCGTTAGGACCATTTTCAACTACCTACCCTTCAACCAAACTAACAAGTACTAACAACACTTAATTTTACTTGACAACATCATCCCCTCCTCACCCCCAGTCTAGAGGACAGACAAAAAAAATTGTAGATAATGACAAGTCACAAGACGAAACAAATGTGCAAATGAATCAAGACTGAAGTGGGGGTTGAGAGAACGTCCCTAATGAGGAAGGTGCTAGTGGTAGTGTAGAGATGGCAGTTGAGCTCACAACTCATGAACTTGGTTCATCCTATGGCACAGGTCCCTTTGCGCAAGTATCTGCCGCTCTTGAGCGCTCTTCACTATGAAAGCAGCCTCCAAAATCCGTTCCTCTTTTTATCTACCTACTCTAGGGTTGTCATAAGTCGACTCTCCAGAGCTGCTACCTACTCTCAGTGTTGCTTCTCCAAAGCAGCCACCACATCCCTATGTTGTGTCTCTAAACCAACCATTTGATCTTGTTGTCATGCTAACTCATCCTTCTTTTGCACCAATGTGTACTTCACCAACTATAGTCAAGTGGCAAGCTCCTCTTGAGCTGCTATAACAACCACAAACTCAGCCTCGACCCCTGCCCCTAGGTGCTTAGCTCTCCTCAGCTCATAGTACACCTATTTAAAACTCTACTCCACTTGTCGGAGTAAAATATGGATTCGGCTCTCCACAACTAGCTCCTGGACTCTCCATACCTCCATCTCTGGAATCTTTGTAGTAGGCCATCCTCTGCTCTCTAAACACTGCTCAAACTCCTGAGCACACCTACATATAAAAAACTCTAACAAGTGTGTCACCACGTCATCGACCATCCCTAGGGCATACGTCTTTATCGAGACAACAGATTTGTCATGCACTAGCCTCCATCTCCCTTAGAAACTGCTTTATGACATCTATCCTATCCTAAGAATCAAGTACCAGGTGTCGCAATGGTTGCAGTTGGGGTCCCAATGGTTGTGGTTGAGGACATCTTTTCTTGACCTCCTCACAATGCACAATAGCATCCACCATAGGAACATCCTCCACAACTTGTATAGTTGTGTCCTCCACCTGATGGATATCAAGTTCCATGGGTTATGTACAACCTTCAACGAGATAATCAATGTCAACAATTTTCGACTACCTATGTTGTGGTGTGGCAAGGGGAGGTCCAAGGGGTGCCATAGGTGTAAGCTGAAATTATGCAAACCAAGAGTCCACGAGCGCCTCCTCTAAGATCTATAACTCTGCTGCCTCCTCTCAAAGCATTGTTGCGGTGTCCACTACTCCATCCATGGCAACCACTATCTATTTGTTGGTTGTTTGGCCACCTCCATGGTCGACTTTGTAGGTATTCTTATCTTGGATACCAGCTCTACTACTAATTCTCGTTATTCTAGTGCACGGGCAACCACTGTTGGATGTATAGTTGAAGGTGTCATAGTAACCGGGAACTTCAATTGACGCCACTGTCCCAACAAATGAAGTAGGTGTAGTCAATTAGGAAACTCCAGAAAGAAGTGGTGGGATAAATAAGACTCTCAAGGTGTCACCACCCAATGGTAGGGGTGTGTCTACTTTGGATCCTACCCAAAAGTCCATTATCTCTCCCTTAGTCGTGTGACTATCTCGGCCAACCATCTGAAAGCTATCTCCCCTTGCTCCAAAAGTGTTACCCGATTTTTCCTGACCACTATTCCCGATGTACTCCTCATAAATTAGACTCTAATGCCACCATTTAGTGCTTCCTCTTTTGTCTCGACTATGCATCACTCATGTCCAAGTGTCACCAACATAGAATAGGTCGATGCATAGGCTCCACACGACCTTGAGGCTTCACCTCCATTTTTTCTATAGGTATCAATGTGCAAGTGGCCTCAAGAAAACATGATGGCACAATCCACCATGTAAGATGTCTTGTGTTGCAATGTCATGAATTCATATATCCTATCAAGAAGTAGGGAAAACCAATTGAACACAATGTTGTTCTTGATGTCATTCATCAAGACATTCTGAGGTAGCGCAATATCTGAGGCTTGACGAGAGCTTGTGAGGCTGCTCTTGACAACAGCTATCAAACATCTCCACTCACCAGCTGCAACAAAGGACTTTTTTATTGCACGGCTCTTGGAGGTGTTAGCTATCAAGTCCATTTGTGCCAGTGTAAAGTTCTTGTAAACCAATTTTGTTAGTCATTATTTCACTTCCTTAGTCATCTTTTCACTGTTTTTTCAATCTTTTTCCCTATATTCCCTACAATGCCTAAAACCTAGTAAACTCAATTGATGTAAGAGTAATAGTGATGTTGTGTCTGAGATACTCAAAAATACACTTGCAATTGTGTTGAAGGTCTCTACCTCATCTACAAGGACCCTCTCAAATCTCAGATACAAAATACTATAATCTATATTGCTTAATGCACCAGCATACGTCTAAGGCTCTCCTTAATAAGATCATTCTCTGGAATCTCTTGCCACCTTGTCTTGCATCCGATGTCATTCAAACTGTCAAATGTAACATTATGTGGTGTAACTTCAACTATTTCAGTTTGCATTTGCACCTTCAGCTTTTTTTGTTTCTTGCATGTATCTATATCTATCTTTCTTGCAATCTTCACACTTGGTAGCAACACTCTTTTGTCTTAATCCATGGAAAAACTGTACCTTAATGGTGATGATGACGACAACGCCTACAACTACTTTTTCCAACTCTTTTTAGTTCATTATTGTTCCTGAATAAATAAATAACGGCCTTGTTGTTTTCTGTAAAAAATACATATCAACAAAATTCATTTAGGGCAACCTTAATATGGCACGTGCTATTCTCTTCTCCTTCTACAATCTGAATGTAAATACTATGGGTACCATCGGTGTGTCTCCCTGTAATGTATCTCTTTCCATAAGAGTTTACTAATGTATCTCGTTATAGAACACAATGCGTTCTCTCTTAGACTCCATTCTTCTTATGTTTTGTCTTCCCTTTTCTCTTGTGCAATTTTTATAAAATGTCATATGTCGTATTTCTTTCCATTCTATTGTGCTTAGTTTTTCCCTAGCCTACAATTTTATATATCTTACAATCTTTTGTACTCATGACTTCCCATCATAGGCTCCTCTTTGTATGTTGTCTACTACTTCACCATAGGCTAGAATCAATAATGTCTTCCTACATACTGCTCTTCGTATTTTTCATTAATGTGATAAAGGAGTGGTGTTGGCTGAATCATACCTGGCAAAAAAATGTGTTGACATCCAAATTGATTTGTCTTTGTTGTGTGATGCTATGTCTATCACTGTTGGCAACAGACGTGTATGACTTTGTTGAGATTCCTATATTTTTGCTTTCTCATGTGATGTTAAGCCCTTCTAAAGAAGCTGACTGGAATATTCATGTAAAGGTGACTGGAATATGGTAGTTACATTTCATTAACAAAAAAACAAATCTAACTGGAATACTGTGTGCATAAGTTTCTTCTGACATTTTTGGTAAAGAGAATATTTGGATGAAACATAACTGATATTGTGGTGAAAAAATATCGTTTTTTGAAAGCCCTGAGCATTGTGTGTACAAGAATAATGACTGTTCTTCTGGAGATGCAAATTAATCATCGACAAATATATTTTTAAAGAAAAAATTCAAATTTTGACCTTGTTGTTTTGTGCAAATATTCACAAGAACAAACCGTTTTATTTTTCAAAACACTACAAACATATTGTGTTTGTGCTCTTACATATGAAGAGGAAAATAGAGAAAACATATTGGTTTTGAAACGACAAAAACATGATTAGATGCATTCAGCATAGCTAAATAAAAACAAGCATGTATGATTAAAAGGTTATAGGTTTTTAGTGCATGGTGAAGGCGTGTTATCTTGTAGTTTAATTTAATACCTCATAGTGTTGATCGTGTACCTTAGCCAAAGTTGGATGCATGACAGTTAGCATAAACCGCAGTTAGCATACAATTCTAGAAACCAACGCGGCAGATACAAGTGAACAAGAAATGTGACATTCCAAAATTCTAGGTGTTAAAAATTACCAGTGAAGGCATGATGATCTCGGTTAATTACGTCTCATAGGAAGACCGACAATTGTTAGCATTCGCTTTAGATACCTTGAAAGAAAGTAAAGAATATCAAGTGGGTGTTTTTGGATGTAACGAACTTTGTTTTGAGAATATATGTCGTAATTTTGCAATACGATTTATAGAGGTAGGCAAAGAGTACAATATAGGAGTTATATAATTTTTCTTAAGTATGTTAAATATAGCGAATAGGAGCATGTTGATTTAACAGTTTCATTTTGGTGATACACGAAGTAGGAGACAAAGAATGTATTTTGTATAAGCAAGTTCAGAGAAACTGAAGTGTTATGAACTGGAAGACAGGGTGTTGTTCTAAGAATTGGATAAAGCTTTAAAAGGTGAAGTTTTGAGAAAACATCGTGTTATAGATATACTACTTACAGTCATAGCATTTGTTGATACAGAAGTTCTTTGAAAATGTAGTTGATGTCATGACTACTGTTAGTTGTATTTCAAAATACTCTTTCTTATAGCAGCAACAAGTTGCATTTGCATTGGCTGGAGCCATACAATTAACAATAGTTGTAGATCTTGAAAGTTGCAGCCTGTATTTTCTTTGAGAAGGTCAACGCATTGATTTAATAGGTTGCAACCCACTTTTGGAGATGTGATACCATGGTTTTTACCAAAAACAGTTTCCACAAGATAATTTTGTGTTTGTCTCAATTTGTTTTGAATTGTCCTATTGAGGTTTGAAATACTGATTCACCCCTTTCCCCTCGTAATATCCGAACTTCTTTAGGATTCTCTTGATACATAGATCTCATCGCAGCTTTTCCAATTCTTCGCACAATACGCCACTTTCTTCCCTTTCTTGGACGTGCTACATGTTGGGTGGATATTTCTGACAGACGGTTTAGGCAAAATTTAGTCACAAAATAGGTAGACCAGCCACAGCGTGTGAGACAGTCTCTCCTACCTTAAAGGGAAGGCTCCCCCTTCTCACCTTTCCTTGGATCAACTCAAGGTGAGGAAGAGGTTGAGAGATTTTGAAAGGGTATTACCAATATTCTTTCCTCTAACTTTCAAAAAAGAATCCACTTACTTTCGAAACAAGTAATTGGGAAGATGAAACCTCTAACTAGACTTCTATCTAAAGTTGTAAATGGTGATACTAACTCAAAGGCTAGCTGAAAGTGTACCAGTTTGGCTCTAAGTCTGGTCTTAATCTATGCTATAAGAATAACATTTACTAATGTGGCACAAAGACTTCCAAAAATAAAGAATTCTAACTATTTTGTGAATTAAGAAGGCGACACAAGCTACAGTTAAAGCTTCCAACTTTGACTAATCACAATTGCACTCAATCAAAGTTTAGCTCCAATTGTTTCTTTGTATTCACTTTTCTTTCAAAATAGTAGTAAGTACTACACAATCAAAGTTATGCTTGCACAATTTCTCCAGAGCTTTCTTGCATACAATAAAAGATGATTTTTACAATGAAGGGGCACTCCTTTATGAAGGGAACGGAGTTGAGAAAAAGAAGGAAAAACTGGGAGCAACTCAACCAACTTTAACCTTTTCTAACTAAACGAGATAAATTATTTAACTACATGTCATAAGGAAATGTAAATCGAATTATATGTAATTACACAATTTCGTGCAACACATCCTCTCTAATCTACAAACATGAAAAAGGAAAGACAACAAAAAATGACAAAGGTTGAAACATCCCTAATGATTGTTGTTAAGTGCCTTGAACTTGATGATGAGATCACGCACTATAGCAAGATCTGAGATTTCCCTTATCTTTGGTATAGCTTCTATTCTGATTGTATCAACATATGTTGATTCAACTTCGCAATTTGTTGTGAGAGAATCATGTAGGTGCTTTTCTAATGATTTGTACAAAGTAAAACTATTCATTGTATGGGAACCAAATTCTTCATATTCTAGATCAACATTAACTCTGACTGTATATTCTGAAGTCATCTGCTCCATTGTGACCAAGTTGTCATGCTTAGTAAGAACTTGGAATCCCATTTGTTCCAAGTTGCACGTGGTCTTAGTTTCAATTGACTGACAATCTTCTAAGGCTGCTTGCAACTTTGTTACGAGTTTCCTCAGCGTTTCTTCCTTGTAACACATGACTCCATGGCATCTGTAGAACATTTCACAAGATGGAACAACATCACATGCAACCATGCCTTCCAAATCAGAATTGGTGATCTCATCCCAATCACATAGAATTTCCTTGAAGGTGTTTCCTTCTTGATTCAAAGATTCAATTAGGTCATGTAGCATCTCTTCAATACCTCTGACACATTCAAGAACTTTGATCGCATCTTTAAAGGCCTGAATGCCTTCAGAGCCAAATTCTCCAAACTAAGTGTTTGTTGCTTCCATTATCCATTTCTGCCAAGGTATCTGAGATGTAGTAACTGCATATTGTGAAGACTGTTGTTGAATGACCTCATTTAGGTGAGCAACCTCCTGCTTCAGTTAATTCTTCTTCTCCCATAACTCATGCTTTCTCTTTGATACATTAGCAAGTGCATCTTCAGCATCCTATACGCAACCCAACTGTGACTACTTACCAAGTTCAATATTGGTGAACTTGTAATCTAAATGATTAAGCTCTTCAGCCAGTTCGTCCACCAATGGTTCAACAACCTCTACAACATCTTTTCAAAATCCACCACAATTCTTCAAACAATCTTGTCTTTCAAAGATTTAGACATAACTTTCTTGATAGGAAGATTATCTGAGGGCAGCACATTCTTCCTTCTCTTCATAGTGATCTTGCTCAACCATGTAGGAAAACTAAAACCTTCATCTGTCAAATCAAGTGCAATGGAAACCATTGGCATTGATCCTGACTGTATTTCTGTTGCGACAGAGCATGCTTCAATTTGCACAATTGTACCAAGAGGTGCCTAATGAGAATATTTTGTCATGAATACATCAAAACCAGTCATCGAAGAATAGAGTTGGGAAACTTGATCTTTCGTTAGTGTTGGGAAACCTTCAAACACATTTCCCAAATTCTCACACTGCTTAGCTATGAGAATAGGAGGTGTTGCTGAAGAGATAGGAAGTGTTGATGTGTTTAATTCTGAGGCGAGAATGGTAGGTGTCAAAACAATGGAGAAAGAATCCACATCATCATCTATGACACCCAAAATAGGCATTTCCTGAATGGATGGACCTTGATGATTTATTGGTTGTGGAGGGGAAATGATCATAACCTCTCCTTCCTCTTCATCCTCCTCATCAGGTTCTTCTCCAGATTCTTCCTCGGATACTTGAGCTTGCACAGCTGCTTGTGAGGGTTCTCAAGGTGATTTAGATCCCTTTTCGCTTTTCAACTTAAACTTGAGGGATTTAGCTGAAACAAAAGAAGATGCAACATGTTTTCTTGAAATTTCCAGTTGGAATTTCCTTCCAGGTGGTACAAAACTACCATAGTCTTCCCAAAGAATAGGATTCACTCCCTTTAGGCCTTTGATTTTTAACCATTTGTTGGTATTTTCCAAGATAGACTAAAATCTATCGAAGATAGATATGCCTTCTCTCCACTACCAATCTATGGGAAAAGGGCACTACTTGTCAAAACCAACACACGATGGTATTTTGGATAAAGAATATTGCCATCATCTTCAATCAAAAGATCAATTATCTGCTCTAATGTGAGCCTGAAGTAGTCCGTCCTCATGATGTCCAGTTGCGTGCGCAAATCAATCTGTATGTCTTCTATACGATGAACAATTGTGAATGTTCTTTTGATCATTGAGTAAATCCCTCAATAATCAATATCGTACCTAGCTTTGAACTTCTTCAATGTGATAAGCTAAAGTTTTGCCTCCATATTTTTCGCCTTGTAGACTGAATTGACCATATTTAAATACCAAATCCTACCCTATGTTGAGTATTCTGATACGAATGCACTTCGATGAGCTGCCTGGCCAACTCCATCAGTCTAATTTTATCAATAGCATATATCAGCAGAGTATATGGTTCTCACTTGAAATAGCCAACTCTCAAATAAGTGAAAGTTGGAAACTACAAAAAGATAGCACCAAATTGATTTACTGATGTAGAGCCTAACCTTGGAAATCTCGGGAGGAAATTAATCACTCAACTAAGTTACATCAAGGGGCACATACACCTTCAAAATCGACTCTAACTTGTCTCAAATTGTTATTCAACTGATTATTTTATTAACAACTCATAACCTGATGGGCAACAAGAACCCTTTTGATCTTCTGTAGCAACATGTGGTTTCCTGCATTAACTTCATACAAACCGACCACTTCCCTATTTAATTTGAAATACATAGATGGTTTGATCATCTTTGAACACATAAAACTGAACTTCCACCCGACTACACACTAACTGTCAAAGAACAATAAACTAATTTCTAAACCCACACCACAGTTCTACATATGAAATTCAAAACTCGAGCCCAAGTCAACTGTCGAACATGACATTCCTAACATGATTTGAAACAATAATTTCATGGTTCACGTCGATTCTTATCGTTATCACATACCAATCATGTGATTAATGATATTGATGGATACATAGACATATTCACCCGATTCAAAGATTGACTTCCGCATGGCACAAGCAAGGATAAATAAATTGGAAAATTAAAGAGAAAACAAAAACATATGATACAAAACTCCTCCACGATCCCAAAAAACAGATCGTGGAGAGTTTAAATGACCCCCATCGATTTTCATGACCCTCAAAATGGTACAACAATACATACAATTGAATCAAAAAATCATGTTTTCTAGAACCAATTCCAAAACAACAAATTTGACTTCAATTCAAAACCAACCAATGTGTTACTGTTCTAAAAGAAAACCATTGATATGTTCTAAGAGTTCAAAATATCAATTCAGGAAAGAAAACAAAGAAAATCGCACATCCAAAACTACAGACTCACACAAATCAGAAAAAAACTCAAAACTTTGTATTTCTTTGTAATGCATCCGATAACCCCATTACGTTCAAAAATATGTCTTCTCAATACTTTCCTATCTCTGATGTAGGAAGATGAAACGTCATCCAAAAATCAAGAACCATTTTTTTTTCAAATCATGAGGAATCAAAAAACTACCGCCAACTTACTGTAGTTGTCAATTGTTTAGTTGGCTTAATTATTTAAAACACACACAAAGCTCATAAAGAAAACTAACTCAACTGAAAAACAAACACTCTTTGTCCTAAGTGGCTATATTTGGAGAGTTCATCGAATTACTACTCCATTTATGCCAAAACAACATATGACTTTATTTAAACATTAAAAATGAAAACACACTTAAAACATCACATTAACTTCCTGTGGCATACTTAACCCTGTTAGTTCCTGTAACATCTATTTGATCTGCCACTGCAGCATACTCCCATGTAGAACGAATCTCAAGTCCACTTGAGATGAGATGTTGTAATGATGACCCATGCTTGTTCACTTGTTTCTCATCCATCCAAATGGCTTATGTTGCTACTCTATTCTTCCATTTGACTAAATATTGTGTATACTGTCTCCTTCAAGTCTTTTTTATCTTTGTATCGAGTATCTTCTTCAATTCTGCAAATCTGTTGTTACTAAATCTTCATGTGCTGGTTGGTTTTTTGAACCTTTGTATGGTGTGAGATCACAAGCATTAAATATGGGTGAAATAACAATGTCTATAGGTAACTGAATCTTGTATACATTGTGTCCATATTTTTCCAAAATTTGACAAGGACCAACCTTCTTAGGTAATAAATTTGTATGCTCCATTTGAGGTAATCTTTCTTTCTTCAGTTATGCCCACACTTAATCACCAACATTGAACTGTACTTCTCTTCTTTTCTGATTAGCAAATTCTTTGTATTTCTGATTTGAATTCTGTAGCTGCAACTTGACTTGCTCTTGGACCTCTTTAATAGCTTCAGCAAATTCTTCACCATGTGAACTACTCAGATAAATGTTTGGAAGTTCTCTCAACTCGAGAATTCCTCTTGGGTGTGTACCAGACACTATCTAAAATGGAGATTTCCCTGTACTTCTATTCACTATATCATTCTATGAGAATTCAGCTTGAGCATGTATAGAATACTATTTTTCTCCATGCTGTTTTGTAAAACATCTTAACAAATTTCCCAAAGATCTGTTGACAACTTCTGTTTGACCATTGGTTTGTGGGTGATACGTAGATGAAAAAGATAAATTTGTGCCAAGTTTCTTCCAAAGGGTCCTCCAAAAATGACCTACAAATCTTCCATCTCTATCTGAAACATTATTCAATGGTAATCCATGAATTTGAACTATCTCTTTGAAGAATAAATCTGCTATGTATGAAGCATCTTTGATGGATTTACATGGTAAGAAATGTGTCATTTTACTAAACCTATCCACAACAACAAAAACACTATCATACCCTTTTTGAGTTCTTGGTAATCCCATAACGAAATCCATACTAATACTTTCCCATGGTCTTGAAGGAATAAGTAGGGGCTAATATAATCCTACATTAGTATTTTTACCTTTGCTTTTCTAACAAATGGTGAACTCTTCCATGAATTTTCTCACATCTTTCTATAACTTTGGCCAAAAGTAATGTCTATGAACCAGCTCTAAAGTCTTATCTAGTCCAAAGTGGCCAGATAATGCTCCACTATGTTTCTCTTGTATGATGTTATCTATCATAGAACATTTTGGTATGCAAAGTTGTCCTCCTTTGAATAATCACCCTTCTTGAATCAAAAAATCAGCATAGTCACGATTGTATCTATCATCCAGATTAGTGCATGATTGATAAATCTCTTTAAAATTAGCATCACTAACATACATATCTTTCAGATTTGAAATTCCTGTAGTTTCCAATTGAATTTGTGAAGTAGTCAAAGTTCTTCTACTTAACGCATCAGCAACCTTATTTGTAACTCCCTTTTTATGCTTAATAGAAAAAGTGAATGCTTGCAATGTCTCCACCCATTTCATGTGCCCATGATTCAGTTTCTCTTGATTGTTTATGAAACTAAGGGCCTAGTTATCTGTGTATACAATGAATTCTTTGGGCAGCAAATAGTGGCTCCCTTTCTTAAGAGATTGGACAAGGGCATACATTTCCAAATCATATGAAGAATATTTATGTTTAGCTTCATTGAGTTTCTCACTAAAGAAGGCTATAGGTCTACCCTCTTGACTAAGTACACCTCCTATTGCTATGTTGCTAGCACAACATTCTTTTGAAAGACATTACTAAAATCAGGAAATGCGAGGATTGGTTGTTGGGCTACTTTGTGCTTAAGAAGTTCAAAAGCTTCACTAGGTTTTGCTGTCCAAACAAATTTACATTTCTGCCCTCCTTTTATGGTATTCAAAATAGATGCACAAATCAAATTGAAGTTTCTAATGAACTTTCTATAGAAAGTGGCTAAACGATGAAAACTTCTAACTGCTGCAATAGTTCTAGGAATTCGCCATGAAAGAATTGCACTTATCTTATCTTGATCCACCTTGAGTGTTCCCTTTGAGATTTCAAATCCAAGGTATGTCAGCTCCTCTTGCATAAAATTGCATTTCTCCAAATTAATCATCAACTTTTCTTCTTATATCCTCCTCAACTCCAAATCTATATGTTTTAAATGCTCCTCTTTTGTATTGTTGAAAACTAAAATGTCATCTAGATATACTATCACAAACTTTCCTGTAAAATCTTTGAGAACTTCACTCATAAGTCTCATAAATGTACTAAGAGCATTAGACAATCCAAAGGGCATTACCTTCCATTCATATAATCCCTCATTTGTCTTGAATGTTGTTTTCCATTTATCTCCTAGCCTAATTCTTATTTGATGATATCCATATTCTAAAACAATTTTTGAAAAATCTCTTGCCTTACCCAAACAATCAAGTAAATCTTCTATTCTAGGCATTGGAAATCTGTATCTTATAATGATCTTGTTCAATGCTCTCGAATCTTTGCATAGTCTCCATGTTCCTTCTTTCTTTAGTGCTAGGACTGCAGGTACTACATATGGGATTAGACATTTTCCAATCAAACCAATTTCAAGTAACTCTTCAATCTGCCTTGCCATTTCTTCATTTTGTTCTAGTGTTAGCTTGTATGCAGCCTTGTTGGGTAATGTTGAACCTGGTATGAGATCAATGCAGTGACTGATTTCTCTCATAGGTGGGAAACTTCTTGGTATTCCATCAGCTATGATTTCCTTATACTTGTCCAAATTTGGTTTAACTTCTTCTGCTACCTTTTTTTTCTTCTTTTCTATCAATTCCACCTTCAAGTTCAAATATTCCATTTCTGATTTTTCTTCCTCAATCTGATTTTCAGCATCATTCTGTAATTTATATTTCAATACTAGAATTAATGCAAAGAGTGGACACTTCTTTCCTTTAACTTCTTTCAAAAATTCTTTTCTTACCCATTACCATGATCTTAGCTTCTGTAGCTTTTGCTGCTTCGTGACTTGATTCAATTATAGGTATCAATTCAATGACCTTTCCATTCTTTGTAATGGTGTATGTGTTCTTTACTCCATCATGTTGTGCCTTGAGATCGTATTGCCATGGTCTACCAAAAAGTAAATGGCATGCATCCATATTGACAATGTCAAATAATAATCTGCCTTTGTATGCTCCAATCTGAAATGAAACCCAAGCTTACTCTTCCACTATAGTCTGTTGTCCTTTATTCAGCCAAGACATTTTGTAAGGATACGGATGTGGTGTTCTTGGTAACTTTAACTTCTCCACCATTTCAAGAGCTACAAAATTCTCTATAGAACTATAGTCTACCAATACCTTGCAAACCTTTCCTCTAGACTTGCAAGTAGTTCTAAAAATAGTCTTCTCTTGTGGTGGTTTTGCTTTTACAGGGATCTTCAATAGTGTTCTTCTCATCATAAGTGCTTCTCCCCTTTCTGGATAACCATAATTTTCTAAATCATCTTGTAAATCAGCTTCTTGTGTAAGGTGTATTCTCCTTTCTCCATGAGTACTAGAGCTTGCCTTTGCTGGACATTTGTGTGCCATGTGACCTTCTTGGTTACAATTGTAACATCTTATTGTTCCATTCGTTCTTCCTAGTGATCTTCCTCTGAAATTTGGCCTTCTACCTCAGAAACTTCCTCTGAAATTATCAAACTTGTTTACTTCATTATATGTCTCTGTTTGTGGTTGAAAATTTGGGCTTCTTCCTCTAAATGTGCCTCTTCCTTTGAATGATTACCTTCCTCTACCTCTGTTGTTATTCTCTTGTCTCCTCTTGATTTTCTCCTCCACTTTCAAAGCTAGTTGGTAACACTTAGCTACTATGTTAAGACTCAACAACTACAACTCCTCTTGTATGTTCATTCTTAAACCATTTAGGTATCTTACTACCTTGATACTCTCAGGTTTTGCGAATTTTGATCTTAGACTCAACTTCTGAAATTCCTCTGTATAAGTGCAAATATCCATATCTTTTTGTTTGAGATTCTACATTTTCTGGTGTAATTGTACTTAATAATCTTTAGGGAGATATGTCTCTCTTATCATAGACACCATCTTCTTCTATGAACAAATTTTCCTCTTCTCTTCCTTTACTCTTTCTTCTTGTATAAAATTCCACCATGTAAGGGCTGCTCCCTTCATTCTAAACTTAACCAACTTGACTTGATGTGATTCTGATATCTTCTCACATTCAAAATGATTCTCTAAAGCTTCAATCCATTCCAATACTATTTCAACATCCATCTTTCCCGTAAACGTAGGTAACTCAGTGGGTTTTCCTAACAAAGCCTTCAAAAGCTTTAAAAAATGGTTTCTCAGTTTCAAATACTTCATCCTCATCATCATCTAGGACTTCCTCCTCTTCTTCTTTTGCTTTCATTTCTTTCTTCTCAACTACATTCTTCATGTGTTCCAACTTACTGGCTAATTTTGCCAATATCCCCTTCACTTCTCTATTCTCTTTCTGATAGAGCTCTTCCTGCTCCTCAACTTTTTAACTAACTCTACATTGGTCACCATCATGCTTGACTGTACTGAAGACTCTTGCTCAAGAACATACAACATGTAACTTCACACAATCTGAAAATTATTTAGCTCCGATACCAAAAATGATGCAGAGCCTCACCTTGGAAAACTCAGGAGGAAATTAATCACTCAACTAAGTTACATCAAGGGGCACATACACCTTCAGAATCGATTCTAACTTGTCTAAGATTGTTATTCAATTGATTCTTTTATTAACAACTCATAGCCGGATGGGCGACAGGAACTCTTTTAATCTCTTGTAGAAACATTTGGTTTCCTGTAATAACTTCATACAAACAGACCACTTCCCTATTTAATTTGAAATACATAGATAATTTGAAATATATAGATGGTTTGATGATCTTTGATGTAATAACCCCAATAGGTTATAACTCCTTCAAACACCAAAAATCTTTATACTTCAGTTGTTTGACATTTCGCCAAACACTTTGCAAGCAAACTCTGATACCACTGTAATGGTCCTGCTCAATTCCGACCTTAAAATGCTAATTGAAGGCTCGAAAATTTTTGTCAAACACTTTGCATACATGGGGTCATATGACTGATAGAACTTTTCAAATTGCTGCAATGACTCTTGTTTTGATTTGCATCAAAGAGAATGCTTACAAAAAGACTCCAGATTGTCTAAACAATGACCTAATATGAATGTGCAACTAATTTTGGCAATATTCAATACATATATGTGACTTAAACTACTTGCAAAATGCAGCTACAACAACTAGTAATTATGACAAATACTTTGGATGCAACCTAGGATGGCATTAATGCACTTATAACCAAGTGTCATTAATATAAACACTTAGTATGCAAAATTATAACATTATTTATGCCAAAAAGAGAATTTACAGCCAATTGATATTTTGTCAAACAATTGGAATGCAAACTAATAAGCTGATCATCAACTCTAGGGTTGCAATATAGATAGTCTAAAAATTACAACGCTCTTACAATTGCAAAATCCTAGCCTTCCTTTGATACCAATAATGCCAAATGGCAAACAAAGACAAGTACAAGGTGAAATAATAAAGTGCTGAAGCTATATTTTGTACTCAGCTGAAAACCTACATTTCTCAGAAAATATGCCAAATGAGAAGTGAAGAACCTGATTGTGGATGGCTATAATTTTTTCCTTCAATGCTGCCCCCTTCTGCTTGCTTTTTTTTTTCCGATCTGCTTTTTCCACTTGCTTTTTCCGGATTTGCTTTTTTCGTTTTGCTTTTTCGAACTGCTTTTTCGGATTGCTTTTTTTCAGAGCTGCTTTTTCGGACCGCCTTTTTTCAGTTTTGCTTTTTCGGCCTGCTTTTTTCAAACTGCTTTTTTTTCGGTTTTGCTTTTTCGGCCTGCTTTTTTCGGACTGCTCTTTTAGCCTGCGGACCTGCTAGAAATGACCTCCAATAATTTCGGCCCTGCTAAAATTGCCTCCTGAGATGCTGAAAATGGCCTTAAGCCCAATGATGCCCTAGCTGAAGTGACTGAAGTATCACCTCCAATTGTGCAACCCTTCAGAAGATATTTCACTTCCTCAGTTATGCTAATCCAAGAGAGTTTTCATTCCCAAAGATCAACTGACTATCTAAAACCACTTGGCTCCACAATAGACTATGTGACTGAATCACAATTTGATGTCAAGAGAGAAATAAACAACTGGATGATTAGAATGAAGCCCGGGGTGCCTATTTATAAAGTTAATTTGCCTTCTTCTCATTTCATAACTCCAAAGACGTCTCTTTTGACAAATCCACACATTCTACATTTTGAAAAACTTTAAAGATCTGTTCACTAACTTATGGGTTAAAGATCTGTTCACTAACTTATGGGTCAAGGCCAATGAGGACCTTACCATCTGTATCCTTGATTGTCTTGGTCTTTGGACTGAAATGTCACGCACATCATAAGAAGAATTTTGGTTCCAAGGCAGCCATAGGGAAAGTAGACACCAAATGACTATTACTTTTCTTGTTGCATTTCATTTCTTGGTTTAAAGAAGATTTGACAGCCATATCAATGTGTCCAATCTTTGTATCAGTAACTTGATCCAAAGGTGCATGGGCGAACTCTTTGTCAAATTGGTACTTAATCTTTCCTTTGGATTTTGTAGATGAGGGCATATCTTGAGCTGCAACATGAAAATTCCAAAATGTGAACACATCATCAGAGGATATTGATTCCATAAAGATGTTGATTCTTCACTGGAAACAATGGATCTATGAGGGGCAATATGCTTAGAGTATGGATTCAAAAGGTCTTGCGCAACGGCTTTGAATGGAAATGGTAAGCATATGCAAAAGGCTGAAATTAGATTCAAAGAGATGGAATAAATGTGGCGAAAGGAGGGGATCTTATATAAATGATTTGAGAGGCGTAGGCTAAGCACATGGGAATATGTGGAAATGATAATTTTCGGCTTTTAAAGAGTGAGAATGGAGAATGGAGAATGAGACTACATGCAAGTGTGGATGAAGGATGGGAATACATGTAAATGCATATGAAGGGTGAGATGTATTGCGCTTTGGCATGTGATGCTAGATGTGAAGAGAAAAGATGCACTTGCATGAAAAAGTGGAAAATGGAATGAAGGGAAAAGAACTCACATTCTTGGGAAAGAACTTGCATCTTTTTTGGAAAAAAGAAAAACAAAACAACAAGCAAACAACGAACGAAACTAAACACAAGACAAAAACATACCTTTTGTCTTTGACTCAAAAATGATAAGAACAAAGTTTCTCTCTTATGCAAATTTGAATTTAGAATTTGGGGAAATTACAAATACCCAAAAATGGAAGTTTTGATCTTATTTAAGGAAAGATTGCACTTTACATGGCACATCTTGGCACAAATGTACAAGGATGAATGAAAAGATGCATTGAAATAGCAAGGAATTGAAAACTTCAACTTACCTGGTGATCAAAGAGCCAAATGTGGTGGATTGATAGGTTTGAAGACAAATTCTCCTCCAAATTCGAATCCACAAACAACTATATTGACCTTTTCAACTTTGCAAGTGATGGACATTAATGAGTAATCAATGGGCGTTTTTGCATGGATACACCATAAACGTTCTCTCCAATCTCGAATACACAAAGCATTTTTTGCCAAATACCAAACTTTTACATGTTTTTTTTCAAAAACATGGTCTCAAGCTATCATTAAATGAGTCGATTTTGGCATTGAAAGGCATAAACGTGTTAATGAATAGCAATATCAAGGATTAAAACCCCAAAATGACTCCATCTTGGACAAAAAGTGAGCTGCAAACACTAAGTATGGACATTTACTGCAAAAAGGTGTCTTCAAAACACCATGAAATGTAAGTTTTTTTGTATGTGATTCAATGTCTAGTGCATGAGAATGCATAAAGGGGCAAAAGCGACCTTAGTCTCATGGATTTCAAGCCATGGAATGGACAAATCTGAAGTTTTCTAGCAAAAACGTGTTCTTCAAGGCAAGAACATGGACGTTTTGCTCTTGGAGATGAAAATTATGGTCTTATGATGTATTTGCATGTCTTTCAAAGGCAAATCATACTCTATAAGCCTATTGTATGTTTTAAAATGCATAGGAATCAGTCCCTTATGCAAATCGCACTCTTGGAGTGCATTTGCATGTTTTAAAATACATGCATTTCGAGTGTAGATGCAAATCGCATTCTAGAAGGGGCATTACATGTTTTAAAACTTGTCGAAACCAAGCATATAGTGCAAAATTGCACTCTCAAAGGATCATTGCATATTTTAAAAACAATGCATTTTCATGTCTTTGAGCTTTTAGATGCAAATCGCATTCTAGGAGACCCATTGCATGTTTTGAATTACATGTATTTACATGTTCAAGTATTTCAAAATGACTCTCTAGTGCAAAATCACATTCTTTAGACGCATTTACATGTAAACATGTACATGGTTTAGAAGACATGTACATGTACAACTTAAGTGATCAATTAAGCACACGTCTAATTAATTTTTGAGGAAATATTATGTGCAAATATCATTTCAAAAAGTAATATTTAACTTAGATGTTTTAAATAAAACATAAAGTAACTCAAAAATAAATCAAACTAATAGTTAATAAAGTCACTTAAGTGAAAAATTTAAAAGCAACTCACTATGAAAATATAACATAAAATGAATTTATATTATATTTTATAAAAAGTGAATGTCAACATTAAAATATAACATGATATTTTAAATAATGCAATTGCATCTGGAGAGTCGACTTTTTGGGCACCTAAATGGTCATATCTTTTGATTGCCTAGTCAAATTAAGCCCTAAGATATACCGAATCGAAGGGAAAACTGAAAGAATGGATTGAACAAAATCAAAAGACCAAAAGAAAACAAACACACACTAAAAATACAAGAAAAAGGATGTTGAAGGCTTCAAAAATCAATCATAAGCTAAACAAACAGAAAAACTAAAAAGACTTGATGAAAGCCTTCAGTAAAAGGAATCAATATATCAATTCAAGTCAATTGGTTGATCAATGTTGGCCAATTAAATAATGAACTAACTCAGAGAAAAACGAAACTAAGTGGAAAAAGTGTCAACTATTACCTACATTTTGTGGTGACAAAATGCAAGACAACACTACACTCTTGTCATTTTATTCTATAGTAGGCCCAACCTAGAGATCACCGTAGTCTAGTCAGGCTCTATTCGCCTTCAACTTTCACTGTAGGCTCCATATTATATCTTTTACCGCAGTAGGTATATTTCTTTTGTATGGACTTGTTTTGTCTCATGAGGGCCTCCTATATTATTTTCCCTTTGCCATGACATCTTGCAAATTGTTATACAGTAGCCTTTTATTCTATTGTACGATGGCTCCTTCCCATCATCAAACCAACATACAACAATATGAAAGATGTTGTGGCAAAGGGAAAATAATATAGGAGGCCCGCATGAGACAAAACAGGTCCATATGAAATAAAATATACATGTCTCAGTAAAAGAAATGATGTGGAGCATATGATAAAAGTGGAAGGCCTACCGAATAAAGATTGATGAGCTTACGATGAGCCTATAATAAAAGTGGAAGGCATACCGAATAAAGTGGAAATCTACATAGATAAGAAAATTGCAACCTAATGAAATTGAATCTGAAATTTAGAATTATAAAATAGGATAGCAAAAGAAAAATGATGAAGTCAAAAATGAAAAGATGCATACTTGAAAAAGAAATAAACCTTTTTATTGCAAGAGGCTATTGGTAAGTAGATCCTTCACAATTTAGGTAACACACTTAATGAGTGTATTTCTTGTACTTGTCTCCAAGAGTGTAAATCAGAATTCTTTCAAGACAATCTCCACATCTTTGAATTGTGCCAGCCTCAACAACAAAGAAACTCTCTCTAATATAATCCTTAGGGACAATACAAAGGCTAACTAATGCAAGAGATGGTCATCTTCTTCCAACAATCAACAATTTTACATTCTCTTCAAAATGCTTATCCACACACATGCTAGTTGGCTTTTGTGATGTTCCTTATTTTAAATCTTAGGATCTATGTCCCCATTAATTTCAACTAAGAATTGTCTAACCTTATCAACATTCTTGATCATACTTATAATGGGCTCAATAAAACTTAGAACATATTCCATGCAAGCCCATGACTCGTCATCTAGGATCAATACTTTTCATTTTTTGGGCTCTCCTTGTATTCAATTGTCTCCATACACCAAAAAGTGTTGATGGCCATGAGACTCAACACCTTTTACACCTTCACAAGTCATCTCAAGATGCTTGTATGATGTGAATCAAGTTTCGAACACCTAACATGGTGTTAAAAATAAATAAATTAAAAAATAAGAAAATAGTGACATCATTTTTGAATTTTAAATAACATATTAAAATATCACTTTCAACAACTCTAAGTTGCAGAAGGTCTTGAAAATGTCTAGTGGCACATAATGATATTTCATAAATATTTGAATCTCCACATCCCCTTTGTAAATTTTTTACCCACTTGATCTCCCTGTCAACTTTTGCAATATCTAGTTCAAAGAATAGAAAACATATGTTGTCCAATAAATATGCCAATATGTTGCAATTTTTAACAGTGTTTTGCACAACATTTCTAAGGCCTGCCATCTAAATGGATTGTGTGACGATATTGGCAATGAATGTTTCATCCTTCACTTGTCACTCACAATCTACTGCCTTCAAAAACATCGGCCCTCTAAAGAATACAATAAAATTATTGGTCATCTTTTCTTGCAATACTTCCATCCATCTTAAACAATAGTCACTCCTATTTTGAGCCATGCATACTATGTCACTCTCAATGATATCATTTTAGTAAAGCAACCTCCTCTATGCCTTAGCCTTATCATTTTAGATTTGATATTTCTTTTGATGCCATGGATATCAGATTCCATGAGTTTTGTATACATTTGACTATATTTATGTACCTAAATGTATTATTTCCTTCAATAAAAATTTGTGTTTATACTTACATGATCAATGTATACTTGTGTATGTGATCAGACTTTCTTCTAATTGATGATTAATTGTGTCTTTAAGGTCAATTTAAAAAAGGGTGCATGAAACAAGTTATACATTCTTTAAAATCTCTGAATTTCTTGGGAAATTCAATTTTCCACGCCACTGTCAAGCTTTTGTTGAGTCAAAGTCCAAGACAAGAATTAGCTTTTTCAGACTAAGCAAAGTTTGAGTCTTCTAACTATGGTTGAGACAACGAAAACTAACCTTATGAAGATATTTTATATGACAGTTTTCAAGCTGCAACACTATTGTCTTGGCTTAGACACATGACAAACAAATTAGCATATCTTTGTATCTAAAAGAAAATACTCCAAGACATTGCTTGCAAAGTTTAGAATGATAAATTCCAAACCCATGTCTACACCCACGATATAGAGATTGCAGTTATCTGTTTCTGGTCAACCTACATGGATAAATGCAAATCTCTATTGACAAATAATTGGAAGTTTTATATACATGACTTACACTAGTCCAAACATCAATTTTGTTGTCAATTATCTTTCACGAGTCAAGCAATAACCAAAGATGTGTCATTGGAAAGCAGAAAAACAACTACTGAAGTAGATTTATGGTAAATAAATCATGGTTCGGAATATAAAAGAATGATCAGTTCTCTTTGACAGGATATACAGATGCACATTATGTAGATTCTATTAATCATAGAGTCCGGATATGGATTTGACTCTTCATAGGATCTGGCCCTATTTCTTGACATAGCAAGAAGCAAACCATAGTTGCCTGTTCTTAACTAAAGAAGAATATCTTGCAGAAAGTGAAATAATTTCTGAAACAGTTTGGCTGCATCACATTCTATAAGGATTGGAAGTGCTTCAAAATAAACCACAATCTTCTATTGTGATAATCAAAGTATTCTCAAGCTTATTTTTTAACAACTGTTTGAACAAACAAAACATATTGAAGTTGATTATTACTTCATTTGAGAATATGTTCAACAAAATAATTTAAGCTCCAATTCTACTCTAACCAAGAACAAAAAACAGGCATCTTCACCAAGCAATTCTACTGTAACCAAGAACAAAAAACAGTCATCTTCACCAGGCCTCTTGGAAGTGTGAAATTTGATAATTTTCAAGATTCTCTCATTGGTTCTATCAGGAATATGATCTAATAAGAAAGAAATGTTAAGAGAACACGAAAAATGCAGAGGTGAGGTGAATTAGTATTTTAAACTTCCAATCATATGAAACCACATTAAAAAATGAAATAGAATAGAGAGAGCAAACATCAACAAGGAAAACACCAAATTTCAATTGGCAAAACCCTTTCAGGAAAAAAAACATGACACAACAATAGCTTTCATTAACAAAATGGGCACCAACCCAAATTAGTTAAGTGAGCACCAACAGTCAAAGAGCATAAACCCCCCTCAAAGCACCAGCTCCATTCAGTTGAGGCACCAACCTTAGCTTGAGCATAACCTCAACTTGAAAACTTAGTAAGATTTTTCGGAACAAACTTAAAGCTCGGCAAATAAATAGTAGCATCTATGAAGTATACAAAATTCTTATCAATGTTCCAAAATCTGCCCACAACCATCTTAGGGATACAATATACTTCAAATCACTCACCTAAGTGTCCTTCAAAGACAACACAGGCCCAAGGGAGGGATGATAATTAGGGCCGAAGACTCACCTAAGAATCAACCAGCCTTGCAGAGATAACACAACAGAAGCAACTCAACAAATAGACAATTCCAGAAAGGGAAGAGAACAAGGAATCTTTCATTATTTCATCAAATTTTCATCATACATGTCCAACTGTGAGGCCTTCCGCATTACGGAAAATACAAAGAATCAAATACAGACGGAATAACCTCTAGCATGTGAGATCTATGATCTCCTTTACAGATTCCCACTCCTAACCTTGCTACCATCAAGCTCCCTAACCTAGACCAAGACCCTCTATTTATACTTACCAAAATGGTTTACAGAAGATTCTAGACTACCATATGGAGAAGGCTGACCTCATAATAGTCTAGATACATCCCAATGATCGATCCAATACATTAAATTACAACTCCAAATTAAATACACAAGTCTGCTCACAAATAAGAACCAAACAAATAACTCAATGAAAGACATCACGAAACAAAAGCAACAAAGGTCACTGAGGCACTCGGTGAATATAGAACAAAAACCACTTGGTGAAACAATAGGCACTCCTTTGAACAACATATCTTCTTGAATGGAATAATCTTCATACTTACTCGGTTGATCAAGTACTAGTGCTTTACACTCTCTCAAAACCTCAAAAAAATCAGGTTCAGTGTCATACAAATCCTTCATCTCATCAAAGCCAAGAACTTCAACCTAAATCTGCTCAATGCATCTGCAACTCAGTTAGATACTCCACTCTTATAATTAATCAGAAATATAAAATTCTGCAAATACTCAACCCACTTCATATGTTTTTGATTCAATTTATGCTGACTTCCCAAATACTATAAAGCCATATGATCATCATACAACACAAACTTTTTAGGAATCAAATAACATCTCCACTTCTTCAAAGCTTGAACAATAGCATACATCTCTTGATCATACACAAAATACTTCCTTTTAGCATAACTCAATTTCTCATTAAAGAAAGAAATATGTTTATCATCTTGACTCAACACAACTCCAATTGCACTACCACTTGTACCACATTCAACTTGAAATAGTTTATTGAAATCAAGTAAAACCAACACAGGCAATTCAGCAACCCTCTCACTCACATTTTCAATTCTAGGTCATTCAATAAATGCTTTAACCTTCTCAGGATCCATCCTCAAACCGTCAGCTGAAATCACAAATCTCAAATACACAATCTCCTCCTTCAAGAATTGTATTGTTCCCACTCCTTAGGACAAGCTTACCTATAGAAATTATTACCAAGATTGACTATTAAATTTAATTCTAATGATTTATATCTAGGAATGTCATTATTTTGAAAAATCTTTAAGGATTTCTTCAATTAGGCTTTCCAACCCTCTGTGAGGATCCCATGTCCTAAGGAACATCCCTCAATTATCTGGCCTTTTTTCTTGAAACTACCTGTCAAGTCTGGCTCCATAATCCTCTGTGAAGACCCTATGTGCTCCATAGGTTGACCCTCAGTTAGCCATCTTATTGAAGAAACTATCGTTAAAGTCTATTGATTTTGCCTATCAAACCCACTACAATTTTCATATCAAAAATCAACCATTATTCCTTATCATTCTTCGGCTCATCAATCCATTCTAAATATATTTATTTATATGATCTAATATCTTATTACAGTATAACAATTACAAATTATAAAAATTCCTAATTATGATCCTAAGAATTCTTAGATTTAAATTATATAAACTAGATTAATAATAATACTATTATTATGAAAACCCCCACGAGTTAGGCAAGTTGGTTTGAAGTTGTGGGTAGATCCCCATGGTCTCAGGTTTGACTCCCTGCCTGTCATTACCCCACCACGGACACTTGGGGGAGGTGTTGGTTATCCCATGGCCGAAGGGCTTAGTCTCGCCCCAAGCTTGCTCCGTAAAGGGAACTCGCTGGGTTTGGGTCGTGGGGATACCCTTCGAGAACCAAAAAAAAAAATTTAATAAATACTATTATTATGAACTACTAAGAGTACAATTGCAAAATAACTAAATACAAATAAATATTCTTTACATTCACACATTCCTAACTATAACTCAATAAATACTATTTCATATAATGGAATAGCCCTAACACCCATTATTACTTCTAACTAAAATGTGAAATACATACCTACTTACACGTAGGCTCCTGTCTTGCTATGCGGTGGGCTCCATGAGGTTGTTGTCGTTAGCGGTTGACTGTCTGTCTCCCACTAACCTTCTTTCTTGCCTTCTAGAGCCAAGGGTTGTTGGACCCACTTGCGCAGATGAATGTGTTCACCCGATGACATGGGCTCCTCTGTAACAGTGGTCTGCAACTTCCATTATGTACCTACTCTTTACTGGGTTCGATCGTCGATTGCGATGCCTAAGTGTCATTTTCTCTGTTTGTCAAATGCTTCCTCAAATAATGTGTACACATTTTGATTTAGTGGGTCCTCCTTATCATCTGCTCAGTTCTATTATATAAGTGTTTCTCATAGGGATACCTATGGTGGTATCGTTTCATATATTGTTATTATTTAATATCTTCTAGTGTTTGACTTGTTTACTAGTATTTTAATATACATATGTTACGTGATATTAATGTTTCACAATATAATGTTTAGTATCAAATCATATATATATATATATATATATTGTCTTTTACTATTTCATCTAGTTTTCATTTATGGTTTTTATTTATTGCTTAATGCATAATCTACATGTTATCCATTGATGTATTTATAGAAAATCTAGAAATAAGTATATATATTTGAAACATATTGTCTGTTTTGTACATAAATTCAGGCTCCTGATAGTCTGCCCTTCCCAAATTTGGTTTTCCTCAAGCAAATATTTAAGACTTAAGTTTAGTGCCTTAGATTAGCGTCATTTTATTTCATAGAGGGATAATCTTACAATGTCGTAATAAGTTGATTACATATTATGTTCTTTTTCATCGAGCTTTGACCTTTTCCTCAAATTTTCATCATCACTCCTTCCTTCTATTTGGTTTATTTTTCCTCTCTTACACTAATGTCGTGACTCCAAGGTCCCTTACATTTGAAACATAGGATTTTCTTGAGTAGTTCCTCCCTTTGCTGACACCAGTGTCCTTTTCTTCATTGTCTTTGACATATATAGCATGGTCTTTCTTGATTTGTCTTCTTCAATCCTTCACCTTGTTGGGATGTTTTAATTCGGAAACTATTGTGTCTCTCCTTAATCACATTAGACTCACCTTTTTGTTTTCCTAATTGCTTCTTCTAAATCTTGGGGCTCAAGGGGTTTTATATTGATTTTAATGGAATCTTTAAGTCCTATAAATAGATGGGTGAGTTGGCCCTCGAATAGATTTGGAATCATTACAGATAGATCTTAAAACCAATTAGAAAATTCTTCTACTATTCCTATTCATCTGAGGTCAGTTAGTTCTTGGAAGTACCATTCAAGTTTATTTAATCAAATCTACTCATTAGTTTCTAAGTGAATTCACTATAGGTGGTAATCCATTTGAACCCGAAGGAATTTTTGCCACAATGCCACCATTTGTGGGTTGACACGCTTAAATGAAGTATGACAAACTTAATAGCGCCTCATTCCATCATAGGATTGCATGATAGATATGTATCTAACTTTTGCAACCATGATTGAGTAGTTTCAACTCCTGACCCATCATAACATGGTAGTTTTACTTTTTTAACATTTTCCTGAAGGTCTTCATCAACAAGAGTCACAATTCTATTTTCCATAATTTTTGTTTCATAGTACTCTTTAAAAGGTATAAGATGTCAAGTATTTGGATCCAAGTTTGCATACATTTGTGCAATTTCTTTCACGCTATTAGTAGTTGTTCCTTCTTCTACAATAGGTTCTCTCCTTGGAATAAATAAGGAAATGTATCTCATGGAACTGAACTTTCTGATGATAGCTCATTTTCCTGACAAGAATGACAATCTCTTTGCAAATTAGATCTTTCATATTGGTTGTTGTTGTTACTTAATTTTTGTATGGCTTGGAGTACATTTTATTGGAGCTTTGAGTTCTTTCAAATGTCTCATTAGTTTCTTCCATGAAATTTCTAACTTCTTGGGCTCGTTCCTTTGCCCTTGTTCTTAGATGTACTAATGTGTGATTACTAATTTCCACAAGATGGCAGGATTATGCTCTGATACCATTGTAGTGTCCCCACTGCATAGGACAAGTTTACCTATAGAAATTATCAGTAGTAATGACTATTAAATTTAATTCTAATGATTTATATCTAGGAATGCCATTATTTCTACATGTGTTTAAAGATTCCTCCAATCCGGCTTTCCAACCCTCTGTGAGGATCCCCAATGTCCTAAGGAATGGTCCTCGATTATTCGACCTTCTTTCTTGAAACTACCTTTCAAGTTTGGCTTCATAATCCTCTATGAAGACCCTCTGTGCTCCATAGGACAACCCTCGATTAGTTAGCCATCTTTCAAGAGAGTGCCATTAAAGTCTACTAGGTTTGCCCATCAAACCCACTACAATTTTCATATCAAAAATCAACCATTATTCCTTATAATTCTTGGTCTTATCAACCCATTCTATATATATTTATTTATATGATCTAATATCTTTTTACAATA
Source organism: Cupressus sempervirens (assembly GCA_028749045.1). Taxonomy (NCBI): domain Eukaryota; kingdom Viridiplantae; phylum Streptophyta; class Pinopsida; order Cupressales; family Cupressaceae; genus Cupressus; species Cupressus sempervirens. Next base: position 885,241,207 of record CM053785.1, on the reverse strand, counting down.
TAACAATTACTTATTATAAGAATTCCTAATTATGATCCTAAGAATCCTTAGATTTAAATTATATAAAATAGATTATTAATAATACTATTAGTATGCACTAGTAATAGTACCATTATGATATAACTCCATAAAATTAAATATTTTTTACATTCACATATTCCTAACTATAGCTAAATAAATATTATTTCATATAATTGAAAAGTCCTAACACCCATTATTACTCCTAACTAAAATGTGAAATACAAACCTACTTGCACATAGGCTCCTGTCTTGCTATGCGGTGGGCTCCACGAGGTCGTTGTATTTAGCTATTGACCGCCTTTCTCCCACGAACCTTCTTTCTTGCTTCCTAGACCCAAGGGTTGTCGGACCCACTTGGGGAGATGATTGTGTTGGCTTGATGATGTGGGCTCCTCAGTAACTGTTGTTTGTAACTTCCAATATGTACCTGCTCTTTATTGAGTTTGATCCTTGGTTGTGATGTATGATTTTCCTTTCCTTTGTTTACTAAATGCTTCCTCGAATAATGTGTACACATTTTGATTGAGTGGATCCTCCTTATCATCCGCTCGGTTCTATTATATAAATGTTTCTCATAAGGACAGCTTTGGTGGTGTCATTTCATATATTGTTATTATTTAATATCTTCTAGTGTTTGACTTGTTTACTAGTATTTTAATATACATATGTTAGGTGATATTAAAATTTCACAATATAATGTTTAGTATCACATCATATATATATATATATATATATATATATATATTGTCTTTTACTATTTCATCTAATTTTCAATTAAAATTTCTATTTATTGCTTCATGCATAATCTATATGTTATCCATTGATGTATTTATAGAAAATCTAGAAATAAGTATATATAATAGAAACATATTGTGTGTTTCGTACATAAATTCGGACTTCTGACATGAATGAACACTTCTTCAAGTTAATCAACAACTTTTTTTTCAATCTTTGTAACACTTGTCTAATATGCTCAAGATGTTCTTCCTTTGTCTTCCTGAATATCAAAATATCATCAAAATAAGCAATCACAAATTTACCAAAGACTTTTTTCAAGACTTCATTCATCAACCTCACAAAAGTACTCGGTGCATTAGTGAAACCAAAAGTCATAACCAACCTTTCATACAAACCTTTGATTGTCTTGAAAGCAATCTTCCACTCATCACCTTCTCTAATGATACCCACTCTTAAAATTATTCTTGGTGAAATACGTGGCTGCACTCAAACAATCCATTATATCATTCACCCTAGGCATAGTAAATCTATACTTCACTGTTATCTTATTAATAGCTCTGGAATCAGTACACATTTTCCACTCAACATTCATCTTAGGTGCCAATACAATAGGTACAACACATGGACTCAAACTTTCTTTGATCAAACCTTTTTGCAACAACTCTTGCACTTGCTTATTAAGTTCTTCATTCTCAGTACATATCAATCTATAAGGTGCCTTGTTCGGCAGACTACCTCTGAGAATCAAGTCCATTCAATGACTTATACTCCTCATTGGTGGTAAACCATCAGGTACATTCTCTGAATTAATCTCCTTATACTCAGTGAGCAACTAGTCCACTTCTATTGGAACTCGGTCAACACTAACATTACTCGGTGTTCCAGGAATCACAACAAAACAAACCTTCTCTTTTCTCATATCCTTCACAAACTCATTTCAATCAACCATACAAACTCGCACTCTGGTATAATGATTTTCACCAAGTGCTTCTATCAAAGGTAACGAGACTTTTCTTTTTCCATTTGCCCAAATAATATATTGATTCAATCTTCCATCATTCAATGCTTGTCTATCATACTGCTATGGTCTACCCAAAAGTATATGGCAACAATCCATAGGCATAACATCACACAGAACTTCATCATAGTAATTCCCAATCTTGAATTTCACTAGACATTGTTCACTTACTGGTAATCTATGCTCATCCTTGATACAACCAACTTGATAGGGTTTAGGGTGTCTCATCCTTTGCAACTGCAACTTATCAATCAGCTCCGTTGATGCCAAATTTTATGAACTCTCACTGTCAATGATCACATTACAGCATTTTCCTCCAATCTTGCATCTGGTCTTCAAAAGACTTCTCCTCGGAAGGGATTCTTCATCACTTCGCTCATTACACAAAGCTCTCCTAACCATCAAATTTTCTCCCTTTTCAAGTGCATTTAGACTCGTAGATTCTCCTTGGATAACATCATTTTTGCTACAACCTTCAATTTTCTTACACCCAAAGGTTCTATTGGCTCTTGATTTTGACAAGATTTTAACTACCTTTGGTAAATGCAAAGGATACCTAGGAGACAGCCAAAAACCATAATGGGTATTCTTAAAACAAAACAATAGGACCAACTATTACGACTGCTTCAGTCTTCTTCACTTTGAATTCTGCAAGATTCAGAAGGGTATACCTAAGAATTCATGAGTCTTCAACATATTTATCACTTCTTGCAATGAATTCGAAAATAATAGATGAATGCTTGTGATTCATCTATTTTAAGGGTTGAAAAAGGGATGCAAGATGGCAAACTTCTCAAACCCTAATACTCCTTAAAACAAGTACAGGCTATATTTTCAAGTTTACAATAACGAAAATAAAAAATTATGATTGATTAATTTTCCACTATATAATCCATCCAGATTTCACCAATTTAAAATATGAGTAGTGCCTTGTCCGTTGGAGTGTTACTCACAAAAGTTTGACACATCGAACCAGATTTGTCCAATCGCTTTGTGAAAAGAACATTACTCAATCTAAAATCTCATTCTTATCATGATCTTCTTTCAGACAACTTTCAATTCTCCCAAATTCGTATCAAGCATTTACATAACCCATTAGATTATCAGCAAAACATGAACTAAGATATAATTCGAAGTGAATTATAAGTGAAGTTCAATAGACATTATCATCAAATTCCATAAAATCAAAAGCAACACAAGACGAGACAAGATCTAGATTGAGCAAACAGACTGTTAATATTTTTCTATTATCTTCTTTGAAAATATACGACGCACTGTCAACTTTAGTGAGAAAAACTCAAAATGGACTCAACCATCTAACTTCGTATTTCCTTTAATGGCGTTTCTGAACCAATACAATTATACAGCTCTAGACCGACTCAAAAAATGAAAGTATATGTTCATTCAAAAATGAAAACTCGAACCATCCTCTAGCCTTGGGAACTCATTTATATAGGATGAGTTGCAACAAGCTTTTGGCATAGAGGGAAAAGGACAGCTATCCTTCAACAAAACAAAGCTACAAAAAGGACAAAAGTGTCAATATCTTCAACCCACAGGATGACTGACTTAAGTACAAGTGGCATCTTTCATCTGATTTGAAAGTAGTTGCATGATTTGTTATACAGGTATACCCATTGTGGATGAAACACAAAAGTCAAGTATCCTGTTTTCATAACTACTTTTCCTTTCCTGACAATAATTAGTTGTCATGCATTCTATTTGTTTGTGCTTTATGGTAGGGGCAGGGGCTTTCTCAATCTTTTCCTTCCCTTGATCATCAAAAGCTTTTTGCTTTTCTTCTTCTATTGTTTCTCCTGAAGGTGGTGGAGCCACTTTTTCTACTTCTTCAATTGTTACAAGATCTTTTTCAACAAATTGTTCTTTTTCTTCAGTTGTGTCTATGCCTTGTGATTTGTCTTCTACTGCCACCTGTGAGGATTCTACTATTGAGGCATATTTTATCGCCCATTCATTATAAACTGAGTCATCTGGCCAATTAAAATTAAGTATTTCTTTCTCCTTAGCCATGATGTTCTTTCCCATCTTCTTCAGTTCTTCAAACTCAGGCCAAAAAGAATCAAAGAATATTTGAACATTTACTATCTCCTCCACTATTCTAGCAAACCAAATATTATCCTCCTTGCATATAATATCATTCATCCTTGAACTCATATTTTCTTTCAATTCATTTCCCCATACTTCTTTTGATTTGAAATTAATTGGATTGGTTAAAACATGGGGAAAGAGATCAAAACTCTTACTTACATACCTGGAAAAACATACTTCCGTCTTTCTATGAAAAATATTTCTTTTTCAATCAAAATCTAGTAGGTCAATGGTCTGATCATATGTCTTTTCAATCAACGCATCTGTGTCAATTTTATTAATGATATTGACAGACCAATCAATCAAATCCTGTTCCCTACTAATCCACTTATCTAGAAATGGTCTGAAAACTAGTTTATTATTTTTAAACTCAAGCCACATAGCTACGAGTTTAGACATTTCAAAATGAAACATGGGCCAGTTAACACAGTCAACCAAAAACATGATAGCATCCCTGATTTTATCTTCATATTTTTGTGATGCTTCCACTTGCGCAGCCCTGAGCTTAGCCTTTTCTTCTTCTAACTCCTCCTTGGTATAATATTCTTGATGTTGAGTGTCTTGGATATCAATAATAGGCCTAGTAGGAGGAGGTGAGGCAAGGGATGTTACAATCATTGCTTGAGATGGTTCTTCCTCTTTCCTTGTTGCTTCTATATGTTAGCAATAATCCTCTCCATTTCATTGATTTTTCTTCCTCTTTCATCATCGACTTCCAAGACCTTTTAGAATCTAGTATTTAAATCAATGAACTTTTGCTTATCCTTCCTAGCCACATCCAAATTGAATTCAGCAACTTCTTTATTCATCAAAGTTGATTGCTCACTATCAGTATCTCACACTCTATACACCAGTAAGCTCCCTGTATGTTTTGAATCTGAAATCTCTTGGAGTCTAGATTCATTCCTTTTCTAGATTGTTTCACCCCTTTATGGGCTTCTTTGACTTCTTCCTATGTCTTGAACTTGGTCTCCTTCTCTTTTCTAATGTCATCAAATACCATGGCATTGGCAATATCCCATTCAAGAAGCACCATAACACCAACATCCTTTAATAATTGCCTTCAAGCCTCTAGAGTTATTCGATCAAAATTTTATATCGACTCTTCCTTGACTTCCTCCTCTATGGGAGAGTCCCCTTTATCAAGTTGCTCTGCTTTAAATTTCTTGCATTTGGCCTCAAAATTTCAAATATTTATTCTCCAACTAGCATTGGGGGCTCTTATGGCATTCCTTCCTCTTATCCTGATGTTGCTATTAAACATCATCCTGGCCTCCCATCTAACTCAATTGCTCCCTTATGGTATTTTCACTATCAAAATGCATAGGATTCTAGGAAGGTGAATACTCCTCGACCCTTGATGAGGTCCCCACTTCTAATTTTTGTCTCTTTGTTGATGGCTCTGAGGGAGGGCTCTTCGAGTATTGTCTTTGGTGTACTGGCATAGGATGTGCTTCTATGTTTTTGACCATAGTATATCAAGTTTTTTGTTGGAGGGTATACTATCTTGGATTTATGACAAATTTGCTTGCTAGCTTCTTCTCCACCTTCTTCGCTTGATATGGATATGTTTTTATTAAAACCTCCTTTTTCTCATTCAAAGTTTGCATGATCCCCACAAAATGTGATATTAACTTATTTATCTTGTCACCCCAAAACTTTATATCCTTCAATGGACCATAACCACTATCTAGAGCATTAATAAACTCAAGGACTTTACTAAAAACTTGCCATTTTTCTTTCTTAACCTCTTGCTCTTGCAAGGAGAATTCATTCGTTATAATCTCCTCAGGGTAATAGAAAATTTGGCTATAAATTCTAGCCTTGGTCCTTTCTTTGAACATTTCATAGAACCCTTTAGCATCTGCAAACCTAGGGTGCAATTAGGCCATTTGATATTTATCCAAAAATTTACCCAAGCGCTTCAAACCACCCTTTGTTATTATGAATTGGTGGGCTACCATAAAACTAGGAAAAATTGTTCCTCTAGATCTTCCCACTAATTCTCTTTCCTCTAATCCCCCAACTTGCCATAAGAACTTGACAACACCTACCTTGAGAGGAACTTGGTAGGGTAAAACATGAGGTTTTCCTTGAAAACCATAAACTCTGAATATAGTAGAAACAAGGTAAGGGATAATATCTCCTCAATTGTGGCTTACCTTTAACCCTATGGCATGCTCCTTTGGTCTGATTAGCTCCAACAAGGGCTTAGGAATCTAGGGGTCGTTTTCAACTAGCAGTTCCCTCATTTTTGAAGCAAAATATCTATCAAATCTGAGAAAACTGGCATCTGTAACCTCCCAAGTCATATCAACATTACATAGTTGTACTGGCATTTTTTCTCCCTCTCGTTCCTTCTCCAACTCTATTTCTTTTTCAAACATAGTTACACCTTTGAATAGGCACATATACATAAGCATAAAACACCAGCCAAAAGGCTTATCAACTTTACCCTAGCTTATTCTAATCAATCCATTATGGATCTCCTCAAATAGAAAAGAAGCAAAATCAAAAATTGAGCTCATTCCATATTGTAATATTTGAGCTATCATATACATTAAAGGCACCAGAATATAATCCTAATTATCTATAGCAAGAGCTTTACACAAAGAAACATATAATGCCTGAGCCCTAGGATTAAAGTACTTTTCTAGCAGAGGCTCTGGGGTAGATGATGTAACCAATGTCAAATTGCCTACCTTAGCAAAATGCTCTTGAAGAGGCCCGCTTCTAAGGTATATCCTCTGTACATCATAATTTGCCTACAACTTCCCAAAATCAATCTCTTCATGCAAGGCAATGTTAGGGTTTAACATGAATACTTCCCTAATTACCTCTGTTGTTGCCTTGAAAAGCCCATCTCTAGAATGTTTTATTATTAGTCATAACACGAGGTCATATCCCTAGCAAGCATAGTTAATAAATCTACATCCATGAAAACCCCAAGTACAATAAGTTTTCCCACATCAAACTCCTATACATTGTTATGGGGTATGTACTCTTTCCTTTGAGAGAACCATTTTTTGAACAATTCCAGGCCCCCCATGGACATTTGCACATCTGTCAGTAAATTTCCATTGTCGTACAAACCCTCATCCACCTTCAGTCTAGGGGTTTTGGGAACTAGCTCTTTACCCCTAGTTGTTTCATTAGTCAAAGTAGTCAATTGTTCCAAATAATTGTCATGAACGTTCCTATGCTAGTAATCTACCTTCCCAGAAAAACCCCTTCGAGGAGGCATCTTCACAAATTTCAAAAATCTCAACACAGAAAAATTTCTCTGTCTAAAAGGTTAAGAACTTACTGAGATATCTTCGCAGTTTCCTGGTTGCAATAATTCGCCTTCATCACTATAATTCACAGTCACTTGGTGCTAAATTCTTTGCTCTTTCCGCTCTGGTAATCAATCATTTATTTGCAGAATAGGAAACAATATGTAAAGGCTCTTGTCCATGTAAAAAGGAAAAGGAAAGGGGGTTTTATAGTCTATGACACTATGCCATAGTTTTTGGGTTTACGTATGGTGACAGTGATATGGGACTACCTCGTACTCTTTTTCGAGAGGCCCTTGACGCTACAAACGAGGCGTACATACCCTACCCCCCAGTGGGATTTGAACTTGTGACCTCTCTTTCAAGAGTACAAGTTCTCCACCAAAAGGCCAACTCAGGCTGTACACAAATGAAGGTATGTTGAGTGTTATGTACGTGTTCGAAAATATTTTAATTTGTCAAGTTGAAGGATCAATTGTGAATGACCTATATCCATCTTAATAGTCAATATAGGTGTTACATCCCAAATTTTTGATCTTTTAGAATAATGTCATTGTCGTTGTAATGGTTAGTTAGATACCCTAATATCATGAACTTGTGAAGTGGAAGCCGTGATTTACCGATTTGATTTATGTGAAAATGAGTTGTTAGTTGATTTCTGCTATTTTGACAAAAACGAATGCTTAGATTTTAATATAAAGATTAGTGGTGTTTAGAAGTTGTGAAAGTTATATGTTATTTTGTTTTATTAATATAACAATTTAAATGGAGGAACACGTTATTATTGTGGAAAATGCATTTTGGTTGTAGGAGCAGACGAAGGGGGGGAAGCATTGCTAAACGAGATTCAAAGAATGGGGCACCAATTTAGTCCATCATCAGATTATCAGGTATAAGCTCTAATTACCTTGATGAAGAATTTAACAACTGGGCAACAAAGTATACCTTGGAGTGTCATCAACTACTTGGTCAATTTTATAACAAGAGAAATAATAATAAACCTTTAATATCGTGAAAGAACTATTACCTCTTTTTCTTTTACGAGATTGCGGATGTGCAGAAAATTTTAGACTTCTCATATATATATATATATAGATGCCATTACGACAATAGATAGTTTCTATTATCTTTGTTTAGTATCTAATGGTTATCTATTGTAATCTTTTGTAAATATTCGAATGTTTTTGTAAATATTAGAATATTTCTAATTTTTAGTTTTTTGTTTCTAGAATAGAATGTTTCTAATCTTTACGATTGTTTCTTAAGGAAACATTGTTCAGCCTCTATACATTTCTTGATCACTATTAATAACAAACAAATATTTTCCAATTTCTTCGTAATATGGAATCAGAGCCAACACTCTAATTTTTTCGAAAATAATTATAATTTCTTGGTTGAAATTATCTGCCTTTAATTTTTGAAATTATTTACATGGATATTTGCTTCCAACTCTCTCTATAATTTGACCAGGATTTTTGTTCTAAGAGATCTAAATCCACCGACTTCTGGTTCGGTTCTACAACTCATTTATGTTTGAATCCATCTATTTTTTCTACACATTTCCGCAACTTTTTTAAGCTTTTTTGCAGCCAAGGTTGTTTTTTGTTCAAAACCCTAATTCTATACCGGATCAAAAAAAATTATAGATTCTTGATGAGTTTTTTGAGAGCTCAACTAGGTTGTCATCCGATTTTTCAAGGTGCCTTTATTTTTGTGCCCCAATTTTCAAGTCAATGAATCTAGAAACTAACAACATATTCTTTCTGGGTTTCTTGTGCTCTCATCTGAGTCATCCATTAAACTTTCCAAGTCTTCCATTTTTTGCCTCGAAGAACATGCCTTCATAGATTTTAACACTTTTTCACTAAAAAACGTGCTATCGCATCTTTGACTTATATTTTACACAAGGGAAATTAGAAGTTCAACAATTGCCATTATGGCACATGGAAACAACGGATGCTAACCATCTTCGACCATCACGACAAGGATAAGGTGGTTTTGGTTCACAACAATCTTCTCAGTAGAGGTCCTATGCTCCAGCTTCAGAAGGCTCCGGGAAGAACAACATTCAATGCAACTATTGCCACAAGTTTGGGCACATGAAGGTTGAATGTCAGAAGCGCTTAGCTACCCTATCTAAGCAATTTTATTCGTAGGCCATAGCGAATAATGCGGAGGACTCTGAGAAAACAGAATCTGCCTTTTACGCTTATTGACAGCTTCATGCTCTGGATAGATTAACCATCAAGGGAGGATATTACGATAATAGATAGTTTCTATAATCTCTGTTTAGTATCTAATAGTTATCTATTGTAATCTTATGTAAATATTAGAATGTTTCTATAAATATTAGAATGTTTACAAAAGATTACAATAGATGACAATTACATACTAAATAGTGCTAATAGAAACTATCTATTATCATAATACATGCCACCATGATACTCTTATAATGTCTATGAATTGCACTTACGTGTATATATAAGTATATAGGTGCGTATCTAGAGAGAATATAATGATAAAAAGAAATTATACGTACTCTCAAAATTACATACGCATATAGATATATGTATGTGTAGGTACCATCCTAGAATAAAAAATCAAATGCATAATGACATAATATTATATATGTATATATATATACATATATAAACATTATGTTGTTTAAGATTATGGAAAAAATATATACTTCTTTATGTTTCCAAAACATGTGTTGCCACCCTTTAGTGGTATTATTCTTTTTAGTTTAAGTTGAAATTAAAGTATTCTTGTAACAGCAAATCGAGCTCCTTGTAACAGCAGCGGGAGACTATATTTCCATTCCCCGCGGCAGAGAGACCACTCTCTCTCACGTGTTCTCTCTCTCCTTATTGCATACGATTCTCTTTAACCAAATTCTTCTTATATCTTGTCTGATATCAGAAGCATAGTTCAAAATGTCATTCTCTACCACTTATTGGCAAGGCAAAAAAAACTTTTCTCCACAAATATCGGAGATAAATAGGTAACTTCTCGGGAAAATATCGGAAATTTAAAAAATTACTTAAATTTAATTTAAAATGCATTTGTTTGCAAAATTCAATAAGGAGATGCATCTAATGAGTCAATAAATGAGTAAACAAACTAAACAGGCTGATCAAGTCGTTATATAAATGCAATACGTAACAATGTCTCATCCTCATGTGGAATGTCGATGGCTGGCAGCCATAGTTAAAGACTCTAAAGTCTGAAGCAAACTAAAATTAGCAAATTGTCATTGTAAATAGATAAACAAATACAAATGTCAAGAAAAATATAAAATTAGTCTGCATCTTCCTCTTCCCCTTCTTAATAGCTCTAGTAAAAACTATGGAAGTGGGAAGGGGTCTAGCCCTACCAGTCCAATGTGGTTGTGGTTGTAGTTGTGCCTCAATATCCATCCTAGATGTAGCTGGTGTTGGCACTAGCAATGACTCCTCATCTTCTATATCCTCACTCTTAGTGTCCTAAGTGTCCTCACTCTCACTACTCTCCTCCTGAATATTATCCAATCTCGGCACAAAACCACCATCTTTCGAATCGGTATTTTCTTCAAAAATCTCTTTGAGTCGACTTCAAATCCACTTGCAATAAATCTACCCGGCTTCCAATGGCTATTTCTCTCCACCAAAGCCTTCTCCTGTCCTCCAAAGGCTGCAATTTTTTTAATGGGCCACTAAATGGTATCTCGTTGGGTTGCTCGTGAGATTTTTTCAACTTTTCAGGAGAAGTATGCCACTTCTCAGCGAGAAGATTCAAACTTCTTGGGTGAGATTATGGCGCAAAAAACTTGAATTTTCTTGCCATTCCAAACTTCTCACGAGAAACTGATCTATCGGCCACTTATCGCCGCTATTTTGAGCTATGATCAAAAGCATAATACCATAACAATAATGCAATACTAAGTCGCTTAGGTGAACCCATATCTTACAGTGGTTGCTACCAAACCAGCGACTTGTGTTGTTTGTCTCTGTATCCAAGTCGCGTATTGTTTCTCAACTGCTTCATGTCATTCCATTATGATATTCAATAATAATCCTAGAGTATGTACTTTACTTTCAGCTTAGTAAAAATTGTTTGTTACATATGGTATCAGAGCATTGGGTTGAACTCTAAACCCTGGGCTCATCACTCATCAAGTTAGGACGACTGAAAATTCAGATTTAAATGTAGCGGGATGTATATCCGAAGACCCCCTACAAGAAAACCCGACATCCCATATTCTTTTACTTGATAAAGAATATGCCGAAGCATGATTATTCCTATTGCTCCATACCCCAGGATTATGAAACCCTAGCTCAAGCCATGCAATGAATGAAGAAGGAAAGGGTCAGATAGACTCCTGCCAAGAAGGCAATATTATGGGACAAACTTATCAAGACATGGAATGCCTGAGAGATGACCCTCTCATGATCTTTAATAGAACATGGAGAGTGTGGTATAAGCACATAAATGAAACTGAACAAAAGACCCAGGGATAGAATATCTGAGAATTCAAATTATTATTCCTTTGTAGTATCCTTAGAAGAGGGGACTTTTGTAAATAAAATTTGTTACAAATGTACTGGACATTCAGTGAATTCAACAAAATGAGCAATTAGTAATATCTTATTTTCTTGTACCTTCTTTTGAACAAACACATACAAATTTAAAAATATGAACATGAAATTGATTGAAGAAAACTTATTTATATGTCAGGAGCATTTAAAATAGGAAACATGAATAGCAACGGGAATATCGTAGATAATGAAGTGACCAACGAAAACCCATAGATTCCCTCAGACCTATTGGTTCAAGTTTTGCAAGACACACAAACGAAGCTGGAAACCATGGAAAAGAAAATGAACAACTTGGCAACCTTGATAGAGTGCGGTCAAGAGGAGATGCAATCCTCACCTCCACCTAGAACTGAACATGAAAATCCTGGCCACAGCGAAAAGAGCGCTCAAGTCACACAAACTAAGAAACAAAAGAAACTTGAAATTGTTAGCGACTTGTCCTCCAATATTAAAAAGATCAAGCCACCCAGATTCTCTGGCTATGAATTTGGAGAGGATGCAGAAGCCTGGTTCACTAAGATGGAACTATACTTTGAAATTAGCAGTTTTTCTAAAACATCAAAGGCAGTATGGGGAATATACCACCTTTCAAGTGAAGCAGCTACTTGGTGGGGAAACACCAAGATAAGCTCAACATTAAAACAACTAAGGTTAACTAGGATAGGTCTTATCCATTTTAAAAACCGCTGGTTACCTCGGACTTTCTACAATCAAAAACTTTTAGACTTTCAGAACCTTAGACAAGGGGATACGACTGTACACAAGTATTGGGAGAAGTTCACTCGATTGCTGAAATATGTACCCCGTATCAACAAGACAAGAACCTGAAGGTTAGGAAGTTCATTATGGGGTTGAACAATAGGATCAGGGGAGCAGTGGATGTCCTGGCTTAACAAACTATGGAGGAAGCCCTCGAGAGCGCAGTTTGACAGGAATACAAACAAAGAGGGATGACTTTATGTGGGATAACAAAAGGAAAATGTAATGATCCCATCTTTTGGCCTTCACGTTCTCCAAAGTCTAAGTGGAGGATAAGAAAAAATTAAATTAATTTCTTATAAAGTCATTAAATAAATTAAAATTAAAAGGTGGCTTTATATTTAATTAATTTAATTAATTATTGTATTACAAAGGAGATGCGTCTAGAGTGTGTATTAATTATTGGAAAGGTGGAAGCCTCTAGAAGCACAATTAATTATTGCAAGAGAGGAGTTTCTAAAGAGTGCATTAATTATTGGAAGGGGGAAGCTTCTAGCACTTGCAATTAATTAATGTTTTAGTTCTTTCTAGAAGGGTGTTTTAATTAATTATTGCAAGAGAGGAGTTTCTAGAGAGTGCATTAATTATTGGAAGGGGGAAGCTTCTAGCACTTGCAATTAATTAATGTTTTAGTTCTTTCTAGAAGGGTGAAGGAATAGGATAAATAGGGGTGAGAGTCTCATTGTTTAGCATGGGATTATTGTATCGAATGATTATAACTTGCATTTGATAACAGCTTGGATGTGTGAATCACACTCTTTTTTGGCAATAGGGGACGTTCATTCTCTGTTGTAACATTCTAGATGTCATTCCCTTAGGGTTTGGCCTTTGGAATACATCTCTTTGTACTTGATTGCAGCATTTTTAGAATTAATATAATTTCAGCAGTTGGTTCAGCTTTTGGGCATTCTTGGGTGTCCATTACAGTGGAATCAGAGCATGCTTACAAAGTCTTTCACGAAGTTATAACCAATAGGTGCCCATTACAATGGTATCAGAGCTATTTCTAGGGTAACCATTACAGTGGTATCAGAGCTATAAGTCCTGCCATCCTGTGGAGATCATATTGATAGCCGGATAAAGATGTATATTAGTCCAGATCAAGATGTGATGTTCAGATAGTTATTGGGTACATTAGAGAAGGGGCAACATATGCAACAAGAGCAGAATAGGTTGCAACAGGAGCAGAATAGGCGAATGGATATGATGTTGCAACTTATGGCTAGAAAGATGGGCATCAACATTGACGATTTGTATGTTGCTCCAGAGCAGAAGGTAGTTGATTCCTCTAGTGGGATCGAGACACATATAGAGCCACCTAGCTATGATGCTGGTGATATGGAGTCCATGGATGTGGGATTAGAAGAATACAAGGATACTATCATATCAGCAGCCACTTCTATGTCAGTTGAACCATCCAACGAGGAGTTTGGCAGTATGCATGTAGTTGTAGATGTGTGTTTTGATGATAGTACACATGTTATTGCTAATGAGGTGAGTGATATAGTGACAGAGTCATATTATACTATCGATCAACAAAGTGTTGATGTTCACTTCTGCGATAGTACTATGTTCAACATGGATGCCACATTGTCTTATGACAATTTGATGTTTATGGTTGATATTGATCACTCTCCTGAGTGGAGTTGGGCTTTGTTTTCACCATCTACAAAGATTCAATTTTGTGTTGCAACAGTTGGGAAGAAGAGATTTCATAGATCTTCCATGGAGCCGCCTTCTGGTGACATTCAGACTTATACTTCATCAGCACAAGTTTTAGGAGCTAACTTGCAGGACATGCGGTTGGTCTTAATGATGTTCATTTGCAGTTTGTTTAATGTCCATATGGATATCACATATTACTTGAATTGGGATCCAGGTGGACGTTGGAGTCCATTATGTTACTTAATTGCTTGAGGACAAGCAATTTCAAGGAGGGCGGATTTGTAATGATCCCATCTTTTGGCCCTCACATTCTCCAAAGTCTAAGTGGAGGATAAGAAAAAATTAAATTAATTTCTTACAGGATCGCACTACCTCCAGGCCTTGTCAAGATGCATGATGTATTCCATGTATCATATCTTAAAAAACATATCACCCATCATGAACATGTAATTGATTAGAATCTTTTGTAGGTACGAGACCAAGGGGTGGTGGAAATAGAGTTGCTCAAAATACTCGAGATATGAAACCACCGCTTACGAAATCAAGACATAACCTAACACAAGGTCCAATGGAACCAATATACTAAGGAAAATGCTACCTAGGAAGATTATGATGAGATCTTCCAATAGTTTCCCCATCTTTTCTCCAAAACCGGAGCATATATTTTTAGTGACTATTTTTTGAACTATGCATTGTTATGTAAGTAGAACTCTATTTTCTTATCCCTTTTGTAAAGTTTATCAAGGATGATGAAACACAAGGGGGAGGGTATGTTACATCCCAAATTTTTTATCTTCTGAAATAATGTCATAGTCGTTGTAATGGTTAGTTAGATACTCCTAATATCACAATCTTGTGAAGTGGAAGTTGTGATTACCGATTTGATTCATGTGAAAATGACTTGTTAGTTGACTTTTGTTATTTTGACAAAAAGAAATGCTTATTTTTTAATATAAAGATTAGTGGTGGTTAGCCATTGTCACAGTTATCAGTTATTTTGTTTTATTGATATTTCAATTTAAATGGAGGAACACATTATTGTGAAAAATGCATTTTGGTTGCAAGAGCAGACGAAGGGGGTAAGCATTGCTAATCGAGATTCAAGGAATTGGGCAGCAATTTAGTCCATCATCAAATCATCATGTATGGGCTCTAACTACCTTGATGAAGGATTTAACAACCAGGCAAGAGAGTATACCTTGGACAATCATGAGCTACTTGGTCAATTTTATAACAAGAGAAATAATAATTAACATTTAATATCATGAAAGAACTATTACCTCTTTTTCTTTTATGAGACTGTGGATATGCTCAACATTTTAAACTTCTCATTTATATATATATATATATATATATATGATGCCACAAAGATACTCCAATAATGTCTATGAATTGCAGTAATATATATATATATATGCATCCATATCTAGAGAGAATATAATGATAAAAAAAAAATTATATGTACTCTCAAAATTAAATACGCATATAGATATATGTATATGTAGCTACCATCCTACACAAAAAAATCAAAGGCATGATGACATAATATTATATATATAAACATTATATTCTTTAAGATTAAGGAGAAAATATATACTTCTTAATGTTCCCAAAACATGAGCGTTACCACCCTTTAGCGGCATTATTCTTTTTAAAATTTTGAATTTAAAGTATTCTTGTAACTGCAAATCGATCTCCTTGTAACCGCAACAAGAGACTATTTCCATTCCTAGTGGCTGAGAAAGCACTCTCTTATGCGTTCTCCCTCTCTCCTTATTGCATATGATTCTCTTTAACCAAATTATTCGTATCTCTCGTCTGATATCAGAAGCATAATACCATAACAATAATGCAATACTGAGCGGCCCGAGTGAAGCCATATCTTACATAGTGGTTGCTACCACACCAGCGACTTGCCTCATTCCTCTCTGTATCTAGGTCATGTGTTTTTTCTCAAATTATTCACATTATATGCAATGCCTTACGAATCAAGAAAGTTCTTTTATTCAAATGCAGTGTTACCATTGAGTATGATTAGCATCTGGGAAGCTTCGGCTTTGCTCCTTATTCCTTTTTTCCATATTATGATAAGTTCCTATTCATAAGCATCGGGTGCATGCCCGTAAGGATGAACTGCTATAATTCTAGGAAAAGGAATGCCCAGCTAATGAAATCATATAGTACTTTTATGTTGTGTAAAATCTGCCTTGAACTATCTTCTGTTTTTCTCTACTACTTGATATGTACCAGTTGTGGTCAATTTTCAAAATGGTTTCACACACATTTCTGATTTAAAAGAATCTCAAGATTATCAACAGTCTCCTAGGATGCACCCAAGGCTGGCAAAGCCAAGTGTAAATGGGTGAAGAGGAGAGGAATCTTGCAAGATAAAAGAAAAGGAAACTAATATTTAGTAACTTAAATATATGATCAATTAAAGAAAGAGATTGCATAAGTCCAAGTCAGCCCATGATTGTCCAAGATGTAATCAGTTGTCAAGTCGAGCAGTGGTGATCAGGTTGTTTAATACCCACCTAAATCCTTGGCCAAGGTAGTATAGACGCATGTTTTCCATAAATGATCACTAGAGGTCGCAAGTGCTAGCTGTCAAAGGAAAGGTTGACGAAGGAATTCCTTAGCCTTGTCTGTTGCTTAGCCAACACTCTAACATCGATATTCTCAGGATGGCAGGACTATGGTGCCCCAGTCTATCCCGAGGTAGAGAGGGCCTTTCTCGTAAGAAATTGTGTGGGGATATGTTAAGGTCCACGGTTGGGAGGTTAAGCCTATGTCAATGCTTCTCCTCTTTGGAAAATGTCGACACTTGCACAACACACCATCATTTAATTCAGTTAACTCGATATGTATCATAAATCTTTTACTTGTACGTACCTTTATATTGCTTGAAATGTATAGTTGTAGATATGGTTGAATTCATTTGTATCTTTTAAACTGAAACCATAGAAATCAGTTATGGAAGTTAATTTAGTTGTCTTTCATATGAAATGGATATAGTCGGTATTTAATTTGGATTTTTAGTTATGATGTATTATTTCTCAACTGCTTCATGTCATTCCATTATGACATTCGGTTATAATCCTAGAATATGTACTCTACTTTCAGCTTAGTAAAAATGGTATGTTACAATAGGAGTGGTAATAATGTCTATGGAATATTATGAATCATGAATCATTTGCGTTTAACCAAAATCATGGCCAATATGTGGCATGTGTGCATGAAAAATGCAGTGAGTTGCCTTGCAGTGTTGATATCTGAAGGAGAATAATAGCATCCCAAGTGGGTAGTTTGAATATGTGAACCACTCTGCATCAATAAGCAAGCTTAGATCATGTTTAAAGACATGTTCGTGATAGCAGATGCTAGAGATCATTCTCTAGAGGTCGCTGAAGTGTAACGTGTGATATGTTCACTGGCAACTAGCTGTGCAATTGGGATTTATTTTGGAAGTTGTATAGTGTATCATAGCGTGTGGAACTTTATTGTAATAGCTTATTAAGGTCCTATATTACTCATTGTATATTGGGAAAGGCCTCACATGTCGACTCAATTAGTTATTAGAACAACCGTATAAAGGAAAGGTTGTTTCCTTAGTTGTAAGTGTGGTCATGTGGTTAAGGGATTGTGTAATTGACGTTGAGGATGCAAATTAGATCAAAGCAAAACAATAGATGATAATGAGATTGTTTTGAGAACTTCAAAGGAAATGTATTGGCAAAGAAGTAGCTGTATTGATCAACTCAATATTGGGATATGTTATCCTAGAGATCCATTGTGTAACAATTTTGAAGCAATTTGGATAGTGAGTTCAGTTGTCTTCCTTATTGCTCCTAATAGGGCTAAAGTCTTATGACAAGGATTCATATGTATTGGTTGTATGTAATTGGCTCCTAACATAGTCATATCCTCTCACAAGGAAATTTTATATTAGGACATCATTTTGTGGGTACCATCCCACCAGGGTTTTCCCTATGATCAAGGATTTTCCCTAGTTAACAAATCATTGTGTCATCCAATATGTTCTATCTCTTGGCATTGTTCACATTATTGATTATTGAAGTTGAATTTGATAGTTAAGTTTAATTTAGATTAAGCATACAACTTATTCATCGTCCCCCCCCCCCCTCCTCACCCCCTCAATTTTATTGGTGTACTTTACTTTCTTACAAGAATATATACTAACTTTCATAAAACTCATATTTTCTAACTTCCTCTGCATATTTTGAGGATGATAGAAATAAAATTTGAAATAACGAAAGCCTTGTAAACACTTGGATAAAGTATTGTGTAATGTCCCATTATGGAATATTACTTGATTTGTTCTACAATTCACAACTAAAGTTTGAATTAAGCTTGGGTATAGGACTTGCAGTGTTTCATATGATTGTATAATACCTACATGAATCCCTCTATATTGCTTTGTGTGGTTCTTACTTGTTGTAAGGGACTTGTTGCTGGCCCCCATTCCTGTGAACCGCTCAAATTCCATATATATACTTTTCTTCCCTAAAGATGCGTTCTTTGAAGATCATTTATGATATTATTTTCTTAATAAGCATAAATATTATATTGTTCATTTATTTTAATGTAATATTATTGCTAATTAAGTAATTAATTAACAAAACGATTTATTTATCAATTATTTATTTATATTCTAATGTTCATTTTATATTTATGATAATATTAAATATATGATCTTATATTATAATTGTATCAAATATACAATTATATATAATATTTGTATTATTATTACTTTTATTATTACAATATATTATTATTAATTGATTATTATTTATTTATATTTATTGATTTTTAGATCTTTCTTTCAAGAGGAGAGTGTTATAATTTGGGGACATTCTACTCCCAATTTTTTTTTGTTCACAAAGAATCATAGCATATAAAAGTCTTTCCATGTAGAGTCAACATATACATTGAAAACACGAAGTATACACTTCGATGTAGGAAGACAACAAGCATAGACAAAGTATACATATTAATGTATGAAGACACGAAGAAGACACAGGAATGCAAGTACACAATAACCATACACACTATATATACATAATACATGCATTCTTGATTAAACCTTAAGGTTAACAATTTGCAATGAGCCAAGGTTAGGAAAATGATTTAAAAAATTCACTTCTTCATTATGCTTTTGATTATGACCTCTACAATCACAAAGTGAATGTAAGTCATACATATGCATATATAACTTCAAAGAAAAATTTAATCATGATATATTAGTCTAAACCAATCCCATACTAAGCCCAAGAGCGGAACTTTGGCACCCTTAGCCTTGATGGCAAGTGTTAGGAATCCACATGAGGTGGTCTACTTAGCAAGATGCTTGCATCACGCCTCATCCCAATCTAAGCCCAAGAGTGGAACTTTGGTTCCCTTAACCTTGGTGGTTGGTATTAGGCATCCACCAAGGTGGTCTACTTAGATGGTAATCTTATTCCTCTTAATTGTCCTATCTACCCAAGAGCGGAGCTTTGGCCCTCTTGGCCTCAATGGTAGGCATTAGGCATCCATCAAGGTGCTCTACTTAGTTTCCTTCTAAGATTGGAGTAAGGACTAAACTAGGGTATCATGGTACCCAACCCTAGGCCCTAGGGTTAGAAACTCTATCCCATTGGCCCCATACCTCATGAGGTGACTTACCTAGTGCGCTTCATTGTTCTCCCATATTGTTATCACTTCCCTCTAAGGATCATTTCTCCCAAGATAGCGTCTTTGTATACTGTAACCTATGCCCATTCCATTGTAGGCCTTATCTTGTGCATTTGTATGATGTATCCCGTGCCCATTACACCGCAAGCCTTACCTAATGCATTTATATATAATGTAGCATAGTCTATTCCACTACAAGCCTTACCTTACCTTGTTAAGAAATGATGCAGTTGAAAATATAAGTGTACATAGTATCATGTCCATTTATCCAACAAAATATAAATATAATACATTATAGGTATGTACAAGGATTACATACTATATATCGTTGCTCAATATGAATCGTCATTTATCATTTCTTATGAATGTGGCATGTACCTTTCTTTTCTCTTTTTTGTATTCAATCTGTTATTCCCATATGCTCCCCAAGGATCTCATCCCCAAGTGTCGTCTTCCATGATTCGCTCTAAAATTGCCTTCGATGGTGAAGCAATGGGGTTATTATTGGTATCAGTACTAAAAAGATAACAATTTTATGATTTTGCCACCACAACTTAGTAACATGTTGGTCCTTAGTTATCTCCCCCACTCTATCATTGCTGAAAAACACTATTGTCCCTTCTCCCATTTATTAACTCGATAATTTAAAGAATGACCCTTGAGTAGAAATCATGTTTCACTAGTTGGAGTATGTGAGAGCCTTTAAAGAAGAATGACTTGAGATTAATATAATCACTTCATCCACTATATGATGTTCTAAAATTTGTTTTCTTTCTAGCTTTGATTACAACGAATTCTTGTATTTGCGCACGTTAATGTTGAATTTAGCTCAATTAGCATATCCATCCCAAGGTGACACCATATTGTGTACACTCGTCTCCATGACTTCCAATTATAACTCGATGTTGGTATTGTCGCATGAGGTTGCTGTTGGAGGGTTCCTAATTGATTGTTGAACTTCATACTAATTTCTTTCATCCTCACTTTCTACTAGTTACCTGTTTTGGGAATTTCGTTTGTCTCCCTTATGTCAATTTATTCAGTCATTCTTTCTATCACATCAATATGCGAGTCTAAGATATCGATTGTGTTCCTAAATATATATTTCTATAAGTTACTGGTTACGTATAGTATCTTCACTAATTGACATGGTGATATGCGACGCTAGAATTGCATATTTATGGTGATATGGTGATATGTTTACATCTATTTCTATATTTATTCTTTAATACCTGATTACATCATTGTATTCCCAAAGGATAACTGAATAAATATGGATTGATATAGCAATATGTTTATCCATGGCTAATTGACAATATTATTGTAGCGTCAGTGTAATTCATGTTATCGCTCTTTTATTTATTCATTACATAGCCTCCCTTATTCTTGTTCTCTATGAGATTTTGTATGGATTTCCTTATAGAAGAAACGGTCTCCCTTCTTCAGTCTAGTCAATTGGCACCCTAGTAATCTTGTACACTATGCTACCAAGCATTTCAGAATACTTCATGTACAGCGATGACTATATGTATGCAGATAAATATCCATTATGACCTATGGCTCTGTGTATATTAAATGTAAGTTTCGAGGTTGATTCCATCTATTCTCCAGTGTTTGTTGTATTAGTTGTTGGTTCCATCATGAATTCCCCTTAGGATGGCAAGAACATCCTCTAACATTACTTGACATCTCCTCTTTTGGGACGTTACTTGATTTTTTCTAAATTTGCAAATAGAGTTTGAATTAAGCTTGGATGGCACTTGCATTGTTTCATACTATTGTATAATACCATGTGAATACCTTCGTATTGTTTTCTATGGCTCTTATTCATTGTAAGGGACTTGTTGCTGCCCTCCCTTCATGTAAACCACTCAAATTCCATATATATCCTTTTCTTCCATAAAGTCATGTCCTTTGAAGATCATTTATGATATTATTTTGTTAATAATTATATATGCATGTGTGTGTGTATTAATAATATTATATTTCTTATTTATTTTAATTGTAATATTATTGTTAATTAAGTAATTAATTAACAAATCTATTTATTAGTCCCTGCCTATATATAGGCAGGAAACTAATGTTCCCATTTGTCCATTCTAATTATTTTTATGAACAACAATATTATATTTCCAAAGTTTGAAGACAGATTTATTTTTTAACTACTCTCTTATACATAATTTCTTTTTTCTAATTAGTTGGTTCTAATTTTCCGAGGGTTATATTCTTTTTTTCATTCAAAAATTTCGACAATAAAATATGTGATAGTCTCTAGAAAGTGCTCGAAAGTTCCAAGAACCTCTGGAAACCAATCTTGCGAAGCTCTACACTCGTCAATACCAAACTACACCATGACGTTCAGAAATGATCTTGTTCTTTATTTTCCCCTACTTGGAGGAAGCCGAATTTACTTTCCCTAATCCAAACCGAAGGCTGCCACAAATCTGAACCCTAAGGGAGGTATATTCTTTGTACCTTTGAAATTGTTGGAAAAGCACCAAAATTCTTTTTCGTCGACAAGAGCAACTCTGATAGATTCACTAGGCCACTGCTGAGTAACTTCTCTACCAGTTGACGTGCTCGAGTTCAAATGCTTGATCCCTTTCAGCTCAATACCAAAGATAATATGTGAGGCAATAAATACTCTACAAATAATAATCTCAAATCTCCTATAGTTTTAGAATATAAATTCCATATTAAGTGTACGGTGTACCCCTGCCTAATCTAAATACCTTTTCTCTGTCACATGAAAATTCCGAAGAGTCCACTGGAGAAGTAAGAACCTTCAATTGCCTTCTCAAAAAAAGGTTGTCTTTTTGCCTGTAATGTCCCCATTTTAGCAGTTGACCAAGTGTGTGTGCGTTAGCCTTGTTCTACATGGTCCCGAGGGCTAACGAAGGGTTTAATGGGATCCTGGAGTGCTTTGGCCTAGTCATTTCCAGTTTGGGCCAAAACAAAGTTGATTTACTCAGTTTCAGGCATACTTACTATTTTCAGTAAGTCGGCAGGACACAGTGCAGGTCAATTTTGGTGATTGAATTCGATACTCCTCGGTGAGAGCTTTCCGATGAGCTATCACTCGCATTATTCGAAGTCCGATTACTAATACATTTTAATGCCTGAAGTTTTATTAAAGTAACGTTTAATTTAATTGTAAAATATTAAAGTGTTACTTTAATATTTATTTTATGGTGATGTGTACCCAAGGGAGACATAAGGGGTATTTTAATATATGTTTTATATATTACACATCTTTTATCCCACATTGCCCATATGAGTTGAGCGGACCCTTGGAAATGGAATAAAAGGAAGCATTTGTGGCTTCATTAGGCAGGTTGAATATGAGAAGAAATTGGTGTGAGAGTTGCAGCTCCGTCCTTGGCATTTGAGTCCGTCTATCCTCTCTTGTAACATTCTAGACGTCATTCCCTTTGATGCAGGAGCATCCAGAGGTATAAGGGCAATCATGTGTCACCCAAAAAAATGTACTTAGGCTTAGTTTTTGTTTCATGTGTTTTCATTTTTGGACACCCATTTGGGTCAAATAAAGGTTCCAATTCTCACAGTTCAACTATCAGTGTGCTAGAAAATCCCGAAAAAATAGGAGCATGCAATTTGGCCACCATTTTGGTGACCTAGAAGGTGTGAATTGGCCAAATGAATATAATTGTGATTTAGAGCATTCCAGAAAAAGAATCAGGTCAAAAGGCCCCACGGTTTGAAAGTTATTGCAGTTTTTCGGATTTTGGAGACTTCCTAAGAATGCTTCAAAGTCAAGTTAGGGGCATTAAATGACCTCGAAAAGGGCCGAAAAATGGGGGACGAGCTAAGCTGGTCCATAGGGCTATAGAGCGCTTCGAGAGCTTTCCGAAAATGTAAACGGTTCGTCAATCGGAGCTACGGTTCAAAAGTTATGCCTCCCGGAAGTTCGGTTACCGTTTCTGGATTCTTCTAGATTTGCACCGACTTCTAACGCAGCTTCTGGAACCTTCTATTTGGTCGGTGGATGCCTACTAGCACTTTCTAGAATGTACTCCTAGTCCTTAACCCTCTGGGGTCTATTTAAGGAGATTTTTGGCATTGTAAAAAAGTAGTTCGGAGTGGAGTTTGAAAGGAGGTACTGAAAGGAGAAATTATCTCCAGATTTATGTTATTGTAAGCGCTTAGGGCATGTTTTGAAGTTTATTTTCTCTGTACTGTTTGTACTAGCTTATTTTCTCAGTTAATACAATTTCCCTTTTCTGTTGTGTCCATTCTGTTCTTGGGTTGTGTCCCCATCAAGTGGTATCAGAGCGGGTTTTCCTGAGTGTGTAGACAGAGCGCCGAGTGTGAGGCAGTTTGCACCAGGACTGTGTGGTTGTGGGTTCGAGTTAGAAGATGCCTCCACGAAGAGAGCGTGCCAGAAGGGCCAGAGCTATTAATCCTGAGGAGCTTAGAGCCCTCCAAAGGCAGGTACAAGCATTGCAAGAGGAGCTCCGTAGAGGAGCAAATGTTGTCGTAGGTGACGACAGTGAGGATGACAATGAAGAAGTAATGGAACCAGAAGGGGAATTTGACGGGGAAGTTTTGAATCATGCAGAGGAAAGGCTTTTTAGGGCCATTACTATGTTTGGGAAAAGACCCACAATTGAAGTGGGTATATTTTCAGGAAATCTGAAACCAGATGAGTTAATCGATTGGATCAATGAACTGGAAGAATACTTTGAGTATGAGGATATCAGGGACCCAGATAGGGTTAAGTTTGCAAAGGCCATGCCAAAATCTGGTGGCAAGAGGTTCAATTGGAAAGAAATAGAAGAGGAAAGGAGAAGATCACAAAGTGGGATCGCATGGTGAACAAATTGAAGAAGCAGTTCATTCCTGTGGACTATGAGCTTGATTTGTTTAAGAAGATGCATGGGTTAAAGCAAGCAAGAAGATCAGTCCAAGAATATACAGAGGAATTTTACCGACTCTTGATTAGAGCGAGACATGCAGAAGCAAATAAGGAGAAGGTTGCTCGTTATATCAATGGGTTGCGACCTAGCATCCAGGAGGAATTAAGTCTGGTAAGAATGACCAGCATTGAAGAGGCATACCAGTTTGCCCTACGAGTTGAAGAGAAGCTGAATAAAAGGTTTGAAGGAAGACAAAGAGGGTGCGGTCAAGGAGGAAGGGGAAGCGGTAGATCATCTGAAGGCCGCAATAAAACCCAAAAGAAAAATGAAGATGTGGGTACTAGCAGGAACCAGAGGAATGAGGGTTTCAACCGCTCCCATGATCAAGACTTTGGAAATCAGAGAGGAAGAGGTAGAGGATGTGGACAAGGAAGAGGAGGCTTCCGTGGTACCTGTTTCCATTGCAATGAAAAAGGTCATCGTGTCTTTGAATGCCCTCAACGACAAGGAAGGACAGATAGGAGAGCTGAGGGCCAAGCTAGGGTTGCTCATGTGGATGAGGATGCACAATCATCACATTCAGAGGATGCAGAAAGAGGAGAGACCTTGGTAAATGAAAGAGTCCTACTAAGTGGTGAGATTGAACCAGGACAACGGAGGAGTTTGTTCCGTACCAGATGCAAGTGTGAGGATAAATGTTGTGACGTGATCATTGATGGTGGTAGCACTGATAACTTGGTATCAGAAGAGATGGTCTCTAAGCTGAAGCTCAAGAGGGAGAAACATCCCCAGCCCTATCGGATTTCTTGGGTAAAAGATGATCATAAGGTCCTGGTAAGTGAACAATGTTTAGTAAAATTCAAAATTGGGAGTTACCATGATGAAGTTCTCTGTGATGTTATTTCAATGGATGTTTGTCATCTATTGTTGGGTAGACCATGGCAGTTTGATAGACATGCAGTACATGATGGGCATGCAAACACATACTCTCTGACAAAGGATGGAGTTTGCCACAAATTGAAGCCCATGAAAAAGGAAGGTGAAAAGGTATGTAGCAGTGTTAGGATTTGTCTTGTTGATGAAAGGAAGTTTTTAGATGGCATGAAACATCAGCATATGTGCTATGCTTTGATTCCTAGGAAAGATAAAGAAGGTAGTAGTGAAATACCACTTGAAGTTTCAGATTTACTAGGGGAGTTTGGAGATATTATCTCTGATAATGTTCCAGATGGATTGCCACCAGTAAGGCAAATCAGTCATCAGATAGATCTGATACCAGGAGCTAGTTTGCCGAACAGGATGACTCCTACTGAAACAGAGGAGCTAAATAGACAGGTTCAGGAGCTGTTGAGGAAGGGCTTGATTCGAGAGAGCCTGAGTGCATGTGCAATACCTGCAGTACTCGCACCAAAGAAGGATGGAGAGTGGAGGACGTGTACAGATTCTTGAGCTATAAATAGGACCACCATCAAGTATCGGTTTCCTTTGCCAAGGATGGATGATATTATGGACTGCTTGAGTGGAGCTCAGTACTTCACAAAGATAGATCTGAAGAGTGGTTATCACCAGATACGGATTCGAGAAGGAGATGAGTTGAAAACAGCCTTCAAGACCAAGGAGGGTCTTTATGAGTGGTTAGTCATGCCCTTTGGATTGACGAACGCCCCAAGCACCTTCATGCGGCTCATGAATAAGGTACTTAAGAAGTTCTTGGGAAAATTTGTTATTGTTTATTTGGATGATATTTTAATTTTCAGCAAGACTTTGGAAGAACATTTATTGCATATTCATAGTGTCCTTGAAAGGCTAAGGGAAGAGAAACTGTTAATTAATCTGAAGAAGTGTAACTTTGCAAAAAGGGAGTTAGTCTATTTGGGGTTTGTTATATCACCGGAAGGTCTCAAAATGGATCCGAAGAAGGTAAAAGCCATCTTGGAATGGCCTACTCCAAGGTCTGCTACTGAGGTAAGATCATTTCATGGTCTGGTTAGTTTTTATAGGAAGTTTATTAAGAATTTCAGTGGCATATGTGCACCCCTAACTGATACAATAAGAGGGGATAGAAAAGAGTTCAAATGGACTGCAGCAGCTGCGAGAAGTTTTGAATTGCTGAAGAAGGTGACAGAACAGCCTGTGTTGGCACTTCCAAATTTTAGAAAAGTGTTCCAGGTGGATTGTGATACTAGTGGTAGCGCTATTGGGGCTGTATTAAGCCAAGAAGGTAAGCCTATTGCATATTTTAGTGAAAAATTGAATGATGCAAAGAAGAGGTATTCTGTTTATGATCAAGAGTTCTATGCAATAGTTCAGGCCTTAAAGAAATGGAGGCATTATTTATTGCCAAAGGAATTTGTTTTGTATACTGATCATCAGGCATTACAGTACCTAAATAGTCAAGGTAAATTGAATCAAAGGCATACGAAGTGGGTAGAGTTCTTGCAAAGCTATACATTTGTGTTGAAGCATAGAAGTGGAAAATCTAACAGGGTTGCAGATGCACTAAGTAGGAGACAGTTGTTGCTTACAACAATGCAGGTTGAAGTAGTTGGGTTTGATGAACTCAAGAATTTGTACCCTGAGGATCCTGATTTTGCTGGAGCATGGAAAGCTTGTAAAGAACCTGTTGCTGTAGATAGAACCAAGTGGTTAGACTATTTGATTCAGGATGGCATGTTGTTCAAGGGTAGTCAATTGTGCATTCCAAGGAGTTCCATGAGGGAAAATCTGATTAAGGAGAAACGCAGTGGAGGGATGGCAGGACATTTTGGTCGAGATAAGACCATTGCCATTCTTGGAGAACATTATTTTTGGCCTCAAATTTCACAGGATGTGAAGAATTTTGTACAAAGTTGCCAAGTTTGTCAAGTTGCCAAGGGGTTTAGTCACAATACTGGCCTATATCAGCCATTGCCTGTTCCATCAAGGCCATGGGAGGACATAAGTATGGATTTTGTTCTTGGATTGCCAAGGACACAAAGGGGTAATGACTCAGTATTCGTGGTGGTTGATAGGTTCTCCAAAATGGCACATTTCATTCCATGCCACAAAACTCCTAATGCTGTCCATATTGCAGACTTGTTTTTCAAAGAGGTGGTAAGATTACATGGTCTTCCAAGGAGTATAGTTTCTGACAAGGATACTAAATTTGTGGGGTATTTCTAGAGGACATTGTGGAAAAAGTTGAGAACAAACTTGAAATTCAGTTCCACGCATCACCCACAAACTTACCTAGACTTCTTCCATGACCTTTGCTGGAATGAGTTGGAGTTTACGATCATGCTTGCTACTGATTATAAGATCGAGTCAAGTGGATGTGGATACGCAATTAAATCCGAGGATTCTGCAATCCATGGGTCCAATGATGCATGTGACTTCAGACTATTTGCATCTAATCAAATTCCAAAGTTAAAACTAGAACCGACTGCACTAATGGAAAGATGCCACAGAGAAAGGTATACACCAAATAAATAGCATCCCTGGCAGTCGTTCCAGAATCCAAATAGATTAAAGATGACAATCTTGAGACTGAAGGAGAGTACATCGAAACGAAATGGAAAGCCAGTAAGGGTGTGTTTGAATCCCTATGTGCTTGCGAGAACTATTTGAAAGCAAATTAAGCAGCACTTTATTTATCCTCAAAGTATATGGATTTGACTGCATGCGAAGAATTGCCCAGATTGTCATTCTATTTCCTCACTCGAAACAAATCACACACATTAACATTGTGAACAATTTGCTCAGAGTTAGAAGTTGATTCCGCCTACAGGTTGAGAGTGTTATTAACGTCAGCCGGAAGATGTTGATGATTAATAGAAGAGTCTTGAAGACTTTGACACCCATGTCTTATAAGCCGTTGAAACATTGTCAATCATAATTAAATTTATTTGGTGTTTTTTGCAGGTTGGAGCATCATCATGGCAGCAGGGTGTTGGGTTGAACATTCTGTGGCGTGGGATGTATCGGTTCATGGAAGCACAAGGAAAGGAGATCACGAGGAGTCATCACGTGCAGAAGAGGGAAAAATTATTTGCATATCCAGCCAAGTCGACTTAAGACAATGATGGGATGATAATGTCTTTACCGCCCAATTCACCATTGCATTCAGAAAGCCATGATTCGTTTCTTCTTTGAATAGCCAGAGATTGAGAATGAAGTATAAAAACTTCTATGTTCGGGATATTGCATGGAAGACACCAAAGCATCATGAATTAATTATTTAAAGCCGCCTCCTTTGATTATCGATGGTTGTTTTGGATTTACTACTAAATAGTTGTAATTAGGTATCGTGAAGGGGTGTGTCCATTCGTTATGTACCTTTTTACTTATTATAAATATGTAATACAAAGGGAGGAGAGGATATAATTTTTCATTCATAGTTCTAAAATTTTTGTCTAGCCTATGCCTTAGGATATATTATATTTTCTCATCGGCAAAAGAATGACCTGTTGAACTAAGCCTATGGATGGTGGATTTTTGAGTAAATTTCATTCAGTCCGGATAAATTTGCAATGGATGGATCATCCGAAAGGAGTGTCTCTACTTGTAATTTTTATTCCCGGCATAATCTGTAAGCGCATTTATTTTTATTTGCATTGGAGTTTAACTTATTATTAAGTTCTGTCCTTTATAAATGTTTTTTATTATTTTCTATAAATATTTTAATATTCGGATAAGTGGACTGGATCGTTATTGCATTTTAAATTTGATAAACTTAAATATTGTGAAATACTTTATTGTTTCCGTATGTAAGTCTAATTTGTCTCCGCAGGAGTTAAAGTACATTTTAGACTAATTTGAATTGCATTCATATAATTGATCCATCGCGTCTAAATCATTAAATTTATTTATAGTTTAATACATTAAATTTTATAAAGTTGTACGTTTCAACTAATAATTTTGACTCTATTGCCCATTTAATTAGGCACTAGTCTTTTATTCTTAATTCATAATCCATACGCTGGCAAATGTTTCATTTCTTACCTTTGCGGAATTAATATATTCATCTGTTGCATTAATCTATATTTATTTTTTATCTAAACATTATTTCAATTATTTACTTTTGTTCTCAGTTCAGAAATTGCAAGTTTAAAGTTTTCCTATAGTTCTTGCCATTTGGGAAACTTTTATTGTATTCGTGTTCTAAACGATCTGTTTTAAGTATCTTGGATCTAAGCATTTCGTCCAGGATTAGGTGCACCCACCTCGGTCTTGCAGAGCCGGAAGCGCAGGGGATTTAGATCGCATCGATCAATCCTGTCAAGTTGGCCTTAACCAGTTGGATATCCTAGCATCGAGTAGGCAAGGCTCGTAGGATTCCAATCTGCAGTTTTGGGAACCAACACAAGGAACACTATGCAAACTACATGATGGTAGACAACTCTGTATTTTTCTTACAACTTAGAATGTTAATAATGATAATGTCTAAAATATCATGGAATACACAGATATGTGTTGGAGAAAACATGCAAGTATTTATGTATCTCTAAAAAAAGCAGCCTTTATGTGTTCAGATCAGTGAAAGATATGAGAGACCTCTTCTCCATCCAGCACAATAGCAACAATGTGTGCTCTCATTATACTGCGTCGTGCATGCATAGCACTCAATTGTGTTGGTTTGTCTTCTACTTTTGACCTTCGCAACCAACCAGCTGTGTCTACCTGTTTGGGAAACCAATGCATGAATGAATTATTAAATATTAATGCTTCAGATCAAAAAAAACACAAAAAATGTGCTATCCCAAAATTTTCAATCCTTGTTTTCCCTAGATATTAACAGAAGTAAGGATCACAACATAGAATAACTAAACCCTAGTGTTAATCAACTAGAATGCAAGTGTCAATATGAGAACTTGAACAGGAAGAAAAATTGTTTGTCAAGAAGGATGAAAAAGTAGTCATCTTTGTGATTTTAGGAAAAATGAATCCATATTATCTTCCTTAGCATGAAAGTATCAAAACAGATTAGAGATATTATCATATTAATAAGCATGCATCAAGAAAGAAAATGTTAAATACTAATGTCCATGATACGAAGCTTTAATCAGGGATGTGAAGCAGTCAAGACATGGTTTCACATAGGCTTGAGGTCAAAAAAGTAATTAGTAACTCTCCACCATACCTTACGTTTTAGTAGGCAATAAACTTACTCTTTATCACTTTTATATCCTACTGTGGAAGATTGATTGGTTTCATCATATTTAAATAAACGATCTTCTGCAGTGTATACACAAGTCTTGTTCTTTTGTGTAAATTGAATACTGGAGAACATTAGAACCCTCGATTAACTCGTGCTTGTATACATTTCTAAAGTTTTGATGCACTTACACTTCAGACATTTGTATTTATTGAATAGATTTTGGTCAATAGAAAAACTATTTCCACATTTATTAGATACCAGAACCTGTTTATCAATTTCAATATCTATTTCAGAGCATCAGTTAAGAGGCAGGCTAAAGCAATTTTGAACAGGATTTTTGCATTTCCAGAAAAAAGTACTAGCAATTATGGGTGGTGTTTCCAATGTGTTTTCAGGAGGCCGACTCTAACTTCCATTTGCTCTGCATGAACTATATCCATGTCTTGCTCGATGATTTCCTTTCAGCTTAGGTGCCAGATTCAAGCATCATTAGCTCCATTTCAAGAAAAATTCGATGACATTTCCTGAATCAAGCCACTGAAGATATTTTGAGCAGTATCAAGCATGATAAGCCCCTTCCAAGTTAGCATGTGTCCAGAATCAAACCAGTTCACATAGGAAATCAGACAAAGAGCGGCGACTAGGCAAGCAGGATGAAGTGGAGGCTTACATGGAGATTTTGACTCGGCTAAAGCAGAGGCACCATGCGACATGGAATTGTACAAAGTACAATTTGTGACATTACATTTTATCCCAACTTCAGCAAGCATATCATGAGTAAATGGCAGCTAAATACACAAAAAGAGATATTGAGGTTATACCCAGATATGGAGGAGAAATAGAATCTTCTGCCTGAACGGAGTTTTCCCCAGGGAAAATACCTAAACCTTAATGAGATAGTGGTAAGCTGCATCATTAAAATCTAGCTTCATACAACCATATGAGATGAAAAAAAATTAATTTGACACGGAACTTTAAAAATGAGGGCAATCGAAAACACATTGTGAAATAGTGGTCGGATATTACACTAGTATGGTTAGCAAGTTGTGTCATCTTGATAGCCATGCAATCAGGAAAAATATTTGGATAGTTGTTTGGTCCCCACAAAGGTAAATATAATAAGATAATTGATTGGCACCCCCAAAGGCAACAGATTAAAAAGATATAAATTTTAGAAATGTATTACTAAAGTAGGGGAGACTGTTGTCCCCATCCTTAAACCAGTAGCACAAAAGTAATTTAAATACTTTTCCAGTCAAGGAGTAGTAGTCCTTGAGCACCTATATCTAGTTGGTAGGAAGTTAGAAGTAGATGAAAATAACCAGTTAATATTAGAAGAAATAGATATTCACACAATTGTGAAGCCTTCTTCCAAGATGATCATCACATATCCAAGAAGGATAGTAAGCAACATCTTAATCACACCATGCATGAGAACATAAGACAATCAACTAATGTAAGGATCAATACTATCATCTGTGCCTTCATCAAGATATCTAAATTCAAGGCATCACCATGAATTCTATAGATCACCATTGTGGCCATTAGTCAATCAACATTTGCGGAGACAACTACAGCAATATTCATAGAATCAAAAGGAAACATGTCATATCGAAGTCTTGTGAATAATGATTCTAATCAGGTAAAAATGAATGAAGGCTATTTGGATGTCATTATTACAGTTAAATCTCTCTATTTTTGTTTCTTTCTCTTCTGTAGATTTATTTCTATTTCTAATGGTCACTCCTCCTGTATATTTCTATATTCTCTCTCTATTCAATATGGAAAGATTCTCTTTCTGCTTCTTGCTTCAGAATGTATCTATTTTTGTCTCTTTCCTTGTTATAAAAACACTCTCGTGTATACTTGTATATATAGATCATTTATGATCTTTGTTTAACAACACATTCATTATTTTACCATAGTATGGTATCAGAGCTTTTTTTTTCGAATTTTTGGAGGATCACCATGTTCAAGTCTTAGCAGAACAGGGTTCATACCATACTCTATCAAGACACTAATAATTGATTTCTAGATTTTAATATAATCTTTGTATTTTAGTTCTGAATCAGTATCTGTTGTGATTCTACATGCAGTCGTCAAGTGGTTTGGAATCCCACATGGAGATCCACTTGTCATGTGCACAAGACATATAAAGCCTCTGACCCTGGAAACAGCTTGTGCACTGTAGTGGTTCACATTTGTGCAAAGTATGTTCCTCTATGAACAGATCAAAAATGTGAAAGAAAACAGAAAATGGCTGAGCTTCTCGGCAATGACAATCATTCCACAACTCTGTTGAAAATCAAGACCAGAAAGAGTATTGAGATTTCCAGTATTTAGCATGTTTGGTGAAGATTTTTGACGATGAATCGCCCCTACAACACATGGCATCTCTGTTTTAAATACTCAATGTCTTCTGTTTTTTTGTTTTTTTCAAATGATCTTCTAGTTCATGATCTGTAGAATCACTAGATTCTGCTTATGCAAATTTGAGATAAAATCAAATTTAGGACCAATCTGAAGCAATAATATATAGCTTTTTTAATATGATAATGGAAGCAAAAATTTAGGTTCCATCAGTGGCTCTCATTGGGGGCATATGCCCCTTGTGGGCATAATGGGACTCCAGTTATCTCTAGAGAAGTAGACCATGCATCCAGGCTTAACCTGATGCAAATAGAAACTGGGTGGCCCCAGGACCCCAAATGTGAACATTGATTTTTTCCTCTATCAAACACTTGGTTCTAATCATGTGACACTTTCAACCTCGCTGTATTGGATGCATTATTCTTATGGACAACACTTATTACTTTACAAATGTGATCTTTGGCATTTGACCTTTTCTTTGTCTTTGAGAAATCATTAGTGCACTGTTGTTTTTGCTGAATAGAAGATTTTGATCAATCATACAAGCCTCTGGATGAGTCTTCTTTGTTTGGATATTTTCTTGTACATAATCTGCCCCATCTCCACATTCCGGATAATGTTTCTCCTCATGAAAAGATTTCAAAGATAGTTCATATTCAAGAAATGTTACCTCTCTCTCATCAAGAACCCCATACAATATGACAATTGGAAAATTTTCAGATCTACCCTTTAACGCATTTTCCTCATTGTGTTTGGCTGATTCAATCTCATTTTCACATGCCTGATACAACTCCTATTTATAGGATGAACTAATGCCTGTCTCATTTTCTAAACATGTATCACTAGTTTTATCATCTTCAAAATTAGGACTGCAATCTTGTTATTATGCTAATGGATCGGATTACATAGAAAATCTTCTTCAAATAATGGATTCAAGAACATGGCGAACTCAACATATCTTCATCTGCTTCCTCATCAAACAAGGGATTCAGGAACATAGAAAATTCAGGCACGCTATTATGAGAACTTTCATTCGGATCATCAAGTGTTTCATCAACAAGACTAATATCTTCATTGTCACTATCTTCCGAAACTTCCTCATGTTCATACATTGTATGCAGGTTTATTTCATCTTCAATATATGATTCCTATGAACTACTATCTCCTTCAGCTAGTACTCCTTGAGAATGCAGTGATCCATCAACTTTCTCACCATGGTGAATTGACAAAAAAATTGGACCATCTCTTTCAACATGTTTCTGATATTCCAAATCTAACAAAGCTGAAATTTCTTCCACGTTGAGAGAATCCTCTTCTTCATATTTAGATTCGTTGAAATCTATTGCCGCACAAGTCTGATCACGGATGGATTCTTCCTACAACTGTCCACAAATTTCTTCTCCATCCAAGTCTGAAAGATCATATGTTCTTGTACCACTTCAGTATATCTTTCTTCATCTCTATCACCTTCTTCCAATATATGAAAAAGAAGCTTCAAATCGGGGCCAACTAAAAAAAACTTTATAAACTCCACGTATGGGGGCATGATGTCTAATAGTATTTCATGAATAATGTTTGTCATCCTCATGTACAAATGCGCCAAAGACTCCCCTTCAAATCTCTCCAAACCGAAAAAGGCATCAAGTGGAGACATGTCAAAATCATCTTCCATGCTGCAATTTTGATCCTCATATTGTTCATAACACATCTCATCTTCCTCACTTGCATCATGAAATTCATATAAGAACCATTGTTCAAAATCCTTCCAAGATGAGATACACTATGTAGGTAGTGATTCATATGCCTATCTCGTATTGTCTTTCAATGTCCTGACAAATAACTTCATCACCTAATCTTCTGCACCAATCTCATAGTCTTCTATGAATGTATAAAATACATCCAAGTGTTCAACGGATGACTCATCCCATTCTCCATGGAACTTTGATACAAGTTGTGAAAGTTTTGGTGATGACTTATTAAGTTCATAACTAAAATTGTTGAAATCCAATGGTCTGATGCCATCTAGAATAAAAGACTTTCTTTTAAATGATCAAATATATTTGAAAAACTATCTACCATTTCTTTCTAAGTCTTCTCTTTCATATGAGCTACTAACTGAAAATTTATTGAATAGAGTCGCCACCTCTTTCAAGAAAAACGTTGATTTGTTGACCTTCCAGGTCCTTACTTCCAATGCTTCAAAACAAACCGATACAACTACTTACTAATTATGATCTACGAAATCTGAAATTCTAGGAAACATCACAACACTTATTGTGAGCAACTCTCCCAAGCAGAGACCAATTTGTTGGTTCCCAAAACCACAGATTGGAAATCCAAGAGCGTGTCAGTTTTCAAACAAGATTCCACAATCAGTTCTAACCAAAAAACAAGAATCACCTTGATTCCCCTACATTTCAAGCTTCACTTCACCTAGGTGGGTAAACCATCTCTCAATATCTAATCACTTGATCCGAAGCTTTTCTATAGTGATTTTAAGCTTTGTGAGTTCTCTGGTTGGCAAGGTCCTTGAACTCAATCAAAGTGAAATTGAATGTTGAGTGCTTAAAATGGTTGAATGTCGAATATTTGAATTGATTAAATATTTTGTATAATGTTATGAATATTTGATTTGATGTTTGCAAGAAGGAAATATATAGATTTTTGTCTTCGAATATAGATCCAATAACTACAATTCAATGACTTAAAAAGACCACAGCCTTTGCTTATTTGGGTAATAGAGTCAACTACAATGAAGATTATCAAGTACAACTATAAAAAAATTAATAATCAAGACGCAACCAATCAAGTATATATAAACAATTTTAAACTAGTCTAGATTGCACTTTAACTCCTAGGATAGGGAGACAAACTAGTCATAGATACCGAAACAATTCAATATTGAACTATATCTAGGATAATCGAGTTTAATATGCCATAAATGATCTTGTCCACTTATTTGACATTTAAATTATTCACGGAATTTAAAGATGATTATAAAGGACAAATCAACTGCAGTTTAGATCTCCATGCCTTTTAAATAAACAAAATGACATCTTATTTAGTATTGAAATATATTTTTTGAATTTATATAAAAAGCTGTGCTTTAAACTCCTTATTCCTCCTTAAAAGTAAATATATCTCCTTTTTGCTTTTGCTTTTCAAATGTCCTCTTAATGTGCCTCCTTCAGGTTTCACTTTCCGCTTCTTATTTAAGAGATGTGACTTTTTAAAATGAAAAGATCATATCTCCTTGAAAACAAATAACTATTTTTCCTTACATAATCACACCCTTTCGGTTTTAAGTAATTTATTCAACTTAAAACATGAGCCTTTTAATCTCTTTTGTTAATATTATTGACTTTAGTTTAAGCCCCTTGAGTATTTCATTACCATGATATTACTTCACGATACTTGTTTGACTCAAACACTGCATAAGTTATTGCCTTCTATGGTGATGTGCATTATCATTTTGACATGGAACCTCTGCCTTCGCAAGTTTCGCTCCTTTGAAGACATGGTATTCACAGTGATTCATCCACGGTTCTCAGGTGGTGATATTTGTTTCCAGAACTTCATTAACATCTACCCTCAAGATGCACCAAGCGCTATGACATTTGTTCATTCGTTCAATCAAACTTCTCCTTGCTACTATTTATTTTCTTCATGCAATTCTTCAAAACTTGAAGACTTCCGACGACACTTTGTAACCGCAATCGGATAAATTGTATTACTCATCTGACTTTACCATGCAACATGACATTGGTTCCTTTTGATTTCACTGAAGTATAATCTTAATTTCTCTTCCACATACAACCATCTCATGGATTTCCCATTGCTATTTATTTGTTGTTGTTTTCATGCTACCATTCTCCAAAGTAATCAAGCTACTAGGCAAGCAAAGATCTAGCTATCGGAAAAGACAGAACGATAAGATTCCTCTATAACTCTCAGAATTCCACCATGTATTTACTTGCGTGGACAACAGCAGGTAATGAATTCTCCGTTAACGTGGATGAAAAAAATTTGTGGATTATGTTGAACACTTTCCTCCTCAACACACATCACCATATCTTTCCCTTGTTTGTTGCAATGCTGAAGCTATCCCCATAATTTTTATATTGCTTACAAGCTTACTAAAAATCCTGGTGATGCTTGAACGGTGAGGTCTCCTTTAGCAGACAGTTTGCTTGATTCAAGGAAATGTTTTGCTAGTTTGTTCATATCAGAATACAGGTGTGTATCACCACGGCTCACGACAAGAAAGGAATAGCCACAACATTGGCGCAGTCTTGAAAGCAACTCCCTAATCAAAGCATATTTATGAAGAACTCTACCTTGTTCCATGAACTGATCAAATTTGACCATAGATCTTTCATAGAAAGTTGTATACAAATTCTTCTCGGCTTCAGAAAGCTCATACTCAATTACATGGACATTGGTTGAAAGAAAAACAAGAATGTGTTTGCCATCTTTGTCAGTGTTGTCTTTTGTCCTCTATAGCATTAGTGACCTTAAAACAACCTGTACCAATTTCAACCCGTGTTCATCACCTTCCTCATAAAGTTTCTGAATTAATTTATACCACCTCCAGTAGTTCAGTTCAATGAAGAATATCAACTATCAAATATTTCAGAAACTCTGCAGGTGCTTTTACAGCCCATTCAATTGCTGTCAAGATATTCAAGGAACCAACCATAAAGGAGAACACTCAGAATTTCTGGAGCATCACCATGTTCAAGTCTTAGCAGCACAGGGTTCATACCATACTCTATCAAGACACAAATAATTGATTTCCGGATTTTAATATAATCTTTGAATTTTAGTTCTGAATCAGTATCTGTTGTGATTCTACATGCAGTTGTCAAATGGTTTAGAATTCCACATGGAGATCCATCTGGTGTGTGCACAAGACATATAAAGCCTATGACCCTGGAAACAGCCTGTGCACCATAGTGACATTTGTGCGAAGTATGTTCCTCTATGAACAGATCAAAAATGTGAAAGAAAACAGAAAAAGGCTGAGCTTCTTGGCAATGACAATCATTCCAGAACTCTGTTAAAAATCAAGACCACATTGAGTATTGAGATTTCCAGTATTTAGCATGTTTGGTGAAGATTTTTGATGATGAATTTCCCCTTCAACACATGGTGTCTCTGTTTTAAATACTCAATGTCTTCTGTTTTTGTTTATTTTTGAACGATCTTCTAGTTTACGATCAGTGGAATCAGTAGATTCTTCTTATACAAGTTTGAGATAAAATCAAATGTAGGACCAATCTGAAGCAGTAATATATAGCTTTTTTTTATACGATAGTGGAAGCAAAAATTTGGGTTCCATCACTAGGACCACCCATAAAGGCAGTAGTGAAGGCAGATGATCTATTCATTTGTGGAGGAGACTAATATTTTTACGAGATAATTGAGAAGTACAATAAGGAAAAGAAGCACCCTATAAGAAGAAATCCAATGCATTATAGTGAGTGATCCCTAATCCAACGGAACCACCAACAGTGAGGGGAAGAGGCAGTATGGTACCAAAAATATAGTGGGAGGTATATGTATGGAAGTTCCAAACGCACAGGACCGGTCCTTTGGTAGACAAAATTTTCGATCTCGAGTACTTAGGTACATGTTGCGAGAACAAGTGCTACCAATCATTTTTGCACACTTGTATATTGTTGTATGCGTCAAAAGTAAAGGTTCACAATCAGGAAAAGAAAGGAACAAAAGTAAAACAAAAAGAGATGTTGGAAGGACCCAAAAGGAAGTGGCACAAAATACAAGAAACAAACAAAGGAAGGAAGAAAAGATTGAGGACTAAAAAGGAAAAGGAAAAACGTTGAAGGTGCAACAAATGACAAGGTACAGAAGACAAAGGAAATTTATCTAAAAGTTACAAAAGTAACCTAAACCTCGGAAAAGACCAATATGATTAAATAGGAATTCAACTAAACGGTAAAGTTGAGGGTGTGCACAGAGGAGGATCAAACAAGAAGACAATATACCGTACGAAAAAAGACCATATGCGGTAGGATGGAAGGCAAACGAATAAAGTCATACGCGTACAAAGGACTGCATCAATTGTTTATATGGAAAGAGAAAACATTCATTGTACGCCAAAAGAGGAACATCGTATGGGAACAACATGTACACCAGTCCAAACACTTTGTATGTCATACCTAACAAGATGGCACACACACCTTATTGAACAGTTTGTATGCCTAGTTGGATATCATGCATGTACGTCGAAGGAAGCATTGAATAGGACCCGCATGCAAAAGGACACACGTAATATGGATGAAAAGAAACAAGCAGACTCATAAGGCACAAGTATTGCCTGATTTAGCAGCAGTTCAGGCCATAGCATAAATCTGGTGGAGGACGATCCTTGAAAAAATCTTGAAGATGGTGAAAGGCAATTTTGGAAACCCTCGTAATGGTATAATCAAGATGGGCTATAAAAGGTCAGGAGTGGCCAAGAAAACAACAAAAGGGGCAATGGCAACAGCAAGAGAAAGAAAAATAAAGCCCAGGTAGAAGAAGTTACAGCTGCAAGTATCATGTTCGAAGGAATCAGTGGTACAGAATGCAAGAACTGGTCAGAAGGCACAGAGGACAAGAATCACCCATTGCAGGCTGCATTAAGGAAATGTGAGGTAGAAAAAATCATTTTTATGCCCATTTTCTATTTAAAGGAATTTGAATCAGTACTAAGAACCATGGTACATGGGTATAAAAAAAAGACACATAAATTTGCCATATAATATTTACAACAGAATGTGGTAGTGTCTTATTCACCAAAAGAGTTTACCAAAGTATTTGGGGTACTAAACAAAGGGCATCAGGCCATAAAACCCTCTTTCAAAATGACCACAAGTAATAAGAACCAGTTACTGGAGCTCATATGATGGTCAGACATAACAGAGAAACAACGGGAGAGTATTTGAAAAGTATCCTTATGAGTATTAGGAAAATATCTTGTTAGGGATACTACAGAACTCCAAATACGTACAAAATTACAACAAGCTCGAAGTGACTTACACCAACATTCCCATCTAGCACCAAACATCATAAGCAGTGAGCCAACATCAAAGGATGTACATGAACAATTTTGACAAGATTGGTTAAATGGATGTCTAAAATAACAATGTCTCTAGAGCACTACATTGACCTAAAGATGAAGTACTTGACTGAAGAATATAAAGGTTGTCACCTTAACCTAGGGAGAAAAAAGTGCCAGCCCTTGGATGAACAAAAGAAGGATAGTTCCAATATTGCATCAAGAACTACACACACACACACACATCAATCCAGAATTCATTAGAGGCATTGGAGGTTGTTACGTCAACGGAAGAAAGAATGTAGTGTAAAGACTTAGAAAAGATTAAGCTGATTCATCGAGGACAACAAGAAGTAGAGATTCAAAATATGATCACTAAGCACTTCAAGGAGTTAAAGATACCACAAGAGAAAATAGTTTTTGACAACTTTAAAGGAATAGAAGCAGTTGACTCTTCATGTGTTTCTTGTATCACAAATGAACCAAGTACATGGACTCATAGGCTCTTGAGTTTGATCTAACATAGTCTCAAAGATACTCGCTGGTAAATTATATTGTAGAGCTGGAATCAAGAAGCCATTATTGAGATTATGTAAAGGATGTCAACCGAAATTCTCCTTCAGTCCTTAAAGAAGACTTAGCATCCATGGTTGTGAATGAGTTGAATAACAATTCTAGTGCAAGTAAATCAGAAGTCATGAACATCATGTATCCAATCCTATCACCTTGAATTTGATAAACAAGGGAATATGACGTTGAAGGTATGGAGAGACTAAATACAAAAATAGTAAACAAGGATAGAAGAACAGTTAGAGGGCATGAAACCCTAAATCATTATGATGAAGAGGATAATTCAAGAAGTATAGAAGAGAACTCACCAACAAAATTACAAGGCATGGTAATGGAGCACTTCA
Organism: Cupressus sempervirens; assembly: GCA_028749045.1. Lineage (NCBI taxonomy): Eukaryota > Viridiplantae > Streptophyta > Pinopsida > Cupressales > Cupressaceae > Cupressus > Cupressus sempervirens. The sequence continues at coordinate 885,199,991 of CM053785.1, read as the reverse complement.
TGGAACCAATTGACAACAAAAGAGATGATAGCTGAAATGTTGTATAAAGAAATCAGACAAGTAAACGTTGGAAAAAGCTAAGTTTGATTTTATAAGCAAAGATAATCTTCAACTAATTCATGACCCTTCATTTGAAATTGAAATGGGCAAAGTTCATGAGAACCCACTCTTTGATTTGAAAGAATAGGCTACTTTGAACTTGCACAAAGGCAAAGATGAAAACAAAACATGGGGCCCTAGTGTAACTCATATCAATGATATATGGAAAAAAGTTTTGAGCCAAGGGACAAACCCTAACAATATGGACCCTAAACACTATCCATTCAAACTAAAAAAGGATGTAATATAGTAAAGGATTATTTCCTTGGGTCAAAGATCAAAATTTGTTTGTTTGGGTTTCATAGAAAAGGCCAGTCATACTTCCACACTATATCTTGTGCAATCTAAATATTAATGTTTTTGTGCTCCAAATAAGATGCCAACAATGGAAAGTCAACTAAACAATATAACATTTCTAAGTTCATGGAGATCAATAATTCAGATTTCTATCTTCATTGCAAGGGATAGTGATCCCTCGCAACATTTTATGTCACTCATGATATCATGGACCATAATTAATGCAATAATCCACAAACACACACACATATATTCTTATTTAATTATTGTGAATATCATAAGTTGATAACAAATCTATGGAATTTACTAAAAATGTACTATTGATCAATACACATAAAGAAGAATCTGTTATTAATGCTAATATTAAAATACTTTGAATATAAGAAACATAATAAGACACAATATTAATAATTGATCTATTTACAATTAATATTAACTCATATTAGTCTTGATAATATTAGTACTTAATAGCCATAAATATTAGCAATCAATACTATTACTCAATACAGCTAAGAAATATAATTAATAAATATATATAATCACCCAATCTCTATTAATCAACTATTGATGCATGTCCCCAATCCTACATAATATCCACTGAATTATAATAATCGACTTTATTGGTAAAACATATTGGCTCCACTTTGAATAATCAATTAATCACCCCTTTGCGTTGAGGCGCCTACATACAATGGTGTCGGCATTGTGCATACCCGATCACCATTCAAAAGGTGACTATTGAGGTCCATATTAAGGGAAGGGCATTTGTCGAATGGGATAAGGAACATGGAGAAGTAGGTAAGTGAGAGGTGGATCGAACCCATAAGAAAAGTTTTTAAAAGAAAAAAACAAAAAGGGTATATCTATACAGGGAGTAATGGAATGAAGGACGGGTCACATAAATGAGCAACGCTAAGGAGAGGAATAAACTTTTAAGAACGCTTTATATATACACACACCAAAGCATATTCAGTGAAGGTAAAGATAAAACAATTTAGTACCAACATTTTAGGGGAGTTTAATATCAAATGATAAAAGTAAAGGGAGGTGGTGAAATCACAAGCCATAAATAAAGACTTCAACATCTACACCAGCCAATACAAAAAGTGATAAGGGATGAAGAGACATTGAACGATAACAAAGGAATATACTTAGCAACCAAAAAAAGTGGAAAAAAATCAAGGAAGTAAAGGGATGATAGGACAATAACAATAAGGAGTATTTATTAAAGATAAGAAGTGTTGCAAGGTATAAAGGATTGGTAATTAATTAAAGTTAAGTGGTGGAACTAAAATATAAATAAATAGGTATATAAGGGTAAGCTCACCCTAATATTATTATTGGGAGGGAAATAAATTAAGCATTCTTAGCCTTCATATAGGAAGAAAATATTTTAGATGTTAGAGCATACATCATGTTATGAAATAAATCTTGTTTACCTCATAAAAGAATATAATTGTAGTTTGCATCTCAAATCCAAAACATTTATGCAAATAAATAAGATCTAATCCAAATCCGAGAGTTAGAAGCGAATCAAGGGTAGATCCCAAGTAGGGTCATAACCATAGTAACTAGACTTGCCGCGAGTCACCCGGGTGAGCAATTCGAGTTACCACTACCGGGTCAAAATAACCCATGACCCTAACCTGCCAAGTCATGAAATATTCTATATTTCTCTAAGGTATTTCTATTAATATACCCTGACTCGCCGAGTCACTACCAAGTCATGACTGATTCTGAGCCGAGTCACGAGTTGAATCGCCCTTGCCGAGTCCGAGTCAAGTCCAAGTCTCGTTACTTTGGTCATAACACATGACTACATGAACAAATGGGATTATCCATTGAAATTTTTGAAGAAATATTTCAAAGTTACAAAATTCTGAGGAACACAACCAACAATAGAATCACTTTCAGTTAGAGGCATTAGCATTGGATTACTAAATCAGAGAAGCACACCACTAGCATGATGGTTCACTCCCAAGACTGATTTCGAAATCAAGAATTCAGAAGACCCACAAAGAGTATAGTAAAGGAGCTATTATAAGGTTAAGTGTAGAATAATCTATAGAACATGAGAATATTATACCACTTAACAAAAATACTCAACAAAACAATATTTCAAAACGTTGCGATCCAAGAATCATAGCTTTAAGAATGCTTGTGGGTAAGCATTTTTAAAGGAGGGGACACTGTGATGTCCTTGTCCTTAAAGCAGTAGCACAAAAACAATTGATATATTTGAGCGACAGTCCTTGAGCACCTATATCTAGTTAGTAGGAAGTTAGAAGATGATGTACATAGCCAGTTGTTAGTAGAACAATAAGATATTCATCAAATTATAAGTATTATGGATAACGATTAGTCCAAAAAGGATATTGAGAAAAATGTTAACCACATAAAGTATGAGAGCAACTCCATTGGATAAGACGATCAATATTATATAACGATCAATACTATCATCAGTTGCCATGTCCCTTTATTTAATAAGGAAACTAATCAATATTTTGGACCCAGTTGTGCCTTGTGTGCTACTCTATCTTAGATTGGACCCATTGCAAATAACTCCTTGCGGCGTTGTTTTAAGCTGGCCAATCAACTTGTTCCAATCTACAAGAGGGTCATACATCTATTAGTGTACTTGGAGAAATTGGATATCATTGATCATCTATCTCATTGTTTGTTCTTGATTTTTCAGATTGACATTGGGCCTCTTGGTTTGCAATTTTGGAGGTCTTGCCCCAGTGTACCAATATTTTCAAATTTTTGAAGTCTTCTTTCGAAGACAAATTTGTAAGGATTGGATATATATCCAATAAATCCATAATATAAAAATATTTGTAGCATTGCGAGATATAGAGAGAACTGAAGAATATCATTATACTCGATGTTGCTACTAGGGTTTCATTCCTTTCCTTACATTTACAATATAGTATATTGGTGATAGTCTAATTTGCAAATTATAATCTTGGCAGTTGTATAGCTAAGCAAATTTAATGGATAATCAATATATGAAGTACCATGTTATGTATCTCAGCATTCCATAATCAGTATTTGCATATTTCCTTGGGCATTAGATCATTGGTCATAATTACGGCTTCACAACAATATAAAAATATCTCATATAAATCATCTGGCTATTGCCACCATGGAAGCCACCTCTACTAGCAAGGATCTACATATTCCGCGTGACACACAATCAAACAATATAATCATACTCCTAGTTTAGGAGTATTGCGGCAAGAGCCATTTACAAAAAATCATCGTCAACTGAGAAAGATCGCACTATAACAGCAAAAGAGTTCAATGGAGATCACATAGTTCTTTGCGATAGTATCAATTTTCAGTTTTCACGTATAGTCTATCGAAGGTGTTTCTAGGCCATGAAATAATCAAAAGACTGGATCATCATCAATTTTGTATTGAACACCAAAACGAGCTACTTAAAATGGATGTCATGGGCTACTTAACAACTCATTGCAATCAAGTAGTTGTCACCAATTGTAACTTTGTTGGTCGGTTGTAGATGCTAATGCAATGTAATAACGAAAATGTAACTCGTGTTGGCATCCTGAAGTCCTTATTCTAGAGATTGCAAAGGTCCTCTAGAATTTCAATGCAAATTTAAAGGAGGTTGTATTAGAATGGATATCATAGGGGTCAGTGACCAACAGATCCACAATGGGGAAGATCTTTTTAAGATACCAATCATCATGTACAAGAGAGATATCTAATTAAAGCACATACATTGCAAAGAGATAGATTAAGACTTGGGGCATCAATTAATAATAATGGTATAAACATCATAGCATCGATGAAGATAACTAAGGATCAATATGAATTAACGAACATCTAATATAAACAATTTTTCAAGATCAAATATGATCATAAGGGCAACCGGCTTAGGCACAAACGAAGTCTCAATGGAAGCCATCAACCAATATTACACTACAACATATTGATGATGATTTATCGATATTCAAAACTAATGCCAACACAGATAATTAATATTGCTAACTATTGATTATCATCTATATCCATTAATCGATGTAATATGAAGGAACATTGTATTGACTAAACAGTGATCAATGTGAATAACGTTAACCACCTTACTGATGACTAGATAATCTATGTTACGATTAATTTAAAAGAAGGCATGATAACAAGTATGGATATCTTAATGAAGAGGTACATTGCTAATTAAGCAATTATAATAATCAAAAAACCAATTGGGAAAAGGCATGAAGACAGTGTGTAATGAAATAACTTGCACAATAGAAGAAATAATATGAAATATTATATAAATACTTGATAATAGCTGATATTAATAGGCCACTTTGAGGGGGCAACCTCCAAATATCTCCAATGAGAACACACTTCAAAATACGATCATGAAATAAGACTCACAACCTCCTATATATACCTAATTATGCTTAGGTTGAATAGACACAACCCTTCATAACACCTAGGCCGACTGGCCTACCTAAATTATAATATATTAATGATAATATGACTTAATTAAGGATTAAGATAGCCACAAGTTGACTATTCATAACCCTATATACAATAATATTAAAGGCATAGCATGCCCCCTCTCTTGAAAGAAGCATTGTCCTCAATGCTAACCAAGTGTGAATTCTTTTGAATGAACTCCTCATCCTCCCATGTGGCCTCTTCAACTAGTAAATTCTTCCATTGGATGAGATGCTGAGTCAGGGTTTTGTTCCTCATCTTCTTCGTGCGTGTTTGAAGAATGCACTCTAGTTCCAAAATTATTCTTCCTTCTTCATCAAGTTCTGGTAGTACTACTTGAGTAAGAATATTCTACCCAATTACCTTCTTCAAACAAGAAACATGAAAAACTAGATGTATCTTTGTTGTTGGTGGCAACTCAAGCTTGTAGGCAACACTACCAATCGTTTGCATGATTTGGTATGGTCCATAATATCTTGGAAACAACTTATTATTCTTTTTCTTGTTGCTTCATTGAGATTTGTTTATAAGGCTGCAATCTCAAGAAGACCCAGTCCCCAACTTCAAAATTTCTTTCACTACAATGTTGGTCTGCTTGTTGTTTCATTCGATTTTGTGCCATAGCTAAATTCTCCTCGACTCCTAAAAGTACCTGTTGTTGATGAAGCAAGTGATCCTCTACTGCTTGAACTCTTGGTGACACCTTTAATGATGATGTGATTGAAGGAGGATGATATCCATAAAGTGCCAAAAATGGAGACATTTTTGATGAGCTATGAAAATAAGTATTGTACCACCATTCTACAAGAGGTAGCCAATCTACCCATTGAGATTGTTTTTCTGAAGTGAAACAACGTAGATATCCTTCCAAACATTTATAAACCACCTCAATTTGCGATTGTGGATGGTATGAAGAACTATGAGCCAATTGAGTACCCAAACATGAGAATAAATCTTTCCAAAAGTGACTAGTAAAGATAGGATCACGATCACTAACAATAACCTTAGGTGTCCCATGTAGCTTTTGGATATTCTCCAAGAAAACTTTTGCCACTATACTTGTTGTAAAAGGATGTGATAATGCAATAAAATGTGCATATTTAGTGAGGCGATCAACTACTACCATCATGACATTATGACCTCTAGATTTGGGAAACCCTATGATGAAGTCCATGGATACCTCTTCCCAACGTTGGCTAGGAATAGATAAAGGTTGCAAGAGACCTGGTGTCTTAATTGTTTCCTCCTTATTTCTTTGACAAACCAAACATTCAGCCACAAACTTTTGAACCTCACCTTTTAGCCCTTCCCAAAAAAAATCCTACTTGACCCTATGATATGTCTTCAAAAATCTCGAATAACCACCAACTGAGGACTTATTTAGTTCTTTGAGAATCTTGTGTTTAAGAGTGGAATTATTTTAGAGATACAAGTGCTCTTTATACCAAAGAATATCCCACTTTAAACAAAACTTATCTGAACTACTAAGGTCACTTTTTATTTGCTAGATGAGATTACTTGTTGCAACATCATTTTTCCACTCTTATTTGGCTTCTACCACCCAATTTTCTTGTAATATTGAAAGGGCACACAATAAGGCTTCATCTTTTTCATCCTTCCTAGAAAGTGCATCGGCCACAATATTTTCCTTCCCTATCTTGTATACAATTTCAAAGTCATATCCCAACATCTTAGTGACCCATTTTTATTGTTCTTCTGATGATACTCCTTGTTCCAAAAAATATTTTAGCTATCATGATCTGTCGTAACCTTGAAGTGTCAACCCATTAAATAAGGCCTCCATTTTTTAACTACATGAAGGAGTGCTAACATTTCCTTCTCGTAAATAGGTTTGAGTTGATTTTTACCTTTTAATTCACAACTCTCAAAAGCAATTGGTCGACTTTCTTGCATGAGAACTGCTCCTATCCCATTTCCAAAAGCATCACATTCCACAATGAATTCCTTGTTAAAGTCTGGAGTGGCAAGCATTGGAGTTGTACACATAGCCTTCTTCAATTGCTCAAATGATACATTAGCAGATTCATTCCAATGAAAAGAATCCTTCTTCAATGTGCTACTATATGACCATTATTCTTCACAAATCTTCTATAGTATTCTGTCAATCCAGAGAAACCCCTCAACTTCTTAATAGTTTTTGGAATAGGTCATTCCATGATAGCCTTAACTTTGTTAGGGTCCACCTTTACTCCTTCATGTGAAACTATGTTTCCCAAATACTCCACCTCCGTAAGACCAAAAGCACACTTTGATGGCTTAGCATAGAGTTGATGATCTTTGAGTAATTGCAATGCTTGATCTACATACTGCAAATGTTCTTCCCAAGTCTTGCTATAAATTAATATATCATCAAAAAACACTAACACAAACTTTCTCAAGAACTTCTTAAAAATGGATTTCATCAAACTCTAGAATGTAGATGGTGCATTGGTAAGACCGAATGCCATCACCGAAAATTCATAATGACCTTCATTAGTTCGAAATGATGTCTTACAAATATCTTCCTCCTCAAACTGAATTTGGTGATAACGAGATCTAAGATCTAACTTGGTAAAATGCATAGCTCCATTTAATTCATCTAGAAGATCATCAATGACTGGAATAGGAAACTTATATTTAATGGTGTACTTGTTGAGCACTCTATAATCTAGACACATGCGCCAAGTTTCATCCTTCTTATGCACTAGCACAACAGGTGAGGAGTAAGCACTTTGGCTATGCCTAATAATTCCGTTATCTCATTTTTTTGTTATGTGTGGGTACCTATAAGGCCCAATGTTAGGTGGCTGACTCCCTGGAACTAGTTGTATAGCATGGTTATGATCCCTCTTAGGAGGAAGTCCTTTAAGCATATCTCCAAGAATCATTGAGCGACGATCAATTATTGCTTGTAAATCTGGATGATTAAAAGCATTAGATTGAGAGACTTCTAATGAACATAGCTGGGCCACAAATCCATCCGCACTTTTCTTAAGAAGTTTTTGCATTTGATGAGAGCTTACCATCTGTGGGGATTTTGCCTTCAATCCCCTTAGCTCCACTACCTTTCCTTGTGATTGAAATCACATGAATAGTTCTTGGAAGTTCATCTCAATTGTTTCGAATGTAGTAAGCCATTATATTCCCAAAACAATATCTGTTGCACCCATGGATATCGCATACATTGGGGTATCCAGTTGATAATCTCTCATGGATAATTTGATGCTATGACACTTTCCTGAACTAATTGTGCCCCCATCTGCAGTCAAAACCTGAAACTCTGGGGTTGGATATATAAAACAATTTAGAAGAGTTGCCAACTTTTTGTTGATAAAATTATGAGTACTACCTGAGTCGATCAACACTGTTACTTTCTGCTTCTTTAAGAAACCCACTACCTTGAGAGTTTGTAGTGCACTGAATCCTAAAAGTGCATGACAAGAAATGATTGATTGAGAATCATGTGATTCCTCACCTGACTCCCTATTCTCCTCTATTATGGGTTCATCCTCTTCTTCCTCACTTGGACCTTCAATATAGAACAATTTCTTTTCACTACATTTATGTCCTAGACTATATTTGCTATCACAATTGAAACACAACCCTTTTGCTCTTTTCTCCTCAATTTGTTATGGAGTCAACCTAGTAGGTTGAGGAAGATAAGGTGTTGAATATCCTTTGTCTCTTGTCACATTAGCCCCTTGCTTTCTAGGAATCAAGAAATTCTCCTCTACCCTACATGCCAATATAAAATACTCATTTACTGAACTGGGACAAAACATGCGTACCTCATGTTGAATGTGATCCTTGAGACCACTCAAGAATAAATCATTCAAATTCTTCTCTATAATTGTATCCACTCTTAAGGATAGATTTTCGAATTGTTGAATATAATCCTTAACTGATCTTGTTTGATGAAGCTTAGCAAGTTGGCTAAAGAAGTTTTCTGTCACACTATTGCTATATTGTGCTTGGAGTTCTTTTGTAAAAATTGACCATGATGCAGTGAGACCCTTTTTCCTCCTATGAGTATAAAGCCAACGATACCAAATGAATCGATCTATTTCTAGATATAAGGAAACCATCGTAACTTGTTGTCCATATGGGGTTTGATGTACTTCAAAAAAATTCTCCGTTTGATTTATCCATGTTAGAAGATCCTTGCCATCAAATTTGTCCATATCCACCTTTGGAAATAAATTCCTAAATCCCATAAGATTAATAAAAAATTTCATTATTAATCGACTTGAAGGTTTCACCTTGATTTCTTGAAGGCTTCTTCCTCGTTTCATTCATATAGGTGCTTAACATGCTTCGTATATCTGATATATCTCCTCGTAGGTCACACATATCCTTCTTAACCTCTTCCTTGAACTTACTAAGTTCCTCATTGGGATTACTATCCTTTGCTGCTTCCCAATCTTGATCAAAGGATTTCCCCGGTGTGGTAGAATTCTTTTTGCCTCTTGTTGGAGGCCCTGTCATGATGGAAACCAATGTTTTTGAAATAAATCACACAAATGAAATGTAAATTCTCTGATTTTTTATTTTTTTTACTGTAACTTGGGCCAAGAAATCCTTACTCGGAAAAAATCCCCAAAAAAAAAAGCAAATTTGCTAACTTGAAAGAGAAATTTCCTAATTTTACAATATCTTGCTTATTTTCGTTTTTCAATTTCTCCAAGCTTTGAATTTAGGCTTCTCTACTATGTATTGAAAAACCCAATACAAGTTATACTCCAATTCGGCAGGATGTGAGAGATATGAAGATCTCAAAAAATTGTGTAGAAATAGTAATTTTGCAATAATTTCCTCAAATTTGCTCCAATTTGTCTAAATTTTCGACTATAGCTTCTTTAATATGGTCTTCAAAAACCCTTTAAAAATCTTTGAAAAATTCGCTAAAATCTGAAAGTTATGCTCTTCCCAAAATCAACCCAATGTTGAGAAAAAATCTTGCCTCTATGGTGCCCAGATCATGCTCTGATTATACCACTTGTAATGAAATAACTTGCACAATAGAAGAAATAATATGAAATATTATATAAATACTTGATAATAGCTGATATTAATAGGTCACTTTGAGGGGGCAACCTCCAAATATCTCCAATGGGAACACACTTCAAAATACGATCATGAATTAAGACTCACAACCTCCTATATATACCTAATTATGCTTAGGTTGAATAGACACAACCCTTCATAATACCTAGGCCGACCTACCTACCTAAATTATGATATAATAATGATAACATGACTTAATTAAGGATTAAAATAGCCACAAGTTGACTATTCATAACCCTATATACAATAATATTAAGGTCGTAGCATAGTGATAAGTTGTGATAATCCTATATTGACATAATTAATTCTCTAAATATTTTAGTCAATGATATCAAACCAAATAAATATTATTGATGAAAGTATCAATCGATATTGTTAAAGAATAATAATCAATGATAACTCAATACTCGATAATATAAAAGATAATATAAAAATATAAGTCAATATTAAAATTCATCTGTTTTACACCAATACTTGATTTTATATTTATATAGTAATAAGTCATAAAAGATATAATTGATCAATACATAATATATAAATAGAAATTGATAAATTAAGAATATTTTGTATATAGTGACCGCTAGACCAAAAGGTCATGACTTTTGGTCAATGACTCATAGATTCCCCTCGCTCATATAAGAGTAAGAGCAGGGAAGAAGAACAAGGCACCAACCGGGAGACAAGGAGAAGAACATAAAGACAAGATAATTGTTTCTGCACAAGTCATTACCAATTAGAATGTGAGTAGATCAGATAGTATGAATGGAGAGAAAAGACCCAACAAAAAGTGAAATGAACAAGAGAGAAACAAAATAAAATCCCTAATGTCAACAGTAGAGCACAAGGAATCCATCGAATAAGAATAGAAAACATCTGAATTCCTCTCATGGCTGATGGAAACTAACTCGCTCCACAAATACATACGTACAAAGATAAGAGAGAAGATGACAATGTGAATCAAATAAATCGAATGGTGGATCCATGTCAGTACCCAAACCACCTCGTGTTGGAAATAAGACAAGTACAGGAAAACAATAAACAAACAATATATTATATAACAACGACGGATAAGCAAATAAGACACAGAGGATGAAGGAATAGGAAGGAGATTGTATAAATCAATATCCAGAGAAAATAAGACAAGGTTGCTACGTAGAGGATTAAAAGCCACAACACAAGAATAAGGGAGAGATGAACCAAAGACAATTACAAGCAAGGAAGCGACAGGATACCAACATGGATTACATACAAGCAATGCAGATTTGGAGAAAACGTGATAGAAGGATATTAAATAGTGTTCTGATGAATAAATAAATAAGCCAATATAAGAAATGATACCAAGCACATTGACTGGCAGTTGCAGTCACGTGGAACAAGTATAGCAGATTACAAATAGTAGTAAAGATAGCAATCAAAGTCATAGTTATTTGAAAGAAAGTATTAGAAAGAAGACAACATATAATCCGTGATGCTATAAGAAAAATAAGCATAGATGTAACATCTGGTTTTCCCGAGTCCAAATTAACATCTATCATACTCAAGAATACGGTTATAACTTCAATTTCATAGGCAGACGGTTACATCATTCATGTTCATATGAATAAGATTTATCATTAAAATCAGTTAGACAAAATTTCTTAACTAAAAAAACCTGAAATACCATCAAACGAAATTACTACAGAAATTAAAAACCACATACCTTGGAAACTAAGATCGAAATCAATACTAGGGATGCTTCTGCAACTACCTAGGTTAGTCTACAATACCAATTTAACAATATCACATGACGACTATCATCTAAAAACCGCTATCTCAAAAACAAATAATAATTACAATTAAATACCACTAAATTTAAAATTAGGGCATCACATACCACTATATCAGTTAGGGCATCATTTACCATCGGTTCATTTAGGGCTTTTGATACCGCTATATCACTTAGGGCTATCGATACTACTGATTCAGATAGGCCTTCCGCTACCACAAATTCAATTAGGGCTTCCGCTACCACGAAATTCAATTAGGGTTTCAATCATCACTCAATCAATTAGGGCTTCAGGTTCCTTTCTTTCCGATTGCTTAACTGTGACAATATCTCAAGATTAGAAATATACTTATATTCAATATTCATATAAATGAAAAACAATCCACGAATCTATCTCTTGCATCTAGGTGTAAAATAATGGTAACAATGAAATAACTCAATTTAATCTTACATCCTCATAATTAAAAGTGATAATACCTATTTCCAATAAACAACTGACTGCATAACTTATCACTGTCTGATGCACAACTGACATCTTAGAGAGAGGTGAAACATTGCCAAGGGTTTAACCACCCAACCTCGGACCACAACTTGTCCTCACACAATCCCTAACGAGAAAGGCCCTCCCTACCCGGAATAGACAGGGGTCATCTTGCCATCCACTGGGCTTCTTGGTAATTAACTCACCATACAACTTGGCAACAGGAGATCTTAATAACAGGAATATGCATGAGCTATTAATTAATTCATATTAATTGATAAATATTGAAATGTCATAATTGATACTGATTCATATTATTGATGATTCCTTTTTCACACCTCATCACCCATCTTCTTGGCTACACAGTCAGGTGAGTTCCTTGTATTTGGAATCCTCAGAGCTGACGGCTCTGTTAATTATTCAAGAAGATTACTTACATACAGCATTATACACTTTGTGATTACATAATTATTTTCTTTTAAGATTTCAAAATTGAATGTTTAATTAATTTAATCATAATTGATTTATCTTCCACATTCTTGCAGATTAACTCCACTTCTTCACCATTTCATTACTTCTCTGCCAGTGAATTTCACGATGTTAATAGTATTCTTAATTTGTTCGAAAAACTATAATAGCAATTGCATTGAAGCTGAATCACTTAAACAATCAGGTTTTTAAACACTACTATTTGAATTCAAAAATGATGCATTCTCATGGATACTCGAAGATTGATCTCTTATGCACATTAGGAAAACAACAAGTAGTAAATATATATATATATATATATATATATATATATATATAGTTCTCAACTATCATGCCTAGCTGGCTAAGAACGGATATCCAATCAGAAAAGAAAAGAGTTGGAACACATATATAATTCATTCTCTAACCTATCATTATGTATTGACTAAAAATAGATATTATCCTCAGTGAAAAACAATACTTTACCGGGTGTTGGTATTCGTCTAGACAATCCTACATAGCATGATACTAAAAAAAACTGATGCACTCATATGTAAAAGACATGGGACAATAAAATTAGCATTGTATTGTCATGAAATATCATTAAAGGTAAACCTACAAAGCAGAGCACTAACTTTCGGTTTAACAATGTGAAAAGAGAGTAAAGAAAGAATAAACAAGCATCAAATTGGACTTAGCAGAAATTACATGAATTGTTTGTGCAAACTTTCTACACCTCCTCACCATTCAGGCCATCAAGAGGGTCATTCCTAGGTGCTCACAAGTTCATTTCCTTGGATTTTGTTTTACACCTCTTCACCCTAACATGCATCATTGTTAGTGAACTCCTCGGTGTTTAATTACATGATTTCATCTCTTTGTAATATGAACAAATTATATACACATTTATGTTTTTAATCCTGAATCTGAGATATTTACTACTCATGATTGATATCCTTATTGCTTATAAGATTCCATACATTATGCTATTACTTGGAACTCGGTCTATATGGAATTAATGCATGAATGGTGCGAAATATGGAATAAAAAAACTAACACGTTGTTGTGACATATGCACTCGGCTTTTGGTCTCTAAATGGGCAGACAGACTTTGCTTTATATACTTTCAGAAGTGTGCGATTCACTATACAGCAAATAAAAATAATGTGTTATGAAGTCATGCGATTCATCAGACTAGCGCTAAGGAAACATTCATACAAAATGGAGTCATGCGTTTCCATCAAACTCAGTATTAAGAAACATAAATAGCAAAATCGTGGTTCAGTTGTCTTCTTACTCGGCTTAGCAGATATATCCTGGAATGCTCTAGTTATGCAAACTCGATGACTCTGATTTCCGCAGCAAGGAGCGTGGAAGAAAAGGAAAAGAATGCAGAGATTTTCAATCGGTAAATCTTAGAAAGAGCCACTGTCAGTAGGGAGAAAGAAAGGAGATGAAGATAAAAAAGGTGTTGTGACACGACTATGAAACTCTATAAAAGAAAGAGGCTTGACTCTCCGGCTAACTTCAATTACAAGAATCCATTCGAATTCCAATAATTAAATTGACTATGAAGAGAGAAAAGAATAAAGGAAAAATAAGTTGGAAAGAAAATTTGGAAAATTATAATTTGAAAATTATAATAATTCAATTATTATAATGTACAACTAAACATCACTCTATTAAATTATTAAAATATAATGATGCCAATTCATTTTTATATTTAAATGCACGTTTATAAATATTTACTAAAATGATATGATGAAAGATAAATTAAAATTCTTTAAGATACGTTTTATATTTTAACTCGATTATTTTAATTAAATTATTTATTAAATAGCTCATGCGGGTCCCGCAGATGTATTCTGTTCCAAATCGCTAAGTCCTCTACCCATCTACTCAATGATGGTGATGCTCCTGCCTAATTCTTTTTTGACAATGCTTCCACCCCTTCGACGTGTTTTCTGAAAGGAAATTCTCCTGTAATTAAATTATAAATTATTTAATCATAAATATTCGTAACGGTTAACCTTCATCTCAATTCCATGAATTAGTGATTAACGATCATCTAACATATTATCTTCACTTGAAATCATAACAATTAACCATCTTACCTTTTTGCCAAATTATAACGAATTAAACTGCCAACTGACTTCATCTGAACCTCAACAGCTATATTCTAAATTAGGTCAAAAATTGGGATGTAACAATAGAGACACAACAACAATACATAAAAATTATTAGAAGACTAATCATTATATATGTAGGTCCATTTTCCAGAACTAAGGAATACTTTAAGAATATAAAGTGAGACTAAAGGAAAAGTAAGGTCATTGAAGATCAAGTGTAGTCCCAAAGTCAATATGGAGGTATATCATAATTCTTTATTTTTATAATGAGATAAGTATTTTATAATTCTCATAGAGAACATGTTTACATCCAATTATGGATGTTGAGTTTCTCTAGCAGGGAACTCGGAGGCTAGAGGGTAGTCACTTTTGAATGTGGACTTATTCTAAAGGAAAACTTAGAGATCAAAGGGCATTCTTGTTTGAATATCGGGATTGGAATACAAAGAGAGATTTGTAGAGAATCTCTTAGAGACAATATATCTTGTGGTGGTCAAAATATTCATATGTCAGAGATGAGAGACTTGGTAGAGGTGGGATCTCTACCAAGTAGTGTTACCAATGATCCCGAAAGAGGCCTTAGGAAGTTGCTCTTTATATGACAATTGCCTAATCGAGAAGAAATTCTCAATAGAGGGTTAGGTGATCTGAGAAGAGTTTCTTCCAAGGGATTAGGAAGGGTTAGAGGGGATAGTTTTTATACTGTTAGTTCAATATTTCTAACATATTTTTATACATGTTTTTTTATTGTGCTCACGATTTGTTGTAGGTTTCAACATTCCATTCAGGATCCAAACGAGGGGACATTACATAAGTAAGGAGACTAATTGATAGAGATAACATAACTACTTACATGAGGAAGGATGTGTTTATCAAAAGAATCAGATCGGTTGAAATGCAAGTCTAAATTTGTCATGAAGTGCTGTGATTAGGAAGTGATTATGAAGGGGCATAACTCATGTCTGTTGGGTGGATATTTTGCAATCAACAATTTTGGGTAAAAATTCAGTCGCAAACCAGGATGACTAGTGACAACGTGTGAGACAAAGTCTTTCCTACTTTAAAGGGAAGGCTCCCCCTTCTTACTGTTCCTTGGATCAAATCAAGGTAAGCAAGAAGTTGAGAGATTTTGAAAAATGAGTGTTACCAACATCCTTTCTTCTTAACTTTCAAGAAAGAATCCACTTACTCATGGAACGAGTAATGGGCAGGGTGAATCTCTAACTACACTTCTATCAAGAGCTGCAAACAATGATACCGATAAACCTTCACTAACTCAAAGGCTAGCTGAAAATGTACCGGTTTGGCTCCAAGTCCGTTCGTACATCTATATGGAAAAACTTTACAATTAGGGCACAAAGACTCCTAAAAATAAGAATAACTTAACTATTTTGCAAATTAAGAAAAAAGTATAAGCTACAGATAAAGCTTCTAGCTATATATTTTCGCAATTGTTTTTGGTCAAAGCTCCAGCTCCAATTGCTTTTTAACTCTTTTATTTTCAATTCAAAAGATACAATTACCAAGAACACAAGATAAGATTTATCAAAGATAACTTAGATGAATTCTAGACAAAGCTTATAACTCACACAAGTAACAATCTTAATCAAAGTTAAGTCTCAAATGCTCCTTTGTATTCACTTTTCTCTCAAAATAGTGCTACACAAACAAAGTTCTGCTGGCACAATTTCTTCAAAGCTCTCTTACATAAAAATATAGATGATTTTTACAATGAAGGGGCACTCCTTTATATAGGCACAGGAGTTGAGAAAAAGATGGAGGAAAAAGTGGAAGCAACTCAACCAATTTTGACCTAGTCTAACTAAAAGAGAAATTATAGGGTTACATGCAACTCTTATTACATCTTCTCATGCACATGTAACTCACATTACATGTAATTACATTTTTATGTAATGCATCCTCGTAGACCGACAAACGAAAATTTAAAAAAACAACAATCTTAAAGATTGTTTCTCAATGCCTTGAACTTGGCGATGACATCACGCACTATGGGAAGATCAACAATTTCCATCATCTTTGATATAACTTCAATTCTCACCACATCTGCTTACGCTGATTGTACAACCTTGGAATTTGTTGCCGAAGAATCTAACAAGTGCTTTGTCGAGGATTTATACAAGACAATCTTGTTCATTGTGTGCGAACCAAAGTCTTTAGAATCTACATCAGCATTGATCATGATTGTATATTCTAAGCTTACCCTTTCAACTGCAATAAGATTACCATGTTCATCAAGAACCTAGCATCCCATTTGTTCCAAATCACAAGTAACACCCGTTTCAACTGCTTGACAATCTCCAAGGGCTGCCTGCAACTTTGTATTTAGCTTCCTCAATATTTCCTCTTTGTAGCCAATAAGTCCTTGAAATTTGAAGAACATTTCACATGACGAAAGAATGTAACACGAGACCACAACATCTAGATCAAATTTTACCATTTCATCCCAATCATTGAGGATTTCCTTCAAATCATCTGCTTCTCGAGTTAAAGAAGAGATCAAGTTTCACTCCATTTCATTCATCTCTTTGACATGCCTAAGAACTGCAAATGTCTCCATGATAGCTCAAACTCCCTCAGAGATGATTTCTCCCATCCAAGATTTGGCGGCTTCAATCAACTTCCTTTCTTTGGTCGTCTGAGACATAACAACAACACTTTAAGAAGATTGTTGCCAAATGACCTTGTTTAGGTGTCAAACCTCCTATTTCAGTTGATTTTTCTTCTCCTGTAGCTCATGATTACTTTTTGATACATTGGCTAATGCATCTTGAGCATCTTGTAAACAACTCAGACATGATTGTTTCCTAATTTCAACCTTACTAAATTTGTAATTAGAACGAGTAAGTTCTTCAACAGGTTTGTCCACCAAGGGCTCAACAACTTCAACAAATTTGGTTTTATCTGAATCAACCAAAATCCTTGAAGCAATCTTATCTTTCAAAGATTTGGATTTGGTCTTCTTAACAGGGAGATTATCTAGAGGTATAACCACTTTTCTTCTCTTTGTTATTATTATGCCCAACCATGCAGGCAAGCTGAAACTTTCATCCACAAAAGAAAATACAGTGGAGACCATTGGCATTGATCCATATTGTATTTCTGTCATGACTGAGCAAGATTCAATCTACACAGCTGAAGGCATAGGAGCATGCTAAATAGACTCCGTCATAAAAAGCTCAAAACCTGTCAAAGATGTATCAAGTTGGGAAACTTGACCACTTGTAAGAGTTGGAAAATTCTCAAACACATTTGCCAAATGTTCATATTGTTCAATTGCAAGGATGAGAGGAGCAGAAAAAGAAATGGGAAGAGTCATTGTTTTAACTTCCAAGACTGGAATAGAATAAGTGAAAATAGTGGAGAATGAGTCCACATCGTCATCTACTTCATCCAAAAAAGGTGCTTCATGTATGGACGGTGCACGAGTTTGTACAGGGCTTGGGGGAGATATGATCATGACTTTCCCTTCTTCCTTCATATCTTCTTCATCTGATTTTGTCTCCAATTTCTCCACTGATTCTTCCTCTAATTCTTGAACTAGTTTAGAGATCTGAGATGACTTGGATCATTTTCAACCCTTCAATTTAAATTTGAGGGAACCCTTAGCATCAGAAGATTAGGCACCATATTTCCCCATAATTTTGAGCTGTGACTTCTTGCCAAGGGGGCCAAAGCTTCCACAATCCAAACCCATCTTAAGATTAACTCTTTTAAGGCTTTTATTTTTCAATCATTTGTTGGTATTTACCAAAATGGAATGAAATCTATCCATGATAGATGTACCTTCTTTCTGTTGCCACTGAATAGGAAAAGGGCACCTCTTATTAAAGTTAGCTTGATGAAATTTTGGATCAAGGATGTTGCCATTATCTTCAACTTGAAAATCTGAAAGAATCTCCAACATGTTAAGATCATTTATTTGCTGCAAGGTTAACCTGCAGTAGTCCATCTTCATTATGTCGAGCTGTGATCTTGTATCAATCCAGATGTCCTCGATGCGATGAACATGCATGTAAGCTCATTCAATTGAGAATTCATTTCTCGGTAATCAAAGTTGTATCTAGCTTTGAACATCTTCAAGGTGATGAGCTGCAACTTTGCTTCCACATTCTTTGCTTTGGGCACAGAATTGATTGAATAATTACCAATCACCAAGGGCTTGGCGGATGAAATGTCAAAACCAGGTCTATGCATCACATGCTGATCACACTACACATCCATGAGCTGTCTAGCTAGTTCCATCAAGATGATTTGTTCTGTAACATACCTAGGTAAGGTATACAGTTCACCTTTAAAATACCCAACTCTTAAATATGTAAAAGCTGGAAACTGAATGAAAATACAACCATATTGATTCACCTTTTTCCATGCTACATCAAATACCATCTTGACGGATAACTATCTATTGAATAAGCACCAGAAATGCCCAAAGAAGTCATCTTAGACCCTTCTGTAATGAAATTTACTATTAGCCAGGATGATCTGGTCAGAGTAATCCCAAACAGGAATTTGAAGACGACCTCCTTTGGTTGAAAGACCAAAGAAAGATCCCATGGCAGCAGCAATGTAGACAAGGTAGGAGTTCATGCAAAAAGGTGTTGAAGTTCCTTCATTGAGCAACTGCTGACAAAGTGCAGTGCTAATCAACTCTCCCCAAAAGATGTGTTCTTTGTTAACCATGATTCGAAAGATGAATTTGTACATCCATGGCTCGAAATCAGTAGAATCTTTGAGACCGCAAACTCTGTTGAGAAGGATGATGAGATCTTTGTATTCTTGTTAGAAGTTAGACCGATCAACTATCTTTGGCCATCTTGAGAAGTTGTTCCTCTTATTGTCTAACTAGTATTGGTTGACATATTTCTGATAATCACCTTTCTTCTCATTCCAGCATGCCAAAGATGATTCTTTGGTTAGATCTGCACACTCTGCTCTATGTGGTACCTTGAAGATTTGCTCAATGACCTCTGGATCAAGGCTAATGACAGCCCTGTCGTCAGCGTCCTTGATAGTCTTTATTTTGGACTAAAACACCTTGCACATCCAAGAATGAAATCAGGTTCCATGGCCGCCATAGGAAATGCAGACATAGAGTGAATGTGACTTCTTTTCATGCGCTTCATCTCGTGGCCAACAAGAGTTTCAACTCTCCGCAGAAAATCAGCCACGTCCACATGACCGATCATTGTGTCCATTACATTATCAAGAACAGATACAACTGATAATAGAGTTGCATGAGCCAACTCTTTATCGTATTGATATTTCATCTTGTCTTTGGATTTTGATGATAAGGGCATCTCTTGTGCTTGCGCTGCAACACAAAAATCCCAAAACATAAATACATCATCAGATGAAATCGCCATGCAAGTTGATTCTCGATCCGATGAAATGATCTCAAAAAGAAATCATGTATGCAGTGAATGAAGATGAAATGTGAACAAAAACGGAATGCAAAATGAAATGTTATGAAGATGAAAAATGAAAGAGGGAATAAAATGAAATGAAATGAAAATGTGTGAAGGTGAAACGCATGGGAATGCGTGTGAATGGAGATTGTTGATTTTCAAGCGTAACTTAGGATCTTCAAGACGTTATTGCATGAAAAATAAGTACATGTAAGTGCAACATGCAATGGGGGATGGAAAGTGAGATGCGATGCGAATGTGGATGGAGGATGTGGAAAAATGTATTTGCTCATGAGGGCGCCAATGCATATGGAGAGATGGAAATGGAAAATGGAAGAGGGACAATGAACTTTATAGTCATCTTTGGTGAAAAGGTGAAACCAAAATACATGGAAAATGAAAATGACATCTTTTCGACTTTTCAAAAAGTGACTTTAAGTTAAAAACAAGGTTTTGAGATGCTATTATGGGTGAGGCTTTTCGTGTAATCGTGTTGTGCTAGTGAATACGAAAAGTGAGATGGGTGAAAATGGAAGCGGAAAATGGGATTACATGCATGTGCGGATGGTCAATCAGATAGAAAACATGTAATCGCATTTGTCGGAGGAGATGTGAAGTGTTGTGACATAGAAGATGGAAGGAGAACATGATGATGCTTTCGCATGAAGTGAAACAACAATAAGTTCTTGGGAAAAAATTTGATACTTCTCCAAAGTGGAGAAAACCTGAAAGAAAGTACAAAACACAAAAACTCAAAAAGAAAAATGTACCTTTGGAAAGTGACTCAAACATGTCAATATGCAAAGCACTTCAACACACAATTTCGAATTTGGAGTTTGGGAAAAAACTAAAAACATGAAACTGAACAATTTCTTCATTTTTAAAGGAAAAATGCACTTTACATGGTATCAATTTCAACAAGTGGCAATCATCAAGCAATAATGTGCATAAAATCAGCAAGATAAGCACAAATGAAATAGCAAGAAAGAATAAGACCATTTACATGAAGATTAAGTACCAAAAATGGAGGAAAATGCTCCAATGTTGAAAAATTCTTCAAAAGCACTTTGAATCTTTCAAACTTTACGAATTTGAATGGGAGAAGGCAGTAAACAAGGCATTTTAATGGGAGATGCCAAAAACGCACCCTATCCTTGTTCAAAAACCCAATGGTTTTACATGCACATGCTTATGGGACATTTTTTGCAAAAACATGTTTCTTCAAGGCACAAGATCAAAACGTTTTGATTGTTAAACACCAAAACATGTACCAAGATGCAATGCAAACACCAAAATATGCTAAATTGATTCCTCCTTGAACAAAAATGTGGGCCAAAAACGGATTTATTTGGAGTTTTCATCAAAAATGCGCCCTTGGATAGAGCTTGGAAAAATGTTTTTTAGCAAGATGAATCGATTTTTAATGTTGGAAAATCCATGGCTAAGCAAAAACAATCCTATTAGAGATCTCATGAAAAACCATTAAGTAAAACTCTCACAATCTTCAAAATCAGGTTCTTGGAGGATCTTTCCAAGTGTTCTTCCAAAATCGAGTTTCTTGGGAGCAAATACAAGAGCTTTAGTGCAAATCGGACCCTTGAGGAGGCATGTCATGTTTTAAAATACGATTTTGGTTAAAATCACACCTTTTGGGATGGAATGCATATTTTAAAAACTCCCCATAAGGCAAATCGCACCTTTTAGGAGGCATGAAATATTTCAAGTGAAAGCTCATGTTTTGGATGCAATAACACATTTCAAGTGAAAGCTCATGTTTTGGATTCAATAACACATTTCAAGTGAAAGCTCACATTTTTTATGTAATGATATCAAAAAGGTCCACTTTTGATGACCTTATGCTTTTAAGTTCAACTTTATATGTAGTGACATGTAAAATGTCCACTTTTGATGACTTAAAGTGATTAAACAAGTCAATTTAATTTCATTAAAATGTGACTTAAAAGGGATATAAACCATATTTACATATCATATTAAAAAATAGAACATATAAATATCATTTAAAAAGTAACCTTTAAAAGAGCATTTGATTTAAACATCAAAAATTAAACTGAACTATATAGTTAATATAGTCACTTTAAGTGAAAAATCAAAAAGTAACTCAACTTAAAATTATAACATAAAGTGCACTATAGTTACTAAGTGAAAAATTTAATCGTAATGTAACTTAAAAACATAATATAAAGTGAATTTAAATTATATTTTTCAAAAAGTGAATGTTAAATTAAAAATATAACATGATATTTTTAATTCGTGTCGTTGCATCAAAAAAGTCCACTTTTGAGGCACTAAAACGGCCATATCTCTTGACTGACAAATCCGATTACGCTTTAGGTTAGATCAAATTGAAGGGAAAACTGAAAGCCATGACTTGAGGAAGACCATAGGACTAAAAACCAACAAATGCAAACTCAAAAGTAAAGAAAAGGACGATGAAGGCCTCAAAAATCAAGCAAAGGCTCGACAGAAAGCAAAACGAAAAAAACTTGATGAAAATCTTTAGTAAAACAATTTGATATACGAATTGGAGTTGATTGATCGATCAACATTAAGCAATTGAATATCAAATTCAACTTAGAGAGATGCGCAACTAGTTTGAAAAAGTTTCGTACTGTTACCTGCATTTTGTGGTGACAAAATGCAAGACAACAGTGTCCTTACAACGTGACCTATCATTTCAAATATAAGGCATATGAAGGCATTTCAATCACTCATTTAGCATCATCACACTTGGAAACTTATTCACTTTTAATCGTTAACTGGGTCTGCTCATTTGAGCAGTTGCCGAATTGCCTTGTTAAGTTGCAAACACGTAATAATAAATCAGAGACAGCACAATTGATTGCAAGGGAGGACATACATATCAGACACAAGATAAACTATATTGTTGCAAGTTTATATATCAAGATCAGACACAACTATATCACTAAAAGTGATAATTACGGATCAGACATTGCATGTTTTAAGATTATATATCAGAAACAGCAATCCATATTGCTATAAGCAATATCAATATCTCATTGGATGCCTTGTGATGGTCTAAATCAAATACTGTTTGGCCGACTTAGAAAACTATGAAGGCATGGAATGGTCTAGTAAAAGAGGATTCTGTTCGACCTTCGTGTGTTTAGAAGGATACAAATCTGAAAGGAAAAATCTAGATATTGTTAAGTATGCAAAAGTGTGTGATTGGAGGTAGCGGACCATAAGGTTTTTCAGGCGTTGTCGTTGGTGACAGGTATTTCAGTGGTGGATTCCTTTAATTATACTTCTTTCGACAGTGAGCCTTTTTCTGTTGGCTTTGATAGTTGGGCAGTGAGCCCAGCTGCAATGAGCAACTTGGAAAAGAGTCATCCTTTGTAAACATCACCTGAACCAAGGTCACATTAGCCAGTGTTTCATAATTGAGAATTAGCATTCTCCATGGTATTTCCCATCTTAGGTTTTCCTCGTAAAAATCTGGTGTTCGTTGTGTATGGTGTTCTTATGTGCTTTCATGTTCATATCTGTTTTATTTATCTAATTGAAGTAAGGTTGATTCAGATCAATTAAAATTAAGAAAGATATTTTGTGATAACTGATTCGACACCCCCCACCAACCCCCCCCCCCACCCCCCCACTGATCTGGATTGTTCAACAAGTGTTGTAAGTTAATCGTTTGAAATTGGCAGCACCCTAGCAGGGGACATTACGAAACCAGTCAACTGTGCAGATACCGGAAACATTGACAGTAAATTGTTTCCAGATCCATGGAGTTTGTAAGTTGCCAGTTATAATTCTAGTTGCAGGTTCTATTGATAACAAATTCCATTTATCTACATATATTTGGGGCTGTCTAGTTGTCAATCAAATATTTTTTATAATTCAAACTGTCAAACTTCTCACAGAGTCAGTAGTTTATACTAATACATAAAAATTTGCTTCAAATATTAGTGATTGGTGTAAGCATACTGTGGCTGTCTACATTTCTCAAATTTGCAAATTTTAGATTTACAATGTCATGTGAACCATTTCTGCCAGTGATCAGTGTGTGTGGAGTAGTTATTCATGGATATTACAGTTTACTTGTGTAATGTGACATGTACTGTTTCTAGCTGAATCTATATTAAACATCCACAACTATACATTGTTTGGACCTTGAGATTTTCATCAAGCATTGTGTCATGAACTCCGCATGCTGACATTTAGAAAACATACAAACGTACCTTTCTAGTTAATCTAATATTTTATGTCTAAATATGTAGCACCTTAACTTTTGTTTTTATTTAATGCTTCACAAAATTTCTAAACATCTTCAGTCCAAAAACACTTTATTCCTGGATCACTACAACATAATACACTTCATTACAAAAAATACATGTTTCACTTGTTAGTGAACATAATACACTAGTGGCATTACCATATCAGTTAATCTGAAGCATTATGTATCTTCCGACATTAGATTTCAGACCAGAAGGGAATGCCAGATGAAATAATTCCTTATCTATCCACCAGTATATGCTTTCTAAGTCATGCATATCATCTGCTAAGCTAAACATGATGTTAACTTTGCCCATTTTTTAATTCAAATTCTAAAGTAATTTTGTTTTCCTTCTGAAAATACATTTAATAAGATGAAGAAACAGCCACCTGAAGGCGAAATGAAAGATTTTAAGGAAATTCAATTCAAACCAGATAAACGTTTCGGCCCTCATAGTCAAACTGCACCCGAACAGAATCTCGTGTTAGACCTGGCTCAGGCCCAGTCAGCACACGCTCTTCCATCAATAATGAATTCAATAGTGTTGACTTGCCAACATTTGGGCGCCCCACAATCGCTAGTTGTAAAGGCAACTTGTCACTGTCATCCTCATTTGTATTCTCCTCATTTTTAAATGTATCTATCGAAAAAGCAACAGCCTAATCAAAACCATGGAAAATTACGATAATAAAATCAGTTCTTCCACACTCTAAAAATAATGCTATCTACATCACATATGGAAAAATAAAACTAGTGAAAATGAAGCAAAAGACTAATATGTCTAGCCAAATTGGAGTTTAATTTTGTCATTGTCAAACAAATGTGGTCAAGGCAGTGAAAGGAACTGAGCCATCAAATACAGAGAATAATTTTACTCCTGTTAAATAAAAAGGTGAATTTTAATTAGCCATCCTGTTTACTGCTTAATTTTCTAGCAAGCAATTTGTTGCATTTTTCTAATGAAAAATATTTAGCTATTTAATTATATAAGATTGATTAGACTAGAGAAATCTAGTTAATTTAATATATAATTTTAGTTGCTTCTTGTTACATAAATTGTTAGAACTTAGTTTAATGCTTTTACTCAAGCAAAAAATCAAAATAAATTCATGTGGTTACATTTACTTTTGTTATTAGAGGTTCAAAATAAGTAGGGATCTTGCTTTGGACTGGGCCTTACAATCTATAGGGGAGTCGCTGTCCACACAGAAGAAGGATTGAACAATTAATTTAACTAGATTCATTCATTCATTTCATTTAAATCCTCTAAACGGATGAAAATAATATCAGTCCTTCAAACATTCAATTGAATCATTCAGAAACTTGCCAAAAATTTAACCAAATCATTGTCAAAACAATCAAATCATTCAAAATGAACAAGCACAATTTAATATTCATTCAAACCAAACAACTCATTCAAACATCAAATTAGCCGTTTTTGTCAGATATCACGGGTCCCAGATGACAGACTGATTTGGTCAGAAAGATCTGGGAAATGATCTGCATAGTCCCCATGCTTTTCTCCAAAAACGATTGGCCTTTTTAGAAATAAACTGTCTACTTCATTCCCTTTTATTTGTGGATTTGCGTGAGATGGTGGACTTTTTAGTTTGATGTTTGTTACTTTCATTTTCATGGGATGTGATGTTTTCAAAGTCAGGTTCAAGTTTGACTGTTTAACAATGCTGTCATAATAAGACCAATTAGGACTTTACTTTGATTTACCCTAACGTTCTCAACTAGGGTTTTGGAGTGTGCATCTAATTAAATTAATTTAAGAAAGAAATGAATAATTAATAATATGTTTGATAGTCACATATTCAAACCCTATTCCTTACTTCTCTAAGTCAACACTAAGGATGACAATTAGTATGTAGT
The DNA here is from genome assembly GCA_028749045.1 of Cupressus sempervirens. Classification (NCBI taxonomy): domain Eukaryota; kingdom Viridiplantae; phylum Streptophyta; class Pinopsida; order Cupressales; family Cupressaceae; genus Cupressus; species Cupressus sempervirens. The sequence continues at coordinate 885,173,656 of CM053785.1, read as the reverse complement.
AGGATGCTAAAATACCAATCTACAAGTGGATTCCCTCAAAGTTTACAGAACACATATTCATACCCATCTTATTACAATAATAGATAGTCATCTATTATTAGTTAATGGTAATCTATTGTAAATATCTAGTTAGCTTTAGTTTGTTTTTTCTTTTTAAGCTCTCTATTAGAATAGAATGTTTCTATTCTCTACAATCATTTCCTAAGGAAACATCATTTTATTCTTTTGTATCTATAGACCTCTTGGTCTCTGTTAATAGCAAGCAAGTATTTACCAATTACTTCGTAATATCGTATCAAAGCCTAAACTTCAATTTTTTTGAAAAATCTATAATTTCTTTTGAAATTATTTGTTCAATTTTTTCAAAAAATCATTTCTAAGGTTTTTTCTCCAAAACCCACCTAGGGTTTTTGTCCTTGTAAGAAATTCGTCTGTGCAAATCATGGGTCATGGTCTCTAGTCACATCTAAAATCATTGCAGAGCTCACACCTTTTGAAAATCGCGTCACAAATACCTGGGTTTGTGGAGGATCTTTGCCAAAAAATTGCAAGTTTCTTTTTCCTACCTCCCAACTGCAAAATCGCAACTTTAAAGGTGTCAACATGCGGCATCTTTTTCCTGCTCACAACCAGCAAATATCTTATACCTGTTCAACCTTAGTTTGCAAATAAATGGCGTTCATTAAAATGCAGTGAAAGGGCTTCGGATGACTGAAAAATGCAACCTCAAATGCGCCTTTTTTCCCTCACGTCAGCCTTCATTTTTTCTCAAATCTGGATGGCGTCTGCTGCATTTTTTTTCATCTTTTTTCTCTTCATGCTGTCGTGATCTTCATCCAGCTATAGTCACCTAATGAATCACCATTGTTATGGTTCAGTTCTACAATCATTTTGTCCAAATCCACCATTATTTGGAGTTCTTTTGCAGCCAGCTAGAGTTTTGATTGAAACCCTAATTTTTCATACCATATCCAAAATATTTTTACATTTTCTTGGTGGGTTTTTTGAAAGCTCAACTAGGTCGTCAAATTTTTTTGGGTGCCTCGATTTTTGTGCCTTGCTTTTTGAGCCAGCGAATCTAGAAAACGACACCATATTCCTTCTAGGTTTTTTTAAGCTCTCATCTGGGTCACTCTCTAATTTTTCTGCCTCTTCCATTTTTTTGCCTCGAATAATGTGTCTTCATCAGTTTTTTACTGAAAAACATGTTATGGCATCTCTAACAAACATTATGTTGAAAATAAACTAGAAAACATATATGAAAACTATCAGCATATACCCTGGGAAAAACCCTCTATACAGAGGGAAACAACCTAGCCTTCAAATTAGTACCTTTATTTAATGAAAATGACTAGTACAAAATTCAGACCTGCTGTCTGATTACAAAACAAATACCAAGATTCAGAACTGCTGTCTAATTACAAAGTTCAGAGCAATATTCAAATATATGTATTGCTTACTATTACCTCTAAAAGAATAAGCTACGATATATATATATAATATCAAACAGAGACTTTGATCACATGACATCTCTCAAAATTCAAAACCGAACACATATAAGAAGTCTATGACCACGGCTAGAAGACGTCCAAATTTTTTTAAGAAAAGAAACCGATTCAAGAAGATTATATATACAATCATGCTCTGCCTCAAAGATATAATAATAATCGAAAGCCGTAGGAAAGAATATGAAAAACGCTGCCGACAGATGTCATACTTCAGACGTCAACATTATTATAATCTTTGATATTCGCCGATGCTTCAAGACCTTTGATATATGCCGATGCTTCAAAACTTTTAATATTTGCTAACGCTAAATAATCTGGCATATAAGGAATATGAAACCGGCAAGAAGATTGCCGTTGATTATCTTGTGTGGGTCCCAGAATGACATATAAATTGCCATCTAATTTATATCCTGCAACCAAACGATTTTCTCTATATACAAATATTGCATTAATCTGTAATATTGAATAATCATTTAATATACTAAATTTCATATAAAGCTAAAAAATTCAACACTCCCTCTTAGCTTATATGGAATTTGTAAGTTAAATAAACAGCACAAAGATCCAATTTGATTAAAATCATGAAATATCTCTTAAAAAAAACATTTATTCATAATTGGATTTGATCAATCATGACAAATTTGTAAGACTCACAGCTAAGCCTTCATTCACGGACTCACTCAACGTGAATAGTTATGGAATCTCTCAACATAACACACAACTCTTATCACGGATTTACTCAACATGATAATATCATGGACTCTCTCTACATGATATTCACTATCGCATAGTGAAAGAGCTGTAATAGCTGATCTTACAATATTTATCAGATCACACACCAAAAATAATAATAATAGATAAATCTAAATAAGCTAGACTTATAATAATAATAGATAAATCTAAATAAGCTAGACTTAGTTCCATTTAAGTCTTAAGATTTACCATTCCTAGTTTTTCTCTGAAAAAACAAAATTTCACCTTAGATAGAGGCTTGGTAAAAATATCAGCAGTCTGATCTTCAGTGCTGATATACTTCAGCTCCACAGCCTTCCGAAGAACCATGTCTCTTAAGTAATGATACTTAATCTCTATATGCTTTGACTTGTCATGAAAAAATGGATTTATAGAAATTTTTATGCAGCTTTGATTATCACAGAAAATTGTAGTAGGATCAGAAGATTTTTCAAATAATCCACTTATGAGTTTTTGAAGCCAAATTGCTTCACGAGTTGCTGAGCAAGCTGCCACATATTCAGCTTGAGCAGTACTTTGAGCTACACATTTTTGCTTCCTGTTGCACCAAGTAATCATGCCTGAACCAAGACTGAAACAAAAACCAGAAGTACTTTTTCTATCCACAAAACAACCAGCCCAATCAGAATCTGAGAACCCATGAAGTTTCAAATCATTAGAACAAGAAAAACTCACTCCATATTGTAAAGTCCCTTTGACATATCTCAGAATATGCTTAACTGCAGTGAAATAAAATTTCCGACGTTCACTCATAAATTGACTCAAAGTATTGACAGCAAAACAATTATCAGGCCTTGTATTGACGAGATACATGAGAGAACCAATCAATTGTCTGTAAATAGTACAATCAATCAATTTTGAATCAGCTGCATTTACTTGAATTCTCTTCAAATTAGATTCCATAGGAGTCAGTCAAGCGTACCAAATCTCTTAAGAATATCAAGAGCATATTTACCTTGACTGATAATGATTTCATTAGATAGTTGCCAAATTTCTAGACCAAGAAAATAATGCATTAAACCCAGATCTTTCATTTCAAATTCAGAAGATAAATCCTTTTTGCATTTGACTATCATTTCATCATCTCCTGTGATAAATAGATCATCAACATAAAGAAAAAGAATCAACAAGAGATCTTTATACCTTTTGAGATAAATGTTTGAATCAGCCTCATTCTTTGAAAAACCCAAACTCAAAAGATAACCATCAATGCGCTCATACCAAGCTCGAGGTGCTTGTTTAAGACCATACAATGCCTTATGAAGTTTGCATACATGAGATTCTTTGTTATGTAAAATAAATCCATCGAATTGTTCTACATAAACTTCTTCATTAATAAATCCATTGAGGAAAGCTGTTTTTACATCCATATGATGAATCTTCCATTTTTTACTTGCAGCAATAGCAATAATGGTTCTGATAGAAGTGTACCTTGCTACAGGAGCAAAAATTTCATCATAATCTATACCTTCTTTTTGACTGAAACCTCTGGCAACAAATCTGGCTTTGAATTTGTCCACACTCCCATCTGCAGCATGTTTTGTTTTGAATAACCATTTAGAGGAAATAACTGATTTATCTTTAGGTCGAGAAACAACCTCCCAAACTTTATTTTTTAGAATAGACTCGTATTCTTCTAACATGGCATCCTTCCAAACCTGCTAACTTAAAGCTGATTCAACACATGAAGGTTCAGAGTCAATGAGATTACACATTAAAGCAGAATAATTATCAAAAGTTTGAGGACGTTTACTTTCCCTAAAGGTTCCTTTAGGGGCTGAAAAATTTTCAGCTTCTTGCATGATATTCCTTGCCCACAACGGTCTCTTCTTCTCATTCAAAGGACCACTAGGTTCAGCTTCAGAAATATCTTGAATTTTAGGAGAAGGAGAATCCTCCCTCTCAGAGAAGATTTCCGGATTAGAAGAAGAATTTTCAGGAACCATAGGAACATCCAAATCAACATCAAGAGAAGAATCAGCAAATTTGGAGCAGTCAAAATTTTCTTCAAAAGAAACATCTCTACTAAGTTCAATAGACTTTTGCCCTGGAATATAAATCCTATAAGCTTTGGCAAATTCGCTATAACCAACAAAAATTCCCTTTTTACTTGAAAGATCTAATTTTAATCTCTTATCTTTGGGAATATGAATATAAACTGATGAACCAAAAACTTTTAAATGACTTACATCAGGTTTAGTACCGGAGAAAGCTTCTTTTGGAGTCATATTATTAAGTATGCGATGAGGACTCCTATTTTGAACATAAATTGTCGTCCTGTAGGCCTCTGCCCAAAGAAAAATTTGCAAATTTTTGTCATGAATCATAGCTTTAGCAGCCTCAACAATAGATCTGTTTTTTCTTTCAACAACTCCATTTTGCTGACAATTATAGGGAACACAGAACTCCCTCTTGATTCCTGCTTCAACACAAAAAGACTGAAAAGAACCTGAAATAAATTCACTGCCATTATCAGATCTGAGAGTCTTGATTTTCTTTTCAGATAAATTCTCAACCGAGGCTTTAAATTCCTTGAACTTGGATAATACTTCATCAGATTCTTTGGTTTTAAGAAAATAGATCCATGTTTTACAAGAACAATCATCAATGAAAGTAACATAGTACCAAAAACCACTTAAAGAAGCTGATGACATTGGTCCACATAAATCTAAGTGAATCAGCTCTAAAACATGCTTAGATCTATTTTCACTTGAATGAAAAGGACTTTTCGAAAATTTTCCCAAAGAGCAACCTTTGCAAATGCCATCAAATGAGGAACTGAGAGAAGGAAGACCTACAACAAACTTCCCTAAAGAAGAAAGAGACTGGAAATTAAGATGACCAAATCTCTTGTGCCATAATAAGTTGATGTTGGAAGTAGAATGATTTAAAGCATGAACTTGATTGGCTGCAAGCTTATAAAGACTTCCATGACGTTCACCAATAATTTGAGCAGAATTAAAATAGAATCCTTCTTCCAAGCCATTACACTTCCATTAGAAAAAGCAATATTAAGACCCTTATCTTCCAAAGCTGATATGGAAATTAAATTCCTCTTGATACCAGGAACAAATAAAACATCAATTAGATGAAGAGGAATACCAGATTTTAATTTTAATAGTGTTACCTGCCCCTTTAACAGAATAGGATGCATCATCACCAATGATCACTTGAAGATGAGGATCTGATTCAACCAAATTTGAGATATGATGCTTGAACCCAAAACTGTGACGAGATGCAGCACTATCTATTAACCAAGTATTACGATCAGCTTGCACATGACTAGACAAGGCTGATATAAGAACAAGACCTTCTGAGTGATCATAAGAATCCTTTGAGGGAGAAGAAACTTTTGAATCAAATATAATCACATCATGAAAATTGAGTTTCATAGTCAATGCTTAGCAAAATGACCAAGTTTTTCACATCTAAAGCATTTAATCTTGGAGAAATCTTTCTTTCTTTTAAATTCAAAAGATGAGGAAAGACTTTTTTCTTCAAACCTTTTGAAAAATTTCTTTCTTCCTCTTTTCTTAGAAGTTTGAGAAGTAAGCACTTGATCTTCTACTTGAATAGATTTACGAGAACTCCCTCTAGCTTCCAGACGGAACTCCTCTTGAATACAATCAGTTCTCAGCCTTTCAAAGGTTGGAAAATCACTTCTGCTACTAATACCTTGAATGAAAGATTCCCAAGAATGAGGTAGACCATTCATTGCAAGCATAACAAGTTCTTTGTCATTGACAGATTCTCCAATAAAGCTTAACTAATCTTTAAGTTCAGAAATCTTCAAGAAGAAAGAGACAATAGAGTCACCTTTGCACATTGATGCAAGAGCATCCAGAGGTATAAGGGCAATCCTGTGTCACTCAAAAAAATGTACTTAGACTTAGTTTTTGTTTGATGTGTTTTCATTTTTGGATACCCATTCGGGTCAAATAAAGGTTACAACTCTCACAGTGCCACTATCAGTGCGTTTGAAAATCCTGAAAAAATAGGAGTATTTATTTTGGGCCATCATTTTGGTAAACTAGGTGTGAATTGGCCAGATGAATGTAATCATGATTTAGAGCATTCCAGAAAAAGAATCAGGTCAATAGGCCCCACGGTTTGAAAGTTATTGCAGTTTTTCGGGTTTTGGAAACCTCCTAAGAATGCTTCATGGTCAGGTTAGGGGCATTAAATGACCTCGAAAAGGGCCGAAAAATGGGGGACGAGCTAAGCTGGTCCATAGGGCTATAGAGCGCTTCGAGAGCTTTCCAAAAATGTAAACGGTTCGTCAATCGGAGCTACGGTTCAAAAGTTATGCCTCCCGAAAGTTCGGTTACCGTTTCTAGATTCTTCTAGATTTGCACCGACTTCTAACGCAGCTTCTGGAACCTTCTATTTGGTCGGTGGATGCCTACTAGCACTTTCTAGAATGTACTCCTAGTCCTTAACCCTCCGGGGTCTATTTAAGGAGATTTCTAGCATTGTAAAAGGCAGTTCGGAGTGGAGTTTGAGAGGAGGTACTAAAAGGAGAAATTTTCTCCAGATTTATGCTATTGTAAGCCCTTAGGGCATGTTTTGAAGTTTATTTTCTCTGAACTGTTTGTACTAGTTTATTTTCCCAGTTAACACAATTTCCCTTTTCTGTTGTGTCCATTCTGTTCTTGGGTTGTGTCCCCATCACACATCTTGATATGAAGAAGCTGCATGCGAAAAGCCAAAGTTCTGCTGGTATTGTTTATCTCATACACACTATGCAGTGAATCAAACATTTCTTTGGCAGATTTCAGCTTGGAAATAGTAGGAACTAAATGATCCTTCATGGAGTCAATAATAATTCTTTTGGCCAGAATCACATTCTTTTTCCAAGCTGCTATTTCTTTAGGATCAGAGGGTTCTGAAACTTCAGACTCCACAAATGTAAGAAGATCATTTTCTTCCAGAACTAACAAGATTCTGGATTTCCATGAGATGAAATTTGAGGCTCCTTCCAGACGATCTTCTACCTTCAATCCAAGCACCATGATTCAAAAAATGAAAAGAAATCTAGTCTAGACTTAGAAATTATGAACCTGGCTCTGATACCATGTTGAAAATAGACTAGAAAACATATATGAAAACTATCAACATATACCCTGGGAAAAACCCTCTATATAGAGGGAAAAAACCCAGCCTTCAAAGTAGTACCTTTATTTAATGAAAATGACTAGTACAAAATTCAGACCTGCTGTCTGATTACAAAACAAATACCAAGATTCAGAACTGCTATCTGATTACAAAGTTCAAAGCAATATTCAAATATATGTCTTACTTATTGTTACCTCTAAAAGAATAAGCTACGATATATATATAAAATATCAAATAGAGACATTGATCACATTACATCTCTCAAAATTCAAAACAGAACACATATAAGAAGTTTGAGACCACGGCTAGAAGACGTCCAGATATTTTTAGGAAAAGAAACCGATTCAAGAAGATTATATATACAATCGTGCTCTACCTCAAAGATATAATAATAATCGAAAGCCACAGGAAAGAATATGAAAAATGCTACCGACAGATGTCATACTTCAGACGTCAACATTATTATAATCTTTGATATTCGCCGATGCTTCAAGGCTTTTGATATACACCGATGCTTCAAAACTTTTAATATTTGCTAATGCTAAATAATCTGGCATATAAGGAATATGAAACCGGCAGGAAGATTGCCGTTGATTATCTTAGGAATATGAAACCGGCAGGAAGATTGCCATTGATTATCTTGTGTGGGTCCCAGAATGACATATAAATTGCCATCTAATTTATATCCTGCAACCAAACAATTTTCTCTATATACAAATATTGCATTAATCTGTAATATTGAATAATCATTTAACATACTAAATTTCATATAAAGCTAAAATATTCAACACATTATGCTCGAGCACAACTCCAAATTCAATGGTTGGAATTATGGCACCTGGAAGCAATGAATCATTGCAATTTTTTGAATATCGGAACACCGATCAACTTGTTTTGGGTGTTATGAAATGTCTAACTGCTCCTGGTTCTCATCAAGATACATGGGATTTGAATAATTGAGAGGTGGTGGTGCTTATCAAATTATCCGTGGCTAATGATCAGCTTTCTTAGATTACATCCGGCAAGACAACTGTCAAGATCTGGACACATCTCAAAGGTCTTCATGAGACTTCTGATAAAAGTAGAGCTTTCTTTCTGAAAAACACTATGTTTTCTATTGTCATGGATGAGCGCAACTCGCTCCAAGCACACCTGAATCAGATTCAGGAAATCCGTGATCAGTTACTTGCCATTGGTTGCAAGATGGAGGAAGAAGATATTGTGGTTATCACCCTTTGGAGTTTACCAAAATCCTATGAGCATTTTATCGAGACTCTCAACATCATGTCTTCTATTGTTGATTTGAAGTTCACTTATCTTTGCACACTGCTACTTCAGCAAGATCAGTGGGATCAACAGTTTGGTAGCAACTCCAGTTCCACATTTATAGAGCAAGCCTTTGCGGCAAAAGCCTTTCAGAAGGATAAAGGCAAGATTCAATAGCCATCTCAGCAGAAGTCTTCTGCTCCAGCATCAGATGGTTCCCGAAAGAAGAACATTCAATGCAACTACTGCCACAAGTTTGGACACATGAAGGTTGAATGTCGGAAACACTTAGCTACACAATCTAAGCAATCAGGTTTGCAACCCAAAGCGAACAATGCGAAGCTAACTAAGCAGACAGAGTTTGCCTTTTACGCCCTCATGCTAAAAGACTTGCAGATCATGTGAAGTCGTCTGCCTAGTACATTCATTCAGGTGCCTCTCGTCATTTCACTCACCGTAGAGATAGGTTTAGTGACTACCAACCTTATTCAAACTCTGTTATTTTTGGTGGTAGAGAAGAGTACACAGTTATCAGCAAAGGCGACATTCAGATTTAGTCTGCTGATAGGAATCTCATATTCCTTGATGTGTACTATGTTCCAAGGATGGAACTAGATCCACTCTTAGTCAGTCAGTTGCTGCGACATTCTCCACACTTGGATGTCACCTTCAATTCACATCAATGCACCATCACTAATCAAGCAACTCAGTCTATTGTTGCAATGGGTCTTGAGGATCATGGTCTTTTCAAACTCATTGATTCTGGTGATTCTCAGGACTTAGCTATGGCTGCTTGGTAGTCTTTTTTCAGCACACTTTGGCATCAACGATATGGGCACTTAAATGTGCATTATCTCTCACAGTTTTCTCGGGATGGGCTTGTTATTGGATTGCTAGAGAGTCAAACTCAATAGCTTGGAGTTTGCGATGCATGTCAGGCTAGGAAGCAACATCGCACACCTTTCTCCAATGGCGATTCATGGTGAGCTTCTCAGGTACTTCTGCTTGTTCATGCCGATATCTCCGGCCCTATAGCCACTCCTCCTGTTCTTGGGCTCTGGTATTTTCTATTGTTTGTTGATGATTTCAATAGAAAAATGCGAGTCTATTTCCTTAAAAAGAAATCAGATGCATTTCCTCTATTTCAAAAGTTTAAACCTTTAGTTGAAAAAGAGTTTGGGAAACTATTATTACTCTTAAATCAAACAATAGGGGGGAATTTTGTTCTAATGTTTTCTCTAGCTTCTTGGATACACATGGCATCAAATGCCAGTTAACCACATCCCACACACCACAACAGAATAGTGTAGTTGAACATCGGAATAGGACAATCACCGAGATCACTCGATCCATGCTCAAACATAGACATGTTCCGAAGTAGTTTTAGGCAGAAGCAGTTAATGCTACAGTTTATATATCGAACCTATCACCCACAGTGGTGGTCAAAGGTAAAACTCAAAAAGAAGCCTGGTCAGGTGGCAAGCCCAGAATCAGTCACCTAAAGGTTTTTGGCTCCCTTGTTTTTGTTTGGATCCCTGATGCGTCACGCACCAAGTTGGATGCCAAGAGTCAGAAACTCATGCTTGGTGGATACAGTAGTCTTCACAAAGCCTACCACCTTATCAATGTTGAGATATCTCGTCTCATCTACAGTCATGATGTAGTTTTTGATGAGCAGCAAGGACCTTTCATGCCTACTTCTCCTGTTCCTAATCCAGCAGACCAACCTATGAAATCTCATGATTTGGGAGTTCGGCTTCCATTAGGTCCACCTGATGGGAGGGCTCCAGTAGCTCCTGCAACTCCAGTTATACCAGTGATTCTTGTACAGACACCTCCAGCTTCTCCTGCAGGATCACCTCGCTTTGTAGATGCTTCACCTCAATTTGACCCAGATTCTTCTGATGAGGAACCTGATCATCAAGCATCTCCTGATACTAATGTTGGTCATTCTCCTATCCAGCCTAAGTGGTGGGCTAAGACACTTGCTGATCTTCGTGATGATGAGCTCATTGATGGGAGAACTACTCGAAAAAAGAGCAAAACTATAGATTTTGTTAACTTTGCTCTCATGGCCAACATTCATAGTGTGTTTGAACCTCAAACATATTCCAAGGCTAAAAGGAATTCCAGAGTGGGAACAAGCCATGCAATCTGAACACGAGAGCTTGTTGAAGAACAACACCTGGGTTCTTTCTGATCTTCCACCAGGGAAGAAACCTATTGGCTACAAATGGGTTTACAAAATCAAATACAAATCAGATGGTACTTTGGACAAGTACAAAGCTCGTTTAGTGGCGAAGGGTTTTTCTCAGCATCAGGGCATTAATTATGAGGAGACCTTTGTTCCTACTGCAAAGATGAGCACCATTAGATTAGTCCTAGTCATGGCAGCACAGTTTGGCTGGAAGTTCTATCAGATGGACGTCAAGAGTGCTTTCCTGAATAGTGATCTCCATGAAGAGGTCTACATGACGCAGCCTCCTGGTTTCAAGGTTCTTGGTAAAGGCCATCAGGTTCTCAGATTGGTAAAAGCCCTCTATGGCTTGAAGCAGGTTCCTCGGGCATGGTACATAAAAATTGATAAGTACCTCAGTGATCTAGGCTTCAAAAGGAGTTCTTTACACTCAAATTTGTACATCAAGACTACTAAGAATGGCATCATCCTTCTAGTTATTTATGTGGATGATTTGATCATCACTGGCAGCTTGGCATCTTTGATTCAGGGAATCAAACAGAATTTATGCCAGTCTTTTGATATGACTGACCTTGGGCTCATGCATTATTGCCTAGGTGTTGAAGTTTGGCAACAGTCTTCTGGTATATTCATCTCTCAGTCCAAATATGTCAGGGCCCTGTTAGACATTTTGTATGTAGGATTGCAAGCCTGCATATACACCTATGGAGAAAGGTCTCAAGTTATCCGCAAAGTCTGATTCTCCTTCCGTTGATGATACTATATATAGGCAACTAGTAGGTAGTCTCATCTACCTCTCTACTACTAGGCCTGACATCAGCTTCGCAGTCAGCTATATCTCCTGCTTTATGACAGCTCCTAAGGTTGAACATTGGATGGTAGCAAAGCGTGTGCTTCGTTATGTGAAGGGCACTTCAAATCATGGACTTTTGTACTCTCTAAGTTCTAATCCTAAACTTAGTGGGTTCACAGCTTCAGATTGGGCAGGCTCTGTTGATGATAAAAAGTCAACTTCTGGATATGTGTTCAGTTTGGGATCCAATGCAATCACATGGACCAGTAAGAAGCAACGAGCAGTTTCTCTCTCCTCTACAGAGGCCGAATACAGAAGGACTGTTAAGGCAGGATGTGAAGCTATTTGGCTTCGTCGGATGCTTCGGGATATGCAGATGTCACCAGCAAGACGGACTACTCAGTTTGTTGATAACGAAGGCATTAGCAAGTTAACACGAAATCTAGTCTTCCATAAACGAACCAAGCATGTGTATGTTCACTGTCATTACATATGACAGCTAGTTGAAGACGAGACTATAGATTTGCAGTATGTTCCTACCATAGATCAGATTGCAGACATTCTCACCAAGCCTCTTGGTCCTGATAAGTTTGTCAAATTAAGAGGACAGCTTGGTGTTCTAGATAGATTAACCATTAAGGGAGGGTATTACGATAATAGATAGTCATCTATTATTAGTTAATGATAGTCTATTGTAAATATCTAGTTTGCTTTAGTTTGCTTTCATTTCTGTTAGAATAGAATGTTTCTATTCTTTATGATCATTTCCTAAGGAAACATCGTTTTATTCTTTTGTATATATAGACCTCTTGGTCTCTGTTAATAACAAGCAAGTATTTACCAATTACTTCGTAATACATCTTAGTACTATGCCCTCAGGGCCTTCTGACATATATGCCTTAACTTCTCTTGGAATTCAACAGTCTTGTGAGAAATTACTCTAGTTGTTCCCTATAACGGTAAAACCTTTCTGTTATAGCAAGAGACCAAGCAATAGGTTATGAACACACTAATTTCAATAGATTATAAAAATTATGTTATTAACTATGTCAACTAGAATTACTAATGTAAATCTTATTAGTTCAGCAATTATATATATAAATCATGAGAATAATTTTACATATATGTATATATATTTATTTATTTATATCTAATATATATATGGTAACACACACACACACACATACACATATATTCTTATTATAGCTGATATTAGTGCGAAGTATATATATTTGATCATATGTATTGGCCCTATTTCTAATTCTATTCTGATATTTTAATCTGTACATCAATATTAATTTATAAAAAAATTACATCATATCAATATACTGTTGGGCAATGTCTGCCAACAATAGAATGTGATTTATTTTTCCTTCTTAATCTCATCCTACTGATGAGTATAAAAATGTTCCCTAATCTCCCAATCCCTGATGATCCTCTTCATTACAGTCAAGGCCACATATAGTTTATAATCTGATTCTTCCAGATGTAATATATAATCTGATTCTTCTCTTTGATGGGAACCAGATATAAATAATTATTTCCGATTTCCAATCGAAGTATGGAATCCTTACAGTCCAATAGATAATTGCTCAGCTGACCAGATCCACAAAGATAGATAAGAAGATATATATGTTTTCCCCTTTTGGTAGTGAATGAAGAGTGATTCGGTGTCTCCTTATATCTTTCGAATGGATGACAAGTTATCGTCAAAAGATGTTTCTCATGCTTTTGCACCATTGCATGCCTACTGATGTTTACTGACTCGATAAATATTAAACATACATATACATTAACCATTTCCTTTCATTAATATATTGTTGTGCTTCTTATAAATAGTGAAGCCACTCATATCAACAACACATAATAGTGAATGATATTATTAACATTGACAATGGTGTATGACTGGCCTGATTGATTAGTGAATCCCTTGATTTGGTGTTGTTAGCCACTATTGATTGCAATCCTCTACGCCATTCCTACCCAACTTTGACTAAGGCTTTCTTATGACCTTCTGAAGCAATTTGTGCAACCCTATTGAAGACATCCTTATAGAGATCCCTTCCTATAACCAAGAGGACTTGGCATTTGAATTCTTGCCCCAAAAGATTGTGTCCAGCTGCACCTGCTTCATATACATTTGATGTTCGTTATTACAAGTCTGCCATCTTGAATAACATTTTTTTTGTACTTTCCTCTCTATTACAAAGATAGATTATTGGACACCTATACATAGTTTAGTTGCCACATCAAACCCTTCTTTCAATGCCCATGTGTTTGTCTTAGTCATTGAAAGACTTGCTATTTATAAAAATGATGATTATATGTCATCAAATTTGGTGAGGGTTTGACTTAATATACCTTTGCTCAACTTTTGGCCAACATGGACCTCATCTATCAATCCTCGTGTTTATTTTTTGAACTCTCCCACAATGTGTCCTTCGATCATCTCCCGCAATCGTTTCTCCCGGCAACCATCTCCCGCAACTGTTTCTCCTCTTCTCCTCAGGGTCCATGGCAACGATCATCGTCTTTCTTGCTAGGTCGATCCCTATATCACTTTCTGCTGCATCTAGCGTTCGGGTTGCTTGCAGTTGCTTTCTCCTTCATGGGTCCCGTTATCTGTTCATCCCTCCATCTGCATTTTCTTTTGGTGTCCTTTTGTTGTGAATCTCAATGGTTTCTCTATGATTTTGTCAGGTGTTTTTTGTTGTTGCGGCTTCTTCCATGGATTTACTTCCTTCAACCGACCCTTCGCATCTGCGATCTCGTGGATACTAGTTTGCGATATTCTATGGTATCATGGGGCATTTTCTGTTGCTGCAGCTTCACCCAGGGATTTATCTCCTTCTGTCGGCCCTTCACTTCTGTGTTTTTGTGGTTACTGGTGTTGCTTCCTTCCACGGGTTGCTTACTTACATGGGTGGTGTCTTGCGTGTTTTTCTCAAATCTATGACTCCTTCCACAGGTTCCACAATGGGTCTCTCTGCCCTTGATCATGGTTATTGGTGCATGCATAGGTCTGACCGCTGGTTAGAGTTTATTCATTCTGCCTCTCACGTACAGACAGCTCTCACTTTGTCTACAATGTATAGACACCTGACCAAGCTCACAAACATGACTACTGTTGATAGTTGTTTGCCACAATGTCAACCTATATCCTACTAACGACTTTGTGAACGTGTCACCAAGCTTGAGACGGATAATGATTTGCTCAAAGATTAGGTTGCTACTTTGATGGATGAAATTGCAGAACTCAAACAAGCTACAGGATTGAATACCTCAAATACCAAATGTTTTTCTACTACCTTCATCTCTGAAATGGCAGGCTTGAAATCCAATCTAGTATCCATCATTGAACAACTAGATGGGCTGGAAAAAAAAAATCAAAGAACAACAAATTGAAATGGCCACCATACACTCTTCTCTAATTGTTGAAATTGAACAGAAGGTGAAATCATAGGCTTCTCTTTGCACCAACACAAATACTACTACACCCTGGTTGAGCTTAGACAAGATTGTGCAGGGCAAAATTGAGGATGAGCGCATGCGACTGGCAAGAGAGCTCAACTTGCGTGTTCGTGGCCTCTCATCCACTTCTAATCCTTTCTCTGCTGGACACTCTTTCCTCAATGACTAGCTCGATATCTCTAATATTACTTTGGATAAGTGTTGGTTTGGGCCAGGAGATGCCCTTTTCATCAGGTTTTTCACCTTTTCTGACAGGCTTCGTGCTCTTAGAGCGAAGAGAAAGTTGTCCTCTCTCTTGTCTAAAATTTATCTTGATGAAGATCTCACGAAGGCACAGGTTATAGAGCTGAAACATGCACGGGGAATTGTTGCAGAGGCCAGACGGGCTAGAAAATGGGTTGTTATTAGGAATCTTAAAGCAGTCGTTCGTGATTCACCTCCTTGTGGTTGGGAGGCAAGGCAGCCCCCTAAAACCGCATGACAGTAACGACAATAATCGAACAAGAAGAATCCATCTCTTCTTGTCAACTGCTAGAATTGTAATGGTTCTTTATGGTCATTACCTAGTCTCTTTCATGATGCGGTGGGGTCCGCCGATATTTTGGCTGTCACAGAGACCCACAAGAGTCTCATGCACCCTCTTCCAGGTTATCTTGGATACCAGTGGTTGTCAATTTGCAGAGAGGAGGTTCATACTTCCAGTGGGGTAAGTGGGTTCGGGGGTGTTGCTTGTTTGATTAGGGATCATATTTTCAGCTATACATCAGTGGTTCATTCCGACACATTTGCCAGATTTATGTGGATCCATATTGGCCGTCAGAATCACCATTAGAGAGACATCTTTCTTGCAGTATGTTACTTTCCACTGATCTACTCCCCATATGCCATTCATGAGGACGAGAACGGGGATCCATTTTGTGACCTTCATGAGAGTATATCTTAGTTTGTTGCTTTGAGAGATATCATTATTCTTGGAGATTTTAATGCACAGACCAAGAATCTCCAGACCCCTATACATGACCATGGCTCTAATTCAATCTACACCTCTGAGATTGATCTGACTAGTCTGGGACTTCAGCGTACTTCTGATGATGTTCTTGGGTCACTCTCTTGCTACAGTCGTCACCTCCTCCAGCTCTGCGAGTCTTCTGGTTTGTTGATCTTGAACGGTCTATCATCGATTCATCCTTTCCTGGTTTTGACCTCTTTACTTGCTGGCCCCATTGTGGTAGTACGTGTTGTGGACTATGTCATCACCTTGTCTTCCTTCATTCCCTCCATTCACAGCTTCATCATTTCCCCTTTTCTAACCATGCTCTTCTCAGCATTACCGTCTACGTCTCTCACCGTTTATTGCCCTCTCCTCTGCCCTCCCACCCCCGCCGCATCCCGTCTAACACTGCTTGCACCCATACTCGCTTCCGCTACTCCGAGGGAGATGGTGAGCTCTTTTCCTACCATCCTAGGAGACTTTTGAGACCTGCTAGTTTTGGTGATTCGTTTGAGGCCTCCACTATGTTTGATTTACTGGCTTATGCTATTTGGGAGTCCGCTCTCCTTTCCATTCCTCACCGCTCTACCCCCTCTCCGATCTAAGCATCGTAATACTTGTCCTTTGAACCAATGGTTTGATGTTGATTGTAAAGCTTTCCATCGCTTTGTTCGCTCCGCCTTTGAGACTCATTCCCCTACTGTCACCCACCTACATTATTATTAGCTCCATTTTATTTGCCACAAGAAATGTTCTTTTGCCTCTTCTTAGTGCAGATCCCTTTGCTCCACACTTGTTCAAAATCCTCAGGTCTTTTGGCATACCCTTTTCCCTCGTTGTCTCCCCTCCCCCCCCCCGCGGCATCCATTCTTGACTTTCGCTCCCTCACTTCCCACACCATTACGCTTTATGACATTCCGGAGCAGCCACCTCTCTATTCCACTCCACCTCTTTTTTGTCATTTGTTCACCTCTTCCAGTATCTATGAGGCCATCAGATCCATGAGATGCAGTAGAGCGGCAGATGAGGAAGGTTTCCAAGCAGAACTTTTCAAACTTGGTGCTTCGTTCCTCGGATCCTACCTTCCTACACTCTTTAATAGAGTGGTTTGTACTGGGTTTCTAGAGTCCTGGTCGCCACATGTGATTTACCCTATTCACAAGTTTGGGCCTGCTTCTAATCCAGGTAAGTACAAGACCATCGTGATCGGGCATACTTTTGCCAAACTTTATGCCACTGCTCTAAACACTATGCTATCTAGAGAGCTTGACAAGAAAGGTTATAGAGCAAGAGGTTAGGCCAGTTTTCGAGCGAACTACAAGACTATGGATCACATCTTCACGTTGTAGGCTATTATTGAGGCTAGACACCAGTCTGAGAAAGTCTACTACTGCTTCATGGACTTCCGTAAGGCTTTTGATTCTGTTCCTAGGATGGCCTTATTTCAAAAACTTAGCAAGATTGGGATCTCAGATATGTTGTTGACAGTTATTATGAGACTATACGAGAAGGTGATTGGCTGATTCAGGACTCCAGAGGGCTTTTTTGTTCCAATTCAGAGCACTATTGGGGTGAAACAGGGTTGCCCCCTTTCTCCCACCCTTTTCAGGTTATATACCGATGAGCTTGAGGATTTCCTTGCGAACTCCTCGCAACCTGGTGATGGGTGCTATTTACATCAGGTTTTGATCTCCAGTCTCCTTTTTGCTGATGATGTTCTTTTGGCCTCTTCTCGTGCAAGTTTACAAAGACTCCTTAATGGTTTGGCTTCTTCTTGTGATCAGCGTCAGCTCGTGGTCAATCTGAACAAGACTCGAGTTATAATCTTTGACTATTTAAAGACTTCTCATCTGCATTTTCTTCTTTTAGGGGCAAGAGATTAAGATTACTCCTTACATGTATCTCGGGGTGAAGTTCTCAGGACCCAGCTTCAGCTTGAGACAGGCTATTCAATCCAGAGTTAGTAAGGGCATGGGTTCTCTAGCCATGCTTGAGAGACAGTGCTTTAGACACCATTTTCAGGACATTTCGTCTAAGTTGTCCCTCTTGGACTCCTTGGTTCAACAGACTGTTCTCTATAGCTTGGTGGTTTGGGGACCTTCTCTTCTTGCTTCTGATTGGGCCTCTATTGAGAGTGTTCAGACATTGCTTTTACGACGCATCATTAGATGTCACAAACTCACCCCTCACAGCATTGTTTTGGCCGAGTTTGGAGGTCATCCTTTCAAACTCGCGGCCATTTTTTATTTGATCTAGTTTCTCCATCGACTTCAAGGCTTTACAGATTCGGCTATCGACCAACATAGATATCCTCATTTGGCATATTGTTCTTCTATTACAATTATGAGATCTGACACTAGCACTAGATCTCGCTATTGGTACGCCCAAGCCACCTCTTTGTTGAGTTCGATCGGGATTGAGATTGATCGTCCTCCTCCTTACCAGTTCTCACTGGATGCTCCTGCTCACCTCCTCCCCTCACGTCAGGAGTTGAATAAGCATGTCAGACAAAATGTCTATAGACAGTACATTATTACCACCTAGCGTAATCCTCCTGGCAGATTACGTCCAAAGATGGCCTTTTACGCTGAGCAATTTCTTGAGATTCACAATTGTATTATTGTCTACCCTGCTTATTTTTATCGGCACTAGAGTCACGCTCTGAGATTCTCTTTGGGCTCCTTCAAAGTTCGCTCCCACTGTCTTTGGGTCCAGACTGAGCACCACATAGATAGAGTGAACCGTATCTGTCAACTGTGTACGTTAGCAGAGGTGGAGACTGAGACTCACTTTATATTTTGCTGCCCTATCTACTATGAGACCAGGGGAAGGTTTTACTACCTATTCAGAGATCGCTTTTCTCTTTCAGCCACATAGCTCCGTGAGGCCAGAGATGCCTTGCACTTTACCTACGGGAGGCCACACAGCTCCGTGAACATACTTTGCAATCACTCATACCTCAGGGCCATACTTCAAATCAGCTCATCACCGTCTTTTTCTCCCCTCTGTCTCCACCACGGGGAGCAAAGAGGCCATCTAGTACCATTCACTCCAAATCAATTCAACACTGCACCAGTCTTTCCAAATAGTGACATTCATCTTGTGGTTCTCGACGTGGTTCTAAGTCTCTAAAACGTTCATGGTATACCCTTCTATGACTGATTTTTTTGTACCAAGGAAGGACCCTTAGTCCTTGCCTTGGTTTTTCTGACTTATTGTCTTGTCTTGTTTTTCTTCTAAGTCACCGCTTGGTGCTTGTGCTTTGGTCGGCTCTTTTGTTTGTATGCTCAGTCCCATAAACCCATGTGGTTTCTACGTTGGACATTAATACTATTATCTTATCTAATCATAGATGGACTACTAGCAAAGTACTCTCCGAGTTACAAAAATTGGTCGAGTTCTCTAGCTTGGAGAGTTATGATTTTTACTGGCGCCAAAAACTTGCAAATTTTTTTGCAAGAACTTATCGAGTACTTGCTGAGCTTTTGCTAAAAACTAGGTCGTAGTTTTATACCAGCAGTTAAAGGCAAAAAATGGCCCAAAACGGCTTGATACTTAATGAGTTATCTTAATCATAGATGGATTACTAGCAGAGTACTCTTCAAGTTGCAAAAACTAGCTGAGTTTCCTAGCTTGTATAGTTTTTGAGTTTTACTGGTGCCAAAAACTTGCAGAATCTTTGGCAAGAAGTTGTCGAGTACTTGCTTTTTTTTTAAAAAAAGCTACATCGTAGTTTTATAACAGCAATTAAAGGCAAAAAACGGCCCAAATCAATTTCATTCCTTATTTCTTCACTTGTATTTTGTTGAGAGGGGAAAAGTCTTCCAAACACTTGCAAACTGATTTCAATCGATTTGAAGTGGACTTGAGGCAGGTTTGAACCACATTTGCACCAGGTTTGGAGCAGAGTTTTTGAAGAGGATGACATCAATGATTTAAAGAGGTAGGCTATGGAGGAAGGTGTGGAATTGGTTTCACGTTGGATGACATTAAGTTAAATGAGTAGTCACTGCTAGTGCCAAGAGAAGATAGAGGCAAAGCTATATCAAGGATTGAAGACAATCCACAAACTGAGTCAGACATAACGAGCAAGAAGGCAATCATGGTCAGTTAAGACTTCTAAGATCATACCCTCTAGTGCTACCTCTCCCTTAGTTTTTATTATAACTAAGATGAGGAAGATATAACTGGAATGATGTATTTATTTTTAGTTTTACATAAATTATTTACTATTTTGCTTCCAGCCAAAAGTCTTCCTCAAGAGAATGCGATTATGTACCCACTTCGTGTTTGAATATAACTAGAATAAGCTTGTTTGTTTTCTGTTCTCATTTATTGACTCATTTGATGTATCTTCTCATTGAATTTTACAAAAAATTGCATTTCTAATAGATTTAAGCAATTTTTTTAGTTGAGGAGTTTTTGTTGAAAACTGGTTGAGTTTTCCTCAAATTTATTTTAAAGACCTTGGTGAATTTTTGGCTTTGGCAAGTTTTCCAACTATGATCTTAATCATTGATAAATAGTGACCCTTCACGAATTAACTATTCGAATATAAGAGATAGTTTATGCTTGTCTTTTTATACTAATATATATTTGTCCCTTTGGATGTGTTCTTGTAATTTTATCTCATTAGAGACTTACACAATTAGGTTACAAGGTTCACAATTAGGGTTTCTAAAAAGCGACAATAGCTGTTTTGGTCTAGATTCTTCTCTTGAGTTGATATTGCGTTGGTCAAGGAAGGAAACACTACATACAAGAGAGAACCACACAAAATGAAGGGAGGTGTGCTCATTTATGTTGGAGCTCCTACAAATAGGAAGCAAAGAGTATATTGTTGTTGTTTGGAGTGGCAAACTTTAGCATATCCAAATTATTCTTCTAGTCTTCCAAGGACTTGTGCCTACAAAATGTTTGCACCATATTTCATCCATTAAATTATATGATTGCATAGGTAGTTATTAATGCTTTCTCATTTAAAATTTGTTGCAAGGTTCTTACATGCCTTCATAAGCAAGCCTCATATTCATTCGGGTGCATATGTCATTGAGTGGATTGGTTTGTTACCCTATACTGGGTTTTAGGAGGTATACTGCTAATCCACAAACTACTCTAATGCCACTAATCCAACTCCAAGAATATATATGTATTGCACGAATGTCCTAAACAAGCATGTAGGGAGGCAAAATGCCAAGTTTTTGAGCAGTAGTTCAAGTTGAAAGGACGCACTTGACAAGGAGCAAACGAACGTTTTCAAAATTTTAAAAGGTTTGAAATACATGCACAATGAAGAAGTAAAACCAAAGATTAAGATAAAACCAATGAAACAAATCAATGTATAGTAGAGGAAAGGAAAAGTATATCAAAACGGAGACAAACAGGATAAGTATATTGAAAGGAGATGATAGGATGCAACGATAACAAGGTGCATAAAAGAGTAGAAGAGAGCGGTGGTAGTAAGCATGCACAAAATAACAAATTGGAAATGAAGATAAGATAGATAACTCTATTAATGTCCAACAAAAGACCACAGAGTGGATCCAAGGGAAGCTCGAAAACAAGAGAAGGCGACATTCCATAGAAGGGACACCAAATGGAGCCTAAAGATATGATCAAGAAAAGAGGTTGTCTTTGTCATCCTTCATTTTAAGGCTTTCGAATACCCCTTCGATGGGTTTGGAGTTTGGCTTTCTTCACATTATCAACTCCTTCATTAATTTTTTTCAACTTGTCCCATATCTCCTTATTAGATTTACATATTTTTTGTGAACTTTGAATTGACAAGTAGCGTGTCTTCGTAATCAATATTTTTGTGAACTCTCTTCATTTTAAGGCAAATGAGAAATCCTCATGAATGAAGAAGCAGAAATTATAATCCATATTCGAACTATAATGTCTATGTTTTAACTGCAACAACTATGGGCATATAGAAAAACATTGTAGACTTGATGTTGGACAGACTCATAGAGATGACAAGAGACGAGATGCCAAAGATAATCAAAAAGGAAAAACTACAAAAATTTGGATAGGTGTTAGGATAAACCATGGATAACGTGGTTTACCCAATTCCTGGGCTACGTCCACCAAACAGCAAATCCAATATTATTACGATCCAATGATTACAACCTGATTACAATCTGTAATCTCTTACAGCTCAATACCGCCACAAGAAGCAATTTTCGCATCACCTTATGAAAATCCCAAACCCTAAGCCCTTTTATACAAGTATTTTTTCCGCTTTAGGGTTAAAATTAGTTACAACATGTTGGCCCAAAAATGCCGATAAAATAGCCCCAAAAAAATTTATTTAGTATGTACAGTACTTCCCTAATAAGTCACCACAAACTAACAAGAAGGAAGATAACCAAAGGAGAAGAAGAAACCAATGCAAGTGCAACTTGCAATTCATACACTTCCTAATTGAAAGGAGAAGCATAAACTCAAGGGGAGATACATATGAGAGTATTCTTTAAACCCTTCAAGAATTGAGTAAGATAAGTTTATCACATTAAGAAGACGGATAGCTGATTACATTGATGTCGAAGTTTTGAGAAAGATCTTCACAAGAGCAGATATATGAAATCAGCCTAGAGCGTAGAGGAGCATTGATGAATCCTTCCTAGGAGGAGTACTAGAGAACTTTCAAAGGGGGGGCTATATATCGCATACATTTGATGCCCAGTTTGTAGATTAAAAGGAGGAGAAGCAAAAGAGATAGGGAAGTATGCTATCAATGACAAACGGGGAGATTGATGGAATTGTTGTTATTGATGTCAATGAGAAAGTCATCATCAATGTCAATAAGAAGTTTAGTATTATGGACAACATAAGCTATACTATATGCATTACAACCAGTCAAAAAATAAGAAAAGCCAAATTGTTAATAATTGGCAGCTTTAGTTAGGATAAACTATAGTGCAAATATATATATATATATATATATATATATATAGATATATATATATGTGTGTGTGTGTGTGTGTGTGTGTGTGTGTGTGTGAGATATATATTAATATATTAAACATATGAGATATTTATTTGTCATTATATTAATTACATCCTAATGAATAGACATGTCCCGTGAAGAGACAAGTCTATCCATTCTTCATCCTATATTAAAAAGATGGCTGCCATTTGGAAAGTACATACCAAAACATTATAGCAGTGTTATTACATTTGTAGCAGATCTGGAAAACTCAACACAAATGAACAACAAGATATGAATAGAAGATATTAAAGAATCATATTATGAAAGAACAAAGGAAAATGATATATGGAGCAAGCAAAGTAATAAGAAGACTGATATAATAGCAATTACCATTCACCGATACTAAGAGAGTGTAATATGGAAAGATGTTGATAGTGTAATTTCATGAGAATATCAGAATTAAGAGATCAACTTTCCACTCTCGGAAATATCGTAGATGAGCAGGAAGTATCATTAATAGCCCTTAAAGGGTTGCCAACTACATGGGAATCCTTCATTCAAGGGATTAGTGCACATCCTACTCTAACAAAACTTGACCAACTCAAGAATGATTGTACTCAGGAAGAATCACAATTGATTACAAGAGGAATAATTCCTAATAAAAAAGAGGAAATTCAAGCTTTACATGTGAACTCAAACAATAAAAGCAATAGACGTTTTAAGAAAAGAGGAAAGAAAAATCAAAACTATAAGAAAAAGGATTCTTCGAAAATCCAATGCCACAAATGTGACAAATTTGGACATGCTCACATGCTAAGTCATAAGGTTCAAATTTGAATTCAAATTCGTCAAGCATAAAATTTGGATGAAATTCAGCAAGGGTAAAAATTCGGAAAAATGTTCGACATTAAACTTCACTTATACAATTTATTTATTTTTAAATTTAAAGAACATAGCCACAAAGATGTGAAATTAGTTTGACGTTGCTAAATAATTAAAAACTCGATTTTATTTTAAAATAAAATAATATTATTATAAATACCAATATTATAATAAATACCATAAAATTCAGATGAAGTTTGAAAGGATAAAATTTGCTGAAATTCAAACTTCATTGATGAGATTTGGCATATCCTGTGACTTAGCTCACATGTAGTGTCTAGAAAGGAAGAAAGTTCTTGCCAACATATCTAAAGTCAAGGAACCTGAAAACTCACTATTCTTCCTTGCCTTAGCAAGTGAGTTTAACTCTAATAAGAATGCCTAGATAATTGATAGCGGAGCATCTAGACACATAACTGGATTTAGAGATCAGTTTGAAACCTTTGAAGGACACTCAACCGAACAAGTCACAATAGGGGATAACTCTACTTACCCTGTGAAAGGAATTGCGACCTATTCAATTCAACTAAAAATTGGAGTTACTCTACAACAAAAAGATGTTCTATTTGTATCAGGTATAAAGAGAAACCTAGTCTCTAGTTCGGGCCTAGCAGATCAAGGGTATCATGTCACCTTCCAAAAAGAATAAGGTCCTATCTTGGCCTAAAAATTCAAATATCAAAAGTGCAATCTCTATTGCAATCTCTATTGGATCCAAAGACGGAAGTCTATATAAACGGTGTAAATCTCAAAACCTAGCCTTAAATCATGAAGTTATAAAGAACAATGAGATCTGGCACAAAGGACTAGGTCACCTACATTTATGTGCTCTACCCTCCATAGAGAAGATTGTAAAAGGCATACCTAACCTAAAATCTAAACATGATGGAACATGTAAAGGTCGTGCTTTTGGAAAGAACTCATAAACATCCTTCCCTCATAGCAAACATAAATCAAAAATTGTACCTCATTCATACTGACTTATGTGGACCAATGTTAGTACCTTCCCTAGGAGGATACTTGAATTATATCATCTTTGTTGATGATTATTCTAGGAAAAACAAGATTTATTTCCTAAAATTGAAAGAATCAAATGAAGTTCTATCTAAATTCAAAGAGTTTAAAGCCTTACTCGATAATCAAACTAGGAAGAAAATTATAATCCTAAGATTTGACAATGGATGATAATACACTTTTGAAAACTTTAAAGAGTTTTGCATATCTATTGAGATTAAGAGGGAGTATACAGTACCATATAATCGTCAACAGAATGGAGTAACCGACAAGAAGAACAAAACCATTATTGAAGCAACTAAGACCATGGCGCATGATCAAAATCTTCACATAACATTATGGGCTCAAGCTTCCAATACCGTAGTATACATTTAAAACAGATGCCCTCATTCATTTCTAGAAAATGTAGCACCTAAAGAAGTCTTCTTAGGAGTCAAACCTGATCTAGGTCACCTAAGAATCTTTGGGTGCAACGTATGAATTCATATACCTAAAGAGAAAAGGACTAAACTAGAGCCCTTAGGAAAGAAAGGCATATTGTTAATTATAGTGAATCTTCCAAAGCTTACATAGTATACATATCAGGGTCAAGGAAAATTGAAATCAGTAGAGATGTTAAGTTTGAAGAAGATGTTGCATATAAAAACTCTAAAAATATAGAACCAAATGATAATCCCATCCTAGACTTAGATGAAAGTCCTATGGTTGAGAGGGAGAGTTGTACAAAAGATAATGGCCCCAAAACACCTAACCCTAAGTATGACTCAAATCCACCCAAAAAGAAAATACCACTATGGGCAAGGAAAATGATTGAAGAAAACAATGTGGCTCCTGATGAAATCTTTAGAGAAAATATGAAAACAAAAAGTCACTGGATCTAGGTGATACTCACAGGGGTGAAGCACCGGGACTTCCCGGGAGGTCACCCATCCCAGTGCTACTCCAGCCTGAGCGCGCTTAACTACGGAGTTTCCTCCATGGTTAAACCCAAAGCTTGCAACCCCATTTGCAAAACCTTCACCAAGTGTTGTGCCTTATGAATTGATCTCCTACTTATCAATTGATGAGCTTAAGGGTCTTTCTAATGAATGGTTCATAAGGCACAACACTTGGTGAAGGTTTTGCAAATGGTGTTGCAAGCTTTGGGTTTAACCATGGAGGAAACTCCGTAGTTAAGCGTGCTCAAGCTGGAGTAGCACTGGGATGGGTGACCTCTCGGGAAGTCCCGGTGCTTCACCCCTGTGAGTATCACCTAGATCCAGTGAGTGCTAAGTGTTCCAATTATTCTCATGAGAGATGGATTCATGTTCAATCACTACTCATGAAACATGGGTCAATGAGTTTGACTCAAAAATCACACAGTTAAATCCTGATAGCAATATCACAATTTGACTTGCTATGGAAATTATCTCCTACTTATCAAGCTTATTTGACATCAATGACACTTAACAGTTGATTGACCATTAAGGGAGGGTATTAAAATAATATCTTTATATAATTAATTATCAAATATTAGTTTACAAACTTTCAATTCAGTTTAGTTATATTACTTAGAATGTTTCTAATTCTATTATCAGTAATCTTCAGTTTCTTTTTAGAAACTCTTGCAATGTAATTGCCTATAAATGTTCCTCATTCCTTAGTAATAATCAAGCAATTACCATTGTGCAATTTGTTTCACAATATCTAGGAGATATTAGTTATCGATTGAATCACAAATCCTCCAAAGCTCTTCTTAGCAATAAGAATTGTGAGAACAAAACAATCCATATATGCACCCAAATAATAGAAACGAACAAAACCCCAAAGGAAACCAAGCAACAAGCATTCCAAGTCATAATCATGACTATCACAAAGACGCTCTAAGCTGATGACTAGGATGATAACTCAGGATAACGATAGGCTTACCTCTTATGTGTGTCATTGTATCCTCCAATTGAGGACGAAGCGACTCATAAAGTTCAGCCATGCCCTCTGCAGTTTCAGCAGATATTGGAATAGGATCCCCAAAACCTAAACTATGAGCTTCTCCCATAGATGCCATTAGAACACCACTGGTATCATCATATATTGCTTCAGCTTTATTCATTGCTAAGATAACACGTAAATTTGATGCATGTTTCCTTATCCATTTTGAAACCTCCATGTCTAGCGGATGGAGTCCATGTCTGTGAACAGCAAACTTTCAAATTTCTTAGCAGCTTAATTAAGAAAATAATAAAATTGATCTTTCAAAGGAATGAGCTATAGCACAATCAATTATAGAGAACATAAGTCAGAATTACAATTATGCTGATAAAGAATTTTGATGGTACTTTCTTTCTAGGGAAGGTGTGGATAAAAGCACCTGCCATCAATAAGAAATATAGCCATGTGAGACCTTCCAAGTACATTTGCTGTTAATCTTGAAGTTCTTGCAAGAACACTTCCTGAAGTTGCTGCCATCTCTAGACCTGCAGAATCCAATACATTGAATCTCAAGTCCCCCAATTTTGCAACTCCTTCACGAAAATCACGTGTTACATGACCATCAGGTGTATTGTAGACAAGGGCTTCTCTTCTCTTTATTAGCCTGTTGTGGGGTTTAAATGTACAGAAGATATCCAGGATCAGTTAACATTCAACTATATTAATTACAATAAAGTCCAAACAAATGTTAAAAATTTAGGCATGTCACATTTTCTAATAAAATAGAAAGAGCCAATTTATCTTAGAAAACAAGGACATCTTAACATTTCAAGACAAAAAAACATTTTTCTCGTTTTAAAATGTATCCCACATTCTTTAATGTACCTATTAAACAAAGCTGATTTCCCTACATTTGGCCTTCCAATGAGAACTATGGTCGGAAGCATCTTAACTTCAACTCTGTCAAATTCAGGCATTGAGTCAGACAAGTCAAGATCAGTGGATTCATCGGTATTATCATGTTCAGCATGAAGCATCCCATCTTCTATTTGTTCATCAAGAACTGCATCTGTACACTCCTCAGGGCTTATGGAAGCACTCAGAAACTCATGGCCGTCTGTTCCTATCAGAGGGTCATCTGTTTTATTTCCTGATAAATTGGTAAAGCTTACCAAGAAGATTTTTGCCCGCATGATGGGAAACTTTTCACTCCAAACTGCCAGAAAGGGATTTCGAACATTTTGGTATTTAATTGGCACAAAACATCTTGAGCATGACTCTGCAAGAGATATCAGATTCTTTTTCAATGCTTCAAAGTAAACTATAAATCCATATGTTTGTCAAAAATGCAGGTAATTTATAGTCAACCCTTAGGAGAAAGAAAGCTAAAGGAATGTAAACTGTACCTTGAAGAGTGTGTGCAGTTTTAGATAAAGGTGAGACTCGCGGTCCAAAACCTGTTTGCATATTGCCTAATGCATAAACCAACATCTTTTCCCTTGTTATATTCCATGGTAGCTGATTAATTTTCTGCAGAAAGATCAAATTAGACCTGCTCCAAATTAATTTACAAAACTACATATCAACGCCCAAGTGGCATCTTGCAATGCAAGAGTTGTCTTCTGACATAAAAACCCAATCACAAGAATATGAAGACAGCTAATATAAAACCACAAATTCAAATGAATAACCCATTTAAGTAAATCTTAAGTGCTGAACAATCTTGAACACAACACTGCTGTAAAAATGCCAAAACTTTAGAAAATAAGTACTAGCCTGTTTCCTGTAAAGTTAGCTGAAATTTTGAAATACAGAATATGAATTAGAAAGTCTCATTAAACCAGTGATTGAAATGAATTCTCATCATACAGAAACTTTAGAGAATTCTATACAAGAATGTCAACAATTTGACATTGTAAAATTCCAAAAAATCAACAGATAGTACTTCAAGGTACCATTAACATTTAATTTAGCTTGGCTGATTCTGGAAATATAATGTTGAATGGTTGCAGAGCAAATCAGCCTTACACTCAAGCATAACTCACAATTCCCTGATAGTTAATAACATAATAATGGCTATCCACTAAGATCTATAGCATAATAGTTGGAACACTCATCAAGGCCTGCGACAAAAAAGTTCAGGAAAAACTCGGCCTGTTTCCCGCAAAAACTCGGGAACTTAAAAATAAACATAAATTCAATACGAAATGCATTATTTTTTGCAAATTCAATAATAAGATGCATCCAATGAGGCAATAAATGAGAACATAAAGGAAACAAGCTTAGTCTGGATATATTTAAACACAAAGTGGGTACAAAATTGCATTCTTGTGAGGAATTTTGATGGCTGGAAACAAATTAGTAAATAATTTATGTAAAACTGAATAAATCATCACAATCACATCTCCCTCTTCCCAATTCTAGTAAAAACTAAGGGAGAGGTAGAACTACAAGTCTAGTCCCAGAAGTCTGCACTAGGCATGATTGTGCCTCCTTTCTCAATATGTTTGACTACGTTTGTGGCTCGTTCTCCATCCTAGATGTAGCTCTACCTCTAGCTTCTCCTAGCACTAGCAATGACTGCTCATTGAACTCAATGTCATCTAGTTTGAAACCAAATCCAACCCCTCCTCCATAACATACCTCTCCAAATCATTCATGTCATCCTCTTCAAAAACCACCTCAAATCCACTTCAAATAAAAATCACTTTGCAAGCATTTGGAATACAAGAGCTTGAAAATTTTCCCCCTCTCAACAAAATGTAAGTAAAGAAACAGGAAATGAACTTAATTTGGGTCGTGTTTTTACTTTAAGTGCTGGTATAAAACTATGACCAGATTTTTCACAAAAACTGATTAAGTTTTTGGCAAAAGCTCAGCAAGTACTCAGCAAGTTTTTGGCAAAAATTCCATAATTTTTTGGTGTCAGAAGTCATAAAACATCGCTAGGCCAGAAAAATCAACCAAATTTTGCAACTCAATGAGTACTCTGCCAATAGTACATCTATGATATATGGCATAAAATTACAATATACCATGTGGATATTTTCTTTAGGAGACTTCCCAATCCTAGCAGTTTCACCAGCCGTGTAGTAATATGTAGATAAGCTAGTTTGAACGCTAGATTATCACTCTCTGGTAATGATCAATCGACCACTTGTACTGAAATAGGTTGAGCTTTCTCATACATAGGGTCCAATATACTATTTTTGTCTTCCTCAACCCTTGAATATTCATTTTCAGGCTGAAACTGACAATTTGAGACAGAGTAAATCAGCTCCACAATCTTTTCAAGACTTCACGTTCATTGACACAATCCTCCCGAAAATCCTCCAAATTAGACATGGGCAAATATTCAGGTTACATCCTCAGATGTTTTCTAGCAAAACCCTTGTTGGCAAAATTCACTCTGGGATTATCAAACTGAAAGTTGAACATGAACAAATCTACCTCAAGTTTGAGGGTATCTCACACTATTCTACATTCACAAAAACCAAGCTCTATAGGGACAGAGATGTCTGTCTCACTCTTAGGAGAATACATTTTGCTGACATGAGCTAACAGGTGGCACAATTCCACTACACAAAGCAATCTAACACATACCTGGGTAGTATCGCTGGAGCACCTTATAAACCTTAAACCTTAGGTAGGTAAACCTTGGAAATTGCACATAAATACTGCCATAAACACTTATCATCTGCATGGCTTCCTCTGACATCCTTTGGCTAGGAATCCCTGCAAATTCATGGGTTAGCCTTCCTGAGAAGGTATCAGTCACCTTCTTGTAATGATATGATATGATAGATTTTAATGACGTCCACGAGACTAAAGTAGTCTATGGGACCCATGCAATCGCCCTCCCGAGTCAGGAGCCAAACTAGTCAGTTGCAAAGTTTTGGTTAACTTGTTTTGGTTAATGTTAAACACATTTTTTTCTATGCAAGTAGGGGTAATATAAATAAATCTTTACTCCTTCCAAATATGGCTCATGGGGGAGTGTGGCCCATTCCCTTGTGCAAGCTAAACTATAGAATAGGTACGAAGACATATAGAATCCTTGCCGCCCAAACCAGCCACCGTTCAATTGGTCATGCATTTCCTCTACAATGATCTATTCCCAGTCAAAAAATTGGATTGCCTACAATACAATCTAGATAAAGAAATACATCCAGTCTTCAAAGTTATAAGAATGGTTGGACCTTTTACCCTATTCAGCAGCGCCACCAAGTCTCTGATATGATGCTTCATATGCTCCCTGGTAAGAGGTCTAGGTAGACTTGAACCACCCCTCTGTGACTTAAGAAGTCAAGTCTTGGCGATTACGGTCTACTAAAGTTTCTCGTTATGTGAAAACTAATCCCAAGATGAGGACATATTAAAAACCTGAGTACACCAATTCTCAAGGCAGCTAAAATGGTTTCTCTGTTAATGGGCAACAAAACTTCTCCGTCAACCTTTCTTATGCACCTACCCTTAGGATCATATATGTTAATGCATTCATGGACCAATTTTGGGGAGATAAGGGCTACCGACAAGGTTGCAACTTCTATTATCCCACTTTTCACAATAAAGTCCAAAATCGTACCTTCCCTTGGGTTTCTAGTCCTGGCTACGAAATCATCTAAACCCTATTTTACCCATGTCATATCTCAGTTTTCAAGGTAATTACAGACAAGACTAGAGCCATTTTCAAAAATTTGGAATGTAGCCACTATGGCAAAAACCAAATAGCTCAACCCAATGCAGTTGTAATTTTAACAATATAGAGAGCTGAAACAAAGAAATGTTGTAGAAACTAGAAACTCACCTTCAAAACTGAGAATTTCTAAAAACCCTACCCTTGACAAGCTCAATTACCTTCACGCGTCGAACTCCTCTCGCAAAACAATTTGCAAATGGCAACTAAATCTTTCCTTCGTGCCAATTAATAGCAAAAATCATGTCATTATGGAGCATTAGTTATAAATGGCTTATCTATGTGCAAGCTTACCACATCATGATTACTTCGCATTTCACGAGATTGTCCCAAAGTTCAACTTTTAAACATGATTACTGAAATATTTTGTCTTATCTGTCACTTCTAATATAATATAAAATAATCTGCTTATGCCTCCCACTCATAAAGGTGACCTCATTGAACTACTTGAACGACGTGAACCATTTCAAGTGGTTCATAGATATCTGCTTTATTCCTTTGTAAAGACACGTGAATAACCATACAACTGAGGACATGGAACATAACAAACAATTTCTTAGTTGAACTTTGACATAACACATGAACGGGTTGAACCTTGTGAACTCTAGGAACTAGTTCAAAGGGTTCAATTGGTTCATTACTATATACAACTCAACTCTATAACTAGCATTTTAAGTGTATAATTTAAAATAAAGTCATGGACATTGAACCATTTGAGCTAGTTGAACTAGTTCAACCAATTCAATGCGTTCAAGAAGTTCAATATGTTCACACTTATTTTCATCGACTCAAATCATAACTTTACACAAGGACTCATGAAGGGGAACTAGAGAGTTAGGACTTTGATCTAATTGGGGTAGACTCACAAAATTAAAATTTTGGGGGGAATAGGCAACATCGACTCTAACTAGGGACTACATTTTGACAAAACGATGACTCAAAATCTCTAGTTATGCAATAAGATCAAAAAGAAAGAAAGGGAACTAGCCATGCCAAACTAAACAAGAAATCTACAACACACCAAAATTACAACACCTATATACAAACAACAAACTCATGTTTCTCAATGTTCAAAAGATTTTGATCAGTTTCAGATCTTGTCCATTATAGGACAAGGGAAGAGGGGACCAATTTGGATATGCTAATTCAAAGGAGTTAGATCCCAATACCTGGTGTATTATGTAAGGTCCTTTCCATAGTGAATCAAATTTTCCATTGGCGCCTTTCGGTTCTCTCATTTTTTCCCGCAGTAATACTTCATCTCCATCCATCAAGCTCATAGGCCTCACTTTTGTGTCATTGGGTTCTTATATTGTCCAATATTTCACTTCTTTCCTCCTCTTACTTTGTTAGGTACATAACTCGTTTCTCCAAGGAACTCTAGAAATATTGATCCTCTACGACACTTTGTAACTTAGAGGCGGCCAACTGAAGTTGTAGCAATAAAAATGCATCAATACAATACACTAGCTCATACAGAGCCATTCCCATTTCCTTGTTAGGTGTCATACGATCAGCCCAGAATGCCTCAAAAAGTTTCTTGTGTCAATCCTTGGCATTATTGCTAACTAGCTTCTTTATTATGGCTACCAAGTTTTTATTAGTAGACTCTGCTATACATTCCCTTGGGGATAATAATCAGAAGAATGTCATAGCAAAACATCATTAATTCCTATGAGGAAGAGTAGGTAGCAATATTAGCAATTTTCACCAACACACAAAAATGTAACATAATGTTTTATTTCAAGAATTTGCTGACTAATTCTGAGGTAGTTTTCTTTGAGGGTGTGACCTCCACCCATTTCGTGAAATAATCAGTTGTTGTGAGAATGTAGCTATGCCCAACACTGGTAAGTATTGTGCAAGTTGGATCTTCTAAAGTGACCACCTCTTCAACCCTCTATTTGAATCAGACTCGTACTCCAAAAAATTAAGTACAAAGTCA
Source organism: Cupressus sempervirens (assembly GCA_028749045.1). Lineage (NCBI taxonomy): Eukaryota > Viridiplantae > Streptophyta > Pinopsida > Cupressales > Cupressaceae > Cupressus > Cupressus sempervirens. The sequence goes on along the minus strand of CM053785.1, from coordinate 885,140,186 downwards.
TTAGGATCTTCCAAAGCCTTTTCTTCTTCAATAAGTTCTCCTAATGTGTCTTTTGTGATACTAATTTCATGATGTTGGAGTGTAATGTCCCTGTTTTAGCAGATTCCAGGAGCTAGAGTTGGTCAACTCATCATCACGACCCTCATCAGTTGACAATAGGATTTGATGGTCTTAATTGTAGATCTGTTATTTATAGTAAGTCTAATTTTGGCCACTTGTTATTTTTGGTAGTGCAGAGCCAGCACAATAGTGGTTGTCATCTATTCAGTCTTCTGCATAGGACAGAGTTATTTAATGATGGTCATTTTTATTGCATTAGTTATGAGGCTTTATAATTATTAATGCACTTTATCTTATTACAAGTTCTAAAATGATGTTGTGAAGTTGAAGCTCCTTTCGTGAAAGGTGTAATGTTGAAGTCAAGTTGAGCAAATGAGATTATAAATATGGCTCTCATTTTGGGAATTGATCATCATAAGAATTATTATTTTCTTTTGATGTTGTTGAGGGTTTGAAGGATAAGTTTTCTCCAATCCATTGCTGAAGTATAGTGGACTTAGGCGTTAATCTTTCTTGAGAATTACTATTGTGTTTCAAAGTTGCATTTCCTATGGTTGAAAGACCTTGTGCTATCGAATTGCTGGTTTGAAATTAAGTAAAGTCACAATTGGACAATTGCAAGAGCTAGCGTTTCGAATTATTGTTTGGCATTGGGATTCCCTATTAACATCAGCTCCTGTCTTATGATTCTTCTTGAGCTGCTAGTTTTTGAGACATTTGCATCTAATTTGCAAACCTGCGTTTGAATCTCTAAGGCCAGCAATTACTTGTTTGAAGCCTACGACCACAATTAGAGACCTGTGTTCATTCATTTGTGGCCTGCGATCAGCTGTGAGAGGCCTACTGTAACATCCACTTTATCCAGGTCTTAACTAACAACTAGTCATATCAAAGAATACAATTAATACTTCATATTCATAGAAAAATAGTTATAACAGATATGTTCATCTGAATGATTTTAATGGTTACAATCAGTTAAACAGAAATTTCATAACTAACAATTGAAGACACCATCAATGAATTTAACAAAGAATTTAAAATCTACATACCGTAGAATTCAAAACCAAAATCCGTCTAAGGATGCTTCTACAAAACCTTGGTTAGTCCATATATACCGCTTAGGAACAAATAGCTACACCAGTTTATCAAAATGACAAATACCATCAAATATCACTATATTATTTAGGGCATCAAATACCATTGTATCAATTAGGGCATCAAATACCACTATATCATTTAGGGCATCAAATACTACTGTATCATCCCTTCTCTTTCCATTGCTGACTATGGGAATAACATACAGCTAGAAGATACACTCATATTCATTATTCACATAAATGAAAGACTGAAATAACAATCCATCAGATAAACCTATCTCTTGCATATAGATATATTCCATGTTCAATTGGAAGATTAACCGATCTAACTAGTTACCAATTACATTGACGAGAAAAGTTGCTTTCATTAAAGGAACTCACAGAATTGATGATATAAATCAATACATCATATCTTCTACTTGTATAAACATCATAAAAGTAAAATAGTTGTTACCAACATGATGCAGGAGCATCCTGGGTGCAAGGGCAATCTTGCATCACCCAAAAATATTTTATTTTCAGTCTTTTCTATTTTAATAAGGACTAGTAGACAGGGTTTAATAAGGACTAGTAGACAGGGTGGTCACTACTTATGGGAACTTACTATATTTAGTAAATTTGTCATACGAGTTCGAAATGTTCTCATTTTCTACAAGAAGGTCCATTTTAGAGTTGTAAGCCTACCATAAAAATCTCATTGCTCCAGCTTAAGTATCAGAGGAGAACTTGCAGATTTTCGGTGGAAGAATTTGTAGAAAAATCTTTAGACTCACAGTTGGAGGCCTTAGAGTGCCCGGATGAGGTCCGAAAACTTGACGGAAGGGCGCTACCACAACTTCAAGCCTATAGATCAAGAGTTGGCATTTCCGAAAAGTGGTTATAATTGCCAATCAGAGCAATGGTTCGTGAGTTATGGCCTTCCGAAGTTGAGCTACTCGAAACTTCTAAAATAATTGTCAAAAATGTATTTGGCCGACTCTATATGTTTTGTTAGGGTCTGTCGGCCCTAGGTATTAAGTTTGAGCATCTAGAACCTTCCCAGGGGGCATAAAACTGCCTACTTAAGAAATGCCCGAACATTGTCTAGGGTAGCTCTGGGTAATAGTTCGCAGCACTGTCTTACAGATTACTGTAATGAAGGCGCCTTTTTGGGTTAGCATATTGTAATTGAGAATTTTGTACTTTCGCATTTGCGGCAATAATAAGAAATCCATATTTTGTTCTCGCATTTGCTATTGTTTCTTTGTTTCTATTGAGTTTATGGTATTAAGGGGAGTCCCCTACATCAAGTGGTATCAAAGCTAGAGTTCTTGAGTGTGTGGACAAATCGCCAATTGTGAGACAGTATGCACCAGAACCGTGGTTTGGGCTGAGTGTGTAGACAAATCACCGCTTGTGAGGCAGTTTGCATTAGGGTTGCAACGGAAGCGCGAAAATGCCTCCACGAAGAGAGCGTGGCGGAAGAGCTATAGGTGTTACACCTGAGGGTTTCCGAGCCCTCCAAAGACAAATGCAAGCATTGGAAGAACAAATGCATAGAGGAATGAATCTTCCCATTAGAGATGAAAGCGAGGATGAGGATGACGTAGAAGAAAATGTTGAAGCAGAGGCGATTCTAAATCCAAAGTAAGAAAGGCTTTTTAGGGCCATCTCCAAGATTGGAAAAAGACCTAAGTTTGAGGTTCCCACATTTTCGGAAAATCTTAACCCAGAGGACTTGATCGATTGGATCAATGCACTAGAGGAGTACTTTGAGTATGAAGATATTGATGATCCTGATAGGGTCAAGTTTGCGAAGACAAAACTAAAAGGACATGGGAAGATCTGGTGGTAGGAGGTTCAGTTGGAGCAAAATAGAAAGGGAAAGGAAAAAATCACTAGATGGGATCGGATGAAAGATAAACTGAAGCAACAATTCATTCCCGTGGATTATGAGCTTGATCTGCTGAAGAAGATGCAAGGGTTGAAGCAAGCAGGAAAATCTATTCAAGAGTATATCGAAGAGTTTTTACCGAGTTCTCATTAGAACCGGCCATGCAGAAGCTGATAAGGAGAAAGTCGCCCGTAATCTTAATGGATTAAGGCCTAGCATTTAGGATGAGCTAAGTCTGGTTCGAATGAGCAATATTGAGGAGGCCTACCAGTTTGCCCTAAGAGTTGAGGAGAAACTGAGCAAGAAGTTTGACAATAAGAACAATGGAAGAGGTCGCGGTGGAAGATTTGGTGGACGATCTTATGGTGGTCGTAATGATGATCAAAAGAACAAGGATGAAGCTGGAAGTAGCAGTCAGAACCAAAGGGGAAACAATTTCAATTGTTTCCCTAATCAGAACAAGAGAGATCAGAGAGGAAGAGGCAGAGCACAAGCATCTGGAAGAGGAGGCTTCCGTGGAAAATGTTTTCACTGCTGAGAAGAAGGGCGTAGAGCATTTGAATGTACCCAGCGCCAAGGAAGGATAGACCGAAGAACAGAAGGTGAGGCGAGAGTTGCACATGTTGATGAAGATGCCAAATCCTCACATTCTGAAAATGTTGAAAGAGGATAAGTCCTAGTTAACCGAAGAGTCTTGCTGAGTGGTGAGAATGAACCTGAGCAAAGAAGGAGCTTGTTTTGCACAAGGTGCAGATGTGAAGATGAGTGTTGTGATGTGATCATTGATGATGGAAGTACTGACAATTTGGTGTCAGAAATGATGGTCACCAAGTTGAAGCTGAAGAGGCAGAAACACCTGCGTCCATACTGTATTGCTTGGGTGCAAGATGACCACAAGGTCATGGTCAATGAGCAGTGCTTAGTGAAGTTCAAGATTGGAAGCTACTAGGATGAGGTACCATATGATATCATACCTATGGACATATGTCATATGTTGTTGGGTAGGTCGTGGCAATTTGACAGGCATGCTATACACGATGGGCAAGCAAATACCTTAACTCTAAGGATGGAGTGAAACATAAGTTGAAGTTGTTGAAGGATAAAGAAGAAAAGGTATGTAGTGTTGCCAGAATATGTTTTGTTGATGGAAAAGAGTTTCTTAAAGGTATGAAAAATGAGCATATGTGTTTTGCTATAATTTCTGAAGATAATAAAGAAGTAGACAGAGTACCTGCAGAAGTTGCAAATATGTTAGAAGAATTTTTTGATATTGTATCAAATAATGTACCTAACAAATTGCCCCCAATGAGGAAGATCACTCACCAAATCGATTTGGTTCTAGGAGCCAGTTTGCCAAACAAGGCAGCGCACAGAATGACACCAGCAGAAAGTGAAGAGTTGAACAGACAAGTTCATGAGTTGTTGCAGAAGGGGTTGATTCGAAAGAGTCTGAGTCCATGTGTTGTACCAACAATATTAGCACTAAAGAAGAATGGAGAATGGAGGATGTGCACAGATTCTCGTACTATCAACAAAATCACCATCAAGTATAGATTTCCTTTGCTGAGGATGGATGATATTATGGACTGCTTGAGCAGAGCTAAGTATTTCACAAAGATAGATCTAAAGAGTGGGTACCATCAGTTTCGTATCAGAGAAGGTGATGAGTGGAAGACAGCTTTCAAGACAAGGGAAGGACTATATGAGTGGTTAGTCATGCCTTTTGGGCTAACCAATGCACCAAGCACTTTCATGAGGCTCATGAATGAGGTACTGAAGGAGTTTCTGGGTAAGTTTGTCATTGTTTACCTAGATGATATATTGATCTTTAGTAAGACATTAGAGGAGCATTTGATTCATATTCGCAAGGTGTTTGAAAAGTTGAGGGAAGAAAAGTTGCTGATAAACCTGAAGAAGTGCAGTTTTGTAAAGGAGTTGGTGTACCTAGGATTTGTAGTCTCAGGAGAAGGTCTGAAAATGGACCCAGAGAAAGTGAAGGCTATCCTTGAATGGCCTACTCCAAAGAGTGCGACAGAGGTAAGATCTTTTCATGGATTGGCTACATTTTACAGAAAGTTCATAAGAAGTTTTAGCAGTATTTGTGGACCCTTGACTGAAACAATAAGAGGGGATAGGAAAGAGTTTAAGTGGACTGTAAGAGCAAATAAGAGTTTTAATCTATTAACACAGAAAGTTACTGAGCAATCTGTTTTAGCACTTCCTAATTTTAACAAGGTGTTTCAAGTAGACTATGATGCTAGCGGTACTACAATAGGAGTTGTTTTGAGCCAAGAAGGTAGATTTGTTGCTTATTTCACTGAGAAGTTGAATAATGCAAAAAGAAAATATTCTATTTATGATCAAGAATTTTATGCTATAGTTCAAGCACTGAAGAAGTGGAGACACTATCTTCTTCCTAAGGAGTTTGTTTTGTATACTGATCATCAAGCTTTGCAATATTTAAATAGTCAAGGAAAATTGAAACAAAGGCATTTAAAGTGGGTTGAGTTTTTGCAAAGTTATACATTTATTCTAAAACACAGAAGTGGGAAGTCTAACAAAATTGCAGATGCTCTTAGTAGAAGACAACTTTTGCTGACAGAAATGCAAATAGAGGTGGTAGGGTTCAAGGAACTTAGCACATTGTGTCCAAATGATCCTGATTTTGGTGAAGCGTGGAAGGCTTGTACAGAACCTATTACACTTGATAGGACAAAGTGGTTGGATTTTATGATCCAGGATAGTATGTTATTTAAAGGAAGTCAGTTGTGCATTTTTTCAGAAGTTCAATGAGAGAGAACCTCATCAAGGAGAAGCGTAGTGGACGATTGGTTGGACATTTTGGCAAAGATAAAACTATAGCCTTGGTTGCTGAAAATTACTATTGGCCACAGTTGTAGTAAGATGTGATGAAGTTTGTACAAAGTTGCAGAGTATGTTAGATGGCGAAAGGAGTGAACCAGAACACAGGGTTGTATCAGCCATTACCTGTACCAGAAAAGCCGTGGGAGGATATCAGCATGGATTTTGTTCTTGGATTACCGAGGACACAGCACGGGCATGATTCTATTTTTGTGGTGGTTGACAGGTTTTCAAAGATGGCACATTTTATTCCTTGCAAGAAGTCTAGTGATGTTCATGTAGCAAAGTTGTTTTTTAGAAAAGTGGTGAGATTACATGGTCTGCCAAAGAGTATAGTTTCAGATTGAGATACCAAATTTGTTGGGTATTTTTGGTGTAGATTGTGGAAGAAGTTGAAGACAAATTAGAAGTTCAGTTCATCACATCATCCACAGACTGATGGACAGACAGAAGTTGTGAATCGCAGTTTGAGAAATTTGTTGAGATGCTTGATTGGAGATAAACCAAAAGGATAAGATATGATTTTACCACAGGCAGAATTTGCATATAATAATTCTGTCAATAGGAGTACTGGCAAATTCCCATTCCAGATTGTATATGGGAGTAGCCCCAAAAATGCTTCTGAACTGAGGCAATTGGATAAAGGAGAGATAAGTAGTGTTGAAGCAGAAGATTTTGCTGAACATTTGAAGAACATCCATGAGGAGGTGAGGAAGCATATCATAAAGATGAATACACAGTATAAGGTTAAGGCAGATGTGAAAATGAGATATAAGGAATTTCAGATTGGAGATGAAGTCATGGTTCATTTGAGAAAGGATTGTTTTCCAGTGGGTACATATAATAAGTTGAAGATGAAGAAGTTTGGACCGTGCAAGATAGTGAAGAGGCATGATTCTGGCAATGCGTCTGAAGTGGAGTTGCCTGCTGAATTGAATATTTCACCAATATTTAATATTTCAGATTTTATAGAGTATTATGAAGGAGGTGATTGAGATGAAGTTGCAGAAGCACAATGGAGCATTCCAGCAGCTAATTCAGCTACAAAGGAGATTGAGGAGATACTAGGCAGTCATGTTGGAAAAAGCACCAAAAACAAAACTTATGAGGAATATCTAGTCAACTGGAAAGGGAGACCGATTGAGGATTCATCTAGTTGGCAAAGGAGGAGGTTAACCATCTTGATTTTCCTCTACACACCTAAGACGTGACGAGGTCACTTCTCAAATTACCCCGGATGTCTGATGCAGGAGCATCCTCGGGGCAAGGGCAATCTTGCATCACCCAAAAATATTTTATTTTCAATCTTTTCTATTTTAATAAGAACTAGTCGACAGGGTGGTTACTATTTATGGGAACTTACTATTTTTAGTAAGTTTGTCATACGAGCTCGGAATGTTCTCATTTTCTACTAGAAGGTTCATTTTAGAGTTGTAAGCCTACCATAAAAATCTCATTGCTCTAGCTTAAGTATCAGAGAAGTTATTGCAGATTTTCGGTGGAACAATTTGAAGAAAAATCTTCAGGCTCAACGTTAGAGGCCTTAGAGTGCCTAGATGAGGTCCAAAAACTCGACAGAAGGGCGCTAGCGCAATTCCAAGCCTGTAGATTAAGAGCTGGCATTTTCGAAAAGTGGTTATAATAGTCAGTCAGAGCAACAGTTCGTGAGTTATGGCCTTTCGAAGTTGGGCTACCCGAAACTTCTAAAATAATTATCAAAGATGTATTTGGCCAACTCTACATGTTTTGTTAGGGTCTATTGGCCCTAGGTATTAAGCTTGAGCATCTAGAACCTTCCTGGGGGGCATAAAACTGCCTACTTAAAAAATGCCCAAACATTGTCTAGGACAGCTCTGGGTGATAGTTTGCAGCACTATCTTGCAAATTACTGTAATGAAGGCACCCATTTGGGTTAGCATATTGTAATTGAAAATTCTGTAATTCCACATTTGCGGCAATAATAAGTAGTCCATATTTTGTTTTCGCATTTCCTATTGTTTCTTTGTTTTTGTTATGAGTTTATGGTTTTAAGGGGAGTCCCCTGCATCACAAAAAATGTTTTAATGTATAACTTATCTTTGTCTGGTGCATGTCCTGTCATCTTGTGGTGAGGGGAAACATTGTCAAGGACTTAACCTCCCAATAATGGACCCTTAAAATATCTCCACATAATCTCATTTGAGAAAGGCCCTCCCTACCTAGAATAGACATGGAACACCTTGTCCAGCCACTAAGCATCTTGGTACTTAATTCCACCATTCGACTTGACAACAGGGTACATATTAGACAAACATGAGATTACTTGAAAGTTCTTAAAGTTTAAGTAAATAAGTTATCATATATGATAGTTCTGATTTTTGTTCTTCCTTTTTGCAGGAATCTCCTTCACCTCTTCACCCCATTTCATTGGTCATTTGGCCAGGGTGAGTCCTTGGTATTCGATCATTAATGGAATTCTTCCATTAGCAGTTCATTGCTGGCACTCAGTTGAAACAAAGATGGTATTTCAATATTGGCATTATGTTGTCTTTGTGAATCAAAGACTTCACACTTGTTTAGTCAAAATTTGTATCATAAGAAGTAAAGGAAGACTGTTCATTATAAGAGACACACATTGCATATTCAATCTGAATTCAGATGCATAATAGTTTGTTGTAGATATTAAGGAAGATTGGCCAGCATGAACTGATCATTTAATAATCGATTTGTAACATGGATATGCTTTGATGGAAGAACAATGGCATATTAAATTCACTACATGCATCGATTTTCTAATATAAAGATAAGAGCAAAGGTATCAACATAACCTGATCGATGATATTAAAACTCAAAAAGTCCCGCCTGGCTGGCTCACAATGGGCTGAACTAAAAAAGGCCAAAGCTTACAATCTGATACAAAGAACCCGTATGATAGTGATGCTCGGTATCACATACAGTAATGGGAGTCATATGAGAAGAAAAGAGTCGATGCAAGTAAGGATTCAAATACAAGAAAAAAGGAGTCGATGCCTTCCTTGGCAATGAGAGAAGTCTTGAACTTAAGCCACGGCCCAAGATGGCAGTTTTAAATCATTAGTTTCTTGGTTCACCGATTCAAAAAATGAAAAGGGGCGCCAAGTGTACTCAACGCCTCACATAGAGAGTTATAAGTTTGAAATATTTAGAGAGCTCCTTTGAAAATCTATTAAAAAATAAATATCTATATATATAAGCATATATATATTATTTTCAAAATGATGCCATCATGCTATTATTATGTCCAAGGTTGTATCTATTAAAATACGTATATATGTATACGTGCGTAATCCGGAAGATTATGATTTATTCTAACCGAATATCCTCTCACTATATATGCATGTATATATTTATACATATGTTACTAGAGATGAACCAGAGATTTAATATCATGATGGCATCATACATTTATATACATATATGCATAAATATATATGATGATAAAGAAAAATGGAGATGCCATCATAAAACAACAAAGGTAATGGTTCTGAACATGAATTTTGATAATGATAGCTGTATATTTTATGCGTTTGATCAAGTAGCTCATAGTATTGTCCAACGTACACTCTTGCTTGCCTAGTCGTTTACCCTTTGCCATGGTGATTCAAGATTCATACCTATTTGCCTAGTGATGGAGGTGCCCCTGTGCCCAATTCTTTTCTAACAATGCTTCCACCTCTTTGATGTGCTCCCTACAAGGAGATTCTCCACAGTTAAATCATATTACCATAACAAGTTATTAATCATAAACAATCATAACGGCTAACTGCCTTTTCAATTCCCATGAATTCATGATAAGTAACCAACTTTCCAAAATAGCATTAAAATATCATCATAACGATTAACTAGCATGCCAACTTCATAAGAGATTATAACGATTAACCATCTTACCATTTCACATGATTGTAACTAATTTTACCTGTCAACAGACTTCACATGATACCTCAGCGGTTATATGAACATTTCAAATGGAGCTAAAAATTGCGATGTAACACCTGCGATCTGCCTTTGGAGGTTTGCATGCAACATTAGAAGTCTGCAATTCTGATTTGGGGGCCAGCGTATGAAATACCAATGGTCACATTGCTCATTTGGGGTCTAAGTTGTGCTAATGGAGGCTACGTTCTTATGGGAAAAGGAGGAGATTTCTTACAAGTAGTCGTTTGGACTTGAGGAATTGGCCTTTGCACATTAAATGGGTTCATTAATTTATATATGTAATTCCAGTTTTAGTAGTATGATATAATTCCACAGATTTGGCATTTGGCATCAATCGTTTGATTTAGCATTTCATTTCAGTATTTACTTTGAAAGCATTTATATTACTCAAAAAACTAAAAAACACATAAACCAAAAAACACAAAAAAAAAAGGGGAAAAACACAAAAAACATTACAAAATCATCTTTGCTTCATCAACATTCTAGCAAAGAGATTGTATCAAAGCAGTTTTCTATCAGCTTGCAAGAATTGGGCTTAGTTGTCAATTTGATCAGTACGTTGTTCTAAGACTTGGTATCCAGTATTCATGGATAGGGATAGGAGGTTTATTCCAAGTAGGCAATATACCCATCGAGATCATACTTCTCCACCTGAGGATGGAGAACCATAGATTCAGTTTGGTACTGTTGGTGAAAGGGGTGTTGGTGATTCAGGTGATTTGGCTTATAGGGATGCTAGCACAGGTTTTGCGGTTGATAGAGGCTAGAGAGACATTTAGCGACTTGGCAGTTAGACAGTGCCATGTGCAGATGTGTTGCAACACCAACTTGACACTCTGCAGCAGATTACACGTCCTTGAGGATGAAGTAGAGAGAGCGGTACTCAAGATGATTCAGTTAGTTCCAATAAATCTCGAGTTGATGACAAGTCCAGAGCTGGCGATAGATGTAGAGCAAAGGATTGGATTAGGATTAATGATAGGGTTGATAGGAATAGATATATTGGTGTTGGTGATAGGTCACAGCATCCCACCTTATTCAGATCTGAGGCAATGCAATTAGTACTGAGGTTGAGGCTGCACCCTTTGTGAATGATGTACTTGCACATTTTGCTGAGTAGGATTCTCTTCCACAAGCCGTGAAGTAGAACCTAAATTTCGACAGATATCTGACAGAGAAGAGTGAGCATTCCAAAGGTACACCTGCTCATGATAGATAGAGGCCTAGGCAGTCAGATTTATGAGAGGTAGTCAGTAAGATGACTTTAGCACATTTTGATGGCAGTGGGAGAGTGACGGCTAGAGCTTGGGTCCACAAGCTCAACGCTCACCTTGCTTTCTGTCCTATGACTGAGGAGAACAGTATTAGTTTTACAATATTGCACCTTGATGGAATAGCACATGATTGGTGGTATCACAGATTGGTATCCCTCCATCGTGATCAAATCACTTACTATCAGGAGTTTGTGGATAGACTGATAGAGCGCTTCTATAGGAAGGACCCTAAGGTTTATTTTAGGGAACTGGCTCAGCTACAACAGACAGCTAGCATAGAGGCTTTCATCAATGAGTTTCAGAGACTTCCAGTGATGGTGTGTGACATACCTAAGAGGAGAGTCGTGTTGTTTATAGAGGGCCTGGTTAAGCCACTTAGAGGTTGGGTGAAGTCCTTGGACCCACCTTCACTTCAGGAGACTATGAAGAATGCTAGGAATTTGGAGGCATCTATACCTAGGGGTAAGCTTGCCTTAAAGCCTTCTAGTTCATCCTATGATAGAGCAGCCACTAAGAAAGAGGAAAAATCATATTATAAGCGTGCTATGGCAGCACCTTTGGATCACGATACTATTTATGATTTGAGGAGGAAGAAGTTGTGCTTCTACTATAGGGGACCTTACGATGTTATTCATAATTGCCATATGAAACCTAAGGGCAAGAATAAGATAATGGAGTGGTTTATGGCAATGAGGATAGTTCTGATCCTACGAGGTAGCTAGCTGATTATGATCATGATGCTTACAGAGCTACAAGAGATGATGATGATGAGGTGGATGATTACAACCTCAAGGTTGCCTAACTTTCCAACATGACAGAGGAGGAACTTTCAGGATGCATGGTTTCCTAGCAAGGCAAGGAGTGATTGCTTCATTTGATACGGGTGCCACACATAATTTTATTGATGCATGTTTGGTTACATAATTTTATTTATGCATGTTTGGTCATTAGGAGAGGTATTCAAACTGAGGACATTGAGGGGTTATGGGTTCAAGAGGCTGATGGTTACACCCTGAAGTGTAACAAGATGATTTCAGATCTTCCAGTTAGGCTAAATATTTAAGCTTTTAAGGCAGATTTTTATGTGGTAGATATGGGTAGTATGGACATAGTTCTTGGCATGGCATGGTTGCATACCCTTAAGGACATTTACATCAGCACAAAGAGTATGGAGATGAGGTTCATTAGGGATGGTAAACCACAAGTCCTTAAGGCTATCAAGAACGATGATCTTAACTAGATTTCTCTTAGACGCATAAGTGCTTGGTTCACCATGAGGATGTGATTGATTGGGCAATTGAGTGCAAGATGATGCCTACTTTGGATAGTACAGATAAGCCAGCACATATCACCCCGATATTCAGCAATTGAGGACTAAACATTCCAAAGTGTTTAGTGACTTGCCTCCAGGTGGGCCACCTAACAAAGGGATTAAGCACATTACAGAGTTGGAGGAGAGCACTAAGCCCACAATGATTACACCTAACCGACACCCGAAGTGGCTTAAGGATGAGATTGAGAAGACTATACAGGACCTGCTAGATATAGTGCACATCAGGCTACATAAGTCTCCCCTCGCTTCATCAGTTTCCTTAGTGAAGAAGAAGGATGGTACTTTGCGTACGTGTATTGATTACCGGATGCTTAATAAGAGGACTATTTAAAACCGGTATTCTATCCCTCGAATTGATGATCTTATTGATGAGTTCCATGGGGCTCAATTCTTCTCCAAGATTGAGTTGAGATCAGAGTACCATCAAAACCAAGTTAGAGAGCAGGACGTGGAGAAGACAGCTTTCAGGTGCCACCGAGTCCATTTTTAGTTTCCTGTCATGTAATTTGACATGACAAATGCCCCAACCACTTTTCAGTCTCCTATGAATAGGGTGTTTCACTGTCAGCTACAAAAGTTTTTGTTGGTTTTCTTTGACAACATCATTATCTTTAGTAAGACCTGGGACAATCATGTTGATCATCTTGATATAGTATTGGATATTTTGGATAGGGCTTCCTTGTATGCCAAGGACTCCAAGTGTGTTTGGTATGACAAAGTTGCTATATTTGGGTCACATCATCAATACAAAGGGTGTTCGCATGGATCCTAATAAGATTCGTGAGATTTTAGATTGGCCTACGCCACAGAACCTGACACAGTTAAGAGGGTTCATTGAAATTTGTGCTTTCTACCACAAGTTTGTAGCTAGGTTCTCGAGACATGTAGCTCCCCTTACGGATCTGACTCGTAAGGGTGCTTTTCAGTGGACTCCTCAACCACAGGAGTGCTTTGAGAAGTTCAAGGTGATTATGACTTCATGCCTTGTGTTAACTTTGCCAAATTTTTCGAGGCCGTTTGATTGGCACTGTGATGCATCGAGTGAGGGTGTTGGAGTAGTATTATCCCAAGATCGCCATCTTATAGCTTTCAAGAGCAGGAAGCTACGAGATCCTAAGATATCATTCAGTGTCTATGACAAGGAGATGTTGGTCATTATGCATGCTTTGGCCAAGTTCAAGGAGTACTTAGTTAGCAGCAAATTTTGTATTAAGACAGATCATAATAGCTTGAAGCACTTCTTGGGTCAGTGAGACCAAAATGAGAGGGAGCAAAAGTGGGTTAGTAAGTTACAGTCCTATGATTTTGACATCTCTCTCGAAGACTCCACTTGTGCTTGGTTATTAAGATTGTTGAGGACTAGAGGCACTTGATCATAGCTAAGTATGTCAAGGATCAATGGGCAGTTGGTATTGTTGATGGCAGTATTCAGGACAGCAGCTATACCCTCACTGATGAGTTGATCATTCACAAGGGAAGGATTTACCTTATCTTAGGATCAGGTGTTTGTGAGATTATTCTTCGAGCCATGATTCACCTATGGCTGGCCATCCCAGATTCTTTAAAACATACAGGCAGATTTGGGAGAGATTTATACAGAAGGACCTGAAGACAGATTTGCAACGTTATGTCAGAGAGTGCTTTGTTTGTCAACAGAACAAAAAAGAGCATACATGCCATGTAGGGTTGCTACAACCACTTCCATTCTTGAGCGGAAGTAGGAGAGTATATCTATGGACTTAATTTTGGGCTTGCCTAAAGCCCAAGGTAAAGATTGCATCTATGTGGTATTCCACTAACTCACTTAGTATACTCATTTTTCTCCAGTCACTACTAAATATTCAATAGTGCAATTACCTAAGTTGTTCTTCCGAGAGGTGTTCAAGATACATGGTTTACCCTAGACTATATAAAGTGACCACGATAGAAGATTTATGAGTCACTTCTGGTAGAAAATTTTTAGGTTATGTGGGATAGAGTTGACTCCAATTACCATTTACTACCCTCAGATTGACGGGCAAAATGAGATTGTGAATAAGTGGGTGGAGGGCTATCTGCGGAATTATGTTTCTTCTCAGCAAAGGGCTTGGGTGAAGTGGATTCATTTGTGCAAGTATTGTTATAATTCCACTCACCATACGACTATACATATGTCCCCATTTAGAGCTTTGCATGGATATGATCCTCTGAGCTTCAGGGATTTGCTTTGCAGCAATAGCACAGTGCCCAACTAGGTGATATGCTACAGGATAGTCAGGATATTATGAGGACATTGAGAGATAATATCCAGAAGGCACAGAAGCAGTATGCTGATCAAATGTGGACAACTCGCTCTTTTCAGGTGGGCGATATGGTATATTTGATGTTGCAGTTGTATAGACAGTCTTCCATCAGGAAGAGTGGAGCTGAGAAGCTCAAGCCTCGATATTATGGTCCCTTCCGTGACATGAGGCATTTTGGTGAGGTGGCGTATGAGTTGAAACTACCAAATGATAGTAGGGTGCATAATGTGTTTCATGTTTTGCAGACATGTGGTCCTATCTCCTATTTAATATTTTACCACCATTAGATGATGAGGGGAGACTTGAGTTGATCCCTGGGGCGATTCTTGATACCAGGGAAAGATAGTTGCAAAGGACTATCAAAGAGTTTTTGGTCAAGTGGCAAGGACTACCAGATGAGGATGCCATTTGGGAGCATGAGGATATTCTTCGGCACCCCACACTACGATTGCCTGGGGATAAGCAATCTTCGCAAGGGACGATTGTAATGTCCTAGTTTTAGCCAGTTCTAGGAGCAAGGTTTGGTCAGCTCATCATCACGACGCTCGTGAGTTAACAGTTGGATTGAGGGTCTCAGTTCTAGATGCTATTTATAGTAAGTCTAATTTTGGCCAGTTACTATTTTTGGCAGTGCAAAGCCGACACAATGATGGTTGTCATCTATTTAGTCTTCTTCACAGGATGGAGTTATTTAATGATGGAGTCATATTTATTGCACTAGTTATGAGGCTTTATAATTATTAGTGTACTTTATCTTATTACATATTTTAAAATGATGTTGTGAAGCTAAAGCTTCTTTAGTGAAAGGTGCAATGTTGAAGCCAAGCTGTGCAAATGAGATTATAAATATGGCTCTCGTTTTCAAAATTGAACATCCTATGAATTATTATTTGCTTTTGTTGTTGCTGAGGGTTTGAAGGCTAAGTTTTCTCCAATCCATTGCTGAGGTATAATGGACTTGGGTGTTAATCTTTCTTGAGAGTTATTGTTGTCTTTCAGAGCTATACTATTGTAGCTGAAAGACCTTGTTGGCTATCGAATTGGTTGTTTGAAATTAAGTGAATTCACAATTGGACAATTGCAAGAGCTGACATTTGGAATTATTGTTTGGCGTTGGGATTTCCTGTTAACATCAGCACCTATCTTCTGATTCTTCCTGAACGGCTAGTTTTTGAGACATCTGCATCTAATTTGCAGACCTGCGTTTGAATCCCTGAGGCCTGTGATTACTTGTCTGAAGCCTGCGACCACAGTTAGAGACCTGTGTTCATTCATTTGTGGCTTGCGATTAGCTGTGAGAGGCCTGCGATCTGCCTTTGGAGGTCTGCGTGCAACATTGGAAGCCTGTGATTCTGATTTGGGGGCCAGCATTTTGAAATACCAGTGGTTACATTGCTCGTTTGGGATCTAAGCAGCCCTAATGGAGGTTGTGTTCGGATAGGAAGTGGAGGAGATTTGTTACACGCTGCCATCTGGACTTGAGGAATTGGCCTTTGCACATTAAACAGGTTCATTATTTGATATATGTATATTTCTAATTCTAGCAGCATGATATAATTGCACAGATTCAGCATTTGGCATCAATTTTTTCGATTTAGCATTTTATTTCAGTATTTACTTTGAAGCATTTATCTTACTCAAAACACCCAAAAGAAAAAACATAACCAAAAAACACAAAAAAAACATTACAAAATCATCCTTGCTTCATCAGCATTCTAGCAGAGACTGTTCAGGGTCTTTATGAGGAGCATATCAGGGCAGGTACTGCCATCATCATCTGGGGTGGAATCAAAAAGACACATGTTTCCTTCATTTAAAGGCATCTTATTCAGTGGTTTGAGTTGTCCATGAGACGGAACCATTGATTGCTTTCCAGGATTATTAGGTGGATTATACTATCTCCTGCTAATGTCTTGATATGGTTGTGCATAAGAATGATTGGTTTAGGTAGTTGTCTTTTTAGAGCAATCACATCATTAACTAATCCTTGTACCACAGTATCTGAGGAAGTGGAGGATTGAGCACTAGAGTGTTGGACTTCTATTTTCCATTTTCCAAAAGTAATTAGATTATCTTCCAATTCTATTGTTTGGGTTTGAGCAGCATTGCAGTCAACCACTCTGTTTCTCCTGAGATTAAATCCTATATCAGGGGGCATTGAGTTCAGAAAGAAACATTTATGTTTTTCTTCAGTGGGCCTTTTAGCCGTGGGGATTTTGTTAAAAACCTTATTATATTTTACTTCAAGTCCCTCATTGACTCATGGATTTCTTTTTTCATATTTGTCACTTGAGCTAATAACGAAATCTCGTTATCTGCACTTTTGAACCAGTTTTCAAAGGTTGTTCTCATAGAACTCCAATCAGTAATAGAACCAGAAGGAAGATGATAACACCAGTTGTGTTTGTCAATGTTTGTACAACAAGTCTTACAGCTACATCTTCATGTTGTGCTGGCCACATTGAAAGCATTAAAGTGTTCATTAACAGAAACCTTTCCATCCCTATTAAATTTGGGTGAAACCTCTCTCGCTCCTTTAGGTAGGGGCTTTTGAGAAGCTAAGTTTAGTGGCCCTACTACAGCTCCCCGTGGCTGAGCCATTGGAAGGATTAGAGGAGTACTTAAAAGGTCTAGGATTGGCAACAATAGGTAGAACTAGGCCGTGCAGAATCAATGCTTGACACACAGGAGACAGGGGTTTCAGGTGAAGGTGGAGGCTTACTTTTAGACCTTTGAATGCATGTAGGGCTTGGTATAGGATTTAGATTTCCCAACGGCTCTTCAAAAGTTGGGTCTATTAACCCCTCCCTCCTTAAGTATCTCGTATAATGCCTTGACTCCAGTATAATAGTTTTCAACAAACAATGAATCTCCTTTATTGATTTGTTTGCCCCTTGGGTACACTATCTCTTCATAGGTTTCTCTCGTCTTCTTTTTTGCCTAGTTATAAAGAGATTTAGGTTTTTTCAAATTTATTCTTCCCTTTCTAAAATAAGCCTAACTCTGTGATACTCTTCAATGTTCCATCTTAATCTCCAGGCCAGGGTAAGTTGACTCACAATATCTTCTTGGCCATCCTATAGGGAAAATATTTTCATGAGCTCATAACATGAAAATTCATTACATACATACTAATCTTCACTTTTGGCTCCCCAATAGAGTCGCCAAAAAGCTGTTGGCTAACAGACTATCCTTCTTAACATAAACAAAATTTATGACTATATACCTCTTTATCGAAGAACAAATCTTATAATCAACAGCAAGTTAACCTTCAATAGATTTTCCCTCCAAATTTTAACAAGGTACAACTCCCTTGGAATGATCTTCAATGAATTAGAAATTGTACAAAAAGTATATATATTTTTCACCAGAAAGCATGAAAGGCTCTAATACTCATTACATCCCCGGCAACAGTGCCAAACGTTTACCGTACAGGGTAAAGGATACTTATCGCATGTAGTACAATAAGATATAACACAGAACAGATACTTTATTCATATACGCAATATGCACTCCAATGCTTACAATATGATTATGATGATTACAATGATGCTTCCAAAGTCCCTTCCGAACGGTGTACATATACTTTCCCGAAAGGGTGACTCAACCGTCACACACCCGTTTGGATACTATTCTACCCATCGGCTACAATATAGAATTTACCGACAACATATGTTTCATTGATTAAATGAACCACTCTGCTATTGAATTCACTGATCGTTAATAGCAAACTGAATAGATTTAAAGCAACTAAATCATGATCCAATGGACATTCTAAAACATAAATAAATGTAAACTGAAGAATGATAAATTCAATCAATCAAGAAAGAATTCCACAAAAATTTCACCTCATCAATTTCCCAAACTTGCAAATTTAAGGAATGATCAAAATCATCATTTAAACTTTCGTTCACAAATTCATGTCTTTCTTCAGAAAAACATTCACTCAAAATTTAGTCTGTTTGCAGAATGTTTTCTAGTCTAGGAAAACCAAAATCAGAACCGCACGTCAATCTTGTGATCTACAACATATAGTTTTTACATAACCATAGTTTGTTAAAGATATGCGTTAAGATTAGCCAGAGTCTACTGAGAAATGAGAATAACCAAACTATCCTGCAGATTATTATCCCCGCTAACAGCTGTTGAAGGTATAGCTTCAATCGGACTGTCAAGACCTATACATGATCGCAGACCTTCATATTTGTTTGTGATGAACACCCATGAGTTCTGAGCGATTAATGTAGCAATACATAAACAAGCACTATAATTTGGTTATCATGCTCATATCTCCTGCCATGTACTGAGCTTGATCAAACACCGGTTCCATTCTCCCGCAGCAGTTTATTGCCTTGTGCCATCGGGACTGACTTGCATTTGCTAAAGATAAATGTTTAGTTACGGTTGATTAAGTCTCCACATAGGGACATGACCCTACGTGGCATAAGCCACGTAGAGTCATGCCTCTACGTGATTGTGACTTTTGGAACTCATACATATACCTTTGATATCGCTACTTGGAAATCATCAATCCAATCAATGAAAAATACACTCAGCGATATCTGAAATAATTAATTCTATCAGAGACGACTCCTCACGTATATGTATATTGAGATTACATCAGACATAACATTACAGTATATAAATTATCTCTGGAATATCAGAACTGATCTTATCATTCTATCTGATTATATTAAAAGGAATTGTTCACTGTAAGACTCTATCTTCGATTCAATTCCTTAACGAAGCTTGAATCCCAAAAACTATCCATTTCTAATCTATCCCCAAAAGACAGTTGTCTAAAGCTTAGCAGCATCTCCAACTCCTATAGGTTGGGTGGGGAAATTTGGTGAAGCGTGAGAAGGCTTCCACTCCTTGTAAAGTCCCATGAACTCCTAGATAGTTTGAACATTCAGGGTGTTAAGTGTGTCATTCTTTGTCTCGGCACATCCCTCTCAAGTTTGATTTCTTTGATCCTTACCGTGCGGGCAGGTAGATGCTTTGAGCACACACACAGCAAGGCTTCTATCTGTGCTAGTTTTGAAATGTCTTCTGCCACCAACGTTTTTGCTTCTTTCATTTTATTAACTTCTGCCTTCAAGTTTTGAAGGATAGAAATCTCATCTTTATCTGCTTCCCCATTTTCAGAGACAGAAAGAATGAGGTTACATCTCAACTCTTCAGGGAGAACTTTAGTGAGTTCACTCAATTCATTCCCGAGTCTATTGTACTCGACTCTCCCCTATTTCAAAATCGTTTCTCCATTCCACATTCTTTCTGCAAGTGTAGAGTACATTCTCATCTAAATTCTTTGAAGGTTTCTATGTCGGAAACTTTGCCACTCCATACATTTGTATTTCTTGCATTTGTGACACAACAATGGTCCATTTATTTTCCTCTTATTTCTCCCACACTGCAAGTTGGGTGTCTAATTTCCTTGTAGCAACTGCCAGTTTTTCATAGACCCTTTTAGACTTTTCCACGTAGCTTTTACCTTCCTAGATAATGTTTTCCAGCCATTCTTCAAACACCCCTACCATCATTTTGCCTTTCTGTACCTAGTCTAAGAACTTTTGCCTAGCTGGCTATTTAGGTAAAGTTTCTTACCAGATTTCAAATTCGTGGCTTGCTGATGCACAACTTTATTGCAGGTATGATCACTGTTGACAAAGGATAGATTCGCTCTAGAATCTGTAGAAGTTAGTATGGAAATAACAAAGATAATATAATATGCTTGAACTTGAAATGTCCTTCCATCCTTTGATGTGCTTGTATTAATTCATTTCGATGCCTTGTTCACTCGGGTGGATCAAGTATACATATCACATGAAAGGTTGTGATGGTGAATGGTCATGTCTCTGAATGGAGACATGGACATTCACAATCACTCCAGTTCGGTGTAACTAATCATGCCCGATTTGTTTACAGACTTAACACAAGTTTAACAATGTATTACTAATCATAATGACTACAGCCCGATATAAAATATAGATCGATAGTGATCTAAAATCAAAGGAATCAGAAATAAGTTTTGATCGTGCCTTAAATGATCTTAGAAAATATATATATGATCGTCGGTTCCAACTGTGTATTGATTCACAGACAACAAGGATACATATGCATATATATACAACAGTATGTGCATCATGTTGTTGTACATATATGCATATGTATGCTGATCACAGTTTTGTCAGACTGAAGCTATACGCTTTAACAATTCAGGGTCAAACAATAAAGTGTCTTGAGTCAATGGTTGTGGACTAGGACCTCATATGGCATCAATATATTTTTTCATTTCCTTCAGCATCTGTTTGAGTTCTCTCTTATCCTTCTATTACTTCCATGCACGACTTAACACCTTTTCTGCAGAAGGTTTAAGAAAGCGGTTATCCATCTCCCTCTACCTGCAACTTCAAGATCAACTTTTTCCAATTTGAATGCCCCTGCAGTTGGCTCTTAAAATTCATCATTTGTCAGAGGCTTAGCTATTTCTGCAACCCATCTATCCATCTGATAATCTACTGACATTCTAGAGGTAGTTTGTGTTAATTTTGTAACTTTTAAACATGCTGATCTGATATTGCATGATAAATACTGATCTAAAGTCATTGCATTATCCTCTTAAGGATATCGGTGCCAATCCTTGTATGTTAGTTTAAATCTAACTAAAACTCTTTTGGTTTAGTTTGTGTTTAAACTTGTTAATTTCATGGAGAGTCGCCGATTTCTAGAGATTAGGCAAAGTAGACTTTGGAAAAGACGTGTCCTTTCTAAGGACATGTCCCTTGATTTCTATATTTATTAAGGGTATGGTTGAAGTGTAAGAGCACAGAAGAAAACAATGAAGTCTTCTCCCTAGTCAATACTGCCCAAATACAACTTGCAGAAGAAAAGACAGTTCCTGATTCATATTTCTAATTTCATTCAAGACAGTAATTTGAAGTTATTTACAGCAAGTTCGAAGGAGGCAAAGAAGGTATAATCTAAGTTTGACTCAGTCAAAAGAATTTGTAGAAACTTTACATGGTATCAAAGCTCTGGTAGTCGAACCTAGACTCTACAAATTAAATAATCAGACCTTATATATATCTAGCATTATTCTCCTATCTTCAAATGGCATACACAATCAGACCCAAAGACAAGTTTGATGGGAAAGAACACTTTGATGCCTGGAAATTCATAATCATGATGATTCTTGAAGAAAATGATATAAAACAATTTGTTGATTCAGCATCCAAACAATCTAATGTTGAACCTCATAAAACTATCTGCAGTAAAGGAAATAGAAAAGCCATTCAGATCATATTAGATGGAGTGAAAAATGATAATGTACCTATGCTAATGAAACATCAGACGGCATTTGATATGATGAATGCATTACTAAATGCATATGAGGTCAACAATGCAACTAGAGCTCTCACACTGCAAAGGCAACTAAATCACATACAAATAAAGAAAGGAGAATCAATGAATTCTGACTTCCTAAGGGTTGCCAGCCTAAGAGATGAACTTTCAAGTATAGGAACCATCATTAGTGACACGGAACTAATACTGATGGCTATAGATGGATTACCAGATTTATGGGAAACTTTCGCACAAGGAGTAAGTGCCAGAGATAAACTTCCTGACTTCAATAGACTTAAGGGAGATTGTCTTCAAGAAGAATCCAGAAAACTAAAGAAAGGAGGGAAATTGAAAACAGAAGACGAAGAACTTCATGTTCTTAATACAAACTCCTATAAGGGCAAGAAAAGGCATTTCGAGAAGAAAAGGGGAAATCAAAAGAATGACAAACCTAAGAAAGATCTATCTGAAATAAAGTGTTTCAGATGTGAAAAGTTTGGAGACTACAGATCTAATTGTCCTGAGAATTCTAAACAACAAGTGTGTACAAATATCACTAGGGAAGAAGATAACTATGATCCTGAGAATCATGTATTGTATTCGTCACTATCAAATGAAGTCTCAAATAAAGCATGGGTGATTGATAGTCAATCATCTAGACATATTACAGGATACAAAGAAGCACTAGACTCTATATCAGAAAAGGTTAACGGCAAAGTCACCATCAGTGATAATTGAGCACACTCCATTAAAGGAATTGGAAATTGCAACTTAAAACAAAAATCAAGAAATTCTCTTCTTCTCAAAGGAGTAAACAAAAATCAAGAAATTCTCTTCTTCTCAAAGGAGTACTCTTTGTACCAGGAATAAAAAGAAATCTAATCTCAGTTACAGCACTTGAAGATGATGGACATAATGTTGCATTCATGAATGGTAAAGTAATAACCTAGAAAAACAACTCCTCAATTAAGAAAGCGAAGTTGATTGATCAAAGAAAAGGGTATTTGTATGAATTAAATTCAGAAACTAGTCGACCTATTCAAGCTTTAATTCATGAAGCTGCAGACATAAATGAAATATGGCACAGAAGGCTAGGACATCTAAATTTCAAAACCTTATCAACTATGGAAAAGATGGTTACTAGTTAACCCAAACTAAATAAAGAACACTCAAGCATATGCAAAGGGTGCACTCTGGGTAAGAACACCAAAAGTCCATTTCATGATAGCACTAGAAAAACCAACAATGTTTTGGAATTAATTCATTCAGATTTATGTGGACCTATGTCTGTTCCTTCTCTTGGAGGATCCTAGTACTGTATTTTGTTCATAGATGACTTCTCTAAGAAAACATGGATTTACTTCTTAAAGTGCAAAGAATCAGAAGAAATCCTAATGAGATTTAAATAATTCAAAACATTAACTGAAAACTTATCAGGAACTAAAATTAAAACTCATAGAACTGATAATGGTGGGGAATACACCTCAAATTTGTTTAAAAGATTTTGTAAAGAAACAGGAATTAAGAGTATATCATTCCTTATAATCCAGAACAAAATAGGGTAGCAGAAAGAAAGAATAGGACAATTATAGAAGCTGCTACAGCTATAATATTTGATCAGAATCTAGAACATTTTCTTTGGGCAGAAGCTTCTTGTATTGTTGTCTATATTCAAAACAAAAGCCCTCACTCCTACCTCAGAGATAAAATATCTGAAGAAGTCTTTACTAAGGTTAAACCCAATATAAGTCATCTTAGATAATCCTCAAAATCCAGGGGATTTCAGACCTATAGCTCTTTGCAACACCATATATAAATTCGTATCCAAAATTTTAGCAAATTGAATGAAACCGCTTCTTCCTAAGATTGTATCGGAAGAACAAACTAGTTTTGTACCAGGAAGATCGATTCTAGATGGGATACTCATTATACAAGAAACATTACACTCAGCCAATAAGAATAAAATGACAAGCATGTTCATGAAATTGGACATTCAGAAAACATACAATATGGTTGACTGGAGGTTTTTATGCAAAACCTTAGAAGCATTCGGATTCTCTCACCAATGGATTAATTTTATATATCAATGCATTTCAACAACTAAAATTTCAGTTCTTATTAGTGGGTCTCCCGAAGGCTTCTTTGACTCATCAAGAGGTATAAGACAAGGAGATCCCCTATCTACTTTCCTGTACATTATCATGGCAGAAGCATTTGGGAGAGCAATTACCAAACCTCACAATGACGGCAAAATAAGTGGAATTACTGTAACTGAAAATGTCCCCAATATTATCCGCCAACAATATGCAGATGATACCATTCTGCCAGGTGAAAGTAAAACAAAAGTGGCCATAAACATCAAGTCTATCATTCAATAGTATATGGAAGCTTCTAGTCAAAGAGTGAATGCTAAAAAATCAGAAATCCTTTTCATTAACACCAAATCTGAAATTGAAAAACAAATTTGTAATATTATGGGATATAAAAGAGGTACATTCCTGTGTAAATACTTAGGAATAGAGTTAGAAAAAGGCAGTAAAACTAACAAGGGTCGGCAGAGTATTCTTGATAGAATGGATGCTAGGATAGGAGGTTGGAAAGATAAATGGCTTACAAAAGCTGGTAAAGTTACCAAGATCAAAGCAGCGCTGTCCGCTCTTCCAACATACCCTCTTTCTTGCCTACCTTTATCTAAACATATCAATAAGAAGCTTGAGGCAAAACTTAGAAGCTTCCTTTGGAATGACTTTGATGACAAGAAAAAATTGGCTCTCCTTGTTACATCCCAATTTTTGCCCTAAAATTTTAAACTAATTATAGCCGTTGAAACAAATTATTTTTTATTATGTGAAGCAATTTAGTTAATTATAGTCGTTGTATCAATCTATTCTTTCTTGATCATGTGAAGCGAGTTAGTTAATTATAGCCGTTGTATCCATCTATTCTTTCTTGATCATGTGAAGCAATTTAGTTAATTATAGCCGTTATATCCATCTATTCTTTCTCGATCATGTGAAGCGAGATAGTTAATTATAGTCATTGTATCAATCTATTCTTTCTTGATCATGTGAGGTGAGTTAGTTAATTATAGCCATTGTATCAATTTAATTCTTTCTGATCATGTGAAATGAGTTAGTTGAAGTACATGTATGATGATGAGATATTTTCATGAACATGTGAAGAGAGTTATTCTGACATTGATGAAATCTTTAATGGTCACTAGATGATTTTGAATTAACAATTTATAAATCTTGAATTGATGTCTTGGCGAGAATGTTGTTTTGATTGATTGCAGGAAGAAGATGGAAGAGACGGGGGAAGCATTGCTAAACGGGGCCACTAGAAGGGGATGGTTGAATAGTCCAATCATCAGAATCAACAGGCTTGACCTAAAAACTATTTTGGCGGGGTTATTAGGACTTGACAACATATTACATTGTGGAACCACATGAGCTATAAAAAGAACATTATAATAAATAATATAAAATAAACATAAATTCTTACCTTTAAAAGAATTATCAAATAATATTATTATTATTTAATTATTATAAAACATTCTCTAATACGAACATATGTATATAAAAATAAGGTGACACCAATACATTATAAATCATAATCTAATGATGCCACCTTATCAATACGTACAAATGAACATAGATAAGAATATATAATAATAATAAAATAATAATAACCCTTTAACTTCCTATTTTCCTTTCTTTTATTTCCCTCCTTTTCTTTTTAAATTGATTTGAATGGTATTCGAATGGGTTCTTGTAATTGAAGGAAGCCGAATAGTCAAGCTCTTCTTTTTATTAGTCTCATAATCATAATCGATTCATTCTTTTCCTTTTTCGTAACATTCCTTGCTAACAAAGCTCTTGGAACAACTAAGCCTGGAAAATGATATACTTTACTGATCACACGTTCGTTCCCAATACTCCATCATAATCTCTGTCGCGAGTCATTGGATAGGAGGATAAGTCATATCCCCGACAACAGAGCAACCGGTTTGCAATAGAGGTGTCACATAAGACCTCTGTTATACATGTTTTTCCTTGCATTTATTTCGCTGTATCTGTAGTATAAGTACAGAATACCACTTTCAATATGCAGTGTTTCATTTTGTGTTTCCTATTCCCATTTAAAAATCAATTGTAATTCCCTTATGTCAATAACACATAGTAACCATAACACTACTGTATATGCATTGATTCGAGTTCAAGAAAATATTTAATAGATTTTAAAATATGGAGTTTGCATTATATTGATGATTTCCTAGCCATGAAAGTATACCAATAATGTATAATCAATTATCTCAGTTCAAGATGTAAATGAATCCTTTATATAAGATGATACTATGAACACTGAGGAATTCACCAGGTAGTTATGCCAATAAAGGTGAAGAAGGTGTAAATCAATTCTATGAATATAAACTTGCAGGCACCTAGGAATCACCGGCTTGGTAGCCTGAAAATGGTGAGGAGGTGTATATAATCCGCACAAGAAGGAATGACATCAGATATAATAAATAAGAAGTTAAAACCTATAAAAGCTCATGCATGTTCCAAATATGTATCAGTTGTCAAGCCGAGTGGTGGAGATCGAGTTTGTCGACCCAATTTGAAATCCTTGGCCAATGTAGAATTTTGACGGATGTGCGGAACATGTGATCTTTGTTGATTGTCCAAAAGCTTCAATTATTTTGGAGAATAACTGTTGGGACTTCAACCCACCAGGGTTGCTCTGATGGCTGGACTTATGAACATCCCAAGCCCAATCTTGAGCTAGGGAGGGTCGTTCTATTAAATTAGAATATGTGGGGATAAGTAATGGTCCATGGTTGGGAGGTTAAGCCTATGTCAATGCTTCTCCTCTCACCAATGCCGATGCTTGGACAACAAGTTTAAAAAATTATTTCATTTATACAGTATGTTTCTTCACCTTTTACCTTCAAATGATTAGATGGTTATTTTCATTTTCGAGATAGAGAAAACATTTACTTCATGAGAATTTCAATTGATATAATTAGCCGTTATTTTAGTTTCAGTTGAATAATTAGAAGTAGTTAAAATGTTAGCAATACTTTAATTTCCTTTAGTTATAATCAGATGGTTGAAATCAATGTCATGTGAAATGAGTTCAGTTACTTTTGAAATTACCTTGAATTTAGATTGTATAATTTGGTTGAGAAAATTTGTATGTTACATATGGTATCGGAGCACTAGGTTTGACACTAAACCTAGGGCACCCTACCTTCATGAAACCTGATAGAAATTTGAAATTGGCTACAGGATGTTAGTACGTAAAACTCCCCGTAAGAAAACTCGACATCCCATCTTTCCCTGTCTCATTAGAAACATGACTAAATATGACTACTCTTGTTGTTTTGAATCCCGAGACAATGAAACCCTGAATCAGGCTATTCAGCAGATGAAGAAGGAAAGAGTCAGGTGGACTCCTGCCAAGAAGGTGGCATATAGAAACAAGCTGATACAAAGCTAGAATGCTCAACAGAGCAACGCCCTTTTACAGTTTCATAGGTCCTGATGATACGAGATATGTGCCAGGCTGAACCAAAATGTAATACTACAAAGCAAGATTAAAAATGCTATGTGAATGTAGACTTCCTCTATTAAGGAAATTTTGTAAATAAGATTGCTTAGTTGAGCAATGAAAATAAAATTAAGTTATTTGAAAATATGTGTTGTAAGATTTTCTCTCTATTAGATTTCTTCTTTCTGCATAATAACACAATTGTAAATTAACAGGTGGGAAACCTAAAACATAAAAATGAATAACAAAGGGAATGCAAAAAACCAAGATATAATACGCGAGAACCCTCAATCTTCCAATGAACTGGTACTCCAAATCTTGCAAGAAACACAATTAAAGTTAGAAACCATGGAAAGAAGGATGAGTGAAATAGCAGCTCGGATGGGGCCGGACCATGAGGAAGTGCAAACCACACCCACTTTTAGAGCAGAGACAGAAGTCTTTGAACATAATAAAACCCGCTCTTCTAAGTGAGCAAAAAAGCAAAAGAAGAAAGAAATAGTGGCTAATTTATCAGCAGACATAAAGAAAATAAAACCACCTAAATTTTCCGGTTCTAAGTCCAAAGAAGAAGTAGAAGCATGGTTGACCGAGATGGAGCAATATTTCGAGATTAGAAATTTCTCTGAGACCTCAAAGGCAGTATGGGGAATATATCATTTCACCAAAGAAGCTGCAACTTGGTGAGGAAACACTAAGGTCGAGCAAAATATTAGAACCACTGATATCACCTGAGAGAAATTTGTGAGCATATTTCAAAGGCGTTGGCTGCCTCAAACATTTTATGATCAGAAGTTTTTAGATTTTCAGAACTGAAAACAAGGAGACATGTCAGTACATAAGTACTGAGAGAGGTTCACACAATTACTTAAATATATGCCACCTTATCAGCAAGACGCCAATCTAAAGGTGAGAAAAATTATCATGGGGTTGAATAATAGGATAGGAGGAGCTGTTGATGTTCTTGCTCCTCGAACCATGGAAGAGGCCCTAGAAAAGGTTGTCCAACAGAAGCACAAGATTAGAAAGGATGACCTCATCCGAGACAACAAAAGAAAAACCACCTGGAATTCAGAAGGTGCTGACTTGGGACCAAGAATCCTTCGTAGAAAAATACCCCTATTTGAAGAATTATCAAGATGTGTTTCCTAAGGAACTTCCTGGATTACCCCTTCCTGGGCATTTGATTTTACCATAGACTTGATACTAGGAGCGGAACCCATATCGAGAGCCCTGTATAGAATGACAACCACAGAGTTAATAGAGTTACAGATTCAATTATAGGATATCCTAGATAAGAAGATGATTCGACCTAGTGTCTCACCATGGGGAGCCCCAGTAGTGTTTGTAACGAAAAAGGATGGAACCATGAGACTATGTATAGATTACAGGATACTTAATAAAGTCACCATCAAAAATCGATAACCATTGCCAAGGATAGATGATCTTTTTGACCAAATGAAGGGTGCGACTGTCTTTTCAAAAATTGATTTAAGATCAAGATACCATCAACTGCGAATTAAAGATGAGGATATACATAAAACCGCATTCAAGACTAGGTATGGACATTATGAGTTTACTGTAATGTCCCCTTTTTAGCATTCATAGCATGATGTTGTCGTTAACCTATTTCCCCATGGTCCCGTAGGCTAACTAGGACATTAAAGGGGCTTAGAGGCCATTTGGCCTAGATAGTTTCAGTTGAGGGGTTTTGAGGCAACTTTGAGCATACTTACTATTTATAGTAAGTCATCTTGGGCATGGGTGGACATCCAGTGGCAACAGTATGTCAATGGTAATTGTTTAAAATCGGCAAGAAGACTTGTTTATCATTGATAAGATTTGTTTTGCATTGATAAAGCTGTTTTATAAAGTTAAATTTAAATATTTAACTTTATTAATGCATAGACTATAGTTTGTGAGAAATATTTAAATTAAAAGAGTCCCCTTTATTTTATAACACATTGGAGACATAAGTTACATAAAGGGAGTTATGTTTTATCCCACATTGAGAAAACGAAGGATGGAACTCTTGTGAAAACACTATAAAAAAAATGGAAGAGCTTATTTTAAGCATGGTTGGAAATATCAAAGAAATTGGGGAATTTGCTGGAGATTATGTCTCAATAGTTTGGAGGACGAAATCCCTTCGAGCTGAAAATCTTGACGCCATTGAAAGATATGGTCTTGAGATTCAACATAGTAGCAATCCGAAAAAGCAGGTACGAAAAAGCAGTTCGAAAAAGCGGAATCGAAAAAGCAGGCTAAAAAAGCGGATACGAAAAAGCAGCCCGAAAAAAGCGAAACCGAAAAAGCAGGTCGAAAAAGCAATCCGAAAAAGCAGAACCGAAAAAGCAGGCCGAAAAAAGCAGTCTGAAAAAGCAGTTCGAAAAAAGCAAATCAGAAGGGGCAGCATTGAAGAAGATTATTACAGCCATCTATAACCAGGTTCCTTTATTAGTATTGTTTTTTAGGGTGTTATAAGTTTCAGCTATAAGTGTGCATTATACCAGCATTATCATTTTGTAATCCATGTAAATGCCAAAAGTCTTGGCCATATTTCATGAGCATTGTATTAGAAATTTCATTGCAAATTAAGATGATAATAGTTGTTGGTGTCATTTAAGCAATTTAATATCATTATTTATTAGCTAGTTAGTTTGCACACCAACTGTTTGTAAAAATGCCAGTTGGCTGTAGGTGTACATTTCTCATGCTTAGATCATATATATGCACTAAATATTGTCAAAATTAGTAGCACACTCATGTTAGGCCATTGTGTAGTCCATTTGGAGTCTTCTAGCACAAGTTTTTCATTGATGCAAATTGAAAAAGAGTCATTTAAAGCCAGCTGAAATACTATATCAGTCATACGTCCCTTGCATGTGAATTGTTTGATGAAATTCCTTGAGCTTTCATCAGCATTTTTGAGAGCAGATTTGAGGTGGCTTATTACAGTGATATCAGAGCTTGCTTGCAAAGTGTTTGATGAAATGTCAAACAACTGAAGTATAAAGATTTTTGGTGTTTGAAGAAGTTATAACCTATTGGGGTTATTACATTTACAGTATTGCCCTTTGGAATTAACTAACGCCCCAGCAGCTTTCATGAATTTAATGAACAATATATTTCAGAATTGTTTGGATAAATTTGTATTAGTCTTCATTGATGACATTTTAATATATTCTAAGAATGAAGAAGAACATCAAAGGCACTTAGAAACAGTTTTGCAAAGACTAAGAGAACACAAGCTATATGGGAAACTATCTAAGTGTGTTTTTTACCAAAAAGAAATCAGTATCTAGAGCACATTATTTCAGCGCAAGGTATAGAAGTGGATCCATCTAAGATAAAAGCGATTAAGGAATAGCCCATACCTAGAAATGTATCCGAAGTTAGGAGCTTCGTGGGATTAGCTGGATTCTACAAAAAGTTTGTCAGAGATTTCTCGAGGATAGCCTACCCAATCACTTCACTTCAGAGAAAGGGAAAGAAATTTGTTTGGACAGAAAAGTGTCAATCAGCTAGCTTTCAAGTTTATGAAAGAAAAATTGACTACTGCACCTATTCTGAGGGTACCTAATCCACAAAAACAATTCATAGTTATAACCGATGCATTAGGAGAAGGTTTAGGAGGTGTGTTAATGCAGGATGAACAAGTCATTGCTTATGAGTCTAGGAAACTGAAAAATTATGAACAAAATTACGCACCCCATGATCT
Organism: Cupressus sempervirens; assembly: GCA_028749045.1. Classification (NCBI taxonomy): domain Eukaryota; kingdom Viridiplantae; phylum Streptophyta; class Pinopsida; order Cupressales; family Cupressaceae; genus Cupressus; species Cupressus sempervirens. Next base: position 885,108,833 of record CM053785.1, on the reverse strand, counting down.
TGAATTAGCAGCAATAGTGCATGCACTGCAAATGTGCAAACATTATTTAATTGGAAAACCATTTGAGCTTAGATCTGATCACCAAAGTTTGAAATATATTTTCACCCAACAGAACCTTAATGCTAGACAAAGGAGATGGCTGGAATTTTTAGCAGATTGTGAGTTCGACATAAGCTGCATTAAAGGTAAGGAAAACAAGGTGGCTGATGCCCTAAGCCGGAGAAGACACATCTCGGCAATGACTATGGTAAACTTTAGGTTGTGAGATCAAATTTTACAGCATCTGGAAAATTATGAGTTTTATACAAAAATCAGCATGGCTCTTATTAGAGACCCACAAGATCCTAAGTATTCAAAGTTTAGCTTAGAAGAGGACGGATTGTTAAGATATCACCATAGCATCTATGTGCCTAACAACCCTGAACTTTGAAGACTGATTTTAGGTGAATATCACTCAGCTCTATACTCAGGACATCCGGGAGTAACGAAGATGTTATCTGATATAAAACCATTATATTTTTGGAAGGGGATGAAAAGGGAAATAATTGAGTTTGTAGCAGGATGCTTAGAATGTTAGAGAGTAAAGGTAGAACATCGGAACCCAACAGGTCTGTTGCATCCAAATGAAGTACCTGAGTGGAAATGATAGGTAATATCCATGGATTTTGTAAAAGGGTTACCTATGACCCGGAATCGACACAACACTATCTTGGTCGTAGTTGACAGATTGACTAAGGTTGCTCATTTCATACCAGGAAATTTATCCAATGGAGCACCTGAAATTGCTCATAAGTCCATAAAAGATATTTTCAGGTTACACAGGATTCCAGAGAAAATTATTTCAGAGAGGGATGCTAGGATAACTTACAGATTTTGGCAAACATTATTTACAGCTTTGGGGCACCAAATTGAATATTAGTTTAGCCTATCATCTTGAGACAACTAGTCAAACCGAACAAGTAAATCAAGTATTAGAGGGTCTCTTAAGAGTATATTGTATGGACCGACAGTACCAATGGGAAACATACTTACCTCTAGTAGAATTTGCATATAATAACTCTTATTAGTCCTCAATTAGAATGGCTCCTTTTGAGGCTTTGTACGGTCGTAAGTGCAGAACTCTAGTAAGTTGGAATCGATTGGAAGGAAGAGTCATTTTTAGGCCTGAAATGCTACAGGAGATGGAGGAACAGGTACTCCAGATTCGTCAGAGGTTGAAGGAGGCAAATGACAGACAGAAGAGTTATGCTGATGCTAAAAGAACACCCAGAGAATTCTCAGTAGGGGACCAGGTGTTACTAAGGGTTAAACCTTAGAAAAGTACTATCAAGTTTGGCAAGAATGCTAAGTTAGCCTCGAGATATATAGGACCCTTTGAAGTTTTGGAGATTATTAACCCAATGGCTTACATGATTACTTTACCACCAGCCCTTTCCAGGATGCATAACGTCTTCCATGTGACTTATCTTAAAAAGTATATTACCCACCATGAACATATGATTGATTGGAAATTATTGCAAGTGCGAAAGCCAGGAGTGGTAGAGGTAAGACCGCTCAAAATACTCGAGGTACGTAAGCTACGCTTACGAAATCGAGAAGTAACACAATGCAAGGTCCAGTGGGACCAATACACTAAAGATAATGCCACCTGGGAGGATTATCATGATATTTTCCAAAGATATCCCTACCTTTTCTCTAAGATTGAAAACTGAATATTTCTTTTATTTTCGTATAACTGAATAAGTATTGCTTAAACTTGCTATTGTTTTCATCGAAGACGATGAAAAATCTAAGGGGGTGGATATGTTACATCTCATTTTTTGCCCTAAAATTTTAAACTGATTATAGCCGTTGGAACAATTTATTTTTGATCATGTGAAGCAATTTAGTTAATTATAGTCGTTGTATCAATCTATTCTTTCTTGATCATGTGAAGCGAATTAGTTAATTATAGCCATTGTATCCATCTATTCTTTCTTGATCATGTGAAGCAATTTAGTTAATTATAGCCGTTGTATCCATCTATTCTTTCTTGATCATGTGAAGCGAGTTAGTTAATTATAGCCATTGTATCAATCTCTTCTTTCTTGATCATGTGAAGTGAGTTAGTTAATTATAGCCGTTGTATCAATATAATTCTTTCCGATCATGTGAAATGAGTTAGTTGAAGTACATGTATGATGATGAGATATTTTCATGAACATGTGAAGAGAGTTAGTTATTCTGACATTGATGAAATCTCTAACAGTCAGTAGATGATTTTGAATTAACAATTTATAAATCTTGAATTGAAGTCTTGGCGAGAATGTTGTTTTGATTGATAGCAGGAAGAAGACAAAAGAGAAAGGGGAAGCATTGCTAAACGGGGTCATCGGAAGGGGATGGCCGAATAGTCCAGTCATCAAAATCGACAGGTTTGACTTAAAAACTATCTTGGCAAGGTTACTAGGACTTGACAACATATTACATGGTGGAACCGCATGAGCTATAAAGGAACATTATAATAAATAATATAAAATAAACATAAATTCTTACCTTTAAAAGAATTATTAAATAATATTATTATTATTTAATTATTATTAAACATTCTCTAATACAAACATATGTATATAAAAATAAGGTGACACCAATACATTATAAATCATAATCTAATGATGCCACCTTATCAATACGTACACATGAACATAAATAAGAATATATAATAATAATAATAAAATAATAATAACCCTTTAACTTCCTATTTTTCTTTCTTTTCTTTCCCTCCTTTTCTTTTTAAATCGATTTGAATGGTATTCGAATGGGTTCTTGTAACTGAAGGGAGTCGAATAGTCAAGCTCTTCTTTTTATTAGTCTCATAATCATAATCGATTCATTCTTTTCCTCTTCCGTAACATTCCTTGATAACAAAGCTCTCGAAACAACTGAGCCTGGAAAACGATATACTTTACTGATCACACGTTCGTTCCCAATAGTCCATCATAATCTTTGCCGCGGGTCGCCGGATAGGAGGATAAGTCATATCCCCGACAATAGAGCAACCGATTTGCAGTAGAGGTGTCACATAAGACCTCTATTATACATGTTTTTCCTTGCATTTATTTCGCTGTCTGTAGTATAAGTACAGAATACCACTTTCAATATGTAGTGTTTCATTTTGTGTTTCCTATTCCCATTTAAAAATTAGTCATACTTCCCTTATGTCAATAACACGTAGTATCCATAACACTGCTGTATATACATTGATTCGAGTTCAAGAAAATATTTAATAGATTTTAAAATATGGAGTCTGCATTATATTGATGATTTCCTAGCCATGAAAGTATACCAATCCTGTATAATCAATTATCTCGGTTCAAGATGTAAATGCATCCTTTATATAAGATGATACTATGAACACTGAGGAATTCACCAAGTAGTTATGCCAATAAAGGTGAAGAAGGTGTAAATCAATTCTATGAATATAAACTTGCAGGCACCTACGAATCACCGGCTTGGTAGCCTGAAAATGGTGAGGAGGTGTATATAATCTGCACAAGAAGGAATGACATCAGATATAATAAATAAGAAGTTAAAACCTATAAAATCTCATGCATGTTCCAGATATGTATAAGTTGTCAAGTCGAGTGGTGGAGATCGGGTTTGTAGACCAAATTTGAAATCCTTGGCCAAGGTAGAATTTAGGCGAATGTGCCAAACATGTGATCTTTGTTGATTGTCCAAACGCTTCAATTGGAACTTCAACCCACCGGGTTGCTCTGATGGCTAGACTTATGAACATCCCAAGCCCGATCTCAAGGTAGGGAGTGTCGTTTTATTAAATTAGAATATGTGGGGATAAGTAACGGTCCTCGGTTGGGAGGTTAAGCCTATGCCAATGCTTCTCCTCTCACCAATGTCGAGGCTTGGACAATAAGTTTAAGAAATTCTTTCATTCATACAATATGTTTCTTGCACCTTTTACCTTTAAATGATTAGATGGTTATTTTCATTTTCAAGATAGAGAAAACGTTTACTTTATGAGAATTTCAATTGATATAATTAGCCGTTATTTTAATTTCAATTGAATAATTAGAAGCAGTTAAAATGTTAGCAATACTTTAATTTCCTTCAGTTATAATTAGATGGTTGAAATCAATGTCATGTGAAATGAATTAAGTTACTTCTGAAATTACCTTGAATTTAGATATTTAAGATTGTATAATTTGGTTAAGAAAATTTGTATGTTACACTCATAAAATGGGATAATGTATGTAAACCAAAGGAATTAGGAGCCCTAGGTATCAAAAACTTAAGCTGGCAAAATGAAGTTCTAGGAACCAAATTGACATGGCGACTTTTTTTAGAAAGAGAACAAAAATGGGCAAAAATTATGTATAACAAATTTCTAAATGTTGTCGACCCTTACTCCTCGTTTAGAATGCGGACCCTTCCTAAAGGATCCAAAAGCTGCAATTTTATAGTTAAAAGTAGGGCCCTGATCAGTAATTATCTCACTTGGGATGTTGGTAATGGTGATGAAGCTCTCTTTTGGGATGATTCGTGGGATAAGCAACCCCCAATTGATAGCATGGGTATTCCTTCTATCCTTAAGGAACAACTAGTCAATTGGGGGTGTAAGGTTAGTAATTATAAAACTAAATAAGACATTAATGGCATTATTAGCTGGGAATGGAAAACCATGGACAAGATTGAACTTGATCCAGCAGTAAAAAAGCTTTATGAAAAAAAATTCATAAGAGGAAAATCAAGCAATTAGAGAGAAATGACAAACTCATATGGGCAGCATCAAAAGATGGTAGATATACTGTTAAATCTGGATATAGAGTAATCACTAACTCCCAAAGGTGAGAAGAAGTAAATATCCCCCCTAAACTTTGTTGGGACTCTTCCTATATACCAAAGGCAAGATTCTTTCTATGGATTGCCTCACAGAATAGGATTTTATCTGCTCACAAACTCAGAAAGTTTGGCATTGAGGGTCCTTCGAGATGCGTGCTTTGTAAACATGACAGTGAAGATGCTGGTCATCTCTTATTTAAATGCCCATATTCTCAATATTGCTGGGAATGGCTCCATCATATGTTGGGTTGGACAGCTACTCTGCCAGAATCTTTGGATGACCTTCTTAGGGGTTAGCCAACTATTAAGAATGGAAGTATATATGGGAAACTCTGGAATATTTGTCCATCAATCCTTGACTGGGAAATATGGAAGGAAAGAAACAGAAAAATACTTCACGATCAAGACATGAGTGCTCTTGAGCTTACTAATAAAATCGAGGCCTATATTGCGGAAACCTTAAACTCTCACCTTAGCAAAACTTCGAAAGAGGAAGGAACATTTTCAGAATGGGATGGTCTAATGAAAAGAGCTGGGAAAATCTTATTGATCCTCCACTTATGTATAAAAAAAAAATAAAGATGCGAGGAACAAGTATAGATGGATCCCTCCCCCTAGTGGGTGGGTCAAATTAAATTTTGATGGGGCCTCAAGAGGCAATCCTAGTATGGGGGGAATAGATTGCATCATTAATAATGACTCTGGCAAGTGGATAGCTAAAAGAGCCAACTTGATTGGATCAACCACTAATAACCTTGCTGAACTAGAAGCTCTTCAAGAAGGCCTCCAAATGTGCTGAAATTTAAGTATCTCTAAACTTATCATTGAAGGAGATTCACAGATTGTCCTAAATGCCATTAGAAAAAGGGAAACGCCAAACTGGGTTTTAAATTCTAAACTGGAAGAAATCCTAAAACTCATGGACCTCTTTGAAGATGTTCAGATTCTCCATATTTTTCAAGAAGGTAATATAGCGGCAGATAAGTTAGCAAATTTAGGTGTTGATGGTGAAAATATCCTAATCTATAATCATAATTAACTTAAGCATAAATTGAAGAGTCTAAGTATTAACTGAAACTAGATAACGCAACTTTCATTCATAATAATTTAATTAGATCTGACAAATAATTTAGCCAATAAGGGGTTTATCAATTATCTCTTGTAGTTGCACCATAACTTTTAGATATCTTTGTGTGTATATATATATATATATATATATATATATATATATATATATATATATGTCTACAGATTTTCTCATGTATATATATGTGTTTACAGACTTATTCATGTATACATGAGTAAATCTATAGACATGTGTGTGTGTATAGATATAGGTTCATAAATATATATATATATATATATATATATTTTTTTTTTTTTTTTCATTTTTATACATATGTTTTCAGAACTCTCATTTGGAAATTTAAATACAGTATATATATATATATATATATATATATATATATATATATATATATCTGTCGTTTGTCAGGAGTAATCTAATTTACACAAAGTAGACTAATTTTAAATTAAGTCACTTCTAACTTCCAGTGATTAAATAGTTAAAGATTGAATTATACTCTTAGTATTTCATAAGCTATGTTGGTCTTGTATCTTTTTTTAGTACTGTGCATTATATATTAACAGTTTTAGTTGTTGATTGGGTGGCCTAATCAAGATATGTTCTGGTGGAAGTCTGTGATGCTTTTCTGATTTAGAATTATTCTAATTCTAATGCCTACGGTTTTAGTCTTATGTTACTAACCCTGTTGGAAGCTAAAGATTTGTTCTGGTTCTATTTGGCAACCTGGTGTTGTACAGGGCAAAAAAATTTCAATGGAACAAAGTGAAGGCTAGGATCTTCTCTCCCCTTTCTCCGCTTCGATTGGCCTCAATACTGTATTTGTGTTACTTGTGGAAATGCATAATGTAATCAATGTAAAACATTAACATATTGATGAGCCCAAGCTCATAGAGATATTCTAAGTTGTAAGCAATAAACTAGGGAATGCTCCTTTAAATTATGTATAATAAAGGACTATGTCCCGGGCAAGACTAGAGATTTTCTTTCCTCGTTATTTCCTACCAGTGCTCGTTTGAACAGAGGACTTGTAATTTCTTTTATTTATTTAATAATATAATGAAAGGCTCCGGCCGTTTACCGATCAAAAGATATATATATAAGTTATCTTAGGATTTTTGGGTGCCCTATATATATCCATGTTCCCAAAGATAAGAGAACTAAGTTAGAACCTTCCGGGAAGAAAGGTATTTTTGTAGGGTATGGTGAAACATCTAAAGCATATAGGATTTTCATACCTGGACAGAAAAATATTGAACTTAGTAGGGATGTTATTTTTGAAGAAAATCTAGCATTCAAAATAGCCCTAACTTCTAAAGAAACCTCTCCTTTACCTAGTTTCGAAAAAAATATTGAGTCTGAGTCTCAGAGGGAGAACATGGAAGAAATTGACGATGAAATTTAAAACCTAAATCTTGGAGAAACTCAAAATTCAAAGAAAATACCACTTTGGGCCATTAAAAAAATCGAGGAAGCACAAGACTTTGCTGCACCTTCTGGAGTAGTCAGAGAAAGCAAAAGACCCAAAAGATTTTGTAGTTATACAACAAACATGAATGATTTGTCCAAAACAGAACCAACCAATCCTTCAGATGCTATTAAACATACAGCTTGGAAAGAGGCTATGACAGAAGAATACCAATCTATTATGAAGAATGATGTTTGGGAAATTGTTCCAAGACCTAAAGGAAAATCTATTGTTTCTTCCAAGTGGATATTTAAAATAAAACATGCTGCTAACAGTAGCATTGAGAAATATAAAGCCAGATTTGTAGTCAGAGGATTCTCTCAGAAGGAAGGGATTGATTATGAAGAAACTTTTGCTCTTGTTGCTAGATATACCTCTGTAAGAGCAGTCCTAGCCATTGCAGCATCAAAGGGATGGAAAGTACATCAGATGGATGTGAAAACAACATTCCTAAATGGAAAGATTACAGAAGAAGTATATTTGGAGCAACCTGAAGGATTTGAAACTCACGATCCTAATGTTTTTGTTTGCAGGCTCAAGAAAGCTCTCTATGGGCTTAAGCAGGCTCCAAGGGCTTGGTATGAAAGAATTGATAAATATCTCACCGGCTTAAGATTCTCTAAAAATGAAGCCGATCCAAATTTATATTATAAAAAGGATAGAGATGATATGGTAATTTTGATACTGTATGTTGATGATTTACTAATAACAGGTAATGATCATCTCCTAAATCAATGCAAGAAAGATCTAATTAGAGAATTCGAGATGAAAGACTTGGGACTCCTTCATTACTTCCTAGGACTGGAAGTACGACACAATTCAGACAGCATTATACTTAATCAAGGGAAGTATACATCAGATATTTTGAAGAGATTTGGAATGTGGAATTGCAAGTCTATGTCTTCTCCAATGGAGACTAATCTACATAAACTTAAAGAAGCAGCAGGAAAATCACCTTCCATAGATTCTACTCTTTCCAGACAGATGATTGGGTGCCTTATGTACTTGGTAACTACAACACCTAATATTTGCTATGTTGTTAATTTCTTAAGTCAGTTTATGTGTGAGCCTAAGGAGATTCACCTAGTTGCAATAAAACACATTATAAGATACTTACAAGGCACTCTTAATCTTGGGCTCAAATATGAAAAAGTTAACTTAGACTTACATGGATTCACTGACTCAGATTGGGGTGGAAGTGTTAAAGACAAAAAAAGTACTTTAAGATGTTGTTTCAGTTTAGGATCAGCGATGATATCTTGGATATGCAGAAAACAATCTTCAGCAGCACAAAGCTCCATAGAAGTCGAATACATTGCAGCAACAATGGCCTTTCGAGAAGCAGTTTGGCTGAGGAAGTTACTTGTGGGATTATTTGGTCAACCCATGAATCCTACGATTATTCATTGTAATAATCAGAGTTTCATCAAGCTTTCGATGAATCCAGTTTTTCATGACAGGTCCAAGCATAGAAATTCCTTATCATTATGTAAGAGATATAGTAGACGGGAATACTGTAAAATTAGAATACATTTGCATTGCAGATCAGGCAGCAAATATTCTCACCAAACCTCTCTTTAGAGTGAACATAGATCACTTCAGGAAAAGACTTGGTATGGTTAGATTGTAATCCATTTGTATTCTTTAAATTATTAATAAAATAATTTTATTGTCAGGCTATTGACCGTTATGGGCTCCACCATTTGTATTCATTATTTAAGAGGTGACAATCTCTGAGATAACGAACACTTGTATAAAAGATATTATGAGAGATATGACGATCTCTTAGATAATGTGCTAAACAATAGAGTTCTACTATAGGATCTACATGAGTTCAAGATCACATTGTGATTAGACATTGCTATGTCTATAAATCACAATTTGGATAAAGGAAGAATTTTATTATTCTCCGGAGTTTATCATGTGTCCTAGTAGATCTTAACTCAGGATCATATTGTGATATAGGAATACCAGTATCTATGAGTCACAACTTGGATAAATGAAAAACTTTATTATTCTGCAGATTTATATTGTATTCTTTCCACAACTGTTATCACAAGTAGCAGTGATTTGTCATATCACAAGTTTAGTAATATGACATTGTATCATGTGTTCTATGATACCACATGCTAAGAAGATTTAGATCGATATAGAGTATCAATTCTTGCTTGTTCATCTTTATTGATGTTGCTAGAGATGATATCTCTCAGTATGACTATCAAGTTAAGAGGAAGTGTTAATTTTGTAACTTGTAAACATGCTGATCTGATAACAGATCGGTCTGATCTGATATTGCATGATAAATACTGATCTAAAGTCATTGCATTATCCTCTTAAGGATATCAGCGCCAATCTTTGTATGTTAGTTTGAATCTAACTAAAACTCCTTTGGTTTAGTTTGTGTTTAAACTTGTTAATTTCATGGAAAGTCGCCGACTTCTAGAGATTAGGCAAAGTAGACTTTGGAAGAGACATGTCCTTTCTAAGGACATGTCCCTTGATTTCTATATTTATTAAGGGTATGGTTGAAGTCTAAGAGCACACAAGAAAACAATAAAGTCTGCTCCTTAGTCAATACTGCCCAAATACAACTTGCAGAAGAAAAGACAGTTCCAAATTTATATTTCTAATTTCATTCAAGATGGTACTTTGAAGTTATTTACAGCAAGTTCAAAGCAGGCAAAGAAGGTATAATCTAAGTTTGATTCAGTCAAAAGAATTTGCAGAAACTTTACAGTTTGAGCTTTTTGGCCTTAGGGGTAATTCCTAGGCACTTACTAACCATGTCATCAAGAGGCAGAGCAACAAGGACTGATTTTCTCTTTTTGTCTAAAGAAGCTTCCAGCCATTTGGGAGTGGAATCAGGTGTGTTTGTTGGAGAGGCAGGATGGTTAGGTGTGTTTGTGTTTGCCTAAGCATTCTGAAGTAAAAAGCACAAGGAGATAGGGTACATCTAGTGCAGAATATTTTTCGATGGATTATTCATTTTCGTAACACACTAATCCTTCACAAAGCTTCTAAAAGCTAAATTTACAGATTGTTAATTTTTCATAATATTATTCACCATGTTCTGAGACAGAATATATAAAACTGCCCATCAGAAGTACTGTTCATCCAAGTGTGAGTTAGTCAGGCATGTAATCCTATGGACGAAAGCATTTAGCATGCCCGTTAGCTGATTTCAATAAAATCTCATAAACATTCTAGGTCGTAATATAAATATACAACAAAATATTGGAAGCATTTTTAGGCATGTTATTATTTAGGATGCATCACTAAATTAGTAAATACAACAGGATTGTGCAGACCTCGTTATGACTGCTAGATCATATGTTATTCATCATCAGAAAACATACATAATTTTTTAGGTATGGAAATTACCCTGGGGATTTTCCCTGGTCCAAGGTAACCTAGAAGAGATTTTGTATTTGTCTATGTTTACCTTTTTTTGGAATCCAATAAGTTAATGCAAATGCAATTTACGGTCTCAAGCAAAGTAAGTTCGGATTAAATATTTTGTCAATCAGTTATTTGCAACTGTTACTCAAATGATTTTGCCAGGATTTTATGGGGAATAGCACAGCGTAAATATTTGGCAGCTCACCAGCAGTACTATTCAACCAAGAGGGATTTTGTCAGGCATGCAATCCTACGGACGGAAGCATTGCATGCTAGATAGTTGATTTCAACAAAATCTCAGAAGCATTCTCGGGTATAATTTTTTGACGCATTCTTGGACATACTATAATGTAGGCTACGTGATTGAATACAACAGATTGCGCAGACCACATTGTGATTACTAAATCCTATGTTCTTCATCATCAGAAAACATGCCTAATTGTTTAGGTGTGGAGATAACCCTTTCCCCAGTTCAGGGCATATAGTACTAGAAGAGATTCAATGTTTATTCTGTGTTTGCCTATGATTTTTAAATGGAATCGAATAACTCAATGCAAAAGCAGTTCACGGTCTCGAGCAAAATAATCTAAATTAAGCATTTTGTCAATCAGTTGTGTGCAACTGTTACTCAAATAGATTTCACGGGGTTTTTTTGTAGGGAATAGTACAGCGTAAGTATTCAGCATGGAAAAATAACAAAAGAAAAATAATTAATAAGCAACGATATCATACCTTGGAGAGTGAAGCCATTTCTGTGCTACAGTATGAGCTTGATCTGAATCAATGGCTGCTCTGCAAATATGAAATAATCTTTCGAGACACCTTTTGGTATAACAACGATGTCCAAGGCTGGAACGAGTGAAACTGCTGTAGCTTACAACCCTCATGAAACCTCGGTAAGTTTGAGTTGCGTGCTTTTCTAGTGCCAACGGGCGGCCAGAATACAGATTGTATTCGTTGAGTTTCAATCGTTTTGATGCTAACGAAACAAAAAGCTAAAAGAACCCAGTTTAAATTGCAGTAAATCTTCTAATTTTTATTTTTATTAATTAAATTTTTCCCCTAAATAGAGGTATTAATATCAAATTATCATATTATATTATGAGAATAAATTTTTAGGAATCATTATTCATGAAATATGGGTCAATTTTAATTCAAGAATTACAGAGTTGATTTCTTATTATAGATATAGTAATAATTTTTAATAATTTATTTAATTAGCGTAGAAGTGATGAAAAAGAAAAGGTAAAATTAAATGTTAAGAATACCATTTTAATCTACAATGATAAAAACCTATGTGAAAGCTAATAAAAGAATACAAACAAGAAGTAAAGAGCTTCATTAATTTTTGTTTGTAAGTAGAGTTGTATATGCTATATTATGTTGATATTCTCTATTATTTATTTATTAATGTAGCTCAAAATATTTGTGATGGAAGAGAGTTTATATTGCTAATATAAATTTTAGATTAATATTAAGAATAAAATCTTTAAAAAAAAATTACATAAATCATTTTAAAATATTTATATTAATTAGATGTTTATATATTTTGGGTTCGAATTTGCTTAACATATAAAAATAATTAATTACAATAAATAATAATAATAATTAATCTAGGCTTCGGTCTATTAAGAAAAAAAAAACAAATATTTGTTAGAACAAAATATTATTTTCTAATATTCATTTATTTTATATAGTTTTGGTAAAGATTTATAGTTTTACTAGACAAAACTGTGTTCTATTTAATTTATACAAAAGTGCTTGAATATATAATCATTTCATTAATAGTGGAAAGACAAATTTATATAGTAGCATAAATAAAATATTAAACAAAATTTATAGGTATGAATAATTTTTAAGCTACAGACTCTACCTTAGTTAAGACATCATAATATTGAGCAAAGGTGGACATTTAAGAATTTAGGTATGAAAAGAAAATCTTGAAATTAGTTTATGAGATGAAAAAATTAAAAAAATTGAAAAGGCTTGGTATTAGTTTAAGGTTTTAGATTTATTGTGCATGATTTATTTTAAGGTTTTAGATTTATTGTGCATGATTTATTAAATAAATATATTTATTTACTATTGGTGTAATTAAATATTCACTAATTACACTTACTTAAGCTTACTTAGGATAATGCATTGCATAGTAGTTTGTAATTGAGACACTGGGGAGTTTGCACCTCAATTAAACACATGGTGTGGGAGAATTCCACTCTAGGTGGTCATAGTTGTTATCTCATTCCACATTTAGTGCACCTATCACATTATCATCCTCATCATGGCACATACTTCATTGCATAATGGAGGATGATCCACCTTTGGTGGAAATGTGATTCCACCTCATGTAGGTGATAGCTTATCTTCTCCTTATCATTGTCTCTTATCGCCTCTCCTATATAAGGAGGCCTATTATGTACATTTCAAATCAATCAACTGGATTCCAATCAAGTTCATTATCAATAGTAGCATTCTTGCATCTTCATGCAATTGCCTTACCAATCTCTTATGGAAGTTATCTTGGTTTTTCATTTGATCCTGGGGGTGTTGTAGAGTCAGCTAAAACTCTAACATGGTATCAGAGCTCTCATGGTGTGAAGACCTCTTCTCAAGAAGTGCAATCTTGGTTTGACTTATTTTTGGTGTTGCATTAGCAATTTGGACATCACAATTTGAAGGAGATTTCAAGATGCATATTTTGTGAACTTCTATTGCAGGTGATAGCTTATCTTCTCCTTATCATTGTCTCTTATCGCCTCTCCTATATAAGGAGGCATATTATGTACATTTCAAATCAATCAATTGGATGTCAATCAAGTCCATAATCAATAGTAGCATTCTTGCATCTTCATGCAATTGTCTTGCCAATCTCTTGTGGAAGTTATCTTGGTCTTTCATTTGATCTTGGGGGTGTTGTAGAGTCAACTAAAACTCTAACATGGTATTAGAGCTCTCATGGTGTGAAGACCTCTTCTCAAGAAGTGCAATCTTGGTTTGTGTTGCATTAGCAATTTGGACATCACAATTTGAAGGAGATTTCAAGATGCATATTTTGTGAACTTCTATTGCAGGTGAAAATTGAAACTTGTTAGTGCAAATCAGAGATTGGCATCATATAGAGGGGGTCAAAAAACCCCTAAATCAAATTTTGTTTCATCCAAATTGGACATCCGAGGCCAAACCTACAACCATTTGATTTTTTAAGGTGCGGCGGCGGCAATTCAAAAAAAAAAAATTTCAAAGGCAATTTTCAAACAGCAATATCTCCCTCATACAGACTCCTCTTTCCAAGCAATTTTTTTTGTTTTGACGTAGAATTGCACAATCTACACAGTGGTGCAAGTGATTTTGGATCTCTATCTCTGAATTTTTCTAAAAATCGTAAATCCCATTTTTTGCAACTTTCAAGGCTCTATTTGGGCACATCCGGTAACATATTCAAGCACAATTTTTTTTGAAAGTGCATGACTTTTTCTCTACTTTCCAAATTTGTAATCAGATTTCAGTGATTTGGAGTGAACATATGACTTTCAAAAATAGGTCTTTTTTGGCTATATTTGCACTAGGTGAATACTTGGATTTCAAAATTCTTAATTGAATCAATAATTTGAAGGAGTTATTAGTTGATTTCAGTCATTCTTTGATTCATTATGGATTTTTCAAAAGTTTCATTATTCACTCCCTATAACTATCACGAATGGAAACAAACAGTTTCTAATCAATTGATGAGTATTGGATTGCTTAGAATGATTCTTGGTTAGGATCTAGAACCAGCTATAGGTGTTGCAAAAAGGAGAAAATGTTTTGATAGAAGGGATAAAGCACTTGGCTCTCTTAGATCTACCATCTCTCATGATTTTTTATATCATATTGCATCTTGGACACATCCTCATGATGCTTGGACTACATTGGAAGGAATCTTTGGTAAACCTGATATAATAAAAAAAATCAAATTAAAGAATGAGCTTATAGGTCTAAGTCCTTGTGATTTTGACAATATTCAAGACTTTTTCTCTAAGTTCAATTCCATTAGATTGGAGCTTTCTAATTAAGGTATTACTAAAGATTATTAGCAATTGATATTATCAATTCTTTCCAAGCTAGGTCCAGAATATTCGATCTTTGTTTCCACATTCTATGCTATTATGGATGTTCTTGGTACTGCATACAAAATGCTTTCTCTTGATGAATTTGCAGCTCAGCTTACAAGGAAACAAGCAAAGTTAGTACACATGGGTCAATTGAAGCCTTAAAAATATCAAGCGTTGGTTGCAAATGACTCCTCTCCAAAGGCTCCCAAAGGAAAGGGAAACAAATAACACAAGAATCCTAAGCAACATGACAAAGGCAATGACTCTCCTTCACAACATAATATTGAATCCAAGTCCTCTTCAAGGGAGGAAACATCTAGAAGAAAAAGAGATAAATGTGCATATTTTAAAAAGCTAGAACATGATGAGCATAAATGTTTCCATAAGAAGATTGACGAGCTTACTCACATTCTTCAAAAGAACAATATCCAGTTGCCCTCATCAGTGTCTTCTCCTTCTTCTCAATATTAGGCAGTTGCTACATCTACATCATCATTCAAAGGCAAAAGACAAGCACTCGTTGCTTCCACACATCCTGAGCAAGGTAAATGGCTTCTTGATCCAAGTGCATCACATCATATGGCATCTTCTATGGATATGTTTTCTTCTATTTAGCCTTGTACTTCTCCACCTATATTGATGGGTAATAATACATACATGAAGGTTTGTAAGAAAGGTTCTATTCCTATGGGAGAGGGTACATTTAATGATGTTCTTTATGTACTATCCTTGACCACTAATATCCTTTCCATTTACCAAATTACTCATGGGGCACAAGGTAAAATTGTTGAGTTCACTCCTAATTATGTCTATATTAGGGACATGGAGACTAGAGATGTCATAGCTATGGGAGTTGTTGATCATGCATCAGGCTTGTATTCTTTTACACATTTTTTTGATAATGATGATGATATCCGTGATGTACCTAACCCTTTATCAATTTTGAATAATTCATGTGAGGAGAACATTGGACACTTGAATCATTTTGTTCTTGAGACAAGTGTTGAACTTTCTACTCCTCTAACTCCTACTTCTTCAGACATGAGTTCTACTATTTAGCAAGATGATCTTTATGCTTTAGATCTTGCAGTGTGGATGAATTCCTAGATGCTCTTTCAGATGAGTCTCATAATGTAGATTTGGTTAATACATCTGAGAAAGTTTCTCTTCGAGATACTTCTTCACCTTCTTTGGAGATTAGATTTCCCAACTCTTCATGTTCTCTTGATTTTTCACATCTCTTAGGTCAGCTTGATGGTGTGACTGAATCTTTGAGCTTGGAGATACTTATTTAGTCTTCAGAGGTGCATACATCGAGACCTTCTTCCTCCTTCCTCAGTTTTTACATGGAGTGGCTTCTTCATCTTTTGATGTATTTATCTCTTTCTAAGGAGAGACATGTTTCTTGTAGGTGTCAAATTATATTTTTCTTGCAGGTACTCTTCATCTACATTGAAGCTTCTTCATTATGTGTGGGGGGGGGGTGTGGTATCATGTCTCCTTATTTCCTTCCTATGGGGGGAATCATTCGTTGTATATACATGATATATGCAATTTTTGGGGGGTCTTGATTACTCCATCCATTCATGCATCTTGTTTTCATCTCTCTTTTTGGAGGAGGGTTTTTCCCATGAGGTTTTCTCTCTTTCTTCACTTTATGAGAGATCACGTTTCATGTATTGCATTGCATATTGTCCATGGGTACCTAAAATGGCCTAGTAGTTGAGACCCATCTTGCATTATGAGTTTAAGTGTATTCCCCTAAGTGCACTTAAGGGGGGGTGTTGGTGTAATTAAATATTCACTAATTACACTTACTTAAGCTTACTTAGGATAATGCATTGCATAGTAGTTTGTGATTGAGACACTTGGGAGTTTGCACCTCAATTAAACACATGGTGTAGGAGAATTCCACTCTAGGTGGTCATAGTTGTTATCTCATTCCACTTTTAGTGTACTTATCACATTATCATCCTCATTGTCGTACATACTTCATTGCATAATGGAGGATGATCCACCTTTGCTGGACATGTGATTCCACCTTGTGTAGATGATAGCTTATCTTCTCCTTATAATTGTCTCTTATCGCCTCTCCTATAGAAGGAGGCCTATTATGTACATTTCAAATCAATGAATTGGACGTTAATTAAGTCCATTATCAATAATAGCATTCTTGCATCTTCATGCAATTGTCTTGTCAATCTCTTGTGGAAGTTATCTTGGTCTTTCATTTGATCCTGGGGGTGTTGTAGAGTCATTTAAAACTCTAACATTTACTTTACTTAAACTTGAAAATGCAATTTCATTATTATATGTCTTAGTTTGCATAAATGTCGAGCAACATGTCCTTAAAAGTTCTTAAAAGTTGGCTAAAATTTGAAGAAACATGGTAGTTGTGGAAAGTGTGTGCATAAGACCCCAATTGTTTTAGCCAATGAGATAGCTCTAAATTAGTTTTCTTTGTATAATGTTTATGGTTGCATGAATTCTTGATATGATGAAGGAAAAGGGATGATGATGTAGATCTCCTCCCATAATAGATAACTCCTATGTTTCCTATGGAGAAAGAAGCTAGATCTATCGAAGAAAATGTTTTACTGCTTGATTAATGAATGAAATGAATGTAATGGATACCTTTAATGAATCATTGCTTGTTTGAACTTCTTGAATGTGAAATATCTTGAGAGTGAATAACTTACTTTCTACTCATAAAATTGTGGATGGGAAAATGAAGGGAGAAGACCTCCTTTTAGAGTGACAGAGTTAATTTTCACGAAAGTAAACTGCATTGGGCAGGAAAATGATTTTTTTTTACTTTGGGTCTCAAAATCCTTCAAAATAAGAGCCTCAAGGTATAGGTCACAACCTATACTAGTATAGGTCACCTTGGATGGAATTGTGCCTAGAATTGTTGAATCTAAGGTGAGAGGTGCAAGGTCTGAGGAGCATTTGAAATTTAGAGGAAAAATGAATAGATAAATGGGAAAATCAAGTGGAAATACATCCATGAGAAGATAAATAAAATGGGGTCTAGATTGTCCTAGAGCTTCCAAATTAATGGGTGTTACCTTTTTAGGACTATACATATACATCTCTCTCTCTCTCTCTCTCTCTCTCTCTCTCTCTCTCTCTCTCTCTCTCTCTCTCTCTCTCTCTCTCTCTCTCTCTCTTTCTCTAGCTGTTCTCTCCATGTCCATCCCTTCCCTCTCCAACTCTCTATGTATTCCCTCTCACTCTTTAGATATCCATCTATGTATCTACTTCCCCCTATTTATCTCTATCTATCTCTTCTCTCCTCTCTTTATATCTCCATCTCACCGTCTATACCTCTCTATCTCTTCATCTTTATCTATATCTTTATCTCCTTATCCTTCCCAACTAGACTAATAAAGAGAGGCACGCACACACATACACACCTCTAATTATTCTATCTACATTTCCCCTTCTCCCCTTCTTGATATATCTTCATCTCAAACTCTATCTTCTTTACTCCCCCTCTATGTCTACACACATATCCCTTTCTCTCTTTCTTTCCCTCTTCTTATATCACCGTGTATGTGTGTGTGTGTGTGTGTGTGTGTGTGTGTGTGTGTGTGTGTGTGTGTGTGTGTGTGTGTGTGTGTGTGTGTGTGTGTGTGTGTGTGTGTGTGTGTGTGTGTGTGTGTGTGTGTGTGTGTGTGTGTATGTGTGTATATGTATATGTGTATATATACATATATAAACATACATATATTTTGTTTCATAGTTAATTTGAAGCTACCCACTTCTCCATTGAGATGTTTAATTGGACATAAATCATCATTTGATATATGGTCTACCAATTTATTTCTCAAACTACAAAAATACATGCAAAATTTGACCAAAATTCCCCCTAATGGAACCTCCACACTAAGATGTAGTTTCTAATGCTCACATACATTTTTAAAAATACATAAATTATTATATATCACAATACTTACTTAAGAAAATACTATCCACTTTGTGGCACTTGTTAGAATATACAATTATCACCCTTTTAATTGTCTAACAAAACATCAATACAATTAGACAAAAAAGCTTAAAAGATTATAATCTTAGAGTTAGGCAAAAATACAAAAGAAGCATTCTCACATTGACCCGAATGTTTTTGGTGTGCATAAATAAGTATAAGACTACAAATATCCCATCTCCATCTTTGTAATCAACATTGAAAAGTTGGCTAAGGTTAATAATGCTATATTGGTATTAATTTGATATTTAAAAATGTTTAGTAGTTTTTTAAAATTGGGATTTAATTATATTATAATATTTTAAATAATTTTTAGTCTCCTAATTTTTTATTTTTATTAATTAAAATATTTTTCTAAATAGAGATATTAATGTCAAATTATGATATTATGAGAATAGGTTTTTAGGAATAATTATTTATGAAATATGGGTCAACAATTTTGATTAAAAAATTACAAAGTTGATTTCTCATAATAACAATAGGTACTAGAGGATAAGAATGAAAATTTCAAGAAGCATCTCAATTGTTATTACAAGTATACCTTTAAATATTTAATTTTTATGCTTGATATAAGATATTAATGTATGAAATTGTATGTTGAAAATGTGTTCTATTTTTCGTATTTATTATTTTACAAGACTTCCAAAAGAACTATTCTACCATTTTTGAGAATGCCCTTCTAGAATGTATTGATATTATCCCTTTGAGTATTGTTACCTTCTAATTAAACTATTTATTGTGAGCATATCAAAGTTGAATAATTTAGACATGTTTCTACTATTAAATAATTTGTGGTTAGTTGGTTTGCACTTAAAAATATATTCTAAGTATGTGTTTCA
Source organism: Cupressus sempervirens (assembly GCA_028749045.1). Taxonomy (NCBI): domain Eukaryota; kingdom Viridiplantae; phylum Streptophyta; class Pinopsida; order Cupressales; family Cupressaceae; genus Cupressus; species Cupressus sempervirens. The sequence continues at coordinate 885,089,125 of CM053785.1, read as the reverse complement.
TTTAACAAATTAAACATGTCAGTTAATAAGCTAGCCAATTAACTCTCCAAGCCATCTTCATGGAGGTATGTCATGCTTGATCAATATTTTTTAATATACTTTTCTTGTTTGCACTAGTAATTTGTAAGTTAAGGTAGTTTTCAAGAGTATTATTATTATCTAGATGCCACCTTTTTAAAAATTAAAAAAAAATTCCAATGCAAAGGTTGAATGTAATGTGTGAGTACTTATATAGAATTTGTTTCACTATATTTAATACAATGCATGAAAGTAAAATTATATGGGTGTATGATGCATGGGAATAAATATACTTTGTCCTTGGTAATTCACAATTAAATTTGTGATGCAAAGGCATCCAAGGTGTAAGAGCAATCTACATTGCTCAATATTCTCTATTTTTAAATAAGGGTTATTTTGGGTAGAGTTGCTAGGTTTGGGAGTTTTACAAATTTTTAAAGTTTTTTGTTTGAACACAGATTGTTCCAATTGCTTCCACGAAGGTTCATTTTGGATATTTTAGCATGCCAATAAAGATTTGTGGAAAAATCAAGTCTAATTTTGAATTTGTTTATTATTTGTTTGGAAGGGCTTAAAACTTATTCCAAATGGTGCTACACTATCCAAGATATAGAGAGCTCCAAGAGTTTTTAGAAAGTGGTTAAAATAGAAAATTAAGTGTAGGGTTTAAAAATTATGGCTTCTAGAAGTTATGTCACCAAGAATCAAGTTTCAATACAAAAGGAAGTTGTTTTCCATAGGTGATTTCTAATTTGTTTTCTCACAAGGAAGTTGTGATATAATGTTTATGCTCATTCAAGAGATAGAAAAAATAAAATGAAAAATTTATCAAATTAATAATCTCAATAGAAGTCCCCATGAATGGTTCTAGTGAGGTTAATCTGAAGTCCCCATGAATGGTTCTAGTGAGGTTAATCTAACTCTGGCTTGGGTGGATTCTATGACATGGGATAAACCAAAGCTAGATGGTGGAAGTGTAATTTTGATGCAGCTTCAAAAGTAAATCCAGGTCCCTCGAGTGCAGGATTCATCATCAGAGACGCAAATGGGGACTTAATCGCATTAGGTGGCAAAAGACTATAGGATGACACTAATAACGTTACAAAAGGAGAGACTTCCTTACTTGAAATAAAGGCCTATAAAAAATGGGGTGTCTAAACCACATGTGGAATGGGATTCCCTCATCTTCACCAATGCTATAATGAAGGGTTCAATGGAAGCATGACACCTTCAAAACTACATCACCAACATTATATAGGAGTTGGCATCGCTAAATGAGTTTAAAATTATACACATTAAACAAATGTGTAACATTGTAGTTGATTGAATGTCCAACTAGGCACTAAGTTTGAAAGTGAATGAAGTAGTTATTGAAAATTTCAAAGATTTATTTCTATATGCTAATGAAGAACAAAATTCCTAAAGTTAACTTTGGAAAGTGGGACATTATAAAAGATCTTAACTATGTGTGAAGTCTTATTCCAATTGTGATGTGCGTTGCATGCAAAATTTAATGTGAGATGGGATGGGTCTTTATTAACATTTTGATGTAGCCAAAATTCCTCAAATAATTAATAGAAACATAAGAGAGAAAGAACACAAAAATAAATATTAGAACTCTAAATTCCTCTTTATTATTCTTCGAAATCCTCCTCCTCCTACAATGAGAGAAATTACAATTTTAAATACAAATCTAAAATTACCATTTTTGGCAATTCTTTCATGAAACTATTTTTTGCCATTTTTGGTAATTTTTAAAACAACTCGAGAAAAGCTGATTTTTTTGTGAAGCTTCTTAAAACTGAGATAAGATGAATTGCCAACTAACATTCGAAATTGGAAGTAATATTTTGAGGTTATTAATAAAAACCAACTTTCTAAAAACTAAGAAAAGCATTAAAAGCTTTTAAAAACCACTAAAAGCTCCTTCTTAGAAAGCCACTAAAAGCTCATGCATCATTCTCCTCTGGTTGAAAGAACACAACTCCTGCAAGTTATTTTTTGAATGTGTATATTTTCTTTTCTATAACTTTTCCTTCCATTGTATCGAACATTGATTTTATCGACTCAAAGGAATGCAAGTTTATTCCTTCTTCCTTGTCTTCCATTTTTTTGACATTTTATCATTCATCTTTGCATGTGTCACCGGATCCCTATTCCTCTTATTTTTCTTAGTCCATATTCTACTCAATATCTTCTCAGCCTTTAAAATTAAAAATTATATTTCTTCTGTATAAGCCTTTGTACCTTAATTATTTATGTCTTCAACATATAATATATCAACATATCTACCATTTCCATAGTTAACATAATACCTTTGGGAACATTCATATACCTCATTAAAAAAATTTGAAACATCTTCATTAGAAATCTCATTATAAACAACCTTTTATGTTTGCTCATTCTAAACATAAGGCTAAAAATGACAAAAAGACTCTTCCACGACTATGTTTATCTTGGCTTCTTCAATTCTTGATTTCAAAAAAGCCATTGGTATACTCACCATTTTATTTTTTATCTCTTAATTTGTGTCTCTTCTTTCATTTTCTTCTTCTGAATAATCTTCTGAATAGACCATGCAATCTTCATCCGAACCAAGAAAGCAAAAGAGCCAACAGATGAGCCCCCCCCCCTCCTTAGAAATCCACTAAAAGCTCCTGCATCACATTTGTATTGCCCACCCTCTACCACAGTTTTATGCTCTCAAAGCCTTCATTCATCATAGTTTAAGGTGGTTTGAATTTTTTTAAGAATGACCAATATAGACACATCCTTTACTTTTACATGTGACAGACAACACCATACATTTAATTTAGTATAAAAGATAGAAATAATGAACACCACTACATTTTACATTGATTTTCAAAGACAATTTGTTGCACTAGTCGATAACACTTTGTCAAATTCCTAACTAAACTTGTCATTGCTAAACGAGTGTCAAACTTTGTGATAATTATTTCATCAATCACATGTTCGATGATATTGAATGTCACAATGTCCATGCCAGAGACATCAAAATAGAATAATGATGAGAAAAATTTAATTGGGCTTGTGTCAACATGTGGTCATGGGAAAATGACACACTTTCCAACAAAGTTTTCCTTGTGTGTATAGCATCCACGTTGAACACAGTTTTGATTTTTTGTCAAAAGTTGTCCATGTTACATCAAAATTATGATGATCTATGAATGATATTTTTGAGGAAGCAAGTTGGGGAGCAATTAAAGTACAATCCATATGCATGGACAATGGGTAGAGCTGAAAACCTTAAATTTCCAACACACGTTTGCATTTCTACTAGAGGTGGATATGCTTTTAGGTTATAAACCATTGTGGGTGTCAAAATTTTGACTTTTATAAGTGAGGGAATGCACCCAACAAGCTAGCAACACAAAACAACTAATAGACTAGAAGATCGTTAATCAAAACAACTATGAACACCCTTATTAAAAAACCACCAAGTAGTTCTTACCAATAACTTTTTGATATCCTCAACATATATAGTCTTTACCTCTGCATATAAGATTTGCTCAGAGAAGGTATATATGCATAGGTGATGAACTCGCAGATTTGTCAAAGCATTGCTGGGAGATTGACCCAACCCCAAAAATACTAGTGATGATTTTGTAATATTTTGATATATCACTAGTGCATTTGTGGTTGGGTCATCTCCCAACAATGCTCTGGAAAACTAAATGTGCTCATCACCTGTGCATATAACTTCTACAATGAACTCTTATACACAGATGAAGGTTGTATGATGAAGATATTCATAAAATTGTTCGTGGTCAAAACTCCTTGGTGGCTTTTAAATAGGGGAGTTCTTAGCTATTTTGATTAGAAGTCTTTTGTTCTTTTATCTATTTCAAATTTCTTGCTTGTTTAGGGCATTACCTTGACTATATGAGTCAAAATTCTAATGTCTTTTGTAGTCTATAACTTTAAAAACTTATTAATGTCTCTAATAGACATGTTAGGCAAGAGCCTACAACACAATGGTAAATTGTGAGCCTCATATCCGAAAGGTCTTGGGTTTGACTCTTCACAAGCTTAATAAATATTAATAATTAATCATGTCACATACTAATAATGAATCTTGGCTTTGGTCTCTTACTGATCAAAAAAAAAATCTCTAGTGGACATGCAAACATGTGTTGAAAATTATATTTTAAAGCTTCGTCCATCATCCATGTTTATGGATTGAGGTTTAAATTGTACCTTACTTGCTTCCTAAAAAGTACCATGTGTGTGTGATATAATGGAAGCAAAATCACCTAAGCAAGACCACTATTGATCTTTGATATCAAACTAGGGTTGCCTCTTGCATTACCTAAAACTAAGAGATTGACACAATAAACATGTTAAATTATCATTCATCTTCAATGACAAATGTAGATGGTATAAAAAGGTAATCTAGAAAAAATAGGTAAAAGATAATCACGAAAATATATACATGTAATGCCTTTAAAAAATGAATGACAACTAACAAAGAAATGATTGATTCCTAGAGCTTGTGTTACAAGACCCTATAGTCAATAAGCATCCTCCATAAACAAAATTTCTTAAGCACAATAACAATAATAAAATAAAATAAAATAAAGGAGAATAACTTTGAAAAAGAGGGAGATCCATTAAAACATTATTTATCATTGAATTTTCCATGAATTTTATAGCATTTTTGACTCCATACACCACACGCTACAAAAAGTTATCCTTGTCATCTTCGATGGGAAATCTACATGGTATAAAAAGGTAATGGAGAAAAAATAGGTAGTATAAAATGATAATATCACATTCTGATATATATATATATATCAAAGTGTGAGGTGTCTTACCGATAGTTTCACATTCTCCAATGTTAAAGCTACCTTATCCATAATTAAATGTGAAAATATTTAAGTAGTTATTTGAAATGTAATTACTAAACCAACTCAAATAAACAAAAAATAATTTATTTAATGGTATACAAATGTGCTCAACCATAATTTTAAAGTGTTTTAGAAGGTACAAAAGGAAAGAAATTACATAAGACTTAAGTCATATGATAGGGTTATTCATTTTATTTACTAACAGTAAAAGGTAAATTGTTGTTTTATGAATTGGTTTTGTTGAATTAATTGGATGAGCATGTGAAGTATTTACAAATTATAGTTACAACTTACAAGTGATAAAATTTGCATACCTTTAATTCTAGGTGCACAATCAATGGATGCAAATAGTTGATTGACAATGATGTATGTTTCCTTAATTAGCATACTAGCCGCATCTTCTTCTATTCCAATATCATCCTAAGTTATGTCACCTGTTATGGGAACCAAGTGTTGTAGCATGAATTTATCATACCCATCACTATATTTTTTTTGCAACTTCTTGAATATCTCCATATTCATAACCTAACAAGACAACAATACTGGGTATTTTCATCAGACAAACATTTCTATCCATGCAATTTTTGATGTCCAAAAACTTAATATAAACAATAAATAGTTTTTTAACTTATAAACAAGATGCAAGAAAATATGAGTTGTACTTACTTCACTATTCAAGTTGTTGAGAGCAGAGGAAGAATCCTGAGCTCTAATTACAAGAAAGAGCTTTCCCACATCTAGTTGCATTCTATTAGCAGTGCAATAGGAAAATGACTGCTTTTAATGGAAGATAAATAAATTAAGTAGATTATATCATAAAATTCTAAAGATGAAGTCTCATATGTTGTAATATATAAGTGGGAAGATTTACTTCTGATAGGAGGGGGGTGACTCAGAAGTAACAAACTTTAACCTCTAAAACTTTTAACTGAGATCAATCACATGCATCTAACATATCTAATAAACAAGAAGGTAAAGACATGCATGAAAATAGATAACACAAGATTTGGTCACCTAGAAACCCTCCAAAATGAGAAGGTAAAACTGGGGTGGGGATGACACCCACAACTTATCACTACAGCAATATGTAACTAGTTAAGGTTACAAAGTTTGACCACCATCAATGGTCTACCCTATGAAAGGCTTGCCCTGTTAAAGGCTTTACACCCTATTAAAAGTGACCTGTCTAAAGGATTTACAAACATTCACTTAGAATGTCACCCTGTTAAAGGATTTAACACCTTGTTAAAGGTTCTACAAAATAGCTGTTAAGCCAACCTATCTTCATAGGATTTTCATTCTCCTAATACAATGGCTAGAAAGTATAGTAGAATGTGTTGACCTGATGACTTACAATCTTCAATTGTTGATTCTAGATCCTTGTTCTATCTAATATGATCTGATCCTTCCTGATCTGATATAACTATGTTTGAAGTGTTGATGCTCTATTTTGATCAACTTGGTTTTGCAATGTTGTTCTTCCTCTAAGTCCTTACACCCCTTAAAAATTTTCTAGCATTCACTCATGCATTCTCACATGACCTCTTACGCACTTGAATTATGGGGTTTTGACCTACTTTTAAAGGTTTCGAGACTTAGGGTTAGGTATGAATCTACGATCAAGATTTATCCATCTTTCCCGCTCAATTCTTTCCAGATTTCTTGACTCATTGCATGCTCTCTCCATTTTTCTGATTGGTTACATGTTGATTACATAGGTAATGTAATAGATTCGATCTTATCTTTTAGATCCTTCGAGATTCATCTTGAAATAGTTTACATCTAATTTTGTGAAGGCACAAACTCTTATGATGATTATGTGTTACTTAGCACTTACTAATTTTTTTATGCTCGACACATAAAGGATTTATGTCTTGCTCGGCTCCTATAGTAACTTTGTCTTGCTCGACACCTATACTTTACTTGGCACATATACTAGCTCGATATCAATTATCACTCGGCACTTGAAACTTGCTCGACACTTGAATAACTCAGCACCTATTGAATTTTTGGCTCAGCACACACTATAGCTCGACATCTATATTATACTTGCCATCAACCTTAGAATTTTCTTAAGTGTGTTGACATCAATTATCAAAACCAATATGAGACCAACAATCTCCCCCTTCACATGAGTGTCAAAAACACTTAACTCAAAACTTGTAACTCCTCCTGAGCTGATGTGTCATTTTTGTATTCAAAACTCCTTAAGCATGCTGATTATTCTGATACTTTTTATCTCTGCCTTGTCATTACTTCCCTTGTCTACCCTATTTCTATCTACTTTGTCTTTACTCCCCCTTTCGCACATCTTCCCTTGCAGTTTTTATATCCTTTTGGCTTTATCTCCTTATCTCCTCAAAATTCAAAATTTTATTATCTCCACCTTTTTTGGATATCTCCCCCTTTTGGGTCTCCGTTATTATCTCCATAATGTATTATCTCCCCCTTTTTTTATACTTATGTCAAAGGGTCCTTATGAATTAATTGAATACTTAGCCAAAAAAGATTTGTTTACCTTCATAATGATCTTCAAAGCAGTATCCCAATTGTCTAATGCAATTTCTAGTGCTTTAAGCTGGATGGTTATCTCTACTGCAAGGTGTACTAGGCCTTCTAATGTAGAAAGATTAGAATCTTTCTTCAAGACATTCTCTGCATAGGCCATTTCTTTGTGCAAAACTTCCACGTGAGGGGTTATGGTAGACTGGATTTGTATTAGCTTGGCCTTGGTGTTTGCCTCGTCTACTGTGAGTATAGCTAATTGCTTTTGTGTGTGAAGCATTGTAGCAAAATGCTTCTCACTTTGAGCTAGATCCTTTGGTAGCTGCATACTAGATACTTTCAAATTCCTCTCCAAGCTCAATATCCTCTAATTGGTCTCTTGTGTGAAGTATGAGGAATCACACAATTTGGAGTATAGTGAGAATATATTCTCAAGTACTACTTTTACCTTTTTAACCTTTTTAGGCAGTTCTACTTGAGAAAGTGCTATCTCAGCAAATATTTTCTCATTTACCTTCATCTAGAATTTCTTTTTAGACCACTCAAGCAATTTTGCATTGGTTTCTAGGTCTTCATTTTGTACCTGGTCCACTATGTTGGATAATTGTTCCATTATGGGCTTTGTCTCATCAGGTACTTGCAAGCTGAATGCATCTAGAAAGATGTCTTTGATTTTAATTAGAGCTTGCCTTTCTCTATACTCATTCCTGAGTATCTCTTGTTTCTTATTCTTTTCCAGTGCCTCTTGCACTTCATTAATTTGATCAATATTCATAGTTTTATAGTCATAGCTTGGGATGACTATCTCCTCATTAAGTGCAGGCTCTCCATAATGAAGTACCCTTGCTACCTTGGTAGAACTCGAGCCTAGCGTTGATATTTGCAGTGGTACTACATTAGTGCTCAATTGATGTGTTATTCTAGTGGGAGTCCCTTTAGTAGGCAAATTTTTCAATGTTTGAATTGCCTCTTATTCTTTCTCCTTAGGGTTCTCTTCCTTGTTCTCTTCAACTCTGCCTTGATCAATGATTGTAATTTGAGGAGGTGCATCTTGTCCTTTTGATGTGATGATAGAGGTATCCTTCTATCCTGTTTTCTCTTTTGCTTGCTCCTTGGTAGTTGAAGTCACTGTGACTATGGTGTCAACCCTAGCAGATGCATCTTGTGTTGCTTGCTCTTGTGGTTGTCCACTTGTAGGTATTGGAGTTGGTGAAGGTGGTTCTTGTGGATTTACCTTCTCTTTTGTAATCTCAACTACTGCCTTTTGTAGTTCCTCCACACTCACTAAGACTGGATTGATACATAGCTATGATTGCAAAGTAGTTTGGTGAAGGAGATCCTCTACAGTCAATGGGTTAATGTTCTGACCAAAGGCGTCAGGAACATCTTTTGCAATTACTGTCTCTACAGATGTGGGTATTACATGTGGAGGACTAGGTGGTGGCATATGTGTGTTTTGCACACTTTGTTCCTATTTCTATTCCTCAACAATTGCCATTTCACTCCTTTGTGTGTCCTTCTCAATTGTAACTTCCTCCTTTTCTTTCTCTCCTTCTTCCTCCTTTTCATTTTCCTCTTCGTCCTCATCATTATTCCTTCCCTCAAAGGGATCTTCTTGTCCTTCCTTAACTGTCTGGAGGCCATAAATTACTTTCCACGTGACAGTGCATTTCTTCACAACATCTTCAATTTTATTTTGCAAAATACTAAATGCTTTGTATTTGGGTGCAAATTTACTCCCATGCTTCTTACTTGCCTTACTTATTTGACCTTTTGTGAGTTTGGCATCACGCGATCCAATCTTGACTCTCTTATTTCTTTTTCCATGTTTAGTCAATAATGCCATTTATTTTCTACAATGGAATATAACTCCTTAGGCATAGTATTATCAAGTTCAAGTGGAGTGTTCTTGAACTTTGCCATCATAGTGTACACTAATTCTTCCACTATGTTTTACTCCTCTCTTGTCCACTTATTAAAATAAATGCCTTTAAGCCCTGACAAGTCTACATTGTCTCTAATATTGTCACAAATGTTTTTCAAATCTAATTTAGTAGTGTGACTTACCACTCTAAATTTTTCATTGTCATCTGACTCTGTCCTCTCTTCATCTGACTCTAGAGGTGCCACATATTTTCTCCTTTGTTTCTTTTCTGCTGGTCCTCCTTGTTTTGTAGCTTTCTTCTTTTCTTGTTCCTTGGAAGGCTCTGCCTTAGGTGCTTCCTCTTCTTCCTCGACACCTTCTTGTTCCTCAGCATCTTCACCCATGCCTTAGGTTAATGCTAGTGGCTCTTGGCCCTATTCTTCTTCATCTTCTTCTTCTTCTGCTTCTGTTGAGTCTTCACCAAATTTTGCCTTAAGCTTCTTCACTAATTTGTCCTTTTTCTTTAGTGTTGAAGCAGTCTTTAATTCCATATCCACTTTGGACCTAACAACATCATATGTGCCAAAGTGGGGGACACTCTTATCTACTTCTTCTGCAAGTAGAGCTATTATTTTTGTAGATGCTTCATCAATATTTATCTCATACCCAGGTGATCTAATCCATCTTACCCTTGGTATGATTGCTTGAATGTAAGTCTAGTCAATATCAACAAGAAAACAAATGTCATTTATTTGCTACTCAAATAATAAAATAGGTATCCTCAATCTTTGTTTCATAGATTTCTTGAAATATTCAAAGTAGTTGGTCATGAGTGTCTCAAAATTTCCCCCCATTTGTTCAATGTATTCATTCACCTAGGCTACTATGGACCTATTTGTCTTCCAGCTAACCTTTCCAGAAGAAGGAAATTCATTCTATACATAAAAGAATATACATATCAAAATTGCTCCAAATTTGCATTGAGCTCCCTTTGTTCTTCCTTTAGCTCCCATATTCTCATTGATCTGTTGTAGTTGCAGTTCAGTCAGATCATAAGTATGATCCTTTTTAACAAGTTTATAACCAACATCCACTGCAATACAGGAAACCCTATTGAGTCTGCTAGATTGGTAGAATTTGTGGGAAATGACTCAGACAACAAAATCAACAAGAGGATTCTTAATGGTATCTATGGTCATGCCTCTCTTGTTCCACTTGGCTCTAGTATTCTTCTCAATAGCTTCTTTGGAGTCACTCCTAAGGGTTTTAGGCTGATCTAGGGTTAGATACCCTGTTACCCTATGAATAATCCTTTTTGATATTTTAACTGGCCCATTTTCTAACCACAAACTGCCATCATGAATCCTATTGAATACAATTCTAATCCATTCAGTCTTAAACACGATAGGAAAATCTAGGGCACGAGTTAAGCCCTTCTTCTCAATTATTTGAAACTCTTCTTTCAAGACTCCATTTTCACATAACTTGTCATATGTCTTCCTGATTTCCATGTCTCCAATAGCACCTATTTTGCAGTTATAGTATCTTCTAACATCCTAGACCATTACAACTTTAGGAGGAATTATGGATAGGGCTCCGACAGGGTCATTCTTATAGGCAACTTTAGGGATAGGTTTAAAATCAGACTGTTTCACTTCATTTGACACTAACTGAACTTCAAATGACTCTTTATCTTGAGGTTTTCTAGAATTGAAGGCCATTTCTTCAATCTAGGGTTTCAACACAGAAATTTTGAAACAGTGTAGCTTGGCACAAGTATAAATACCTTAAAATCGATGAAACTATGCTGAGTCTATGTAGAAATATACTCAAATGCTTGAAACTCTACTTGGAAATCATTATGCACTCTTCTTGTCTTTTTCTCTTTGCTTGTGATGGTGAAAAATGATTCAAAATGCGATCATATACCCTTGTTTCATAGCATTTAATGCTTAGTGCATTTACAACTATCCACTTGGCTCCTTAAGTAATTTTGCTTTACTCGGCATCCATTGGTTTTCAAACACTCGGCATATATTGGAGTTTCCCTTACTCGGCTTCAATACGAATTTTCCTTCACTCAACATTCACTACTAACTTGGCTTTAACTAACCAATGGGCTTCTACTGACTTTGATAGACAACTTAGCATGTACTAGGATTTTACTTGGCATCGAAAGGCAACTCTCCTTACTCAGCAACACTTGTGAAAACTTGAAGTTTTAACTTTGCATCTCTATTCATGTTTATCTATCATTTTCAGTACTTACTTGTCTAGGAACTGATGTATGATAAAGCATTTATATATCAGTTCCACATACCTTCTTTTTCTTAGTTGGATGAAGTGTGACCACTTGACCTTTTAGGTGAAGTGATCCCTTCATTGGACGTGTTGCCTCCATATTTCTTCTTCCATGTTTTATTCATTTCTCCTCTGATGTGTTCAACATCTACCTTCCCTTTTCCTTTGTTGAACTCTAAGTTTGGTGCCTTTGACCTTGTTGGGAAATTTGTGCTAATATGACTAGTATTTAAACAACTGAAGCATGTATTTTGGCTCAACCATCTACTATAGTTTCCACTAAGATGTGTTCTTATGCAATTTTCAGGGATGTGTCCATATTCTTGATAGTAGTGATAGCTCTACCTAGTGTTGTAGTCCCAACTATAGTGATGTCCATGATTATTTGGCCTTGCCAGTTGATTAGGTGTCCACATAGGCTTTGATCCGCACTCAAAAGCTCTATGTCCATACTTCTTGCAATTGTAGCAATGACCTTCAAATCTTGGTGTTCTAATGGTTCTAGTTCTACAATCATGTGCATGATGTCTTTGCTTGTTGCACTTGTGACAGTGACCCATGTTTTTGGGTTTGCCATACTGACTGGCATTCTTGCCCCTGCAAACATTAGAGGAATGTCCCTTTTTACCACAAAAATGACAAGTTGGTTTATTATTCTTACCTTTGTCACTTCTTCCTTCTGCAATCTTTGATGACTCTCCTTTTTCAGTACTAGTGTATCCCAATCCTGAAGTGTCATTATTGGATCTTGGTGATTTTAGAACCGTTCAAAGTACTTGATGGCTTCATTAGGTTTGTTGAAGCTTTCTACAATCTCCCTCTCTTTTCAAGTCATTTTGCAGTTGTTCATTTTGCATCTTCAGTGTGGAGATCTCAATGTCCTTAACATTCAACTCATGATGTGCATTCATCATCTGGCTTAGGGTGTCTAGCTGCATGTTGGAAATTCTTGCAAGCTCAATTGACTTTTCCTCCAATTTATTGGCAAGGTTTCTCTTGTCATCTTCTATCATAGCCTTATGTTCAATAGCTCTTTTCTTTTGTTCATTCACTTCACAAAGCATCATGGTTTGTGATTCTTGTTCAAGCTTGAGAGTTCTGATCTTTTCTGCTTGGGTTCTATTCTTTTCCATCATATCTGCTATTGCTACATCAAACTCTTTGGAATGTCCATTTGCAAACACTTTTGAGGTGTCAATCTCCTTGTAGTGCATATCATTTTCAGCTATGGTAATATCTCTTCTTGTCTTTAGAGATTTTCTTAGTTCTTCCTTGGCTTCTTCCAGAGAATGTAGAATGAAATGTATCTCAATTTCTTGGTTCTCTATGATCTTCCCAAGTTTGTAGACTTCCATTTCCAGATCTTTTCTCCAAGTTTTAAGGCTTCTCCTTGTAAGAACTAAGCTCTAATACCAATTTTTGGAATTAAAGGACTTCCAGGACAAACATTCTCATATTACATATGCCCTACAATTCTAAGGAAATATTCTATATGCCTATCTCTATAAGGGTAACCCTGGCCAAATGTCTATAGAGATCTAGGCCGGGGTGTGCAACTATAGTTCTTTTCTTCATGACTACTATAGTTTAGTTGCAAAAAAAAACCCGACGGACCATAGAATAGTAAGGGGCTCCCCATAGAATAGTAAGGGGCAAACTGTTCTCCGCTATCTCGCCCGAGAAGTAACAAACTTTAACCTCTAAAACTTTCACCTGAGATCAATCACATGCATCTAACATATCTAATAAATAGGAAAGTAAAAACATGCATGAAAATAGATAACACAAGATTTGGTCACCCAGAAACCCTCCAAAATGAGAAGGTAAAACTGGGGTGGGGATGACACCCACAAATTATCACTACAACAATATGTAACTGGTTAAGGTTACAAAGTTTGGCCACCATAAATGGTCTACCCTATTTAAGGTTTTATACCCTGTTAAAAGTGACCTATCTAAAGGATTTACAAACATTCACTTGGAATGCCACCCTGTTAAAGGATTTAACACTCGTTGAAGGTTCTACAAAATAGTTGTTAAGCCAACCTATCTTCATAGGATTTTCATTCTCCTAATATAATGGCTAGAAAGTAAAGTAGAATGTGTTGACCTGATGACTTACAATCCTCAATTTTTGATTCTAGATCCTTGTTCTGTCCAATTTGATCTGATCCTTCCTAATCTGATATAACTCTATTCGAAGTGTTGATACTTTGTTATGATCAACTTGATTCTACAATGTTGTTCTTCCTCTAAGTCCTTACACCCCTTAAAACTACACTAGCATTCACTCATGCATTCTCACACAACCTCTTACACACTAGAATTATGGGGTTTCAACCTCCTTTTAAAGGTTTCGAGACTTAGGGTTTGGTATGAATCTACTATCAAGATTCATCCATATTTTCCCACTCAATTCTTTCCATATTTCCTGATTGGTTGCATGTTCTCTCCATTTTTCTAATTGGTTACATGTTGATTACATAGGGAATGTAATAGATTCGATCTTATCTTTTAGATCCTTTGAGATTCATCTTGAGTCAGCTCAAAAATGGTTTGCATATGAGTTTGTGAAGGCACAAACTCTTATGCTAATCTGTGTTACAAAACACTTACTGATTGCTGATGCTTGGCACATAAAGGATTTCTATCTTGGTCGACACTTATACTTTACTCGACACATATACTAGCTCAACATCAATTGTCACTTGACACTTGAAACTTTCTTGGCACTTGAATAACTCAACACCTGTTGAATTTTTGGCTCGACACATACTGTAGCTCGACATCTATATTATACTCAGTGTCAACCTTATAATTTTATTAAGTGTGTTGACACTCAATTATCAAAACCAATCTGAGACCAACATCATATACCTTTGGAAATATACCATGTTGCTCCTATGATAAGGAAGTTCTTACAATGTTGATTTAAGACAGTGCCAGTTAGATACAAGAATAAGTTGATTAATGCAACTCTACACATATGTGACATATGTGAATATATGTATCCTAGTTCACTGCATGAAATAATATCCATACACTCACATACATGTTGTTATTATATTCTTTCATTATGATCCTTTACAATTAATATATCTAAAGACACATTAAAAACTTAAAAATTAACTAATCATACCCGATTAGAATCGGGTCTCTTAAAGAGAGATTATGAATTATATTTGTGTCTCTTCACCAAGAGACATATGGTTAATAGTCATGTTAGTCCATCTTATGTATTTTGGATTAAATATATATGTAAACCAATACCAAGAGAATAATATATTGATCTCTAAGCCCATGTTTCCTATTAGTGTCTAACACTTAGTCATTTCCAAGGTAGCATTGGATAGTCATCACTATGACCGATTCATCCAAAGAAATTTGAGCTACAAAGGATTTGATTATTTATCAATACATGTTGAGTAATTCAAAGGTTGTTGAACACCCTAGTAGAGACTGAGTTAGCATACATGTCAAATAACATAGTAGAGACCAAGCATTGGTAAGGTTAATCAATGACCAAGTGAGTTAGTATATGTTGAGCGTATAGAAGTTGAGTGACATCATGAATGTTAGTTATGATCGAGTGTCTGAATATTCAAGTGCCGAGTAAACCAATTTTGACATATGAGTTTTTAATGGCACAAAAACTTACGTAAATCATTTTAGCTGACTTCTACATGACATTTGAAGATTGCAGAGACAATTAAGAAGAAATTTAGATTTTTTCAAATGGCATTAAATACAAGAAAGTAGATTAACCAATTAGAAAATTAGAAGAGTAAAATGGCAAAAGGGTGAAATATGGATCATTGATTAAGAGCTAGAACTTTCTAAGATTGTTTATTTAAGAAGGGTTATAACACTAAAATCATCATGATTGAATGCGAGTGTGTGTGTGTGTGTGTGTGTGTGGAAGTAAGTGTAAAGGAGAAAATAAGTGAAGTACAAAGCAATGAAGGTTAAGTCTGAAAGGAGATCAGACAGAGCAACCTAGCAGTGAATAAAAAAATAGTGCATATCAGATACGGATGTTAGTTTTAGATATTGAAGAGAGGAGATTTGCAAACAACTTTCAAAGAAAACTGAATGATCAGGTACTAAGATATTCTAACAGGTAAACTAGGGAAATTCTCTTAATAGAGAGGTTTTAACAAACCTATTTAAATCTCCTAACAGAGTCCTTACTTTATTGTAATTGTAAAATTCTTTGATCAAGGTAAGACCTAATAGTCTTGTAAATCTTTTAACAGAGTAGGCCCCTTATAGGGTAGATCATCAAAAGTGATCAAATTGTAGTCCTAACATACAAACTTTATTTTTGCAGCACTAAAGATTTGTAGGTTTCATCCCCACCCCAGTTTTACCTTCATCTTGAAGTGCTTCTGGGTTACCAAAATATTTATGATAAGAGTTTATTTTTTCATGGATGTTATGCTTAGATAGATTTCATTTCAGCATTACAAGTTATGATTATATGGTATGATATCTAAGATATGAAATGGATTAGGTGTGAATACGAAAAATTGTTTTATTAGTGAAAAAATTTATAGATCCCAATTCACTCCCCCTCTCGATATCTTGTTTCCAAATAAGAGTTCCAATAATTGGTATTAGAGCCAAGTTCTATTGAAATAAGTCGAACAACTTGAGAGTACAGATCTTGAAATGGAGGAATACAAGTTGGGAAAGCTCATTGAGAACCATATGATTGAAATCCAGATCATACTACAGCAACTTGAAGGAGCAAAAGAAGAGTTAAGGAAATCTTTAAAGAAAAGGAAAAATATTTTCATTCAATATAATGACACACTATATAAGGAATTTGATGTCAAATAATTATTTAACAGTGGAAATAATGGTGACAATGATGTAAAAATAATAGATCTATTGGAGAAGAACAAAATTCCAAGTAAAGAAGTTGGAGAACTTAAAAAGATAATAGAAAATTCAATCAGTAAGACTATGTGAGGTGACTGAACAAAAGAAGAAAGTTGAAGAAGAAAAAATATGGTTGAAGAAGACAAAAGACAAAAGGCTACCAGACTTGAAGAAAGATCATTTGATGTGCAGAAGCTTACAAAAAATTAGCTGAATATGATGAATTAGTTGTTACTTGTAAATCATGAGTTGAAAAGAAAGGACATGGAGATGACAAATATGATATCACAATGTGATCAACTAAGGAATGAGTTGAGATCTAAGAAAGAACCTCTAGAAAGAGTGAACAAACTAAGTAAAGTTATTAGATACTTTGAAGAACTAATGAGAGCACCAAGGTCATCCAATGATACTTTTAGTCTAGGACATATCAAGAATTCTTCATCTATCGAGGAAGGAGAGTCATCAAAGAGTGGAGAGAAAAGAAATGTAAATCCCAAAGGAAAACCTACTTGTCATCATTATGGCAAAGTAGGACACACAAAAAACATTTGCAAAAGCAAAAATGGTATGCAAAACCCTAAACCTAAGATTTCTTATAATTGTTTTAATTGAAAGAAACAAGGACACCAAGCACATAAATGTTGATCGAAGACAAGTGATGCACCTACTACACCTAGATTTGAAAGACGTTGTTACAATTGTAAGAAATATGGACATAGATCTCATGAATGCAGATCGAAAGAAAAATCCAACTGGATATCTGAAAGACAAACACATCCACCTAAGCAAGTAAACTCTTAGTTGGGATTACAACATGTGGTATAATTATCATTATTTTGGAGAGTATGGGCACATTCCAAGAATTGCATTAAGACACATTTCATAGGAAATTACAAGAAATGGTTGAATGGAAACCTAGTTTGTTTCAGTTGCTTCAAAGTTGGACATGTCAGTATGAACTGCAGTACCTGAGCACTAGCACCAAACAATGAAAGCAATAAAGGAAAACGAAAAGTTGAGATGTGCAAATCATGGAAAGAGATAATAGAAGCTAGATTTAGTGGATCAAGTGAAACTGAGATCACCCAATCCAATGGATCAGGTGATCACACCACATCCAACTAAGGAAAGAAGGTATGTAAGGGATTGTATACCTAAATGATATATCATACACCAGTTCATAACAATAAATATGATTAAAATTCTATATCAACATAAATCAAGATGCATTAGGACATATCTAAGAGAAGAATTGAGTAATAGAATAAGTTTCACTGTCAAATGTTGAGCATCAGTATTACAATTTGTATTGATCAAGCATTGCACTATGGACCAAGAGCGTACATCGACTAAGTTGATGTATTGGTTGAACAAAATGGTATTGACTGAGCAAAGTGATAGTGACTGATTATTTGAATGAAAAGTGGCACGAACACGACTTGTGAAGGCTGAGACAACTGTTGTGCACCTACCTGAGTACAAATACATTTATTGTAGACCCAAATGATAAGATTAAAGTTATATATCAAATTTTGGTACTCATTTTCATTTTACCAAGTGATTTTCAGTGCACAAGTAATTCAAAGGCAATTAAGGCGATTTGACAGACATATCAAGTGAATCACAACATGCCATTGGAAAAATTGGAAGAACACAATAAGTAAAGTTTTTAGTGTCGAGCTAAGTTATTTTTGAAGTTGTTGAAATTTTTTTGAATAAAAACCCTAGCTTGGAAATGGTATCTTATGCATTTGTGTCTACTATAGAAATATTGAGGGAGAATAATGCATAAATTGTGAGGAATGATTTAGTCTCCTCCATTAAAATTCAAGGAATATCCTAACATTACATTGATTGGTGATTAATTTGGCACCTTGTCATCTATTCTACCTAAAGTATTGATGATTCATGATGTAATATTGTGTTACATGTGCAAAGTGGTAGATATTGGAGATTATGAACTTTGAACAACTAATGAGAAATTGTGTGACAATGGAGTGTTAAGAGATGAGAACAAAATTGTAACCGAGAAAGGGCTTACTCATGCCCCAACTTTTCCAAAGGTTTTAAAGGTCGAATGGATAAAGATTGTATTGATCCAAGCTCATGAAATGAAGATTTGGTTATAAGGTGGACCAATAAAGATCAACAAGACTATTATTTGTAGAGTTACAAGTTACCCATGTCGTAAGGGATGTTGTCGAGCAATAAATAAAGGCAAAATAGAATAGTTGTGGGATGTGGATTGATGGGATTACAGATCCAGTTATTAGGTTTGTAGTACATGTGATTGCACACAAGTTCTATTAGTCGAGCCAACTGAATAATGTAGCTTGCATTGCAGTGGACCTAGGATATAAGATTGTAAAGAAAGAACACAGTTATGATCTTGTCAAGCTACAAGTGCAAGAGTTATATGAGAATCTTGGAGCAATAAGGAAAGTGACGAATATTCCATGTAAGTTTGATTTTCTACTTGTTTGTATATTTTTCTACGTACATAATTCATTCCTCACAGTAGGCAAAATTTCATGGGATAGGAATAAACCAACAATCAAGAAAATAAGTGACCTGGGAAATTTTGAAGCTATAATGGATAATTACTTTAAAGAATTTAAGAATAAGATGAGAAACAGGATGAGGATACCTAAGTCAGTGGTAGACAACTATTTTGATGATATGTGTTTTATTGTAGATTCAAATTTCATCTATGCACATGTAGTACTACCAAGGGTCACATGATTGAGGCCAATGCAATATGAGGTTAATGTTGATGAGGCTACATCAGTAGTGACTGCATTACTATCTGAAGAGATTGACATGAAAGTCAAGCCATTTGATACCTACGAGACAACCAAGATTAAAATGATGATGGAAGCCAAAGTGCCCAATATAGATAGGAAAAGAGAGAAGATGATTAAATATCTTGAGGGAAAACTTAGTGAAGGTCAACTTTAGATAACTGAAGGAAAAGGAGAGGATGAGGAATCTGAAGAAAAAGTTGAAGCCAAAGAATCAAAAGACAAAGAGCTAGTTGTTGTTGAGCCCAAGGCAATGAAACCGAAGAAAATAATGATTATTGATCCAAAAATGAAGGAGGATCTAAGAAAGGTGTAAGGAAGGTTATCACTCCACCAGAGAAAAAGCCAAAGAGAAGAGTGATCGCAAGGTCAAAGGCTACTAAATCCCAAGATGCAAAAGAGAAAGAAATCCCAACAAAGAAGAATTTGACCAAAGCACAACAACAAAACTTACCTAAGAGGCTCAGGAGAAAACTAGTCATAACACCTAATGAGGAGGAGCAAGATGAAGAAGAAATAGAGTCTGACAATTTGAGAAAACTTCAAATTGTACCTAGACTACCTCCACTGACTATTGATTAGGTATGTCAAACGAATATAGAATCAACTAGTATAGAATCATTGAAGACAATTCATTATGATTCTTTAAATAAAGATGATCAAGAGAAGCTTGAAAAAGCTATGACATATATGATGATAAAGTTTAGATATACACCTATAGAGCTAGGTGAAGGCATACCTAAGAGTTTTTATAATAAAATAGATGTTAAGTGGAAGTGGACATTATCCACTAAAAGACAAATAAGGGAGACCACTTTTGTACATACACTGCCTAATTTGGAAAAGACACATATGTCTATAGTCCTAAAAGATTTTGTAATGAAATTATTACCTAAAGAGAGGGCTTACAAAATTTTGAAGAATAAGGCTCATAAAGTTGAGAAAGAGAGAATTCTCATATGGAAGGAAGCATTTGGATTGCTTGTTCCATCAGCTAATGAAGAAGAAGAAGAAGGAAGAGGTGAAGAAGAGCTAAAAGGTCAAGATGATGAAGAAGAAGTTTCCAAGCTAGCAGAAAAAATAAGGCAATTAGTAGAAGGGTGTGAAAAACAAGATGCCACAATTGCGAATATTCCTTATTCATCTCCATAAAATCAGAATATGTTAACTAAGGAAGATTTAAAAAATTCTACACTAGATGCCTTAGATCCCACTCTATCATGCACCAATTCAGTTTTATTACAAATATATGATTATCCAAGGATTGAAAGTGCAAAGATTGATGATTTAATGTCACATCAGTTACAATGGTTTCTTACATGAGTGTTGAGCAACATTGTAAGGAAATAATTGTGTTTCCACAATTTACTTATGTCATAGATGATAAACTAGATGAGAAAGAGGTAGAAAAGGAGAAAGAGACAATAGAGGTACATAAACCCAAAAAACAAGAGGCTATTCAAACTCTTATACAACTGTCAAGTTCCATGTCAACATAGACATTAACTATTACACATGTACAATAGGTTAAATAAACTCAACAGGAGAAGAAACTTGGATCGAGTGCAAGAAAATAACTACAAATATCACAACCTAGTGATAACACCCTTCAATCATAGATAGTGGCATACAAAGATGAAACATTAGAGGAGATAGTGAGTTTAGATGAGGTCATCACACTACCTATGTATGACCTAAATAAAATGACACTCAAACAGATACAAGAGTTGCAAACTTTGCTAAGTCGCAAGACAAAGCAAGAACATTTGAGAAGAGAACACAAGAAGAACCAGGTATTACACAATATCAAGGATATTTTTGTTGATTCTTGAGATTCATGATGTTAATGAGCAACATAAAATTTTAGATCATATAGTGTATATAGTTAATAAGGTTCAAACATAAGATATAGAGACCAATGAAAAATTGATGAGATGGTCTGAAAAGAAATTTGTGCACAAAGTTTTGGAGAAAGTCTTAACAAAACTTGCAATTAGGTAGATTGAGCTTTCTAACCTTACCACTTAGTTGGAAGGAATTTTGAAAGTTATTCATTCTTTGTATATAAAGCTCTATGATGTTGAGTTCTTCACATTGGAGAATCAACATTCTATTGATATGATACAAGAAGATATGAAGGCGTGTACACTTTCATTGGGCAAGAACACAATTTTAGGCTCACCTTCATACAATAAATTGACATTTGATCAGCATAGATTAGTCAAGTTGATGGCTAGAGACAGTAGCATCAAGAATAAATTGATTTCTATTTAATTCATTCTACTACCCCATTTGGAGATAATTTAGAGGAAATTATCTACAGCTCAAAATTTTACAAGGAAAGATCTACATCTTTCAACAACAAAGAGCCTAATTGATCTAGCTACTTAGCTTGAAATTCACATTCGATTCATGGAATTAGTAAGAGAGAGATGGAATAAAGGACTTGAAGAAATTCTAGCCAGTCACAAAACATTTTTTGGATAAATACAAGCTAGCCCCTACAAACCCCAAGCCATAAGTGACAAAAACAAGGGGGAAATATCTTCATGACACAAATTAAGGGGGAAATTTACTTATGATTGGAACAAGAAGTAAACAAGGGGGAAAAGTCAAAATGAATAAGGAGGAAATAAGATTAGAGATAATTTTTAAAAAAAATCAAATGAGTCAGCATCAAAGTTTACAGAAATGTATATATTATATAGCAGAGATAAGTTTTGAAGACTGAGTTACAGTCTTAAGGGGAGTGCTATATTATTTTTGTAATTTTGTATGGATTTCTAAGTCATGACAAAGTATTTTTGCCACTAATGTCAAGGGGGGAGATTGTTGATCTTTAAGCCCATGTTGCCTATTAGTGTCTAACACTCAATCATTTCCAAGGCAACATTGGATAGTCATCAGTGCGACCAAACCATCTAGAGAATACCGAGCTACAAAGGACTTGTTTATATATCAATACATGTCAACCAAGTCAAAGGTTGTCGAAAACCCCAGTAGAGATCGAGTCAGCATACATGTCAAGTAACATAGTAGAGATTGGGCATTGGTAAGGTTAATCAATGACCAAGTGAGTGAGTATGTCAAGCATATAGAAGCCAAGTGACATCATGAATGTTAGTTATGACCAAGTGTTAGAATATTCAAGTGTCAAGTAAACCAGTTTTGACATATCAGTTTGTAATGGCACAAATACTTATGTAAATTATTTTAGTCAACTTCTACATGACATTTAAAGATTGTAGAGATATTTAAGGAGAAGATTACACATTTTGTCAGAAGGCGTTTATCCCAAGAAGAGCATATTAACCAATCAAAAACTTAGAAGAGTAAAATGACAAAATGGTGAAATATGGATCATTGATTAAGATCTAGAAATTTCTATTATTGTCTATTTAAGAAGGATTCTAACCCTAAAATCATCATGAGTGAATGTGAGTGTGTGTGAATGGAAGTGAGTGTAAAGGAGCAAATAAGTGAAATATAGAGAAAGGAAGGCTAAGACTAAAAGGAGATCAGACAGAGCAACCTAGATTGAAGGATATAACATAGCATATTTGATAAGGAGATCAATTTGTGATATTGAAGAGAGGAGATCCATAAATAGATTTTAGAGAAAACTAAAGGATTAGGTACTGAGACATTCTAACAAATAAATAAGGGCAAATCTCTTAACAGAGTGGTTTTAACAAACCTATTTAAATCTCCTAATGGAGTCCTTACTTTATTGTAAGTGTAAAATCCTTTAATCAAGGCAAGACCTAATAGTCTTGTAAAGATTTTAATAGAGCAGACCTTTCATGAGGTAGATCATCATAAGTGATCAAATTGTAGCCCTAACATGCAAACTTTGTTGTTGTAACAGTTAAGATTTGTGGGTTTCATCCCCACCCCAGTTTTAGGTTCATCTTTAAATGTTTTTGGGTTACCAAAATATTTGAATTATGAGTTTATGTTTTCATGGATGTTATGCTTAGATAGATTTCATTTCAACATTACAAGTTATGATTACATGGTATGAGATCTAAGATATGAGATGGATTAGGTGTGGATAAAGTTAATTGTTTTATCAATAATTTTTTTTATAGATCCTGATTCACCCCCACCACCCTCCCGTATCTTGTTTCCCAATAAGACTTCCAACATAATCATTGAAATTGATCAATGCATTGTTCTCTTCTAATCAATAATATCGTAAATTGAGTTTCATAGATTCAACATAGTTGTATAGTCTTCAATAACATTGTAAATTCAGATCTATATTTATTAGATCATAATCTACAAAATAGAAATCAAGTATTATTATACAAATCCCTTCATAGGTTGTATCAAATCTACAAAATAGCCATTGTTTCATCAGTTTGATTATAGGTTATATATACTCTTGTGATAGATGTTGTTGGAACTTTGTTTGAGTTTGAGAACCTAGGTATGAGGAAGAACCAACTCTATGGTATTCATATTGAGCTTGCATATCTTTTTCTTTAAACACTATTGAATTTATGAATAGTGATTATCATATTGCTTAAGATATTCATATTTTTGAGATGAGTGAGGATTTGAACTTAATGAAGAAGAAGATTTTTTTTCTACTTGTTTTTAGCACTTACATTTCTATCATCATAATTAATTGGATTTACACATTTAACTTGTTCTCATAGAATGTTGGTTGGATCTCTTGTGGACAAAACTAAATTGGTTTGTGTTATTTCTCTCTTTCAAGAGCAGATTTCACGTTTAATAGTTTCATTTGGAGGAGATTTGTAAAATAATATATGTTTTGTTGGGTTTGAATGAGGATTTTCTGATCTCTAATAACCTCAATCTTACATTTTGTCTTCACATTTGTTACTCTTGAGTAAGAGAATAGGATAATTGTTTAGTACGATAAGCATAATAATGTTAAATAATGTGCTAGGCAGGATCAAAGTACTTTGTAGCTTTATCAAAGTCATTTTGACTTGTTTCTATCAATGTATCTAAATAATATGTCTTGTTGGTTTCATCCTTACCTTTGATGGTGAGCTTACTAGTTTGTTGTTATCTATGTACTTTTATAATGTCTATGCTAGATCTTTGAGTGGGGGTGATTCAAAACATTTATTTTCAATTCAAAACTCTCTAGTAAACATCTGATAACAATAAAAATCAATAAATTATATTGAAAATATTTTGTGCCATAGGATATTATATACCTGAACTTAAATGCAATAATGTTTTTTTGAAGTTCATAATTTAGGTTTAGAAAGCATGGAATGACCTCTAAATTAGTTTGATGGAGGTGGATACCCTAAAAGTTCACTTTGACACTTTGTCACCTCTCTTATAAAGTAGTGTGATTGAAGGTTCAACTTTCACTATTCCATATTAATATCACAATAATCTTGCTAGAGAAAGAAAGGTTTCAGAGAGAGCCCATCTACAACAGCCACATATCAACGTTTGAATCCTACTCTTGAAAGAGAAAAATAACACAAACCAAATTAATTTGAAGCCAAATTTGGGGCTTTAGTAGAAAATGAACCCTTAAGTCCAAATTGATTATTAAATAGGCTAATTAGAGACATTTCAAGATAATATTTGAAGGTTCCTAGAACTAGGAGTAAGTATTTCATATACTTGCTTTGGAAAAGTAGGTTGTTTGAGGCTTAAAAACTATTTGTTTTGCTATTTGAGGGTTTTGATCCAAAATACATGGGGTAATCTTTTGATATGTTTGAATAGAGGAAAATGGGTATCTAAAAGTGCATTTTGTTTTGGAAGTTATTTGGATTTTTTTTTTGAAAGGAATTTAATTCAGTTGATGGACACCTAATTTGACTAATAGGCCTAATAGGTAGGGTCAATGGTGTATGCTTAATAATTGAGTGTGTGGGACTTTGAAACCTAACTGTTTGGATTGAATTGACTTAGTTGAGACCTTAGAAACCCTTGGGGTCATATAGAAAGGTAAATCTAGGCTTGGTCCATTTGGGCCTATTGAATGTATTAAGGAGCACTAGGGATAAGCCCTATTTTTTTCAAACATGTCTTGAAATCAGTGAGTACTAATAAGAGAGTTTAATCTAGTTGTGATTAGAGTTTGAGAAGCTGATTGAATTGTATAAAATATTGGATCCTAGAATTCCTTGACCATTAATAGGTCTAAGAAAAAGAATGGTTGGATCTGGTATATTATCAAGCTTCACTTTGTTTTGAGAATAGTTTAGTATTCTCTACTTACCAAGGCCAACCACATGACGGTGGAAGCTCGACTACCCCACCACCCCAACATGACTTTGAATTCCCCATTAACATCTAGCATTCATTTTTATTTTTCATCCATTAATAAAATATAACATTTATTCATTAACACATCACAATCATTAACACATAACATTCAATAACATTAATTAACATTAGAACATAAAATATTCTATTGTCCAACATCATCTTCCACATAATTTTGTCTTTCCTCCACCTCATCTTGTTGAAAACCAATACAAAAGATTACATTAATGAAAAAACCAATTACAATGAAATTTGATTAAATAGATTAAGGATTAATCGCATAACTCTACATTTCATTCATGGCATTCATCTTCTTCTTCATCCAACTCATCATCATGATCATTACTATCATCCTCTCATCATCATCATTACCATCACTGTCACCACCATCACCATAATTGTCATCATCGTCTTAATCATCATCATTGTATACTTCTTCTTCATGAACACTTCCATCAAGATAATTGTCGACAAACTGTCAATTATGATCATCTTCTACATCTTTGGTATCTTCTCTTCTATCAGATTATACTTTATCAACCTTCCTCTTGGATTATGTCTAACAATAAAAGACCAACCGAGTTTATGTGGAGCCTCTGAGTAAAATATTGTTGTGGTTACACATCACACACCCTATTTTGGCTAGAAATGAGAACCCCCTACTTTATTTTTTAGTTTTCTAGAACCCTAGTCCAAGGTCCAAGTCCTTTTGAGGTTTTATCTAGTGTCCTAGTTCATGTCCGAGTCTCCACTGGAAAACCCAATTGTCAAAAACTAGAGTTATGAGAAGAGACAAGTCTCTTGTAAAATCAAAAGGTGCACCAACACACCTCAACTGGTGCGCTAGTGTACCAAAAGTCAATGAGAAAGGCATTTTTGTGGTGCACAATTACATAGTACCACAATTGTGCAACACAAGAAAGGGTGAGGTCCCTGGGTCTATAACACCTATGTCCCCTTCCACCACTCATGACTTCTTTTCATTCTCCATCTCCACAATTCCTTTGGCATAGCTCTACATCAGTTTGAGGTGTGCCTTTTTGCCTAGCACCTTGCACAACTCAGACACATAGAAACAAATATTAAGTAAACCAACAAAAGGTGTGCATCAGTGTGCTTCAGCGCACCTTTCTTTACGTCAAAAACACCAAAAAACTTTTTAAAAACTAGGTAATAAACCCACATAAGGTGCGTAGTAGCACACCTCATGAGGTGCGCTACTATGCTCCTTAAGAAAGTAAGAAAATTGCCCAAGTCAAAAAATGTGGTGTGCATAAGTGCACCCGATAATTCAAAATTTTCTTTGAAAAGGGGCACACTAGGCACACCCATTAGGTGTGCTAGGTGCACCATTTTTTGCATTTCAAGGCTATAACTAGGTTTTAGATGCTTTTTGAGTAGATTAGGGTTTTGGGTTTTGTGTGAGTCAGTTTTAGGGTGTCATTAATCCATTTTTCTTCAATTTCAAACTAATAGACATGCTTTTGTGTAGATGCAATGGCATCTTCATCATCCTCCCTTGCTGATAAAATGACTCCAAAGCCAATAGTATTCAAGTTCCAAGGCATTCCTACAAAATCATGGTTTTAGGATGAGCACTCAGAGGTTTGAGACATTGATTTAGGTCACACAGATTTGGGCTAGTTTTTAACACTATGCAACAAACCAATTGAGAGGTCCCAAATGATATTTGCATTGATCCGATCAGGGCTTCTTAGTGTAGCATCATACCTGGTGTTAGTATAGTCAGAATTAATTATGACACTCATAAAGCATTATGTTCCTAAAGAAAGGGTAGTCAAGAGCATTACCGGAGAGATCATTCATGACCTCAGACCTAAGAACATTGAAAAAATGTTCCATCTCCCAAGGGCAGATCAATTTATTAGATTAACCTATGAGCAAGCAGAGAGATGGTATAGGGAATATATTGATGAAGCTTTTGAGATCATCCAGTCTTCATACCTTATAGAGAAAAATCCTCTGGGAAAGAAAGTGGTCAAAGTAGATATGACAAAAGGATACATGAAGGAAGACATTGGATATTCAATCATACTCTTGAGTAGAGTTATGGGTTTTCCGGTAGTCGACCACCTGAATATTTTTATGGTGCATTTTATTGAGACAATAAAGAAATTAGAGATGCCACTTGATTGGGCTTCTACTCTCAGTGAGAATTTGGGTGAGTAGTTGGTGGTGATGAAGAACAACAGAAAATTTTACATGACATCATACTTGGTGTACTTGTTAGGCACGAGGGTGATGGATTATCCAGGGCTCTATAGGAGGGGTAGCATGCAAGATGTAAATGCATGGCCTTATATTGTATATCCTCAGCTAGTAAAAAAGAGGCTTTCAGAGAAAAGCAAAGAATATAGGATTGTAAATGATGCTTTCATATTTTCAATAATCTAATTCATAGAAGGGGATTATGTGAAAAGAATATTACAGGAGTTAGCTACACAAATATCACTAATCAAAGCTTATTATATCTAGTTCTGAATATTTACATATTTGAGGGTAGCAAGTACAACTAGCAACCATAAGAAGCTCCCTAGGTATCCCAGTGACAGACTTATTCTCTTGGAGATCTCTCAACAACTCTTGTCTGCATATGGTAGAGTTAGAAAGCAACACAAAATATGTTGGACGTGGCCTATGACTATAGGACCTTTCTAGGTGGATTGAAGGCAAGATATTCCATCTTTTGAGTGTGAATGGGATCAGTATCCCTTGGATGAGTATAATTCTCCTCAAACCTATTTTGATAACATTGGAAGAGTACAACACTTAGATGGTAAAACATTTCAGCATGAAGATGCCCTTGAAGATCACTAGATGAATTCAACAAATGACTACAATGTCCGCATAAGGGATTATTGTAGGATGACTTTGTATCTAGCAGAGAAGGCTTTGAAGATAAATATTCCATTGAAGATTGTGCAACAAGACATGGAGGAGTTGCTTGATCCATTGTTCAATAGGGATAAGATTGGTGACCAGCCTATCATGAATGTGGAGATTGACAAAGAAGAGAACTCAAACATTAACCACCGGGCAAGGCACATCATCAAATTGATGAATGATTGGATCAAAAGGCCTTTCAAACTTGATCCAATTCCTGAGATAGCGATAATCCATGCGCAATCCTGTCCAACTAAAGGTAGAGTAGCAAAGGTCATAGTGCCTACATTTACAGCCCAATCACTAGTAATACCAGAAATAGTGCACCAACTTGATAGACCAGTTGGGTATTATCAAGCTCAAAAGGGAAAAGGTAAGGGCAAAAGGAAGAGGAATTCTCCTCAACAAGCCAAACTAGAAGAGGGAGAAATTTAGGCACTTGCACAAACTGGGGAAGAGAATGTACAAAGGTTAGAAAATGTCAAAGCTACAAAGACCCAAGATAATCCTCAAGTGCCACCCACTAAGCAAGGACAAGGAGGAGATGAAATGGAAGTCCAAGAAATACCTTAGCAGTAGGTACAAGCCTCCCCTTTCATGCCCAAAAATAGAAGAAAGATTAAGACTTTGGTAAAGAGGAGGCAAAAAGTGATCAAGAAAGAGTTTCATTTTCCATCAACCCCTAAACCTATTATGGAAGAAGCCAAAGAAGAGGATGATGAGGATGAACAAAATAATTTACCTTTGAACTGGAGGACTCAACTTGTAAGAGCTATAGAGTCAGAAAGAAGAAGAAATTCCATGATCACACTGCCATCTATCATTGATGAACCCATTCAGACTACCACATCTGAAGATGAAATGCAACAATGGATAGATGAGTAGTATGTGAAAGACACTAATGTCTTTCAAATATCATATTTTGATTTCATGCCCATGGGTACTAAATTGGATAGAGATAAAACAAGAGATACTCCAACAAATCAACCTCAATAGGAGGATTGGAGTCAGCAGCCACTCGAACAACAAGGACTCGAGGTCAAGCCATCATCCCAAGTGCAAGTCACATTTTGTGTTGATAAGGGATCGACTACTCCCCTTCCTCCAAACAATGAAGAAGAACAAGTCCAAATGGGACAAGAGGAAGAGCCAAAAAAAGTATCCACTGAGGAAGTGTCAAAAGAAGGATAGATAAGTGAACAACCTTGGCAAATTTCCCAAGATACAAAGTTGAGAACTATGGGCTCCGTAGATATAGAGTCTCCCGGTGTAGATCTCTTGCAACAAGAGAGGACTCTAGAAAGGGGAGATAAGGGAAAGGGCATTGCAGAATGGACTCCTTCACCCTCAAAAAGAAAATCTCCATTAGAATGTATCCTAAGATGGTTAAGAAAAGAGGTAATAGGAAATAAAATGCAGCAATTCACCACTAAAGAGGAGGATAGAATGGAATTAATTAAAGTTCTAAGGAAGCCTGATTCACCTCCAAAAGATGCATAGGCATTATCCTTCATTATGAGTGATTAGAACAAGGACTTGTTTGCTCATATGGCTATCCCTTCTCCACATTTGAATGTTGAAGAACTGACCCCACGAGATTATCAGATCAGGGAAGTCATGCTTGGAAAGCCTACCTTGGATATCACAAAACTAATGGTTACAACAAGAATGAAGGAGGTATTCAGGAGCTTGAAGCAGGATGGGGTAGAACTGATAGCACTTCAAAAGCAAAATGAAATTCTAAAGGGATATCTAAGAAAATTTGGACCCTGAACATTCGGAGGAGACTCTAAATACAACAATTGAGAGAAGAGACATGGGCACAACCCAATTGGATCCATTTTTGAGAGGTTGTCAATAGTGGAGAGAAAGTTTTGAGGAAAAAGGTGTACTAATTATACAAGGAAATTTGAAGCTTTTACAAGTCATGAAAGATAATGTGGATAGGCTAGTAGCCATTTTGAATTAAGATTTTGGTCTAATGGATGAAGTACATACCTAGGGAAATGATTTGCAAGCATTATAGGCAATTAAAGGCCAAAGGTACCAAATGTTGTTGGGTGTATATATAGCCGAGGAATTAGACAAAATAGATGATTGGATAGAGAAGATTTTAGATGGCAATAAAGTAATGGAGACATTACATGTGGAGATTCATAGGCTCAAGGACCAAGCCCTAGAGCAAATTTTGGAAGTTGAGAAACATTATAGTGATGCATGTCTGGACATTTTTGAGGATGATACATGAGAGAAGTTAGTACCAGTAGAGGTAGTAGTTGAGAAATTTTGAAAGACTTTTAAACAAGCCTCTAATGATGAAGATATCAGGCAAGCATTCAGAACGGAAGAAGCTTTATTAGAGCTTGATGTAAAACTTAGAGATTTTGAAGAACCTTGTATAGAAGTGGGCAACTACAGGCAGAAAGTGAAAGATAAATATAATGCCTTATATTTTCCAGATGTAGCTCAAGTCACTGAGATAATCAAGAAATTCAAGAGCAAATAGCTAGACATAGCTTTGGCATAAAGGGGAACAAAACCCAAATGCCAGAATTTCAATTTTGACACTTAGTGAATTTTTGCAATTTTGGAGCTTGCTTCCAAGGTGCACTGTTGCACCAAGTGCACAAGTGCGCCAGGTGCGTTGGTGTGCAGGTGCACTTTTTCAGTAGTGTTTTGGAAGATTTTGAAGAACTCGAAGGTGCATTGACAGTTAACTGCATGTTCTAAATTTATAGCTTTCCATGCATCAAAAACACACTCTGATGATAGTTTAACTCCTACGGATGCCTAGTGAAGATGGAGCTTCTATTTTTGCCACTTCTAGTCACTCCTACATCAATTGAAGGTTTTCTCTTTATTATTTCTTATGATTTCTTTGTTTTATGACATGTAAAGGCCCATGCATCCAATTAATGATATAAAATGGATGGAGTCCTACTTAGCACCAGTTAGATGGGTAGTTTGTACATAAATAAATTTATTTTATTAGTTTCGAAGCATATGATTACATAAAGATATCTCTTGCTCTCAGCACAAATTGAGGAGAATATTTCTTATAAATTTAGGATTGTAATATGTAATTAGAGCTACTATTATTTTGCAACAATATATGCTTTTGGTGCTCACATTTGGAGTGTAGTGATTCGTGCCTAAGTGTGTTATATTTTATGGATGTATGTTCATGGAATGTAATTGAGCCAAAAGTTTATTGTATTATTTCTAGTTGTGTGATCTTTTAATTTTGGTGTTTTCTACGTGTTTACAAATTCCACTAATGTACTTAGTTTGAAAAGAGATCATCATATTGTTCCTGCATAGCTTTTCATCTCACATGAGCACACTCTCTGTAGCCTTGTAATTTGATGAAAAGTGAAACATCTTATGGTTACTAAATTCCCATCAACGATTGCATTAGTGGAATTAAGGAAGCAATGCTCCTATTTTCATTAGTTACCCACTGATCTTTTCAAAGACTTAACTCGCAGACATGTTGTTTCCGTAGCTTATGTCTTTAGGATTTACTTTCATGTTATTTTCTTAAATTTCTTGTCACCTTATCTTTGTTATTTGCTTTACTAACCCCTTGGTTAAATTAGGAATTTATATAGTTGCATTGTTAGGTTGCATTCATCTAAAAAATAGAAAATACAAAAAATATACTCCATTTTGTGTGGTTATTATTTTGAAACAACAAGCATATCATACATGTTATCCAAATCATTTTAGAACCAGCAAAGGCCTCCTTGTGAACATTCACATTTATCTTCAATTGAGTGGATTTCGGTAGGTCACAAGATCACCTGAAACCTTCGAATTGATCCTCGGATTAGCTTTTCAAGAGAAGAGTTTGAAAGGATTCTTGTCATTAAGCATCATACAAAATGATATCTCAACAAATACCTTCTCACATTGGCTTGGAATAACATAAGGCTCACCCCCAACTAACTCAAATGGCCTTGTATTAACCATTGTGAATCCATTTTCATGTTCAATAATAGTTCTATCAAGATCATTTTCATTGAGTCATAGCCTATACCATTTGACAATGAAGATAACCATTTTGAAGGAATTAAAGTCACACTTAATTATATCATCCAAAATGCCATAGTATCTATTTTTAGACTCTCGAGGATGTATGTCATTTTTGGATGAAATATTATTAACCTCAAAGACTGTAGTTATTCTAGGATCACAAGTTTTCTTCATGTCATCCCACTTTTTGATGCAAAATTTATAACCATTGCACCACATAGCCTTGTGGTGTTTGATCTACAATAATATGTCAAACATGTAAAAAAAATCATGACTTGATAAACATATAGGTCATTATTAAAGTTATGTGTACCTCATGACCTGTTAAGCCATATGCTAAATCAATTTCCTTTTGCATAACATTGGAATCTCCACTACAAAAAACTTCTTTAACCAATGAAGACACAAC
The DNA here is from genome assembly GCA_028749045.1 of Cupressus sempervirens. Classification (NCBI taxonomy): domain Eukaryota; kingdom Viridiplantae; phylum Streptophyta; class Pinopsida; order Cupressales; family Cupressaceae; genus Cupressus; species Cupressus sempervirens. The sequence goes on along the minus strand of CM053785.1, from coordinate 885,056,260 downwards.
TTCCCATGTTATGTGCAACCATATTGTTGACATTGTTCAATCCATACCATCATCCAATCAAGATTGTTTGCGGGATACAAATGCAATGCATCCCACTCTCGATCAACTATATAAAAAATAAATTGATGACTTAGAAATTATTTATTTTGAATATTAAGAAGTAATTAACTATAATAACATCTTATATTTACATTTCACTTTTTTCAATCTACCTTTCCCCATCAAGTGTCTCCCTTCAAATTGGTTAATGGGGTTGGGATCCCAAATGTGATCTATACAAAACTTTGTTGCAAGCTTAGGAAGAATCCTTAAGACATTCTCTTTATCAAACCAAAGCCTTTAGAAATTTTAAGTGTCTCTCAACCATCCGCATTGCCCTAGTGTGTACAGGGCCATACATTTCAATCTCATCAACTTGGTATATGAGGTAGTGTTCTTGTGCATTGAAAAAAGTTGAAGGTAGACACTTTTGTATATCACACATTAGATAAGGAATTTCTCTCTTCCAATGTTTTATATTATCTTTATGGATTTTCTTATATGACAACCACCTATACGAGATACAAGACATATATATATATATATATATATAGGTATGCGACTTTACAAAATAATATATAATATATTACATAAGAAGAAAAACAAATCACAAATATAATATACCTATACAATGAATTGAACAAATATCACTTGTTACTCCATGTATTTTCTAAGCTCATAAATGACTTTCTCGACATTAATGTCAAAGTGGTCTAAGAGACATAGGAGTAGCACACATTGCAACAATTATAAATTGATTATTTCATTTTTTTCTAACATAATAGAATAGAAACTACATGTCGTTTACAAATATATAGTAAATAGATAACAACATGAATTACCTTGATGAAGGTATGCCAATCATGTATTTTTAACCCTAAGCCAAATCCACTTTTCTTTGATAAGAGATTGCTTATGTTCACAAAAAATCTTGTGGGAAATCACATTTTTTGGTATGACTTATTTTATAGCATTGCTTTGATGCTCCGTTAATAACCAAGGAAGGACACTTATATTGACATGGTCTCCATAGGTATTTGATTGAATAATATCTTTCATTGCATGAGTAAATTCATGAATGTTAGTACAATTTTTGACAATTTTTTCTTTGTCACACATTCCATCCAATATTTTTTTATAACATCTCTATTACATTATTTCCAATATGCATAGTATCAAACTAATGCACAACTTGTAGATGCTCACAATAGGGAAACCTATAAAATTGTGTTGGATATTTTTGGTCCCTTTGGAAGGTGGTCATTGATGCCTTGATGACCTTCACGGTCATCAATTATGTCATTAGTAAATAACACACAATAGAAAAATATAAATTCCAAACATAAACCATTCAATGGAATGACATTACCTTGATAATTAATTCTATTATATTCCAACTTCCATAAGTGAGGTTTAATCCTTTATGGCTTTGATGTAGTCTCTTCTTTCTTGTTGAAAATATTTTTTTGACACTCTGATACTTGTGATTCCTATGGAGGAAGTGCCTACACTCATCAAACACCTTCTTTCCTAAATTTTTTGAATGACGAGACTTCATTGATGAACCACAAATTGGACATGTAAATTTTCCCTTTGTTTGAAGTCCTACAAAATAATGATATGATTGGATTAAATATGTTAATTTTCATAATATAATTATCATGCACTCTTGAAACACTTTAACATACCGCTAAAATGTGTTAGCCCTAGTGCATCATGTATCATCCATAAAAGCATCACATGGAATTGAAATTGTCTTTGTCCAATTGGTCTAGAGACATCATACATAATGACACCCTTCCATAACTTTAGCAACTCATCAATAAGAGGCTCAATATAGACATTCATATCTTTAACTTGGTACTTACCTAGGTGAACGAATAACAACATTACATAATTATTGTGACCATTTTACTACAAAATTTACAATTACATGTACATAACTATTAAATTAAAAAATACCTAGAACAATAAGTGCCAACATGATGTGCTCCATCTTTATTGGCATCCATGGAGGAATATTATAGTTGATAACAAAAATGGGCCACACCAAGTAAACAAACCTCATCTCTCCAAATGGATTCACACTATCTGTTGCCAATGAAAGCCTAAGATTACAAGGTTCTTCTTTAAAGTTCAACCACTTTTCGTCTATATCCTTGAATGTTGAACCTATCATGCCCAAAAATGTCAAGGGAAAAAAACACAATTTTTGTTTTTTTAAAGATAAATAATCCACTATGTTAATACATGCTACATTGAATAGGTTATGGAAAGTTGACCAAGGATTAAAATTGAGTTTCAGTTTCATTTCATTGAGATGCAAAGTTGTCATTTCAACCATACAGCATGAGTTCAGATCACTTAAGTTAAAGTGTTATAGGAACATCGAGTTCAGGTTGACTAAACCCTAATTGTTGATTAGGTCAACCTTACTTGACTACTTAACATTTCAAAATATTATGTTCATTAAATTTCATTAGATACATTAGGTTATTATTTCTATTTGTTTTAGTAAGTTAGTTCAATCTCCTAGGTGAATTAGTTTGCATCCCTTTCAAAAGTTTACCTATCACCTTAGTACTTAGTCTCGATTTAAATCATAACCAATTTGACACTAATAAAAACATTAAATAGTAATCATTTACTCATTTACTCCATTTACTTTATCTTCAAAACACATTCCTATTCCACTATCTGGTTATCTACATAAGATTCCTTCAATAACTCTAGAATCTAAACCTTAGCAAAGTTCTGATTAATTTAACCCATAATTAATTACATAAAATATTATTTAAATAATTTCCTTAGTAAAATAGTATAATTTCACGTATTATTCTAACATAAAACTAATTCATACACTTACTTGCTAAATATGTCCTTCAAATCTGTAAACTTAACACTATTATTTTAATATGATTAAATATATAAAATGAAAATAACCAATTTTTTTATTGACATTTAATTATAACACAATCTCATAAACAAAAGTATAAACTAACACTACATTACCACTAACTCATCCTAACATCAAACACTTACTAGCTTTATTAATATTGCTAAACTTACTTAGCTACGAAACAAATCCTAACTAACTACTAACACTTAGCACTTCTTTTCAACAAAATTAAATATTCAAAATGAAAAGAAAACATTTTCAAACATACCAATTTACTAAAACTAAATTGCATATATTAACTAACTCCTAACTAACCCATCAAATCCAACCCCATCACCTAAAGCCACTTGGCCACTAACCTTCCCCCTCCCCCCCCCCAACCCCAAAACAATCCTGTCATCCCACTTGAGATGGGAAGCTCGTACCTACATAGGCCATGATGAGCGCCCTTCCTCATACTATCATGCACCCCAATGAAGTTAACATTGAAGACATGGTGGGTGGAGGGAAAGTGTGGGGAATTTTGTGTCCCCATCCATAATTCTGCAATTGAATACCTTTTGACTTGAGCCCTTTTCAATCCCATGCATGTGTACTCTCCCTCAAGATGGGATGACATTAGCAAGTCTATACCCAAGCCAAGGAGGATTGGTAGCCCAATGGGAGAGTTGCTCCAAAAAATAATTTAAGGTGGGTTGTGTTTGATGTTGAGATATTTTAGGATGGGGTCTTTACCTTTTGGTAAAGAGGAAGGCACATTGCCACATGTATCCACTTAGGATATTTAAAGGGTGAAGTGATTTTCAAGAAGATAGGAATACATATGTTATTTATTTATTTATTTAATATGACTAAGATTTTATCATTATAATAATGGATGTCAAAAAAAACTTTTAAATTAATTTTCCTCCATGCATTTGGCAAAATGTTGTAGGTGTCTATTTTGGCCATTTTTGAAAACTTGGTTTTCTTTTCAAGAACTTTTAAAAAATTATTTGTGGGTAGTGTATTAATATGGGTGGGTGTTACTAAGGACCTTATTTCTTTATTTTGATAATATTGCTTTAGCATATTCTATAGGTCTAAGGGGATGTTTTATATTTATAGTATGTATTCTAGGATTAGATTAAATCTTTTTGTTGCATTTTCGTTAAGTACATTAGGTGTTCATATGCAATATACGTGGATTCTACTTGAAATTCAACATTAAACCTGCATAGGAACTCCATGATAAAATAAGATCACTTATAATTCTAAGTTCTTTTTATTACATGATATTCATGAAATGAACTTAATTTACATTGTTTAAATCTAAAGATTTCAAAAGGAACTATGAAATTATCCATTCGAAACTTATTCAAAACTAATATACTTGAGAGTAAGATTAAGTTCAGAACTCATGGAAGTTATATAAATCACATACTTCATTTAATATAATAACCCATATTTACATTGTCAGATTTAGAATGATCAACAATTGCTCTATTACATAAATAAATAACTAATTACATCCTTTCTTCATTTCAGGTAAACAATGTACAAGAAGGGGATATCAAAATGGAGAAGTCTCCATGACAACAAAACTCAAGGACACCAAGAAGGTTTTGAATCTAGTTTTTCTCCACTACAAGATATTTTCCAAGCAATCTGCAAATAAACAAGAACAACCATGGAGAGCTCACCTCCTAACCAAGACCTCGATGTGAGGCCATACCCCAAGCTAGGAGAACTAGTAATCGACCGAGTGACATTCAGAATAATCACAATGACACATTCAACATATAGTTCCCAGCCAAGGTTTTCACAACAGGTTTTATAATGAAACTATCATTAGGGAGAAGGTGGATTTTTCCAAGTAGGAGATGTCAATCATGAACACAAATCATATGCCTCTTCTGGGGCTATCAATCACATAACTTACATTCATTTCTCTCCTTATTTCCCCAAACAAAAATAAGTTTGTATTGACAAGAAAGGGCCCATAACACCTTACTTTCTCCCTCTCCTCATCATGAGAAGAGACTCTGCATTAACCTAGAGTCCAACTAAAGCCCTTCTCCCATACATGACCACTTCTGCCATATTTGAGGGGAAGTAATTTCAACACACCCTTCATAGTTTTTGAAACAAAACCAAAAGGAAAACATGAAAGGAAAGCAAATAGAAAACCAACAAATACCCATCTCTCACATGTTACAACACAAACACGCAATAAACACATGCAAGAGATTTACATAAGTAAGCAATGAACAATGAATGAAGAACATGGCAATGGAGAATCATACCTTCACAAAGGTTATGGCAATGGAGTTTTGAGATGAGCTAAATCCTTCTTCCTCCTTAATTCCAAGCTTAAATTCTCTAAATTTAGAGAATGGGTGAACAACCTTCAACTCTCAAAATGACCACTAAATAGCTTCTAAACCCACCTACCCAAAATAGCAATAACTCCAAACTTGACTTAAGCCTTCTATGGTCTTCCCACTTGTTCCTACCATTAGGACAACCTTTTAGGAGAAGTGTAAACTTGACTAACCTCATGGAGATGTTCCATTTCTGCAAAAAAGGGAAATTGGGATATTTTAGGGGTCATAAATATGGCTAGGAAGTTCTAGAAGGGTGGAAAAGATTCCAAACCCAAACACATACCACTTCGGCACTTGTATTACATTAAATTTTGCCTCTAGGATCATTTTAGGACCTATACAAGTGGCTTAAAATATTTTATCTTTGAAAACCCTAAGGATGTAACCTTTCCACTAAACCCTAATTGAGGAGATTAACCTAGGTTACCAATTAATCAATCTTAGATTAACGAGTTACTCTACTAGCCTTAGTTTGACATGTCAACACACATGCATATAACGAGTGAAAAGTGACACCATAAGATTTACTTTTACATAACATTCGACATGTCACAATTTATAGAATGATACACACACATTCAAATTATGATAGAAATAAAACACTTGACAACAAGGTTCGAATCACTTTATTGAATTCAACCTTAGTCTTGCAGTTCACACATAGGATCAATTACCAATTCTTCAATAAATTTCATGGTTAATTATCCTGCACACTCAATTTGAATATTAGTAGCTCGATAACATCATATTCATATATTTAAACCAAATTTACATAATCACATTGATCAAAATATTAAAATTTTTATTTAAATAACCTTTCTCATCTTTGCATGCATTTAATCATCACTAATTTCATAATCAATATAACATAACCTATTCATCAATTTAAAATAAAATACTAGAATACTCATCATTAGGCATGCATGTACTTAAATATCATAAAAATAATCAATAAAGCATATTGAACTATCTAAATACATATTACCTAATCATCAAGTATCGTAATTAACATCATCATCACAAGATGAAACACCTGATATTATTGTTAGTACAAATCAATGTTTAAACAACCAAACAATATAGTAAGTCTTGGATCATGGAGTATCAAAAAATGAACATATCAATTGATCTCAATTTCCATTAGGAAACCTAAACCATAAAATGTTAATTCATATCCATCATCATAATTATTATACTTAAGATAGCCCTAATTTATCATGATGTCCCCTACATGGTTTCTAGCAAGAACAACAACATTTCTCCTATACCACTACCTTGTCGTGCTCAAATATCCATTCAAATCTCCTATAAATGTTTTAACAGAGAAATTTATATTTAAATAAGTATGTATAAGAGGAGGGATCTTACAAAACCATCCGTAGACATTCAAATAAAGTCATCATGACTTCTATTGCATGCATGGTAATCCATAAATTGAGCTAAGCTACTACACCTTAATAATTATTGCATACGTAGAATAATGAGAATATAATGAAGAACCTTGCGAGGCACATTTTTTGTTATTTGATATGTTCAAAATCTACTCGTCTAACATTTAGGGAATTATAATACAAATTCATGCTCTTTATTATATATAATATGATCATAGGGACAAGAATCTATTTCTCTATACTCCATTCCAATATCTTTCATATTGATAGATAATTCTCAGAATGGGCGAGGTAGAATATTTGACGGCGGCAACAAAGACTCACCTGTCAACTTATAAAAAAAATTAATTTATTCATATAAACAATATTAACAACACATGATTCACTCTTATTAACTGCAATGACAAATATGGCATACCTTAACATACATGACATTGTTATGTTGGATAAACCATTCATAATCTTCACGTTCACCAACAACAATACAAAAAAAAAGTTATTTGGAACCCTTCATAAAGGATCACATCTACCTTCTCAAGTAGAGGCATATCATGAATATAAATGTCATGATCATGATCGTGATCATTACCTATAGTAGTACCAAATTTATCATTTCAATGCATTTGTACCCACATCTTCAAATATGTTTTTCGATGCATGATCATCATCTTCAATGAGAACATTATCTTCAGCTTCCATATTCACACCTCCATGTTCCTCCACTTCTACATACATATTATCCATGTTGGGGTAGTCCATAATATGTGCCATAAGGAGGTCAATGTATATAAAAATAATTAAAATAAATAAACCATGATCATTATTGCATCATCAAGAGATTTATTATCTCTATAAATCGTCAAAATGATATAATGAATAAATTCCCAATGGATGATAATCAAAAATCCCGTCAACATGACCAAGGTTGCTACAATGTCTCTTAGATTTTTAGATGTTAACTCTTCTAATATTTAGGCCCTTCCAATTTTTGCAAGGACAATAAGATTTTTCATCACTTCTTTGTTTGAAGCTAGACCACAATCTAGCAAGTCTCTTCCTATTTTCTTCATTGCTTATATTATGTGACATGATTCGGTGGGATATCAAAACCTTGGTCTATAACTATCATAAACTAAGAAAAATTATGTCACAAGCACACTAGTCGTCATAGACCTAATTATATATGGAACTTGAAATATTAGTTATGAAATGATGTTTCAGTATAATATACCAAATTGAAATACTTGAACATAGCCAAATTGAAAAATGAATCAAAAACATTGAACCAAAATCAATATGAAAAGTAGATGACTAATTTATATAAAAATATTTTTATTCAAAGAAAGTTATATGTCAAGAACCATATCAAACTGGAAAAGACCAAAGAAAAAAGAATAACACAATAATCAGACATTGTAATCAAAAGTGTAACATGCAATAACAAGTTTTATTTTGTAATGGGTTTATAAAATATTTAATAGGTCTATAAAATATTCAAGAGCTTGGATGTACAAATGCCTATGTTATCTTCATGTTTAACTACTAAGATAGTTAACTCAATAATTTCTTAATTAATCTCATTATTGATAGTTGAATGGATGTTTCTCTTTGATTCAAAAGTTGAAACACAATTTAAATTAGATACTTATTGTATCATCTTAAAATAGAAGCACTTCCATCTTGATAGGTTTAGCACCCTCTTTTAGTACATTTATCATGATAGAATTGCATTTAGGATGCATTATGCACTTGATTCCTTCACTCTAGGTGAAATTAGGGTTAGGATCTTGAAGATTCTCCTTAATTTACCTCATTTATGGCTCTATTTTCTAGGTAGGACTTAGGCATAGGTCCTCCTAACCTTCATCACATTCGTCATAGGATTTTGTGCCTATTCCTGGCATTATGTTATGTTCTGATATCATTTCTAGGTCTCTGGACATCCTTGGGACCTCCTGTTTTCTATTCTGGCTAGATCTAAACCCCTAGGTTAACGTCAAGGCTGACCCTGACCTAGGGAAAGGTTAAGGTCAAACATGAACTAGGGTAGGGTCGAAGTCGCCCTTGACCCTCTTTGGGATTTGATCCCCCTTTTCAAATTTTGGTCCCGAAGGGCCCCGAAATCAATGTTAGGATTTTTTTATCCAAATATAGAAGTATTTTAATTTGAAATTCATTCATTTCTTTTCCCTCCTTAGTTGGTTAGTGTGATTGGACCATAATTCAAGGTGAAATTTGAGTTATGGGTCCTCACATTGCTCTACGAGCCTCACCTTGAAACCTCTATATAAGGACTCTCAATTTGTATTCATGGATGATAACAAGAGATCATGAGAAGCATGCAAGTGATAGTGAAATGAAAATGTAAGATTGCAAGAGTATGATATAGAAGATCAAGCCATTGTTGATATCAAGCATGTTTGTGAGCAGATCATTGTGAACATCTACTTGGAGCAAGAGAGATACTATCTTCCTTGATCCACCATTATCAATATTCAAGCATTCAACTATACAATCATGGGGTAGCAATTATAGATTATGAGTTTGATAGGAGCACTTTAGCCTTGGGGGCTTGGTATTATTTCTTATCTTATTCAAGTCTATGCATTACTTTCTCATACATATTCATGCTAGTGTTTTCAATCTAGTAGATTAGATCTTGGCATTACACATGCAATACACACACATATTCTATTACATCCGACTATTTGTGGAGGTAGAGATTACCAAAATGGGGGTTTGACTAAGGAAAAACCCTATATAGCTACCCCAACACACCATTTTCAGATATATATCATCGTTATTTCAATAATCAGAGTGCATATTTGGATACTCTTTTCGACAAACTTCTAAGATTTGCGAACATAATTTTCATCAGAGCAATGCAGGTCAAGGTCAACTTTTTGGGGCACAATTGTGCCCTGAGATATGATTGTGCCCTGCTATCTGGGTCAAGGTTGACCTACTCTCAGAAGGATACAAGTTTTTTAGGTTTTCTCTTTCTCAACATTTCTAGTCAGGAGTAGATTGCAGAATTTCCATAAACTATATGTAGGCATTACAAAATAGGTATTTCCATATTAGTTCCATCATGAGGTATGTATCTTATTTTGTCTAATATCAAGAATCTCTAGATTTACATTACTTATTCCATTTCAACTTCAAAATAAAAAATGAATAATGGTGAATGTTAGAGGCATTGTTAAAGATCCATTTTTATCCTATTCATTTTGGTGAACTTGTTTACGACAACTCTTTATTTTTTGGTGTTAGATTTAAATATTGCACTAGATTTACTTCATTTATATGTTTCAAAAATACAAAAAATTGCAAAATTTCTTAAAAAAATACAAAATGCTTTTATTATTTCAATATGTATGATTCTTGTTTGGAATACTTTGATGAGTTTTTTTTTTTTGCAAAAGAGGATAGATTCCCTAACGAGTTACATGGTAGTGAGGATGTAAATGGTCCAGATAAGATCTCCATTGATACTATTCCTATTTCACTCTCCTCCACAACATCTTCAATTGACCTTTACCATAGGGTGTGTGCATGGTTACCTTCATGTTCCACTATATACAACATTGATAAAACTAAAATGATATATCTTACACCTTTGATAATGGTAAAAGGATGTCCTCGAATAATAATTAAGGGTAAACCTATAGATCTTTTGGATTTATTTGATAATATTAATTCTATTTTACATGCTTATCACACACAGAATAACCCTCAGCCTACTATTTCAGTTTCTTTACTGCCTTCTCAACCTATCCTTCCTCAAGCTTCTAAGTTTTCTTCTACCTTTAAGAAGTATAACTTAGTTGATCAATTACGTGCTACTCTTGCTAAGATATCTTTATGGGAATTACTTCAAAATTCCCTGACATATTATGAGGCATTACAAAAAGCTTTATCTACTCTTCCTACTTTGCCTCCTAATCAAGAACGCATTCATTCTATTTTAGATTGCATGCATGCTATGCCTTTTGTACCTCCTATTGTGTTTTTCGATAATGATTTACCTTCTCTTGAGGTGTAGAATCAATATGATGTTCTTATGGTTATTGTTTCTATTAATTAGAGTATCGTTCGAAGAACATTAATTGATAATGGATTTGGGCTTGATATTTGTAGCATGGAAATGCTTAAAGAAATTAAGGCTAATCTTACTACTATTCAACTTGATAATGTCCCTATACGTGGATTTGATAATATTGTGAAGAGAACTTTGGGTATTATTACCTTACCTGTTAACGTTGGTCTAGTTATTCTAAATACACGTATTCATGTTATGACTAATCCTCTCAATTATAACCTTCTTTTAGAAAGACCATGGTTACATACTATGCATGCAGTTCCTTATACTCTTCATCGCAAGGTTAGGTACATTTATAAAAACTTAATGTACACATTACATGTGGATGATGTGCCAAATCCTTGCCTAAATGCAGAATATGCTAAAATCTTTAAGCCTCTTCAACCAAGTAAAGAGATTGAAAAACAACCCGAGATTCAACAGCCAAAAGCTTCATCTTCTTCTTTGATTGAGGATAATTGGGGGATGTTGGATTTTAATCCTACTTTCATTGGAGAATTATAAGGTCTCTGATTTGGAATTCATGAAGCAACAAAGTGAATTTGAGAAACAAGTTTTTATTCCTTCATTGCTTTCTGAGAAATTAAAAAGTAATTTTGTTACTGCTTTAATTAATGAAATAATTGAAATGATAAAACTTGATTGTTCTCACATTGGGACGTATGTCGCTCCTTAGACTCCATCTAAAATGGCTGATCGGTGTAGTTTTGGTTATCATTTTCTAAAGAAATTAGGATTTAATGGAAAAGGATGTGGTAAATATGAACAAGGTATACAAGTACCTTTGGATAATGAAATTTATGATCATATGTATGGATTAGGATTTAATTCTTACAAAGAACCATCAACTTTTCCTCTTAATGTTAATCATATATGTGGTGGACAATTAAAATTAGTTAACCCACTTCACATTGACATTAATCAAGCACCTACATTGGATTATTTTCCTGAAGATGAAACTTTAATGGAATTTTTAGGGGTTTATGAAGATTTACCTGAGTTCCTTTACCAATGGATCCTTCGATACGAAGTGATTTGTTAATAACTGAGACTGTTGATATTCAAATGGATAAGAATAATCCTAAAAAGATAATAAAGATTGGGAAATGTTTGAATCAGGATGAACATGATCAATTGGTTTCCCTTTTACTTCAATTCAAGGACATTTTTGCTTGGACATATTCAGATATGTTGGGTATAGACTCTAAAATTGTTACTCATAATATTGTTTTAAAACCAAATATGAAACCTGTGAAGTAGAAAATTCAAAAGATGAATCCACGAATTGTTTTATTAGTCAAAAGTGAAATTGAAAAATTATTGGATTTTGGATTTATCCATTCTATTGATTACTCATACTGGATTTCAAACATTGTGACTATTTCAAAAGGAGAAAATAAGATATGGATGTGTACTAATTTTAGCGATTTAAACTAGGCATTTTTAAAGGATGATTTCCCATTACCCAATATTGATATGATTGTGGATTCTACAACGAGTCATGCTTTGTTATCTTTATGGATGGTTTTTTTGGATATAATCAAATCTTTATTCCTTGCAAAGATTTATTTAAAAATGCATTTATAACACCTTGGGGAACATTTTGTTGGGTCATGATGCCTTTTGGATTAAAGAATGAAGGAGCGACTTATCAATGAGCTATGACTTTGATTTTTCATGATTACATCCATAAGATTCTTGAAGAGTATGTGGATGATATCTTAGAAAAATCCATACAAAGAGAAGATCATGTTACTATTTTATGACAAATATTTGAAAGGATTAGAAGTTACAACTTGAGATTAAATCCTAAGAAATGTGTTTTTGGAGTAAATTCTGGTAGATTATTAGGATTTCTAATCTCTAAGAGAGGCATAGAAGTAGATACTGAAAAGATTGATGATATTGTTAATATGCCTTCTCCTAAGAATATTTCTTAGCTACGGAGTTTACAAGGAAAGATACAAGCTATTCGTCGCCTTGTTTCTAATTTAGCTAATAGAACTATTCCTTTTACTTCCTTGCTTAGAAAGGATACCACTTTCTCTTAGAATGATGAATGTAAGAAAACTTTTGAGCAATTTAAGGAGTACCTTGCAAATCCTCCTATCTTGCAACCAATTAAATTTGATAAGCCATTTCATTTGTATACTTCAATAACTTTGAAGGCCGTAAGTGCCTTATTAGCTCAAAATGATGATAATGGTAAGGAAAGACCTATGTATTACATCAGTTACTTGCATAATTTGATCTTAATTTCACTTCTTAGAATTCTATTAAGGGACAAGATTTAACATATTATTTAGCTGAAGCTCCTTGTCCTTATTTAGATACATGTTCTACTTCAATAGAATTTCCTAATGACATTATTTTAGCTATTCAACAAGATGATATTTGGGAATGTATTTTGATGGATCTAAATGTAAGATAGGTTCTGGTTTGGTATTATTTTAATTCCTCCTATGAAAAATCTAATCCCTTTATCATACAAATTAACCTTTTCTTGTACTAATAACATTGCAGAGCATGAAGCTTTTATAGCTAGTCTATGAGCAGCTTCATCCCTTAACATCAAACACTTGCACATATATGGAGATTTTCAATTTATTGTTGAACAAGTTAAAGGAGGTTATTAAACTAAGAATGATAAAATGACACAATATAGAGATTAGGCTCTTGATGTGCTTTCTTTATTCTCTTCTTATACAATTCAAATCTTATCTAGGAAAGATAACCAACATGCAGACGCCATGGAAAGAACAACTTCTTTGGTGTGTCTTGAGAATAATGCTAAAAAATTTCAATTTACCATACAAACTCTTAAAAAACCTACAAATTTTAAAAAGATTACCCCTGATTGTTTCAATTTGCATTTGGATGAATGGTATTGCCTCATTTTTTATTTTTTGAAAGATGGTACTTTTCCTGAACCAACAACAAGAAACATGCGTAATCATATTAGGAAGCTTGCAACACGTTACATTATTTTAGGAGATACTCTTTACAAACACTCTTACGAAGGATTGTTATTCAGATGTCTCAATAGAACCAAAATCTCGGTAGCTTTGGTAGAAGCTCGTTTTGGTTCTTGTGGAGGAAATTTTGGTAGAAAATCTCTGGTTAATAAATTACTTAGAATGGGATATTGTTGGCAAATGACGGAGCAAGATTATTTCATGTTCGTTAAGAAATGTCCTTAATGTCAACAACATAGTAATTTGATTCATGCTCTTGCTCGTAAACTTCATAATCAAGTTTCTCCATGGCTTTTTAGTATTTGGGGTTTTGATCTTATTGGAAATATCTCACCAACTTCTTCTCAAGGGCATACTTACATTTTGACTACTACATATTACTTCATAAAGTGGGTTGAAGTTGTCTGTCTTCGTTTAACAACTACGAATGTTATTTGTGATTTCATCCTTAACAATATCATAACATGATTTGGTATACCTTCAGCAATAGTTTTGAATAATGGTAATTCTTTAAAATAAAAAAAGAAGTTGGAGAAATATAAAATTCAACATAAATTTTCAACTCCTTATTATCCTCAATCTAATGGTCAAGTTGAAGCATCAAATAAAATTATTGAATAGATTTTGAGAAAAATAGCTAACAAACATGCAAAATATTGACATACTCAATTTACATATGCTTTATGGGCTTATAGGACAAGTTTTTGTACTACCATAGATACTTCTCCTTATAATCTTATTATGGTACTGATACTATTATGCCTTTGGAATTAGAAATACCTTTACATGTTTCATTTCATGGGATAATTGACAAAGATAGTTTTTAGGAACAACATTTGCAAGAGCTAGAAAGGTTGGATGAACAACAAATTCATGCATTAGAACATATAAAAGCTTATCATAAATCTCTATAGAAGCAATATAATCATAAGGTAATTAAACAAACATTTTCGGTTGGTTATTTAGTCCTATTTGAGAATCAACGAAATGTGAATACTTGACCTAGTGAAAAAGGAAAGTTTAGTCCTAATTGGCTTGGACTTTTTGTTGTCATTGAAGACTTTGGTTCACTTGCTTATAAACTTGCTGATATGGATGGTGTTTCTTTTAAGGAACCTATTAATATTATGCATCTTAAATGTTAGTATCCTTAAGTTCGTTCTTTATTTCCTTGTGTATTTATATATTCCTTATAAGATTTATTTTATAGGTTATGTAGTCTTAGCAAAATTGCATATTGAATATATTTATGCACCTTTTTTCTTTCTATTAAGTTTTACATCAAAACATAGAACTAATTAGTAGATTTTTCATTCATCAAAAGTGATTCAAGTTCTACTACATATGTGGCCAATGGCCCTATCTATCACCATGCTTATCACTACACTCTGATGGCCTATGGCTTCCAGATCTCTCTAGCCTATAATAGGAAGATGTAGATCTATGTGTCTATGTATGGCTCCTTGATATGTTCATACCATGTGAACACTATCGAGCATTATGTAGCTTAGCTATCAATTTCTCCTTCCATTCTCTGTACATCCTTAGCTCTTTTTGGACACATGCAAAGATATTGACATTTCTGTTGGGATCTCTATAGCCAAGAGAGAACTCTCACTCGCTCATTGGTAGTCAATAGAATATGCATGTATCCTTCAGAATCTAGGATACAAAGCTCCTTCACTTTGCTGCGCTAAATTACATTTATTAATTTCATATCTTTTTCAAATCAAATTGCATATTTAATCATATCTCATATTTCATATCTAGGTATCTCTCCTAGATGTCACTGAAAGGTCTAGATGGTGGGGACATGGAGTGACTCCTCTCTCCATGCTTGCTATGTCTAGGCCTTGCTGGTGGTCTCTCTGTGTGGGTGCTTGGAGGCCATCATGATCTCAATGGTGATATGTGAAAAATGTGTACATTCACACCAGTATCACCACTAGGGGCATCTCCTCCACTCTATCCTCCTCCATGGGATCTCCCTCAGAGATGTGCTCCTCCTCCTCTCAGATATCTTCATTCTTCTCTGTTGTACCATCATCTTGGTGTGTTCTCTGTGAAAGACTTGGATCACCTATAGGATAATCCTTAGGGAAGATGAGGTCGGTTCGTTGTAGACTCCAATACCTAATGTAATCGCATCTCATGCCTGAATAGGTCACATCTGATGGTACCTCTATATCTTCTGTCTCGTCTACATCACTGTCCTCTATGTCTACTATCGATGGTCAACATATGGTGTTGGGTCTTTGATAGTACCTCGTTGGATGTACATAATAAGGTACTACTCTAGGGACTCCCTGTAATAGGCCAAACTATCTCATCACCTGATCATAATAGTATGACATCACTATATGATTCTGATGACCCTCTAGTAGCTTCCATCGCTATGATTATCTCATCTAGAATCATGTATCTAACCACTCTATCATTTGATAGTAGGGTCTCCATATCACATTTGCACTTAGAATACAGTCTAGACATACCCTCCAATAGAGAATATCTCCAAACTGCCAGGTATTCCTTAGAGGATAAGAAAAGACTCTCAGTGTACTCGTATCTACCATCATTGGAACACCTTGTGGACGTATGCATGCAAAATGTTCAAACAACCAAATCTGTAAGAGTGTGCATATCAAAAGACTCTCTCTGATATCTCACTACCTGACATAGCTCATGGTATAGCTGGGGTAACATGCTGAGACCCAATGAGAACATGGTCCTCTCACTCTCCATCCTCTGTATGAGATGGGTAAGAGGTGTAAAAAATATGGTACTCTTTGAGTTGGGTAACACAACCAAGGATACTATACCAAGCATCACTCTCTATACCAAAGATGTAGGGCTTGATAATATGGATGATAAAAGGACATGATCTGACCGGGTTCAAATCTATGGAGCCCATCCAAAGTAATACTCCTTGTCTACAAGGATCTCCTCATAAACCCACTATGCTCTAGGTCTAACAAACTCACCTCCGACTGGAAGCCGCGAGATCTTGTAGACATCCTCTAGTGTCACTATAATCTCTCCTGAGGGAAGATGGAAGCAACATGTATCCTCATCCCACCTCTCTATCAGAGCCGATAGCATGGCTCAGTGTAGCCTTATCTATGGTAGGATTACTACCTAGTATAGTCCTACGTCTCTTAGTAATCATATATCATCCTCATCGAGCTTAAAAAATCCCTCTCTGATGATCACAAGAAATTCTCCAAAGGGATGCTCTCAGAGACATACCATGTCCTGTAAGCACAAACAAACATCATATCAGCATTCTACATCATCAAATCTGCAAATTCAACTTGACTAGGTCAAGGTCAACCTCACTTAGGTCAAGGTCGACCTTCCTGGGTCAAGGTTGACCTTCTTGGGTTAGGGTCAACCTTTTTGGGTCAAGGTCAACCTCATCCCATAATGGGTGGAGACCTTCCAGTCTATGTTGACCTTCTTGGGTTAATGTCGACATTGTTGGGTCAGGGTCAACCTTACCTACAAAAATCAAATATTTGGATAGTACAGGAAAAAACAACATCAAACTTGTTGAAGTTGATGAAAGATCAACCCCATAGCTCCCAAGAATCACCTACATGCAAACACCTATCACACAAGAGCAAAGCAAAAAGCTACTGAGGTTGAAATTGCCAGATCCATAGATGAGACATTTTTGATGAGTAAAAAGAAAGATTGCTATTATCAACAATAAATTAATCTCAATAATTATTTATAGAGAGAGATCATACTTATAAAGGAGATCAAAACCCTAAAAAAGTCTAACCTAGGTTGCATTATAATAATTAATAAAAAGAATTAATTATTAGATGCCTAAAGTTTGCTTAAGTAGACTATAGTTAAAAAATATCTATTTACTCTAACACCCCCCTTAAAATAAACTTAGGGAGTAGCTAAAAACCTAGAAACTACTATTGAAACTAGATTTGGGTCCCAACAACAAAGCCTGATGAGGTACCCAAGCACAACCAAATCTCTGAAAAGAGGAGAAATAGAGAAAACCACATGGAAAAAACCCTAATCCAAAAAGAGATGGAAATGATGTTGAAAAGAAACTAGTGAAGGACTGAAGAAGCCTCAAAACTAGGGAATGCCCCCGAAGATAAGAACAAAAGATGATCATGAAGAACACCATTGAAGCATGTAGAAGTTGCAAAGCTCTATCAAAAGTAACTACTGATCTGAAGAGCCTACATTAAAGTAGAACCTGACCAGGTAGAGAAGATTGTAATCCACATTGAATTAGGAGGCACCAAAAGGTAAACAACTAAACTCGAAGATATAGATGGCATGAAACACCGAAGCCTGAAGATCTGATCAATTGAACCAAGGAAGCATGAGAAATAATAGAAGAACCACCCTA
This sequence comes from Cupressus sempervirens, assembly GCA_028749045.1. NCBI lineage: Eukaryota > Viridiplantae > Streptophyta > Pinopsida > Cupressales > Cupressaceae > Cupressus > Cupressus sempervirens. The sequence continues at coordinate 885,038,107 of CM053785.1, read as the reverse complement.
ATGTAGATAAGAGTGAGGTGATAGGCAACTAGAAATGTGGGCCAAAAGAATTGCATGTCAAGGAACCATGACCAAGATGCACAAAAGAGTACATATGTGTACATTGAGGTGATCAATCTCAGACAAGTCATGAGGCTAATGTCATGGAAGGGACACTTGTTGGATAAAGGAAGATGGCAAACAAAGGAAAAACATCAACCCCCATGGAAATTTAATTAGAGTAGTGCATGTAAAATAAGGTACAAGATATGGTGAATCCCAAGAATACAATAATCTGCATGAGTGTCCTCAGATGACACTCCTCAAATTAGAAGGCAAAACAAGGCAAAACAACTGAAACAAAAATACAGATGCAATATGGCACTTTATCTCAATGCATTTGCAAGAATTCATACAAATAATGTTTAAATAGACTAGAAGAGACATAAGACTAATATAATACATAGTATAAGTCATGATGAATCATGTGAAGCAACAAAATTGATCCCCATACCTAAACCAACCAAGATATCTACCAAATTGAAAAAATGCAAAAGACTAAATAGAATGTGCCTAGAGAAAAATTTGGAAAAACGACCAACATCACTGAAAAGACCTCAGAAAGACCTTTTCAACGATATAAAGAAATCCCAAATTGGAGATTGGATGCTCAAGATATGTCTCCAAGAGTACAAAAAGGAACTCCTAACTTTGACTGTAGAAAAACCATCAAAAAAGAAATAAAACTAAAAAATACCTATACCACTATGACAGGCTTGGAACTAGCTTTCTGGCGATATCTTGTTTTTGAAAAATGGAGTTTGTATGCTCAAGATATGAGCAAAAACATGAAGGTAGGTCCAAAATAGCCTGAAGAGGTGAGAGGATATGTTGATGCAGTGCTGGCATGGCACTAATGTCAGCAAGTGACAAGCCCAAATTTGAAGATCAAATGACCATCGAGGCAAAAAAAAGCCTAAAAATGACCCCTATTGGAGAAAAAATCCAGCGCTCGGAAACAAGAAAAAGATTGCAAAATTCACTCTTGTTGATTAAAGGGCCAGTGCCGGAAAACAAATTCTAGTGGGCAAGAGTATGTGCCAAAAAAAAGTTTAATAATAACTTTGGATGGAAACAAATGCTGAAAAATCACCTCACTAAGAAAATGGAGGGGTCGGTGGTGGAAGTATAATCCGGTGGCCACAAGAAAGCATATGCTTAAAAGACATGCCAAAAAACAAGCACTCCTTCCACAATTCCATTCATGAAATGTGGAAGTGAAAATTACAAGGCAGAGGGCTGACTCCACACGTGCGAGGGTAGAGAATAAAGGCTTGTAAGTGACATCAAAAAAAGTGGTCACAAAAAATCATGCTACTATCAATAAATAGTTCTCCTTTTCCACAATAAAAATGCATGTAATCTAATAGCCAATAGAATTCAAATCCTCGAAGAAATGAAACATGGTAGCAAAAAAAATCCATGATGTGAATCTTTATGGGATTTTGAGGTGTGGACAAATCTGGTGGGGAATAAAGTAAAACTCACCTCTAGCTTTTAAATAGTTGCTTCTCGCAAGGAGAATGATTGTAGAATATATTGTTTATTTTCGTCTTCTAGCGGCATGGATTGGGTGGCATTTATTGATACAGTTTTCCAATATTTAATTAAGAGGTTGAATTTTGTAATGGTGTCCAAAGACAAGGAGTCCAGTAGTAATTATCCCCAGTATGAAGCTCCCTTAGGCTACAAGATTGAAGACATTCGACCTCATGGTGGAATTGACATCTTATGCTTTGTTGTATATTCAAACTGCATGCGAAAGCCATCTTGATATTTCTATTGTAGTTGTTGATGGGCATTAAATCTAGAGGACAATACTTGGGTAGAAGACATGAGAAGCAAAAAAAAGAATTGTATGTGGACCATCAAAAGGAATCGCATGGAAATTACACTCCCCCACAACCAAGCCATATCCCCAAAGAAGTCACACATTAACAAGGTTGTGGCGCCATTGGTGGATGCCCAAAAAAAATTACAGCCATAGTGCTCCAGTCGTGTATGTCCAAACTGAAACATAGTGATTGGGCATTCAAAGTGGAACACCCATTGATGCATGCACCCAACCATCAACCATCTCTAAAACATAAGCTATGCAAATCACCATATGAAGTGGAAAAAACCACTTAAACCACCACACACATTCAAAGGATGGAAAAGAACAAGGGGTTGGCACCAAAAATAAGGTGGAAGCCACAATTAGAGTTTGCAGACTATGTGCGGTACACATAAGAACATGGAAAATGATGTCTTTATTAGAAAGAAACTACCTGAAACTGGTAGCATAATCATAGGACAAAAAATAACAAACCCTTAGTTCAAAAAGAAAACTACCAACTATCAAAGTCCATGCCAAAAAATGGTGAAGAAAAGTGTGCCAATAAATCATGTTGAGCAACGTGGAACTGGGGTTGTCAAAAGGTAGTGGAAACCCACAAAAAACAAAGGTCAAGCCTGAGGAGGGTGAACACAAATTCCAAGTGGGTTATCCTTGTTTTGATGTGAAGCCTGAGAATCATTCCAATGAAGAGCGTGAAAAAGCACCAATAAAAAAGTTTTGATTAAAGCATTCTATGTATGATAAAAGTATAGGTATGTCCTCCAAAGAACGTGCATGGAACCCTTGGTGAGGAGCAAATAGATCCCAAACAAAAAGTCGTTGACCCTTTTTCCCTTACACATTGAAAGCTCCCACCAAACAAATTGCACCTCCATTTGTATGCACTTTTTGCGATAAAAAGTATGCAAACAAAATTGTTTTATTAAAAAAAAGAAAAAAAAAATAATGAATCCAAATTTCCAAGCATAAACATGCCATGTTTTGCGTGTCCAAGTCAAAATGACCTGGGTGTAAAATTTTTTTTGCCTCTGATTTCAACAACCTCCAAATGAGACATATTTGATATGGAAATAGGGGGTTTCGAGTTCTCTAAGGTCAACAACAATGTCCATTTTTGCTCAAAGTGCTTCAAAAATTAGTGACCCCCCAGATCCAATAAAAAAATTATCGAAAGCTCAAATATGAAAATTGATGCCAAATCTCTCAAGAACAGAACATGGGCATGAAGATCTAGAGATTTGATACCATGTTGAAGTTGATGAAAGATCAACCCCACATCTCCCAAGAATCACCTACATGCAATAAGCTTTAACGGGGTTGGATCCTAACAGGGCTCACTTCAAAAGAGTGAAAAGTTGTAACTAGTTGCATTGGTGGTTTTCCCAAATTGGGTTTCGATCTTGGTGTCTCATGTGTTCATGTTCTTTTCTTATTGATTTACCTTTCTACAACTAAGTTAGTAAAGGTTAATACACATTAGTATCTTAAGATTTCTTTGTTAACTAAGTTATAGTGAATATCTAGTTCTAACCGAGTTGTGAGTTAAAAAGAAGTTTGTGTTAACTATTGAAGTTGATGAAAGATCAACCCTACAGCTCCTAAGAATCACCTACATGTAAACACCTGTCACAAAAGAGAGAAGAAAGAAAGAAATAGAACCAACATAACCCCCCTATAATGCTGAGAGGAAAGACATGAACATTGAAACTGAATGCAATATCTCCTGCAAAAAGAAGAACCAGGAATATCGAGAGTGCAAAAGAAGTACAAACACCTATACTGGCATGTGTCATTGACACATAATGAGGCTAATGTCATGGAAGTGAGGAAGATGGTGAATATGGCCAACATAAAACCACCCAAGGAACTTTATAATGTAGTGTGAGTATAACAAAACACAAAGACGTCCAAGATCCCAAAATGTAATAGAGGGATGCTTTGTCTCAGTGTGTTTGCAAAACTACTACAAAAGGATGTCAACAAAGATCAAAAGAGACATAAGGTTGATACAATAGATAATATAACCCATGAAAAAACATTTGAAACAAAAAAATCAATCCTGAAACCTAAAACAACCAAGATATCCATTAGAATGCAGAAAAGCAAAAAATTGAATGGGATCTGCCTGGAGTAGAATCTGGAAAATAGAAAGTCTCAAAAATGTCTCTCAAAGTGAAAAAAATATAACTTCTAACTTTGATAGCCAAAACAAGCTACCAAATAGCATCAAAAATTCAAATAAATTGTACAATCATGATGGGCTCAGAATTAGCTTTGCGGCTCTTTTTTTGGATCGAAAAACAGAGTCTGGATGAGCAAGTTATGGCCAAAAAACCACATGTAGGTCAAAAAAGTGCTGGAAAAGCAAAAAAATAAAATTTTGCTACCTCAGGATCTATGTCAAAATGTCTCAAAAAGTGTGTCTACCAGTACCAAAAATTATCTCGAGAAGCATGTCAATTTCATACCAAAATTGTCTTGATTTGGGTGCCCAAAAATCTCAATTTTTGTATCAAAATCACAAAATCGATGCCTCACGAGATGTGCAAAAATCTTGATTTGTGTGCCCCAAAATCTTAATTTTGGTGTAAAAAATAACAAAATTGCTGCCTCAAGAAACATGCCAAAAATCTTATTTTTCAAAATCTCAATTTGTGTACAAAATTTAGGAAATCGTCACCTCGAAAAATGTGGCAAAAATCTCAAATTTTCAAAAAAAATCTCAATTTGTGAGCTAGAAAATCTAAAAATTATTGCCTCGAGAAATGTGCCAAAAAAATTAGAAAATCATCGCATTGAAAACGTATCCAATCAGGGAGCAAAAATTTTAGTCCTTAAATTCCAACTGTGTCCAAATTGGACAAATTTTATATGAAAATAGTGGTTTTTGGGTGCTATAAGCTCATCGGTGATATCTGTTTGGGCTCAAAGTGCACCAAAAAATGGTGACCCCTAGATTCAATACAAAAAAATTTAAAAAAATAAAACCCTCTGAACAAAAAGCACAGATCTAAAAGCCAAGACAAGCTTCTCATAAATAAAAAAGGGGCATGAAGATCTAGAGCTCTGATACCATGTTGAAGTTGATGAACAATCAATCCCATGGCTCCTAAGAATCACCTACATGCAAAAACCTATCACAAAAATAGAGAAGTAAAAACTATGGAGGTTGGAATTTCTAGATCCATAGATGGGACATTTTTGATGAGCAAAAAGAGAATTTGCTATTATCAAAAGTGAATTAATAAAACTAAAATGAGATCAATCCTTATAAAAGGAGATCAAAACCCTAACAGGGTAAAACCTAGGTTGCATGATAATAATTAAAAAAAGAATTAATTATTATATGCTTGAAGTTTAGCTTAAGTAAACTAGAGATAATAAATGACTTAATAATTAAATCAAAATGATTTAATTAATAAGGAAATATCTTATTACTCTAATACCCCCCTTAAAATAAACTTAGGGAGTAGCTAAATACCTAGAAACTATTGCTATAAGAAAATTGGGTCCCAGCAACAAGGCTTGATGAGGTACCCAAGAACAACCAAATCTCTGTAAAGAAGAGAAATAGAGAAAACCACATGGGAAAAACCCAACTCCAAATATAGATGGAAAGAATGTTCTAGAAGATAGGAACAAAAGATGATCATGAAGAACACCACTGAAGCATGAAGTTGCAAACACTACCAAACTGTTGATATGAAGAACCTTCACTATATAGAACATGACCAGGTAAAGAAGACTAAGTCTAAAGAGCTGATCAATAAAAGATGGAAGGTATCTTCATGGCCTCCAAAAATAGCAAAAAAATAATGTTTATATGGTAAATGATCCATCTCAATGAAATACATAGGTATCCAGCCACTGCAATCACCTAGTACATAGGATCAAATACTGAATACATAGATCACTCCAATGAACCAAGAAAGCAATAGAACCAAAATAACCCCACTCTAATGCTGAGAGATAAGACATGAACATTGAAACTAAATACAATATCTCATGCAAAAAGAAGAACTAGGAACATCGAGAGTGCAAAAGAAGTACAGACACCTATACTGGCATGTGTCATTGACACATCATGAGGCTAATGTCGTGGAAGGAAAACTCACTTGACAAAGGAAGATGGAAAATATGGCCAACATAAAACCCCCCAAGGCATTGAATAATGTAGTGTGAGTAGTGGCACATAATTCTTGGTACGAGCAAGGGAGAACATTTGGCAGTGGTAACAAATAGTCATATATCAATCTACAAAAAAAATATATAAGTTGTTAGTATAAACAATCTTAATGGTACATATGTCACCTTTTATAGAATATAATGACATATATGACAAACCTTAGCATACGTGACATTGTTATTTTTGATAAACCATTCATAGCCTTCAAATTCACCAACAACAATACAATAGAGAGAAGAGTTGATTGGGATCCTTCATAAAAGGTTCTGTTGTTCTTCTCAAGTAGAGGTATATCATGGATGACCTCAATTCCATCCTCATTATAATCATCATCATCATTAGCAACTCCAGTACCAAATGTGTCATGGATCAATACATTCATATCATCATCTTCAAATGTGTTTTCTAGCACATGATCATCATCTTCCATGGGATTATGATCTTCTCCTTCAATACTCACACCTCCATGTTCCTTTGAGGTGCAGTGCTTCATATTATGTACTACCCTGGGGAGATTGACCTATACAAAAATGATGATAATCAAACCCCCATTCCATGGTTCATATGTATATTAATTGTGAAAACAATATAACAAACAACTTACCAATGGATGGTGATCAAACCCCCCTTTAGTGTGACCATTCTCCCTACAATGTATCTTAGCTATTTTGATTTTGATTCTTCTTGTCTTTAAGTAGTTACAACTCTTGCAAGGACAATAACATTTTTCATCACCTTTTTTTTTTAAGTTGGACAACAATCTAGTGATTGTCTCCCTATTTTGATCAAATTCTTTTGTATTATTTGACATGATCCTTCTTCATGGGAATTGCTTATTCTTGTACCCTTATTGAGTTGGTTGTACTTATTGTTTATATCTGCACATATGGTTTTGAAAGAAAAATTTGGTGTAATTAATGTGTATACCTGCAAAAACATTGGATATGTTGTACTTAATGTTTATATTTTGACATATGGTTTTGAAAGAAAAATTTGGTGTAATTAATGTGTATATCTGCAAAAATGTTGGACATGTTGTACTTAATGTTTATATATGCACATATTATTTTGAAAGAAAAATTTGGTCTAATTAATGTGTATATCTGCAAAAATATTGGACGTGTTGTACTTAATGTTTATATCTATACATATGGTTTTGAAAGAAGAAAATGGTCTAATTAATGTGTATATCTAGAAAAATATTGGACATGTTGTACTTAATGGTTATATTTGCACATATGGTTTTGAAAGAAAAATTTGGTCACCTTGCTCAAATTCACTGTTATTCCTTTTCAACATCTCACCTTTGTATTTCATCCCTATTCATCACATTTCTCACCCAATGACCGACCCATCTCACCCCTATAAATATGCTTCATTTATATCTCCATCCACTACATCAACACAACTGATCCCATTATATTGATTACTTATTTGGACTATCTTTCTCCCATTGATAAGTTTTGATAGTGGTAGAGAATTAATTATCTTAGTTGTTGATGAGAACCAATTGACATTATTATCTAGCTTAGGGACATAACAAGATATGGGTGTAATGAAGGAAATGTCATAATTTGTGTTTCATTTATGCCTCTTCATTTTGATTTTGTTTAAGGGAAGCTTGTCAATGCTAATAGAAAAGAATAATGCATTTTCTAAGAGTTTACAATTGTTCAACAAAATCAATGTTTTATAAGAAAATGCACCTAAAGAACTGTTAGCTCAGAAACAAAAACATGGTGTTGATTTCCCTCATTAGGTCCAATGTAGACGTCATGCCAATGATCTCATACTTTACTGGCCTGCCTTATTAAAATATTGGGCATCCTACACAACTTTTGTACGATTTGCATTTTCAATTGCTTTATTAAGATATTCATGAAAAAGGAAAAAGACATGTATTTCCCTCATTAGGTTCAACGTAGATGCCATGACAATGATCTCATATTTCACTAGCCTGACATATTAAAATATTTGGCATCCTAGACAACTTTTGTATGCTTTGTATCTTTAATTTCTTTAGTAAATGTAATGAACCCAAATTGGGGGTCCATTGCTTATTTCTGACTTGATCTCTTATTTGTATCCTTTTTATTATATTTTCTCCGATTTGTATAGATTTCATTCTCTTTTTTCAATCCGAATAAAATTTTATAATATTTTATATATGATATCCCTCTTGATATTTGATATTATATGTGTGTGTGTGTGTGTGTGTGTGTGTACATTTCAAATAGTCATGTTCTTTCATTAATATTAATCATATTAATGATAATATAATTAATTATATATTTACTTAGTTAAATTAATTAATATCATTATGTATACTATTGTAATTACTATATTATAACATATATTATTTTAATAATATATCAATTATATCGATTATTATATTATAATACTTATTAATTATTTAATTTATATGTTAAAGTGGGGACATTACAATCCTCCCCTCTCAAATTTGCTTGCCCTCAGGCAAAATCTGTTATACACAAGCTTTGCCATAGATACAAACATATTTGCTTATGAAAGGCTTAGAAGGTTTATAACACATACATCTTTAATGAATGAAAACACGAAGTAGACACGATGCAGACAGATGAAGACATGAAGCATACACGATGTAGTCACATCATACATAACCTTAATTAGATCCTAAAATTAACAATGCGCAATGACTATACTTCTCCATTAGGCTTATGAACCCTGCAACCACAAAATAAGCATCAGTACATGCATATAAATATATATAAACTTCAAAGAAATTTGAATAATAATTAGTTAATCCAAGCCAATTCCATACTAAGCCCAAGAGCGGAACTTTGGCCCCCTTGGTCCCGGTGGCAAGTTTTTGGCATCCACACGAGGTGGTCTACTTAGTGGATTGCTTGTTTGGCTAGAAAGATTCTTGTGAAAAAGGAGCCATTACTATCTTTCCCTTAACTAGCACTATAATAAGGTGTTCTCTCCTGATTGCAGACTCTATAGGAAAGTGGTAGGGTTTCCCTTTCTTATTTACATAATCTTTTGGAAGGAATATTTCTCTCTCTCCTTATTATGATCATCATAAGATGGTAGATTTACGGTGCAGAGGGTGCGTGAAACAAGCTCCAAGCGTATTCGACAACTGCTCAAAATTACTCCGCCTCTCCCTCCACCAACTCCCTATCTTAGGATATCATAATGTGGATGAGAAGATGAGTATTAAATTTAATTTACTTAGTTCATTTGAAAGATTTCTTCTTATAGTACACAAACAACTTTCTCTCTCCTTATTACGATCATCTTGATGGTAGAATGACGGTGTATAGGGCACGTGAAACAAGCTCCAAGCGTATCCGACAAGTGCTCGAAATTACTCCACCTTTCCCTCCACCAACTCCCTATCTAAGATTACGTAATTTTGGACAAGAGATAGACTCTTTGTACTATAATTGAAATGTATTCTAATTACTATGTTTTCCTTAAATCAACATTTATTTATATTTCATTTTTTTTTTTCATTTTTCATATATATATATATATATATATATATATATATATATATAATATATATTTTCATTTATATTTCATTTTCATATATTCTTTTTATTTTGTAACTAGAATCATTGATAGATTATTCAGTATTCTTCACAATAAAAAATATGTCAATAATAAAAAGACACTAACAATCATCTCTTAATAAAACATATGAAGAAGATATAAACTTACCTCATTACCATACCTTATTACCGTTATGTGTTATAGATATATCAATGTCTAATTATAAGAGGTGCAAGAAACTGGAATTATTTACTGATACTATAGCCTCTATATACTATTGCCAATTACTAGTTGTATAGGCTGGTTGGGCTGATAGTGTATTTAGGAAGAGAGCATATAGGCAGTTTAGGCTAACGATACTCTTTATTGCCTTCTATCTTATATGCTTATTTTCCTTCCCTTTTATCTCCTTTTGATCATTTTGATAATATTCTATTTTTTGATGATTTCTGGTAAGACAAATACATGTCATTACAATCCACAAGCTTTTGAGTCCATCAACTGAGTATTAATAGGGGCTCTCAGCATTTAGTTGCTATTCAGACCAGAGATATGTATCTCCATCGAGTTTTGCTGGTTAACATGATATTGTTCTTCGATGCACACACATATTTGTAGTTAGTGCTAACAGTTTCCCTGTCACCACCATATCACATCAAACATAGTATGTTTAAACAGATTTTTGGACATTCTTTAAAATGAATCGACACCATTAAATCATGCAACTAACTTTCAATTAGGTAGACCCTTCACTGCATTCAAACCATTAAATCTAACTACCTAATATCGTTTGTGTCATCAGCTTGCAACGCTTACAGGTTGAATGAAATAAAAGTTTTTATTCTTAAATTTGCTAGAGACGATTCACAACATTATCAAAACTATTTTATTAATCATAGCCTGCTTTAGTTTTGCCATCAATTTACAGCCTAAAAAATATTAAACATTAATGTATTCAAAATTTGTCCTCATCGGATGTAAGTCACCATGTGCCTGCCATGCTCCTCTGTTTTGTCTCTTCCTGTGACCACGATAATTGACAAAGTGCATCCATGTTCATTTAGTATTGCTTTGATATAGACATTAAATAATCAATATGTTGTTGCAAAAGATTAGTTTATGGTTACTACTGCTATTTCCATGCCAAGAAATAACCTTATCAGGCTGTCAGATAAATGCACATGCAGGTAACACAATGAAGTTTAAAATTTGTCTATTCCTATCAAGCACATTAGATGACGACTAAATTGACTTGTATCAATCTCAACAATCCTGCTGCATATAAATTAGTTCCTATGAGTGTATCACAATTCTTTACATCTTTCAACTCATTGCATGATCACTATTTAAAGTAAAGCAAGTTCAAAGTCTAGAATCTATAGGCATCATAGACTAAACGTCTTCATGTATTAATAGGCTGGCAGGATGCTAGCTCTGATACCATTTGTAATGAACCCAAATTGGGGGTCCATTGCTTATTTCCGACTTGATCTCTTATTTGTATCCTTTTTATTATATTTTCTCCGATTTGTATAGATTTCATTCTCTTTTTTCAATCCGAATAAAATTTTATAATATTTTATATATGATATCCCTCTTGATATTTGATTGATATATATATATATATATATATATATATATCTATATCTATATGTACATTTCAAATAGTCATGTCCTTTCATTAATATTAATCATATTAATGATAATATAATTAATTATATATTTACTTAGTTAAATTAATTAATATCATTATGTATACTATTGTAATTACTATATTATAACATATATTATTTTAATAATATATCAATTATATAGATTATTATATTATAATACTTATTAATTATTTAATTTATATGTTAAAGTGGGGACATTACAGTAAAACATTCATTAAAAAGTCCAATTAAATCCACTTGTGTACGTGGCACAAGAATCTTGTCTCTCCTCTCATTGAAACCATAAGACCTAAGATCTACAATACAATATATAATATATGCAATCTTCATGGGTATGGAAAAAATAAATCAGTTAGGGTTTCTATTTTATACAGCCTTTGTATTGGAAGATCTAGATAAATCAATTCCTTCAAGTGGGTTTTTTTAATGCTTCAATTGGTTTTCTTGGGTTTGAATCCAAAACATGTACAATATGTAAGACATATGATTCATACTTGGGATTGTATCCTAAGGCAGTGGAGCTAACAAATACATTTGTCTATATATATTTGAGGTTGTTGCATTCTGTCGCCATTTGACATGGTTTGTCCAATACCAACAAGAAGGATAACCAAACTAGGTTAATGTCTATCCAAATCATTCAACTTTACTGGCAATTAAACTTGAAAGTTAGAATGTGAGCATCAAAGATTCCCATATGTTCAAAACTCAAACAAAATGGATGTTGGTAGTTTTGTACTAACAAAAATGAGCGGTTCAATTCCATTCACACAAATCTTGTTGGTTAAAAATGGATATAGGTATTTTTATCCAATTAACATTCTCACAACCTTTTTAATTGATTTTGTTGTCTTAAAACTTGTTTGCCTCTCTTTGTTGATTTTCCTTGAATATGATTAAAGAATAACACCCCATGCATATAAATGTACAATCATATACCACTAAATGATGTCTTGTGTTTATAAAGAGTTGCATTACATATGTTATATCTGCCATCATAGAAAATCAATTGGAATGGGCACTCGCATGTATTCTAATGCATATATTGCCTTATATGCACAATTGGTCAATGTTGTACCTTATATAAGATAAAGTTTTATAGGTACAATTACTCAATCTTGTACTACACTAGATAAGATGTTCTCTATTATGCATAATGTTCAGCTTTTCCATTTCTTATAAGAGTGTTTCAAGGTGGGAACCACTTCGACATTCTTTGAAATTTTCAGAGGTAATGTCATTGTGGCAGAGGCTTCTGCAAGGGAATGTGCCTTGTGATTATGGCATTTAGATAGAAGCAAAACTTTCTCCTTCAACTCCTTACACTCAACTCTTTACTAAAGTTATTCTTCCAACAATAAGAATAGTTGCTACAAATTCCTAGGAGCCAAGAGACCTTGAACCTATGCTACATTTTCTGGAGACATGGGAGAAGTTACTATAGGCTTCAATACTTGATAACATTCTAGATCATATAGTGATGTTCAAATTAACAACAATAGTAGATACTTGGGATCCTCGCAAGGAGACTGTACCAATGCATGCATGGCTACATCCTTGGCTTCCATTGTTGAGATAGTGTATGGAGCCTTTATATCCAACCATTCATTATAAGTTGGGGAATGTGCTTCATGCCTGACATGCAAGTGATGCATCTGCATATGCAATTTTATCACCTTGGAAAACTACATTTGATCCTGATAGCTGGGAACAACTGATTGTTCATTTTATTGTACCCAATCTAATCACAGTTCCACAAGAATTTGTAATCAACCCAACTAATCAGCAACTAGAACAATTTAACTGGGTTATGGCTTATTTCTTTCTAAAATATTTGCTATGATATGTTTTTGTAAAATTTCTTGTGAACTCTGCCCATTTTTCCTAGTTTGCATTGTTTTTGTGTAAGATCTTGAGTTAAGTCACTTAGCATAGGTTGAGTGAGTTTTATTATTTTATTATTTGGATTCTAGAATATGTATGCAACTAGATCAATTTTTCTATTATGCTAATGTGTAATAAGCACCTTAAAAAGATCTCTCTGTATATATAAAGAGAAACCCTCAAACAACTAAGTGGAAAGAACCCCTTCAATACTTGTTTTAATCTATCAATCGCAGTTCCATAACGATAACACTTCTTCTATACACTATGGATGTATCATATGGTTATGCTTTTGTTAATATTTCCAATTTCACTTATTGTATATATTTTGGAAGTATCATATGGTTACTTTTTTCTTTATAAAATAATACAATCAATTTCTCTGTAAAATTGATTCTCTATTTACATACCATGTTTTTCAATTATTTGACTATTATAATAATTAGATTTAAATTCCTATCTTTTGTTCTCAAACAAGAAGAATTATCTTTTCACTACATACATTAATTTTTAAAAAGAAAAAGAAAAGTTGATCTTGACTGAACTGATAAGGAAAAAAACACGCATAGGGCAATAGTGGTGTTATGTAGAGTGACTAAAATGACTTGTGGGGGCCTCATTAAAAGTTTCCATATATAATCTACATGCATAAAATTGTTCATCTTTTTCAAGAGAAGTTGTCTACCAATATTAGGTTTTTTTTGAGAATTTTAGTATTAAGAATACAGATGTATATTTTTTACAAATAAATGGTGTTATAATCCAATCTATGATGCATATAGAGCATTTAATTACTTTACATCTTAGAAAGGCATCAAACAAAAGTCAGGCTTATATAACAATTGTATTGTAGCATACAAGAAGCTTGTTAGCAAATGTAAACTCCATTATCTTATTAGTAACCTTCTACCCTAACTCTGAAGGAATTTAAACTCTTTAGGTAGCAAGTATTGGAAACGTGGATTCTCTAGTTGATGAAAGTTTTCAATCCAGAGAAAGAAATTGACGAATCTATTACAAACCTTGATAATCATTACACAATAGTTTTTATTTGAGCGAAATGCAAATGAAGTGAAATGTGAAGACCTAAAATAAATGGATGTTATATTGGAAATAACAATGACTGTAGAGAACAGGTGATCATTCACCAATAAAAATAACCTTGTTATGGGCTCCTAACATATTGCTCATGATCAAAGGTGGGTGGCCAAATTATTTTTGCAAATGGTACAATCTTTGTTGTCGTAAAACTAGGGAAGTTGTTGGTTTACACCATTTTTTCCACATTGCATTCCTTGCATTTCTTGCCTTAAGTTCCTTGGTTGTTCAAGATGTATCCATGTATATGATTGGTAGAGATCATGTAGAACTATTTGGCTTGAATTTAGAGGAGCTTAAAAACCCATGGTTTCTAATATGAAGATCTCTGGATGTTCAGTTATCAAGCAAACACATGGTTGTAGTAGGATGTCATATGCATGGAAGCACTAGTAATGTGCTAAATAGCTAGTCTTACACTTGATCAACCCTCATAGAGTTTACTTTCACATGTTTAATCATAAAGATCCCAAAAAAGGAGCCCTATTTTTCAATAGTAGAATGTCTCAAATAATTTTTAGCTAATGAATTGAAGATTGTAAGATGTCCATAAATGGAACTTGTTAAGTATGCTTTAAAAACTTTCAAGAAACTGCATTTCATAGGTATGAAGTATTATTTTATATTTACAAATTGATTTCTAATACATTTTAACAGTTTCATAGGGAATTGATATTATGATAATCTAGACCAAGACATAATCTTTTGTATAGGGAGATTGCAGAGCAAGGGCATGAAGATCACAAGATAATAGCATGATAATGAAATCATAGAGCAAGGGTATGACACGAAAATAAAATGCAAATAAAGGGCACAACTAGGCAACCAAATCGTAGATCTCCACACTCTTTCGCTCTATACCCTTGTTTAGATCTCTTTGTGTGTAGCACTATCCATAATTGATCAAATGTGAATGATTAATGTTGTGTTTCTTTTTTTTTTGTTTATAATCATGCTAACATCACAATTATGGCACCAACGTCGATATTATGATAACATTGGGGACAATCACTAAAAAAAAATGAAAATCAACCACAAATTACACTGCCATCGTAAATTGTCATCACAATTTGACCCCAAATGTTGTATGATATATATATATGTGTGTGTGTGTGTGTGTGTATACACAGATATATATGTATATATATATATACATGTATATATATATATATATATCTATATATATGTGTATATATACACACACATATACATATATATGTGTATATATATATATATATGTATATGTATATATATAGATATGTATATGTATATATAGATATGTGTATATGTGCATCTGTATAATTGATCAAATGTGAATGATTAATGTTGTGTTTCTTTTTTTTTTGGTTTATAATCATGCTGACATCACAATTATGGTGCCAACGTTGATATTATGATAACACTGGGGACAATCACTAAAAAAAAATGAAAATCAACTACAAATTGCACTGCCATCGTAAATTGTCATCACAATTTGACCCCAAATGTATATGTATATGTATATATATGTATATGTATATGTATATATATGTATATGTATATGTAAATGTATATATATAGATATGTGTATGTGTGTGTGTGTGTGTGTGTGTGTGTGTGTGTGTGTGTGTGTGTGTGTGTACACATATATACTTTCTTTTTTATATAAATATTTTGCACAATACACAAGGGGAATATATTAGCATATACAGGATTAATAGGAAGAATATTTTTTGGTACTTTGGGTGACAATGTTTTTGCCATCAATGCTAAAGAGGGAGATTATTGGACATCAGAGATATGTTTTGTTTATGTCAAATAGGATAGGAACCTATAAGTAAACAATTCTATACAATCGAAATATAGAGGACACTATCAAAAAGAAGGTGGAGTTATGAGATAATGAGAGGAGTGATCAGAATAAGGAAGCCAACTATTGAAAGCTTGACAACTATGAAATTAAAATAAATTGTATGACAACCAAAGATAGGAATAAGGGAAACACTTTATGAAATGATCGAGACTAAGGAACCCTAAGATCAAAGGTCAGAATTGCATGCATCAAAGAATGATAAACATATGAAAGGATAAAAGAGATTAAGAAGTAGATCAACAAGTGAGATGAAATTCATGAGTAGTTACAAAGGGCTAATCAAGTAGCTAAGATTAAATAGTGAAACATAGGAGAATTGTAGATAATCTTTGGAGGAAAGCACAAAAAGGTCAACTATCTTGTGAGGAATCCTAACAAGTTTCCACAAGGTACTATAAAATCCCTTAACCATGTACTCTCTAACTACTTTGTTGAGTTTAATGTATGAAATTTAGTAAATCCTTTAATAGGGTGAATATCATATAGGAAGGATTAAATATATTAATAAATTAGTCCTAATAAGAGTTTGATTCATTTAATAGTGTATTAGTCACTCCTTATTGGGTGAGTCACTTAGAAGGTGACACTGTGTAAGCCTTGACCAACACACTCTTTTAGTTGTAGTGAAGAGTTGTGGGTACCATCTTCACCATAGTCTTTCCCTCTAACCAAGGGTTTCTACGAGACCACAAATCTATGTGTAATAGGTGTGTGGATCACTTTATGAATTGTTATTTATTTTATATTCTAGTTACAACATATTGGTAATATAGTGAGTACTATCGTTGAATTGTGAATTAAATGATATGTTTATATTTAAAAGTCTAAATTGTTGTAAATCTGCTAGCACTGATTCACCCCCCCAGTACCTATCCTTTCCAATTATAACTATCTACTTAACTCTTGAATAATTATTAACGAGGATTTACATTTCTTTGATGTGTTTCTTACATTGAATCCCTTTGCAACCTTTAAAAAATATTATTTATTGCTTATATTTTCTAAGATTTTTGGGAAATGATATTCATCAAGGAGAATTCCAATATTAATCCATTTATGTAGGAAAGATGGTTTATATGTTTTAGGGTTGAAATCTGACATCCAATCAAAGCACTTGAAAAATAACAACTCTTAAAAAATCTAATTTTGCCAAACATATTTCCCTTTTTGACTCCTTTGTTTTTGTATTCTAATAACAAAATTATTTCAAAGCTCAATGATACTTACTTGATTGGGGAAGCGAATCTTCCACCATTCCATTTGGTTTTGGATAGATTGATTTTTACAAGTCCAAACTACCAGAATTCCATTCTCATTGTAATATTCCCATTATAATTTCATAATCTCTATTTTGATTTCCATGATTTTCCCTCTTTTTTCTCTCCTTTGTTGATGGGATTTATCTTACTATTATTCTAGGAAAATGTGTTTTGGTATTCCTTAGATCCATTATTGAGAAACTATTTCCCCTCATTGCTTGTCTAGGCATTTTATTTTCATCACAAACCTACCTCTTTGTAATCCATCTTTTATTTTTTGTGAAGGGTTATATACAATATTTCCAAGCCATCAATTTGATCTTTGGTTAAACCTACATTTTTTATTAAATATCCCTAGATCTCTTCTTGACCATGATGTATAAACTGTTCCATTTTGATTAATCCCTGATTAATTACTTTTCTTTGCCATTGATATTTGGTGTAGGAACACCTAGGATAGGTCATCAGGAAGCAATAAGATAGCAATAAGAGTCTTGATAAGACCTAGGAGGAATAAAGAGGTCCTTGGTATAAGGTTCCTCATGCATGTGAAGCACCAATGTAGTACATGATAGGCAACTAGTTGTAATGTTGCATTGTTGTCAATTATTGTCAATTAGGGGCAAACATGCAAATAGTTGATTTAGAGGGCTAAATAAGCATATAAGGGTAGTTAGTCATATAAATGGCATAAACATGGCATAAATGCCTTCCATGATCTACTTGGAGTCATAATGTATAGTCCTAACAAGTCTAAGGTGTAAAAATTGTCAATTTTGCAAAAATTGTCCTAAGAAGTCTAAGGTGTAAAAATGCAAAAAATGTCAATTTTACAAAAATTGCACATTGACAATTTTGCAGCAATTGCAATTTTTCTTGTAAAAGTTGCAAATATGGTTAGAAGTCACAAGGTGGTTACCAACAAGAAAGAGTTGGTTCAATTAGGTGGGAAATGATTTTTAAAGCCCTCCAAGTCACTATTGTATGGTTGGAAGTTTTCAAGTTGTACGGATGCGTACAACAGAAAAGGAAATCAATGACAGTTTGAATGAAAGATTGAGATTTTGATTGACATTAGATTGAATCGGTTCTTTTGCATTGGAATATAGTTTCTTCATTCTTTTTACTTGTGGAATATAGTTTCTTCATTGTTTTTACTTGTTTCTTGTTTTGATTAGAAGTTCCTAGCAATCAGTTTGTATCCACACTAAAAGTTTTAGAAAACTGCCAGTTTGCTAGCCAGTACTGAGGCACACTCCATGAAACCTTGAGAAATTTTAGTAGAAACCTTGTATATTGTGTAAGAGGAAGGATGGAGAAAGGAGAGAAGGCCAAGCCATTTCCTTGGAAGCCCTAGGCAAGATAGAGTTGTGCTCGGCTAGAAATTGAGCCAAAGAAACCAAATTTCTTGCAAGGGTAAAGAATTTTGTATAGGATGGGTGTTATGGAAGGATAGGACAATGAATGAAGACTCTATGGATGCAAGGAGATGTGTAGTAGATCCCTATAGAAGGAGCAAGAGTAGATTTTCTATTGACTAGTCTAGTTTGTTGATAAACACTAGAAAACCCTCAAAATAGGGTTAGGGGATTTGGTGGATCTTGGGAACCTGAGACCTCAAGAATCTTGAGGGCCTTTGAAAGGGGTATCTCAATCTACAATTTTTTTGGGACCTTCTTAAGGAAATATTTGCACAAATCCAAATTTAGTCCACTAGGAGGGTTAATTGGGGGCTATTAGGCCTAATAGGAATTTTTCATTGGTTTTAAGAGAACGTATAGCAAGATTACGTGTGGATTGTGAAAGATGGATGGAAAGGAGTCCAAGACACACTTGGAAGAGCCTCCAACCCTTACAAGATTAGATAAGTCAATAAGGAGGCCCAAAAAGGAATTTCAAGCAAGAAAGCAAGCTTGAATGGTAGGTTAGATTAAGGGGAAGTGGTCTCTAATTGTTTAGGGAATAACCTTGTGTAAGTAGGGGATATCAAGGATTGCATATCAGTTATCTACACCACCCTAGGTGTAAGGATTAAACTTTAGACAAAAATAACAATTACATGCAAATATAAACCATATCAGAAAATAATAGATCACACAAAAAAGAACACAAGACACCAAGATTTAACATGGTTCACCCAATCCCTAGGCTACACCCACTAAACAACATGTCCAATATTATTATGATTTAGTGATTACAACCTTGTTACAATCTATAATCCCTTTCAGCTCAATACTATCACAGGAACCAATTTTTGCATCACCCACAATGAAACAATCCCTAACCCTAAGCCCTTTTATATAAGAATTTTTACTACTTTAGGGTTATAATTAATAATTACACATCAGAAACCTAAAGAATTTATGAAGTATGTACAATACTTCCCTGATCAGTCACCACAAACTAACAATCTCCCACTTGGGGACTGATTAGACTCCACACTAGACAACAATCTCCCACTTGGAGACTGATCCTATAGCAATACTGCTACCGCATGGGGCTCCCACTAGATCAAACCACCTAGGACTTTGTTGTTCTTTTATTCCTATTTGGTTAAGAAGACAAACCGAAGTTGAAGAGGAATTCAACTTCTCCCTTGTCACTGCCTTTGTAAACATATCCACACGATTTCCATTTGTATGTATCTTATCTAGCTTTAACTGTCCATCATCCAAAATGAATTGAATGAAATGGTACCGCAACTGTATGTGTTTTGTCTTTGAATGCAGAGCCAAATTCTTTGCAAGATGAATGGCACTCTGACTATCTGTAAACAAATAATTATCCTTCTAAGGGTGTTCCAATTCTTCCAAGAAGAATTAAATCCATATCATCTCCTTAGCTGCCTCTGTAGTAGCAACATACTCTACCTCTATAGTGGATAAAGCATTAACCTTTTGTAACCTAGAAACCCAGCTCACTGCTGCCCACCAACAGTAAATACATAACCTATAGTACTCTGCCTAGTATCAATATCCCCTGCCAAATCTGAGTCAACATAGCTCTGTAAATCAGTAGTAGAGCCCCCAAAGTGTAAACATTTACTAGATGTTCCTCTCAAATATCTAAGAATCCATTTGACTACATTCCAATGCTCAATTCTTGGATGAGCATGTGCAATATCTAGCCTTGTACACACCATATCATATATCAAGCTTCCTACAACTGAAGCATAGGGCACCTTAGACATCTTATCCTCCTCTTCTTGTATCTTTGGATACATCTCCTTAGTCAACTTCAAATGACCAAGTAAAGGTGTGCCGATAGCTTTAGCATTCTTCATATAGAAACATTGCAACGCTTTCTTAACATAATCAGTTTGAGATAGCATCAATTTTCTATTCTTCCTATCTCTATAAATCTTCATACCAAGGATTTTTTTTGCTGCCCCCAAATCCTTCATAGAAAATGCATGTGATAATTGGTGTTTCAACCCCTTAATATGATCCATGTTAGACCCAACTACAAGCATATCATCAACATATAAACATAAAATAACGTAACTATCATTATCCAACCTCTTAAAGTAAACACAATGATATGAATGCCACCTACTATATCCATGCTCATGCATAAAACTGTCAAATTTTAGATACCATTGTCGAGGTGCTTGCTTTAAGCCATATTAACTTTTCTTCAATTTGCACACTAAGTTCTCCTTACCCTTGATCTCAAATCCCTGTGGCTATGCCATATACATCTCTTCATCCAAATCACCATGAAGGAAGGTTGTTTTAACATCAAGTTGCTCCAAATGCAAATCTTCAATAGCCACAATACTTAAAATAGTGTGAATAGAAGTCATTTTAACAATAGGAGAGAATATCTCATCAACATCGATGCCTTTTTTTCCATGCAAATCCTTTTACAACTAACCTAGCTTTAAATCTTTTCTTACCTCCATCCTCTTCTTTTAACTTGTAAACCCACTTATTTTATAAAACCCTTTTACCTATAGCCAACTTGCATAAATCCCATGTCTTATTTTTAGCAAAGAGTCATTTTCTTCTTTCATTGTAGACTCCCATTGAATCTTAGTATCCACCTACACAACTTCATCATAACATTTAGGTTCACTAGCATTTGTTAGTAAAATAGAATACAAAGAGGGAGAAAATCTTTTCAAGAGTCTAATTAGCCTTGTTGACCATCTAACATTCACAAGTGTGTGTGGTATTTGTTGTTGCGATTGTTGTACATCATGAGGTATGACTGGAAGATCATCTTTTTGAGTATTATCCAACACTATAGAATCATCTTCTTTCTTCTCATGTTGCTGCAATAGATCTTTGTACAACACTTTCTCATTGAATATGACATCCCCGCTTCTTACAATTTTATGATTTTCAAAATCTCAAAGCCTATAACCAAATTCATTAATGCAATATCCAACATATACACATTTCTTTGACTTAGCTTCTAGCTTGGTTCTATTTTCAAAATCTATATGAACAAATGCTTCACAACCCAAGGTTCTAAGAAAAGAATAACTCACCTTCTTACCAGTCCATGCTTCCTCTGGAATACCACAACGCAAAGGAGTAAAGGGACCTCTATTAATCAAATATACAATAGTATTGATAGCCTTCACCCACATGTTTAAGGACAATCCAACATTCAACCTCATACTCCTTACATGCTCCATTATAGTCCTATTGATGCGTTCAAGCACTCTATTTTCCTGTGGAGTCCTTGGAACAATTTTCTATCTAAGAATACCATTAGTGGAGCAATAATCTTCAAATTTATGACTACAATACTCACCACCATTATCAGATCTAAGACATTTTAATTTCTTATCAGTCTCATTTTCAACCAAGCATTTCCATTTCTTAAAAGTTTGAAATACATTAGATTTTTGTCTAAGAAAATAAACTCGTACTTTTCTAGTTGCATCATCAATAAATGTAATATAATAATGAAAGCCACCAAGGGAAGATACTTGAGCCAGTCCCCATACATCTGTATGCACAAGCTCTAATTTCTCCCTTTTATTTTCCTTCATAGTCTTCACAAAACTCACTCTCTTTTGTTTTCCATACACACAACTTTCATAGAAATCCATATTAACACATTTTAGACCTAGTAAAGCTTTCTTTGAATGAAGTACTTTCATACCTTTCTCACTCATGTGCCCAAGTTTATTGTGCCACAACTTTGTTTCAGAATCTACAACAACTATTTGTTCTCCTTGATCAACTGCAACAACTATTCCTAAACATTCATTTCTCTCTGAAACAATTAAAGTATAAGGAACAATATGACCTGTATAAAGATATAAGGTGCCTACTTCCACACCTTTTGACACTACAAGGGAACCTTTTGAAACCTTCCAATTTTTATCATTAAAAGTAACTACGCAAACCTTATCACAAAGTTGCCTTGTTGAAATTAAATTCCTACTCAGCCTTGGAACATGTCTTACCTCATGTAGTAGCCAATGATTCTCATTCTACAACTTAATCTTAACTTTTCCCTTTCTAACAATCTAACAGGGTTCATTATCCCTTAAATAAATAAGTCCAAAATCCCCTTGGACACAATTAATGAAATAACCTCTATGAGGTGTAACATGAAATGAAGCACTAGAATCTAAAACACATGAATCATCAACACTTTCTAAACACAGAAGCAAAGCATCCTCTTCAGATTTTTTACTTACCACATTTGCCTCTTTGTCTCCATCTAGTTTATCTCTTTCATTTTTCTTTTGAGTCCAACAATCTTTCTTGTTATGCCCTATTTTACCACAGTACTAGTAGTCATTTGGTCCTCTCAATTGAGACCTCCTCCCCTTGGAATTTCTTCTTGATTTCCCATGATTTCTAAAATTACTTCCTCTCTCAGTCGTTCAGCCTCGGCTTTGTGTGTTCAAAGCACTTCTTGATGTAAATCCACTTAAAGTTTTCCTATGAGTTTTCTCACTCAAAATAACACCAATCACATCATCATATTTTAGGGTACTAGATCCAGAAACAAAATTACTCACAGCCATTACTAAGCCATTTTAGCTTTCATGCAAAGAACACAAAATCAAGAGAGCCCTAATTTCTTCACCAAAATTGATACCCACAGAAGATAACTGACTAGTAACAATATTAAACTCATGTAAATGATCCACAACAGATCCACCTTTTGTCATTTTTATATTAAATAAATGCTTCATGAGAAATACCTTGTTTGAAGTGAAGGGCTTTTCATACAATTTCTTTAGGGTTTTCATCAACTCTTTCATCATCTTTGCTTTTGTAATATTCAATGCCACCTGATGGTGCTAGGCATAATCGAATGCTTCCAAGTGCCTTTCTGTTTAAAAGATCCCAGTCGTCATTTGACATAGATCCTTGATTCTTGGTTTTTCCTTCTAACAGCTCCATAAGTCCTTCTAAAAAAGATAGTCCTCCATTTGTATTTTCCATAACTAAAAGTTCTACCCATTAAACTTGTCAACCCTTAGCTTACTCTTGTTTTCCATCTCTCCCACTCAATCGTGAGACTCCCACTCAACCATGAGATTTTTCTGTAGAGGATAACTGAAAAAAAATCTTGCTTTGATACCACTTGTTAGGATTAAACCTCAGATAGAAATAATTACATGCAAATATAAACCATAACAGAAAATAATAGATCACATATAGTAGAACACAAGACACCAAGATTTAATGTGGTTCACCCAATCCCTGGGCTACGTCCACCAAACAACAAGTCCAATATTATTACGATCTAGTGATTACAACTTGATTACAATTTGTAATCCCTTACAGCTTAATATTGCCGCAAGAACCAATTTTCACATCACCCACTGAAACAATCTCTAGCCCTAAGCCCTTTTATACAAGTATTTTTACTGCTTTAGGGTTATAATTAATACTTACATATCGGCCCAAATTCCTATTATAAGCTAGAGTTGTCATTGCACCAAAAGATCGACCTGTTAATGCTCGATACAACCCACTAGACTTATAGAACACACATGAGGTGGTTAAGCCATGTCAAAAATCTCGAGGGGAAGGCTGACAATTAGTCCAACAATTCACCCCTCAACGTTACCTGAGGGGATTCAAACCTATGACCAAGCTCTAATACCACTTGTTACAAGCTAGAGTTAGCGTTGCACCAAAAGATTGATCTGTTAATGCCCAATACAACCCACTAGACTTATAGAACACACATGAGGCGATTAAGCCGTGTCACAAATCTTGAAGGGGAAGGCTGGCGGTTAGTCCAACAAATCCCAATAAATAGGGCCCAATTTATTTTTTCTGGGGTGATGCCTCAAACCCCCCAAAAATTATGAAGTATGTACAATACTTCCCTGATTAGTCACCACAAACTAACACTAGGCTATTCCTATTAATGTCCTAGTAGAGTAAGTAATTTCACTAAGGGAAAATGTTTCTTCTTTGTTGCATATTTGATCCCCTTTAGAAATGTTTCTAAAGGATCTATTGAAGTTTAATGCATTATTATGCCATTGCATTCTTACAGAGACATTCTTTTGCTTCCTAGTAGGAATTGATGATGTCTTTTGCAACTTTCAATGACTCCTATTTCACAATATGTTTGGCTTCGTTCCCTAGGACAACCTGTTATTCCCCAATGTTTGAGTGTGAAGAGGAACATGCTTTGTTTGATAAGTATTTAATAATTCACATTTTTCGTAGGACGTATTTTGCTCATTTTAATAGATCTATGATGGTGTATCTTTCCTATAAATAAGTCCTATTTAACCCTTTATAAACTTTAATAAATAGAATATCATCATAGGTACTTTTTGTTGTTTCCTTACATTGCAAAAAACTTATAATGAAGGATCTTAAGGAATTTAGGAGGTTGGTTGGGACTAGGATGCAAGGATGACAATTATAAGAAATTGGATGAGAATGAGTTACATTAGACTAGGGATTGATTTATAAAAGTTCGGGGTAGATTAAGCTCAACCTTTGGATAATATGGTTATAATGGAAAAAATATAGAGGTGATTTCAAAAGTATATTATAATATAATTTATTTAGAATTTAGAAAATGTATGTGAGTTGATTAAATTTGGAATGGAGCTTTGAATTTGACTTCGATAAGAAGATGAGTGATGTACAATAAGACAATTTTCAAGCCCATTAAAAGAGGTATTAACTAAATAACCAGCTAACATGTAACTATATAAAAAGATTGAAACAATACTACGTGTTTTCCTTGGAATGATACTCATTTTTTTGTAAAGAAGAGAGCTCAATTGTGCCCATAAACAAAATGTATTGACTAAATAGGCAACTAAAATGTAAATAATAAAAAAATTTGAAAAAAAGTGTTCCCCTTGATAAGCAACCAAATTATGAACTATATTAAGCAGATTGCCAAAAAAAAAAAAAAAATGTCCCTTTAGATACACGTTTTAGTTTGTAAAGAGGAGGGCTCTGTTCTCCCCATTAAGCATACATAGGAGCCAACATTTCTTGGAGGGCTAAAATTCTTATTGTTCAGTTGAGAACTAACTCTCACCAACTTCGTTGTGAGACCGAACGTTGGAAGAGGCCAAAGGAGGCTTGGGAAGAAAGAATTTGCAGATTCTACAATTCTGGGAAAGTGGAAACTGAACAACACTTTATTTTAGAATGTGAAGCCTACAAGAGTAGTAGAGATAAATTTGCGGACACTATATGTGACAGTTCTTGGCATAACCTATTCAACGAAGAGTACATTGAGCAATTGGGTGGACTCATCATCATCTTACACAAGCAACGAACATTGTTACTTAAGTCTGCTTGAGTTGTCTTGCTGTCCCATAGGCTATTTTTAGCTTCGTGGACGTTAAAATTTTATCTATCTATCTATCTTTAGAGGTTTTGGCTAAAGAGCCAACTAAAACGTAAACTATAGAAAGAGGATTTTCTGAGGGGCACAATTATCTGAATCGTCTATGATGCCTCTCGCGCTTACGCCTTCGGCTCACTGGTATGATTTGAGTTAAATTCATCCTCCAAAGTCTTTATCGAACTCTCTTTTAAATTTTTTTAGTTCTTCTCTCAGAAAACAGCTCTATATTCGTTTTTATTGCAGGGCTTGTCAATGTCGGACCAGTATTTTTTCTTCCTTACCCAGCACGAAATTCTGCCTGGCGATATTCCCTGAATATCAGATAAATGGCACTTTCCCAAAACTCCGTAATAGACAAGTGGTTTTGGGAGCAGCAATTTCACGCAAGATTGAAATGCCATTGTTAGAGCCCGGAGACAGTCTGTTCAAGAGGCTATCGAGGATTGAAGACCCCAATCTGGACGCCATTTTAGTGCTGCAGCAGTGGGTCAACGAGGGCAGGAATGTTAGGATACAGGAACTGCGACATTACGTCAGGAAACTAAGAAAATTTCGCAGATATCGACAAGCTCTTCAGGTGGGTTCTGCAATGCTTAATTTTTTTTTTTTGAAAAGAAGTGCTTGGGTTATTGGATTTAGATTAAGTATTTAGGTATAGTAGTAGGCTAATACTAGATTGTTCTGTGTGCGCCAAAAACACCTCTGAAGAAAATGTAGAAAATTTCTGCAACAGTGATAGATTATTCATTATTGAAAACTACTTCTGAAACTATTTGGAATAGTCTGGTCTGTAGGACATACCAAAGTAGAAGTGAGTTGGATTGTCGCTTTGCTGTGCTATTAAGGGTGTGGTCTTATGAGGGGTTTAGGACTATTTTAAAGTGGGAGGTTCTATGAATTTTATAGTGGAATTCTATTTAGTTGATAGAAGCTGGTGGTCTCATGATTTTTTTATTTGATATAGTTAATTGATGTAATACAACAATAATTTCAACTAATGGGATCATGTTGGGGGACCCTCACTTCCGTGGTGATGTCACAACTTTTTGAGGCATTAACATGTAATGTTCCCATAATTAAATGAATAAATATGCTAGCCTATTCCTTTAATTTTTCCCCATAGGCTAGAGCATTAAAATAAAAGGGACCTGGGAATAATTAAATAAGAGGCCAAAAAACTAAAGTTCCAACAAATATCACTTCAATTATTCATTAGGGGCCACACCTTAAGTTCCTATTTTTCAGTCATGATTTGTGGGGTCACTCTTATGTTGCTTCCTTATCAAGGCAGGTTGAGTTTTTTAAGCAATTATTATTGGTTTCGTTTCAAAGTTCCAAAAATCTGGTTTCTTGGGTTACTGAAGTCTTTAAGAAGAAATTGTATAATGAGAAGTATTCATTCTTTACATCTTTGATATTTTATTTTCTCTGCTAGAAGTTGAGCTTCTCTACCTTTTAGGACACAACCCTTGGAAGTTCAAACTTGGATAAAACCCAAGCCAATCTTGGATAGATAGCATCCAATCTGATCACAGTAACAAGACCATTAAATTCAGTAACCCCATTCAGAAGGTAGAAGTGTTTCAGTTAAATACAGGGGCAAGTCAATCTAATTTTTCATGCTAAAGGTTAAAGCTTGACTCCTAGCAAAAAATACAACCTTCAAATAGACTTGTAGTTCCTAATTCCTGCCTTGGGATTCACATGCACAAACCGAAATCAAAGAGCTTTTCGGTTGCAGCTTCTCATGAGTTTGGAGCTGGTACTTCCAGAATTATATAGCAGCATATTATTTGTTCACCTCTTCCTAATCTAAGTCGCAAGTAAAGATAAGATTGTTCCCAATTTCTTACAAGTTGTTTGCATGTCTCAAATAATACATTTATCTGTGTTTCTTTTTTCAAAATTCCCATTAGATAAACTGTGTTTTGGTTTTGGTTTCCAATCTGATTCTAGAAAAATTAGTAGAAATAAAATAGCAAGGATATTTCATAACACCTTTTGTAGATTTGTCTCAACTTTCCAATTAATCTCCTTTGTCCCTTTGTATGTGCATGAACCAACACTTCTGATCACCAATGCTTGGGCTGGATTTCGATGTGGTATTTGATCATCTATCAACCTTGCACCTGGTAGGGATATCCATGTGTTTGTTGCTAACTCCAACTCAACCTTCTTACTCAATTGTCCTCTCCACTTCAACCCCCTTTCACCCTCCATGCCTGACCACCTCAACCACTACCGCCTCCACCCCTATACTCCTTGTGCATTTTCTCTTTGTAGCTCCCCGTATTCCAATTGGACTCAAACTCCAACTTTATATCTTCTTATAATAACTCCATCACTTCAACCATTGGTCACCATCCCCATTCAATCTTTGTCCACCAGTCACCACCAATCCTCCTGCCACCTCAGCGCCCTCTCACCCTTGTACACTTGTCATTCCTTGGTGGTCTTCCACACAACATTCAATCTTTTTCCTTAGTCACCAAGCCTCATTCCACCTTAGCTCCTTGTCACCTTTGTACATTTGTTGCCCCTTTGTGGTCTTCCATACGCTATCTGCCCTACCAATCCTCCATTGTTCAACCACCATTGCACTTGCTACCTTGTGTGTGGGAAATCTCTATCTCGCTCTTGTACTCCCCACTGCATGCATACCAACCTCCTTGTGATTCGAACCTTGGATGCCCCTTTTAATAGGTTTGCAACAACCATTGCGCTATGGTCTCATGCTCATAAGAACTGAAATTTTTGTATTGTTGGCAAATGACAAAAAAAAGCTTCAGCTTGTGTGCTGATTTCTAGCCCCCCACTTTTTCCACCTGCTCAAAAATATGGCCCTAACAAGTAGGGGCTTCTACTTTTGAGGAAAAGCATTTAATTAATCCTCATGGAGCCATACCTTAAAGCATACTTGATACTGTTGATGTTTCAAAACTTTTATCTTCTTTTTATCCTTCCACACCCTTCGATATTATCAACCTCTTGACAAGTAATCATTTCCTTTTTTTTTTGGTTTGTAATGCATGACTAACACCTAAAAAGGCCATTCTATTACTTGCAAACACAAAGAATAGAGAAGGAAGACTTGAGAGAAGAGTATTGGGGTTTTTGAGCTCAAGGGCAGGATGATTTATACAAATGTAACATTTAAGTATAAATTTTATTTCTTATGCGTTAAGTAATATTTGTATAAATACTTTCAGGATGTTTAAGATAGGTTTCAGCTTTATAGGAGTCAAAGTGTAGATTCTAGATTTTGAGGGTTTTCAAAAAATTCTAGGCTTAGCCAAAATTTCAGGATTCAACACGCCTTCAACAATGTTATCTCCCACAACTTGGCTTAGCTATTTTAGGTCAAATTGAAGCTAGAAGTTGATGATCCTGTCTTTAACAATGAAGACTTGGAGTTGGTTGATCAGGTGGATCGAGAGGTAGAGGTAGTGGCGATAGCAGTGGAGTAGGCTAGAGCACGAGGAGACCCTGGCCAGGACCTTGAATTCGAGAGTGATGGATCCAACTCGGATTATGAGGATGATCATGATGAGCATGTCACTAAGGTTCAACTTCACAAGCAGGGAGAGAGGATGGCTCTAGAGTCTTCCATGACCTATCTTAGGGGGACTTGTAGGACATAGGCTACTATGTGCCTTTATTTTGATATAAATGTTTAAACTTTTGATTCCATGGATTGCATATTCTATGACTATTGTAGACATTTGACAATTACACTATATTTCTATTTTGTTATTCAGTTTAAGTAATTTCTTTCAAAAATTCACATTTATACTTAAGCGATCTATTAAAAGTTGTGTATGTGTGCAAAGTAGCTTCTGTTTATCTCAATTATTGTGTATTTCATGTTAATTGGCTAAATGATGCATGAAAAAACTTAAAATCCTTAAAAATCTTTGAATTTCATGAGTTTTTTAATTTGCCGAGTCCTTGTCGAGTCCAACCATCAACTTTTAGTCCGAGACCGATTTGGGCTTGCCGAGTCGGAGCTAAGTCTGAGGCTGGTCGTGTTGGCCCGTTTGTAATCCTTCAGGAAACTTTTCGGAGCCCATTTATAGTAGTGGGCATGGTGAATTTGATGTTTTCTTGTATTTGCGAATTCTAGTTCAAGTTCAACACTGTTGCAGTTTCAGAGGTGCAAGATCTTCCCTATTCTATATTTGCAGTTTTGGTGGGAGAAATTCCTCACCTGGTATGTTGTTAGAGATATCGCTTCAGATATTTCACTTTGTTCTTCATTGTTAGATCTATCTCTATTGGGTGGAAATATAATTATGAATATCTAGTTCTTGGCCATTCAATGTTCTTGGTGTATACCCTTTGTTAACGATTCATTCTTGTATTTGCAATAATCTTATGACAGAGGAATTATCTATGATTGGATCCTTCAATGGAAGTAGCATTGTTGTACGAAGTTTTTGGAACTTGGCCGAGTACTTTGCCCTCAAGTATTTTTCCTAAGGTGTTTCCTTCCAATACTTTCTTTAGGCACTTCTTTGGGGACTTTGCCCTCGGGTACCTTTCCCTCATGTGCTTCTCTTAGGTACTTGCCCTCAAGTACTTCTATCAAGTACATTTCCCTTGGGTATTTCGCCCTTGAGTATTTTGCTTAGGAACTTCCCTTGGGTACTTCCCTCAAGTACTTTGACCTCGGGTATTTGCCCTTGGGTAGGTACCTTGGGTATTTTTTCCTTAGGTACTTTCCTTGGGTACTTTGCCCTCGTGTATTTGCCCTTGGGTACTTCCCTTGGGGGTTTCCCTCAATTAATTTCCTCAGGTGTTTGTTTCCGATACTACCCTTGGGTACTTTGCCCTTGGGTACATTACAATGGTATGTGGCATGAGGTGGAAATTCGAGTACTGTGTGGTTGGGTACATTACAATGGAATTAGGGCCAAACTCCTGCTAGCTCGTGGAACACTTAAAAAATGGACTTGATTGAATCTGTGATGATCTCCGATTAACTATGAACGTACTACTAAGTTATCATCTTTCCATTATCCTAAATGACATTTGTTAATTAACACCTATACAAATATTAGAGCAATTATTAGTCAAATATCAAAATATTTAAAAAATCAAATGAGGCCAATTGATATCTAATATTAGGATATTTATTTTTAACCAAATAATAATGACTATCATTTAGTAATTTATTTATTGTCAATCAAAATAATATTAAATAGATATCTTTTTTTTGATCGGTAGCCGCTTTTGACTAGAGCTTTGAACCACTGGGGTCACGCTTGGGGAACCCCATCCCCTTGGTAATTCATTCATATTCATTTTATTCATTAACGCTTCCTTAATATAGACCGCACAAACAACAATTCCTCAAGAGTATCCAACTCAGGATTCATACCTACTAAGTGACCAATCAAAGTTCAACAACCCGTATCATACTATCTCCTTATTCCTCCATTACATCTCCTTTTTCCTCCAATAGATCACCTTATCTCTCTAACTCCCTATCATTCCACAGCCTTATCTCTAACTCCTTATAACTCCCAAACTTCTCATCACTCCAAATCACACCTTTTGACTCTTTTATCATGAGTTGAGGACCATGAATAGGAACCCAACAAGGCACGAGAGAGACTGTTGAATGAAGCTCGAGGGGCCAAGGAACTTCGACAACACCATGGCATTTGGCAGGCCCGTTCAATGGCTGGTGCAGAACCATCTGACATGCTACAACAAAGGAACAATGACTATGGGCAGTGGGGAAAGAAATTGGTGAGGAAGGCTTAAGCATTGGTGGGGGAAGCAGTCTAGTCATCAGCTCCCAAATGATGGGAACAAACATACCAAGTACGGGCAAGGACATCCATCAATAGGGGCAAGAATTGAACACATCACCCATATCAACATGGGCTTGCAACTTCACTGTTGCACTATGGGTGGACCCATTAATTAAATAATGATTAATTGTCATTATAGATCCATTATTAAATAACTCATAAATACTAACCTAAAATATTTTTTTCATCAAAATAATAATAACATAATTGAGAAAAATAAACATTATTAGACATGATCAAATAACAACCAGCTTGGGAAGAGTCACAATCAATTACTGGTTGTGACCCTTTCAAAATTGGCTATCACCTACATAAATAGAAAAAAAAGACCAGAAGGGGGAAGAAGAAAAAACTGATCATCAAAAATCACATAAGATAAGCTAGATGGCGTACATACCAACGTGACACACCAAGATAGTTATAAGGGAGAAGAGTGGCATACCAAGATAGTTTATAAGGGAGAAGATTCATATAACTGACACAGCCTAAGTAACTTATTTCCATGCATGACAACATTCCCGTACCTGATGTACTTAGCAATCTCATAGTCCGCTCAATATTGACATATTCAATAGATGTGGTGAGAAACAAAAAAGCCTAACATAAAGGATATAAGAGAAGTCTAGTTAGCAAAGGACAAAAAAGTCAGTCCTCAGGCAGAGCAGAAAATCCTAAGATGTCATCCATGTATCGAGGAGAACAAAGTTGAGAATCAAAATACTCAAAAAAAGGTTGATAGTTAGAATGCGATCATTGAAGCATAAAGAAATTCATACATTATTCAATTGAATTAGAAACGTCATTTGCCATAGGCAACAAAGAAACCATCCAATTCATCTTTCTCAGATTTAAGAAGACTTCATAAGGAAGAGAGCACTCTTTATCATTTCTTTGGAATTAAGGCAAAGATTCAAATATCTCTGAAGGGCTTTACTAGGACATTCAACAGCGAGTGTTGAACAAAAGCAAGGCAAGGATTAAACATCTCTCAATTTCAATATGCTTAATGAAATTAATCAAATGCTGTTACGTCCCAAATTTTGCCCTAATTTTTAATTTGATCATAACTATTGGGTTAACAGATTATTTCTTTTCCTGATCATGTGAAACAAGTTAATTATATACGCTGTATCAACTGTGAACAAATTATTTCTTTCATGATCATGTGAAATGAGTTAGTTATTATAGACGTTGATGAAATAACCAATAACCTATAACTTTTGTTAGATGATTATTTGAATTATCAATCAATATATTTTTGAATTAATGTGTTGGTGAGAATATTGTTGCTTGGGTGATTGCAGGAGAAGATTGAAGAGAGGGGAAGCATTGCTAAACAAGATCATCGGAATGGGATGGTCGTTTGGTTTAGTCATCAGGATCGACAAGCATGACATAAGACTACCTTGGAAAGGATACAAAGATCTGACCATAGGTTGCATTATTGGGACCGCATGAGCTATTAGGAAAGCAATATAATAAAAATTTAAATAATCTAAATTAAAAATATAAAATTCATACCTTTGAAGATTTATTGGTATTTCTTATTTAATCATTATTATAAACTCTTAAATACGAACAGATGTATATAAAAATGAAGTGACACCAATAAATTATAATTTTATAATCCAATGATGTCATTTCACTAATATAGAGTGCATAATAATAAAAATAAATAAATTTAAAACTCTTCAACTCCTTATTCTTTTTCCCTCTTTATTTCTTTTCTCTTATATTTTGAATTTGTGATGCATTCAAATGGCCTTCTTGATAACTGAAGGTAGCTGAAGAGCCAAGGCCGGCTAATTAATAGAATATATTGGATCGTATTTGACACAACTTCTCTTCATACTGTATTAACTTTACCCTTACATTTGCCTGAAGCTTAGCAAGCCAAGTTAGTCTTAGCTTGACATCGGAATTCACATCTTACCATTATTTTTCTTCATCATCCGTCAACCAATTCGGAGCAAGGGAGACTGTGGAAGTTCATTTAATCCGGTTGCGAGAGGAAGAATTACCTTACTACAGGTCGCATGAGTCATGCTAAATTCATTTTGTTACTTGCCTACTCTATCTCTTTTCTTCTATACTCAATGTTACACCAAGTCTGAGCTCTGTTTTGTTCATTTTTCCTCGTTGGTATTAATACTATTGTTGGATCAGAATACTGGATTGAATGTATTAAGACATAGTTTCCTTAGTTAGAACTTTACAAGAAATCAATATCATGTTGCTTACTACCAAATAATCATGAGATTGTCTTAGTTATATGGAGGATGGAAAACTATAATAAAATCCAAGAGCCAATGATCCTGTCCGTAATGTTACTTTTTCTTTTTATACATTTGCAGAGATGTAATTAATATCATGATGTTCAAACACCAAGGAATTCATCGGCAAAGACGCCATTAGAGGTGAAGAGGTGTAAATAAGATGTAAAGGTTATAAACTCTCAAGCACTTAGGATTCATCGGCAAAGAAGCCATGAATGGTGAAGAGGTGAAGATAACCTGCAAGAATCAAAGAATGGAATCAGATAACTATGTAATAAAAACACATAATATTTCATGCATGTCCTGATAATGAAATTTGTTGTCAAGTCGAGTGGTGGAGATTGGGTTTAC
This sequence comes from Cupressus sempervirens, assembly GCA_028749045.1. Taxonomy (NCBI): domain Eukaryota; kingdom Viridiplantae; phylum Streptophyta; class Pinopsida; order Cupressales; family Cupressaceae; genus Cupressus; species Cupressus sempervirens. Next base: position 885,003,473 of record CM053785.1, on the reverse strand, counting down.
GTACCCAATTTGAAATCCTTGGCCAAGGTAGATACAGGCATATGTGCCAATCATGAGATCTTTTTTGTTTGTCCATAAGCTTCAGTTATTTAGGAATAACTGATGGGGCACTCAAACCATTGGGTAGCTCAGATGGTTGGACTTAAGAACATCCCAAGCCCGCTCCCGAGGTAGGGAGGGACGTTCTATTTAGTTAGGATGTGGGGATAAGTATGGTCCGCGGTTGGGAGGTTAAGCCTATGTCAATGCTTCTCCTCTCACCAATGTCGAGGCTTGAACAACATGACAAAGGGATTTCTCCATTAGTTTTTGTATGTTCTTTTGCACCTTTACCTTTATATTTATAGAAGATTAAATAGATAGTTGTCACTTGACTTTCAGCTGAAAATGTTATCAGATAGATCGAAGATAATAGTTAGTTGTTACTTTACTTTCAGTTGAACATGTTATTAGAGAGATTGAAGATATTAGTTGTTACTTTACTTTTAGTTGAACATGTTATCAGTTTGATTGAAGATATTAGTTGATAGTTGTACTTTACTTTCAGCTGAACATGTTATTAGTTAGAATGATTAAAAATGTTAGTAGCGTATTCATTTATTTATTTATTTTCAATAGATGATTATAATTTGCAAACTGAATAGGAAACAGTTACTCCCTTCTAGTTAAAAATAGTTAAAGGAAGTCTTTTTCATGTGAAATGGAATCAGTTATTAGGTCATTAGGTGTTTTAAATTGGTTAGGAAAATTCGTTTGTTACACATGCATATAAAATGATGTATATACTTGTGCGGTTATTCATAAGGCTTAGGGTGAGTAAAATCTCTCCTAAGAAGGATGGATACATTGGTACGATTATCCATGTGGTCTTAAAGAGAAGACGTATTGTGAGGAGACAACACTTAATGGATAGCTATTCTGATAACTAGAGCCCTAGGAAGCACTCCTCAAGAACTAAGCATCTTATCACAACCTCTCCTTAAGAAGAAATTTTAATTGGAAATTAGAATTTCATTATAATAGTTAGATAATATTTTATTTTCAGTTAGTGATTTATATATATAAATATTATTGGATTACTAACATATGTTGCAGGTTGATTAGTTAGGAGATTGCATATGACAAGGACGAAGGACATTATAGTGGTACGAGAGCATAGTCGTGCCATCCTATGAGTAGCGGTCTATGCAAACTTATCAAAGAAAAGGGAAAAATACCACTGTGAACGAATTGGCTAATGAGCTACAGGCTTTCATGGAACAAACCAACCAAACCCTATGAGTCAAAATGAAAGATTAGATAAATCTAATCAAGCCCTCCTAAAAGCTTTGCAAAATATGGGAAACTCTATCAATAACCTAAAATACAATCCTTCCCAAGGGAGAGATTTAAGCTCAAATAATCTAGAAAATAATAAGTCAACATCTTCTAGAGTCCTCAAACCTCCCTTCTTACCAAGGGAAGAAATGCCAATGGAAGAGGAAGGCATAGATCAACCTACCAATATCACATTAGAAAATGTAGGGCCTATGCAAGCCTTGAACCTAAAATTAGGGAATTCATAACATTTGCATAATTCTGTGAGGGTCAAAAACATGAAGCCCCTAAAAGAAGGAGATACAAAAATAAAGATCTTAAGCACAAACTAAAAAAGGTGATACATTTGAATTGCAATGGGTCAAGAAAAATGATAGCCCATGCATATTTGCAAAATCTGAACACCAATTTTACACTTAGCCCAATGACCAAAGAATATGCCTTCCAATTTGCCATACTCCACTTGGAAGAAACAAGGCACGAATGGTGGCACAACGAGCTTCTCTCCCTAGGCTATCAAAAGATAACTTCTTAACAAGAATTCTCGCAAAAACCTATCAAACGGTTTGATCAAGTACAACTTGAATGGTATTTCAAAGAACTCGCTTACCTTAGGCAACATGGGATAGTAGAAGAATCTGCAAATGATTTCCAAAAGCTTCCAGTCATGGTTCTTGACTTATTCCAAAGGAGGCTTACGTATTTATTTGTCAAAGGTCTAAAAGATTCCATAAAAAACATGGTCAATCCCTTAGAACCTCAAATAGTGAAAGAAGGCATTCAAAAGGCCAGGATGCAATGTTCCCGTCATAAAATAAATAAATAATTAAAGCTTTGTTTATTGGCCGATTGATTTATTATATCTCGGACCCATTTTTATTTTAATTGTTTCCATAGGTGTTGCCATCGGCTGTCTTTGTAAGCCCTTGGGAGTTCCTCCGAAGGGTATTTAAGCATGACATGTAGGTAGTAGTTGGTATGCGATTTGGATTATTCTTCTTTGTGCTGCAAATTCCAGTTGGGATTCTCTGTTGTTCACCATTTCAAAAGTGAAAGATCTTCCCTACTTGGCTATCTCGATTTCGGTGGGTTTCAACCCTCACCCTATTCCGTCTTTGTATTACTTGCTTAGGGCTGGCAAATCCGCGCACTTTGTTTGTAATTATAAGTATTGTTTGGTGAAGCTCCATCAATTCTATTGGCAACTATCTTGTTTTAGCAATTTATAACGTTCTCATATGTTCATTTGTCTAGGAGGAATTGGCAATCCGTCACCCATGGACTCCACCATACCATTATCCACAGCTTGCACCGTACAGACCCTTGCCTCCACTGTACAGCCTACCCATACCGTACATCATTGCCCTCACATTGTATAGACAAATTTGCTTCCCCAACTTGACCATCATCCAACTTTTTGAGCCTATCGTACGGACATCCTCTGTCCAGCTCTAGATTTACAACATCTCACTGTACGGCCTTTGGTTCTGATAGTACGACATCCTACTCCAACCGTACATCTTGCCACTGAGACCATACGGCCTCTACGATTGTTTTGTCATTCGAAACATAGGGGAACGGGAATATTATAGTGATATTAGAGCCAAGGATCTTGCTAGCTTGTGGACAGTGAATGAAAGTTTATAGCCGGGAAAGGAGATCCCACTCAGTTGATAGAATGGCAAATCAAGAACCCACTCCTGTAGAAGTCATGGCAGTATTGAGGGATCACAACCTCTACACAGGTCGTTTATGCTAAAAATGAGTATCTTTTAGCTTGCACGTACCAAAAAATGACAATATTTTGTTTAGTCACTCTTAATGCGATTTTGCTATTTCAAACCAACTGTTACTGTTTGCTCCTTTTGCTCAAAACCCTAGTTTTTATGCTGCGATCCAAATTCTTAGTTTGTATTCCTTATTGGTTTTTTTGAGATCTCAACCACGTCGTCAAAATTTTGTGGGTGCCTTGGATTCTGTGCTTTGAATTCTATCCCAGCTAGAATTTTAGTCTAATTTCAAATTCTGTGTGGTTTTTTTGAGATCTCTTCTAGGTATTTGTCAAATTTTTATGGGTTAGCTAATTTTTTCAAAATCTATGCAAGCCATACTTCATCGACAACACTATTTGTGGGCCTTATAAATGCCTCTATTTTTTGCATTGAGATTGTGCTTCAGAGTCCATGCTATCACCTCTTCTTTATTTTACGTTTTGTATGCATTAGAAACGTGCAAGATGGTATTATTGACCATCTTAATGTTAGAAGGAAATCAACGATTCAATGTCGAAAATTATAGCACCTGGAAGCAACACATGCTGACAATCTTCGAATATCGCTGACTTGATACACTTGTTTTGGGCACAAAGACTCATCCCACCACAGTCCAAGCAGACTAGGACAAGTTTTCTTCTGGCAAGTCAGACATTTGGAAGCATCTGAAGGAGTTGCGTGAGATATCCAATAAGAGTCAAGCGTTCTTTATGAGGAACCAATTGTTCTCCATCATGATGGATGAATGCATGTTCTTATAGGAAGCATCAACTTGAAGCTATTGGTTAGAAATTGGAGGAAGAAGATATAGTAGTCATCACCTTGAAGAGTCTACTTAAATCTTATGAGCACTTTATAGAGACTCGTTACATTACTTCCACTAATGTTGATTTGAAATCTCGAGAGTTGTGCACCAAACTTCTTCAATAGGATCGTTGGAAACAATAGTTTAGTAGTAGTGGCACCTCGTCCTCCTTAGAGCAAGCCTTTTCAGCTAAATCCTTTCACAAGGATAAAGGCAAATCTCAACACTCTTAGTAGAAAGGCTCTAGTCAGTCTCAGGATGGTTCAGTGAAGAAGGTGCAGTGTAACTTCTACCACAAATATGGGCAATTGCTCAAATATTGTCATGATCGGTTGGCCTTTGAATAGTGGAGGCAGTGAGGGTCTCAATCTAAAGCCAATGTTGCTGAGCACATAGAGAAGAAAGAGTCTTCCTTGTATGCCTTTATAGCTAAAAGTCCTACAAGCCATGCAAAATCTTCTGCTTGGTATATGGATTCTAGTACTTCTTGATACTTCACTCATAGGTGCTATTGGTTTACAGAGGTTTGTCCCTTTATCGATTCAATTATATTTGGAGGAGGTGAGATCATGTGACATTATCCTCAGCTTGATGTGGTCAACAATACCCACAGCTGTTGGATTGTTGATCACATGACACTTACTATTGTAACTGTGGTATTGAGGATCATAGTCTATATAGACTTGTGGGTACGAGTGATTCTCTTGAGCATGCCTTTGTAGCAAAATCATCTTCTATCAACAATCTCTGGTATCGACAATATGGTCACCTGGACATTTACTATTTTGCTTAGTTTGTTCGGTATGATTTTGTACTTGCCTACCTTAGATTCAAACTCAGAATTAGTGAGTTTGTGGAGCTTGTCAAGCTGAAAAGCAACACAATATGCCATTCAAGGATGGTGACTCATGGCGAGCCTCTGAGGTACAATAGTTGGTCCATGCTGATGTATGTGGTCGAATTAATACTCTTGTTACCAGGTGCAAGCGTTTCTTACTTTTTGTGGACGATTTCAGTCGTAACATGTGGGTGTACTTTCTTAGACAAATCAGATTTGTTTATTGTATTTCAGAAATTGAAGGCCTTAGTAGAAAAAGAGTCTAACTATTCTATTATATCTCTTAGGTATAATAATGGGGGGAGTTTTGCTCTATTGCTTTCTCTACTTTCTGCTACACACATGGCATAAAATGTCAATTAACCACACCATACACCCCTCATCAAAATGACGATGTATTAATGTTGCAACCGCATTATTACAAAAATGGCCAAGTCTATAATGGAACACAAATATGTTCCTAAGAAATATTAGGTAGAAGCAGTGTTTACTACAGTCTATCTCCTTCATCGGTCTCCTACACATGCAGTTAAGGGGAAGACTCTAGAGGAAGCCTGGATTGGTCACAAACCTAAGATCAACCATCTGAAAGTTTTTGGCTCTTTAGCATATGTATGGATTCCAGATGCCCAACACTTCAAGTTGGATTTCAAGAGTTAGAAGCTCATGTTTATAGGATACAATGACAACTATAAGGATTATTGATTGATTGATGTAGATGCTGATCCTCTTATCTTTAGTTGCGATGTTGTCTTTGATGAAGAACAAGGACCATTTCGGCTTTCCTTGCAGCAAAATTCAGAGGATCAACCTTTGAAGACCTCTTATTGGGGTGTCAATCTTCCATTAGGATCACCTCATAGGAGGGATGACCTAGATCCTATATTTAATTATGCACTACCTCACTATCTTCCAGATGATGCTAATCTTTCACCTATCCCTGATCCTTTCCCTCCTCCATGTTAGTTTGTGGTGATTGACTTGGGAAGTACTATACACTCACCATAATTTCTCAGCAAGGTTTGAGGCTAGGCTGGGCCTTGAGTGGGAGTTTGGGGGCAGAAGCCCCTAATACAGTTGAGGATGATTTTTTTTGGGCTATTTTTCCGGGGGCCGACATGTGTAATTATTCTAGCCCTAAGTTTGTATGCAGCAAAAAACTTGTAAAAAATGGCTTAGGGTTAGGGATTTCATGCGATGTGATGAGACAGTAGCTTCTTGCGGTGTTATTGAGCTATAAGGGATTGCAAATTGTAATCAGGTTGTAATCAGTGGATAATAAAAACATTGGAATCGCTGTGTGGTGGATATACCCTAGGGATTGAGTGAACCACATTAAAATTGTGTCTTGTGTTCTCTTTTGTGTGCACTATTATTTTCTGATATTGGATATATTTGCATATAATTGTTATTTTTGTCTCGTTAATCCTAACAAGTGGTATCAGAGCCTAGTTGTTTCAATTATCCTCTGCAGGAAAGTCTCACGGTGGAGTGGGAACGATGCCAAACGAGGTTGCGCTGAAGGTTGAGAAGTTTAACAGGTAGAACTTTCAACTATGGAAAATGCAAATGGAGGACTATCTTTATCAAAAAGATTTATGGCACCCATTGGAAGGAAAATCCAAGAAATTGACTGCTATGACAGATGAGGACTAGGATATTTTGGATAGAAAGGTACTTGGAAGTATTCGTTTCTGCTTGATGTAACTGGTGGCATTTAATATTACAAAAGCAAAGACAATTGAAGAGTTGAAGCGGACCCTAACAAAGCTATATGAAAAGCTCTTCGCTTCAAATAAGGTATTTCTCATGAAGCGTCTATTTAATATGAAGATAATTTGATTCAAATTATTTAAATGAGTTTAATACTATTACTAGTCGATTATCTTTTATAAATGTTAATTTTGATGAAGAAATTAGGGCTCTCTTGATTTTGTGTTCTTTGCTTGAAAGCTAGAATGGCTTGGTAATGGGTGTGAGTAATTCTATTTTTGGATCTAACACCTTTAAATTTGATGATGTAATTGGTGTTATTCTGAGTTAGGAAACTCGTAGGAAAAGCTTAGGTGGGTCTACATCAGGAAGTGTTTTGAACACACAAAGCAGAGGCAAAACGAATGAGATAGGAAGGAATTCTTGAAATCGTGGGAAATCAAGAGGAAAATCAAAGGGGAGGTCTCTATCAAGAGGACCAAGAGATTGTTGGTATTTTGAGAAACCAAGGCACAAGAAGAAAGATTGTTGGACTTGAAAGAACAATGAAAGAGACACACAAGAAGAGATCAAGGAGGCAAATGTGGTAAGTAATAAATTTGAAGAGGACGCTTTGCTTCTTTAGAAAGTGTTGATGATTCTTGAGTTTTAGATTTAGGGGTTTCATTTCATGCTACTTCCCATAGAGGTTTTTTTTTGATTATGTTCAAGGGCTTTTGGGCTTTTTATTTGGGAGATAATGAACCCTGTTAGATTGTTGGAAAGGAGAAAATCAAGATTAAGTTGCAGAATGGGAATCATTGGCTACTACAAGAGGTAAGACGTTCCAAGATTGAGTAGGAATTTAATTTCAGCAGGGCAACTAGGTGATGAGGGTTACACGATTACTTTTAATGATAGAAATTGGAAGGTTTCAAAAGGTTCCCTTGCAATAGGAAAAAGTGTGAAAGTAGGCACTTTATATCTTTGTATAGATCATACTGTTCCTTGTACTTTTATTGTTTTAGAGAAAAATGATTTTTTAGGAATAGTTGCTGCAGTGGAGCAAGGAGAACAAACAAATGCTGTAGATTTTGATACAATGCTATGGCACAACAGATTTGGGCACGAAGGAGAAATTTATGAAATTACTTCATTCAAAGAAAGTTTTATCGGGTCTGAAAAGTTGTGTGTATGGACAACAAAAGATAGTTTGGTGAAGAATGGGAAGGAAAAAAAGAAAATGAAATTAGAGCTTGTGCATACAGATGTATGAGGACTAGCTCATGTATCTTCACTTGGTGGCCCTCATTAGTATGCTACATTCATTGATGATGCAACTAGGAAAGAATGACTATATATCCTTAGACATAAATTTGATGTATTTCAAACTTTTAAGAAATGGAAATACTTGGTTGAGAATGAGGCTTGTAAAAAGCTAAAATGTCTCAGATCTGATAATGGTGGTGAGTATTGCAGCAATAAACTCGAAGATTATTGTTTCACTAATGGTATTCGTAGGCAAAAAATTATTCCAAGGACTCCACAAGAAAATGGAGTGGATGGACATATGAATATGATAATAATGGAGTGTGCAAGGAGTATCAAGTTGCATGTTGGTCTGCCCTTAAATATGTGGGCGGAGGCTGTTAAAACTGTTGTATATTTGATTAATTGAGGTCCCTCTACCCCTTTGGACTGTGGTATTCCAGAGGAAGCATGAATTGGTAAGAAGGTGAGTTATTCTTTTCTCAAAACCTTGGATTGTGAAGCATTTGCACATATAGATTCTGAAATAAGAACCAAATTGGAAGCTAAATCCAAGAAATGTATATTTGTTGGATATGACATTGATTAATTTGGTTGTAGGGTTTGGGATTTTGAAAATCATAAATTTGTAAGAAGTAGGGATGTCATATTCAATGAGAAAGTGTTGTACAAAGATTTGTTGCAGCTGTTGATGTTTGATAGCTTCAGTCGCATAAACCTACTATATATAAGATATAATTTATATGTACGTGTGTTCCTTATACTTGAGATATAAGGTTATTGTTATATGAGAAAGACTAATATAATATATATGTATGATTAAATTTTTTATTATATTATTTGATTAATGAATAGATATGTCCTATGAAGGGACATGTCGATTCATGGCCTATTCTCTATATAAATCTAAGAGGATGTTGCATTTGGAATGCACATACCAATGTGATAATGCTTAGTACATTTGCAACAGATCGGAAAAACCAACATGGTATCAAAGTCAACTGCAGATGTAATAAAGGAAAATATAGTTTTTCTTAGCAGATGGATAAAAGCATCACATAGTGACATAGCAATCAATTACCTTGATTGTTTGGTAGAGTATGAGAAGTGAATGAACAGGCTATAATGTCCCCATTTTTAGTAGGTTCCTGCAGTTGGCCAGGTTAGTTCACCATCGCGACCCTCGTGAGTTGACAATAGGATTTGAGGGTCTTAGTTGTTTGGTTATAGGCTTTCCAGTAGCCTATGGTGTGTTGGCTCTGTTTGAGGGACTTACTATTTATAGTAAGTCAATCTGTTGGTTCCAATGAGCTCAGTTGAGTTAGAGGAGTTGTGTAATGACCCGTTTCAGGCCATTAGATTTTTAACCCTAATTGTGCGTATATTTTATTTTTTCCTTCTTGATATCCTTTCCAATGCCTTCTATATCCTATATATATGTGTGTATCTCCAAGTGACATGTCCTTTCATTATTAAAAACTAAATATATTGATAAGATAACTATATTATATATTATTATATTAAATATGATTATAAATTATATAAATCATATTCCTTGTAATTAATAATACTACGATGTAGACACATAAATGCAGGGAGACACGAAGCAAACACATTGATGCATGAAGACACGATGTAGACACATAGTATACATGTTAAAACCTTGCTTACAAATTGAAATAAGAAAAAGTAAGGAAATGTTTTACCACCTTGATCGTGAATGTCGTGCTCCTTTCCCCTGTCTCAAAATCAAAAGTTAGATTGGAAATGCATATTTTCTGTAGCTAGTACTATAATAGGGTGTATCATTGCATAGTGGATGGAAGATTTACTGCGGCTATGAGTTTGAACACGCTCAGCTTGGGGCTCCCTCAAATTTTTAATCCATATTGGGATTCTCGCGCCCCAACGCGACTGATTTACTCCTCCCCCTGTGCACACTCCCTACCCACTAGGAACATGCTTAATTTTGACGTGGATGGAAGATTTACTACAGCTCGGAGTTTGGACACGCTCAGCTTGGGGCTCCCTCAGATTTTTAATCCATGTTGGGATTCTCGCGCCCTAACATGACCGATTTACTCCTCCCCCTGTGCACACTCTCTACCCACTAGGAGCATGCTTAATTTTGACGTGGATGAAAGATTTACTGTAGCTCTAAGTTTGGACACGCTCAGCTTGGGGCTCCCTCAGATTTTTAATCCATATTGGGATTCTTGCGCCCCAATGCGACCGATTTACTCCTCCCCCTGTGCACACTCCCTACCCACTAGGAACATGCTTAATTTTGACATGGATGGAAGATTTACTGCGGCTCTGAGTTTGGACATGCTCAGCTTGGGGCTCCCTCAAATTTTTAATCCATATTGGGATTCTCGTGCCCCAACGCGACTGATTTACTCCTCCCCATATGCACACTCCCTATCCATCATGAACTTAAGCACAAAGATTTTAATAATGTCTCCTTCTGAGACCTTTCTTTATAACTCAAAAATTCTTTTGTTCCTTGAGTTTGCAATAATAACATTTCATGCCAATTTTTAGTATCATATCCACTTTGATCCTGAACTAATAATTTGACCTTACAATGAAAATCTGAATACATTAAATAAGGAATCTCATAGAGGTCATCTTAAAATCCAATAAAATAAATAAATTAGAAGATGGCATCACTATAATGTCTTTGCTTACAATCTACTTAGATTTTTTTAAAGCTTGAATATAATAATTCCATCTTCAATTGAGAGAAAAATACTTAAAAAATATAATTTTATAACGAAACAAAATATTTAATAGAATCAAATCTCAAAATAAATAACTTATCTTGATTTAAGTGATGGAATGCATTTCATCTGATGGAGGAATTTGATGGATTGACCATGGTAAGAAATTTGCTTCCGGTCCCACCTCCTATATTCAATATTCACACATTTATTATAAGTTCTTTTTCCTTTGTTATTACCTCAAATATTCTTGTCCAATTGTTTTTATGTTCTTTCACTTCTAACTTGTTTTCCTTTCTTTGTTTGATAGTATATATAAATGTTTGGTGTAGGTGGAATTCTTGCAATGCATAGTACGCCCTGAACTGCTCCTCATGCTCAAATGATTATTTTCCACTCAAATTGTCTTTAATAAATATTGGAGCTGAATGTTCTTTATACAATATTGATCATCATAAGATTTTTCCCCTCATATATATGGCAGTAGTGAGGGTACTATCACCTTGTATTATTATCATTTTTCATAATCTCCAGCTACCATTATCTTATTTACTCTCCAATGAGAATTATTATAACCTTCTCTCTTTGACATCCAATACTCCCTTCTTAGAAAAAACTCTGAAATTCATTCTTCTTTATTCCAAAATCTAACATCTGATGATCCTTGAATGATTTGGGGCTGCCTTTATTTATGTTACAATGAGAATGTCAGCCACGTTGTAAAAGCTATAACTCGTCTCTTTAATAACCGTAACCCTTACACTTCATTCATAATCGGTGATAACTTATATTGCAAACTCAGATGATAACTTGGAATTGTTGCAGAGACGGTACTAGATATGTTTGCCCAATAATTTTATTATATTAATCTCATATTTATCCCAGATAAATACTTCTGATGATCAATATGATATATTGACTAATTGTAAAAATTAAATAGTTCGCAGATAATCTCTAATGATATCTTACTGATTGTTAATCAATATCGCTTCATATATTTTCTTTCATGTTCAGCCGCGGATTCAACTCATATCTGCAATCTTTGAATCAATTCTTACTTGACAAGAAATCATTGTTTATCATTGAATGCTGATTATCGTTCTCCTTGCCTGTATTTCTATGGTTTCCTCCCATAATTCAGTCGTTGCAATCAAATTTGAATGCTCCAGACTTAGCCCTTCATTGTTGGCATAAAATATTGCTTTTTAGTCATCTTTTCCTTGGTTAGTATTCCCTAATTTGCTGACTGTATATTCTCTTGCTGAGTCATCATAACCCTAAAAAAAACATCTATTTTATTCCAACTGAAACAGCTTGAGGACCTCGCCTGCCAAATAATTACTGAGAAATCGAAACAAAACCGAAACCCAAACCAGTTATGTAGTAAATGAAATAACCACGCATCAGTTTGAAATACAGTTTTTAAAGAAACTTTTTTCTTGCTCATTCATACAGCAGTATTAAAATCATTCCCAAATATGCAAATTTTGGAGAAAATGATTAGCCCTGGCAAGATGTGATTCAGAAGCAGCTGGAAAATAACTGAATTACTTAAATCCTGGAAAGAACAAGAATTCCAAACCCACTTTAAAATTTACCACTCCATTACAGCATTTCTCCCTCAAAACAGAAACGATCTGCAAAGACACATTCGAGAATCATGAATAAAATACAGCGATTGTATTTCAAAACCTACATTCAAAACAGAAACTAGGAAAACTGGCAAAGACACATCCGAGAATCATGAAGGGCTACGCAGTCAAGGCAATCAAGAAAATGACGAGAAATGTTCCTGATCTAGAAAATCAAGAATCCTATCCGCTTTGAGCACAGGAAAACCAAAATAATTAAATTTGGATAAATTTTACATGCATCAAAATTACCCAAATTCAAGAAGTCGAAAAGTAATCCGAAAAGAGGAAGAAAAGAGATACCCAGCAGATTAATGTCCCGGATGCAATGTAGACAGTTTATTGTTGTTTAGGCTTTATGGACCCTTTATTTGTAAATTGTGAATATTAAATAACGTCCGTTCAACTTATTAACTTCCAGATTTGTAATCATATTCTTCAATGATGATATGTTTGTTTCTTGATCAGAATGACAGTGATGGGCATATTATCTTTGATTTGGCCAATACCAAATATCTTCTATTGCAATATTTTTTCTTTGTTTGGCATTTTGAAACATACAGAGATAGGGATAGGTGCAATGTACAATAAATATACTGTGGAATGTAGTTCATAGGAAATCACCAGTCAAAAATTAAATTGGTGATCATAAATTACGTAATAGCCATAATGATTGTGAACTATACTAGGATTGATAGAAGCCCACATAATAGCGTATTTAATCTTCACATCCGAATTCTATAATGTTGCATTCTTGAATATCAACTATTTAATGATAACTGAGATTAAATCTTCCTTCACAGGATGACAGAATCATGCTCTAATACCATTTGTAATGACCCGTTTCAGGCCATTAGATTTTTAACCCTAATCGTGCGTATATTTTATTTTTTCCTTCTTGATATTCTTTCCAATGCCTTCTATATCCTATATATATATATGTGTGTATCCCCAAGTGACATGTCCTTTCATTATTAAAAATTAAATATATTAATAAGATAACTATATTATATATTATTATATTAAATATGATTATAAATTATATAAATCATATTCCTTGTAATTAATAATACTATTAATAAGTAATTAAGATATATTTGTCAATAGTTGATTTATGTGTATGTATATTAATTATTTATATTCAATAATATAGTATTTTTATATCTTATATATATATTTATTATATACACGTATAGTTATATGATAATATTTATGGTATATATATAATTTATATTTTTCAATTTATCTACATTATTAATCTTTTTAATAATATATAATACTTATTTATTATTATATATCAAAATGGGGATATCACAAGTTGGAGGATGCTCTTTGTTTTTATTTCGAGCTTCTAGTTTGGGCTCCAAGAATCTTGGAGAGAGTGTCTATTTATAGTAAGTCACCTCGTCAGGTTCTTTCATTGTCTTTCATTATCATGATCACTTTGGTGTTGTCAGATTTCGATTCTAATGCTTCTTCAATTGTTTTAGCAAGACGGGTGAATTAATATTACTATTCATCTAAATACATTGAGGTTGCTATTTTTGTTAGTGTTGTTGGTTGGTCACCTCAGTATCATAGCTTGTTGGAATCAGGACGAAATTTTTTAAATCATGGGAACAAGAAACAATGGCCTTACATGTCAAAATTTGAAGTTATGGTGGAAAAGGTCATTTTCTGGAGCTAAAAGCAATTAATAAATTATATTAATAGCACTTAAATATATTCTAATGTTGTGTAGAGTAAGCTCCTTAAGTGGAGTTCTTTTGGGAAACCGGTGCCATTTGGAGATTATAAATATGAGAACATTTGATGAGAAAAACATCCGATTATTTGTTATCTCTTTGCTTGTTGTCTTTGTGACAATACTGAGTTTGTGGTTTTGTTCCCTTGCTGAAGTATAAGGGTTAGATTTTGAGTTTATCTTGTGATTTTTTGCTGAGGTAAAGCAAATTGTGATTCCTTCTCTACTGTATCTACTGTTATTGAGAAGTTGATTGAACAAGTGTTGAAGACTAGATTCTGGATAGCGAATTGAAGGCTGAATTATTAATTTTATGCTTCTACATCTTGGCTGAGAGTTCAATTTGAATGTTATAGAGAAGTCGTTTCACTATAGGGCAGTGTCAAGCTTTTGTTAAAAATAGATCAATTCATTATTTGTTTTCAGAATTTTAGTGTGAAGCATTTATATTCTAAAAACACAAATAGAAACAAATACATTCCAATGTCATATAGTTATAACAAAGTTGTGCAACAAGTGTTTGACAAAATGTCAAACCATTGATTTGTAAAGAAAATTGATGTTTGCTTAAGCTATAACCAAACAGGGTTATTACAGTGGTAACAGAGCTTGCTTGCAAAGTGTTTGACGAAATGTCAAACAACTGAATTATAAAAGAATTTGGTGTTTGTTGAAGTTATAACCGGTTGGGGTGGTTATAGTGGTATTAGAGCGGTTTCTTGCCATGCTGTGGGGTCGGAAATTTAAAAAAAAAAATTTCAGATCTGTTGTTGTTTATGGAGTGACCAACACTCTAGCTTTTTCCATCTATGAACAGATACATGAGGCCTAGTAGTTTCGGGAGCTAGTGGGGTAGTGAGGAAGATAGGAGGAAATTTAATTCCTTGAGAGACAGTATAGAGAAACTTAAGCGTCATCAACATAAGCTGGGCGAGAGCTTGTCGAATCCAGAGATAGTTGAGAGGGCACTGAGGTATATGGTTTCTGCCTTTAGAAGACCGACATTGAGGTTGCAGGGAAGGAAGCTTGAGTTTTCCCCGACAGGTGTCCATGATGTTGATGTACCTATATTTAGTACGACACCTGTTAGTCCCATCCGCAATGTTGATGATGGACTCATTTCACAGAGATTAGTAGATGTGTCTATACCCTTGATGAATAGCGGTATTGAGCTTCAATAGGTTGAGGCTCCTAGAGTTGTTGCAGCTAGTGTAGAGATGATTGATGCAGTTGTTACTACTGACACTTTCGGCTCTCAAGGAAGGGATTATTATTGGAGATTTGTATGTGAGTTATCATAGTGTTGCTCCAGTACAGGAGGCAGCTGCTTCCTTAGGTGGGACCAGTGCATGTATGGAGTCATCTAGTTGTGATGTTGGTGATTTGTATGTTATAGTGGAGTCAATAGATGTGGATGCAGATAGTATGGACACATCTAATGATACATTTGATGATGCTATGAGTTGCACCTAGAACGATATCCCTTGCCATATATTAGCTAATGACTTCGAGGAGGTTTTGGATGGGTCCCAGGATCATTCTTTACAGGATCTATCCTTTGAGGTGGAAGCTAAGACATGTGGGGATATTGATATTGTGAGGGCTTCCATTTCTTCAGATGAGGAGTTGATTGAGGTACATAGTAGTTGTATTTCAGATGCAAAGTTGTGCAAGGTCGATAGCACAGATGCAATGAGTGATCGTGTAGTGGGCAGTTCTGATTCGGTTTCCTATCACAGTGCAGTTAGTGAGATAGAGAGCTTGCATAGGATGTAGGGGTTACAGAGGCATCATGTGACTTGTCAGCTAAAGATTAGTGATAGTGACATTTCTTCAGCTCTTTAGCATTATGATGTTATTCGTCAGATGCTAGCTACATCTGGTTGGGGTGCTCCTGTGTTAGATGAGCACGGTGATAGTAGTCTTTCCCTAGCAAAGATTCATACGCTTCAAGAGGCTGTAAGGATCTTGAAGCATAGTTAGTCTTAGTTTGTTGCTGACAGGGATTACCTTTTGGAGTGGGGTAGCACCTGTTATGAGACATTGTTAGGGAAAAAGGAGGAGCAACTAAGCTTACCCAGGAGCTTGAGGTGACTGTGGACTCTCTTTAGTATACTTAGTTGGCTCTTCAAGAGTCACAGTCATAGTTGGATGAGATTATTGTGGAGTTAGAGTGGATACAGTCGACATCAGCCCCAAACCCTGTTTAGCTACATATTGTGGTTGGTGGTGAGTTTGCTTCCACGGTTGGTGAGTTTGAGGTGTCCATGATGTTGATGTACCTATATTTAGTACGACACCTGCCAGTCCCATCCACAGTGTTGATGATGGACTCATTTCACAAAGATTAGTAGACGTGTCTATACCCTTGGTGGATAGTGGTATTGAGCTTCAGCTGGTTGAGGCTCCCAGAGTTGTTGCAGCTAGTGCATAGATGATTGATGCAGTTGTTACTACTGACACTTCCGACTCTCAAGGAAGGGATTATTATTGGGGATTTGTATGTGAGTTATCATAGTGTTGCTCCAGTACAGGAGGCAGCTGCTTCCTCAGGTATGACCAATGCATGTATGGAGTCATCTAGTTGTGATGTTGGTGATTTGTATGTTACAGTGGAGTCAGTAGATGTGGATGTAGATAGTATGGACACATCTAATGATACATTTGATGATGCTATGAGTTGCACCTAGAACGATATCCCTTGCCACGTATCAGCTGGTGACTCTGAGGAGGTTTTGGATGGGTCCCAGGATCAGTGTTTACAGGATCTATCCTTTGAGGTGGAAGCTAAGACATGTGGGGATATTGATGTTGTGAGGGCTTCCATTTCTTTAGATGAGGAGTTGATTGAGGTACATAGTAGTTGTTAGGGAAAAAGGAGGAGGTAGCTAAGCTTACCCAGTTATGAGACACGGTGATAGTAGTCTTTCCTTAGCACGGTGATAGTAGTCTTTCCCTAGCAAAGATTCATACGCTTCAAGAGGCTGTCAAGATCTTGAAGCATAGTTAGTCTTAGTTTGTTGCTCACAGGGATTACCTTTTGGAGTGGGGTAGCACCTGTTATGAGACATTGTTAGGGAAAAAGGAGGAGGTAGCTAAGCTTACCCAGGAGCTTGAGGTGATTGCGGACTCTCTTTAGTATACTCAGTTGGCTCTTCAAGAATCACAGTCACAGTTGGATGAGATTATTGTGGAGTTAGAGTGGATATAGTCGACATCAGCCTCAGACCCTGTTCAGCTACATATTGTGGTTGGTGGTGAGTTTGCTTCCACGGTTCGGAATGAGGGACGTGATGATGTGGCCGACACATCTGTCTAGCATATGGGTGCAGTAGGTGCAGAGGAGGTGAGAGCATTAGGGGAGACAAGCTCTCATGGTGAGTTGCTTCCTTCTATCGGAAGTGGATCTATTTCTTCATTTCATATAGCTAGTACCATTGGATAGATGGTAGTGCCACATTTTCAGAGGGATCAGCTGTGGGTTGCAGGGGAGCAAGTTGATGCTTTCGCATATAATTTCTATTGCACAAAGTCCTTCGTAGAGTCTCTATTGGAGAGTACAGATGCGAGGGAGGATTCATACAAAGTGTCTGAGGGTACTCTCATTCGAGGCTCTCGTGCTATTTAGAGGTTGGTGGGGAATATTGTAGAGACTCTGTCTACTATGCTTCTCCATAGGGATTTGAGGTCGGGTTTGCTGAGAGGGTTGCTTAGGATCCTGCCTGACCAATAGTTCGGAGTCAAAGATTGGAGCCATCTTCTGATTCCCAGTTTGATGATGATGAGCCCTTGACAGAGATTGGGAGTTTTTATTGGCATTACAGTGTGAGGACTGCCCATCATTTTTCTTTTGACCCACAGGTAGAGTTGGTTTTATGTCGGTGTGGGTTAGCTCTAGTTTCATGGCATCCATTATGGGATGGGTTAACACCATCTTTTGCAGATGGGATTGATAACTGCAAATTAGATCCCTTGCAGTATCCACACACCTAGGACAATTTCGCAGAGGTTGGAGTTGGTGGTAGTCTTTTAGGTACCTTTGGTTTTTACCATCTCCACAATGCAGTTGGGTGTGAGTATTAGTTTGATGGGTACTCAGGTGTGGACAGAGTTGGTATTTCAGTTAGGTTGAGTTCCAATGAGGTGCTGCCTTCATCAGTGCCTTGAGTCAGTTTTCAGATGATTCTGATGTTGATGTCCGTTATTTAGGTGTTGGTGCTATAGGAGTTGTTTGTACACAGAAGGGATAGTATGCAATTTTGCCTTTGGGATCCAGGTGGACTATGATGTCCATTTTGCTCCAGGATTGCTTGGGGACAAGCAATCTTAGGGAGGGAGGACTGTAATGTTCCCATTTTTAGCAGGTGCCTGCAGTTGGCCAGGGTAGTTCACCATCGCGACCCTCGTGAGCTGACAGTAGGATTTGAGGGTCTTAGTTGTTTGGTTATAGGCTTTCCAGCAACCTATGGTGTGTTGGCTTCGTTTGAGAGACTTACTATTTATAGTAAGTCAATCTGTTGGTTCCGATGAGCTCAGTTGAGTTAGAGGAGTTGGAGGATGCTCTTAGTTTTTATTTCGGGCTCCAAGAATCTTGGAGGGAGTGTCTATTTATAGTAAGTCACCTTGTCAGGTTCATTTATCGTCTTTCATCATTAGGATCATTTTGGTGTTGTCAAATTTCAATTCTGATGCTTCTTCAGTTGTTTTTGCAAGGCGGGTGAATTATTATTATTCATCTAAATAAGTTGAGGTTGCTATTTTTGTTAGTGTTGTTAGTTGGTCACCTCAGTATCATAGCTCGTTGGAACCGGGACGAAAAGTTTTAAATCATGGGAACAAGAAACAATGGCCTTACATGTGAGAATTTGAAGTTATGGTGGAAATGGTCATTTTCTGAAGCTAAAAGCAATTAATAAATTATATTAATGACACTTTAATATATTCTAATATTGTGCAGAGTAAGCTTCTTAAGTGGAGTTCTTTTGAGAAATCGGTGCCATTTGGAGATTATAAATATGAGAACATTTGATGACAAAAACATCTGAGTATTTGTTTATATCTTTGCTTGTTGTCTTTGTGACAATACTAAGTCTGTGGTTTTGTGCTCTTGCTGAAGTATAAGGGTTAGATTCTGAGTTTATCTTGCAATTTTTCGTTGAGGTAAAGCAAATTGTGATTGCTTCTCTACTGTATCTACTATTATTGAGAAGTTGATTGAACAAGTGTTCAAGACTGGATTTTGGAGAGCGAATTGAAGGCTGAATTATTAATTTTATGCTTCTACATCCTGGCTTGGAGTTCAATCTGAATGTTAAAGGGCGATTGTTTAACTATAGGGCAGCATCAAGCTTTTGTTAAAAATAGATCAATTCAGTATTTGTTTTCAGCATTTTAGTGTGAAGCATGTATATTCTAAAAACACAAATAGAAACAAATACATTCCAATGTCATACAATTATAACAAAGTTGTGCACCAAGTGTTTGACGAAATGTCAAACCATTGATTTGTAAAGAAAATTGATGTTTGCTTACGCTATAACCAAACAGGGTTATTACAGTGGTATCAGAGCTTGCTTGCAAAGTGTTTGACCAAATGTCAAACAACTGAATTATAAAAGAATTTGATGTTTGTTGAAGTTATAACCGGTTGGGGTTGTTATAGTGGTATCAGAGCAGTTTCTTGCCATGCTCTGAGGTAGGAAAATATTTTTTAATTTCAGATCTGCTATTGTTTACGGAGTGACCAGCACTCTAGCTTTTTCCATCTATGGACAGATACATGAGGCCTAGTAGTTCCGAGAGCTGGCGGAGTAGTGAGGAAGATAGGAGGAAATTTAATTGCTTGAGAGACAGTATAGAGAAACTTAAGCTTCACCAACAGAAGTTGGCAGAGAGCTTGTCGGATTTAGAGATAGTTGAGAGGGCATCGGGGTATATGGTTTCAGCCTTTAGAAGGTCGACATTGAGGTTGCAGGGAAGGAAGCTTGAGTTTTCCCCGACAGGTGTCCATGATGTTAATGTACCTATATTTAGTAAGGCACCTGCTAATCCCATCCGCAATGTTGATGATGGACTCATTTCATAGAGATTAGTAGATGTGTCTGTACCCTTGGTGGATAGTGGCATTGAGCTTCAACAGGTTGAGGCTCCCAGAGTTGTTGCAACTAGTGCAGAGACGATTGATGCAGCTATTACTACTGACACTTCTGGTTCTCTCGAGGAGGGGATTATTATTGGAGATTTGTATGTGAGTTATCATAGTGTTGCTTCAGTACAGGAGGCAACTACTTCCTCAAGTGGGACCAATGCATGTATGGAGTCATCTAGTTGTGATGTTGGTGATTTGTATGTTGTAGTGGAGTGAGTAGATGTGGATGTAAATATTATGGACACATGTGATGATATATTTGATGATGCTATGAGTTACACCAGGTACGAATATCCCTTGTCATGTATCAGCTGATGACTCCGAAGAGGTTTTGGATGGGTCCTAGGATCAATGTTTATAGGATCTATTCTTTAAGGTGGAAGCTAAGACATGTGGGGATATTGATATTGTGAGGGCTTCCATTTCTTCAGATGAGGAGTTGATTGAGGTACATAGTAGTTGTATTTCTGATGTAGAGTTGTGCAAGGTCAATAGTACAGATGCAATGAGTGATCTTGTGGTGGGCAGTTTTGATTTGGTTTCCTATCACAGTGCAGTTAGTGAGACAGAGAGCTTGCATAGGATGCAGGGGTTACGAAGTCATCATGTGACTTGTCAGCTGAAGGTGAGTGATAGTGACATTTTTTCAGCTCTTGAGCATTATGATGCTATTCGTCAGATGCTAGCTACATCTGGTTGGGGTGCTCTTGTGTTAGGAGCACGGTGATAGTAGTCTTTCCGTAGTAGAGATTCATACGCTTCGAGATGCTGTTAGGATCTTGAATCATAGTTACTCTTAGTTTGTTGCTGATCGGGACTACCTTCTTGAGTGGGGTAGCACTTGTTATGAGACATTGTCAGGGAAAGAGGAGGAGGTAGCTGAGCTTACCCAGGAGCTTGAGGTGATTGTGGACTCTCTTTAGTATATTCAGTTGGCTCTTCAAGAGTCACAGTCACGGTTGGATGAGATTACCGTGAAGTTAGAGCAGATACAATGGACATTAGCCCCAAACCATGTTCAGTTACATATTGTGGTTGGTGGTGAGTTTGCTTCCACGGTTGGGGATGAGGGATGTGATGATGTGGCCGACACATTCGTCCAGCATATGGGTGCAGTAGGTGTAGAGGAGACAAGCTCTCATGGTGAGTTGCTTCCTTCTACCAGAAGCGGATCTATTTCATTTCATATAGCTGGTACCATTGGATAGATGGTAGTGCCACATTTTTATAGGGATCAATTGTGGGTCACACGGAGCAAGTTTATGCTTCCACATATAATTTCTACAGCACAAAGTCCTTCATAGAGTATCTATTGGAGAGTTTAGATGCGAGGGAGGATTCATACAGCGTCTGAGGGTACTCTCAACCGAGACTCTCGTGCTGTTCAGAGGTTGGTGGGAAATATTGTAGAGACTTTGTCTACTATGCTTCTCCACAGGGATTTTGAGGTCGAGTTTGCTGAGAGGGTTGCCCAGGATCTTGCCCAACTAATAGTTCGGAGTCAAAGATTGGAGCCATCTTTTGATTCCTAGTTTGATGATGATGAGCCCTTAATAGAGATTGGGAGTTTTTATTGGCATTACACTGTGAGGAGTGCTCATCATTTTTCTTTTGACCCACAGGTAGAGGATTTGGTTTCATGTCGGTGTTAGTTTGCTCTAGTTTCATGGCATCCATTATGGGATGGGTTAGCACCATCTTTTGCAGATGGGATTGATAACTGCAAATTAGACCCCTTGCAATATCTACACACCCAGGATAGTTTTGCTTAGGTTGGAGTTGGTGGTAGTGCTTCAGGTACCTATGGTTGTTACCATTTGAACAATGCAGTTGGGTGTGAGTATTAGTTTGATGAGGACTCAAGTGTGGACAGAGTTGGTATTTCAGTTAGGTTGAGTTCCAATGAGTTGCTGCCTTCATCAGCACCTTGAGTCAGTTTTCAGATGATTCTGATGTTAATGTCCGTTATTTGGGTGTTGGTGCTACAGGAGTTGTTTGTACACATGAGGGATAGTAAGCAGTTCTGCCTTTGGGATCTAGGTGGATTGTTATGTCCATTTTACTCTAGGATTGCTTGGGGACAAGCAATCTTAGGGAGGGAGGACTGTAATGTTCCCATTTTTAGCAGGCTCCTTCAGTTGGCCAGGTCAGTTCACCATCGCAACCCTTGTAAGCTGACAGTAGGATTTGAGGGTCTTAGTTGTTTGGTTATAAGCTTTCCAGCAGCCTATGGTGTGTTTTGGCTCCGTTTGAGGGACTTATTATTTATAGTAAGTCAATTTGTTGGTTCCGATGAGCTCAGTTGAGTCAGAGGAGTTGGAGGATGCTCTCAGTTTTTATTTCGGGCTTTTGGTTTGGGCTCCAAAAATCTTGGAGGGAGCGTCTATTTGTAGTAAGTCACCCCGTTAGGTTTATCGTCTTTCATCATCAGGATCACTTTGGTGTTGTCAGATTTCGATTCTGATGCTTCTTCAGTTGTTTTCGCAAGACAGGTGAATTATTATTAGTATTCATCTAAATATGCTGAGGTTGCTATTTTTGTTAGTGTTGTTGGTTGGTCATCTCAGTATCATAGCTTGTTGGAACCGGGACGAAAAGTTTTAAATCATGGGAACAAGAAACAATGACCTTACATGTCAGAATTTGAAGTTATGGTGGAAATGGTCATTTTCTGGAGCCAAAAGCAATTAATAAATTATATTAATGACACTTTAATATATACTATTGTTGTGTAGATTAAGCTTCTTAAGTGGAGTTCTTTTGAGAAACCGGTGCCATTTGTAGATTATAAATATGAGAACATTTGATGAGAAAAGCATCCGATTATTTGTTTATCTCTTTGCTTGTTGTCTTTGTGACAATTTTGAGTTTGTGGCTTTGTGCCCTTACTGAAGTATAAGGGTTGGATTCTGAGTGTATCTTGCAATTTGCTGCTGGGGTATAACAAATTGTGATTGCTTCTCTATTGTATCTACTGTTATTGAGAAGTTGATTGAACAAGTGTTGAAGACTGGATTTTGGAGAGCGAATTGAAGGCTGAATTAAATTTTTTATGCTTCTACGTCCTGGCTAGTATTTCAATCTGAATGTTACAGGGCGGTCGTTTCACTATATGGCAGCATCAAGCTTTTGTTAAAAATAGATCAATTCAGTATTTGTTTTTAGAATTTTAGTGTGAAGCAATTATATTCTAAAAACACAAAAAGAAACAAATATATTCCAATGTCATACAATTATAACAAAGTTGTGCACCAAGTGTTTGACGAAATGTCAAACCATTGATTTGTAAAAAAAATTGATGTTTGCTTAAGCTATAACCAGACAGGGTTATTACAGTGGTATTAGAGCTTGCTTGCAAAGTGTTTGATGAAATGTCAAACAATTGAATTATAAAAGAATTTGGTGTTTGTTGAAGTTATAACCGGTTGGGGTTATTACACAGGCTTTGGGTTTGCCGAGGGTTATGAAGATCATTGTTGATTTGACTTTGATCATAACTTCGCCCCCCAATACTGATTTTGACAAAAAATAGAGACTATGTATGTGTACCAAAACGAAGAACAAAAATAATTATAATATAAAAGATGGGATGTGAGTTAGTCATCCAACATGTTATTTGAGTAGCAATCTACCTATTGCTGACCCGTAACATTAGGTGACTTGGCATGCATAAAATGTTGATAAGGTCAACAACTAGGATTGACCAAGTCAGATCAGCATCACTGTTATAAAATAAGCAAGGGCCACCGAGGATAAAAAGAGGACAGAATTACGAGGTTTTGCATTGAAAAGTGTGCGAGGAATTATATGGGAACAAGGTATCCAACAAATATCGACCGTCTCCAAGATAAATTTGAGGCACACAACAATGAAGGCATTTGAGAACATTGAGCATAAACCCGTTAAAGGTGGGTATAGAGGTATGATTTTATGATATTCCTTTGATAAATATCAGATAGTATAGTTCAAAACACATTGATTCTCAAAGGAATGACATATAGTGTCCTTGTGTTTCGAAGGCCTAAATGGTAGAGTTAAATAATTAATTTTGTCTTATAGTAAATAAAGGTCATTAGAAGTACTCTTTAAAAGATCACCATTATAATGAAGGAAAATGACCTTAATGAAGAAGTGTGATTATAATCCAAGAGAAGGTGTTATTCATTTTTAAAAAGAGATATGACTTATCAATTTGAAAAGTCACATCCTCCATTTGATAGAATATAAATGAGAGGTATTTTATTTTCAAATAAGGAAGAGAGAAGAATGTTTCTAAGGAGTTTAGTAAAAGAACAATTTCTATGAGCTTATGAAGACAAGTTAAACAATGCGATTAATTTCTTATTGAATGACATTATCCTTTGATTACATAAGTATTTTTTATTAAGTATAATTTTGAAGTAGTGTATTCCTAATATAGTCAATCTTTTATTTGTATCTCTATATATACTATAAAGAGCTATTTGCCTAGATCTTCTCGTTTGTCTTGATGATGTTCTTGCAGGAAAAGGGAGATTGATATCAAACTTAGAGGGAGATTGAGATTCAAAGGCAGTCTGAGATTTTGTTAAAGGAAAGATTTGATAAGAAGCTCAGAAGATTGATGTTCAGAGGGAGCTTGACATTTCATTAGAGAACCTTGAAAGAGAGGGAGCAGATAGAGGATGTGATTCACTCAACCTTCGGTAATCGAAGGGAGTAAACCATGTTGAGACGGATTCTCTAGTGATTAATAAATTGTAGCAATCAAGAGGATTGTGATTTATGAATATATCTCGTGACTATGCGATTTTGATGGGCCTACCCCCTGTGCACATCATGAGGAAGTGACAGCTCCCAAATGATGTCACTTGTATTTGCAAAAGTTACTACAAGGTGATGATCTTACAATAACTTGTATTATGAGATCAAACAAATTGAGTATATGGTGAATGTTCTGCATCTCAACATTCTGGAAGGCCATTACTCAAAGAGTATTTGGTGAATATCATTAATACTCTGGGAGGCCAATACTCTTGATATAAGATGTGATATCAAACCTTATTTTGAGTATTTGGTGAATATCATTGATATTCTAGGAGGCCAATACTCTTGATATCAGATGTAATACTAATCTTAATTTTGAGTACTTGGTGAATATCATTGATATTCTGGGAGACCAATATCTTGATATTAGATGTGATATCAAAACCTTTTGAGTACTTGGTGAATATAATATTGATATTTTGGAAGACCAATAATCATGATATCAAATACGATATCAAATGGTGGATCTTTTGAGATATCCTCAAAATTGTTATTTGTAATATTACGTTGAAGTAATATTATTCTTATGTGGTTATCCTTCTAAGCTTAGAGGGAGTGTTGATGTTTGATAGCTTCAATTGGATATATATATATATATATATATATATATATATATATATATGCATTCTTTATATTTGATATATATGATTAAATTTGTTATTATATTAATTATCTGATTAATGAATACACATGTCCTATGAAAGGACATGTCTATTCATGGCCTATTCTCTATATATAAATCTAAGATGATGTTGCATTTGGAATACATATGCCAATCCAATAGTGCTTAGTACATTTGTAGCAAATCCAAAAAATCAACAGCAGCAACATGAGAAGAAAGAAAATGATTATGTAGAAAGATAATGAACCTTATTAGATTGTTGGAAACGGGAAAATGATTTTTGCTAAAACATCTTCTTCATGATGATTTGGATGAAGAAATATATATGGTACAACCACAGGGTTTTGAGGTCAAAGATAAGGAGAGTTTAGTGTGTAGATTGAAGAAAAGTTTATATGGTTTGAAGCGAGCACCTCGGCGATGGTATCTTAAATTTGACAGTTTTATGGATGAGTATAATTATACTCGGTGTCATTTAGACCATTGTGGTGAATGTCTTGCATCTCAACATTCTGGAAGGCCATTACTTAAAGAGTATTTGGTGAATATCATTGATATTCTGGGAGGCCAATACTCTTGATATAAGATGTGATATCAAACCTTATTATGAGTATTTGGTGAATATCATTGATATTCTAGGAGGCTAATACTCTTGATATCAGATGTGATACTAAACCTAATTTTGAGTGCTTGATGAATATCATTGATATTCTGAGAGACCAATATCTTGATATTAGATATGATATCAAAACATTTTGAGTACTTGGTGAATATAATGTGTTGATATACTGGAAGACCAATATACTCATGATATCAAATGTGATATCAAATCGTGGAAATCTTCTGAGATATCCTTAAAATTGTTATTTGTAATATTACGTTGAAGTAATATTATTCTTGTGTGGTTATCCTTCTAAGCTTAGAGGTAGTGTTGATGTTTGATAGCTTCAATTGGATAAACCTATTATATATAAGATATAATTTATATGTATGTGTTCTTTATATATGAGATATAAAGTTATTGTTTATATATATATATATATATATGATCAAATTTTTTATTATATTAATTATCTGATAAATGAATAGACATTTCTTATGAAGGGATATGTCTATTCATGGCCTATTCTCTATATATAAATCTAAGAGGATTTTGCATTTGGAATACACATACCAATCTGACAATGCTTAATACATTTGTAGCAGATCCGAAAAAGCAACAACAACAACATGAGAAGAAAGAAAATGATTATGTGAAAGATAATGAACCCTGTCAGATTGTTGGAAAGGGGAAAATGATTCTTGTTAAAACATCTTTTCTTCACGGTGATTTGGATGAAGAAATATATATGGTACAACCACATGGATTTGAGTTCAAAGGTAAGGAGAGTTTAATGTGTAGATTGAAAAAAAGTTTATATGGCTTGAAGCAAGCACCTCGGTGATGGTATCTTTAATTTGATAGTTTTATGGATGAGTATGGTTATATTCGGTGTCATTCAGACCATTGTGTTTATTTTTAAGAGGTTGGATGATGACAACTATATGATTATATGTTTATATGTTGATGATATGCTTGTAGCTAGATCTAACATGGATTACATTAAGGGGTTAAAACAACAATTAACGCATTCCTTTGCTATGAAGGATTTGGGTCAGCAAAACAAATCTTTGGTATGAAAATTTGCGAAGATAAGAAAAACAAGAAATTGACTCTATCTCAGGCTGATTATATTGAGAATGTGTTGCAACGTTTCTCTATGGAGAATGCTAAAGTTGATAGCACACCTTTGCCTGGTCATTTGAAATTGACTAAGGAGATGTGTCCAAAGACATGGGAAGAGGAGGATAAAATGTCCAAGGTACCTTATGCTTTAGTTGTAGGAAGTTTGATGTATGCTATGGTATGTACTATGCAGGATATTGCACATGGAGTGAGAGTCGTTAGCAAGTATGTGATGTCCTTGGTGGGATCTTTATCAATTTTCCTCTTAAGTTCAATTCTAACTTTGATTTGTAGTATCTTTGGAAACTAATTTGTATGATATCCTTTATTTGAAGATTGTCTAACTGAATACCAAGTGATAATATGATAGAAATTTATAATTATAAACTTTTGTTAGGAATATTAGTTGAAGACAATAATGTCAGAAATCATTCCTAAATAGTTTAGATTTTCTTCACGATATATATATTTTCCTACATATGTCTATCTATGCCTCCATATTTCTTTGAACCAATAATGTTGGGTGCAACTTACGTACTCACTAGTATTTTATCTAGGGTTGACTCTATCCCAAAGTTGCTGGAAGTTTTATTGCTTATAGTTGTTTGATTGTCATTTCTATTTTATATGAGAGAAACATTGATTAACTGAATAGGGAAAAAATATGCGCCAAGGTGGATTGACATAAATGGATAAGGAACTAGCACTCTTCCTTTCTTTCTTTTTCCGGCATCGATGTTATTGCTTGGGTCTTGATGTGTTTGTATGCTTATCAATCACCCAAATGTTTGCAACGGCCCAAACATTATATCTTCCTTACTATTATCTTGTAGAAGTCCCGAATACGAATATGACGTTGACTGTATCTATTTTCTGGCCACTTCCCTGTGATAAGTATATAACCTTTTGCAATATTTGCAATATCTCTACTATCTTATGCCAGCTGCGTATGATTGTTGCTCTTTGTAATACCCTTTTGCAGATGTAAATATCTGATGCTTATGTATTTGTTCCCATGACCATGTTGTTCATATCGTTTAATCTTATCTCTATATCTTTCACTATGCTCTCAAATCACTCAAGACAACTGTGCTTCTGATATTAATATGATATTCTAATCAATGTTAGGAATTTTGTTTTTTTTTCCTCTTTTTCTCGTTCTCTTTGATGGATTCCTTGTGCTCAGCGGTTGACGTCAAGGATTTGTATGTGTTTCATACTGCCCTGTTTATTTCGCTTTTTGTCTAATCTTTGCTCTACGTTTGTATTGACTGTTGCACCTTGTTTATAATTTAATGGTGATTTTCATTAGAATTCTTATTGTCCGCCTCCTTCTGCATTTGGTCGACATTAGGACATATGCTTTGATTTTTATCTACTTTTGAGGTTTTGACAGATCAACATTGGTGAGAAAATGAAGGTTAATTTTCCATATTCAAATATGATGCTCCCCTATCTTTATATAACATGGAGATGGAATGGTCGTGACTCTTCTTAGAGTCACAATGATTAATATAATATTTATTATCAGTGATGAACATATAATGATATTTTAACATATAAAGATTTATTTATTTGTGATCTCTTGATTATTAATATTAGCATCTCAATTTAATTATATATTTTATTTATTGGTAATACTATTTAATTATAGTATATTATTCTATTGTAATAATAATTCAAAGGTAATTATTTAATAAACATTATATTAGAGAACTTAGTTTAATATTATCGATTTATTTATTAAATAACAATTTGTATACTCTATTTGTATAAGATATTATTAGTATTTATCAATATAATTATTATTTTAATTATAATTGCAATTTATTTATTCCTTATGTTAACTCTATTATTAAAATTGATCTTGGAAATGGGGAAATTACAAAGTATATGAGTCATCTTGGGCTTGAGCATTTGAATGTAATGAAATGGATTCTCAGAGATTTGAGAGGAACATCTAGTAAATGTTTACATTTTGGGGGCTCTACTATTGATTTACAAGACTATGTTGACTTAAATTTGGTAGGAGATCTTCATACCAGACAGAGTACTACAGGTTATCTATTTATTGTTGGTGGGACAACAGTGAGTTGGATTTCTTGGTTACAAAAGGTGAATACTTTATCCACTACGGAGGCAGAGTATGTTGCTGTTATAGAGGCAGCCAAGGAGATGATAAGGCTTCAATTCTTTATGGAAGAATTAGGACATCACTAGAGGGATAATTATCTGTATACAAATAGTCAGAGTACCATTCATCTTATCAAGGTTTCTGCTCTGCATTCAAAGACAAAACACATATAGTTGCAGTACCATTTTTTTCGGTCAATTTTGGATGATGTCTAGTGAAAGCTGGACAAGATACTGTCATGTCCCCTTTTCAAAAAAATAAAAAATAAAAAACTTTGCTAAGGCAGGCAGGCTCCAAAAAGGTGAAGTTTCGGCAAAAGGGGCTAATCTTTGGAAACCAATGGGCTAATAAATAAAAAATATTATTAAATTATATTTTATTAACCTCTCTTGGACGTGAGTTAGGGTTATGCCCGCTTTTAAGGGGTTTGGAGGCATTTTGGGCTCATTCCAAAACTTGATTTTTGCTGATTTTCTTGTTGTTCTTCAGAGGTTGCCAAACCTGTGGAGAAGGAGACCCAAGAACGAGAGTTTGCAGGTTTCTAGGAAGGCTAAGGACGGGAGTTTGAAGCCATTCCATGTGCATGCTCATATAGAGTTTGCCTTTGTGCTGAATAGTGCCGATTTGTGGGTTTTCGGGGTTGTTTTTGGTTTGAGTTTGGTGTTTTCAGTTGAGTGTTTCATATCAGTTTGGGTTGCTGCTGTATTTCAGACTTTAAGATGTTAAAATAGAGCTGAATATATGTATTGGGACGTGATTAAACTTCTGAGATAGTTTATGAGTGTTTTTGTGGTGTTTCCGGACATTTTTGTGTTAATTTCGGGAGCCCGATTGAGCATAGTTTTGTCCTACATTTGTGAGCTGTTGTGTAAAGGCTATACAAATCTGGAAATGTCATTTTGTAAGTTGTTATGCTGCTGAAATTTCTGTAAAAATGTCCATTTTCAGATTTATTAATAATTTGTGAAGTTGTGAAGTTTTTGGCACTACTTCAGACATACCTGATTTGGGTTTATTTGAGAAATTGGTGGATCTTTGTAATATTGGTTGTTTGGTTTTTTTGAAATCTGATTTGAGACTTGAAATATCATACAAAACCAGTAAAGGGACATTTCAGTGGTATCAGAGCCATGATCTTGCCAGCCTGAGGGTTTGTAGAAGTTTGCATGTTAGTTTTGACCACCCAGATCTTGCATGTCAGTTTTGACAACTACCCAGATCTTGCATGTCAGTTTTGACAACTACCCAGATCTTGCATGTCAGTTTTGACAACTACCCAGATCTTGCATGTCATAATTTATGGTTGCATGTTGCTTCTAATTAGTTGCATGTCAAAATTTATGGTCGCATGCAATTAAGTGAAAGAGAAAAAAGATATTTGCAGCGAGAAAAGAATAAAGAAATTTTGATCAAGCCTCCAATTGAAAGTAAAAGTACAAAATCCAAGGAAGAGAAAAGTATGGCTGATCCAGATGAGATGGCAAAGAAATTCTTCCAAGACATCCAAAATACTCAGAAGCAAACAGTGGATGGTTTGGCGGAAACTAGAGAGGCTTTGCGAATATTGACAGAAAAACTACAAGGAGTTGCATCTATTAATGAGAAAGGGAGCACTTCAGAGGAGCCAAGAAATGGGAGATCCACACCATCTAAATCAACCAAAACTATTTTCTTGCCTGCAGGTGAGCCACCAGTACCAAATCCAGCCATTAATCCTGTGGAAGAGGTTACAGGTAACTTGATTACATTAAGAGCTACTTACAATGGCTTAGATGATGACTTTCATAGTTCAGTTCCTTTTAGAGAATATGTGGATATGATGAACACTTTGATGCCCAAGAAAGAGAACAGGAGGGAGCATGACACAAGTGGAAGAGAGCTCAAAAATAAAATAAGCAAGTTTACAACACCTACTTTTGATGGAACAAATAAAATTTCAGCTAGAGCATGGCTACAAAAATTACAAACTTTCTTCACACTTAACCCCATAAAAGAGAGTGATGCTGTTCAATTTGCAAGTCTACACTTGGAAGATGCAGCCTATGATTGGTGGTATTATGGAATGACTACTCAAGGTCACGATCAGGTAACTACATTTGATGATTTCAGTGAAAGAGTGATAGATAGATTTGACCTCAAGGATGATGAAGAGTACTTTAAAGAATTGTCAAAGTTGAAGCAAACCAAATCAGTTAATGAGTATATAGAAGAATTTCAAAAAGTGGCTGTTATGGTACCTGATATGAGTGAAAAGAGGATTGTTTATCTTTTTCTTGATGGTTTAGAAGATTCTGTTAAGGGTTTGGTTAAGGCTTTCTCACCATCAACCTTACAGGAAGCTATCAAAAGAAGCTTGCAACTTGAAACTCGCGTGCCTATAAAATCAGTCACTAATCAAAAACCCCCAAATCTTTGGCAACATAAGGGAAATTTTCAAAAAAAGATTTTTCCAACACTACCACCAAAAGATGTGAAGAATGTGGCAAAAAAGAAGGTAGATGAGGAGACTAGGAGTGAATTACGAAAGAAAAAGCTTTGTTTTACTTGTAGAGAACCATGGGTTCCAGGACACAGATGTTTGGAGAAAGGTCAAGTGCACTATATTGAAGTTGCTTCAGAATCTGATTCAGACGAGCATGAGGAATTTCATGATACTAAGGAGGAGGTAGAAGAAGAGAAAGAAAAAGAAATCAGCAAGGATGGCACTTTAGCAGCATTATCAGGAGTCCCAAGATACCATCCCTTCCGAATTCGAGGGGTACTAGCAGGGCAAAGGTTAACAGTTCTTCTTGATAGTGGGGCAACTCACAATTTTATTGATGAGGGATTTGTCATGAAAAGAGGGCTTAAAGCAAAAGATTTTGAGGGATTCAATGTTACTGTAGCTGATGGATTCACTATGCCTTGCACACGGGTGGTGAAACAACTCAAGATGACCTTAGAAGATTATGAGTTATGTGATGACTTCTATGTGGTTGGTATTGGGGAGACAGAGCTTGTATTGGGTGTCCAATGGTTGCACTCTATTGGAGGCTATTATATGAACCATCAAACTATGGAGTTTAAATTTCATTCCAATGGGAAAGAAGTCATATTGAGAGGTTTATCGAATGGAGCACCTAGGGCGATCTCTGCAAAGAGGATGGAGAGGACTTTTCGAAGAGGACAAGTAGCATGGGCAGCAGGAGTCATGATCCATCCAACAAACTCTCCAAAGAATCAAGGTAATTTCCATTTTGAAATTCAAAGTATTCTAGATAAGCATAGTATAGTTTTCAATGACTTGCCTCCAGGATTACCACCAAATAGAGGTTTCGAGCATGTTATAGAGTTAGAACAGGGTGCCAAACCAGTTATAACGACCCCATACCGCCATCCAAGAGGTTATAAGGAAGAAATTGAAAAAACTATTCAAGAACTCCTGGACATGGGATTCATAAGGCCTAGCACTAGTCCATTTGCATCATCTGTGGTACTTGTCAAGAAAAAGGATGGTACAATGAGAATGTGTATAGACTACAGGGCTATAAACAAGAAGACCATAAAAAATAGGTATCCCATACCACACATAGATGAACTCATTGATGAGTTACATGGTGCTGTATACTTCTCAAAAATTGACTTAAGATCAGGGTACCATCAAATCCGAATGAGGAGTGAAGATGTGGAAAAGACTGATTTCAGATGTCACTTTGGGCACTTTGAATTTCTTGTTATGCCATTTGGCCTCACTAATGCACTTGCAACATTCCAATCTTGTATGAATAAGGTATTCAGCCAACATCTTCGAAAATTTGTTTTGGTATTTTTTGATGATATCTTGATTTACAGTAAAACATGGGAAGAGCATCTAAAGCACATAGACACTGTTTTGGGAATCTTGGAGCAGCAATCCTTCTATGCTAAGCTATCTAAATGTGAGTTTGGTTTGACAGAGATCCTATATTTAGGACATATAATAAGTGCTAAAGGAGTACAGGTTGATCAACAAAAAATCCAGGCAATTTTGGATTGGCCTCCACCCACTAATCTTACACAGTTGAGAGGTTTCTTCGGGTTGTGTAGCTACCATAGGAGATTTGCCAAGGGATTTTCTCAGCTTGCTGCCCCCTTGACTGATTTGACAAAGAAAGGAGCTTTTGTTTGGACAGAAGAGGCACAAAAAACATTTGATAAGCTTAAGGAGGTAATGAGTTCATGCCCTGTGCTTGCAATTCCAGATTTCTCTTTACCTTTTGTTGTTGAATGTGATGCTTCTGAAGAAGGTATAGGGGTTGTCCTAACTCAAAGGGGACATCCAATAGCATTTGAGAGTAGAAAATTAAATCAATTAGAGAAAGGTTACTCCATCTATGATAAGGAAATGTTGGCAATCATGCATGCACTTCATAAGTTTAGACAATATTTGGTATGTGGGAGATTCATCGTAAAGACAGACCATAATAGCCTCAGGTTCTTTTGAACCAAAGGGATTTGAATGATCGTCAACAGAAATGGGTAAGCAAATTGCAAGCTTATGATTTTGATATTGAATACATGAAAGGAAAGAATAATGTGGTTGCTGATGCTCTCTCAAGAAAGCCCACTTTGTGTTCCTTATCATCTATCTCTGCTGATTGAAAAATCTCTATAATTTTAGAGTATGCTAAAGATTCCTTTGCCACCAAGATTTTGGATAAGTTAGTGGATGATAACAGGCACAAGGTTGTTGACGAATTGATTCATTACAAGAACAGGATCTTCTTAGTGTCAGGATCAAAAACTAAGGAGAGGATATTGAGGGCCTTTCATGACACACCTTTGGCTGGTCATCAGGGATACTTCAAGACATACAGGCAAATTCGAGAGCGGTTTTCATGGAAGGGTATGAAAGAGGATGTCCTTAAACACATTAAAGAATGTATGGTATGCCAGCTAAGCAAGAGTGAGCAAAATTTTCCTGCAGGGTTGTTGCAGCCACTTCCTATTCCTGAACAAAAATGGGAAAGTATTTCCATGGACTTCATCACTGGGTTGCCCAAGGTTCAAGGTAAGGATTGCATATATGTGGTGGTAGATAGACTAACTAAGTATGCACATTTCTTTCCTATCACATCTGATTTCAAGGCATCACAAGTGGCCGAATTGTTCTTCAAGGAAATTTTTAGATTACATGGTTTTCCTAGAAACATTGTTAGTGACCGGGACAGTAGATTCCTCAGCTCTTTTTGGAAGGAGCTCTTTCATTTGGCAGGAACTGAACTCACTCCCAGTACTAGCTATCACCCTCAAACAGATGGACAAACAGAGATAGTTAATAAATGGATAGAGGGATATTTGAGGAACTATGTTTCAAATCAACAATATGCTTGGGTGAAATGGTTACACCTGGGGGAGTATTGTTACAATACATCTCATCACATGTTTATTGGTATGCCTCCTTTTCGTGCTCTTTATGGTTATGATGCCCTTTCCTTTGTTGATCTAATACTTTCTGATAGCAGAGTACCTGCAGCAAGTGATTTCGTCAAGCAAAGCCAAGACATAATAAGGTCCCTCAAGGATAATCTACAACATGCACAGAACCAACAAAAGTTATATGCTGATAGGGAAAGGATTGAAAGATCTTTTGAGGTGGGAGATTTGGTATTTGTTAGGTTGCAGCCATATAAACAAAGCACCTTGAAGAAGAATGGGGCAGAGAAACTTAAGCCAAGGTTCTATGGGCCTTATAAGATCATCAAGAAGGTAGGAGAAGTAGCATATGAATTGGAGCTCCCACCAAATAGCAAAATACATAATATTTTCCATGTATCTTGCCTAAAGAAGGTTCTAGGCCAGAAAACCATGGTATCTACAGAATTACCACCTCTTGATGATGAAGGGAAATTAGTTTTGATACCAGAAGAGATTTTGGATACAAGAGAGAAAAGATTGAGAAACAGGAGCGTCATAGAGCATTTGGTCAAATGGAAAGGATTACTACTAGAGGATGCAACTTGGGAAGGAGCACATATTCTTGAGAATTCCAACCTTCATTGCTTGAGGACAAGCAATATTTGGGAGGGGAGGACTTGTCATGTCCCCTTTTCAAAATAATTAAAAATAATAAACTTTGCTAAGGCAGGCAGGCTCCAAAAAGATGAAGTTTTGGCAAAAGGGGCTAATCTTTGGAAACCAATGGACTAATAAATAAAAAATATTATTAAATTATATTTTATTAACCCCTCTTGGACGTGAGTTAGGGTTATGCCCTCTTTTAAGGGGTTTGGAGGCATTTTGGGCTCATTCCAGAACTTGATTTTTGCTGATTTTCTTGTTGTTCTTCAGAGGCTGCCAAACCTGTGGAGAAGGAGACCCAAGAACGGGAGTTTGCAGGTTTTCAAGAAGGCTAAGGATGGGAGTTTGAAGCCATTCCATGTGCATGCTCATACAGAGTTTGCCTTTGTGCTGAATAGTGCCGATTTGTGGGTTTTCGGGGTTGTTTTTGGTTTGAGTTTGGTGTTTTCAGTTGAGTGTTTCATATCAGTTTGGGTTGCTGTTGTATTTTAGATTTTAAGATGTTAAAATAGAGCTGAATATATGTATTGGGACGTGATTAAACTTCTGAGATAGTTTATGAGTGTTTTTGTGGTGTTTCCGGGCATTTTTGTGTTAATTTTGGGAGCCCGATTGAGCATAGATTTGTCCTACATTTGTGAGCTGTTGTGTAAAGGCTATACAAATTTGGAAATGTCATTTTGTAGGCTGTTATGCTGCTGAAATTTCTGTAAAAATGTCCATTTTCAGATTTATTAATAATTTGTGAAGTTGTGAAGTTTTTGGCACTACTTCGGACATACCCGATTTGGGTTTATTTGAGAAATTGGTGGATCTTTGTAATATTGGTTGTTTGGTTTTTTTGAAATCTGATTTGAGGCTTGAAATATCATATAAAACCAGTAAAGGGACATTTCAGATACATACAAATGATAATCCAACAAATATGTTTACAAAGGTAGTGACAAGGGAGAAGCTAAACTCCTCTTCAACTTCAATTGGTCTTCTAGACTGAGTAGAATAAAAGAACAGTTGAGTCTAGGGTGGTTTGATCCAATGAGAGCCTGATGGAGTAGTTGTATTGCTACAGGATTAGTCTCCAAGTGGGAGATTG
Organism: Cupressus sempervirens; assembly: GCA_028749045.1. NCBI lineage: Eukaryota > Viridiplantae > Streptophyta > Pinopsida > Cupressales > Cupressaceae > Cupressus > Cupressus sempervirens. The sequence goes on along the minus strand of CM053785.1, from coordinate 884,967,114 downwards.
TTAGTTTCTAGTGACTGATTAGGGAAGTAATATACACTTGCTACAATTCCTCGGCAGGGTTCAAGGGGTTAGGGTCAGGTCGGGCCCTGAGCAGGGGTTTGGGGACGCAACCCCCAAGAATTTTTTTTTGGGGGCTATTTTTTTGGGGCCGACATGTTGTAATTATTCTAGCCCTAATTTTGTAAGTGGTAAAAATCTTGTATAAAATGGCTTAGGGATAGGGATTTCATATGGTGTGATGAGCTAGAGCTTCTTGCAACAATATTGAACTATAAGGGATGACAAATTGTAATCAAGTTGTAATCATTGGATAATAAAAATATTGGACTCGCTATTTGGTGGACGTGGCCTAGGGCATGGTCGAACCACGTTAAATCGTTGTGTCTTTTGTTCTCTTCTGTGTGCATTATTATTATTTGATATTGGATATATTCGCATGTAATTGTTGGCACTCCAGCTCCAGTTATTATTCCTCCATCTAATGTTGGCACATTCGGTACTCTTCATTTTGATAAGCTCATTGAGGGTCCATCCTCTAGAAATATGGGCAAGCAACAAAATATAGTTAACTTTTCTCTCATGGCCAACCTTGATAGTATTTATAAGCCTGAAACATTTAAAGAGGCAAAAGGGATTTTAGAGTGGGAACATGCTATGAATTTGGAATATCAATTTTTTATGAAGAACAACACCTAGGTTCTCTCTGATGTTCCTTCAGGGAAGAAGTCTATTAGTTGCTAATGGGTGTGTAAGGTCAAGTATCACGCAAATGGTACCTTAGTTAAATACAAGGCTAGATTAGTTGCTCAAGGGTTTACATAGCGGGAGGGCATTGACTATGAGGAGACTTTTGTTCCTACTACCAAGATGAGTGCAATTCTTCTTCTCATCATTACAACTCAATTTGGATGGAAATTCCATTAGATGGATGTTAAGAGTGCCTTCTTCAATGGTGACTTGCAGGAAGAAGTCCACATGATGCAGGCTCCTAGTCTCAAGGTTGATGTCAAAGTCTACCATGTATGTTGGCTTAAGAAAGCACTCTATATGGCAAGATTGATCAGTACTTGGTTGCTCGTGGTTTTGAGTGTTGCCCTTTGATAGTAATTTGTATATCAAATGCTCTGGTGATGATGTTCTCTTTCTTGTTGTCTATGTGGATGACTTGATCATTGTTGGTAGTTCAACACATTTGATTGAGAAAATTAAACAAGACTTGTGCAAGGATCCTGATATGACGGATTTGGGGCTTCTCCATTGTTGTTTAGGTGTTAAGGTTTGGTACACTGATGGTAGCATCCTTATTTCTCAATCTAAGTATGCCAGGAACTTGCTTGACTGGTTTCATATGCAGGATTGTAATCTTGCTTCTACACCTATGGAGAAAGGATTGGAGTTGTCAACTAAGTATAATTCTCCTCCTATTGATGAAACCACTTACAAGCAACTAGTGGGTAGTCTGATCTATCTCACTGCCACTAGACCTGATATTAAAATTTAGCTCCATTGGTGCCAAACAATAGTCAAGGTTTTCTGCATCCAAATCTCCTTTAAATGGGGAATCTCAATCTTTCTCTCAGCTTTGAAGTGAAGTGTTTTTGGTAGAAGTGGTTCATCATGGATTTAGTGCTCTTCTTTTGTGGAGTGGGACTACTGGGACTTGTTGATCTTGGCATCTCTCCTTAATAGTCTTCTACAAGAGCCTCCACAATCCTTCTCATTGTTTCCATTGACTGAGATATCTTCACAACATCAATTTCTGCATTTAGGTTCTTTGCTTCTTCATAGAGATTTTCTTCTTCAATGAGGTGATTCAATGCCTGTTTTACAAAGACAACAAAGCCCTCCCTCTCAATCTTTTTGTGTGCATGAATTTGCAAAATCACTCTCAGTACTTTTACTCATAGTTCCATGACTTGGACTTGACTCAAACTTGACAAGGTTGACTCAACTACAACTCGGGAAAATGAAAGTCCCTTGAGATTTAGAGATTTTTAGTGATTTAAAACTTGTCTCATGCACTCATTATTGAATAAAGCTTAAAGACCAGTGTTACCCAGGGACGCATCCTTGGTATATTTTCAGCCGTCCCCTTCTTGAAAATGTCTTAGACACTTGGGACACTAGGGGACTTTGACTTTGGCTTCTAGAACAAATTAGACTTCGACTTTCAAAGTAACACAAATTTGGCATATGTATTCTGGCTATTCTTATATTTTAAGGTTCTATTATGTATAATTACACGCTTTATCCATGTTTTCATATAAATATTATATATATATATTTAAATTTTTTCCCTATTGTTATATAGATGTCTCCATTTGCCATCCCCTCTTGTTCCCAAAATCGGTAAAAAAATTGCCGTCCCAGAAACCCATGTCCCCTGTTGTCTCCCTCCTGGAAACTTGGGGGAACATAGTTAAAGACACTATAACATCAATAAATAGAAGCTAATTGATCACGTACACAAACATACATCCATCACATAAGTACAGAGGTAAATTGTAGCTGAAGGAAATTGGAAACATATATATGTAGAATTATAAATATTGTCAAATGTATATAAAATCCATGAATCTCTGACATTGAATGTTCCCAAACAGTTGTGTAAGCAAGAACAAGTCTATATCTTAGGCTTTAGCTTAGCCTCAACCTCAGAGTAGTTTATCTACCTCCTACAAAGGCATCTGAGGTAGGTCCTGGATGGCTGACAAGCCATAGTCTCTACCTGCTAATTGCCACTCTGATCAACATCAACTGCGTGGGCTCTAAATCGTGTTCTAGCCTCTCAATGCAAACCTATGGCCTCCCCAATGTGATTTTTGGATTCTTTGATGCTCTTCTTCCCTGCTGCTTCCTCTCCCACTCTTCCTTACTTCTTCTCATAACAAGCAAATAATACACCCTTTAGGGCAACAATGAAAAGATGCCAAAAAAAAATTTAGGGAAAAAATAGGTTGGATTTTAAATTTTAACTTGGCAGATGACTGCTGCTGTGTGCAGGTCATAAGCCACGGATCCGGCGGGTCATGGTGAGTAATGTGGGTCATGACCCATGGCTTGGGAGGTCATATATACTCACTAGGCATTCCACGTCTTGTGACCCGCCTGATCTCACATGACTTGCCGCGAGTTATGGAACACTTCAATTTTACTACAAAAGAAAGAAATTGTTTTGATGCCAAACGGGATTTGTAAGCTAGAGAAAGCCATGAAAACCAAGCCTACAAGTAGTCGTCACATACAGATCTATATGATGGTTGAATTATGTACTTTTTAGACGAGTAAATAACAACGAGCTTAAAAAAGATCAAGAGAATAAAGTACCATACATAATAAGAGTCAATGTTTGTCTTGGAGAACCAAACTTTTGGAAAAAAACAGAAGAAAATGGAGGAAAAATGCACATATTCATCATCTTCAATGGAGAAAAACAATCTTAGGTCTCTTAACCAGCTTGAACGAAATCTATTTTTGTTTTGAAGATTTCTACACCAGTGATTTCAATGGAGAAAAACAATCTTAGGTCTCTTAGCCAGCTTGAATGAAACCTATTTTTGTTTTGAAGATCTCTACACCAGTTTGTTTTTTAATGTATTTTATGTAACTTTCCTGTAGTAGTCAATTGAACCAATGAGCTCTGCTAAACTCCACTTAGTTTCAATCCAAATTCTTCTAATGTGTCTTTAGAGGAGTTTACACATATTTAATAGACTAGAGTAAACCTGCTATTTCAAATGTCAACAGAAACAAAAAAAACAAGAGGATTTCTGAAACATTGTTGGTTGTTACTGGTTGTTAAAGAACATGTGATGAAATCACCGTCTGATCACCATTTCTATATGATGTCACTGCAGTGGTTTGACAATTGCGGCTCAGAGAGGCAGTTTTACACGAAAGTTTGGCATAATTCCTTTTCCTCCATTTTTCCAACTTTTGATGTCTGTTTCCTGCTTTGTTTTTTTGAGCTGTGTTCCATTTCTTTAATGAAGTCAATAAATGTTTTTTACTGATCAATCATTCAATGTCCAAGCAGTAGTACATTGCATCATAGTTCAAAACTTGGAAATTTGTTAACTTGTGGGGCAAACAAGGCAAATGATTGACATGCCAAAAAAATCGCTGGCAAAGTGCAGGCATGTGACTTGCTGAAAAGTTGCTGAACTTTGCCAAGTTTAAATGTACTAAATCATGCATGGAGTTCCAAACGTTGTGCATCCAGATTTTCAGTGGGAACATTATGTTGCAAAAATCACCCAATCTTCAAACCCTTTCCATCTGCATTTTATCCCAGTTCTGTAGCATTTTCAGGTGCGAGTACAATTGGAGCACTTTTGTGGCCATTGACATGATGAACCACAAGAAGTTGACTAAACAATGCTCTAATGACCTTGTATAGCATGAGCATTTGTGTGCCAACATGGTGGAATGACGGGGCTTACATGAAGCAATTAATGTGGATGACATTAATCCATATTCAGATGGGATTGTTGAGGATGTGTAGCCTAGGTTCTCTTGTGAGGAGATTGGAGGGAAGCAACAAAATGAATCGCATATTAGTAGCCCAAGTGAATGTAGAAGGCAATTTATCAATAGGGGCTTTACTAGATGATTGTGATATACTGAGGATGATATGGTTCCTCAAAACCAATCACTACCATCCAATTTGTGTGCATTCACACATTGTCCTAAGATCTGGTGTAATTGGAAATGAAATTTGTGGAAAATTAATATAGATTTGTAATTTATAATCAATATCCATAGTCTGAAATGAGTCCTATTATGCTCTAGATGTACAATAAATTAATTTTCTTGCTTTCCATGTGTGTTTTTGTGGAATGTAGGGATTGTCTTCTGATAGAATTGGAATGAGATTTTAGGTTTTTGAGTGAGTTGGTTCTGTTTGTTAAAATGGTTCTCACTGCTGAATTGAAATTGAAGTGCAGGTATGTGAATGGATTTTCTGTCATCCAGGGTATCGATTGTCTTCAGCTGACTGTGCCATCCGTTTAGATTTAATAGGTAAAGTTCATGGCATACAAAGTGCAGAAACGTATTTAGAAGGTCTTTCTGATGTGGAAAAGAACAAATTCACATATGGTGCACTCTTGAATGTTTATGCACGAGAAGAATTGGCTGGAAAAGCAGAGGCAGTAATGGAAAAGATGGAAATGTCTGGTTATGATATATCTGTACTTAACTACAATGTGATAATGAATCTATATATGAAAACATCTCAATTTGAAAAGGTGCCATTGGTGATACAGAAAATGAGGGAGAGTGGTGTTCTGCCAGATTCATACACTTACACCATTTGGATAAAATTTTATGCAGCCGTGTCAGATTTGGATAAAATGGAGCAAGTGATGGATGAGGTCAAGAGTAACAGTGTCATGAACAAATACTGGACCATTTACAGCACTCTGGCAAGCGTGTACGTAAAAGCTGGCCTTGTTGACAAGGCAGAATCTGCTTTGGATGAGGTAAAGAGGAAGATGCCTCAAAATGGTAATTCTGCATATGAGCATCTTATCAGTATGTATGCAAGTATTGGCAATAAAGAGGAAGTGTATAGGAGCTGGCAATCATTGAAATCTGCCTACCCTAGAGTTTTTAACAGAAGCTATATTTTTATTCTTTCTTCATTAGTTAAAATTGGGGACATTAAGGGAGCTGAGGATATTTTTAAGGAATGGGAATCTGTTTATGCTACATATGATGTCAAAATTGCAAACATCCTTCTTAGTTTTTATGTTAAGGAAAATTTATTGGAAAAGGCAGAATTGCTTATTCAGCGCATCTTGCAGAGGCGAGGCAAACCAAATTTTAGTAGTTGGGATATGATGGCTGAATTATACATACATAATGGTATGTTTGAAAAGGCTGTAATGGCAATGAAGAATATTGTATCAGTCGGAACAGTTGTTCAATGGCACCCAAAACCTGCAATCGTGCTTGCCATACTGACACATTTTGAGAAGCATGGAGATGTTGAAGGTGCAAAGAATTTTTTTGAACTCATCAGAGATACGAATTGTATTAACACTGAGATGTACAATTCTTTCCTGCGAACATATATTGAAGCTGGTAAAACTGATACTGAGATTCTTGAGCAAATGAGAAAAACTGTCAGTCCTAACGAAGAAACTGAAATGCTCCTCAAACAATTGTACAAATCTTGAGGAGAAGAATACAAGTTTATTTTTTCTTAAATGTTATGCCTGTAGATGAAGTTTGCAGACCAACTTACTTACATCAGTTCACTTTTCCTTCAATATCTGCCTTATCACATTCCATCATCACTTGATAAATTCAAGTTGATTACGAGCTCATGGCCTTCTGCGTAAAATTCATCTTCTGGATTCGCAGTGTGTTAGTTTATCTGTGGGGTGTATTAGAAAGCTTTGATGATTGTCATTCAACGCATATCTTGTTTTCCTTCATTCATATGGTTCTGGTTTATCGGTTATGTAATAATTCTTTGACCTAGTTAATTTTTATTCAATTACTTAGGTGACTTGATAATTATCTTAATGTAGATGCAATTACAGTTTCTTATGGTCCTGCACAGAAAGTTGCTAGGTAATATAGTCTTTCTTGTAAGTTTGCGTTGAATCATTGAGTGTTTTTAGTGCATCGTCCCCTTAGTTAATCTTTAAGGGTGTAGGAATTAATTTCTTATAATTTCAATTGCAAGGGATTTCTTTCTATCTAAAACTTGTAATCATTATTTTAATTGGCTACAAATGAGTTTGAATAGTAACAGTATGCTTATTTGTAATATCTACTTATTATTAATGCAATGGTAGCAAATGATGGAAATTATCTTTGGTTTGCAATGATTATCCTTATATTATAATTAAATGTCTTAGAGAAAGAAATTGATCTTGAATATCTAATAAGTAATCTTTTTCAATTGTGGACGTTATATTGATCTAGATATCTATCAATATGCAAGAACAAGAAATGTATCATATCAATATATCAATCAAGTATATATATGAGTCACTATTTGTGATATCTTCTTAATATGATTGCGGCATTTACTAGTTAGATCTGAAGTATATAATGCCTTATCCAATTTGCAGATGCTTTAGTTCTTATCTCATCTAAATATTGAACAATATAGGAACAAATGATATCAATATGAAAGATCTATCCAAGTGTAGAACTGTTTTTGTGTTTGAGACATCTACTTTGACGTATTTGCAAATCTATCACTGCTTACTGGTATGATCTGATTGCTCGCCTGATAAAACTTTGTAATGGTAATGATTCAATGCTAATCTTCATTGACTATAGATATCTCTGATATAACACTTACTGTTTAGGCAATGGAGGGTTGCAGTTTCTGAACAAAACTTCTATGCCCATGCAATCTTGGTTTTGTAACTGGTAATAGATTATTTCCACTTGAATCTGAATGTATATAAAATAATCAGAATAAAAAATTGAATGCCTTTGGAATGATATTGATGTCTCTTTAATATTCTACAAAGAGCCAAGAGCCCATGAGTATAAAAGTTTTTCAACTTTTCATTGCACCTCCTGGGCAATTAATCTCTTGGTAATCACACCTGTTTGTGCAACAAAAGCTTCTATTAATTATTTGTTTGACTAAGTATTGCTGCTACACAATGAATCGCTGCCCTTCACAGACCATCTGACTTGTTTGTTTTAAGTTGCTGCTCGTACCATATCATTGTTTAAACAAATTGTTACCCTCCATTAATTTATATGATGTAGTTGCTCAACCTTAATAAATCAAATCACAATCATTGTAGGATTGCTGACATTTATTCATTGATTGCTTATATAAGAGATCTTCAATTGCTGCTGTATAATGGTTGACTTTTGCAATTCTTTGTATATTTTATAATCGCTGTCTAACAACCATCTTTTTGTTTATCAAGCAGAACTATTCTTATTATATCTCATTCCTTAATATAGATTGCTAGATTAGACAGGGACATCACAGTCTCGCCTTGTAACTTTAGATTTGCATAATGATAGTTTTGATGTATGTTTTGTGACACTTGCCAACACAAAATAAAATGCCAAGTATTCTATCCTTCTGACAATAAATCCTCAAATGCTGAACTATATGATCAACTAAGGCAACTCCAAGGTTTACAATTCAAACAATGGGATTTTATGATGCTGTTACCCAATTTTTTACCCCATGTTCAAATTTTGGTTAAGTTTTATCCTTGTTCGATTTTCATGAATTAATTTTGCTAAGCCTTTTAGTTAGTTGGAGTTTTGTGATTCTCAATACTAGTAGGTCACCCAAGACAATACTTGTAGATCTGAGCTACAACATGAATATATTTTTTCATTTCCTTTATACATTCAATAAGCTTCTTCTGTGCAGCAACACATTTCTTGCTCATAATTCTCTGTATTTCATCTTCAAAGTCGGTTTCTTATTTTCTTGGGCTAGTAGCTTTCATAGTCAAATGCTCATCAATTGCTCAATTAAAACAATCTTTATTAGCATTGGGAACAAGGTTGTTCCGGGGCAAATAGATGATTACTTCTTCTCTGATCATTTTCTTGTCATAGGATGATCATAATAATTATGCATTATTATTTTTACACCATCAGGATGGTCAAGCATCTCTAACATGAACTATAGTGTTCCTTGGGTCTATCTTCCAATACAACAACTTTCTTCTTTTACTTGACGTCAACCTTTATAGGTTTAGTATAACCAATGTTGATTGTTTCAATCCTTTCCTTTTCATTAACTACCATTTTCTTCTTTGAAACTGGGGAGGAAACTTCAGTAAACTTTCTTTGCAAATGTAATGCTCCCAATTTAAATAAAATGACTTAATTAAATTAATTAAAGTGGTTCCAAAAATTAAATAATGCTATAAAAAATTTCTTTAATTAATTAATTATTTATAAATGGGGCTCAAATTATAATAATATAATAATATTGTCCTGTGGCCTATTGTAACTTTCTAGATTCTTCATGGAGACCTTCATAAGGAGATGTTTATTGTAAATCGTCATGGATTGTATGTGATCCCTGTTAGTTTTAGGTAGCTTGGACAGCTGTTCATCCTCATGTGATTAATTGGCAAATAATTGTTAAGAGTTACGAAAAATAATTATTTGCTAATTAATTGACTCCTAGAAGCCACTAATAACCTATTGGTTAAGTTGTTTTAATCAAGAAGCAACTAGAAACTTTTTGGTTAGGAAGCAACTAGAAGCTTCTTGGTTGAGTTGTCTCGATCAAGAAAAAACTAGAAACCTCTAGGTTAAGTAGTATAAAAGGGGGTCAAGAGAGGCATTTGGAGAATATAATAGTACATAGAACAAGAAGAGTTGTAGAAACATTTGCAATGTTAGCAAATGAGTTTGCAGTGATAGCAAACAGTCTTGCAGTGTTAGCAAGGGCACAGTGATAGCGTTGGGGATAGCAGTGGGGAATATTAGCAAGAGAAATTAGGAGGTTGTTTGAATTTTGCCAGTGAGAGGCAAGGAATTTTGTATCTCTTGATTTGCTGAAGTTAATATATTTTTCATCTGTAGAACTGGTTTTCCCTTAGGGGTTTTTCTAAGAATGATTTGTCTGAAAATATTGTGTTCTTTGTATTGTGAATTTCTTTCCGTATTTTATTAGTGAAATTGTAGTTGTGTTATTTTTCGATATTAGCTGAGAATTTATTTTTAGCAGTTTAATAATCGTTTTATGATAGGAGATTAATAATTAGTGATTGCAATAGTATTAATTTTCACATGGTATCAGAGGAGTGTTGAGGGTAGAAGAGTTTTTCCCTAGGAAAGAAATTAAGGGTTTATATAACCTAGTGTGATCTCTTTAGATTTATTATTGCTTTAATCCCTTGATGGCTTCAGCTTGTTTGAGAGATTAGGACAGATTGGATGGTGCTTCGAATTTTGGTGTTTGGAAGGCCAGAATTGCTTTATTGTTGTAAGAGAATGGTATCAAGGATTATGTTACCAGTGTTGTAGTTGTACCAACGGATGCAACAAAGCTTGCAACATATAAGAAGGACGATGCCAAGGCGAGGAGGATTATCCTTAATGGTGTCAAGGATCATATTGTTCCACATATCTCATAGTTAGACAGAACAAATAAGATGTGGGATGCCATTTTGAATTTGTACCAGAATGCTACCACTAACAGGAAGATGATTCTTAGAGAGAAGTTGAAGAATACTCGGATGAACCAGGGAGAAGACGTTACAAGATACCTCACCAGGCTTAGACTGGTCAAGGACGAGTTAGCAGTTGTTGGAGATAGTCCCAGTGATGATGCGCTAGTGAGAATAGCCCTAAATGGGTTTTCTAAACAATGGAGTGTCTTTGTTCAAGTTATCAGTGTACGAGATATCTTATCGAGTTGGGATCAACTATGGATTCATTTCACTGAGGAGGAGTTTAGACAAAGTCTTGTCAATGGGGCCAACAAGAGTTAGAACAGTGAGGTGGAACAGGGGAACTTTGCCCTAGCAGGGAATGGGAAAGCAAAGAAGGGATAACTGTAAAGGATCAAACTCACAAAGTGAGAAGAAGAAGGACCTTTCTAAGGTCAAGTGTTTTGGATGTCATGAGTATGGTCACTATGTCAGTGATTGCCGAGAAAGGAAGAAGGCAAAGAAGCAGGTGGCAACTTCAACAAGTGTAGAAGAACCCTCTAGTAGAATGGAAGATGAGTTTGCACTTATAGCTTGTATGGTGAGCACAACCTCACAAACTATCTGGTATATAGATAGTGGGGTGTCATTTCATATGATAGGAGTTAGAGAGTACTTCTCTAGTTATGAGGAGGAGAACACCAATATCCAGATTTCTACTGGAAACTTGTCCAAACTCAACCCGGTTGGGAAAGGGACTGTTCAGTTTCAGAGGGAGAATGGAAAGATAATTCTAGTTCATGATGTGTTCCATGTGCTAGGGTTAGGTATGAATTTGATTTCTCTATGTGTTCTTTAGGATAGGGGGTATAATGTACCCTTTAGAGGGACATGTGTTGATTACGCACAAGGATTGAAAATCACCCATAACTATTGGAGTTAGGAGTGGTCGCCTTTATAGGTTGCAGTTTGATACTCCTAAGGCACTCATGAGCAGTTGTAATCCTAGAGATCTTGGAGAGCTACGGCATAGGAGGATGGGCCATATTCATCATGGAGCACTCAAATTGCTTCGTGAGACAGTGATAGGTGTTCTAGAGGTGAGCACAAAGCATGATAATGTATGTAAAGGATGTGTGTTGGGGAAGTTTGCGAAAGCATCTTTTCCACAAAGTGACACTAGATTTGAAGGTTTTCTTGATCTAGTACATTCAAATGTATGTGGACCAATGTCGACAAAGTCTATTAGAGGATATGAGTACTATGTTACTTTTATTGATGATTTCTCTAGGAAGACCTGGATATACTTCATGAGGTTTTTAGTTGGTTCCAAGAGTTCAAGGCTCTAGTGGAGAACTCGACAGGAAAGAAGATAAAAGTTCTTTGGTCAGACAATGGAGGGAGTACAAAGGAAATAACTTTCAGGAGTTCTATAGCAGGGAAGGAATCAAGAGAGAGTGGACTGTTCCTTACAATCCACAACATAATGGAGTTGCTGAGAGGAAGAACCGTTCTATATCGGAGGCAACAAGATCTATGCTACATGACCAAGATATGCCCCACTACTTATGGGCAGAATTGTGTAGTACAATAGTCTACATTTAGAACAAGGTTCCACACAAGGTGCTAGGGAGGATGACACTAGAGGAAGTTTTCATAGGAAAGAGGCTTGATGTTAGCCATTTCATAATATTTGGGAGTTTGACATATTGTCATATTACAGGTGGTACCAAGTTAGATCAGACTGCAGAGAGCGGGTACTTTGTTGGGTATAGTGAAACGTCAGAGGCATATAGGATTTTTATCCCCAGGACTAGAAGAATTATTATTAGGCATGATGTAAAGTTCATGGAGGACAAGGCATTTAGAAGGCCCAAAGATTTGCTAGCAATGATCAGAGTGAGCAGCCAACAGAAGCTCCAAGGCCTAGTCAAGGGCAACAAAGAAAAAGTACAATTATTGGTACAAGTGTAGGCTCAGGTGGTGAAGTTTCACAGAGCATGGAGCAAAAAATGCAACAGGAAATGCATCTAGAAGACTTAGAGGTTGATATCTCATCCTCTACAGTTGGCAGTAGGAACCGTGAGGTTCAAGAGACACAAAGGGATACTCATGAGTTTGTGGGAGCTCCTAGGAAGAGTACTAGACAACAGAGACAACCAACCAAGTTCAATGACTATGTGGCATTAGTTAGTCGGTAGATAGTGATCCTTCCAACTATCAGGAGGTTGCAAAGCATTAGGTATGACGAGCTGCTATGGTTGAGGAGTATTTCCTCAATAATGTAAAATGATGTGTGGGAGGTAGTTCCTAGACCAACAGATAGAACAGTTGTTGGATCATGTTGGATCAACAAGATAAAGCATGGTGTAGATGGTAGCATCAAGAAATATAAGGCAAGGTTCATGGCCAAGGGGTTCTCTTAGAAGGAGGGAATAGACTACGAGGAGACATTTGCTCTAGTGGCCAGGTATACTTCTATAAGAGCTGTGATCTCATTTGTAGCACAAATGGGTTGGCAGATCCATCAAATGGATGTCAAGACAACATTCCTTAATGGTGAGTTAAAGGAGGAGGTATACATAGGGCAACTAGAAGGCTTTATAGCACACAACAAAGAGACCCACGTGTGCAGATTGAAGAGAGCATTGTACGGATTCAAGCAGGCTCCCAGAGCATGGTATGAGTGCATTGACACATACTTGTAGGAAATGGGCTTTGTGAAGAGTGAAGTGGATGCTAACCTCTACTACTTGATGGTTGGTGGTGAGGTTCTCATTCTTGTTCTTAATGTGGATGACTTGTTTCTTACAGGTTCACTAGGGCTCATAGAAGACTGCAAGAGGGACCTTGCAAAAGAGTTTGAGATGAAGGACTTAGGACTTACATACTAATTTCTAGGCATGGAGGTGTGGTAGACAGATGGAGAGATTTTCCTTGGTCAAGGGAAATATTGCATGGAAATCTTGAAGAGATTCGGGATGGAGGATCACAAAGCCATGTCTACACCCATGATCACGAATTGGAGGAAGGTAGATAATCTAAGGAGAAGAATGTAGATCCCACCTTATACAAATAGTTGATTGGTTCGCCTATGTATTTGGTCAACACTAGGCCAGATATAACATTTGTAGTAAACTCTCTTAAGTCATTTCATGGTTGAACCAAAGAGAATGCATTGGACAACAACCAAGCATTTATTGTGTTACTTGCATGGTATGGTTGAGTATGGGATCAGATATGTTCGAGGTGAAGGTATTAGGTTGATGGGCTATACTGATGCAGATTGGGCAGGAAGTACAACAGACAAAAGGAGCACTTCAGGGTGTTGTTTCAGTTTGGTATCAGGAGTTGTATCTTGGTTTAGTAGGAAGTAAAAATCCGTGGCTCTGAGTTCAGTAGAAGCAGAATACTTAGTAGCTAGCATGACGACATGTGAAGCTATATGGCTTCGGAAGTTGTTAGTAGCCTTGTTTGGTCAGAAGGTTGAGACCAATGTGATACACTATGACAATCAGAGTTGCATCAAGTTGTCTGAGAATCTAGTATTTCATGATAGGTCTAAACATATAACATCAAATATCACTTCATCATCAGATATCACTTCATTAGTGACTACAATAGTGTTAATTTTCACAATCCCTTCTTTGTATTTCTAGAAGTTGAAGATTGAAGTTGGTTTGCATGCAACTTTGGAGGTGGAAGATCCTCTCTACTTTGTATGCACAGTTTCGGTGGTTAACAACCTCCATAATCTGCTATTGGAGATATTATTATGATATTTCCCATTGTGCATTAAATTTGTAAAGTCTTCATTCAGAGACAATTTTGTATTGGGGTAGTGATATTTCCTATCTTGTTTATAATAAGAGTCATAATCAAACCTTTTTGACATTTTGCCACTTGCATAATTATTTATCTAATATCTTTGCAACTCTTGTATTGTAATAGTGACAAATATGTAGTATTTCTTTGATGGATTTAACATACTTTCTAATATTTGGCCGAGATAGCATCCAAAGACAATACCATTCCATTGCATGAAAATGTGTGAAGGCAATCTGATTGGCATATGGAGAACAAAGTTGACGTATGAGAGTGAACATAGTGGTCGTACACAGCGGTGTCAGGTAGCATCGTTGAGTGATAGTGTTGAATGACACTACCAAGTAGCATTGTCAAGTGGCAGTGTGTTGATTGGTAGGTGGCAGTGTCAGGTGATAATGCTAGGTAGTAGTGTCGATGAAAGTGCTAGGTAGCAGTGCCAAGTGGCATTATGTTGTTGAGTAGGGTGGCAGTGCCAATTGCTACGATGATAATATTGACTGCTATGGTGGCCTTGTGCTATTGAGTAGGGTGGAAGGTTTGTACTATTGAGGTGTGTTGTTTGGTACATCTCAATGCTATCAGAGTTGATATTGCCATCCTGTTGAGAAATTTAGGTTGAATCATGCCATTGAGTGATGGATTGGAAGATGTGTTGAGGGAGCTAAAAAGAATTCAATGGAAGCTCTTCCATACCCAAGCAAGACAAAATCAATTTGGTAAGAAATTTGAGTGCATGGCAAATGAAAAAACAAAAGGCAACATGTCACACAGATGTTGAACCAATAGAAGATTGGCAATGTTGACTTTCCCTCTAAGGATTGAATAGTTTGAAATGCATTCACTCACCTTGGCTGAGCTACTAAAGCACATCAAGTAGGATTGGGTTGAGTCACTAAAGCAAATCAGTAGGGATTGGGTTGATGGTGAATGATAGAAAAATATCTCTCTCAAGAACTACATAGACCTAAGGTTGAGGTACCCATCCTCCGTAGATAATAGAATCTAGAACACCAATCTTCGTTGGGAGATTGACAATGGGGTACTTAGCACTGTGAGTCCTACAAAGGACAACATTATGCCTACAGTGCAACCACATGAAGATTTGGAGAAGAAAGACTCAACAATTGACCCTTCAAATGTAATACATCCAACTTTTCAAGACAACCAAAAAGATGTCGAAGTAGATGCATGCACAAAATTCATCGAACTAGCACTTAAAGATCAACTTGATGGAAATGCAAGCTATATTGGTGATCCTTCGAATGAACAGGCTATACTAGTGGTTGATCAGCTTGTTGGAGATGCTATTGATGATCTCTTGCAGGAGAAAATACAACTGGTTGATAAAGAGTCTATCCTTCGGTTGTGCATGAGGTGTGCATGATTACAATCTCTCCATGTCAGAGGCTTCCTCATGAAAACAAGATGTACCTTAGCTATGAGATTTTAGAAGAGATTGATAACATGAATGCTTTAGATTTGAGCACTGATGTGTTTTATGATTGGCGTCTATGGGATCCTTGTGACTTTGGGCATGTCAATGTTTATATCAAAGTAACACAACATAAGCTTGATGGCAATTTAATCGTCTTTCCTACATCCAATTGCATGCACACGATCATGTTGCAACATGGAGATTTCAACATATACAACTACCATCGTTTGGGCTTGGTTTGAGATCTTTGAGCTATGTCGTGGGAAAATGGTTTGATGGTAGATTGCTTGAGGGAAAGCAATATCCAGGCAACGAGGATTTAGAATGTCCCCAATTTTAATAAAGTGACTTAATTAAATTAATTATTTAAGTGGTCCCAAAAAATTAATAATATTATAAAGGACTTCTTTAATTAATTAATTTAGTCATAAAAGGGGCCCAAATTAAAATATAACAATATAATAATAATATAATGTTGGCCTCCAACCTTTTGTGACTCTCTCTAAGCTTCTTATAGGCCTTTATAAGGGTATTGTTGGCCATTGTAAATCATGATGGAATGCATTTGAACTCTTCTTTATATTCTTGAAAGTTGAATGTTGAAGGTGGTTTGCATGCAGCTTCAGAGGTGGAAAATCCTCCATGTTTTGTATACGCAGTTTTAGTGGTTAGCAACTGATACAGGAACATTTTGGGGTCGTTGGTGATCTTATATATTGAAGTGGTTTTGACCTTGGAGTTGGTGGACTCGGTTGAAGAAGGTGATGCTCAGTCACTACTGGGGTAGTTCTTGGTTGTCGTTTTGCTTGAGGGACTTGGTCACTGAAGGAAATCAGTTATGCTTATGGTGCTCGGTGAATGATTTACTTTGTTGAACTAGTTCTCGGTGATGCTTGTGGTAGTTCAATGGACATGTTTTCTTGGTGTGCTCGGTGATAGTTGATGTGCTCAGTGGTTGTTGGTGATGCTTGGTGGTTTGGTTCATTGATTGGATATTGTTGGGAGATTTGATAATCTGATTTGCCGCATTTAATGTGTTGTGTGTGATTGTGACATGGATCGATCGTGGGATGTGTGAGGACCTATTGGGGGGGGTCTTGGTTCTTTCTCCTATGTGCATTTAATGATTGTTGTAAGTTGACTTAAGGTGTATTATGTTTATTTGGGTTATAGATGATTCTGTTTTTAACAAGCAGACTTGCGACTGTGCAATTATAAAAGAAAGGGTTGGGTAGTGTTGTAGGCAGTTAGAGGAGAAGTCAGCTAGTAAGGAGTAGCTGACAGGAGCAAAGTTTAGTAGAGCTAGTAACTGAGTGAGGGCTTATGAAACAAGAAGATTGCTTGGTGGTTTGCAAGCACAAGTTTAGATCTTGTTTGGGGTTTTTACGAAATTGCTATGGTGTTATAGATTAGGGCTAGCTAGGGTTGGGTATTTGGATATTGCAAGGTCTTGCAAAATTGTTACTATAATTGCTTTTCTATTGGTCGCAACCTGGAAGGCTTACAACCCGACATATTACATGTGATCAGTTAATTGATGAATAAAGAGCTGTTTTTCTATTAGATCTTGTTTCTTGTATTGTGTTTCTGCTATGTGGTTGTTTGCTAGGGGTTTGGTTACCTCCATTGGAGGTTCAATTGGCCTTGCACTGCATCAGGTGGTGTTTGAGCAAAGATTTGATATGGTTGAAGATTTTTGGAGAGTGGTTGCAGAGATTTTCGCTCAATTTGGTTTGCAGATCGGTTTTCTTGAACTTGTGAAACTCTTCCCTAGTTGTGCGAGGTGATAGGTTGCGATCTGACTTACAAGCAACTAGGAGGTTGTCACAAGGTGGTTGGTTGGATTTGAAGAGGGTTTTCAAAGATCTTGGAAGATGCCTTCAAGATGATTGGACCCTAGGGCAATTGTAGATCTTTGTGATGTCGTGGAAAGTAAGATTTTAGAGAAGGTTAGATCAGATTTCAGATATGAGATGAAGTTGATGAAGAATGATATGGTCATTGAGATCATGAGAGATATAGCTGGTGTACTTAGGAACATGGGTACAAAAGATGGTTATGAGGAAGGTACTGAAGAATTTGACTTTGAGGTTGCTGGATCTAAAGATAGGGCTGATCAGGTGGAGAGATCTATGGAAGATAGAACTAGTCGGTTGGTTATTTGGCACTTAGTTGAAATTGAAGCATAAGATGGATGTTTCTAATTTCTCAGGTACTTTGAATCCTGAAGACCTAATTGATTGGATTGGTTAGTTAGAAAACTACTTTGAGTTAGAATATATCGATGATCCACTCAGAAGTGAGGTTGGCATATACTAAGTTGAAAGGACATGCTACTTTATGGTGAAAAGAATTGCAATGAGATAGAGAAGAGAAAGGTGAAAAGAAAATCACTAGATATAGATTAATGGAGACAAAACTGAAGGCTAAGTTCATTCCTGTTGATTATGAACTTGAGTTGTTTAAGAGATTGAAAAATCTGAAACAAATGGATATGTATGTGAAGGATTATACCGAGGAGTTTTACAAGTTGACAATTTAGTCTAGACATAGAGAAATTTCTATGGAAAAGATGGCAAGATATATTAATGGTTTGAGATTCAATATTAAAGATAAGATTGGTATGTTGAAGATTGATTTAGTTGAGGATGCTTATCAATATGCTTTGAAGGCATAAGATAAGTTGAAGAGAAGACATCAAGGTAATTCTAGAGGGAAGGAGAAGTAGGAACATTTAGTGAAAGATAAATTGATTGCTAAAGATGAATTGAGACTTGTTGAACAGAGGAAAATCATAGGTCGAGGTGTATTTAAGGGTACTTGCTTTAGATCCGGTGAAGGGCATAAATATTTCGAATGTCCCAATGCAGATAGGAAGGTTGATGATAAAATAAAATGAAGACTTGGTGAATGACCCTGAGGTGGAGGATAACTTATTGGCTCGACAAGTATCGTTTGGTAAGAAGGTGTTGGAACCTTGTCAAAGGAGGAATTTGTTCAGGACTCAATGCAAATTTGGAGGTAATTACTGGAATGTGATTTTGGATAGTGTTAGTACTAATAATCTAGTTGCTAAGGAGATGGTTTAGAAACTTGGTTTGAAGAGAGTGAGACATCCTTCTCCTTATAGGATCAGTTGGTTGCAAGATGTACATGCTTTAGAAGTGAGGGAGAAGTGTCTTGTTAATTTTTAGATTGGGCAGTATAAGGATCAAGCATTGTGTGATATTGTGGATATGAATAATTGTCACATGCTACATGAATGCAATGTAGTGCATGATTGTCTCAAGAATGCATTTACTGTTGAGAAGGGTGGAAGGAAGTTTTCCCTGATTCTTTTGTAGAATGTAGAACTCAGTAGGAGAAACCTATGTTTTGGTAGGTTAGTTGAGTTGAAGGATTCTTAGGGGTTAGAGATAAGCATGAGAAACAAACCTGTGACATATTGAAGAAGGATGTGAAGAGGTAGACTAAACATTTTCCTGTTGTAGGAAAGGATTCGCATAAGTGGAGCAAAGGCAAGAGTGAACAAGTTGAAGACTTGGAAGATATGTGTGTGAAGAACTAGTTTGGGGTTTATCCTGGAAGATGTTCTTCTAGCTATTAAGAACATCTTTTAACACCTGGGGTGTCTAATGCAGGAGCATCTTGGGGTTGTTGGTAATCCTGTATGTTGGGGTGCTTTTGAGTCTTGACTTGGAGTTGGTGGACTTAATTGAAGAAGGTGATGCTCGATCGCTACTAGGGTAGTTCTTGGTTGTATTTTTGCCCACGAGACTCGATGAGTGAAGGAAATCAATAATGCTTATAGTGCTCGGTGAATGATCTACTCGGTGAAACTAGTACTCATTGATGTTCATGGAATTTCAGTGAATGTGCTTGCTCGGTGCACTCAGCAATACTTGGCATTCTCAATTGTTGTTGCTGATACTTGGTGGTTTGGTTCATTGACTAGATGTTGGGAAATTTGATTAGCCAACTTGGTGCATTTAATATGTGTTGCATGTAATTGTGACATTGATTGATTGTGGGATGTGTGAGGACCTATTTGGGGTCTTGGTTCTTTCTCCTATTTGCATTTAATGATTTTTGTAAGCCAACTTAAGGCATATTATGTTTATTTGGGTTCTAGATGATTCTGTTTGTAACAGGCATACTTTTGGCCATGCAAGTGTAAAAGGATTGGGTAGTGTTGTGGGTAGCTAGAGAAGAAGTCAACTAGTGAAGAGTAGCTAAGAGGGGAAAAGTTTAGTAGAGCTCGTAGATGAGTGTGGGCGTAGGAAACAAGAATATTGCTTGGTGACTTGCGAGCACAAGTCTAGATCTTGCTCGGGGTTTTTACCAGATTGTTGTGGTGTTACAAATTAGGGCTAGCTAGGGTTGGGTATTTTGATCTTATGAGGTCTTGCAGAACTATTATTGTAATTACTTTTGTATTTGCTGCAACCAGGAAGGCCTTACAACCCGACATATTGCATGTAATTAGTTAACTGATGAATAAAGAGTTACTTTTCTATTAGATCTTGTTTCTTTTGTTGTGTTTTTGTTGTGTGGTTTTTTGTTGGGGGCTTGGTCACCTCTATTAGGGGTTCACTCAGCCTTGCATTGCGTCAACAACCACCCTAGTATGCCGTCAGAGATATCATTCTAATATTTTGTAATGTCCCCTTTTTGGATGGCCTTCAATTGCTCTTAATTTCAATTTAAAATCTTATAAATAATTTCAAATACCCGTTCTATACATGGAAATACGAGGAACTGTATTTTATATGTATATGTATAATGAGCTTGTTATATAAAAAATAATGATTATTTTAATATAAAATAGAATATAATTGGGGACCTATGCTAATATTATATCACCTTGTACTTCCCCTTTCTTATTGTTTTAATCTTCTTAATATATTGATAATTCAATTGTATTATCGTTTCCTTTTCTCCTTGTTACTTTGCCTTTTTTTTAATATTGCTTTTGTATCACTAAGTATACTGTCCATGTGTTCAAGTCGCTGCTATGTACTCAAGGAAATGATGCCTCAGTTTTGATGTTGTACTTGTTGCAACTTTGGCATTCACAATTTTCAATATGTCCCACTGCTGCCACGACTACCTCCCTGACCTGCTCTTGCGCGATCTGCCAATGGTGTCCTTGTACTCGTGTTGATGTATATGTTCATAACTTTTTGTTTGTGAATTATGTATATGATGCTCCCTCCAAGTCGTAATACCACCCTCTTATATTGATGAGTACCCCGACTTGAATAGACATGTCCTAGGTTGGTTTAATGATATATAGTCTATCATATTAGTTAGATATATATAGTTTAGTTTTTGGTTAGTTTATTTTGTGTTTTATTAAATTTATATTTAAATGTCTATGTGTAAATCTCATTGATTAGATATGTATACTATATATTATTATGGATGCTAATAAGTAAATTCATATATATTACTATGAATTCATATATATAATAATATTATTAAGAATGATAATGAATAATATAAATAATTATGAATGATAATTTATGTTATTATAAATAACTTATCATGAATGGTAATTTATACTATTATGAAAAATTAAGTAGAGTTATTATGAATAATAATAATTTATATTATTAAAAATAGATCATAGATATTTATCTATATCAATATTATTTCTTTTGGAAGTAATCGATAATAGTATATGAATTATTATCAAATCTTGTCCAATTATAATTATAGGATTCTCTTTAGGAGGGGTCATGACAGTCTCCCGTTCTCAAAATTGCTTGTCCTCAAGCAATATCATTCATATGCCAGCTATTTCAGAGACAAGAAACATATTTTCATACAAAGGCCTAGAAGATTTTATAAAACATATATCTTAATGAATGAAAATACAGTGTAGACACGATGCAGACATATGAAGACATGAAGCAAACACGATGTAGAAACATCATACACAACCTTGATTAGATCCTAAAATTAACAATGCACAATGATTATACTTCTTCATTAGGCTTATGAACCCTGCAACCACAAAATAAGCATCAATACATGCATATAAATATATATAAACTTCAAAGAAATTCGAATAATAATAAGTTAATCCAAGCTAGTTCCATACTAAGCCCAAGAGCGGAACTTTGGCCCCCTTGGCCTCAGTGGCAGGTGTTAGGCATCCACACGAGTTGGTCTACTTAGTGGATAACTTGTTTGGCTAGAAAGGTTCTTGTGAATAGAAGTCATTACTATCTTTCCCTTAACTAGCACTACAGTAGGGTGTCCTAACCACTCTCCCTTGGTTGCAGACTCCATAGGAAAGTTGATAGGGTGCCCTTACTATCTTCCCCTTAATTAGTATTACAACAGGGTGTTCCCCCCTAATTGCAGACTCCATAAGAAAGTGGTAGGGTTCCCTTACTATCTTCCCCTTAACTAGTACTGCAATAGGGTATCATAGCAACTCTTTCTCGATTGTAGACTCCATAGGAAGGATAGATGCCCTTATAGTCTTTCCCTTAACTAGTACTACAATAAGGTGTCTTAACAGACCTTCCTTAATTGTAGACTCCATAGAAAAGTTAAATGTGGCCTTTCCCTTAACTAGTACTACAATAAGGTGTCTTAACAAACCTCCCTTAATTGCAGACTCCATAGGAAAGTTAAATATGGCCTTTCCCTTAACTAGTACCATAATAAGGCGTCTTACAGACCTTCCTTAATTGTAGACTCCATAGGAAAGCTACTTGAAATCCCTAAATCATTTCTCAAATAATCAATTTTACACCTTTATGATTACATTAATTAAGAAAACTTACAATTTCATATTTGAACTATGGTTGAACTTCCTCGAAGCTCCATTGGCTTCCCTCTTTGTTCATTGATTGAATGTTATTGATGTTCCCTTGATCATATCTTATCTTCTTCGGTGTTGTCCCTTCTAATTCTTGGTCAAGTATTTCCTCTATTTTATGAACTTGACTTTTCTTCCTGCATTTATGTCCAGGTTCCCATGATTCCTTGCATTTGAAGCATAATTTCTTCTTTCTTAAGTCTTCTTGCTGTTTTCGAGCTTTCTCATCTTGGCATAGGTGACCCTTTTCAAAGTGCTCACCACAGTGAAAACATTTTCTTTTTGGGAGTTCTTGCTTGTGCTTTTCACTCATATCGTGGAATGGTTTGCTATGGTTGCTTGAAGGTCTACAACTTGATGATGAAATTTCTAATCTCAAAGCTGTTTCAATGGCATCGTCAAGGGATGTTGGTTTAAGAGCACTGACCAACCCTCTTAGTGAATCTTTTAATCCTTCCATGAACAAGTAAGTGAGTCTATCATTATCTACTCCCGTAACTCTGACAGAGAGTTTTTGGAATTCAGCTATATAACCTTCGACTAATCCTTGTTGCTTGATTTGAGTCAGCTTTCTAAAGTCTTCTTGAGGGTGCTTTTTATCAAACCTTTTAATGAGTTTTTGAGAGAATTCTTCATAAGAAGTAATATTTTGGTGTCCTTGAGTAACAAGGCCATGATGCCACCAATCATGTGCCATTCCTTCTAAGTGAAGGATCGCAAATTGAAGTGCATCCTCTTCAGTCATTGGGCTAAGGGTAAGATAAGTGTTCACTTTTTGTAGCCAAGCGCATGCAGTGGTCCTTTCCGATCCATCAAAATTTGGAAGTGTTACTTTATTTACTTTGCTTTTAAGATCTCGATTTTGCGATCTTCTTTCTCTCCTAGGAGTTTCTTGCCTGTTGGCTTCACAAAATTCTCTAAATGTTACTAGCTCTTTGATTTCTAATTCAAGGTTGGCATAAGCTCTTGCATTCTCAATATCATTATTGGTTGTTTGTCCCTCTCCTTCCATCGAGGGGTCCTCCTAAGGTAAGAAAGGGGGTTTGGGCACCCGAGATGATGAAGCTCCATTATTTTTTGAGTGGTTTGAACTTACGTCTCTTCCACCAACATTATGGTTTCTTAGATTGTTTATATGGAATTTCCCATGTTTTGCAATGCTTGAAGGAGTGCTTGGTTTGATTTCTCTATCTGCTCTGCTAGAGTTTGGTTCGTTTGTTCCATAATGTTTCTAAGTTTGTTAGATATTTGTTTGTTCATCTTTTCTCTTTTCTTCATTTACTAATTTTATAGGATGGCAGGAATTAGGCTCTGATACCAATTGTAATGTCGCCTTTTTGGATGGCCTTCAATTGCTCTTAATTTCAATTTAAAATCTTATAAATAATTTCAAATACCTGTTCTATACGTGGAAATACAAGGAACTGCATTTTATATGTATATATATATGAGCTTGTTATATAAAAAATAATGATTTTTTATATATAAAATAGAATATAATTGGGGACCTATGCTGATAATATATCACCTTGTACTTCCCCTTTCTTATTGTTTTAATCTTCTTAATATATTGATAATTCAATTGTATTATTGTTTCCTTTTCTCCTTATTACTTTGCCTTTTTTAAAATATTGCTTTTGTATCACTAAGTATACCGTCCATGTGTTCAAGTTGTTGCTACGTACTCAAGGAAATGACACCTCAGTTTTGAAGTTGTACTCGTTGCAACTTTGGCATTCACAATTTTCAATATGTCCCACTGCTGCCACGACTACCTACCTGACCTGCTCCTGCGCAATCTGCCAACAATGTCCTTGTACTCGTGTTGACGTATATGTTCATAACTTTTTGTTTGTGAATTATGTATATGATGCTCCCTCCAAGTCGTAATACCACCCTCTTATATCGATGAGTACCCCGACTTGAATAGACGTGTCCCAGGTCGGTTTAATGATATATAGTCTACCATATTAGTTAGATATATATAGTTTAGTTTTTGGTTAGTTTATTTTGTATTTTATTAAATTTATATTTAAATGTCTATGTGTAAATCTCATTGGTTAGATATGTATACTATATATTATTATGGATGATAATAAGTAAATTCATATATATTATTATGAATTCATATATATAATAATATTATTAAGAATGATAATGAATAATATAAATAATTATGAATGATAATTTATGTTATTATAAATAACTTATCATGAATGGTAATTTATACTATTATGAAAAATTAAGTAGAGTTATTATGAATAATAATAATTTATATTATTAAAAATAGATCATAGATATTTATCTATATCAATATTATTTCTTTTGGAAATAATTGATAATAGTATATGAATTATTTTTAAATCTTGTCCAATTATAATTATAGGATTCTCTTTAGGAGGGGTCATGACATATTTCACATTGTGCTTTGTGAAGTTTTCATTTTGTGATGCTGCATAGATGTTAGACAGACTGTACACAAGTCACATGTGTGTAACAAAATCATATATTTGGGTGGTAGTGCTGAGTGGCAATATTGGGTGGCAACGCATTGTTTAGTAAGGTGGTAGTGCTAACTGACATGATGTTAGTGTGTTATTGAGTAGAGTGGAAGGTTTGTACCATTGAGGTATGCCATTTGGTACATCACAACAAATAAAATACATTCATCTATATTTATTTTATATTGAAGACTTGTCAACCAAAATTTCTAGGGCAATATTGCTTCTGTAAAACAATTGTCATTACAACCAAGAAAGTAATACTATCTTTGTATAACTCAATACAATTATTTTCTATTCTAATCCTTGGAATCATCTCTTTCCGGAGATCATTCAAATATACTTTGCATGCAATATCCTTGCCTTACCATCCATCCAAGTATCTTTTGATCTATTTCCTACAAGCAAGTCTACTTCATATAATATTCTCCTTTAGAGGTAATGAATTCCAGAAGTAAAGACATAAAACAAGTGGACTAAAATGACATATATATCTTTATTTTTTTAGCACTAGATTGTTCATTATTTGTTGTCTCAAAAATTCACAAAACTCAATTTTCTCTTTCCTTTGCCATTTACTAGGCAACATAAACATAAATTATAGATCTAGAAAATTCTATGTTCCAAAAATAGATCTTATTGGTATTACCCACAACAAAATTCTTACTACAGGATTAGTATGCTCACTGATATGGATATATTACTATCAAGCTTTCAACTTTTTTGTTTCTCACAGATTCACCACAGTTATTGGTCCATTCAAAAATAAACTAGTAACGATCTTTAGGACATCCTTTGTATTTCAATAAGGTCAACCTAACCAAATGCAATCATGACTTCTTCTTAAGAAATTTTTTACCGATTCTTCATCAACACTCATTGAAAATTCACTCCTTGTGTCCAAACCCATGTGCCCTAACTTTGTGATCAATTGTGAACTTTCTATTTACAGGGAATATTCATTTTTTTGTCCTTTTTTTATTGTGCTCCTCAATTTGCACATTAACAAATTTGTAGATATCTTTCAAACATACTACTTGCTACCTCAATGGCTCTTTTATGAATATCTTGAATGTAGGTCGAGGTTAATATTTGCAAGTCACACAATTTCCATAACCCATGAATAAATAAATCTATAAATACCTTTATTTCAATTGTAAACAATCTTTTATCAACTTCACACATCTTCATGCTCAGTTTTTCAAATTTGTAGATAACAAAATGAACATTGAAATTTTTATATATCTTAACAAAAAGCTATGGTTTTGCTGCCAAAACCATTACATCACCCAAAAAGTTGCTAAAAATATTCTTTTCTAATTTTACATTCATCTTCTTAAATTTCACGAAATTCTACATTATAGTATTTTCTTCCACAATTTTCATCAAAGGTTTAATTCCATCATTTTGCATATCATATATTCATGTTATGACAACAACAATTTATTTGATGGGGAATAAGATCTTCATTGTAGCTCCCCTTGAGCCAAAGTATTCTAACTATTTTTTACAAGGGATCTCTGTTCCCTAACCAAGTGCAACATCATATTTTTCACATTCAATCCCTTCCAAATTCTTTTTATGTCATTCCTCATCTCTTCCATATCAATTTTCTTCACAAGTTCATTTATTCTTACCCAAGTATCTTTGACATCATGCTTTTGCAAAATTTAGCAATATGTCCTACCTTGTTGTACTTGTAGCATTTGAAAGTTCTTTGTCCTATATTTCTTTCATTCTTTCTAGATTTGGATTGGTTAGTTTTGTATCCAAAACCATAACAAGTAAGACAATTGATGAAGGAGCATGCATAGGTTGTTGGAAATCTTGCATCACCATTTTTTTTTCTAATTTCTTTGTTTACTATCTATTTGAGTAATTTTTGTTGTTGTTTTAGCTTACGATTCATCCAATGAGTTTTTTTTCTTATGTGATTCTTAAGGCGTGGTCTAGGCATCGTGGACTTCCTATGTCTAGCTTCGCATGATGTTCTAATGTTTCTAGATGAAGTTATCTTAAGATTGGTCCAATCTTATTCTAGCTATCCTATTCTAATAGCTTGGTTGGCGAGATACAACTTGTGACAGAGATTCACAAGATACCAAGCATTTTGGTGCATAGCTCTATGTTGTAATACATTTCATCAATCCTCTTGTATATTTGCATGGCACAATGTATTCATTTGATGATTATACTTGTGATTTGGATATTGACCTTGTTGAGTAACATAGATCATTTTTTTGCAAATGTACTAATATTGCCAATGTAATTGATATCTTCCAAATGCATATTTGAAGACTTATAAATATGAGAGGAGGAGACATGTCTCTATAATTAATCATCATTATTTAAATAAAATAAATAATCATATGTAAAATATATTATTATATATAATATAAATAAATATATATTCTATATATAATGTAATATATATTGTAATATATATATATATATATATATATATATATATATATATATATATATATATATATATATATATATATATATATATATATATATATATATATATATATATAAAATGATGATTTACCATCAACAATGAATCTCATGACATTATCAATTTGTCTGTAACTACAAACTTAACACTCTGTCTTAGTTAGGGAGGATTGATATAGAACATATTATACTCTTGAATATATGAAGAGATATCATCTCAGTATGATATTCTTAGAATGACATATTTAAGGATATCAACATAAGTCCATCGACTGAGATGTTATCTTTCAGTACAATCCAAATTATGATTAAACAAGAAATATCAATCATATGATATTATCATATGTATATTATTTTGGTATGTGCACTGGCATCAAATCCTTGGTGCCTACCAAAAGAATATTTTATATCCTAGAAGGATATGAGTTATCTGATTTCCAACACTCCAGGACAATAATTTAATATAGTCTATCAGATGACAAGATATCACAATGTCATGGTCTCTATCATGAAAAGTATCATTATCTCTGGCACTCTGGGACAACTTAATGAAGTCTGATCATGATACGTGTTTGTTATCATGACTTCTAGTACTTTGGGACAATTTACAGAAGTTTGTCATGATAACAGGTCTACCATTTATAAGATCATCAACTTACAATAATTACCTTCTTTCCAATCATGATACTTTCATTATCACAACTTCCAACACTTTGGGACAACAACTTAATGAAGTCAGTCATGATAATAGGTCTACCATTTATATGATCGCCACGTTAGAATGGTTACCTTCTATTTATATATGTCAATGACAGATTGTCACCTTTCATTTCATATCATATGTGAAATAGTAACCACCATCAACCGAGTCAGAGGGTGGTACAAAGGCTTTCATCTCAATTCTCTCTCACAAAGAAGAATGCATTACAAGGAATTTCACTTAGAACATCTCCTAATAGAGAAGATATCATTCACAAAGGATTGCACCTCAAAATTCTCCTTTTGAACAATGCATGTTGAACTCCCTTTGAATTTGATATTAATCTTTCAACCTTCATGTGACAAGTCATTACTTTCTCATGGTGTACGCATGAGTAGGCCACTATGATAAAATGTTATAGCAAGAATATGAGATATATATTTCATACATTAATAAGACCTTCCTTGTCAATGCTATTGTAGTTCCAAATATCATAGGTGATTTAAAAAAACTGTTGAATGCTTCTGCCACATTATTCTGCTATCCCAATCATATCATGCTCATCAATCGTGGCCATAGCTTGAGGAGTTTAAACTGTAGATGAGCCCAAAAATGATTTTCTCTCTTGTGTCTACTAATATATGTAACACCACTAGGCCAACCCTTGCACAATACGCAGGAGTCACGCGCTATCTATGTCTTACATGTCAATGTTAGGCATTTGCAGACTTATTCATTACCACTGTAGTGGTACATATGGTAATGCATTCAAAGTAATTTCTATTCTTTTTTTTTAACACATAATTCTTTTGATGAGGCAAACCAATAAAATGTCACAATTTTATAACTTCCTCTCTTCAGTATTCCTCTAGTCTATACCATGCAATGCATATTTAATATTTTATTGTTCACATATACATTTGTAGCTCTAATACCATGTTGAGTAACATGGATTGTTTTTCAGCAAATGTACTAATATTGCTAATGCAATTAATATCTTCTAAATGTAGATTTGGAGACTCATAAATATGTGAGGATGAGACATGTCTCTATAATTGATCATCATTAGTTAAATAAAATAAATAACCATATGTAAAATATATTATTATATATATAACATAAAAAATATATAAATAAATAAATAAATAAATACATACATACATACATACATACATACATACATACATACATACATACATATAAAAGAATATTTATCTAATGATGATTACCATCAACAATGAATTTCATGATCATATCAATCTGACTGCAACTATAAACTAAATAGACCTATTTGTTGTACCATATTTCCATATTTCCTTTGTCTTAGAAATTAATGATCATATAGGTTGACCTATAGCTAGTGTTAATGTGTATAAGTAGGGTGGTCTTTAAGAGAGAGAGAGATAGAAAGGGCTAGATTTAGATCATGTGGATCATCATGTTGGTATGCTTTGAATGCAAGAAGGCTTATGTTCTGAATCTACAATAGTTGCATTTGCAGGCCCACACTGATAATCTAGTGATATTCTTTCATATTGTGATCATGTTTGTTAAATTTATTTGTGAATTTCCTCTATGGCTTACACTTGCTACTAGGTTAGACATCTCCCTTGGGGATTCTTTGATCTTGGCTACATCAAGTGATATTAAAGCTAGTTTTGCCATTTTTCCTAGTTGTTGGTGGATACAAGCACTTGGAATCCTATGTTTGACTTGCATCTCTTGTTGTTGTGAGATGTAGAGTCAAAGTTTTGATCTAAATCAATCAAAGACTATTACAAGGTGGCAAAAGAAGCATTCACATTTGGAAGATTGAGATTACACTTGTGAACTTGGTCCTGTAACTATGGTGGTTGCCAAGCAAGGAATGATTGGTTGGTGAATTTGA
The DNA here is from genome assembly GCA_028749045.1 of Cupressus sempervirens. NCBI lineage: Eukaryota > Viridiplantae > Streptophyta > Pinopsida > Cupressales > Cupressaceae > Cupressus > Cupressus sempervirens. Next base: position 884,937,355 of record CM053785.1, on the reverse strand, counting down.
TAAGTTTTCTGGATTCTAGATGAACTTGATTGCTTGAAGTAGATTGTTTGTGTTGGTAGATTGTTGAATCAAATTATCTTAATCAACACTTGTAATTAGATTGTCAAAAATGAAGGATTAAATATTGGCATTTTGGTAAACATGTTGCCTAGGTGAGTGAGCCCTAGAAGACTAGAGCTTATGATGAAGGATTTAAAAAATGGGATAAGAGCATATGATGAAGGCTTTAACTAGGGTCAGGAAAAGCCTTGAGACTGAAGATGAAATTGAGTATGCAACTGAAGATTTGGAGAGAGATGAAGTTGAAATTTTTCCAAAGAGGAAAGATCGGTGAGAGCTATAACACAAATAGGTAAGAGTCATATAATTCATGTTGCATGCTTTTCTAGTTCTTTACATTTGGAAGAATTGATCAATTGGATCAATTAACTAGAAGATTACTTTGAGATTGAAGATGTTAAAGATCTACAAAGAGTTAGGTTAGCACAGACTAAGTTGCCTTACAATGGAAAAAATAATAAAGAGATAGAGAAGATAATAATGAACCTAATATAATGAGATGGAGGGTTATGTTTTGTAGAATTAATGTTGAGTTCATACTAGAGCACTATGAACTTGAGGTGTTTAAAAGGTTATAGTAAATGAAGAAGATAGATTTGATAGTGAAAGAGTCCATCGAGGAGTTTTACAATATGACAAGTAGGTCTGGGCATTGAGACTAGATATGTCAATGGTTTGAGACTTAACATTCAAGATGATTTAAGTATGTTTAGGATTAGTACAATTGAGGATTCTTATCAGTATGCCTTGAAAGAAAAAGATAGGTTGAAAAGAAATAAAATTACCCCTAGGGTTAGGGAAAAATTTGTTGTTGATAAAGGTAAAGATAAATTAGTGATTGAAAATGAACCTAATTAGAAAATTTAGGGTAGGAGGAGACATAGTGGAGGATTCAAGGTACTTATTTCAAATGTAGGAACATTGGTTCTATTCATGACTACAAAAAGAATGTCGTTTCTATCATCAAAGATGGCAAAATATTTACTCCCTTTGAAGAATGAAGGAATAAAGCTAACTCAAGCATGATGAGGACTTACACCTTAGTTGATCAAGTTTGTTTTGATCAAAAGGTGATAGATCTCAATGGGCAACTAATAGGATTTCTTAGGTTGAGAAGCTATTAAGAGATTTGACAGATAGACATGAACCAAATAGCTTGAAGACTAGTGACAAATAGATGTTAAACAAGTTACTACAAGAGATTGTATAGTGGTATTAGATGATCAACAAAATCTTGAGAGTGCCTTCAAGACTGGCATATTGAACAATTTCAGAGGTGGATTCAAACAACATAAGGTGAAGCAAATACAAACTGATAATTGCAGTAATGGAAGAGGTAGAGATAAATAGATCAATAAGATAATTTAGAGAATAGGTTGTAGCACCAATACTAGTGGTGGAATACCAAATAGAAGATATTATTCTACAAGAGATTTGTTGAACACTTGCACCAACCGTAGCAGGAGTGATCATGGGCATAATTAAAGCAATATTGGTTCTTTAGATGGAGAAGACAAGTGGGTGAAGAATATTCATAGAATTCACATTTTGAACCTTGTCAAATGTTTATAAATTGCTGTTATGGAACATATTCTATTCTCTTGGGGGTGTTTGATGCAGGAGCATCCTTGTGTTGTTGGCAATCTTGCAACACCCAAAAATAGTTTCTTTTAGATTTTATGTTTGTTATTTATTTGAGCAACTTTCTTGTTGTTTTATCTTGTGATTGATCCAACAAGCTCATTTTTTATGTGATCCTTATCATGAAGTCTAGGCATCATAGACTTCCTATGTCTATCCTCTCATGATGTTCCAATGTTTTCAAATGAAGTTATCTTGAGATTGGTTTGGTCTTATTCTGGCTCTCCTATTTCAATGGTTAGGTTGGTGAGATATAGCCTATGATGGAGATTCATGACATGCGATGCATGTTGGTGTATTGTTCTATGTTGTAATACATTCATTGATCCTTTGAGTGTTGCATGGCATGATGTATTCATTTAAGGATTATTCTTATGATTTAGGTCCTGACCTATCTGTTGTAATACATTTCTTTTGTTTTAGAAATTAATGATCAGATAAATTGAAATGTGGCTAGCAATCTTGTATATAAGGAGAGAGGGAGAGAGAGAGAGAGAGAGAGATAGAGAGAGAGAGAGAGAGAGAGAGAGAGAGAGAGAGAGAGAGAGAGAGAGAGAGAGAGAGAGAGAGAGAGAGAGAGAGAGAGAGAGAGAGAGATTTTTGGATCATGTGAATAATCAGGTTGGTATGACTAGAATGTAAGAAGGGATGTGTCTTGAATATGTGATAACGACATTTACCCAACTTGATGATACCCCACTGGTATTCTTCCATATGGTGCTCATGCTTGTTAAGTTTATCTATGCATTTTCAGTGTGGTTTACTCCTGATGTAAGGTTAGACATCTTCCTAGGGGATTCTTTGATCTTGGCCACATCAACAATAAATATGGAAAACCTCATTTCTTCTATTATCATAACCATTCATCAATTAATTTTTTCATTTACTCGATTTATGACCATGTTCTTTTTGGAAATAAAGCACTAGGCATTTTGAGTCATTCTACTTCTACATTCTATAGATTTGCATCCAAATCTATTTCAAGAAAAGAAATAATGATTAAAATAAGGATACCTTTGAGCATTAGGTTGTTTGATTAGTGGGTTTGTTGCTAAATTTCTTTCGTCCCAAATTTTCTTTCATTTGTTCAATTATGTAGTAGGCTACTCATTTTTTGATTTTTTTTGCAAGACTAGTATTGTCACTATCATTGACCCTTTTAAATCCATATCTCTTTTTGTCTTTCAGAGTTATTTTTTTAGTCATCATCTCGTCATACATAACAATTCTTTCCTTGAATTTATTTTCTTGATTCTTTGTTTTCTCAAGATCTAATCTCCGATTCACTATGTCTTGTTCTAGTTTCATGCATTCTTCTATCACGCTATTGAAATATTCCAGGGTCTTTTTTTTTTTTGCTATTTGACTTACACTTTCATATCTTTAATCAATTATTTGCTTGTTTGAATACTTTTTGACCACCTTATATCTTTCTTTGAATTTCTTGATATATTCCTATTAGTTTTTTAATGCAGTCATTTTTTTTTGATATTTTCTTTCAAATCTTTGTTTTTACTCTCAACATATTCTAGATTTTCAAGAGTAGTGTGTAGTTTTCCATATATATAAATTAATCTATTATATTTCATAGAGGCGATTTGTTCAAACTCCAAGATCATCTTTAAGATGTTAAGCTAGAAACAATGGACCAAACTTTGATAACAATTGTTGAAAAGCCAAAATACTGAGAATGGGTTTGGGAGTGGCAGTGGGGAAGGGTTTAATCAATATTACGTAAAACACTATATCTTTACAATTTTGTAGATCCACATTATTTTTCTTATATGCATCAAAAGGAAAGATGTAAACATCAAATAAACTAGAGTAGAAACACCATCTACGACATCACACCCAAGAAGGCACCAAACTTTCATCGTGGAAAACTATTAGGAAAAATCATAGAGAGGGCTAACTCTCAATATAATGTAATTAGTAATAATATTTTATAAAAGAAACCTCAATGTTGGAGGACTCAATGCACAATAAGAGTCACTCTCACTGTTTATGAGCAATTACAACTTGAGGAATAAAGTTATCAATGGAGATCAATACAAGCTTGATAGTTTCTTTGTTAAGAAAGATGCAAGCTATAGGCATATAAATACTGATAAGAAGGGTTAAGAAAAATTAAGTTTATTGCTATTTTAAAATGTCAAAATTTAAAAGATTAAGGAAACTATTAAGTGGAACCTACAAGATAATGGTAGAAAAGAGAAACTAGCTCAGGAAATAAAACAGGTTAAACGGAAAGAAAAACCCACCACTTTCAAAGAAAATAAGGTATAACATATAGCTCCATCTTCTTATTTTCCATTTAATTTGACTTTTTAGCAAATTAGCATTAATCTAGATCAAAGTGGAAGTCCCATTGATTGAAATAATGTGCATTAAAGAGGACAAAAATAATGTTGTGTCTTTGATTTCATGTTTTGGTCAATCAAAACTTAGATCAATAACATTAACGTTAAGGCTAATGAACCTAATAAGCAAGTCACTTAAGTAGAATAAGTGATTAAGGAGATGCTAGAAGTGTATGTGGGAAATAGTTTGAGAAAGTTCCCTTCCCAAATTGATCTAATTTATGTCATTTTACTAGTAAATGACGAGTTGTTTAGGAATTGCATGATTGACTTGTGCAGATACACCAAAAAGATGTAAGTTCGTGTTATGAAGGAATTGGGGATGCACGCGACCCATGCAAATGGGAATTATTTTCCAATGATTCAAGAGAATTGTTTTTAGTCCTTGCCTTATAGGTAGGAGACTATAGTTTTTGCCTTGTTTATACTATTATTACTTTTTTCAAAATCTGAAAACGTTACCAAATGTTAAATGTCTCTTAATATTATTATTAAAATACATATTTTTCACACTTAAATGCTATTTTTCTATTGGTTATTACTATTTTTGCTAGTGGTTTAAACAATTTAAAAAATTCATTCAAATTCTTTTATTGCTATGTGAAAGGAAAGTGGCTTAAATGAAGGACTGACATTTAATTTGGCCTTAGTGGTTGCATTATATTCATTAAACTTCCACCATATATGCATTTTATTGAGCAGCCATATATGCATTTTATTGTGCATTGCATTTCATGCCTAACTCATGATTAAAACTTATTGTTTTTACAAGTTTTAATTTAGCATTTTCAAATTTAATTATAAAATGCATATAGTTAGATGCAAGTTTTTTAACTACATAATTTCTATTAAATATTTTTTGATGATTTGATTGGGTGAATCATTTTGAGTTTTATATGCGCAGGATTGAAGTTAAATATTTTTAATTGTGAGTAAGTTAGTTTAGATGTTTATACTTTCAATATTCTATTTTTAAGAATTAATTTTTTTCATTCATTGATAAGTGAGAGATAATTTCCACAGCAAGTCAAATTATGATATTGCTATCAGGATTTAACTGTGTGATTTTTGAGTCAAATTCATTGACCCATGTTTCATGAATAGTGATTCAACTTGAATCCATCTCTCATGAGAATAAATGGAACACTTAGCACTCATTGGATCTAGGTGATGTTCACAGAGGTGAAGCATCAGGACTTCCCGGGAGGTCACCCATCCCAGTACTACTCCAGCCTGAGTGCGCTTAACTATGGAGTTTCCTCCATGGTTAAACCCAAAGCTTGCAACCCCATTTGCAAAACCTTCACCAAGTGTTGTGCCTTATGAACCATTGATTAGAAAGCCCCTTAAGCTCATCAATTGATAAGTAGGAGATAATTTCCACAGCAAGTCAAATTGTGATATTGCTATCAGGATTTAACTGTGTGATTTTTGAGTCAAACTCATTGACCCATGTTTCATGACACTTTCTTGCCACTATGTACCCGACGAGAAGGTGGTAAAAAATACTACAGGGAATCTCATATTGGACATTCGACTTGATGAGATAGAAAGGGTGTTTTACGTCCCAACAGGAGATATATTCTCGAGGATCAGAAGGGAGAACATTGAAAAATGGTATGAGGATAATGCAAATGAAGGTAATGAATTGATTATGAAGAAGTATTTGATCAAGACTCCTACGAGGAATAGGATTGAAAAGGTTGATATGACCAAGGCTACATGATCAGTGATATTGGGTATGTAATTGTGCCAGTGAACCAGGTAACGTGGAGACCTTTTGCAAGAATGTTGGATCCCTATAGGATATATTTTATAGCAAAGATCTAGAAACCCATTTAAACATAATTGACTAGGCCACACTAATTAGCGAGAAATTGCATGATAGGCTATCACTTGTCAAGGAGGACTTGTACTTTTATATAAATTCCTACATTGTTTATCTGCTTGCAAAAATAGCCATATGTAGTCTCCCTCATCTTTGTAGTCATCCAATATGTTGAGGGAGACTACATAAAGCTATTAACGATAGAGGTAGTGAGACAAGTGAGTCAAATTGGTGCCCATTTCATCTAATATAAAACATACACATACATGGGTGTCTAGAAGCACTCTCTATCCAAAGGAGTTCTCAAGGCACCCATCTGATCGACTAATACTATTGGAGGAAGGAAGACAACTAAAAGTAGGTGAAGACAAAGAATAAGAGCTATTTGGACTTTCCCATTTCTATTTATACCATTCTATTACAGGGATTAAAGATCTACAAACATTTCATATAAAATCGAAAGGGTACCCACTAGAAGACTACCCTTCAATCAGACTGATCTTTTATTTTTTAAACAATTTCAACAAGGTCAAGGATAAATAATGTCTGCTCGAGCCTTAATTGGAAGATAATTGGATGAATTATTTAGATGAATAAATGGTTAGGATTAGGGATTAGTATAAAATAAATTTGGAGTTGACAGAGGCAACATTGAATATTGAAATACTAGCCAAGACATGGAAAGATGACTCCCACGACATGATGAACCCAATCGATAATAAGGCTAAGATCTTTGAGCATCCAATTGTCAATGATGAGGTCAATATGCTTGACGGAGATGACATAAAGTATAGGGCAATACATGTAGTATACTTGAATTATAGATGGGTTTTTAACTTATTTAAGATGAATCCTTTACCAGTTACACCTAACTACCTACTCCATAGAAACCCAATAAGGGAAAAGGTAAGAAGGTGACTATTCCCACACGGGCACCTGTCACTCCACATAACCTTGCAATCATATACTATTATGAATGCAAAGCTTCCTACAAGGTAGTATGCGAGAAAGGAAAGGGTTTGACATTAATGACTTCAATTTCTCCCCTATTAAGGCGGTTGGACCAAATATAGTAGAGGCGCCTATCATATCAAGATAATAAGCACAAGAGGTGCAAATTCCTAAAGTCACTCTAAGTATCACATATGAAATATACATAGTGCCTCAAGTTTTTGAGTAAAAGAATGAGGTAGAACAGGAGAAGGTTGTTAAGGAAGGTGAGATTTAGGAAGAAGTGCAACCAACACAAGAAGAGTTGCAAGGCAATGACTCCCAACAAAAATAAGAAGCGTAACCAACTCAAGAGAGCACTATCACTCCACAAGTTCAATTGCCACCATCATCTCCACCAAAGGAGCGAATGCCTACTCCATCACCTTCACCTAAAGAAGATACACCTAAAAAGGAGATGGAAATAGAGTTAGTGCACGAGACAAAGTTGAGGAAGGAGTCTACACTAGAGATGCCCTTTATCCTCATGGTTCAAAATAGAAAGTAAGACAATCTCAAGATACTAGGAAAGAGGAGAGTAACACTAAGGAGATAAGAAGAGTGAAGAAATTAATAGCCACTACTTCTAATGTTGTATGGGTGTTTATTCTAGAGACTTTGACACAAAATGGTATGACCACATGGCTAAAAAAGGATGTAGAAACCAAAAAGAGGGCCTACATCACTAATTAGGATTTAGACATATCAATAGTGGGCCAATCTTTAATACTAGCCATGACAGAAGGACCTTAGAGGATGTTTTATATGACATCAAATAATATGTCTGCAAGAGGGAAAAAATCACTATTCCGCTTCTATAGAGTATAGGAGTTTTATTGGCAACAATAGATCATATAATTGAAGAGGTCAATATGGGCCAACAAATGAGGGATGGTGGAAAAGCATTGATAACAATGGGCCTGAAATGATTGTTTGATTGCAAGGATTTTGACAAGATATAGATTTAGGCATCGAGAAAGCAATGTAGAGTTTTAAAGGATTTTGTGAATAAGATTGTAGGTCAACCTTATAAATCTTGAAGCTTTTTTGAAAGCCACTCTTCATAAGTGCACTGAGGCCACTAAGATGGTATATACATATTCTTTTGTACATGAATGTATTCAAAGGAGAGATAATTTTTTTTTGTTCATAAAAGTGTACATACAAGAGGCTATTAATTTGTTGCACTTAATTTTCAATAATATGGTATAAGATAATTGAGAGGGGTGAATCTGTTAGAGTGGGGTTGCTATTGCACCAAAAGACCGATCTATCAATGCCCAATATAATCACTCAACTTATAATACACATGAGGTAGCTAATCTCTTCTCACTAATCTCGAGGGGAGTGTTGAACAAATTTCCAACAATCTCCCCCCTCAGTGTTATTTAAGGGTATGAGGATTCCAACCTGTGACCATGCTCTGATACCACTTGTTAGAGTAGGATTGCCATTGCACCAAAGGAATGATCTATTAATGCCTGATACAAACACTCAAATTATAGTACATAGGAGACAGTTAGGACCTTGTCACGAATCCCAAGGGGAGCACTAAACAAATTTCCAACAAATGATTGGGATATGCTTATAAAATCAGACCTAGAAATTGCAAAACCCCAACTTGATAGAACAATTTTTTTGGAGGATACGCAATCCTCTAACAAGAAAAGTTTGAAGAATGCTCCTATTGATAAAATCCCCAAAACACCAGAAAAATGCTGAAATGAGTCTTTTGATCCATAATAACTTAATACATCTTCTGTGCGCTGAAACCCTCTATGGTCTGCCAGTCATCTAGCAATCTAGCTAGTGCTACCCAGGCTACTACAGGTATGAAGTTAGAAGTATTAGCCAGTAGTTCCAACCAAAAATGGAAGGAGAAAGTAGATAGTATACTCCAAAGCCAAAACATGTATAAGAAGAAATAGAAAGAGGCACACTTAAATGAAGAAATGGAAAGCCCTAATGGAAAGCTACACGACCCTAATGTGGAACAATCAAATCCTGATGAGAATCTTACTAGGGACACTGACTTTCCTAAGAATAATACTACAAATCTTAGTGAGGATGTTAAAAATACCGAGAACCCTAATATTGAAATTTCAAGACTTTAAGGAAGTGCTGGCAATCTTGGTGAATCCCAAACCAATTTATCAAATGAAGAAAATCCTGACCAATAGATGCCTAATATGGAACAGGGTGGTGATGCAGATCAAGAGGTTGACCTTAAAACTATGTTGAAAAATGGGATGTTACAGAGTAACGTTGAAAAGGCTTATGATAAAGTAAAAGAAGGCAATGCAAAGTCACCCCATTAGGAAATTGTCTCATCTACTTCCCTTGAGGGTCCTCCAGAAGGGGAAAAAAATGAAAAGGAAATCTCATGTCACCTAGAGCTAGATATTGCCATTGTGGGGAAATAGATGTCAGTATAGACTGTTGTTGAGCTGCTTTCTAATGATCTCATTTCCTATTTGCTTAGTGCTATTCTTATGACAGTGACATCACCAACCAACAACTTAGGACAAGACTACAAGGGAAACCACAAGGCAACAATGAAGGCAAAGTAAATGTGGCTACTAGTTCAGAGGACTCCATGGAAAAGAAATAGGGAAACCATCCTCCTTGTTTGCATATGTTGTTTGCATGTGGACATGTAAAGTCCCAAAGTTAGGGGGAACGATGAGTCTTAATTGTGTCTTATTTTCATTAACCTTTTTCTCTTGTTTTTCCTTTATCTCTTTATAATGGGGTTCCTTTTCGCCAATTTATTGATAGTAAAATAGGGTATTAAGTAATTCTTTAAAATACGAGAGAATAAATCCTAAAGTGATCATTCTTGCTACCATTGTAGAGGATGAAATATCTACCACCATGTCTTTTCTTTTGTCTCTTGGACTTGCTGATCCCTTTCCATTCATATTTTATGAGCTCTCAACACTTGATCTTGTACTTGTGCTAGTAATTGCACTTACACTTTGATGCCCTAGATTCTATTGAACAATCCTTAGAGTTTATGTTGGATTCTCATTTTAATCATCCATTGAAAAATTTGTAGACCTAATAAATGTATTTTCCTCCATGCAAGTGATAATACATCTCACTATAATCATCATGGTCCTTGGAATAAATATCTAATGTTTCTTTGAGGTTTCATTGTACACCACAAAGTACCCCACTCTCTGTAGTCTAATCCAACTTGATAGATGCATCCCATAGAAATTTGGATTTTGATGTCCTTATAAATGGAGATGTACTCTCTAAATCTTGTCATATTAAATGAAATTTCACTATCTATATAACAATCACTTTGTAAGATTGGGCTAATCATACTGCTATGAGTGCAAACTCATCATCTACTCTAGTAAATAGATTATTTGCACTTATTGAAGCTTCCATATGCTTCTTGTCTTTCTTTTCATTCTTCTTCCTCTCAGGTAATCACTAAAATAGTGGCCAAACTCTTAACAAGCATAACACTTGATCTTAGACAAGTCCTCACTTTGTGGATTTGAGAATTTGTTAAGTCCCCAATTTTTCTTTCTCTTTTCCTACAAGGAAATTTTTTTCCCATTCTACCTCACTTTTTGTTGGTTCTATTTAGAAGACTTAGTCTAAGTTCATTTTGAGTGAAGTCAATCCATGGTCAATCCCAACCAAGTAAGGTTTCTCATCAATTAATAAATTAAACAAAGACATCCCACTACTTAGTAAACCTATTTAGGATTATTCTTACAAGTTTGTCATTACCTGATTTATCTCCAACAACAACTAACTCATCCTTGACAACTCTAAGCCTAGTGAGGTAACCCATAACATATTCTTCCTTGTACATTCGAGTATTCCTCAACTTTTTCCTAAGATTGAGATTTTGATCAGTGGTGGTATTTTGGTACACATTTAGAATTACATCCCACATATTCTTCATTATATCTAAATTTGCAATATGTGGAACCATGTGGTCCTTGCATTGTCAAGGAATAACCTTGTCACCCAGACATCTTTTTGCGTGTATGCTTAGAGTTGTGTTTAATTTTTAGGTACACCTACAACACTAGTCACATATTCCTTGATATCATACTCTTCCAACAGAAAAGAAATCCTAGCTTTGAAGACATCAAAATTTGAGGCTCAAACCAATTTCTCCTCCTCTCTTAAACTTGATGAGTTCATCTCTCTAAAGGGACAAAAAGAAAAAATAATTTTGAAGAGTTCAAACTACGTTTTATAAACCCTCATTTTTGTTTTCTTTGGTCATGCTAAACAATTTCTACCTCCAGCTTGAGTCTGACACCATGTTATAATTCTATTGCAAATATTAATTATTAATTTCCTATCTTATACAAATTATTTTCCTTCCAAAATAAATTCACAAAAAAATTGAAAAAGTAATAGAATTCCACTTCACAGATAAAATCACAAAAAACATATACAACACAATGAACACAATATTTTTCAGGCAAATTGTTCTTGGAAAAACCCCAAAGGGAAAACCAACACTGTAGATGAAGACCTATATTAAACTTCAACAAACCTAGACATACATATATTACTAAATGTTTTCTACCTTCAACTTGGCTATGATATCACGTGGAAATTCTATTACAACTACTGATTATTAATTGCCTATCTTATACAAATTATTTGATTGCCAAAAAGAAATTCACATAAGCAAATATGGAAAAAACAACACAACGACAACTTCACAAATAAAATCATAGAAATAAATATGCAATAGAATGAATACAATATTTTTCAATGAATTATCCTTGGCAAATATCCAAAGGGAAAACCATTATTGCATATGGAAAATTATATTAAACCTCCAAAAATCAAGAAATACATAAATTGTTTTTCTCTTACTAATAGATCTCCAACAATATTTTCCTTTGAAAATTCTTCTCCCAAATTATCTTTTTGAAATCACTACTACTATCTCCAACACTATCACTGCACCCTTGTTATCATTGCAAAATGTTTTTACTCATAATATAAAGCCATTTTCTATCAGTACAAATGTTTTTCAAGTGTATTTTCTCCAAATGCCGAAACCTCTTTGTATACTAATCTTATTAGAAAATAAATTCACAACAAATATTATAAGTAACACAACTGCAACTTCACAAACAAAATCATGGATAGAAATATGGAGCACAATGAACACAATAGCTTTTAGAAAAATTTTACTAGGAAAAACCCAAAAGGGAAACTAGTATTGCAGATGAGAAATTATATTAAACTTCAATCAATCAAGGCATGTATAAATTTCTAAACCTCTTCAACCTTGAACTTGACTCTGATACCATGTAAAAATTCTTTTACAACTATTGATCATTAATTTCCTATCTTATATGAATTATTTGACCATTGCATAGAAATAAATATACAACACAATGTTTTTAACAAATTGTTCTTGGGATGAATAATGAGTAAGCAACAAAGGATTTTAGGTGAGGCATTGAACTGCTTTGCAACCTGCAACTTTCCTGCTCCTTTTTCTTTTCAAATATTTGATGGTTGAAATAGGGGAGGATTCGTCCTCCCCCATAGGTTCCTTTGGCCATGTGTCACTACAACCATCCACAGACCCGATGCTAGTTGAGGTTGACAACGAACTATCACTTATCCTTTTGGAGGAAGGTAAGGCACTGATTATGGGTCTTGAAACTAACCCATTGAAACTCGCAAAAAATTGCTAGAAAGTTGCGTTGGTGGAGACACCTAGGAATATACTTGAATCAGCCTTGGTCAACATTACCACCCTATATGCAAGGACTAAGACATGGCTCCCTAACTCAGTGGTGGACAGAACCATGAAAAATCTTCATCTAGTTGTGGTGGGTAAATTCTTATACTTCCGACCTTCAATTGAGATGGCCAGGAAAGGGGCTATGGGCCAATGGAAATTGAAAGGTGGTGTTTCCACTTTCGCTATGCCAGGTATCCTTTTTCTTTTAAGGTTTATGATTGCTGAGGACCTATCGAAGGTCCTTGCGGGGTTGTGACTATATGGAAGCACCCCCCCACTCTAGTTGAATGAAAGCTTGGGTTTAACTTGGCAACAAATTTGTTGTGCATGGTTCCTATTTAGATTAGGCTGTGTGGTTTTCTATTCGAATATTAGGTTGAGTAGATATACCATTAAATTTGGGACACATTCAAGAATTTCATAGCTACGAATAATGTTACTTTGTCCAAATCTAGGCTAGTGTTTTCTAGATTATGCATTAATGTGGCTATAAACAAAACCCTCCCCACCTTTTTCATCCTAAATTCAAGGTTTGGGAAGAAAACACAATCACTTATTTATGAAATCACATCCATGTTTTTCTAGAATTGTAGAACTAGGGGTCACACTGTAGATGCCTATAAGCCAAAGGAACAAAAAGCTAAGAAAAAAATATCCTCACTTGGGGCTATTAATATAGTTGAATGAGAATGTTCAAAGACCATTGAATCCCAGTGTGAGGTTGTTACTAATAGCTTGGAAAGATAAAATTTAAAAGTGACTGTAGAAGTACAAGATGGCCCATTGGGAGAAGGGATCCAACAAACCCTTGTTGAGAAGGAAACTATGTTTTGTGATCCTAGCCATCTAGTGGTTGAGGTTAAGGAACCTAAGGATTCCCCTAAGAAGGATTTAGACAACCATCAGGTGTTTATAGAAGTGGGAAGCACCATAGTTTTGGTTTTCCAGTCTAATGCAATTGGGGAAACCTAGATGAAAGAAGGTTCTCTGAATGAGACCCCTGTTGTCCTAGTTAAAGCTATTAATCAGACGCTCAATGATATGGTGAGTGTTAAAGATCTCTCTGTCTTTATCACTCACCCTCCCAAGGTGGGGCTAGCCAATGATCTCTAGCAATAGGTGGAGGAAACTTTGGCAGATGCTGACATCTATGATGAGGAAGGGGAGTGAAAAACATAAAAGAAGAAGATTGAAAAACAAGATGTGGGTGGAGACTCTACAAGAGGAAGACCTAAAGAAAGGGTAAGGCACCAAAACATTATTGCAAGGGAGATTGTTGTCAGGAGGAAACTCACCTTAGACACCCATTGTAGAGGTAAGAAATGATCTTTCTATCTTAGAATATAAGAGGGCTTAATAGCCCTAAAAAGAAACTTTCTATTAAATAGTAATTGTTGAGCATAAGGTGGATATTCTTATGATCCAAGAAGTTAAAATGATTTTTTCTAACTTTTCCAAAATTGTTAACAACCTCTGGCTAGGGGCCATGTTCTTTTACTCTGAATCCAATGCTGCCTTAGGGGTTGTTTCTACTCTCTAAATCTCGTCTAGACTCAAGGGTTCTCTCCTTTCCTTTTCTCAAAACTACCTTTTTGCATCTTTTGTTAAAGAACAAAACCATTGGCAACTTTTCAATATGTACGCCCCTACCAATAGGGTTGGTAGAAAATCCCTATGAGAGGAATTACCAAATGGTTTATAGTCCTTCCCCTCTGACAATAACCTCTTTGGAGGGAACTTAACTCCCCTCTTTTCCCTTCTGAAAAGGTTGGGGGTCTTGTTGACTATAGTGATAGCATGGGGTCCCTTGTTATAAATAGTACCAACTTGGTGGATATCACTCTCACTAGAAATCCCTTCATGGAATAATCGCAGAAAATGAGCTCATTCGATCTAGGTCAAATTTGATAGATTCCTTGCCTCCTCTTCCTCAATGGATGCTAATGACTCCCTCCTGAAGTCCCTACCACATGCTATGTCCAGTCACAACCCACTAATGTTTAGATGGAAGGATTACCCACTATGGTGTCGTCCCTTGTTCAGATATGAAATCATGTGGAACTTCCACTCGTCCTTCAGGAAGATGGTTGAAAGATGGTGAAACACCCCCACAATGGGCATTGCTATATTTATAGTCTCTTCTAAGTTGGATCTAATTAAAACTTAGGTTAAAGCTTGGAGTAAGATTAATTTTGGAGACATTTTTGTTACTAAGAAAAATCTTGCTAGATCACTTTCCCACCTCCAAGCCTAGCTGGCTAAAGGGAACACCCTATTGGATATTCAACACAAGGGGAAAAAAGTGTAGAGGGGAGTGGAAGCAATTACTGGGCTAGGAAGAAACTTTTTGGAAGCAATGTTCGAGGGGTCAATAGATGAGGGAGGGGGATAATAATAATATTACCTTTTTCCACAGGTCTGCCACAAATCATAAAAGAAGAAATACTATTGATACCCTTCAGAATGAAAGGGAAGAAACTTGTAATGACAAGTTGTTGTTGGGGGGCTTGGTCACGAACTCTTTCAAATCCTTCTTTGCCTCTAAAGGCACTAACATGAGAAGGTACCATGATCAACTTTTGCAAAACATCCCTAGAGTGGTTATAGCTGAAGAATCAACACCTTTTGGAAAGGGTTTTGGATAATGAAGTTAGGGAAGTTGTGTTCTCCATG
Organism: Cupressus sempervirens; assembly: GCA_028749045.1. Lineage (NCBI taxonomy): Eukaryota > Viridiplantae > Streptophyta > Pinopsida > Cupressales > Cupressaceae > Cupressus > Cupressus sempervirens. The sequence goes on along the minus strand of CM053785.1, from coordinate 884,922,054 downwards.
AATGCTTACAAAGCCTCTGGCCTAGATGGCTTCCCCCCAACCTTCTACCAATACTTCTAGGACATTGTGGGGGTGGATGTTTCTAGAGAGGCTAGGGACTTCTTCAGGACTGGTAAAATGTTAATGCAACAAAATAAAACCTTTATTGGTTGATCCCTAAACATTGTACCCCTGTCAACATTAATGATTATAGACATATAAGCCTATGTACCACATTCTATAAAATTCTCTCCAAGGTGCTGGTGAACATGATCGAGAACATCTTGGATAAACTTATTAGTACCAATCAGAATGGATTTGTCTCAGGAAAGAAAATTGTGGACACTATCATTTCAACTCATGAAATCATCCACTCTATGGACAAAAGTAGGAATGAAAGTATGGCCCTAAAACTTAATATCTCAAAGGCTTATGATAATGTGAATTGGTCATTTATGTACAAAACTTTTTCTTTCTTTGGTTTTAATAACAAAGTTGTCAATTTAATTAAAGAGTGAGTTGAAACTATTAATTATTTTGTTATTGTCAACGACACTTGGGGAGTTCTTTAGCTCCAGTAAAGGCCTTAGACAAGGTTACCCCCTCTCTCTATACTTGTTCATAATGATTTTAAAGGTCTTGGGAAGGAACATGCAAAATCTGGTGGATAACCAAAAAGTCAAAGGCATTAGGCTAGCCTCAACCCTCCCCCCTCTATTATCCAACAACTTGTGGATGACACTTTTTTTTTTGGTGTATCCTTGGTGGTGGAAGCTAGAGAATGGAAATGTCTACTAGATCATTATGTAGATGCTTCAGGTTAAAAAGTCAACCTTAAAAAAAGTAGAGTTTTTAAAAAAAATACAGACCATGATATTCAAAGCAAGATTATCAAGATCTTGGAATGCCAACTTGCCATCCCACCATCTATCTACCTTGGCCTCCCTCTTACTTTCAAGGATGCTACATTTGGTTTCTAGGACTCCATCCTTGATAAAAATCAAAAGAAACTTGCATAGTGGAAGGGAAAACTCCTTAGTCATCTGGGTAAACTCCAGCTCCTAAAATCTACCCTCCAAGGTATACCAGTCTACTTCCTCTCCATCTTCAAAATCTCTAGGGTGATGGTCGACAAACTAGAAAGGATACAACTCAACTTCCTAGAACTAAAGAAGAAAAAATTCTCTCCCTTATTAATTGGGACACGATCTATTCCCCCCAAAAATTTGGTGGCTTGGGTTTAAGAAGAATCATAAACATCAATAGAGCCCTTAAATATAAAATGGCTTGGAACCTAATGTTGGAAAAGGAGGATTAGTGCAACATCATGTGTGCTAAGTACTTGCAGGGTGAAAGTTTTAAGACTAAATTTAAGGATAGTAATCTTCCCCAAGGTTCCAAAATTTGGAACAACATTACCATATGTAAAGCTCTCTTATAGAAAGGTCTAATGTGGCAACTTGGAAATGGTCAGAAAATTAATTTATGAAAGGATAATTGGAATAACTTGTTTCATTTGAATACTACTAAGACTCATAATTTGAGTACCATGTTAATGCAAATATTGGGGGATAAAGTGGAGGGGTACATTAGTAATAGAAGGTGGATCAATTTGGGCAAAGTGATCAATAATTAGGGGTTGCATGTCTTTTCCTAGGATTTGACTGAACAATTGAAGCACATTAGAATCCCACAAACTAGCATGGAGGACATAATTCTTTAGGCCCCTACGCCTTCAAGATGTTTTTCCACCAGATTGGCTTGTTGCCTCACTCTTGCCCCTCTTAGTGCTAGCCTTGAATGGAGAAAAATTTGGGACAAGCACCTCACCCTAAAAATAAATTTCTTTTGGTGGACTCTTCTACATGGGAAGGTTCTCACCCAAGACAACCTTATTAAGAGGGGCTCCAGTTTAGCCAATAGATGTTCTTTGTGTAAAAAAGAACAAGAGACCATTAACCATCTCTTTATTCACTGTGAGGTGGCTACTACTAGTTGGCATCAAGCTATTAATAAGCTGAGGATAAATTGGACTATGGATGTGGATCTCAAGCAATTCGTTTACTAGACTAATTTCTCTTATCACCCCCTTGTTACTATGCCTTGGAAGATGATCCCCCTATATGTCTGTTGCTATATATGGAAGGAATGAAATAACAGGATATTTCGAGAGGGGGAAAATACCCCTCAAGTTACTTTCAATTTGGGTCTCAGAATGCTTCTTGAAAATGTAAATGCTAGTTATTGGAAATGCTCGAATTCACCTCCCTCCCCAACAGAAATTGAAATTGCAAGGGATTGGAACCTCCTGCAAGGATTCAATAGAATTGATACATCAATTGGCTAGGTGGTTCAAACTTAACTTTGATGGGGCTGTTAGACAAGACAAATAGGCAGGAGGTGGAATTTTAAGGGTCTATAAAGGTGAATGTTTGGCCGCCTATGCGGGACCTCTCAAAGAGCACAAAGTTAGCTAGGCTGAGGGAATGGCTCTCCTCTAGGGCATTAATATTGCTATGGACTTAGGAATTACTAATATTAAAGTGGAGGGTGATTCCAAAGTTATTATACAAGCCATTCATAGAAAGACTAGTGTTAGGTGGAGGGCTAGTACTATCCTGGATGATGTTAGTGCCCAAATGCAAATATTTTAGAACTTCAAATATGGTCACATATACAGAGCGGGAAATGGGGTTGTAGACCTAATGGTTGCTACTGTGCTACAAATGGAGGGGTTAAGGTGCTGGAGGGAGGAAAATTTGCTTCCACATGAGACAAGGAACCTTATAATGAGGGAGGAATATATGGGTACATAACACCATCAATCGATACATTTGGTGGCACCATAAGGGAAACAATGGCTACCCTTTGTATAATAGGAATTTTTTACAACTCAGAAAAGACACTTAGCACATTGCAATTATGAGCCAAAAAGGCAACTTTGGGGTTTTTAAAAAAGATTTATAGGCACAAACTTTTAATGGTATTGTATCATTATGGTGAGATCTTGGTGATTTTAAGTTTATATTCCCCTAACATTGCCTTAAATTATAAAGGCAAGTGGTGCACTGGTTATTTACACGATATTAAGGGTTCACACGAGTACGGTCAAGCGGATGGTTTGTTTATTAGTTAGTCCTATCACTACCATCATGACATTAAAAGTAAAGGTTACAACAAAATTCAAAAAGGCTTTTTGAAACTCATTTGTGCTATTGTGCGAAAAAACCAGTTTCAACGTTTCTCCGAGCTCTTCAAGTTGGAGACTATGTGTGACAATAAGCTCAACATTAAGTCTAATAGAATAGACAATGCATTTAGGAACAATGTGAAGGTCTTGTTTGTGTGTGAGGAAGGGGAATTGTTATAGTTCATGGAATGCATGTATGATAGGCATGATGAGAATATTTCAAAGTAGTTTATTTCATCTTGGAATAACATGAAGGTTACGATGGGAGGCCTAACGTTCAAGGTCAATGAAGAGGTCATCTCGAAAGCCACAAGCCTAGACATAGAGGAGGAAATGGAAAAAAAATGAGTAAGACTTTAGACTATGATGCCCTTAACCAATTGTTCAATCCCCTAGAGGAATCGATATAAAAGCAAGGTGGGTTCAGTAGGGGAGATTTGCCCAGCGTTTGGAAAGATATTTGCCACATTATTATGAAGTACTTCACTCTTGAAGGTAAGTTTATTGTTTACTACTACTATTTTCCTTTTTTGAACCATTTATGCCACAAAGCCTTAATATCCATTTTGTTCTACTTACTTAATTCCATGAATGACAACATAGAGGCTAACGAAAAACACAATCATAATGTCATTTTGCATTAAGGGTTACTGTTCAGGCTTTATAACTTTCACCGTGTGCTCTATCCACTGGTTAGGAAACCTGTAATCTCTCACACGGCAACCCCCCTGGGCCCCTTGATGTCGCCTCTTCTTATACTGGAAAGAAAAAGCCCAAAATTGAATTCTCCACCTACAAAAAATCTAGCAGCTTGAAAACAAAGGAAAGCGTGAGATTTATACTATTGAGTCGAGTGATGTTATTGAAACTCCTGCAAAGAGAAGTGCAAATGGGCCTTGAAAAATGTTGGTACATCAAATTTTGGTAGTTCTGTGACTAACTCTACTGAGGAAATTTTTTGCCACTCTAGTAAATCCTTGGATTCCCTCCTTCCTCTGATTGCCAAAAATACCCTTGTTCCCTCCCCCTTAGAGACCCAAAGAAAAACCCTATCTCAAATCCTGCTCCTAAGCCCTTTGTTGTGTAGGTTCTAGAGGAGGCTAAGGAGGCTAGTGGCTTGGCTAGTGGTGGGCTGCTAGGCAAAATGAAGGACACAATCGATAGACAAGACTCAAAGATTCAAGAGCCAAGAAGGGAGGTCGACAATTTCAATAGCTGTCTTAGAACTCCAATAAATTTGTTATTAAAACTTTCCATGCTTGTTCGGTGACCCTTTGTGCCCTACATGAGAAGTTTACTAGGACTAAGCTGAAGCATGGTGAAGATTACATGGATGTATTCTAGTTCCTTAAGGAAGAGTGGACCTCCACACTGTTGTCTAAGCAGTTGGGAAAATTCTAGCATTTTGCTTTATGGGTTTTCATAATTTTTTGTTAACCCCGAACAACTTTAGAACTTTTCCCCACCTTGTGTGGCGTAAATACTATGTTATTATTATTATTTTATTGCGTGACATTACCAGCATCATTGATACTATGAACTTTATGGTTTGGTTTTTGATAGAGGCAAGATAGATGTTGGTGTTTATATGTTGAAAGCTGCTAGTGCTATTAATGTGCTATTAATATGCGAGTTTGTTATATGGGCTAGCAGTCTCTTGCTGCTTTTAATGATAAGAAAACACATTGTTCTTAGGAAAATTCCATAGGAAAAACCAATTTTGTAGTTAAGGAGTTATATAAAACTTTAGCGAATCATAAAATACATCAATTGCTCTAACAATATTCTCCTCTGAAAATTCTTCTCCCAATTCTCTTCTTGAAATTCCATATTGCTATCTCCAACACTATCACCACACCCTTGCTATCATTGTAAACCTTATTAGCTAACACTACAAATGCTATTTAAGTGTATATTTTCTAAATGCCCATCAACATCATTTTATACTACTCTTATTGGAAAACCAATGATAGTGATATTTTTTTGATAGGTAATCGACCAAAGCCTAGATTATTTATTATTATTGTTAAGATTTATTATTATTATTATTATGTCTTAATCTCAAGTAGATTCAAACCCAAGACCTCCCAGATGAGAGATTCACAATTTACCGATACATTATAGGTTCTTGCCTAACTAATGGTTGTGGTATAATCTCAATCAACAACATAAATAAATTATCCTCTAACAAACCATAACTAATTGGTTTCTAAGTGTCTCTAAAAGACTCAATAAATTAAAAGAATAATTGTTTGTACTCTAACAACATTTACATAAAACACCTATTGTCGAATTCTTGGAAATGTAGAGTTGTCCAAGCAAGAAAACTAGGAGACTCTACATTTGAATTTAGATACTTTCATTTCTAACATCAAAATTAATAGACCAACTTAATAATTAAAACCCCATTAAATTAAGAACAAACTTGAAAGCCTACAAAATGAAGTCTCTATAAACATGGTTATTTAATAAACACATAGATTAGCATTAATGAAACATTGCCCTGTACATCCTTGAACACCATATAACATAATTATAAGCATTTTTAATAGCTTTATTTATATTTATGCTTTTCCTTTCTTCTTTATTTAATAAAATACAATCAAACAAGAGCTCTTGGTGAAAAATATCATTAATTACATTGAAGAGAATTAATAGAAGGTATTCAAAACATTTTTGGACTGAATGAGAAAGAGATTAGTGGGATTTATAATTTTGAAATATGTAGCAAAAATATAAAAATAACTTCTCTATTTTTGAAATAGTAACTAAGCATTTGTGAGAAGGGTAGTAGAAATATTCAAAAGTCAATTAATTACATAAAAAAGGAAGCATAATGATATGTTGTAATTTGTAATTTTTTTTTTTGGATTCGTAAACCATTGAAGCCTTATATTATATTGAATAAAATAAAATTGAATTTACATAATTCTTTGTTCGAACAAGCACTAATAGGAAAGAACGGAGCAAGAAAACTTCCAATCTCACCTGGGACCGAAGTCTGATATTATACAATTTAAAAGAGACATACCCCAGTTTATATGAAACTTCGTATAGGTTTATACAAAAGTTGATGAAACAATTGATAACAAATAGACTTCCTTTGAAAAGGGGACATAAATCAAAGGAGAGGCATGATTCCAAACTTAATTCATCAAGGATCCTGCCATGAAGAAGTCATCCCCCAACCCTCTGCATGACAAAATACAAATATCTTCCAATATGGGCTTAGTACCAAATCAATGTAATCAGAAAAAGTGGAAGGAGTAGAAAGACCAATCAATATAATGAGAGACTCTTCATATAATAAGAATCATAAATTGTACTATTGGAGTTAATCAAAAGAGTTTTATAATATGCTTTAAATGAATCTTTATCTAAAATCTCATCCCTTATCCTACTCAGTTCACTGTTTTAAGTTAGAGTGGAATAGATATTCAGGGTTCTTATCTAGTTCGAATGAATAGATCAATCAAGCCTATATTAACTAATTTCAATAATTTAAGATGCTCATTGATTCATCTTATTCTTATCATATACTTATGAGTTTAAGAGAAGTCTGAATCAATAGCCAACTTGAATTCATTCATATTGCCTAATTAAGATTATAAAATAATTAGTAGCATGGGGGTTGATAAACACCTTGCTCTGCTTAAAGCATAATGAAATGCAAACTAAATCCATAATGATGAAGGGGAAGAGATTATTAAATATTGAATAATCTAGATCATTGGATATATTATTCTGAAAATAGAAAACAAGAAAATGTGAAAAAATATTAAAAAATAAATATATACATATAAAATTAAAAAGTAAATCTATAAAAGAAAAATATTTATATAGTCAATGTTATAAATTTATATTTAAATCAACTTGAAATAAGAAAATAATTTTACATATCATAGTTTTATCTTTAAATAATTAAATCTACCTCTAAAAAGTAAAATGACACAATCAATATAAAATAGATAATAGTATTATAATTCTATTTTAAAAAAAAATTCTCTATTTTCTTAAACTATAAATTTTAACTTCTATAAGTAATCTAATTCTTATTTTTTAATAATTGTTAACTCTCGGTAATGCATGGAGTCATGCACATGGGCTAATATATATTTGTTTAAATGTGACACTGTATGTGTTTTTCTGTAATCAATGAACTCAATTCTGCGAGCCCACACGTTGCGTCGCCCAACAAATATTTATTACATTCTCATAGCCATCTTTTTCCTATTTTTTATTCTCTAAAATTTGATTTTCCCCTAAGAAATTGCTCTGGGCCAATGTTAATTAAAAAATTAACATGAATTAAATGAATTAAAAAATATTATACCGAAACCTTCGCTCTGAACATTACTCTTCTGCCATGAAAAAATTAAAATGATGCAGCTGGGTCCAAGGGGAACATTAGTTCCCTGCCTTACATAACTCTTACATAACACACAGACTAATAATAATTTTTTATCATATTTTAAATTTTCATTAATTCATAAATATGATCAAATATAATGTGATAATTTTTTACCCTCGTGAATACCTTTTGGCTTTGCTGCAATCCTCTAATATTTTAATTGAATTTTCCATTGACCATTCAATTTAAATTGTTCTCAATCTAATGCCAATTAAATATCAAATGGAAAGCTAGTCTCTAAAGAGAGAACGAATTATTGCCATTAAAATGAGCATATACAACTTGCAGGTCATTAAGCCAGCGAATTCTGTTGTACTTCTCCTAAAATAAGCATCAAAGTTTTAACTAGCAAAATTTGACCTACCATGCCCTACGAGTCCATATACGAAACTTATTTTACAGAAAACCCAAAACCTCTGTGGTAAATGGAATTGTTGTTTCTGCTTCAAGAAACACTTTGAAGAGCCCTTAATAATTTACAATTTCACTCATGTCGTATGATTACAAATTCGTCTTCCCTTCTCAAGTGCGAATAGCTGAGGAAAAATGATGATGGGTAACAAAGGAATCTTAATATTATTCCAACAATTTGGTCGAGCATCTTGCTTTCTTGAACTCCTTCCGGAATCATAAAGGTTTGGAAAGTTTTATAATGGTTGAACGAGCTAGAAGATACCTCCTGTTAAGGAACAAACATAAGTACGATCTAAAAGACTATACAAGCAGCTAAAACTTTAAAGAGAATATAAATAAATAGCTATTTTGTTTGCCTAAACTCCAAAATTTTCAATTATGTTTAGATTTCTGCACCTGGCAATTTAGCATACAATCTCCAGCTCCTTCATAGTGACAGCAGCAACAATTTTTTCTCTTCGACAAATTCATACAGGAGATCCTTAACCCACACAAGGTGCTTGAAAGTGTTACTTGTGAGAATCATTACTTGAAGATGTCATACTAAAATCAACAAATTATCATTTAACTTTCGTCCAAAACCTTTCCCCAGCGTTGAACTTACCAAACAGGCCTTAGGTGTTACTTGTGTGCCCATTGATTTGGGTTGACCCTTCCTGAGTACTAGCCAATTCCTTACTAGTAAGTTTGTACTTGACAGGAGAAAATTTCTGCTTGGCAGGAAAATCTGACTCCTTGATAATCTTCTCCTTCACAGCACTAGGAGATTCCTTAGTACTCATTTCCTTGATAACAGGTGATTCCTGACTAGTTCCCTTCTCCTGATCCTCATTCTGGAGTAATGCACGGCGACTCAGACGGAAGTGGCCACGCTCATTTATCTGGAAAGGTAATAAAGTATTCTAAGACATCTGGCCATGCCTGGTAACATAACTTCAAAGCTATCATACAAAATTCCATGAACATGGTTCTAGTTCAGATAATGAAAATGTAAGTTTCTCACCTCAATAAGCTTGACATCCAAGCGTTCTCCCACTTTGACAATCTGCTTAGTTCAGAGAGAAAATGAGATAAATTGAATGTGCTTAAAAAAAATCATCAGAAACCCAATCATAGTGTTTTTAGTCAGTAGGGTCATCCCAGATTATTAAACCTCTATTTCTACCTACTATGATGAAACATTAAAACAAAGGGCTTTCAGATTTAGCTTACATCTTCAGCTTTAGACACAAATTTTGAGCTCAGTTCACTAATATGCAAGAGGCCCTGCAAAAAAGGAAAAAAAAAAGTTCTCAATTAGAGTAACGAATATATCAAATTACCTCTACATGGAAACGATATACAGTATGAATTTGAAATCCACACTCTAAAAATTAGGCACCACATTTTTCCATATTTTCTAAATTGTAGCAAGAATATGAATATTGGAAATCAGGAAAAAAAGACACTAGGAATGTGGTGAAAGAGCTGTCAATAATGCTCACTATATCAGCTTTCCTGCCGTCTCTCATCTCCTCTCAATTCAAACGCACCCTTAATACTCAAGGAATCAAATTTTGTGATAGAGATCCACACGTATAATGTGGAGGGGAAAGTAAGGATATCTACTTACTGTCTTTAGAATAATATTTAATGTCTTTAGAATAAGTTCGAAGTACACACTGGGGCGTGTTGCTGATCACAAGTGCCCAAACCAGCACTCTTTTATAGTTTCAGTGGACTGATCGGTAAACCCAAAAAACATTAAGATTTATTATTTTCAACTAAGGATTTAATCAGGAAAAATTTTGATTTAAAAAATATATATCAACAGTTTTATAATATTTAAAAACATTTCATTAACATTGAGATATAGAAAGCAAATAAAAATTCGTAGCGACCAGTGAATTTGATGGATAATGCTCCTTGTGGAATTTCGGTGCAACACATCTCATGGGGTTTGGAGCCAAGATCCTCAATAGGATTGAGGGCAGTGCTCCTCACAAGACTCTGGGGCAAGCACCCCTACTGATGTTGAGGTGCAGTCTCCTATGGGTCTAGGAGAAGCACCTCTACCAAGGTCAAGAGGATGTGCCCCTTCCATGTACCTTGTCGCGATATAGGGCAAGGGTGGAAGGCAGAGCCCTCACTACCAAGTCCAAATTAAAGCTTTTGAATCCCTCCTCTTGTCTCCATCGACACACATATAAAATGTAATATTACAAATAGAACAAGTATAAACAAAATATCTAAGTTACTGGTTCGTGTTTGGGTTCAAAGAACTGGTTCGCTGGTACGTCAAAATCTTGAAATGGGGTTTGGGTTCGCTGGTACTTAAAAATGTGTATTACTATTACATATAGTTAAATTTATTAATATTAATAATTAATAATTTGCTTGTCAATACAGAATCTAGATGTTTAACTTAAACTTTGAATGAGATATGGTGAATATCTCAAATTATTATATATTCTACATTTTTTGGTGTTTATTTATGCGTTTTTAAGAATATTTTAAGAATTTTTATATTTTCAAATATTCGATGAAAGTGTTGATTTATTTCGCTGAGTTTTTGCTGATTCCGAGTTTTTCAAAATTTTTAGGCCAGCCGAGATATTGCCGATATCGAGTTTTTAAACTATGCTCCAAATAGATAAAATGCCACCCTTAGTTGTAGAATTCTGGTTCCCTATGATAACTGCCTTGTTCCTCTTATTTGCAACAGTAATTTAATATTCTTTGGCTCAAAATGTGTCTACAAAAGCCCAGATCAATTGCATACTAGTCATCAGATTAATAGGCACAATTCATTGGTATAGATAACCAATTCAAAGAGGAATGAAGAGTTGCAGAAATCGTTGATTTCAACAACAATATCAAACCCTTGGAAAAACTCATGAATTTCACAAAACAAGATACATGTAATGAGATGTTCAATCCTTCATGAGGAGTGCATTTTATAACTTTTAAGGGCTAAAGGCTTCTTCCGAACACAAACGCCAAGAGTCTTGCTCACCACATTTTTCAGTAAGAGTCTTCTTAATAACAACACTAAATTAGAACCAATAACTTATAAAGTTATTTATTAAGTTAATAAATAACTTTCAATATGCCTCAAATTGTCAAGGCTCAATGGAACACCAATATAGTGTGGACTCAAGCCACCACTATTGTTCTGCCAAAAATGGAAACCCACTCTCCTAACTTTCTATTAATTGTAAGTCACATAAACAGAAACCCTCAAAACCAAGTGTCAACTCACAAGGGTTGCAATGATGAACTAACATACCCATGCTCCTAGAACATGCTAAATTGGGGACATTACAATCCTCCCTCTCTAAGATTTCTTGTCTTGAAGCAATCACAATCCTGGGTGCTAAAGTATATCCTCTGACTCCCAAGTGACATCCTCATCTGGTAGACTGTGCTACTTCACCAAAAACACCCTGATGATTCACCGATGCAAGTTCCTTTTTTTGGTATCCAATATCGCCTTAGGGATCAACTCTAACCTCCTCTTATCATCCAGTGGGGGTAAAGAAGAAGACGAGACAACATATATGCCTAATGCCTTCTTGAGGTGCAATACATTGAATACATTATGTGCTTTGTTGTCTTCTGGAAAATCAAGCTCATAAGCTACCTCACCGACATGTCTAATAACACAAATGGGACCATTGTAGTGAGGCTTGAGCTTTTGCACTCTTCCTGATAGATGGCAATCTACAAGGCTGCAACATTAGATACACCATAGCACCCAGTTGAAAAGAGTGAGCAATCCTCTCTTGATCAGCATATTGCTTATGCCGATTTTGAGCCTTTTGAATGTTGTCTTTTAGAGTCCACATAACATTCTGATAGTCTTGCAGTAAATCACCCGCACTGGGCACCCTACTGTCATTTAATAACAAATCTATGAAACTCAGAGGATCATATCCATACAAGGTTCTAGAAGGGGACATCTATATACATGTATGGTGAGTGGAATTAGTATATCCACTTCACTTAGGCCCATTGTTGTGCTGACACATAGTTCCATAGATAGGTCTCCACCCACTTAATAACAATCTCAGTTTGACCATCAATCTGAGGGTGGTAACTAGTGCTTGAAGTCAACTATGTCCTGCACAACTTGAACAACTCTTGCCAAAAGAGACTCATAAATTGGCTATCTCAACCACTAACAATGTTCAAAGGTAAACCATGCAACCGAAAAACCTCCTAGAAGAACAACTCAGCTACCTATATCGCTGAAAATGTAGTGATGATAGGAAAAAGTGCCCATATTTGGTGAGGTGATCCACTACTACAACTATGAAAATCTTGACCTTGGGCTTTTTGCAAGCCCACAATAAAATCCATAGATAAGCACTCTCACTTCCTCTCAAAAATGGATAGTGGCTGTAATAAACCAACTGAAAAGTATGTTCATGTTTGTTCAATTGACAAACAAAGCACTTTGACATTTTTTTGAACATTTGAGTTCAGACCCTTCCATGTCAATATCTCCTAAATTTGTCTATTAAGTCTTAAAGTACCCAGGATGCCATGCTAATGGAGAATCATAAAAGGCCCACAGTACAATCTCTCTGAAACTCTATCCTGGGAGCAATAATATCTTTCCCTTGTAAATGATTAAGTCATTTACAAGAGTATACCTGTTGTCCTATATAGTGCCATCAACAATACTAGATGCCCATTGATCCCTTAGATACTCAGAAATGACCAAGTGTCTCCAATCTTCATATATCTCTATGATAACACATAAATGGGTCTCTATGAGAGGGCGTCCACAACAATTATGAGCATCCTTAATAAAAGAAATATCAAAATCATATAACTGTAGTTTGCTAACCCACTTATGTCGTCTCTCATTGACATCCTGTTGTCCAAGGAAATGCTTCAGGGCATTATGGTTAGTTTTGATGCAAAAATTACTGCTAACTAATACTACTTGAACTTGGCCAAAGGATGCACAATGACCAACATCACCTTATCATAAACACTTAAAGCTCTCTCAAGACCCCTGAGCTTCTTGCTCTCAAATGCAATGGGCTAATGATCCTAGGAATCAACCACACTAACTCCCTTACCTAATGCATCATAATCCAACTCAAAAGGCCTTGAAAAATCCAGAAATGTCAGTACTAAGCATGATATCATAATTTGCTTGAACTTCTCAAAGCACTCCTATGCCTGAGAGGTCCACTCAAAAGTACCCTTACAAGTCAAATCAACAAGGGGAGTTGCATGACGAGAGTAACCTGTCACAAATCTATAGTAAAATGCACATAAGTTGATAAAGCCTCAAAGTTGTGTCACGTTCTCCAATGTAGGCCAATCAAGTATAGCACGAACTTTATTAGAATCCATGAGAACTCCCTTTGCACTAATAATAAGCCCACAATAAAGTAACTCTATAATACCCAAGGCACATTTGGAGTCCTTGGCATACAAGGAAGCACTATACAAAATATCCAATACCGCATCCAAGCACACCACATGATAATCCCATGTCTTATAGTATACAAGAATATCATCAAAGAAAGCTAGAAAAAATCTCCTCAATTGAATGTGGACGACTTTGTTCATCGTAGATTGGAATGTTGTAGGGACATTAGTCAAATTGAAAGGCATGACTAAGCACTCAAAGTGACCATGATGACATTGAAATGTCGTCTTCTCCATGTCCTACTCCTGAACTTTGATTTGGTGATAACTAGACCTCAAACCAATCTTGGAGAAGTAGCACATCACATTTAACTCATCAATCAACTCATCAATGTGTAGGATAGGATACCCGTTCTTAATAGTCCTATTCAACATCCTATAATCAGTGCACATCTTGAGTATACTATCCTTTTTCTTCACTAAAACAAACAATGAAACAAAAGGGGACTTACTTGGCCTAATGTGACCCATAGTGAGCAGATCCTGAATACTCTTCTCTATCTCATCTTTCAGGCGCTTAGGGTGTCAATAAGGAGTAATCATAATGGGCATACTTCCCTCCTCTAACTCAATGATGTGCTTTATGCCTCTATTAGGTGGTCTGCTAGGGAGTAAACCACTACAACTCTAGAGTGCTTAGTTCTAACTTAATGTATATCCAGATGATAAGCTGATTTATCCATCCTATCAAGTGTAGATAGCATCCTACAGTCTGCTACCCAATCAACTCTATCATGCTCGATGAGACATTGCAACGTCTAAATAAAATCAGCTTCAAATTATTCTTTTTGATAGCCTTAAGAATACGAGTTTTCCCATCCATAATAGACCTCATTTCCATCTTAGCAGTGAGATAAATGTTCTCTATAGTGTGTAACCAGCTCATACAAAGAACAACATTAGTACCTCTTATGTCAACAACATTAAAATATGCATTGAATGCATAATTATCTAGCTTCATGGGAAGCTCAGTAATCATCTTGTTACACTTAAAGAGTGTAAACATCAGCCACCTATACTCTAATACCCTCAAACTCCTCATTTTGAATGCCCCTCCTCGAAACCAATTGTGATTCAATTAAATTATGAGTCACACCTATATTTCGAAGAGCAATAACTTGCTTGAAATATCCCAAATGGATATTTCCTATATTTGCTCTGCTGCTGCTATAATGCTTAATTATATAATTTATATTTTCCTGTCGATTTTTCTTTAATCTTATAGAGCTAAACAAAAGTTGCAGAAGAATGTTGTTTCTTTTTGTATTTTTTAGAATATAGGTATTACAATGAATAAATAACAGTAATTGGTAAAATAGAAGTGATTGAAATCATATGCAACAATACATACTAATTTGGAAATGATTCTAAAACCGTACCAATAGAGTCTGATTTATTTCAGAATAATACCGATATAGATGTATTTCAAACAAGGTTGACGCCATCTAAAGATGGGAACCCAACTCTAGTCAAACAGGTTCAAATGATACAGCCCAAGCTGTTGCAATAAAACAACTCCAATCTGTTGCAAATAAACAACTCAGAATTCCTCACGTGAGCTGCTATAAAGAAACGCTAGGCTAAACCAAAGCAGTCACCTTCCCGAAAATTCCACTACCTGCAAAGTGTGACTGCAATACTAGAAATCGATCATCTACCTTGATCAAACTGTATGCATAAGAACTTCAAATATGATCTTGTTGAGGGCTACGTCCCAACAAATCTGCTCTCAGCACTAGGGTTTGCGTCCTAGGTGACAAATGCTCTTCCAGAGCAACGGGGTTCAAAATGGGTTGACAAAATGATATATTATACTCACCTTTAGGTTGCCTTCTCCTTATACCCCCTCTTCGAGGCAATTCAAACACTAAAAGAACCCAAAAGTGGAATTCATTTGAACTTTATAATATAACATTATTTTCCCCAATAAAGTCATACAAATAGAAAGAAATCATTACTTTATTAATGACAAATAGCTCCATGCATCAAATAGGTCCCAATAAGTGATAATCAAATAGTAGAGACTATCAGACATGCAAATCGATCTAGAAAACTCCTTATTACTCCAAAATGGCTAAACATAGCCTTATTTAAATTATTAAAATGTTGAATTAGGAGAATATTTAAATATATTAAAATATTTCCCAAGTAGCCAAAGAATAATCCAAACACCTCCAAAACGTGAAACTGAGTTTGTCACCTGCCTGTGACTGATGCCGGACAACCTGGGCCAATTGGTAGTCTCACCCTCAAATCTAGGGATACTCCTAAAAAATAGGGAACACACCCAAATCTCCTGAAATTGAGACCAGGGGGTAAGCTCATAGAACCTCAAACTTTGGAAAATGTCACAACCTCTTAAAAGGTAGGAATCTCCTACAATCAAGGAACTGCCTCCTCAAAAGTTAGAAATTGAGTCTGTCACCTTGAAATTGAGTACTAATGAATCTTATCTGTTGTGTGCGTCTTCAAAGTGTGTCAGTGAAGTGGGAGTTCTTTCTAAAAATAAGCAGATGCGTCCAATGTCTCCAAAAGGTCCCCAATAGTCTCTAGAAGCCTCCTAGACAACTCCCAATCAGTCCCTAAAAATTAGGGATCCCTCCCAAATTTTAGGAACCTGTTGTTGATTGCCCAAACCAGCCTGAGAAGCTCATGTCTGGGTCTATATTCCCTATATGAGTCCCCTACACACTCTATTGGCCTATGGGAACTCCAGTAGTAGGCCAATCCATGAACAAATGTTTGTCATCCTAGAAAGGAGACATTACAAATCCTCCCTTCCTGGTGATTGCTTGTCCTCAAGCAATTTGCATCTATATACTAAAAACCAATTGTTGAATTCCCATATCAATCTGGAACACATTGCTCCACCCAATTGCTACACTACTCTGATATAAACATCGAGATCTTCAAAGTGTAGCATCTCACCATGAATCCACTAGAGGAATGTATTCTACATGTCAATTCCTGGATTCCAAACCAATTTCAAAAATAATGCAACATATTCATATGGCACCCATTTGAATAGATGTGCAAACCCATATTGCCAATGCCTTTTGGTGAGGTCCCAACCAACAATCCTTGATCCTGATGCAATCCGGGGAAACTAACAAGATAACATGCTCAACCACAGCACGCGACCCTCCATATCTCTCAAAACATACAACCAACTGTTCTATAAAAATGCCCAAATAGTCCAAGCCATGAAGCAATATATGGAAGACTGTGTAAAGTGATGTACCTCACAAATCAATACTTGGGTCCCATAACCAAACATATGTTAACTGTGTGATGTATTAGAACTTCATATTATCACCATCACTATTAAGTAACCCTTAGTACATGCAGGACACCAAAACTATGGGTGAGTAATATCTTGCATGCTCAAAAACTATCAACAATGGCCACCCTATCTCACTATCATAACTCTAACCAGGAACACAAGTGATATTGAACATGTTATCAAACCAATTCCAATCAACAACAAACATTCTCCACTCCATCGCTAACCTATAGGGGCACCTCCCACATTCCCATATTGTTGAAAACCTAATGTAGACTGTGAAAAGCTTGGATGAGTCATAAGATTCTCACTAGGATAGTCACTAATCCTCAATGGATTGAAGAGTATAAAGTCGCCAATCAGCAAGGTTATTTCTGCCCCGTCAAGGAAACCATGAGGCCACCTCTTAACAAAGGTATGTGTCATCCATGCCTATAAGGGAAAACTCTTGAGTGGCTGGCCCACCAAGTGTATGTTCAACTTCACAATCATACTCCAAGATTGGGCTCCTCATATCATTTGTGTCATCAAGATCAAGAGCCTCCTCATCATCCAATTCAAAAAGTGGGTTATCTAAAATAAAAAAAGCAGTCATCTCGGAAAAGGGGTTATCAGCAATGACTGAATGTATGTCATCAACTTCTTCAACACTATAGGCAACAAACTCACGAGAATGGGAAGTAAAATTGTTGCTATCCAAACTTAGAATTTTGGAATCCTCCACTATACCTTCTTTGGAATCATCTTGTATATCCCTAGTACTAATGGAACTACTGATATCACTAGATAATGTATCATTAGGTGGATCCTCTTCCTCATTCACCTCATGAACATGTTGTCTATCTAAACGGGATGTTGCAAGAGGCAGGTTTTCTGATTTTGTAAGCAAAGCATAGATTAAACTCAACTCCCTACTTAGTTCTTCAATCTGATTTTTTGCCATGAGGAGAGCTACTTGAGAATTTCCCAAAGTTTCTCTAATCTTTACAAGTTCTGAAATAAGCTGATCAACCTCCTCTTCGTTCCCCCTCAAAGCAATATAGTAAATAACACCAAGGTCAAGAAGATGATCTCTATCTGAAAGGAGGTTTTAGTAATTATTCTTTATTGCTTCCATGGCTGTCTTAAGCACATGCAAATCAGAGATTGATGAAGCCTCTTCTTTACATTTATGTCTTACCTCAAGTTGGATCTTCCAAATGTAGCTCTCTACTAACTTGTGGGAACTATCAAAATGTGACAATGCTGCAATGACTTTTTCTTCACCAACCTTTAGTTGGCTATCCAAAACAAGCTTATGGACATGTAAATCCATAAGCAAAGGATGTGGACTGCTCTTGAAGAGTAGGGCTCTCTTCAATATCCTCTTTTGATACCCCCTCAAGATCTTCATCTGGTAATTCCTCTTGCTGGTTATTGCTGGTCCTTGTTTCCTTTGTTGATTTATCTTCTCTCCCAATACTTTCTTTTCTATCCTTTGAATCTTCTTTCCTTCCTTGCTGTTGATATGAACTTTTGGACACCAACTCATCCTCGGCATCTAGCATACCCATAAATTGTGTCAATGCAAGCATGTCTTGTATCTCCTAGGAAGAGAACGATACTGATGGTAGCTGCTCATTATTGCATCATTGAAAGACTTAGCAAGAGGCATCTTACTTGTACTGTAGTGATCTAACCTTAAATTTTAGTGTCCAATGCTGGTGGATAACTGAAGGACAAATTTCATCAAACAGTTCTTGTGAATGCAATGTAATACTCTCAACTGGAATTGAAAATGAATACTGGTGTCCGAACTCAGTGTATTTATATCAAATAGTTGTCTTGAAACTCAATCCACATAAACCTGATACTGTTATATTATGGCAGAGTACTGACGAAGTAATGTATAGCAGAACATACATTGTTTATTACCATAACCGGGTTCTTATTCAAACATCAGAGATGAGATTACAAGATAAAGTTACTGCAACTAGGATGTTTATTAATAATTGACTAAACCCGAATACAGAGATAGAGTGATTGTTTAATATCTAATGAAGGTTATTTGTGGCAATATTACACCATGACGTTTAGTAATATGAATCTGAGCCATTCACTCTAATTTCTGGGTCGAATATCAATTCATTGTTAATGGAATTCTGTTAGGAATTTATTGCAAGCAAAGTTACATACCAAAATGGACTCCAGAATGCTTAAGGCCTAGGTACTGAATGCTCGCACGACTCAGGAAACCCGTGTATCTTGTGTTTGCTAGGTGATGGTGATTTAAATCTTACGTATGAAACCCGTGGTCCTAGGCTAACAACTGCCACTTCTTTCACACACTAAAAAAATATTAAACTGCCCCGTACGCTTCAATGACAGTGATAATCTCCGTTCAATCTAAACACCTGCAATGTTCCTTCCTGTGCGACGTGCCTGTATCAGTGTGTTATGACCCTTTTTTTCAAATTTTTAACCTGTTATTCAATTTTAGGTATAAATTAGGGAATCATCAATTTAAAACAATCTATGATCCTTTCTGCTATTAAATTATGTGAGGAGTTGAGCATTAATATTAATTTATTGATTTTCGTAGAAGATTTCTCCTCATAGTATCAGGTCATATTCTCTTATCCTAGTTATGATCATTCCGAGACGGTAGAATGATGGTGCAGAGGGCGTGTGAAACAAGCTCCAGGCGTATTCGATAAGTGCTCGAAATTACTCCGCCTTTCCCCCCACCAACTCCCTGTCTCAGAGTTTCATAACTCAGGTGAAGATACAACCTTCCATACTATAATTCGAAATGCTTTTCATCGTTATTCAAGTTTCTATAATATATATAAATATATTATACTAATATCCTTGATTGCAATATTAATATGTTATGTGTTGATATCTAATTGAAACATATATCATCATATATATATATATATATATATATATATATATATATATATATATATATATATATATATATATATATATATAATGTAATCATAGTAATATTGTAAATGATTTAATAACATATAATACTCATTGTAGTTTTTATCTTCAATGTCATGCGATAATGTTTACCGATCCATTAAAGAAATAGTATTAAGTTATATGCTAATATTTCATGTGAGATATTTAATGTTTCTAATTGCATACTTGATATGGCATTTTTTGAGGATTACGTCATTCGCAATCTTAAATTCAATGCCATATGCATTTTATTAAACTACTGTCGTATGCCTTAGTGCAATTTAAGTTATTCCTTTAAATATTATTGCATTACATAGTATGCGTGGGAAATCCAACGTACCTGTATTCGAACTGCAGATGTAATGTCCTGTCAGTTTTGTCCTGCGAACGGGATTACAACGTAATGTCTTAAGGTAATTATACGTCCCGCGTCACATCTACAGAATGTGGAATATTGTTTATTACGTATTCAAACTTGATTCGATTTATGATTCCTTCTCCTGTTCTTTTTTGTATATCTTTCTTCGTGTATTATTGACTACGTTTTAGGGCTATTAATATATTTAGATTGGTTGCATTGGAAGGTTGTGTCCATGCGATTCCCAATGTTAGGTTTAGGTTTTGGTTTACTTATTTAATCAATAAGTTGATGCATTTAATAATATTTGATAAAAATGTATTTTTTTTGAGATAAACAATATGTTTATAATTATAAATGTTTATATTGAGTTTAGTGGTTATAAATTTAACATTAATATATTAATACATTACTACTTTTAATTATGACTTGCACATTATTGATTGACAAATTTTGACAATAATGCTATCATGGGATTATATTAAAGACAATAATTTTAAATATTTAAATTGATCTATTACATGTTTGATAAAGGAAGAACATATTAATTCTGGCTCATGACACAGTGTGACGTGATTGTGCTTGAGTCGTGGATGCCTGCTGGTTACTCACGAGGGGTTACAAACCTGTTAATGCTTCAAAGAAAAACAACCCGACTCCAATTATCTCATAATCCGATGGCCCCTAGTATTCATTTGTTTTGCCCTATGCATTGGAGACTCCGGTTCACCTGTGTAACGATGCCCTCCACTTTCGAACTTCAGCGCTGGAGATACGAAACCACTTCGACACGCAATGCTATCAATACTAAAAGATGCCGTGGAACCTAACGCCCTGGGTTTAATGGTTGACTTGCTTCCCACTGCCAAGAACTTACATTACAGACTTCTTCCTCCCGTTAAGCCATTTGTAAGTCGGAGTGCAACGCCCAGCCAAACTTACATACAACCAACAGTTAAACCCTGCCAATCGGTGTCTTCTAGATGTGGTAATGTATGGTTACTCGACTGGTTAGGTTTCTCTGTACTTAGGATAGCTATTGAACCTCAAATCGATGGCAACAATCCTGCTAAATAAAATTTTCCTGGAAAGAATCAATTTTCCTCAGAAACTTCAGATTTGCAAAAACAAAGACACTTATTGCATGCCTGAATTGAAAAACTTGTTTCTTGCTGATTTTTGCCCAAACCATACAACTGCAATTTTTGAAAGAAGCATGGGGTAACGTCCAACACCTTTTGTTTCTAGACTTGAGGGTTTTCGTCCTCAAAGCGTCAGACCAGTCACATCAAAGCAACCAGAACTCAAAATACTTGTTTATAAATTCTCTTGTATGATAATCCCAATGCAAACTCGTGCATATATAGCCTCGGAATGAGGGAAAGTACCACGTACAAGGAATGTGGGATTAAGAGTCATTTTCGTCCTGTAGTCACTTAAAGCTGTTTATAAAATAAATAACTTTAAAACATTAAAGTGACTTAGCTCTGTACCTTTTAATAAAGTTCTAGAATGAATTAAATTAAATACCCCATTGTGACTAGAAAGCATCCTGCCTGAAATCAATATTAATCTATCCGAATGTGGAGATAGATTAATTCTGTTGCCTGGAACTAAAATTGAGGAGGGGACATGACAGTCCTCCCTTCCCAAGATTGCTTGCCCTCAAGCAATCTCAACGCTGGGTGTTGCAATATGGACTCGCCTTCCCAAGTGGCATCGTCATAAGGCAAGTCTTTCCACTTGATCAGATATTCCCTGACAGTTCTGTTGCATAGCTTCCTCTCTCTGGTCTCAATCACCTCCTCTGGTACCAAAACAAGTTTACCCACGTTGTCAAGTGGAGGTAAACTCTCTGAAGGCACAATCTACTGGCCCACTGCCTTCTTGAGGCACGAGACATGAAAGACGTGGATCCGGCTTTCACCAGGTAATTCCAGCTCATACACAACCTCCCCTATTCTCTTGATGATATAGTAAGGTCCATAAAACCTAGGCTTGAGTTTCTCGGCCCTGTTTTTCTTCAATGAGCTCTGTCTGTAAGGCTGTAGCCGAAGAAAAACTCTATCTCCTACCTCAAAACTCCGCTCTGTGCGATGTTGGTCAGCATACAACTTCTGCTGATTCTGCGCCTGCTGAATATTATCTCTAAGAGCTCGGAGGATGTCCTGTTGTTCCTCAATCCAATCTCTGGCTAATTGTGCTCTGTTGTCTGATAAAGTCAAATCAATAAAAGAGAGAGGCTCATACCTATAGAGAGCACGAAAAAGAGTCATTCCAATAGACATATGACAGGTGGAGTTATAACAATACTCCCCCAAATACAACCACTTGACCCACACTCTCTGCTGTCTTGCAATGTAGTTCCTCAAGTAACCTTCCACCCACTTGTTCACTATCTCGGTTTGGCCATTAGTTTGTGGATGATAACTTGTGCTAGGAGTCAATTCTGTACCAGTCAATCTGAAAATCACCTGCCAAAAGGTATTGAGAAACCTACTATCTCTGTCACTCACAATGGTTTTAGGTAATCTGTGGAGTCTGACAATCTCTCAGAAAAACAATTCAGCTACTTGGGAAGCTGACCAATCTGTAGATATCGCGAAGAAATGCACGTACTTGGTCAACCTATCCACCACTACAAAGATGCAATCCTTGCCTTGGACCCTCGATAACTTGGTGATTAAATCCATAGAAATGCTCTCCCATCTCTGAGCTAGAATGGGGAGGGGCTGAAGTAATCTTGTAGGAAAACCCTGTTCAGACTTGTTCTGCTGAAAAGTCTGGCACTCCCTAACATGCTGTAGAACATAATCCTTAAGCCCCTTTCAGGAGAATCTCTCTCTAATCTGCCTGTAGGTTTTGAAAAACCTAGGGTGCCTTGCTGTTGGTGCATCATGTTTGGTGCGCATAATGTCCTCCTTTAGTTTAGAATTGGGTACTAGGTAAATTCTGTCCTTATAATGTATAATATCATTCAGTACCTTGTACCGCTCATCCTGAAGTATGCCATCCAAAATTTGACATGCGTGTGCATTTTTGGAATACTCCACTAGTAGCTGTGATCTCCAATCTGCTAAAATCTCAGAAGTGACATAACAATCCAGCACTGGGGGTCTACAAGAAAGAGCATCAGCAACAATATTATTTTTCCCCTTGACATATTCAATATCAAAATCATATGCTTGTATCTCGCTGACCCATTTCTGCTATCTTTCATTCAATTCCTTTTGTTTTAGGAAGTAACGTAAGTTGTTATGATTGGTTTTACCTGTAAATTTACTTCCCACCAAGTACTGTCTAAATTTTGCTAAGGCATGCATTATGGCCAGCATCTCCTTATCGTATGTGGAATATAATACCTCGCTGCCCTGAAGTTTCCTGCTCTCAAAAGCAATGGGGTGACGGTCCTGCATCAAAACAACCCCTATTCCACTTCCCGATGCATCACACTCTAAAACAAAGTGCTTAGAGAAATCAGGAAGTGCTAGCACTGGGCATGAGCTCATCACTTGTTTCAGCTTATCAAATGCTACCATGGCCCTTTGTCCAAGAAAAAGCCCCTTTCCGTGTCAAATTGGTGAGGAGTGCAGCTACCTGTGAAAAACCCTTGGCAAACCGCCGATAATAGGAACATAGACCAAGAAAACCCCGTAACTCTGATACATCCTTCGATGGTGGCCAATCCAAAATCGCCAAGATCTTCTCTTGGTGCACCTTAACTCCCTCAGCGCCAATCACATGACCCAAGTAAAGAATCTCAGTCAACCCAAATTCGTAGTTGGATTCCTTTGCGAATAGAAAGTTTTCCTCTAAGAGACCAAGAACCTCATCTAGATGCTGTAAATGTTTCTCCCAAGTTCTGCTGTAAATTAATATGTAATCAAAGAATACCAAAACACACTTCCTTAGCTGTTTTTTAAAAATATGGTTCATGCAAGACTGGAAGGTGGCTGGTGCATTACTGAGCCCAAATGGCATCACCAAGAACTCGTAATGTCCGTAATGGCATCTAAAGGCTGTCTTATGCACATCTTCTTTCCGGACTCGTATCTGATGATACCCTGAGCGAAGATCTATCTTGGAGAAGTAAACTGGCCCGTGAAGCTCATCCAACAACTCATCAATGCAAGGAATCGGGTACCTGTTCTTGATAGTCCTCTTGTTTAGTGCACGGTAGTCTATGCACATCTGAAAGGTGCCATCCTTCTTCTTAACCAGCACTATTGAAGATGCAAAGGGACTAGAGCTGGGTTGATATGCCCCATGTCCAAAAGCTCCTTTATCGTCTTCTCTATTTCATCCTTGTAATGCCTAGGGTGACGATAAGGCATAGTAATAACAGGTTTGGCTCCCTCCTCAAGCTCAATAATATGCTCAAATCCTCTATTTGGAGGAATCCCAGGAGGAATATCCTCGAACACTCTCCTGTGCTTATCTATAACTGTTTGGATGTCACAGTGATATCGCTGTCCTGTGCCCTATGTCTCCTTGGATGAGATGAAACACTGAGTAGCCCACTCAATATCATTGTGTCTCAAAATAGCCTCCATCCTGTGTGTTGAAATCAATCTAGGACCACTATCAGAAATAGCTCTAAGGATCACCAATCTATCATCTTGTAGAAACTCTAGCTGCATAGTCTCATGATCAAATGTATACCTACGAAGAGTACTCAACCATTGTCTTCCCAAAATAGCATCCAGTCCATCCAGATCAACCACGTAAAAATCAGACTCTAGAAGATAACCATCAAACTGAATTTAAAGACTGGCTACCTTCTCTGTGCACCTCAAAACTTCTCCACCAGTTACCTTAACATCAAACTCGGGTATGGCCACTGTCTGTAAACCCCTCCTAGATACCATCTGTGTACTGATAAAATTATGCGAGGCTCTTGTATCTAAGAGGCAAATAATACGCTGGCCTGTAACAACCCCTTTCACCTTGAAAGGATGACATCCTGGATCACTCAAAAGGGTAGCTAAAATAGGAGGCTGCTTAGTAGGGGTTTGTTTCTTCTTATCTTTACTGCCCTCAACTTCCTCCTCCTCCTCGCTGTCCGCACTGTTATCCTCTTCTTGTTGCTCTTCTACCTCTTCCTCCTCCTC
Organism: Cupressus sempervirens; assembly: GCA_028749045.1. Lineage (NCBI taxonomy): Eukaryota > Viridiplantae > Streptophyta > Pinopsida > Cupressales > Cupressaceae > Cupressus > Cupressus sempervirens. Next base: position 884,896,926 of record CM053785.1, on the reverse strand, counting down.
AGAATGGACCTCAACATAGTGGATTTTGCCTTTACCCAGGCATTTGTGGTCAGGAGTCCAAGGCTCCCTACAAGTAAAACATAACTTCTTCCTCCTCAGTTCATTGCGTGTCTCAAAATCCAATCTAGGGGTGTTTGTCTTTTGCTGTTTTTTATTTCCCTTAAAAGAAGTGGATCCTGTATAGGATTTCTTAGGAGGCTGTAACAGTGAGGTAGGTGAGTCCAAATCGTGAGCAATCTTAATGGCGTCATCCAAGGTGTTTGGTTTTAGGACTTTAACCAAACCCCTAAATCTGTCCTGTAATCCCTTTGTAAATAACATCACCTTGCGTTGTTCAAACATATTCGGTACCATCACTGATATCCATTGAAACTCGTCTATATAGTGATCCAAAGTCCCGCTCTGCCGTAACTGGGCCAAATCCCTATAGTAAACCTCGATATCCTTCCTGTCAAAACGAGTAATCAGCTTTGAGCTGAAAACCTTGTATGAAGTGATGAGTCCATGATCTTGGGTAACTAGTCCATGATGCCACTGATCATAGGTTGCTCTCTCAAGATGCATCGTGGCAAATCTGATAGCTTTTGTTTCTGTCATGGGCTTGAGTGTTAGGTAGGTATCCAATAGATGAATCCATGCCCTGGCTGTAGTTTTATTGCTACCATCAAAAGTGGGAAGTATTAATTTGTTCATAGCATGTTTAAGATCCCTGTTTTGCACCCTGGGCCTCCTATCATGTTGAGGTCTCTCAGCTTCCCTCTTTTGGTTCATATATTAATTAAAAGTCAAATTTTGTTTGATTGGATCTGGAAGTAAATCCCACTCATCATATATTGCTATAACATTATCAAGTAACAGAGCTGAAGCTGCGAATTGAGCCACTTCTTCAGCATTATTTCCCACAAAAACGGGCATCAAGGGTCTATCTGTATTCCGAGTAGTTCTTGCAGCACGAGGTGATCCTGCTATGCTACCACCCCCACTGTGGTGGCTAGGTGCTCCCCTATTTACAGGAGCTAACTGCTGCATGGCACTTGTGAGCTGCTGTAATACTGTAGCAAGGTTATTTTGTCCCTCTCTAATGGCCCGCAAGGTTTCCATTACTTCCCTATCCACTGCTTCATCATTTCGTGCCATTGGAGAAACTGGTACTTGTTCCTGAACCTGTTCAATTCTAGTGGTTTGTTCAACCTGTACTTCTGGCCCAGAACTTATGTCCTCATCTACTGAATAACTATCTTCCACTACAAGATGTTCTGAAGATTTTTCCTTTTTTGGCTGAAGATGACGGAATGTATACTGCCTTTTACTCATTCCCGGCTGTCATTTTGTTTAATGAACTTGCAAAAATAGTTTTTCCCACAAGCTGGCAGGATTTTGTGGCTCTGATACCACCGTAGTGATCTAACCTTAAATTTTAGTGTCCAATGCTAGTGGATAACTAAAGGACAAATTTCGTCAAACAGTTCTCGTGAATGCAATGTAATACTCTCAATTGGAATTGAAACAGAATATTGTTTTCCAAACTTAGTGTATTTATATCAAATAGTTGTCTTGAAACTCAATCCACATAAATCTGATACTGTTATATCATGGCAAAGTACTGATGAAGTAATGTACAGCAGAACATATATTGTTTATTACCATAACCGGGTTCTTATTCAAACATCAAAGATGAGATTACAAGATAAAGTTACTACAACTAGGATGTTTATTAATAACTGACTAAACCCGAATACAGAGATAGAGTGATTGTTTAATATCTAATGAAGGTTATTTGTGGCACTATTACACCATGACATTTAGTAATATGAATCTAAACCATTCACTCTAATTTTTGGGTCAAATATCAATTCACAGTTAATGGAATTCTGTTAGGAATTTATTGCAAGCAAAGTTACATACCAAAATGGACTCCAGAATGCTTAAGGCCCAAGTACTGAATGCTGGCACAACTCAGGAAACTCGTGTATCTTGTGTTTGCTAGGTTATGGTGATTTAAATCTTATGTATGAAACCCGTGGTCCTGGGCTAACGACTGCTGCTTCTTTCACACACCAAAAAAATATTAAACTGTCCCGTATGCTTCAATGACAATAATAATCTCCATTCAATCTAAACACCTGCAATGTTCCTTCCCGTGCGACATGCCTGTATCAGTATGACGTGACTGTGCTTGAGTCGTGGATGCCCGCTGGTTACTCACGAGGGGTTACAAACCTGTTATTGCTTCAAAGAAAAAACAACCCGACTCAAATTATCTCATAATTTGACGACACCCAGTATTCATTTGTTTTGCCCTACGCATTGGAGACTCCGGTTCACCTATGTAACAATGCCCTCCACTTCCAAACTTCACCGTTGGAGATATGAAACCATTTCCACACGCAATGCTATCAATACTAAAAGATGCTGCGAAACCTAGCGCCTTGGGTTTAATGGTTGACTTGCTTCCCACTGCCGAGAACTTACATTACAGACTTCTTCCTCCTGTTAAGCCATCTGTAAGTCGGAGTGCAACGCTCAGCCAAACTTACATACAAACAACAATTAAACCCTACCAATCGGTGTCTTCTAGATGTGGTAACGTATGGTTACTCGTCTGGTTAGGTTTCTTTGTACTTAGGATAGCTACTGAACCTCAAATCGATGGCAACAATCCTGCCTAATAAACTCTTCCTGGAAGGAATCAACTTTCCTCAAAAACTTCAGATTTGCAAAAACAAAGACACTTACTTCATGCTTGAACTAAAAAACTTGTTTCTTGCCGATTTTTGCCCAAACCATACAACTGCAATTTCTGAAAGAAGCATGGGGTAACGTCCAGCACCTTCTGTTTCCAGACTTGAGGGTTTCCGTCCTCAAAGCCTCATACCAGTCACATCAAAGCAACCAGAACTCAAAATACTTGTTTATAAATTCTCTTGTATGATAATCCCAATGCAAACTCGTCCATATATAGCCTCGGAATGAGGGAAAGTACCACGTACAAGGAATGTGGGATTAAGAGTCATTTTCGTCCTGTAGTCACTTAAAGCTGTTTATAAAGTAAATAACTTTAAAACATTAAAGTGACTTAGCTCTGTACCTTTTAATAAAGTTCTGGAATGAATTAAATTAAATACTGCATTGTGACTGGAGAGCATCCTGCCTGAAATCGATATTAATCTATCCGGATGTGGAGATAGATTAATTTTGTCATCCGGAACTAAAATTGAGAAGGGGACATGACATGTACCTATTGAGGGAGATGAAACCTTAGAGCACCCGTTTTAAATTCTAGCCATGGTATTGACCTGCAACTAACCCAACAAGCTAGCAGGTTTGAGGCTATGATACCACTGAAATATCACAAATGGATATTTCCTATATTTGCTCTGTTGCTACTATAATGTTTAATTATATAATTTATATTTTCCTGTAGATTTTTCTTTGATGTTATAGAGTTAGACAAAAGTTGCAGAAGAATGTTGTTTCTTTTTGTATTTTTCAGAATATAGGTATTACAATGAATAAATAACAATAATTGGTAAAATAGAAGTGATAAAAATCATATGCAGCAATACATACTAATCTAGAAATGATTCTAAAACCATACCAACAGAGTGATTTATTTCATGATAGTACCAATACAGATGTATTTCAAACAAGGTTGATGCCAGCTGAAGATGGGAAGCCAGCTATAGTCAAACAAGTTCAAATGATAAAGCCTAAGCTGATGCAGTAAAACAACTCCAATTTGCTGCAAATAAACACCCCAAAATTCCTCACGTGAGCTGCTATAATGAAACACTAGGTTGAACCAAAGTGGTCGCCTTCCCTAAAATTCCACTACCTACAAAGTGTGACTGCAATACTAGAAATTGATCCTCTGCCTTGTTCAAACTATATGCATAAGAACTTTGAATCTGATCTTGTTGAGGGTTACGTCCCAACAAATTTGCTCTCAACACTAGGGTTTGCGTCCTAGGTGAGGAATGCTCTTTCAAAGCAATGACATCCAAAATGGGTTGACAAAATGATATATCATACTCACCTTTAGGTTGCCTTCTCCTTATATCCCCTCTCCAAGGCAATTCGAACCCTAAAAGAACCCCAAAGTGGAATTCATTTGAACTTTATAATATAAAATTATTTTACCCAATAAAGTCGTCCAAATAGAAAGAAATCATTACTTTATTAATGACAAATAGCTCCAAGCATCAAATAGGTCCTGGTAAGTGATAATCAAATAGTAGAGATTGACCTCTTCCAACGAGCTATCACACATAGGCAAATCGATCTAGATGGAGCCAAAAAACTCGTTATTACTCCAAAATGGCTAAGCACTTAGCCTTATTTAAATTATTAAAATGCTAACTTAGGAGAATATTAAAATATTATTCAAATAGCCAAAGAACAACCCAAACACCTCCAAAACATGAAACTGAGTTTGTCACCTACCTGTGATTGATGCCGGACAACCTGGGCCAGCTAGCAGTCTCACCCTCAAATCTAGGGATACTCCTACAAAATAGGGAACACACCCAAATCTTTTGAAATTGAGACCAGGGGGTGAGTTCATAGTACCTCAAACTTTGGAAAATGTCACAACCTCCTAAAAGGTAAGAATCTCCTCCTACAATCAAGGAACTGCCTCATAAAATGTAGGAGATTGAGGCTATCACTCTAAAATTGAGTACTAATGAATCTCCTTTGTTGTGTGCATCTTCAAAGTGTGTCAATGAAGTTCTTCCTAAATATTAGGAGATGCGTCCAATGTCTCCAAAATGTCCCCAATGGGTTGGAAACCTCCTAGTCAACTCCCAATCAGTTCCTAAAAATTAGGGATCCCTTCTAAATTTTAGGAACTTGTTGTTGACTGTCCAAACCATCTTGAAAAGTTCATGTCCGAGTCTATATGCCCTATATGTGTAATGTCCCCGTTTTGGTGGTAATTTGATTTAATTAATTTAATTAATTAAGTTGTCCAAAATAGTGAATATTTTATGAGGATGATTAATTAAATATTTTTATTAAATAAATAAGTGGTATTAAGATAATTATTTATAAAGTTATCAAATAAATAAATATTAAAAAGGTAACTTTATATTTAATTAATTTAATAAAGTGACTTGAAAAATCTCTTATAAAGTCACTTAATAAATAAAATAAAAATAATGTTCTAAAAGTTTCTAGAGAAAGTGGAGAAAAAGAATAAATAGGCATCTTGGGCTTCATTCTCATCATCTAGTTTTTATCATTTCTCTTGACATCAGATTCTGAATACAATCACATGGTCTATTGTGAAGCCAAGGGTTTCAGATAATCTATTGGTCTTTGGAAACAATACCTCCCAGTAGATCGCATAACTGAGGAAGTGAAAGATCTTCTGAAGGGTTGCACTTTGGAAGTGGTATTCAGCCATTTCAAGTTGAGCTTAATTTGTATACTCAGACTACCCGAGGGTTTGAGTTTTTGAAAGCAAATCTGAAAAAGCAGTTCGAAAAAGCAAAGCAAAAAAATAGATCTGAAAAAAGCAAGTGAAAAAGCAAAGTAGAAAGGGAGGGAGCATTGGAGAAAATTATTACAGCCATCTACAATCAGGTTCCTTTGGATATTACATGCATTGTTCTTATCATTTAGATGCATATTAGAAGGTAAGGCTGTAGGTGAAAGTTGTAACAGATTTAAGCATTATTCTTGCGGATGTAAGCCAAGAGTCTTGGCCATTTCATACTAGCATTGTAGTTAACATTTTACGTGCAATAAAAGAGACATAATTTGCTGGTCTGATATAGTGTAATTGAATATGTATTCATCATTTATGATCAGCTTATTAGTTTGCATGCCAATTGTTTGACAAAATGTCAATTGGCTGTAGGTTCTCTTTTTTGGCATAAATAATGTTATAATTCTGCATACCAAGTGTTTGTATTAATGCCACTTGGCTATAAGTGCATTAACGCCATCACAGGTTGCATCCCAAGTGTTTGTCAAAATTACTAGTTGCTGTAGCTGCATATTGCAAGTAGTTTCAGTCACATATATGCATTGAATATTGTCAAAATAAGTTGCACATTCATTGTTTAGTCAATTTAGAGTCTTCTTGCAAGCATTCTTATTGATGCTAAGTGAAGGAAAGAGCCATAAAAGCAAACTGAAATTTTATATCAGTCATATGACCCTTGTATGCAAAGTGTTTTCTTGAACCTTTATCAGCATTTTGGGATCAGATTTGAGCAGGGTCATTACAATGTGAGTCCCCTACACACTCTATTGGCCTATGGGAACTCCAGTGGTAGGCCAATCCATAAACAAATGTTTGTCATCCTAGAAAGGGGACATTACATGGCTGCCTTGTCAAGAGACCACGTAATCTAAATGATCTTGCCTTTCTCATGCTAGAAAGATACACTACCTTAAGATTAAAATCATCTATAACTTTTGCACTATTAACTGTTGCCTCATGTATCTCTTCATTTTCAGCTAGCCGTTCCAAAAAATCAGAACTCTCTTCCTCATCATAAAACCATTCCATCATCCTATTTTTACCCTTAGGCTTCAAAGGGCAATCACGTTTTTCAACATAAGGACCCCTACAATAGAAACAAAGCCTCTTCCTCCTTAGATCATTGAGTGTTTCTTGATCTAAAGAGGCTGCTATAGGTCTCTTGGAATTTGAGTTATCAACCTTCTTAGGGGCTGTCTTATTGTCATAAGATGAAGTAGAAGGTTTAAAAGAAAACTTGATTCATGGAGTAGACATCTCTAAGTTCCTTGTTTTCTTTAAAGCCTCTTGCAAGGTAGGTGGATCAAGGGACATAACCCAACCTCTAAGAGGCTCAACTAGTCCCTCAGTGAATAGCATCACTCGTCTCCTCTTTGAAATGTCACACACAATCACTGATAAATGCTAAAATTCATTGATGAATGACTAACGACCTCTGGTCTATCTCAATTGTGTCAACTCATGACAATAAGCCTCAGGGACTTTCCTATCAAATCTCTCTACTAGTCTATCCATAAACTCCTAGTAGGATACAATTTGATCATGGTGCAATGACGCCAACCTATGGTACCACTAGTCATGGCTTATACCATCAAGAAGCAACACAACAAAGTGCATGGCGTCCTCCTCATCTATGGGATGTACTGAGAGAATAGTATCGAACTTGTGAACCCAAGCTCCCGCTGAAACCTTCCCACTACCATCAAAGTGAGTCAAGCTCATCTTTGTGGTTTCCTACTTCAAGTCATTATGTCTAGGCCTCTATCTCATATCAGGCCCAAGCCTACCTCTAGTGTCCTCTCTCTTCTGTGTCAGAAACCTATCGAAGTCCAGGTTCTGCTTAATTACCCATTGTAAAGCATCCCACTTTGTATAATGGGCCACCACTTAATTAGCAAATGGTGTAGCCTCAGTCTCAATACTCACCACATCCAATTCATGCCTTAGAAAAGTAGGTCGTTGTGGCCTATTATATGTAATTGTATGGACTACCTTGTCATCAACTCTAGACATGTTAGAGCTAATTGAAACACTTCTAGTACTTCTGTCCCATCTATGTCCTCTAAGAAGAGAAATGCACTACAAAGTCTTAAATAGTTGTTGCAAAACATCAGCAACATGGTGCTAGCCATGTGTCAGGTCCCTAAGCATCTCCCTAGCCTCTCTGTCAATGTCATTACTTCTGCTAGCATCCCTGACCTGAACCACCAGAACTGCCAACATCTCTGCTACCCATAGTGCCAATATCATCTCATGTTCACCCTCACCTAGTTGTAAAGTCCTACCTCTGTGCCATATATGAACCCAACTCCCTGTAGGCTAGTAGGAAACTGCTTTGCTAGCTCACTCCGAATCTATGGTGAAGAAGTCTTTTTGTTTTCCTTTTGAAGCTTTATATTTTTTGTCTTGAGAATATATGCTTATTTTTGGTTTTCAATATATAGAGATAACAAACTTGAAATGCGAAATACAAATAATAACAACTTTAGTTATATGTGCTATACTCTTATTTGCAAACAATTACAATGGCAATTGTACTATGCAATTAATTGATTATGTGAAACTAATAAGGAAGATCATCAACGTTGAAGTCATATGCCTAATGAAGGATGAGAAATTGAATGCCTGGTAATGAAAACACTGCCCTGCACTTGCCACCAAACCAAACGCTGTCTTCCGCAAACACCATCTATTCATTATGATTGCAGCCCATTTAGTTTGACTTTAATCCTGTAATGTTAGATGCAGCTACTAGGACATCCACGTTGCCTCTGAGATTCTGATCCCAACCTCCAATGTTGTGCTCCAAATGCTTAGAACACCACTCTTAGTTGCAGAACTTTGATTCCCTATTGTAAAGTTTATTACCAGATTTCAATTCGATTGCAGACTAATGCACAATTTAGTTGTAGGTATGAACACTAATGCCAGTGGACTGATTCGCTAATCAGTGTAGTAATAACAGAGATAAAACAATATTATAGAACTCAGAATTTCCTTTGATCCTCTGATGTGTTTGCATTAACAGATTTCGATGCCTTGTTTACTTCGGGCAGATTGGATATATATCAAGTGGAAAGGGTGCGGGGATGAATGGTCATGTCTCCATTCATACTCACCCATTCGATGGTAACTAATCTTCACGATTTATTACGGACTTAACCAAATTAATCAATGTATTACCAGTCATTAAATCTGCGGCCCGATATAAAGGATAGATCAATCATGATCTAAATATCAAAGGTAGTTTCGATCATGCCTTAATGATCTCAAAAAATATATGTCATCGGTTTTAACTATTCATATCATAGTTATTGTCAGACTGGAGCTCAATGCTTTAAAACCTATGATAACTGCCTTGTTCTTCATATTAGCAGCAGTAATTAAATATTCTTTGGCTTAAAATGTATCCACAAAATTTCATATCAATTGCATACCAATCATTAGTTTAGAAGGCACAATTTATTAGAATAGACAACAAGTTCTGTTTACTGTACTGGGTAAAGAAATCAATGCATACAGACAATGGAACAGAATAGCAGAACTATATTCGCATACACCAAGATATGACATTATGCTTCCCATGATATGATGATTACAACAATCCCGAAGGGGGATATAAATACTATCCGAGGAACCTTCCTGAAGGTATCCATCGGCCACATACAACATGTCGGCTACAATAGTAGAACCTTCCCGATACTGACAGAACATTCCCGATACACACCTTGTCGGCCGATACCGAAGACATACATCCCGATATAGACGGAGTACATCCTGATACACTGACGGGATACATCCTGATACAGTATTTACTGACGACAAATTCAAAGTGCAAAGAGAGTTGCAGAAATCATCAATTTCAACGACTATATTAAACCCTTGGAAAAACTCACCAATTCCACAAAAAAGGATGCATCTAATGAGACGTTCGATCCTTCATGAAAAGTCCATTTTATAACTTTTAATGGCCAAAGACTTCTTCTGTACACCAACACCAAGAGTCTTTCTTAACACACTTTCCACTTAAGAGTCTTCTTTATTACAACACTCAATTAGAACCAATAACTTGTAAATTCACTTATTAAGTTAATAAATAACTTGCAATATGCATCAAATTGTCAAGGCTAAGTGGAACACTGATATAGTTTGGACTCAAGGCATCACTACTACACTACCAAAAATGTAAACCCACTCTCCTAACCTACTATAAATAGTAAATCACACAAATAAAGACCCTCAAAACCAAGTGTGAAATCACAAGGGTCGTGATGATGAACTAACATGCCCATGCTCCTGGAACCTACTAAATTAAGGACATTACATTAATAAAGAGAAATGATCAAGCAAATAAATAATTGATTGAGTTTGACAGATACCTATGCATGGGATTGCTTTGAATAGTTTGAAATCAACATGATTGGTGTATTTTTCAATTAGGAAAGTGCCATTTCCTGCTAACAATGAATTAACTCCTATTCAATAGTATTATAATTGTAGCATGCCAACTTTGTTTGTGGTAGTCATTATATTCTAAATCAATTATCTAAGGCATGAAATGAAATAATTCTTGACTATGAAGATTTCAAGATTTACAAGAAAGAATATTTAGTTTATAGACTTTGTGGAGTGTCTACACTAGGATGGGTTTTTCGTATCAATTGCATACCAATCATTAGTTTAAAAAGCACAATTTATTAGAATAGACAACCAATTCAAAGTGCAAAGAGAGTTGCAGAAATCATCAATTTCAACAACAATATCAAACCCTTGGAAAAACTCACCAATTCCACAAAAAAGGATGCATCTAATGAGACGTTCGATCCTTCATGAAAAGTGCATTTTATAACTTTTAATGGCCAAAAACTTCTTCTGTACACCAACACCAAGAGTCTTTCTTAACACACTTTAACCAATAACTTATAAATTCACTTATTAAGTTAATAAATAACTTGCAATATGCATCAAATTGTCAAGGCTAAGTGGAACACTGATAAAGTTTGGACTCAAGGCATTACTACTACACTGCCAAAAATGTAAACCCACTCTTCTAACCTACTATAAATAGTAAATCACACAAATAAAGACCCTGAAAACCAAGTGTGAAATCACAAGGGTCGTGATGATGAATTGACATGCCCATGCTCCTGGAACCTACTAAATTAAGGACATTACATTAATAAAGAGAAATGATCAAACAAATAAATAATTGTGATGTGAATATCAGGATTTAACTGTGTGATTTTTTGAGTCAAACTCGATGACCCATGTTTCATGAGTAGTGATTCAACATGAATCCATCTCTTGGAGTAGTACTGGGATGGGTGACCTCCCGAGAAGTCCCGGTGCTTCACCCCTGTGAGCATCACCTAGATCCAATGAGTGCTAAGTGTTCCATTTATTCTCATGAGAGATGGATTCATGTTGAATCACTACTCATGAAACATGGGTCATCGAGTTTGACTCAAAAAATCACACAGTTAAATCCTGATATTCACATCACAATTTGACTAGCTGTGGAAATCATCTCCTACTTATCAAATAAATAATTGATTGAGTTTGATAGATACTTATGCATGGGATTGTTCTGAATAGTTTGAAATCAACATGATTGATGCATCTTTCAATTAGGAAAGTGCCATTTCTTGCTAACAATGAATTAACTCCTATTCAATAGTATTATAATTGTAGCATGCCAACTTTGTTTGTGGTAGTCATTATATTCTAAATCGATTGTCTAAGGCATGAAATGAAATAATTCTTGACTGTGAAGATTTCAAGATTTACAAGAAAGAATATTTAGTTTATAAACTTTGTGGAGTGTCTACATTAGGATGGGTTTTTCATAAGGTTACTTTTGAGGGGATGATAAAGAACAACTATTTACAAATGGGGAAAGTTTTGAAATACACAAAAAACTACAAATATTCATATGATAACATTGAATAGACCTTCATTACATAGAAATTTTGTAAGCATGGGTAATCAAAGAGAAATAATGAAGTTCTTATTCAGACAAGGGGATCTATATTGAAGTTTTCTTAAAGACTCCAAGATTGAATTTTCTGTTGTCAAACTTATTAACAAAGAGGAACAATTAAAGTAAACAAAAAAATGATTATGTTTTAATTTGACCTTAACTAGGAAATTAATAGATGAGATTGCTCTATGATTTGTTTATGTAGGGCATGATTGAAAAGTTTTCAGAGAAAGCAGCACAATCTACCAACAATAAATTCAGTCAGTCAACAATATGATGATTCGACCATGCCAACTTTGTCTATGGAAGACATTGTAAACTAAAGAGATTTTCTAATGGAGGAAACAAAATAATCCTCAAAGTTTGCATGGGTACACGTACCCACACCCCTGGGACATGTATCCACATACCAAAGTACCAGGTAATCAGTGGAGAGCATCATAGCTAAGGACCTTGATTAAGATCTCTGATTTTTGTTAAACTTTTTTGTTTGCATATCAGATTGTTGTTTATCACACAAGCATAATTCAATACGTAATCAGTTTGAAACTTTGATACATACTGATCAACGGTAAACTTTATCACAGTTCAAGTCAGAAGTTTATCACTTGTAGTATATCATTGTTATGTGATTTATAATCTTCTTGTTCATGTTTAAAGTCTTCACTCTTTGTTATTCATCAAATTATTTAGCACATATTATTATTACAAACATATTGCAAATCTGAAACTGAAAACAATACATTACATCTGCAAACTATATCACTGTTCTTGTTTTGAAAAAACATTGTTATGACTCAAATTTTTCAGATTCTCTATAAATATTAAATTCTATTAAAAAAATTGATGCACCTAAGTACCCCCATCCCCTACTCTGAAAAATAGCCATACCCATACCCGTACTTCTAACCCAAGTATCCCCATCCCCATGCAACCTCAATAATCCTTGATCATGACTTCAACTATGAAGATGCAGAGTTTTGTAGATTTTGAATGTCTAGACTAGGATGATTTTTTCTTAAGGTCATTCATGACGGGACAACAAAGGGCAGCTATTAAGAAATACATTTTTAAAAAATATAACAAGTTTTAAAATATTATTTTGCCAAATCATGAAGAGCAATAGAAGAGGCAGTGGTGCTACAGTTTCATTTGATGCAGAGGATAATGACTGTAATGTCCCCATGTAAGAACCCCGTTGGTTCTACCCCTGAAGACTCAGTTTGACCTTTTGACATTTCATCAAATGGTTAGCATGCAATCCTCAGTTCTGATTTCTGAGTGTATATATGTTTCATTTGTTTTTGAATGATCGCACAAATTCAAAAGCATTTACCAATGCATGAAATTCAAAAGATCTTGCAAGCTATACACAAATATCTAATCTTATTCCAATTCAAGGAATTGAATTTTATACAATCATAAACCAAGCATAGAATAATCACTTTATTTGCAATGAATAAAAACCTGGAATTGATTGCATGAATTGCTAATCAAATATGAAATGCAGCCCATATATATATATATAAACACAGATACTTGACGCCTAGACTTGGGAATGCCATGTTTAGGCACTACATTAAACAAAGAGTGTCCCTTGAGTCCAAATGTTTTCCTTCACTGATTAATGTGACCTCTGGAAGGCCCCGCAACTGTATTTCCCTTCAAACACAGGACCTTGTGAAAGCTGCAATTTGCATTCAATGAGATTCTCTACCCATGAATACAATTTCTGAAATTGATTGAAGCTTTTACTCTCTTGTTTTTGCAACAATTGATATCAATCTTGACCTTGGGATGAGACCAACGTCTGCCACAATGCAATGGACATTTAACTGTCCCAAACTGCTGAAAAACTCAGAAGAATATCAATTCTTCAAGTCTGCAACTCCAAACTCTTGCCACAATCTCCTTCAACAAATTCATCAAAAGAAAAATGCACACAATAGGGATGGGTCGATTTCCTTATAATAAGGCTTTTATGAATCCCAACAGAAATGGACCAGCTAAGTTCAAATTCATACCTCACATAACTTGAAAAACACCACTTAGCTTTTGAATATGTTTGCTTCTGACGCTTGAAATATAATATTCAAATATATTTCCCTCTGAGACTCAGGTGCCAAAATACAGTTTATTAAATAACCATTTAATTAACTTCGCACTTTATAACAATCTCACTTAATTATTAGTTACATATAACTTGATTAATAAATATTAATATAATCAATCACTTGTTAATTCCTCTGAATGAACCATTCAGAATGCAGATACTCACTGCCAGAGTCTGATGGCAATCTGTCATGCCAAAAGTAGAAACTCACTAAAATAACTTACTATAAATAGTAAGTCTCAAAATGAAAGCTTTGATGATGTAACCACAACTCCATTCTGCAACCAAACTGTTCAGGTGCCTTGCTAAAGATAGTAACTCAAACTTCCCCAAAATAGACACTTGCTATGAATAGTGAGCATGGCAATCTGACTCAAGCGAAAGGCAATCCTGACCTCTGGAGTGCAGAATTGGCGCCTATGGCTTGGCCAACTGAGATCCTCCATCCAATTGATTAGCCTAAGATGATCACTGATAGGCTAATCCTCACTCCAACCCAAGGCGAGCTAAAATGGGGACATTACACTGCATTTTAGCTGACCTTGATTTGTAGTGTGGATTAACCCATTAGTGATCCTCGTAGGCTAAGTTAGAGGGATAGAGGGTGTCAGCCGACTGGATGGTCCTGGCGGTGTTTCTGTAGCCGACGAAATGATTGTCGTCGGTGTTTTGTATTCCGTAGCCGACAGAATCATTGTCGTTGGTGTTTTGTATTTTGTAGCCGACGGGTAAATAGTTTGTAGCAAACATAATGTTTGTGGCCGACGGACTCCTTCGGGAAGGTTTGGCGGATAGTATTTATATCCCGTCTGAGATCATTGTAAATCATCTTCTATCTTTTATCATTAATCTTATGAAGCATAATGTATGTCTGGCATATGCGAATATAATTTTTGCTGTTCTGTTCCATTGTCTGTATGCGTTCATTTATTTTACTCGTACGATAAACATTTGGTGCCGTTGCCTTATGAACCTGGAAGGTGGGAGGAATGAAGATTAATGCCAAATCAGCTTAACAAGGATCAGAATAAGGTCAAGGGAAAAGATGGATTCCGTACTGCGCAAGAGAATTTAATTCTGGCACAGCAAGCCGAACGCCGACGGAGATTTCAGAAGATTGTCGACAAAAACCGGAGCGCCGAAGAATTGTTGGAGGAGACTCGGCAGCGGGTGGAATTGGTGGAAGAAGCACGAGAGGAGTTTTTGAATTTGTGTTCGCCGAAGGAAGAGAATCCAGACGAAAGAGCATCGACTCACACAGCTTGAAGTACCGATAGAGCAAGAGCGTGGAGTGAACTCTTCGTCCGGGATATACTTCCGTAGGGGACAACTTCAGAACACCCTTCTTCACCAAGGTTCGCAGTTGTTGAGTCCGCCGGTGTAGGAGTGCAGTTTGCCGGTGTGGGAGTGCAGTCCGCCGGTGTGGGAGAGCAATCCGCCGGTGTGGGAGTGCAGTCCGCCGGTGTGGGAGAGCAGTCCACCGGTGTGGGAGACCAGTCCGCTGGTGTGGGAGTGTAGACTGCCGGTGTGGGAGTAAAGATTGTCGGTGTGGGAGTGAAGAGCACCAGTGTTGCAGGACCAAGCAACTCCTGTTTACAGAAACCAATTGTGATGGTGGGACCGAAAAAGAAATTGCCGAAGTTCAATGGCGATGGTACGGCCGATCCCATTCGACATTGCAAAACATGTGAAATGATCTGGAAGGCAAATGAGATAACTGATGAAGACGACTGGATGAGGCAATCTCCGGCCACCCTACGAGGCGTAGCAATTGATTGGTTCACTGATACAGATCCACAAAAGCTAAACAGTTGGGATAACATTAAAAAGGAGTTTTTGGCAGAATTTAAACTGTTGCGGGATGATAATGAAATTGTAGCAAAGATCTTCAATACTAAGCAAGGGAAGAACGAAATTGTTCGCGTTTACGCCAAGAAATTAAAAAACTTGATAAACAAAATGGAAAGTAAGCCAGCAAACAGACTTCAGAAAAGATGGTTCGTGGAAGGCCTACGCTCGAAGTTGTGGAGGAAAATGAAAATTGTGCCACCGTCGTCATACATGGAAGCTTATAATAGAGCATTGGACCTCGAAAGTGAGTAGAAAACAAAAAAGAAGAAGAACACTAGCTCATCTGATTCTGATGACGACGAGCCTGCTGGAGAAGATAGTAGTGACAATGAAGGCAGTAGCAAGAAGGTACGCACTTTACAGAAGGACATGATCCGCATGATGAATTAGTTTAAAAACATGCAGAAGGAGCCAAAAGGTAGTGCGCTGCGGTGCATAGAGTGTAAGACCGACGGTCATACTAAAGGATCGTGTCCAAATAACCAATTTTGTGACATTTGTCAGATTATGGGCCATTTGACAAAAGAGTGCCCCTTTAACATGAAGACAAGAGGATCTCTGCAGGTGCTTCTTACACAGGAGGCTTCCCCGTCGGGCAGTAGTGGAAATACAAATAGTGCAGGTGCCACATCCGGAGGGTATAGGAATAATATCAGAGGGCAAAATAACAACAATGCGAACAATAACAATAATAATCACAGCCGAAGTCGAACCCAGTATGATGCAAACGGACGACCAATTGTTCAATGCCAAGCATGTAATTTATGGGGTCATTTTGCGCAAGATTGTACAGCGGTAAACACACTGAAATTATTATGCAGATGGTGCGGACCCGGCAATCACGAAGATTCCAAGTGTCCAAAGTCTGGAGTAAACTTGATCATTGTCGGCACAGATGTAGAGGAGGTTCTGGCAATTACATGGAGGCAAGCGAAGGAAAAGAGAAAAGTGGGGGAAGCACAAGCCAAAATTGCAAAGGCATCGTCGGTGGGGACATCTCAGTTGAAGGACATCACCGACACCTTGGCAAGGAACTTTGCAGAACAAAACATTGTACGAAAAATCTTACAAATGGAGATACCGGTCAAGATAAGTGATGTTCTCCTCACAATGCCCTAGTTACAGACGACCATTCTGAATCATACATCGTTTTCAAAAGCAATGGAGGACACAGGAAGGGACAGTAGGGAAGCGATGGCAACAGACCCAATGCTCCTGGCACACATCCGGACGGCATCCGGCGGTCGTCGAGATGGGGATTTTGGGAAATGTTCTAACAGGCACAATTGTCGATGGAGGGTCCGACGTGAATGTGTTGCCAGACGATACTTGGAAGAAGTTGGGAAAGTCGACGCTGTGGCCACCTACATTCCAGTTGCTCACTGCGGACCAGCACGGGATCAAACCATTAGGAACCTTGAGGGCGCAACCGGTAACCATTGGTACGCAACCATTTTTATTGGATTTCGTAGTCATTCCATTGAAAAGAAAAGGATATGATGCTATTTTGGGACGGCATTGGTTGGTGCAAGCAAAAGTAAAACATGATTGGAAACGAAATACCCTATCAATGGAGCGCGAAGGCAGAAGATTCATAATTGACCTGCACACACAAATGGTAGGTGAGGAGGCAGCATCGTCAGACTCAGAAGGTGAAGGCGACAGTGACGACGAAAGAAATGACGACGAAGGAAAGAGGAGAATGGAACCGGACGAAGAAGGAATATTGAGACTAGACAGAGGATCGAATGACGACGACCTAGACTCGGTGAATGGCCTTTACCATTGGCAAATAGAAGACTACGAACTCTTTCCGAGTTGTAATATGCTAAGGGTTGACGAAGGTGAGAAAAGGGAGGAAAATGAGTGTCCGGAGGAATACAGAGAAGCAGATGATGCGAAGGAAGTTACGGCTGAAGAAGGGAAAGACATACAATACAGACCCAGAAAAAAGAAAAATTCCATTGTCCAGTACATGGTGAACGGACTGCACAAAAAGAAAAGAATGCATCGCACCATAAAATTGGTTGAAGGGTGCCGACAGCAAGGAAATAAGCTAGATGTGCGACGACCGCAGGCACAGTGGACAACGGAGGTGACACAGAATAGACGTAAGGCCTGGCATGACAAACATCTCAAACTCAACAAGTTTCCGCCGGGGCAGTTGGTACTCAAGTACGACGGTTGGAATGAAGTCAAATCGAAAAAGTTTAAGGCCAGATGGGTTGGACCATATTAGATCCGGAAGGTCGAGAACAATGGATCTATAAAATTGGAGACATTGGACGAGCAAGAGGTGCCTCCGGTAGTCAACGGATTTAAATTGCAAATATATGGTGCTAGGAAGACTCCGTCGCTGTCGCAAAATGGCTAGTTAACTCCCTCGTCGTTGCAGAATGGCGACGCCTGGAGGTAGAATTGAGGTGCTGTTTTCCTTTTTTGTAAAAATATTAAAAAAAAAAAAAAAATTGAACAAAAAAAAATAAAAATTGAAAAAAAAAAAAAAAATAAAATTGAGTAGGCCGCGGGAGAATGCCCAGCGGGAAACTCTCCGCAGGAGATGGCTTGCGGGTAGATCTCCGCAGGAGATTGTTCCGCGGGCAACTCTCCATGGCCCGCGGGCGCATCTCTGTGGGAGATTGCCCCGCGGCCAACTCTCCTGTCCGTAGAAGCTTTTCCCCGCGGCTTGTCTCAAACCTCCAACAGGTAGTCCGCGGGAACTAATCCGCGGGGGTCGTTTTTTCCGTGTTGTATAACATGCCCGCGGGTGTTTTTTCTGTGGAAACTATGTAAGACTGTGTTATATGCTCAGCGAATCCACAGGGGATTTTTAACGCCGATTTGATTTGGCCTTTGGCAGTGTCGATTCAAAGGCAAATTGTGCCTCTTCTGTCGAAGATCTGTTCCTGAAAGACTTGCGAATTCATCCTGCGGCAGTGCGACAAGAACTTGTAAATCTCAGCATTTGGAATTCCATTTTTTTAAGATCACAGGGGTGCTGGATTTTGCCGTGGTTTGTGCCGTTAGTATTGTAGGTATTAAGAGGTTTGAGGTGATTTGGATGGGGGAAATCAGAATTCGAACACGCGACTTGTGGCCAAGTGAGGAATACGCCTTTCATCGGCTTTCAATTTAATTTGAATCGATCATTGGCAGAATTGGATCGGCGTATTTGGTGTTTGCCTTCGCCTTCACTGCCTTAAGTTGCAGTCCGCGGGAGTTGCTCTGCAGGCCTGGGAGTGCGTGTTTGAGCTGGAGATTCGAAGTGCCGGGAAGGTGTATGGAGGAGCTAAAAAAAAAAAAACGACGACAGATTCAAGTTGTTCGGAATGAGTAGTAGATGATGCCAAAGGGAAGGGGAAGCATTAGTTGCTGCCAGAAAGAGTGTAGAATCGGCAGAAAATGACAGAAATGGTGTGTTACGTGCAATTTTGTGTGGGTTTCGGACCCCGCAGGGGCGTTGCCCCTCGACCCCGCCGGGGGCGTTGCCCCTTGGACCCCCAATCGTTGCGGATATCAGTCGTGAAGTGTGACTAGTTGAGAAGACTTGAAGTTGCTGCAGGCGTGGAGTATCTGTGTACAAAGGCACTGGGAGTAGGTGTTGGCTGTGAGGCTGTCTTGGTGGATGCGTTGAGAGCTCGGGAGGAGCTGATCGTCCAGTCGGAGGCAGTGCAGCGACACTTGGCTCAGGGTATCCAGAAGTTGGCAACCGAGAAAGCAATACAGGTGGCTATCAAGATATTTTGTGAGTCGTCAAGAGACAGACTTTTCTTTTTGGGGGGGATGGTGTCAGCCGACTGGATGATCCCGGCGGTGTTTCTGTAGCCGACAAAATGATTGTCGTCAGTGTTTTGTATTCTGTAGCCGACGGGTAAATAGTTTGTAGCGGACATAATGTTTGTGGCTGACGGACTCCTTCGGGAAGGTTCGGCGGATAGTATTTATATCCCGTCTAAGATCATTGTAAATCATCTTCTATCTTTTATCATTAATCTTATGAAGCATAATGTATGTCTGGCATATGCGAATATAATTTCTGCTGTTCTGTTCCATTGTCTGTATGCGTTCATTTATTTTACTCGTACGGTAAACAGAGGGTCTCAGTACGAAGAACTAGAGGGAAGTTCCCATTCCAAAGGACAAGGGTGTTCAGGATTGCTTCTTGTTTGGACCATTTTGGCACACTTACTATTTATAATATCTATTTGAAGAAAGTCAGGATGTCTATCTATACTAGGATGCTTGAACAAGTTAATGACAATATTGAGATTTGGTATCATTCATGGGGGCACTTATTTAGGGACTTACTATTTATAGTAAGTCATTATTGAGGAGTTAATATATCTAGTAAGGCACCCAAACTCACGGTCGTCATAGTGGTTTACCCATTCGTTAGTCGGCTTAGCGGGGTGATATTTATTGAATGCATTGATATTATTTATCATTAATAAAGTCAATTTATTAATAATTAAGTCATCATAAAGTTCTAAAGTATTTAATAAGTGGGGCCAATTGACTTTTAAGCATTAAATGAATGTTATAATGGGAGGGGGGTGCTCTTAATTATTCTCCTAAGTCAACATGTTAAGGTTGTAGCTTCTGTTGAATTGATTTTTTACATGAGATACCTTGTTGATGGTAAATCATCTTTAAAATAAATATCTTATATAATTTATATTATATCTTATACATTATATATTATTATATAATAATAGAATAATATAATAATATATTATGCATATGGTTAACATATTAATATTACATATATGCTTAAGATGAGTTACATATATGGTTATTTATATTACTATTATATTAATATGTTAACTAGTGATTAACTGTAGAGACATATCTCTTCATGAGACATGTCTCCTACTCTCATATTATAAGCCTTCATTTGCATTTGGAACACAATCAATACAATGGCAATTGTTAGTATGTTTGCTGTGATCCTAGAAATTGACATCATATCAGCGCTACTTGCAAATGTACAAAAACTGGAACACATTCGGATGACACAATGAGTAATGTGCGAGATTACAAGACACCCCATGATTGTTGTGGTCTAATGCAAAGAGAGAAAAAAGATTATAAGAGCAAGAGGGATTGTAAAGGACACCCAGACCATTGAAATAAGGTTTTCATGTGCAGTTGAAGTGAGCATTCATCTATATGTCGCTACCCTCATCAACAATGGACATCAAACACTGTTTGCATGAGCCAATACAGGGGTGAATAATCACCAAGCACAAAATCATTACCATCGTTTGGAGAAAAAGCAGAAGTAATTGCACAGTGCCTTCATACTTATTCAAAGCGGAAGTTAATAATCAAACACATCCACACATCAGGAGTTGGAATTCTACACCTGCAATGTAGATAGACTCCCCATCATTCCAAGAACAGAGAAAACATATCACAATAATCCACCATTGGTTAGAGACAGAGTGATAAGGAAGATATAAAGTCTTCTAATATCGATAGTTCCAAGTTCTCGAGGCTATCCAATGATTGAGAAACACTTGAAGCCTGTATCATAATAATACAA
The DNA here is from genome assembly GCA_028749045.1 of Cupressus sempervirens. Classification (NCBI taxonomy): domain Eukaryota; kingdom Viridiplantae; phylum Streptophyta; class Pinopsida; order Cupressales; family Cupressaceae; genus Cupressus; species Cupressus sempervirens. The sequence goes on along the minus strand of CM053785.1, from coordinate 884,875,946 downwards.
ACGATCCAACTTGTGCTTAGAGCCATTAAAAAAAGACAGTGTTGTCACTAACAATATGGGTGTTCGAGCTATTTATTGCAGAGATGGTTATTTGTTTATCAGAAAACAATATATTCATTGTTAAGCATTTGTCTATTGGCATACAATAATATCTTGTCTATTCAGACAAGTATTCGTTGTAGCTAAATATGTTTATCATCAGTTTATTTATGACAATCAATAGGAATAACTAAGATATTATCACCACTTGCATGGTGGGTAAACATTGCTCAGATGTCAAAGGAAAGGAAAAGCATAAGTAGGGAAGGATGATTTTACTGGTCAAGAAATAGTCGACAATCAAATTCATATCACCCACAAGAAAATACAGCATACGAAGCAAAGGAATAATGAAAAGAACAAGCAAGTGAAGAAAATGCTTGAACCGTTACTTGAAGAGATTGTAGATGGGTGTTCTGTTGATGGAGATTTCACACAATTGAAGACCTCTTTCATTTGCAACGTTATCGCATATGCCACATGGAATACACTTGCTGCCTCTCCTTCTCACATGGATACTTCTACTTGGGTCACTAACATTCCATTCTCTCAGAATGTGCGACTAAGGATAGAAACTGGTGAAAATAGAAGAGTTGGTTAAAATGATATCCACTTCCATCATTCAATCAATGGCAAGAAGAGGGTATAGATGGTAAATTATTTCTCCAAAACATGATGATCCTATAATTGATGGATAATGGTCAACATCTGTACGGCTTATATTCAGATGAAAGGTTTTGAACGCAAAAATAAGACCTTCAGATCATCATAAAAAGCATACACTAAAGGAGAGTTACATCATATAAAGGAGATCACAATGTATAGAAACAAAATCTTAATTCATGTAAGGAGATTACAACATTGCAAGTTGGCTATGTTGTCATTAGGCCATAAGGAACCTAGAAGTGGTCACTTATAAATGTGGCTCTTTATGTAAAATATGTCTAAAATCAACATAGAGATTTTGGAAATCTTGGAGGGGAGTAGGTAAAATCACTCTAGGAAAGGAAGTATAGAGTAGGTAATACTCCTTGTTTCCAAACACTAATTTTATTCAATGTGCGGGATCTTGCAAGAGCCTTGGAAAAATCGAAGTTTGGGTTTTGAATGGACAAGCGTGGATCAGTCTGGATTTACTCATGATGTAAGGTGAACACAACTCGTGTGTATTTGTGCACTCTAGATCAGAGGAGCCTTGTTGGTTATCTTGCAGATTGCATTTGGCGCAACGAGCTCTTGCACATTGTAGATCACGTATGTCATATATATGCATTTCAAGGATCGAGATGAGGCAGTGTATCATTTGTTGGTTAATTTTGAGGACCTTTGAATGGATGTGTTGACTCAGAATCATTACATTGCATCGAGTTCTATTAACTCTAAACTGTTTGTTTGCTGCATATGAAAATCCTTTAGATGTATTTATGCTTTCCAACTTGAGAAACGATAATAAAGTTGTTGATGCAGTGCTTATACAAATCTGACACACGATTTAATTTTAATATTCTTCTTGGAGCAAGAAACATATCTATAGATTGAGAGGAGTGCATGCTGGAAGATTGGATAAAGGGAAAGTAATTGCCTTCAAGATTGACAATAAAGTGAATTAACAAGTGATGGAAAAGTTAGACAAAAGGAACACTCTCTAACGAGAATCTTCTACATATATATCAATTGTGACAGTTTTATTAAGAAAATATCTTATATAATATATATTATATATGTAATATAATATATATTATACAATGATAAATATGTGACCTCTAATCTATGATGTACACTTCATGATGGGTTATGTATGATGAATTGATGGTTCCATGTGCTTATAAAGTACATTTTCTATCAAGGAACCTATGTTACACTAATAATTGTGCAAATGGATGTTTAGTTCTAAATGGATGTTTAGTTTTAGTATGATCAAAATACAATCACAATTCTCAATTGATTCCTCGATTAATAGAAGAACTTGAGCCTTAGGGGGAACAACCAAAGGATTTTATTAACTTGGTTTTCAAGGAAGTGGATCATATAAAGAAGATTTAGATAGTGATTGAAAACACTATAAAATGGAGTATCAAGGAATTTTACATTATGAGGGGGAATAATAACCAATGTTCCATTCCCTTTGCTTGACAAATTCTTATATGAAGGCATCAAGGATGGTGATGTATAGATAAGTATTTACTATTCTTAAGTATTACTTTTATCTACTCATTATAGTCTTTTTTGTCATTTGCAGTTTTATATGTGTTATGTGAGTTTTCCTTGATCTTTTCCTTTGTATTCTGAAGATTGATCTTGCAGGAAAAGAAGAATGACACATTAAGCAACTTATAATAGTAGCTTAAAAAAAGTTGTGATCATGGTGGATAAAGTGAGGCTCTTGAAACAAATATCTTTGATAATTGAGATTATGAGTATCCTTATACATTAAGAGGGAGTATGATACTTCTTCGAAGGCAACACAAGAGCTTAGAAGATTAATACTCAGAGGGAGTCTAGAGGGAGCGTAACTGCATGATTTTGATGGGCCTATTCTTGAGTGCATCATGAGGAAGTATTGACTTATCACTAGAAAAACAAAAGATTAATTTAAGATTCAGAGTGAGTTTGATAGGCATCCTTGGGTAAAGAGAGTTTCTAACAAAGTAACTAAAGGACTTGACTTCCTAGGATCATTGTTCAAAAGGAGAAGTTTTGAGATACAATCCTTTGTGCATGATATCTTCTCTATGAAGAGAATTTCTAAGTGAAATTCCTTGTAATGTGCCATCCTCTATGAGAGAGAAGTCTGAGGTGAAAATCCTTGTTCCACCCTCTAGTAGTAGCTATGGTGGTTCATGGTGGATATCATGTAAGTTACTACATGATGTTGTTATGATATGTAATGAAAGGTGACGATCTTTCATTGACATATATAAACATAAGGTAATCATTATAAGATGATGATCTTCTAAATGGTAGACCTATTATCATGATAGACTTCATTAAATTTTGCCCTAGAGTGCTGGAAATCATGATTATGAACAGAGAAAAGGTGACCATTGTAAGGTGGCGATCTTATAAATGGTAGACCTATTATCATGGTTCTTTGGGCCGGATTTTGCCGAACACCATGATAACCAACTTGTTATGGCTCTTTGGACCAAATCTTGCCAGACACCACGACATAGTTAGTACTATAGACCACACTTAAGGTGGTGCCTTAAAGTTATGGAAATTGCTTCAATTGTGTGTTATGAAAGGTGAGAAATTTAACCTCGTGAAATGAATATAATACTGAAATGATATCTCTTTGTATTCTTGACAGCATAATGTGTTCTATAAATCCTCCCTAGCTAAGAGGGAGTGTTAAGGTCATAGCTTCTATCCGATTGATTTTTTACATAAGATACCTTGTTGATGGTAAATCATCTCTAAAATAAATATCTTATATAATATATATTATGCATGTGGTTAACATATTAATATTACACATATGGTTATTTATATTACTATTATATTAATATGTTAACTAGTGATGTTTAACCATAGAGACATATCTCTTCATGAGACATGTCTCCTCTGATATTTATAAGCCTTCATTTGCATTTGGAACACAATCAATACAATGGCAATTGTTAATAACTTTGCAGCGATCCTAGAAATTAACACAATGTATGCATAAAAATAAATGCATTTAATGTTAATTTTTAAAACACAAAAGTTGGATTTGATGTTAGGTATATAAAAGCCTCATTAAAAGAATCAACCATATTATGCATCTTGTCTTAATTTTGGCGTGGTTTCTTGGAAATTCATGCTTTTGGTTCAAGGGTTTGCAACTAGGAGAAATGTGGATTTCTCGAAGGATTTTGCATTTAAGGTGTTGAAATAAACATTGAAATTTGCTTTAGAGAGCGGCTTATCTCAAAGCTCCATCTATAATTCGATTGGTGAAAGGAAATTGAGAGTTGTAGGTTTATTTATAAGGGGTTGAATTAGTTTCCTAGAAGTATCCATTTGTAGAGTTTGTGATTGAGACCCAAGAATAAAAAAATGAATCATATTGATAGTGTTTAATGGTAATTTGAAGGCTGCCATATCATATATACAACCACATAAATATTATAGGCATGATGCCAAGCTTCTAGCATTGTTTGCATGGCATCCTGGAGTTCCATTTTGGGTCTAGTTATCAATGCCTAATGGATTCCTTCCCTCGGATGCAAGATACTGGCAATCTTGTGACAAAATTGGAAGGCAACCATTGATTCAAGGTTTTATACATGTTGGTAATTTCATCTCTTCAGGTCAATAATTGCAATTGTATTTCAATCAAATTACATAATAAAGTTGAAATACTTCTCCTTTGATTTGAAAAGAGAATATATTGTTATGCATTATTGTTCATTTTCACAACTCATGAACCCCAAATCAGTTAGAGATTGAGCTAGCAGGGCTCATCACAATGATCATGATGGAGACCTAGACAGTTCTGGGTGTATCTTGGTAGTGTTAGTTTTGGGTTGGCTTTGTTTAGAAGTCAACTTTCTTGTGTTGGGCAAATTTGGGCTTCTGTCCAATGCCTTTTAATAACTTTTGTGATGCATCCAATCTAATTGTCACTTGATTGCGTAAGGCCTTGTGTGTTGTACAACTCTTTTTGAATCAAAATACTATTGTGTTTATGAGGGACCCATCCCTTGTGGAGGTTTTCACGTTATGGTGTGTTGAGGGTCTAGAAACCCTTGTGTCTGCGATAGATCTGTATGTGGGCAAATTGTGTAATAGGGGTCTACTACTATGTTTGTTTCTATGGGTTCATACCTACAAAATGTGCTTGGATTATGACTGTTGTTACGTAATTGACTTGGCTTGGTACTATTGTTCATTATCCTTTTGCGTGATTGTGGTAGTATGTCAAGGCTATTTATTCCCTTGCTTAAGATCTACGTTGGCTTACCTGGTTTGCATGATGTAGACTGTGCCCTAGGCTTTAATAGCTAAGCGGTTATGGGTTATCTATAGCCTATATAGGTTCTTAATCCCCTGCCCTAGATAGATTTTTCTTATTCTAAACAACTAGTGTACCCTTGCTAAGGGACAAAAGATAATGGTCATGACTGCTATTGGAAAGGGGTTTTATGCCCTTAGGGTTTTTATGATCTTGAAACATACTTTGCTCCCCGCAGTGTTTACTATTTTCAGCTTCAGAACTCTCTTCAATAGCTTGATTGGTGAAGTTGCACGAGATTTGGTAGCTTTGCTTGCAAGGGATGCTTGAGATGGGGTCTCTTATGGCCTTTTTTGCTTGTCTCTTGTGCTAATGGAGATCATGGATTTGTAGTGACTAGGGGTATGGTAGACTGTGCTGGTGGCTTATTCTGCATCGCCTTTTGGTCCTTTCCAGAGGCTCTCTGTAGAGTATGTTGGGATCATTGCCTTGATTGAAAGCTCTACTTCCTTTGTGTTTGACTACATTTTTATTGGGGTTATACAATTCTAGAGAGTTATGCACCATCATGAGGCTAGGATTTGTACCTTTGCAACTTGTAGAGATCATGCCGTATCCATTTTAGATGGAAGGAGAGGAATTAAGGTGGAATACACTAATGTCGAACTCCTGGTTTAGGTGAATGGTAAAGATGGGACCTTGTATCCCCATCATTGTGGGATGACTAGATTTGGATTGCTAGCTTTGGTGGAGGCATTCTTTCTAGTGATTAGATCATGTTCCTAACTCGAAGGTTATGGATTAAGGTAATGCAATTTGGAGGCTTGGTTGGACATAATCCAAATTTTATCCCAATAACTCCTACTGAAGTGGAATCACTTGGGTTCTACTTGCGCTCATAAAAGTCCCACTGAGGTGGGTGTTATGTCCATAGATAAGGTAGTGTGTTTGGGTTATGCTTGCATAGAACAGTTCTATAGAAGTGAACATTGTGATTCCAAGAAATGTGGTAGTTTTGTTTCGGTGATTGCAGTTGTGGTGCTCTAGTTCAAGGTCTCAATATTATCAATCATTGCTTCTCTCTCCTAGAGGTAAAGAATGTGCGATTACCCCAATTCAATCAATCAAGGTCTCCCTTCTCCCTTGGAGGTGGAGATGGTGTATATATTAAGATCCTTACAATTTTCTATTAAAGTGGAGACCTTTATAGGTCTTGAGGTCTCCTTAAGATAAGGATCTTGACCCTCTCTTTGATCGTGCTCAAATAGTGGTAGTGTAGTGTTTGGGCTTGGTGGTTAGTTTTTCGACTCTTGTTGTGGGTCACTTGAAAGTTGTTTCTTCTTCTATAAGTACGATTTTCGCCATTTGTTGTTAATGACATGTTTGGCTAGTATGTTGTAAGTGACATGTTCCTTTGTGGCCTTACTTGGGCCTTTGTTCCTTAGGGTGAGCACCCTAGTATTGCTCCTATTATTAATAAAATAATTCAAATACTCATTTGTTAAGATTGATTAGATATTCATCCCATATATTATATAACCTTTGTGAGTGTGGACAATTGAAGGGCAATTACGATACACTCTATTTATGCAAACCATGTGCATTTGGGTCAAACAGAGCCTTCTAGTCAAACCCAAGACCACCAGGGAGCACACCTGTAGCACAAGCAAACTTTTCTACTTGTATGGGCTACTGTAGATAGTTAGTAATTAACATATGTAAAGCAACAAATGGCCACATGTTACTCAAAATAGAACTTTATATGAATGCGCAAAACTAATAAATGTCTAAAAAAATAATAAATGCATTCAATAATAGTAGAAATAAATACATTCTTCTTAATGAAAAATACTGGAACTACCTAGCATAAGTGTTCTATTTATAAAATAAGCTGCAAATCCAAAAAGCATTTTTGTTATCTAGAAAATTACATTTTTATGTACAATTATTAGGATAGCAATATATACGCATTGAAATATACCATATATATATATATCATAATCATTAAGGTTTAACACAATAAATACCTTACATTTTATTATGAAGAGTGAAAGGTTGTAAAAACATTTTATGATCATCTAAAGTTTGAATACAAGTTGTACTTCAAATAATAATAATGTGTTGTTTTTATAACAATAAATAGTACTTTTATGTTCAACTATTGCGTCCTTTGTGTTGGATATAAAGGTTAGATATAAATAGATTTTTGATTACCAAAAAATATTTTGGTAGCATATACATCAAATATTAAACAAGAAGAGGATATTGCTTTTACAACAAATGATGTGTTTTATTCAATTACCCGGGATTTGATGATTAAGTTTTTTTTGAATCCTTAAAAATCCATTAAGGACACTTCCCAATAGTCATGTTGATGTAGTGACTTATGTGATGATTCATAACTCCAAAACTTAGTTTTAGATGGATAAGAGGTCATCTTGGTTTCTTAAAAACTGTTAAACAATGTTCCTATAATTTCTACATACTTGCAAAGAGATTGTGCACAATTTTGCTTCTCTTGCCACATTATCAATTGCAATAGTTGCAAATGAAGATATGCAATTGGGGGCTCGAAATATGCATTTTCACAAATTCCAAAGGATGTAAGCACTTTACAATAATCCTGAACCAACAACTTCACATGGAAAATACCAACCTAATAAACGATTTATTTTTCGGCATTGAACAAATTACAACATTACCAAAAAATGGTAACTCCCTAATCATATAGCTAGTATTTAAAACCCTAAGAAGAGAAAAAAACATTAGAAGTCTAAGAAAACAAAAAAATCCATGAGTACATTGATTATGGTGATTTTATTAAATAGTAAAAGAATAATGACTAGTTTATTAAAAAATTACAACTTTTAGAGGAAATACTTGTAAAACCTAGAAATCATAATTTTTGAAACTTGTAACAATTTTATTTTCCTAGATCATAATACAAAGTTTGTTGTGATTTGAGCTTTTTCTTAGTGTTGGCTATACCATTCTAAGAGACATAAAGAGCCTCATTTATGATCATAACTCTTGGAGGAAATTTTAAACCGCTCTAGGCTAGGTTGTCGCTTTAGATTCATGTTTAAAATTTGTTTAGGTTTTTTGGGAGGTAGGTTCAAATTCATCATAGGTGACCGTACAAAACACACACACATATAAACAAATAATTTCATACACCACCATGCTAATAGTAAAACAACATAGCAAAATGCCCGAAAAGACCACCTTATGAATGTTTCAGCTCAAATATGATAATGTTAACATTAACTACCAACTATCACTGATCAAATATTATAAAAAATCATCAGACATATCTTCATCCTCTAGATGTGGCAAATTATAAGCACAAATAGTGCCACTAACATTCATGGTACAAATGTCAGCCTCAGGAGCGACCTCAATATCACTAGGTAGCTCGCAATCATCATTGTCAATTGCAAGTGAATCAAGGTGAGCAATCAAATCTTCCAACTCCGCATGCTCTGGTTCAACATCCCAATGCTTTGCCTCCCCTTTTTTGTGGGTATTGTCTTTGTGTTAGGAGCCTCATATTTGAATGGCAATAGACCAAGTCTTTTGCTTTCTTGGAATGTAGTATATTATGTTTTATTCAATGAACTAGCAACCTATCAAGATTTCCAATTTTGAAATTAGTGGCTTAAGAGTTTTGAATAAAAAGTTCAAATATAAAATTCAATATTCATCATCAAGAATTTATGAATTATAATTGTAAGAGTTAAGAACTTACTTATGATAAAACTTTAACAGCAACAGGTTGTAGGTGTTTCTACGTTTCTCCACGGAAGTACCACCATTTATGAGCATCGATATTGTTCTTGTCTTTAAGAGCACCAATACCACAATCATTGTTGCTTGCAAAACTCATGAATTCAGCCCTTATAGTAGGCAGTATGGGATTGGGAAACAACCTCCAATGGGCTGCCTTGTACCTGCAACCAACTAGAAGATCTCTATACAAGGAAACTTCAATGCTACTCTCCTTAAGGAATGAATGATTATGGTACTTGGGGCTTAATGCAAAGGCAAGGAGATGCAAAGGGGTAGTCATTTTGTTCCATCTCTCCACCATGATTTTATATAGTTCCTTGAAGAAGTTTTCTTTATGATCTTGCTCTTTCTCATTTATAATTGTTTAATATCCTCAATCATGGAGTTTATGCAATCATATACCTCACCCAAGCAAGGCCTATCCATGGACGTGTATCAGAACATGCTCAATATAGGCTTAGTATATGTCAAGAGGTACTTGGCATGGTACCACAAGAAGTCATTAAGTATCATTGACTTATTTGAAGCTTCCCTTGCAATACTTGATCGCATCTATATGCTCTAATTAGCATTGATTACCATTGTAGACAGTGTCTAGTTAACCTTCACAAGGCGTCTCTAAACAACAGTGTTGAACCAAAACGAGTCTCAACAACCTATTTCAAAATCAAAATAATTAAATATTAAAACTAAAAATATAGAAAGGTACTAAAGTCTAAAACATGTTCATTAAAAAAGTTAACTTCAAGAGCTCTAATCTCAAGAATTGTTTAAACATGATTTGTAACATATAGTGGTTCATAATGAACATTTGGATCTCTTGGGCATCTTCATACAATTTTCCGATCCACTTAAATTTCTTGCCAACTTTTTTGCAGCATTAGGTTAAGTAAGTGGATGACACAAGGTGTCCAAAAAATGTGTTTACAATGCTCCTCAACCAATAAACCAACAACCCTTCATTTTTTTGGCATTGTTTGTTATCACCTAAACAACATTATGAGGGCCAACTTAGTCAATATCTTGGATGAGAATGTTTACAACAAATGGACCATATTGCACTTGCTCTTCACAACCTACTGCCCTTGAAAACATTGCACCTCTATGTACATTGCAATAACATTGACCAAAGGGTGATTTCTTGCATCATTCCATCAATTAGATGCTATGGACACACTTTGATCCATGAATCCCCGATGGACTTCAGGGAAGCCTCCACATGTTTCACCTCTTGTCCAATAAAGTGGTGCACAACTTATAACTTGAGTCCTTGAACCCCCTTGGAGCCTCATTAATTGATATCACCATTTTTTGTCACTATGGTTTCAAAACAATATTAAATACCAATTCACTTGCATAGATGCATCTCACTATGTCTTGCTTGAATATGTATCAAGATTCTAGCCTCATTGTGAAATTCATTTCCAAAGGCCCCTTTGCTATCTTATTTGTCACCGGATCTTGAAGAGCATGCAAGAATAGATGGCCCTTTGAGAGTTGTCCATTGGAAGTGGAAACTAATGCCATTGAGCTAGAGATCTTTGAGACTTTTTTACTTCTAGGTCTTTGCAAAGGATGTACCATTGTATTCCTAGTTGCTTCATTTGCTTGTTTTTTCTCTTCAATGTATTTTAGTACAAAATGGTTTGCAAGAAGGGTTTTAGGTGGAGGTTTCCCTTCAACTCTTGTCTTTCTAGGAAAAAAAATTGATACCTTTCTAAGGATAAAGCACAAGTTTGCTTTCACTCTACTATGAGACCTACCATAATACTCTTTGCAATGACTACAAACCCAAATGCAACCTCCTTAACCTGGAATTTGTTGAACAATTTCCATATATTTCCATAGTGAAGAGCTAGGCCTATTTGGAACTTGGAGTTCTCATCATTCTATGAATCTATAAACAACATACAAATCAACAAAGCAAAATGATAACAATATAATAAAATAAAATTAGATTTCATTTCAAATGCGAAGGAAAATTTTAAAAAACAAACAGAATAGGAAAACTTACCTTTTTTGTTAAAATCTTAATCTTTCAATGTCTTTAAAGAGTTCTCCAAACTTGCAACCATGTAGGAATAGCTCACAACATGCTTAAAGCATAAAATAATCACCTTTCAACACTCCTTGAACAATGGCAACAAAATAATAAAATTTATCAATCAAGGCAAGAAGTTTTCTTTTTCATTCACAAATGCACAAATGACATATGTTTCTTGTTTTCCTTTTCAGAGGTCTATTTTAGGGTTGAAGGGTTGAATCGACTAAAATTGAACAAAAATTAATTTTAAAAAACTAAAAAATAATGCATCTTTTGGTCAAAATCAGCCCCGGTTTTGTCAAAGGTTATGAAATTTGCCCAGGTCCGTCTCTAAGACTTTGGGCCAAACATACACCCTTGCGGCCAGCTTTTGAGTGAATCACGTCCAACTTGGAAAGTGGAAATGACTTCATGGGGTACAAACTCTATGGTATCTAATTTACACACATGAACTCTATGCCCAACACTAACATTGCCTAGAAAATGAAAAACTTGGTCTCCATAAATGGTTGCCATACTATTTGGTTGTTGTATTTGTATGCTGATGCAATATTGTACTCCTTATAGTATTCAAATATAATAAAGAAGCATATCCAAAACATTTTTAAAATGTAATAAATATGTTCACTACATTTTGCATAAATTTATGTGTTTTTACAAAAGTTGCTATTTTTTTAGTTGTATCTCTAGTCCACTTAAAAAATGGGCCCACTAAGTTTTGGCAAGTCATATGGATATCATACATTTGTAATGTCCCCTATTAGACTTTACTTGATTTTCCCTAAAACTCCAATTAAGGTTAAGATCGTCCTTGTGAATGACAATTTGTAACATTCCCTACTTGGAAGTTACCCATTCCTAAAGATAAACATACATCACTATGCATTTAAATTGGACTGAATTAAGAAACAGCCATTGATTCATAATACATAAACCCTAATCCCTTACTTTCTCCTAATCAATAAACTTAAGAAGGATGGGTAGTCACTTGTTCACGGACAACTAAAAACCAAATCTACAACTAAGCTCCCTCAATGTTTCCATAGCACATGCATACCTAGTTTGGGACATCTCAATCAAGGATTTGTATAAGGCCACTTCTCTTTAATGTGCTTGTCTATATGGATGAAGATGTAAGAAAACCATATCGTCAACCTCAAAAGATCTCTCTATCTTGTGGCAGTCAACATATGATTTTTGCTAATTTTGAGCTTGCTAAATGTTGTCCTCGAGACATCCAAATCTCTAACTTGAGGTGCTCTACTACAATCAAGCTAGGTCTACACAGATAATATGTAGTATTATTACAATGTTCCCCTAAATACAACCACTTGCCCTAGATTTTATGCTAACCCGCAACATAATTGTGAAGATAACCCTCAACCCAGTTATTTAAAATCTTAGTTTGTCCATCCATCTATGAGTGTTATCTAGTGCTTAGAGTCATCTCTGTACCCACTAATTTGGACAACTTCTACCATAATATGTTGAAGGAAAACTAGCTATCTTGGTTATTAATAATGGTCTTCAATTATGGATATAATCTAAACACTTCACAAAAGAACAATTATGCTATATGAGAGGCTATCCAATTGATTTAAATAGCATAGGAGAGAAAAAAGTAGTCAACCAATCAACCGCCACAAATTTACGACCCTTTCTCGAGACTCTAGGAAGACTTGTGATAAAATCCATTTACACTCCCACTTTTTCTTTACAATCAGTAAGAGATGTAATAGACCTATTGGGAAAGAATGTCTTGACTTGTTCTACTGACAAGTCAAACACTCATGCATATATTTGAGGACATCTTCATTAAGACCCCTACATCTTTCTCTTGTTTTCCCATAGGTCTTGAAGTATCTCAGATGTCCTACTAATGGAATGTCATGAACAACTATCATAAGTTTCTCCTTAAGCTTAGACTCAAGTACCAAAGTCACCTCGAACCTTGTCGTCATGAGCTCACATACAAAGAGATTCTTGGATTACTTAATTAAAAATTGAGTCTTCCAATCAAATAAAATCTTTGACATAGAGCATAAATTAGAAATAGATCTCCTGGAAAGTGTATAGACCACAATATTCCTTTTCCCTTTAGTGCAATGTAAAAATCATGTTCCTGAATTGCGCTGACCCACTTTTGTTGTCACTCAATCAACTCCTGCTTAAGGAGTACCTCAAATTGTTGTGATTTGTTCTCACACATGAATTTTACACCTACCAAATGGTGTTTGAACTTTGCCAATGCATACATGATGACAAGCATCTCCTTCTCATTAATGGAGCATCATCGCTCATTATTCCTCAACTTCCTACTCTTGTGGTCTATTTCTCATGATCTATGCACCAATCCCTCACTTGGTGCATCACACGCTAACACAAACAACTAAGAGAAAACAAGAAGAGCTAATATATGACAAGCACCTATAATCTCCTTAACCTATCAAATGTGCCTTGTGCATTAAATGACCACTTGGACCCTTCCGTGTAAATCTAAAAGTGGACCTATATGCTATGAGAGTCCATATACAAATCTCTTATAGTAGGAACAAAGACCAATAAATCCCTTAAATCTAAAACTTTCCTAAGAGGTGGCAAGTTAATAATTGTTTGTATCTTCTCCTAATGCACCTAAATACCATTAGATCCTATGACATGCCCCATACAAAAAATCTTAGTAAATCTAAATCCACACTTGAATTGATGCAAACAAGGGTTGTGCCTTCATGATGCTCAAGACATCATCAAGATTTTGATTGAGCTCTTCCCATGATCTATTGTACATCAAAATATCACCAAAGAACACTAACACAATTTTCTGCACCTACTTATTGAAAAAGTGATTCATACATGACTAAAATGTAGTAGGTGCATTTGTAAGATCACAAGGCAATAACTAAAACTCAATGCTTGTAGTGGCATCTAAATATCGTCTTGTGTATATCCTCACAGTTATGAATTTGATGGTATCCTAATCGAAGAACAATCTTTGAAAAGTAAACCACTCCATGTAACTCATCAAGTAGCTCATCAATGTGAGGAATCGGATACCTATTCTTGATGGTTCTTTTGTTCAGAACATGATAATAAATGCAAATTCATAATAACCCATCCTTCTTTACTAAGAAAATTCATGAAGCAAATAGGATGGAGTTTAGTCTAATATGTCCCATGGAAAGTTATTCCTTAATTGTCTTCTCAATCTCTTTCTTGAAGTGTTGCATATGACAGTATGGTGTAGTGATGATAGGTTTGGCACCCTCCTCTATAACATGCAGAAATCCGCAATCAAGTACTGATTGAATGTCTACATGATGCTTATGACCTACTCTTGACGCTGGTTTGTAGGACATAAAACACTAGGCTTCCCATGCTATATAATCATGTCAAAGGATGGCTTCCATCTGTGAGCTAACACTACTCTAGGCCCTCCATCCGATAAAGCCTTTAGCTCAACCTTTCTCCCATTCTCCACAAACTGTAATTGCATCTTATGATGGTGTAGAATGTTATTGCCAATAGACTGCAAGCACTACATATCAAGAATCACATCAAGTCCTTCTAACTTGACCACGTAGTAATCATTGGTCATGGTGTAGTTCCCATTAGACTACAAAGATGAGGAACTATCCTAATGCAATTCAAGGTATCACCAACAAATTTGACACCAAAACCTGAAATCTCAACCTGTAATACATGATTCACAATCAAATGTTCAAATAAAGTTGTGTGGCATCCATATCTAGCAAACAAATAACTCGATCCCCCTTAAGTACTCCCTTTCATTGGAATGGATGGCATGCAAGAACTCTTGACAATGAAGCAATAGCAACATTACTCTGATCAACTGCCTTATCTTCATTTTTTTCCAACAGGGGCTTCTCTTGATGCTCATGATGTTTATCATTATTGCTGTCCTCAAATCTGCCGTCATCAATTTGCTCCTCCTCCACATATGAAGTGAACTTTATGTAATGTATTTTGCCCTTTTCAAAGCATCCATGATTGCAGGTCAAAAGTTCTTTTCAAGTGAAGCATAGTTTCCTTCTCCCTAAATCATTTCTAGTCTCAACATCCGTCTTGGGTGGTATGTTCTTGGTCTTATTATAAGATTTCAGATTTGGTTTTGAAGTTCTAAGATTCATTTTAGGAGGCTGATATGTTAAGTAGATAAGACATCTAGGTCTAATGTTGTTATATAGCATCCTACAATGAGCTAGGCTTGTATTTTTTCAAAAGTCCCTTAATCTTATCATTTATCCCTTCAATAAGTAGCATTATGTTTCTTCTTTCAGTGATGTCCGAGACCTTAACAAGAATCATTTGAAACTCATTATTGTAAGACTCCAAGCACCCACCTTGCCTCAATTGAGCCAGCTCTCTATACTGCACTTTAAAATTCTTATGGTCAAATTGCACGATCAGCTTGGTGCTAAACTCATAAGAATGTATTAACCCATGGTCTTGTTTTACAAAACCATAGTGCCACTAATCGTATGTTACACCTTCTAAATGCGTGATTGCAGATTCGATTGCATCTACTTCCTTCATTGGTTCAAGACTTGAGATGTTTAACTTACGAATCCGTGTTCTTGGATTCATTTTTCCACTCCCATCAAATGTGCAAAGAGTCAATTTGTTGTTAGCCACCTTGAGATCTTTGTTTGGATGCCTTGGCCTTCTATCCTGCATTGTTTTCATACATCCTCTTTGCTATCTTATTTATTGAGTGAAGGACAAATCTGCTCGAAAATGTTGTCTAGGAATGCTATGTCTCCATTAACATTTGTTAAGTAACATGGACCTTTGCTGCAAATGTAATAATATGGCCATTGTAATTGATGTGTTCCAATGCAGATTTCGATCTCATATAAATAGGAGATGAAACATGTCTCCAAGGTTATATATATATAGAGATATATTTTATAATAATGATAATTAGTATAATATATATGTATGTATTTATAAAAATGGTTATACATATGTGTATATATATTTATTCTAAATATAAATTATGACATGAGTTCTGATTTCATATCTATTCATATTAATATTATATATAAAACTGACTATTACTATGGTATGTCAGTTTATATTAAACTTGATATAATATCGAGTGCTTGTATTATGCTTGCGTAGTTTCTTATGTGTTGGGCGCAAGTCTTATGAGTTTAATTAAGCCATGACTTAATAACAGTCACGTTTAATAGACGTGACTCATATATGAGTCACGGCTATTAGCCGTGACTTCCTTCATCTGCCCGCATATATAATATGCGATCTTCTTTGCTTTAATATACACGGTGAACACATAACATTAACAAGTCTTCCAGTATATATATTGCGAATTGCAGATAAGAATAGCATTGGATCTTCTCACTTTCATTTCAGTTGAATTAATCATCTTCAGAATCTAATTATATCTTTGCCTTGAGTAATATAAGATTTTAGTCTGATACAACAACATGGTATCAGAGCAGGATTAAAAGAAGTATCCTGATATCAGACAATAAATGTTCTAGATTATAGAGGCATCAGATATTGTTAATAAAATGGTGAACGGCATGAGACTTGAAGATAGGCTTGAAGGTGATCTAGATTTTGCAGGCTGGAAGCTACATCTGAAACTTATACTTAAAGAACATGGTTTAAATAAATTGATTGAAAAATCTAACCAGTCACCTAAAGGAGATAATGAAACAGAAAAATGGGAAAGTGATAACAACAAAGCTATGAAAATTATTGTGGACGGAGTTAAAACTCATTTACTTCCTGTAATCTTAGAATTAGATACTGCACATGAGATGTACGATGCTCTTGAAAATATGTTTGAGATAAACAATACTGTTCGAATCATTACATTAAAAGATAGAATGTCAAATATTAAAATGAATAAAGGAGAGAAAATTTCCTCTTACTTCATGAGAATAACCGATCTTCGAAATCAACTGTCTTCCGTAGGACATATATGTGATGGAAAGGAGTTAACAATTATGGCTCTAAAAGGTCTTCCATCATCATGGGACACCTTTAGACAAGAGGTATGCTCTCAATCTAAGTTACCTAAATTTGGAAGACTAAAAGCTGATTGTATACAAGAAGAGTGCATGCAAGTAGCTTGAGGTCAAAATGTTTCCTCCTCAAAAGAAGAAATACATGTTCTATCTACTCAAGTAAATAAGAAGAAAAGAAAATTCAAAGGAAGGAAAAAGCACATTAACTTCTCCAAAATGCAATGTTATAGGTGTGATAAATTTGGACATCCAGCATCCAGATGTCCTGATAGAGTTAAGACTCAAGCTTCATTTGCAACCACTCAAAACTCTAATGAAAAGTCTGAACATAATGCTTTCTATTCAGCACTATCCAGTGAAGCATCATCCAGATCAAGCACTTGGGTAATCGATAGTGGAGCCTCTCGACATATCACAGGTTTTAAAGGGGAGTTAGACTCTCTTCAAGAAGACTATGTTGATGAAGTAACCATTGGAGATGATTCAAGCTACCCCGTAATGGGAATAGGAACATGTACCATACATCTAAAATCAGGGAAAACAGTTGAACTTACTAAGGTACTATATGTACCTAGCATAAAAAGAAACTTGCTTTCTATCTCTGCTCTTGAAGATGAAGGACTCAGGATTACATTTATGGAAGGAAAGGTCTTAGCTTGGCCTAAGAACTCTAACATTAAAAATGCATACAAAATTGGCTCAAGACATGGATGTCTCTATCAGGTTAACTCTATCGTTCATTCAGCTCTAATTCATGATTCCTTCAAAGAAAATGAAATCTGGCACAGGAGATTAGGTCACCTTCATTTCCGAGGACTATCCTCTATAGGAAAAATGGTAACAGGTATATCTAAACTTAATCCATATCATGAAGGAACTTGTAAAGGCTGTGGTTTAGGGAAGAATATCAAAACTACATTTCATAATAGTCAAACCAAATCCAAAGAAATCCTAGAACTTATTCATTCAGACTTATGTGGTCATATGTCAGTTCCATCTCGAGGAGGGTCTCTATACTACATCATATTTGTAGATGATTTCTCTAGGAAGACATGGATCTATTTTCTTAAAAGTAAAGAATCTGAGGAAATCCTTTCTAAATTTAAAGAGTTTAAAGCCATCGTAGAAAACCTTTCTGGAAAGAAAATAAAAGTATTAAGAACAGACAATGGTAAGGAGTACATTTTTGATATCTTTATAGACTATTGTAAAACTGTCAGGATCAAGAGGGAGTGTTCATTTCCTTACAATCCACAACAAAATGGAATAGCTGAGAGAAAAAATAGATCTATAATTCATTCTGCCAAAGCAATGCTTCATGATCAAAGTCTTGAGACCTTTCTTTGGGGAGAAGCTTCAAATACTGCTGTTTACCTTCAAAATAGATGTTCCCACTCTTATCTTGAATTTAAAACTCCTGAAGAAGTATTTACCGAGAAGAAACCTGATCTTAAGCACCTAAATTTTTTTGGTTGTTTCGTCTATGTACATATTCCTAAAGAAAAGAGAACCAAATTAGAGCCCTCAGGAAAGAAAGGAATCTTTGTAGGTTATAGTGAAACCTCAAAAGCATATCGCATCTATATCCCTAGACAAAGGAATATTGAAATAAGTCAAGATGTAATATTTGATGAAGATTTGACCTATAAGAGATCTAAAGATGAATCTAATTCAGAAGAAACTCTAGAAGAACAAAATCCTGATAATGAGAGGGAGTCTATAAATGAGGAAGATAAACAAATTGAACCTATGGACATTACTCACACATTCGAGGAAAGGAAAAGACCTTTATGGGCCAGAAAGCTAATTGAAGAAAATAATTCCATTCCTTCAGAGTTCATTAGGGAGAGGAAACGTCCTAATATATACTCAAGTTACATTGCACTAATGAGTGAAATTTCAAAATCTGAACCATCTGATGTAAAAGAAGCCATAAAACATCATCACTGGAAAGATACCATGATAGAAGAATATAACTCTATACTTAAGAATGATGTTTGGGATATTGTTTCTAGACCAAAAAATAAATCAGTTGTTTCCTGCAAATGGCCATTCAAAATAAAGCATGCTGCAGATGGAAGTATTGATAAATACAAAGCTAGATTTGTTGCTAGAGGATTCTCCCAAAAGGAAGGAATAGACTATGATGAAAATTTTGCTCCAGTAGCCAGATATACCTTAGTCAGAACTGTTTTAGCCATTGCTGCATCCAAGGGATGGAAAATTCATCAAATGGATGTAAAAACTGCATTTTTGAATGGTGTTATAGAAGAGGAAGTTTATCTTGAACAACCTGAAGGATTTGAAGTGTACAACAAACAAACTCATGTATGCAAGTTGAAAAAGGCTTTATATGGATTGAAACAAGCTCCCTGAGCTTGGTATGAACGGATAGATCAGCATCTAACCAAACTTGACTTCTCTAAACACATTGCAGATCCAAATTTATATTACAAAGTAATACAAGGGGATATGTTAATTATGGTTTTATATGTTGATGATCTCTTGATTACAGGAGAAGATCATTTAATTGAAAAATGTAAACAAGCTCTCATATTTGAATTTGAAATGAAAGATCTAGGAATACTACACTACTTCTTAGGACTAGAAGTATGGCAGCATTCTGAAGGGATCTTTCTAAATTAAGGCAAGTACACTTTGGATCTACTTAACAAATTTGGCATGCTGGATAGCAAGGCAATGAAAACTCCTATGGAAACAAATCTCCTGAAACTAAAAGAAGCAACTGAAGATTCTGAAAGTGTTGATCCTACTCTATATTGACAGATAATTGGTTCTTTAATGTATTTGGTGAATACAAGACGTGACATTTGTTATGCTGTAAATGTTCTCAGTCAGTTTATGTGCAAACCTAAACAAACTCATTTGGTGGCAGCAAGGCACATTCTCAGATATCTTAGCGGTACTATTGGATATGGTCTCAAATACTCTAAAACTGAATTAAATTTGAAAGGATATATAGATTTTGATTGGGCAGGAAATTCAAAGAATCGCAAGAGCACTTTAGGATGTTGTTTCACATTGGGCTCAGCTATAATATCTTGGCTTAGTTGGAAGCAGTCTTCAGTAGCACAGAGTTCTACAGAAGCCAAATACATAGCCGCATCTATGGGAGCAAGAGAAGCTGTATGGTTGAGGAAACTTCTATTTGGATTATTTGGGAAGCCTCTTCCACCTACTACTATTTATTGTGACAACCAGAGCTGCATCAAGTTATCTCTTAATCCTGTGTTTCATAACAGGTCTAAACACATCAAGATACCTTACCACTATGTTCAAGACATGGTTGAGAAGGATGTAATCAAGCTGGAATATATTAGTACAGAGGATCAAATTGTAGACATTCTTACCAAACCACTTGCTAAGACGAAGGTGGAATTTTTCCGTAAAGAACTTGGTATGATTGTAAAATCTGAGGACATGTCTCAGAGAAATTGATTATTGTACATTATTATTATATATATATATATATATATATATAAAACTTGTGTTAAATTCTTAAGAAGTGACAACTTCAAAAGGTTTTTCACTTGTATCAGGAGAAGTTGTTGTAATGTGACGTCCTTACAATAACTTGTAGCATGATTTATTTTTGTGAAAGTGTTTCATGTAAGGGCTTCATCTTGTAAATCAAACAACTAGGCGGTTGATATCATTAATTTGATTATCTACAAGTTGTTTGTATAGATATATTTCCGGTACTTGGTGTATATCATGCCCTGATATTTTGATAGGCCATTACCACATTGAGCATTTGGTGATCATCATTAAGTTGATGTTTCTGATAGGCCATTGCTTTTGAGAGACTGGTGAATATCATGAAAGTGATATTCTTGTAGACCAAACTCTCACGTGTTACAATGTTTATATTTGACATTGGATAAAAGAAGTCTTCTGATCAAAGACTTCTTATACCTGTATTCCCTACTAATCTAAGAGGGAGTGTTGATGTATAGATTAGTTGAAGAGTTATTTATAACTCTTATAATTAGAATTATGTTATATTATATATGAGATATTTAATAAACACATATATATTTATTCTAAATATAAATTATGACATAAGTTCTGATTTCATATCTATTCATATTAATATTATATATAAAACTGACTATTACTATGGTGTGTCAGTTTATATTAAACTCGATATAATATCGAGTGCTTGTATTACGCTTGTGTAGTTTCTTATGTGTTGGGCGCAAGTCTTATACTTATGAGTTTAATTAAGTTGTGACTTAATAACAGTCATGTCTAATAGACATGACTCATATATGAGTCACGGCTATTAGCCGTGACTTCCTTCATCTGCCCGCATATATAATATGCGATCTTCTTTGCTTTAATATACATGGTGAACACATAACATTAACAAGTCTTCTAGTATATATATTGCGAATTGCAGATAAGAATAGCATTGGATCTTCTCACTTTCATCTCAGTTAAATTAACCATCTTCAAAATCTAATTATATCTTTGCCTTGAGTAATATAAGATTTTACTCTGATACAACAACATATACTATATATATTATTATTGTTACATCCCAAAATTTACCTATTTAAAATTATTATAGCCATTGAGTCGATTAGATAAAAACTATTGTTTTTATCTTCTTTTCTTTCCTATTCATATGAAAAGGGTATTTATATGTAACCGTTGTTTCATATGAAATTGGTTGTTATCAATTATTATGTATAACCATTTAATGATGATGGTAGTTAACCATTACTTGTCATATGTTGATGATGGTAGTTAGCAATTGCTTAGTTTCAGAATGATGGTTATTAACTAATTTCTTTACTATTATCTATGTTATATGATGATATGGATTTATCATGGGAACTTGTTATTATTGTGGAAAATGTTGCACAGGTGGTTGCAGGAGCAAATGAAGGGGACAAGCATTGCTTAATGGGATCTACGCAATGGGGCACTACCTTAGTCCATTTGTCGGATCGACAAGTATGACCTCTAGTTATCTTAGTATGGACCTAGTGACTGCATAAAAGGGTGCATTCATTGGACACGCATGAGCTATTGGACAATCAATAAAACATTAAACATTTTAACATAATCCAAATATGTACGATAAATGGTTTATGTTGACTTTCTCATCACTTCTATATGTGTGTGTGTGTGTGTGTGTGTAAGAGTATGGTGCCACCATAGTATTAAATTATACAAGCTCATCCCTATAAAATTTCATCAAACATTTGGTAGTCTTTACCGTTATTGTTGCAAATTTGATAATTTGATTTGTGAAATAACACTAAAGAATGCAATTCGGCATTGACAATTTTAGATCAATTTAATTCTAAGAAGTTTGAATGAATGTCAACATTAATTCATAATTCTGCCGTGCGATAATTATATAATTATGAAAGAAAAAGGATTTGCTCTAGCTTTAATTCATTACCAACAATGTTTCAAATAAATAGTAGCAGCAATAATATATTAAAATGCCAAGAACTTGAAAATACAGATTGGCTTTGACTTTTAATTTGCAGTCCAATGTGAATCTACAACAGTCCCAATAATTTATATTACAGGCCATATTAATTGAACGCAGCTCTTGAAAATTGTAACACGACCCCTCTTAAGTGTCACACAAACCCTCCTTAGGTGAACATGACCTTAGATAGAACTTCAAGCTAGGACGTAGAAGCATACAATTAGTAATTCGGCCTTCAATTCATTCTCCAAAATCCAGTCTTCAACACTTGTTCAATCAACTTCTCAATAACAGTAGATACAATAGAGAAGCAATTACAATTTGTTTTACCTCAATAGCAAAATGGAAGATAAACTCAAAATCTAACTCTTATACTTCAGCAAGGGCACAAAACCACAAACTCAAAATCGTCAGAAAGACAACAAGCAAAGAGATAAACAAATAATCAAATGCTTTTCTCATCAAATGTCCTCATATTTATTATCTCCAAATGGCACCTGTTTCCCAAAAGAACTCCACTTACATAACATTAAAATATAATAAAGTGTCATTAATATAATTTATTAATTGCTTTTGGCTCCAAAAATGATCTTTTCCACCATAACTTAATATTCTGACATGCAAGGTCACTGCTTCTTGTTCCCACGATTTAAAACTTTTCGTCCTAGTTCCAACAAGCTATGATATTGAGGTGACCAACCAACAACACCAACAAAAATAGCAACCTAGAGATATTTAGATGAATAATAATAATAATTCACCCATCTTGCGAAAACAATTGAAGAAGCATCAAAATCAAAATTTGACAACACCAAAGTGATCCTAATGATGAAAGACAATGAATGAACCTAATGGGGTGACTTAGTGTAAATAGACGCCCTCTCCAAGATTCTTGGAGCCCAAACTAGAAGCCCAAAATAAAAATTGAGAACATCACAAAACTCCTCTAACTCAACTAAGCTCACTAGAACCAATAATTTGACTCACTATAAATAGTAAGTCCCTCAAATGGAGCCAAAACACACCATAGGTTGCTAAAATGCCTATAACCTCACAACTGACACCCTCAAATCCCAATGTCATCTCATGAGGGCAGCGATGGTGAATTGACAAAGCCAACTACAGGAACCTAATAAAATGGGGACATTACAATCCTCCCTAAGATTGCTTGTCCATAAGTAGTCCTAGAGCAAAATAAACATCACAGCCCACTTGGATCCCGAAGGTAGAAGTGCATACTATCCTTGTGTACAAGCAACTTGGCGCACCAACACCCAAATAACGGGCATCGACATCAGAATCATCTGAAAACTAACCCTAGGCAATGATGAAGGCAACAACTCATTGGAACTCAACCCAACTAAATTACCAACTCTCTCCACACCTGAGCCCCCATCAAATTGATACTCACACCC
This sequence comes from Cupressus sempervirens, assembly GCA_028749045.1. NCBI lineage: Eukaryota > Viridiplantae > Streptophyta > Pinopsida > Cupressales > Cupressaceae > Cupressus > Cupressus sempervirens. The sequence continues at coordinate 884,852,233 of CM053785.1, read as the reverse complement.
AACTGCACTATGAAGATGATAACAACCATAGGTACCTGAAACATTACCACTAACTCCAACCTTTGTCAAACTGTCTTGGGTGTGTAGATACTGCAAGGGGTCTAACTTGTAGCTGTCAATCCCATCTGCAAAAGATGGTGCTAACCCATCCCATAATGGATGGTATGAAACTGAAGCCAACCCACACCGACGTAAAACCAAGTCATCTACCTATGAGTCAAAAGAAAAGTGATGAGCACTCCTCATAGTGTAATGCCAATAAAAAATTTCAATCTCTGTGAAGGGCTCATCATCATCAAACTAGGAATCAAAAGATGGCTCTACTCTTTGACTTCGAACTATTGGTCGGGCAGGTCTTGCGTTACCCTCTCAATAAAGCCAACCTCAAAATCCATGTGGGGAAGCATAGTAGACAAAGTTTCTACAATCTTTTCCACCAACCTCTGAATAGCACGAGAGCCTCGAATGAGTATCATCGAAAACTCTATATGAATCCTCCTACACATCCGAACTCTCCAAAAGATACTCCATGAAAGACTTTGTGCAATAGAAATTATATACTTGCTCCCTTGCGACCCACAATTGATCCCTCTGAAAAATGTGGCATTGCCAACTATCCAATGGTACCAGTTGTATGAAATGAAGGTATAGATCCGCTTCTGACAGAAGGAAGCAAATCACAATGAGAGCTTATCTCCACTGATGCTCTGATCTTCTTTTTACCTACAACACCCATATGTTGGACAAATGTGTCAGCCACATTATCACATCCATCAACCCCAACTGTAGAAGCAAACGCAACAACTTCCACAATATGTAACTAAACAAGGTTTGAGGCCTGTGTCAATTGTACCCACTCTAGCTTCATGGTAACCTCATCCAACTGTGATTGTAACTCCTAAAGAGCCAACTAAGTATACTGAAGAGAGTCCACAACCACTTCAAGCTCCTGGGTGACCTCAACTACCTCCTTTTCCCCTAACAATGTCTCATAATAGGTGCTACCCCACTCGAGAAGGTAATCCCTATTAGGGACTAATTGAGAGTAACTATGCTTCAAGATCCTGACAACCTCTCGAAGAACATTAACCTCTGCTAGGGAAAAACTACTATTGTCATGCTCATTTGACATAGGAGCACCCTAGCCAAATGTAGCTAGCATCTGATGGATAGCATCATAATGCTCAAGAGTTGAGGAAATGTCAATATCACTCCCCTTCAGCTAACAAGTCACATGATGCCTCTGTAACCCCTGACTCCTATGCAAGCTCCCCGTCTCACGAATTGCATTGTAATAGGAAACTAAATCAGAACTACCCACCACAAGATTGCTCATATGTGTGCTATCGTCCTCACACAACTCTGCTTCCGAGATACAACTACTATTTACCTCAATCAACTCCTCATCTAAAGAAATGGAAGCCCTCGAAATATCAATCTCCCCACATGTCTCGGCTTTCACTTCAATAGTAATATCCTATAAACATTGATCCTAAGACTCATCCAAAACCTCCTCGAAGTCATCACCCAATATCTGACAAGGGGTATCATACTCGGTGCAACTCATAGCATCATCCAACAAATCATCAAAGGTGTCCATACTATTTGCATCCCTACCACCTGGCAGAGCCTCAACTGCCATCACCTAACTCTACACACACGACTCTATACTAGGTTGTGAATCAATAATGCTAGAGCATGAACCCACATCTATTGACTCCACTGTAGCACCCAATTCACCAACATCACAACTGGGTGAGTCCATACATGCATCCGTCCCACTTGAATAAGAAGTTGCCTTGTGTATTGGAGCAACACGATGATAACTCACATATAAATCTCCAATAATAATCCCCTCCTCAAGGGAGCCAGAAGTATTAGTAGTAACAACTGCATCGGATGTCTCTGCACTAACTACAACAACTCTGAGAGCTTCAACTTGCTAAAGCTTAGTGCCACTATCCTTCGCTGCCACTACCACAACCAAATGTCCTTGTGAAATAAGTCCATCATCAACATTGCAAATAGGACTAGCAGATGTTGTACTAAATATAGGTACATTTGCATCACAGACACCCTTCGGAGAAAACTCAAGCTTCCTTCCTTGCAGCCTCCATGCCAACCTTCTAAATGCTGAAACCATATACCTCGCTGGCCTGTCAACCATCTCTGGATTCAACAATTTCTTTGCCATCCTCTATTGATGAAGCTTAAGTTTTTCTATACTCTCAAAGAATTTATTTTCCTCCTATCTTCCTCACTACTTCACCAGATCCCGAAACTACTAGGCTCCATGTATCTGTCCATGGATGGAAACAACAAGAGTGCTGATCACTCTAATCACAACAGCAATTCTGAAATATTTAATATTTTCCTACCCCACAGGATGCCAGGAAACCACTCCGATACAACTATAATAACCCCAGCTAGCTATAACCTTAACAATCATCAATTTTCCTTTGCTAATCAATAGTCTAGCATTTCGTCAAACATTTGGTAGTCTTTACTATTATTGTTGCAAATTTGATAATCTGGTTTTCGAAATTACACTATAGAATGCAATTCAGCACTTACAACTTCAAATCAATTTAATACTATGAAGTTTGTATGAATGCTAACATTAAGTCATAATTCTGCCCTACGAACTATGCAATTATATAATTAAGATAGACAAAGGATTTGCTCCATCTTTAATTCATTACCAATAATGTTTCCAACAAATAGTGCCAACAATAATATATTAAAATGCCTAAGAACCTAGAAATATAGATTCGCTTTGACTTTTAATTTGCAGTCTAGTGTGAATCTACAACAGCCCCAATAATATATATCTCAGGCCATATAAATTGAACATAACTCTTGAAAATTGTAACACGGCCCCTTAGAAGTGTCACAAAAAGCCTCCTTATGTGAACATGACCTTGCAATTGATAAGTTGCTGCCCTAAAGTGCAACGACGGTCCTCTAACACTTAGATTGAACACCCAGCCACGACGTATAAGCATAAAACTAATAATTCAGCCCTTCAATTCGTTCTCCAGAATCCAATCTTCAGCACTTGTTCAATCAACTTCTCAATAACAGTAGATACAATAGAGAAGCAATTACAATTTGTTTTACCTCAGTAGCAAATTGCAAGATAAACTCAAAATCTAACCCTTATACTTCAGTAAGGGCACGATAGAAGAGACTCAGAATTGTCATAAAGACAGCAAGCAAAGAGATAAACAAATAATCAAATGCTTTTCTCATCAAATGTCCTCATATTTATAATCTCCAAATTGCACTTGTTTCCCAAAAGAACTCCTCTTACACAACATTAAAATATAATATAGTGTCATTAAAATAATTTATTAATTGTTTTTGGCTCCAAAAATGACCTTTTCCGCCATAACTTAATATTTTGACATGCAAGGTCACTGTTTCTTGTTCCCATGATTTAAAACATTTCGTCTTGGTTCTAACGAGCTATGATACTGAGGTGACCAACCAACAACACTAACAAAAATAGCAGCGTCAATGCATTTAGATGAATAATGATAATAATTCACCTGTCTTGCAAAAACAATAGAATAAGCATCAGAATCAAAATCAGACAACACTAAAGTGATCCTGATAATGAAAGACAATGAAAGAATCTGACGGGGTGACTTACTATACATAGACGCTCCCTCCAAGACTCTTGGAGACCAAACTGGAAGCCCGAAATAAAAATTGAAAGCATCACACAATTCCTCTAAATCATCCGAGCTCATGGAAACCAACAGCTTGACTAATTATAAATAGTAAGTTGCTCAAATGGAACCAAAACACACCATAGGTTGTTGAAAAACCTATAACCCACAATTGAGACCCTCAAATCCCAATGTCAGCTCACGAGGATCACGATGGTGAGCTGACCAAGCCAACTGCAAAAACCTGCTAAAATTGGGGACATTACAGGTCTGCAACAAATGGGAGTCCAAACACCTCATTACCTTTGTTGTGGCTGACTCTCTGATTACAATGCATAGTGATACAAATAGATACACAATTCCTAGGACTTTCAACATCAACGTCACTTCTAGTCACTGCTTAACCCATAAGCAAATCTGGACATATATGAGCCTGCACTGTCATGCAGATATGGTGTTTGTATTCACTAAAGAAAGGTATCTTTGGCAGCAAATGCTTATCAAGGAATGATGCACATGACCATACAAATGTATGTTCCTCCAATGCTTTGAAAATTACTGATTATGGGTTCCACTTATCACCAAAACCTTACTGCGGGAAGAGTCTGAAATCTGCTATGGCTGCCATTTGAAAATCATAGGACAGCCCTACCATTAATGAATCATATATATATAATCATCACCCTACCATTAAACTACACAATCGAACAAAAACTCCTGCAATAAGCTTAGTAGAGAGCTCAGAGTAAATATGCCTCACAAAGAAAATTGGGCTTCCCTCCGACCTTCAAATTCCCAAGGGGTTTTGTCCTTGGAAATGAAGCCACTATCACACCAGCAACTATGAAGAAATAATATAAATCAGATTCCAAGGGGTTGCATCCTTGGAAATGAAGTCAATGTCACACCAATAACTATGGAGAAATAACATAGATCAGATAATCAAATAAATAAATTATATAGTAAAGGACAAGGACAAGGCTCATTATAAACTTTTTCTTAACTCATTGGTGAACCTGCACTTTTCAATGTGGGATTAAAAAAGCCATTTTACTTGATAAACTCACTTTATTTTATAATGTTATGTTATAACATAAAGTGCCTTTAGGAATATGAACCCCAAAAATTAATATTTCATTATCTATATTTCTCCACCAATATAAACATTGTGACCCAGATATCATCCCTTAGTCTTCTAATTAGCCTATTGAGATGTGCGAAGATAGGCTAATCATTTCTCATGTGATCCCTGAAGAGAATGAGGCATTACATTAACTACCTGTGTTAGCACAAATTCACTGACTTATATATATTTATTAATATATCATTATCATTGCTGCATGTTATTAATATGTCGCTTGTATGCTATTAATATTTATTGTTGGTTCTCAGACTGAGGTGCTTTGTCATTATACTTTGGAATAACTGTGAACCTGCAACCAATATGGTAATTGATACCATCCTTTGTAGTCTGCACCACTGCCACACATACTCTGATTACTCTAATAGAAGTTCTGAGTCAATAACTGTATTTGACTGGGTCCATTGACTAACATCTTAAGATTTAGTGATTCTTTAATCATTTATTTGATTAAACCTTTTGCAATCTCTCAAGAACTTTGTACAGAATCAAGATTGTATTATATTATTATTTATTTTTTGATCTTACTCCAGAGAGGGGACATTACAATAGGTTTGTACATTATATGCTGCTATTGTAGAGCTTTTTTTATTATGAGTGCCCCATCATATTTTACAGCTTCCACTTGGGGATTCACAGGTATACACCATTTTTTTTACTTTAGGAGATTGGTGAATTCAAGAGTTCAGACAATGATGTGGGGTTTTCTATTTCCAAGTTTATGGAACTACATCCTAATGCAATGTTTTGCAAACTATATTATATTGAAAAGACTGCAAACAGCTTCTATAAACCTACAGACTTAATCACTACACGAGGATCCTTCAAACAGCTTGCACTACTAGCTAGTCAAATACTTTTACACGACCATGGACTAGGTTACAAATTCATGCCCCACACTGACATTTATCCACAAGTAAGATGGTTATTTTTCCTTAATCATGTATCCTAAGGAATTAGGATTCCCATGCTACCATACTTGTAAGAATTCTAGGGCTGTCATACTCATTAGGATTCCTCATACCAAAGTTTCTTTGAAAATGCAAACTATTTTTTCCAACAAAACATATCTAAAACACTTATATCGTTAACCTCTTTTATATAGAAATGAAATATTTACAGAACATATATCATAAGAAAGTAACAGGAGACTAATTTTGCACTTGAATGCAACAAAGTATACCATGAATTTTGTGTATCATGCAAAAAAGGTGAGACCATAACCTTGAAAACATTTGTTTTCATTATTTTTATTTGTATGCCAAAGGAAAAGGAATGCATTTATAGACACATGCCAATCTTCCCACAATACGAGCAAGAACAGTGATTGAATTTCTCAACAACTTAGGCTCGGACTTGACATGGTGTTAAAATTCTTCATGGTTTAAATTCAAAGTTCCCTGTACCATGTAACATCCAAGTAAGAATATTTCTAATATTATTAGTTAGATGCAATATCACAAAACACAACTTTTCAGTATACAACATGCATTACATCAAGTACACTGCAAATTCATACACAAGTGATCTCGTATTGAAGATAAAAGGGGTACAAATGGCAATATAGATATCATATTAGTAATGTTTGTCCATATTTCTCCAAGGAAGAAGCAATGAATCTCACATACGAATGTTAAATTGATACAGAAGAAAATTCAATAGAATACAAGTGCAGTATCAATAGCTATAAGGCATGCATGTTCTTCAAAGACATACCTCACGTCCAGGTGCTATTTCAACAAAAACTCCATATGGTGCAATGGATTTCACTTCACAGTTCCTGTATATAAAATATAACTAGTCATGTCAAGTTTCATACAGAAGATTGATGATTGACCGAATTCCAATTTTCTAAAATATTTTGCTACCTTATTCCAATTTAACTGTTTCTTAGAGAGATAACAAAATGATATTGACTACACATTTGTTTGTGATTATGCCACACAATATTCTCTTTATCATCAGTATCCTTTCCAAACACATATCCATCCCATATCCCTTGTTGTGAGAATGTTTGAGAACAAGTAAATATGCATGCATACTACTTTTGACCCTGCTAATGAAAATCCTCACTACTCTCTAGATACGTATCCAATCTATAATAAGAAAATGGGCAAAGATAATAGAAGCTTTAATATTTATATTTAGTAATACTTTGCTTCTATTCCACAACATTTTTCATTTAATGCTAAGTACATATTTCAGGGCTTTCTATATCGTATATTCTAGAAAAGTTGTTCTACCTCCTATAATCACTTGCTAAACTTGAGTTGTTTTGACAACTAACAAACAAACACTTACATAGTAATACAATATTAAGTTCTTTCACAACAACTTAGTGTTAATGCACACAAATCTAGTATAGTAATCATAGTAATGATGCTAATTTAAAGACCCATTTGAATACTAATTCCTAACTGTTCTATCCCTTGCAAAGAGAGCATTTAAAAATAAAAAGCATACTTCTTTCTACTGGAATTTTTTGTCATCGATGTCAAGATGGGTTATCTTTAATGTCAAAATATTGTGTCATTAATAAATTGGTGATCTAATACTAAATTACCAATTCGGATGTGGATTCCGAAGTGGATTTCGGAAGCGGATACAGCATGTGGGAATTTTGTTTGGATGCTCATGCGAGAGGAAACGTGTATCTATATATATATATATATATATATATATATATATATATACATACAAACAAATGCAAGAAATATACAAAAACAAATCATTTGATAGTATGACTATGATACTTGTCCAACATTAGAGTTTAGTCTTAGGCAATAAGTTCAAATAGGTCATGTTCAAGATTCCAACAAAATAAAACCATAGTTAATGATTGAAGATTCAATCAACTTTCATTAGAGTTTGAATCATAGGGATTCGCAAGAAAATCCACATTCTCATCATCAGCTCCAACTGCTGAAAGATCATTTGAACCAAACATGATTCCACTTATGCTAGATGCACCAGGTACCACCCTATCATCATCACTATCTTTGACTATAATAAGATCATGAAGTGTTGCATCCAAATCCGCACACTCAAGGGCTACATCCGAAAGCTTTGTTGCCCCTTCCTTGTAATGATCATTCTTACGTGACAAAGGATGCAAGTTGGTGTGGACAAAGACGTTGCGCTTCACTGAATGGATAAAGGAGTATGTACTTCAATTCCTTTCAGCAACAAAACAACTAGCAACCTAGATAGTTGTCACTAAGCATACAAATGAAAAGAAAATTAATTCTAAAGAATGTGTGAAACACTAAATTCTAAAATGTAAGTGTAAACATAAAAGTTTAAAACAAAACAAAATAAAAAACTTACTTGTGATAGGACCTTGATTGCAAGTGGTTGAAGATGCTTGAAAGGTTGACCATACATGTACCACCACATGATAGCTCCCATTCTATTTTTGTCCTTCACTACAAATGGAGAATGCTTTAACCTTGATGCAGAAAGCCCATTTTCTTCCCTCACTTTTTTATGCATTTCTTCCAGTGGGAAGAGTCTTGTAAGAGCTTTGTGGCACCCTTCAGCAACCTCCTCATCCACAAATGGTGCAACTCTACCCGACATACCAACTACCTCCTCACTATAGTACCTAGGAGATAAGGCATATGCAAGGAGGTGCAATGGGGTAGTCATCTTATTCCAACAATGGTGGATAATTGCTTGCAATTGTTTGCATAAAGCTTTGCTTTGTGTGGGATCACTCTCATGTGCTTGTATAGAATGTTTTACCTTCTCAACCATGGTGTCCATGCCATCATACACATCCCCCAAGCAAGGTGTATCTATATCAGCAAAGCAGAGCATAGTCATGATGGGAATGGTGAAATCCAATACATATGCTACACAAGCCCATCAACTCTCATTCAAGATCAAATCCCTGATCGTTTGTGCTCTTTCCGAATTTGAGGTTTTCTATATGCCCCATTGATTACCAATGACCATTTGGCCCAATGCATCTTTTACCTTGAGGAGTCGTGTCATATCAATTGACAATAAAATTATAATTTTTGATTTTTAACTAAATTAAAAAGCCATGAAACTTAGTAATTTTTAAAAATCAATTTACCTTCAGCAACTCCAATTTGGAGTATGTTCTAAAAATGGATTGTGACATGTGGTGGTTTGTCACAAACATTTGTATCTCCTCTTCCTCTTGGTGTATTTTCTTCACCCAATCTATTTGAGTGTCAATCCTTTGCATGATCAAGTTAAGGGAGTGAACAATGCATGGCGTCCAAATAATATGTTCATACCGACTCTCAACTAAAGCACCCACAACCCTATGATTTTTGGCATTGTTTGTGACCACCTATACCACATTCTCACTACCCACCATCTTGATGGCCTCGATGAGAATTCTGGAAATGAATTTGGAATCCTTCACTTGCCCCTCACAATAAATAGCCATCAAAAACATTGTCCCTTTGGGGGAAACTGCAATCACATTAATCAGTGGTCGGTTTCTTGTATCCTTCCAACCATTTGACCCAATAGTTAGACCCAAAGTTTTCCAAGATTTTTTGATTGGTTGAAGGTCTTTTTCTCTAAATGTGTCTTCTCTTTTTGCAATAGAGTCGTACGCACCTTTTCATACCCCAGGTTGGTGTAGTCAGCTAGTGATTCTTTGCTTGCTGCCACCGTTTCCTTCTAATATGGTGATCTCACCAAGTTGAAAATAAGCCCATTTACATAAAGGCAACGTGCAATAGCTTCATTAGCGTAGTCTCTTGCCTCCATTTTAAATATGATGTAAAATGGGCCTCTTTTGCAGATTGAAATTCTCACTTCTTCCTCGTCCTCTCTTGACACAGGTACTTGCAAGAATGGGTGTTGGGAGGATGCAATTGGTTCAGTGGGTGCATGCATCTTGCTCTTTGAGGATGAACCTTGATAGTAGCTTTATTTTGATCTATTGATCAATGCATCAGTAGCTTCTTGTTCTCTTACAAATGAAAGTATTTCTGCACTAGTCATCCTAGTACCATTTTTGCCTTTGCACATTCCAAATCCTTTGCGAGTAGGGCCCATAAAATGACGCTTCACTCGGAAATATGAGCTATTGAAAAGTTTTCCTTTGTTACTTTGACAATAATTGCACTTCCAATAGTATGAGCCACCTCTTGCAACCTGTGATACCTGTGTTGTATGTCTCCACAAAGGAAAACATATATCAATTTTGAAATTATCAGTTCCTTCCCCTCCTTGGACCACCACTGGAGTTTGACTAGCACTACCACTAGTATCCATTCTTGCGTAGTTTTTTGCAACATATTCTATAAGAAAAATAAATAAATTTTAATTAGGTCCTAACGACCATGAACATCATGCATACAGGTGGAAAGAAGTGAGAAAAAAATACTAAAATAGATAGCCAAACTTGCTTTTACGTATCTTTCAAAAAACAATTGGGAAAAAAATTGAAAATTTCTTCAAGAACTTGAAAAAAATCATCAAAACTTCAAAAAAAATCATCAAAATACTCAAGAATGGGATTGATCACTTATCTTGAATGATTTTAACTCCTTTAAGAAAGCTATCTTTCGCTCTTCAATTGATCCTCTTCGAAAATGCTGAACTTGGCTTCACAATGGCAATGCAATCTAGAGACCAAATGAGAAGTGGACGTAGGTGGAAACAAAGTTCCAAAATGAGTTGTGAATGCTTCAACATTCACCTTTAGGGTCATTTTAGGGTTTCATAGCAAAAAAATTCTTAAAAAAGCAATTAAAACATGTGCATAATGGGCAAGTTCAGTTGTTTTTTAAATTTTTATTTTTTTAAATTTTTTTTTAGGGCCTTTTGGCCGTTGTGCCCGTAGATGTGTTCGGAAGCCCTACAGAAGTTGGCTGGAAGCTAGCTGCAGGCTCTTGGATGTGTTTGGAAGCCAATGGTTGGCTCTCAAATGCATTTGGAAGCCTGTTTCTGGCTTCCAAACGCATCTGGGAGCCAACAACTGGCTTCTGACCAGCTTCCGCAAGGCTTCCAGACGCATTTGGAATCCGTCCACTTTGGCTTCCGTACCCAGGGGCAAGAAGCACGAATCGGTAAGCTAGATCTAATGCATGAAATTGATAAACACATAGAGTAGATTGAGAAAAAAATGGCAATCATTGCAATTTCTTCAACATTTGTTTTTGGACCACAATGAGAAGCGCATAAAAAGTAAAATGGCATTAACAAAGTATATGATCGACTTTATAATTGGTGATTTCATGAAATCTAGGATAGCAACTTAAGAACATCCATGGCTCTCATGGTGCAGGCAATTTGATTGGATAACAATCATTGCTCTATATAAAACAATTCAAATTAAGGACCAAAAATGATAGAATAAATAAGAGTGGGCCTATCAAGGATATAGCTACCTAGAGACTATATTTACTCACTACTGGATATGTTTATATACTTTGCACCCTAGTTACACTACCTTGGGGAATGAGGGGGCAATGGAACAAGGGGACAAATTTTTGAGATGGGGGATAGGGGGGCCTTAATTTAGGGATGGTGGGGGGATGGCGAGCGGACAGTGGTGGGGGTTGGCAAGGGTTTTATATACTATACATAAGGTACTTAAAATGCTAGTTATGAATATATGTATTGCAATATAAGATATAAAGATATAAAGGAGTAAATACTTGTATATTGTATTGAATTGGAACATCAAATATTGAACATAAATAGTCAAATCAACAAACAGTCAACACTGAGATGTCCTCCCATCCTTGACAACGTTGGCAGAATTTGGTGGTACCATTGGGGACATGGGAATGGAATTCCCAAGTCCTCAGCACATCCCCATCTCAAGGACGTAGTCCAAAAGGGGGGTACACATCCCCATGTTACTAAATAGAAATCTTCACAAGTATCAAAGAAAACATAATTATTCAGAATAGAAATCATACACATAATATGGAAGAATGGTAACTTTAATCCTTGTAGTTTCATATCAATAGTAATCCATTCTTTGTGTCATCAAATTACATATATAGTGCTCGATGGTTAGTTGCATACACCAATCGTCACCAATCTCCTACAACTACCCAAAAACTAACTATAATTACATTGTCATCATTAATCAAACCATAAAACATAAGTATTCCCGCAAATCAAACTATGGAAGACATCACCCCCCAATCGCCCCTTCCCAAAAGAAAGTCATCCTCCAAATGACTACAACCAAAATGGCTGATGTGTACAAAAAGCAATCAATTGTGAGAAAGGGTCAATGTAGATTCCTAGAGTGGTGTAAGACATCATACACAAACGCTATTGGTGGAGTTTGAGATCTTGATCGGCTATCATCTATTTCTCTCATGCTGCATTCAATAATCTAAGCGCATCCATCAAATCCTTCTAAATACTCTCCAATTTCACTGAGGTGACTACTAGTTGCACCTCCATCCCTGCACAGGATATCGTTTCCTAAGCTAACTTGTCCTTCAACTCCCCCACTCTCACTTGCAAAAATGCCCCTCGCTCTAGTGCCAAAACACACCACTCTTTTACCTTCTATGTTGCCATGTCATTTGTTGCAGCTAAAGGATTGTATCCTCGAAGGTGTCTTCTATGTTGTAGAGGTTACCCATCATATTTGGTTGTCCTACCAAACTGTGTGCTTTCTCCCATGCTTCTAAGATCTTTGCAGGGTCAGTGTGCTGTCATTTGGGACCTGTGAGATGCTTTGTGAAATCTCTATCACATTCTTTTTGCATGAATCTAAGGAGCCTCTCTGCTTCCATGGTGACAGGGCCTATGTCCAATTATTGAAAGAGATTGGATAGGGCCTATGTCCGACTCATCCAAACCTTTTGATGAGGTGTCTCTTATATGCGACCTCTATCAATGGCCCTTGTCACTCCTTCCCCTTAAAGGAGGTGGTCTTGTGCGTAATACTCCACACTTTACCTCAACAACATTTGCTTGTGGTGCTAACTGTGCCTCCTCTCTCTCCCTGTTAGTGTTTTGTCTCATCAATAGTGTAGACGGGAGGTGGAATATCATCAACTATCATTTGGAATTCTTTTAAGAGGTTAACTGTATCATTCTCTGCATCAATCTTAGGTATATCTATATTGGGTACATCTCCCTCCTCTTGATCTCAAGTAGAGCCCACCCCATTTATGTCTACACCTTCAGTAACTACCAACATAGGGCTTGGAATTTCCTTACGTTCCATAGGGGTCACATCCTGTACTAAAGTTGTAACTATTGTAGCCAGGGTGACAACTCCAACAGGTTGTGCAAGTATAGCCACTAATGTAATAGGAGAATCTCGTTTAATGCCTCCTGAAGTCGACAAGCAAATAGTATGGGGCTTGAAATAGTGTGTTATTAAGTCTACCAGCTTTGCCAGCTATAGCTAATGTGTTCCCTCTATTGGAACCAAGTGGGCAATGGGTGGGAGTTAAGGGAGGCTAAATATGATCTTGGGCATTGTAGATGGCTTGACACTCCAATTAGTTACCAACAGTATAGATCTCTCTCACTACGGTATTGGTATGAGTGCTAGTATGAGTGGCTCCTCTAGTGCTTCTGCCTGTACTAGCATAACCCTCTCCCATATAACATCCATGCCCTGTACGAGCACTAGTAGGGGATCCTCTTGCATCAATACAAACTCTATTGGTATTATTCCCTATGCATGTGCCTCCACCTATTACACCTCTTCATCTTCTCCAACCATGGTTTCCTTTCCTCCTATGGCTCTTTGTGCCTTGGTATAGATATTGTAAGGTTTTCACACCATTGCCCCATTGGAAATGGAGACCCTCTTTTTTCACTTGAGTTGTAGGAGTAGGTGGTGTAGGAGCCTTAGATGGTAAAAATATTGGACCTTTAATTTAGAAGAGGAATTGGATGAAGTGAGAGAGATGGAATTTGAAGCCAGTCAAGTCTCAGTGTTAAAGTTAGGAGTAAAATGACTATTACTTAGATTGAAGGAGAATGGCAAGAGATAAATTGGTACTGAAGCATAGAGAAACGCTCTATTGTCCTGTATTTTGTCATCACAAAATGTTGGTAATAGCACGAAACTTTTTCAAGCTAGTTTTGTGTTTCTCTAAGCTTGAATTTGATATTCAATTGTTTAATGTTGATCAATCGATCCATTTCAATTCGTATATTAAATCTTTTTATTGAAGGCCTTCGTCAAGTGTTTTTCGTTTTGCTTGCTGTCGAGCCTTTGCTTGATTTTTGAAGCCTTCATTGTCTGTTCTTTGCTTTTGAGTTTGCGCTTGTTGGTTTTTAGTCTTTTGGTTTTGCTCATGTCATGCATTTTGTTTTTCGCTTTGATTCGGTCTAACCTAGAGCTCAATCAGAGTTGTCAGTCAAGAGATATGGCTGTTTTAGTGCCTCAAAAGTGGACCTTTTTGGTGCAACAACACAAATTAAAAATATGATGTTATATTTTTAATTTTGACTTTCACTTTTTGTTATGTTTTTAAGTTACTTTAACTTCAAATTTTTAACTTTAAGTGACTATAGTGTACTTTATGGTATAATTTTAAGTTGAGTTACTTTTTAATTTTTCACTTAAAGTAACTATATAACTATATAGTTCTAGTTTAATTTTTGGTCTTTAAATCAAATGTTTATTTAAATGTAACATTTTTATAATTTTAAGTGAACTAAATGACAAAAAGTCATCAAAAGTGGACATTTTATATGTTACTGCATATAAAGTTCATTTTGGTGGACCTTTTTGATGTCATTAAATCACAAATCTACCATAAGTGGACCTTTTTGATTCTACTGCATCAAAAGTGAAGTTTTTATGCTTTTACATCTAAAAGGTGAGATGCATTTTAAAACATGCATCCTCCTCCAAAAGGTCTGATTTTGCTTATGTGCATATTTCAAAACATGCAATAGCACTCAAAAAGTGCGATTTTGACGAGATACATATTTTAAAACATGCAAATGACCCAAAAAGGTCCAATTTTGATCAAAAACATGTTTTAATATATGCATTGACATTCAAAAAGTCCGATTTTGAAGAATAACATGTTTTTTCCCTCCAAGAACCCGATTTTGATCATAAGTAGAGATTTTCTCAATGGATTTGCATGAGATTTCTTCCATTGGAGGCATTTTTGATTGGCAATGAGTTTTGTTGCATTCAAAATGAATTTAGCAAGCTCAAAAATATTTTTGAAAGCTCTCATCTAGGGCACGTTTTTGGAAAATTCAACAATTAGATCCATTTTTGGTCTATGTTTTGGCTCCAAAGCAAATCGATTTGGCTTCTTTTTGGGATTGCATTACATATTGATGCATATTTTGGTGTTTAAACACCAAAACGTTTTCATCTTACATCAAAGAGAAACACATTTTTTGCTAAAAATGTCCCAAGCATATGTTCTTCAAAATGTTGGATCTTGGAGTGATTTTAGGGCACATTTTGGCATCTTTTACCAAGTTCTCCTTGATTGTTGCCTTCTCTCATTCGAATTTGTGAAAGTTTGAAATATTCAAACATTTTTGAAGAATTTTTCAAAAATTGGAGTATCTTTTCCCTTCATTTTTGGCACATGTAAGTAGACTCTTTCTTTTTTGCTTTTAATTCATGCTTGTCTTGCTGATTTTATGCATGTACTTGCTTGACGATTGCCACTTGTTGAAATCTTTGCCATAGAAAGTGCATTTTTCCTTTAAAAATGAAGTTTTTGTTCTTTTTCATGTTTTTGGTTCTTCCCCAAGTCCCAACTTCGAATATGCAGGAATAATAAATCCAGAGAATAAATTGATGAGGATCAAATCAATTGCTTGAGGACAAGCAAATTTGAGAGGGGAGGACTGTGATGTCCCAATTTGGGAGTAAGTTTTAGTAAGGAATAAAGAATTAAATCGTCAAAATTCTAACAATTTTACAAATATAAATATTGATAATAAATGCATATATATGTGTGTGTGTGTGTGTACATATATATAATAATAAAAAAAAATTATTATGATAATACAAATATTAATTATAACAAACAAGATAAATAATATTAATGTGATATACATATATTGGATATATCTAAAATTTGTATAATAATATATAATTATTTAATATAATAATCTAATGGTATGTTTAATAGAAGACTACATAATATTATTTAAATTAATAATATAATATATAATCATTAAAATAATATATAATTAACAATTACCATATTAATATATTTAATATGAAAGGACACAACTCTTTGAGTACACTCATACATATATAATATATCAACGCATCAAAAGAAAAAGGGGGAATCATCGGACAGAAATATTGAAAAAGTATGCTAATATAAATAAAAAAAGGAGGTAAACTAATGATTGACTAGAAGGGTTCATTACAAACATGTTTTATTGCTTTTTCTTTATAAACGCTGTGCTGGGTTTGATCACTATTGCTGTATGATGTCATCTTCAATACAATTGCCTCTAGTGCCACATTCCAACTCAACACACAGATACAAACTTTTGTTTAAAACCTTAGATCATAATCATGACTCTATGCCACAACATATTCTAATTTTTTTTATCATTGTGTTTTCAATGCTGCTTGGTCCACGTTAATTTCAATGTCATCATACTTTTCTTGTGGATGCTTTTTCAATGAGTGTCAAAACTGCTTGTATTGTTGTTCTTCAGCATTGACTATCCATAAATGCTTGTATGATATGTTTATAGAATCATTGTTCTTTACACTTGCCATTGGTGAATATAGATATTCATCTCATGCTGTCTTTCATAATCACTTCCATAAAATGGAGATGTTGGTACATTACCCTAATCTTATGGCTGTCATTTTAACTTGCTCTTTCTTTGAACTTTTTCAGCCTATATATATATATATATATACTCTCATATGTTTTTATTCACATTCTACTTACTTTCCTTCACTCAATATAAATATGATACTTATGTATATCCTATATACATCAGATCAATAGGTTTGATTATACACTTTCTTATTTCTTACTGTTTTTGGCATGTTATAATGAGAGCCTTTATAAATTTGGAATAAGCTTGTGCTGTCTAATCATAATTCCCTTATATTGGCAAACTTATTTTTCACTTCAAACATTTTAATTTTAAACTTACATGTTTATCACTTTGACATCGATGATGTTTGTAATTAGTTTGTCTTTTTTGTATGTCTGTTTATACTGAGTTGCTTTGACATCAATGAGAACTCTTCCAACATTTCTCCCCCTGCACCTTGCCTCCTTGTACTCCTCCCCCATCTGTTATGACTCACCCCCTTATCCTCTACCACTTCCCCAAGAGCGATCTTGCTCTCTTTGTCCTTTATCTCAGATGTCTCCTCTCCCTTGATCGGTTTTTTGACTCTAGCCAGGCATCTTCCATGTTTGACTCACTGCCTATCGTGATTCGGGAATCAGCTCTCCTCTCCATCTCGCATTGTACCACTTCCCAACATAAAACCAAGCACTAGAATACTTGCCCCATGAACCAATGGTTTGATGATGATTGCAAAACCTTCCACCACTCTTTACGCTCTACCTTTGCTACAGACTCCCCACTTTTTGCCCAAATGTGTCTCTCCTATTATTGCCTCCTTCGCCAGAAGAAACTGTTGTTCATCACCTCTCAGTGTAGATCTTTTCACAACGTGCTTATTCATAACCCTAAGCTTTTCAAGGGTACCCTTTCTCCTCACCATCCCCCTCATCCTTCCACCCTAGACCTCTGCTCCTTCACCACCGATACCACCTCTCTTTAAGACATCCCCGACCAGCCCCCCATCCATCTCAATCCCCCTCCTCATTGCCATTTGTTTACGCCCACCCGGATTGTGAGGCCATTAGATTCATGAGTAAGGGTTCCAGGCAAAACTCTTCAAGCTTAGTAGTTTTGTCTTGGGTTCTTATCTTACCACATTCTTTAATAGAGTGGTGTGTATGGGTTTACCCGACTCTTGGTCGAGATATGTGATCTACCCGATACATAAGGTAGGGGCGACTTCCGACCTTGGCAACTACAGGACCATTATGATCGGCCACACCTTTACCAAGTTGTATGCCATAGTGTTGAATGCCATTTTATCCAAAGAACACAATAGGAAACTTTGTTGGGCCACGGGTCAGGCGAGGTTTTGGGCAGACCACTAGACCATGGACCACAATTTCACACTGCAACTTATTATTGGGGCACGACAATGCTTGACAAAAGCCTCTTGTTGTTTTGTTAACTTCTACAAGGCTTTTGACTCCAATGCTTGGGTGGCCCTTTTTCAGAGGCTTAGAGACATCAACATTCCTGAGATTCTTTTAATTGCTACAATGACCCTCTAGGAGACGGTTGTTGGCATATTTAGGACTTCGACAGGCTTTTTTGATCCTATTCAAAGCACTAATTGGGGTGAAGCAGGGCTGCCCTCTCTCACCCATATTGTTTGGCACCTATATCGATGAGCTCAAAGCGTTCTTTAGGGACTACTCGCTCCCTGGTGATGGTTACTACTTGCAAAAGGTTCTGATCCCCATCCTCCTCTTCACTGATGATATAGTTCATATGGCCTCCTTTGCTGAGGGCCTTCAGAGACTTCTCAATGACCTTGCTTTTTTTTGTGACTGACGTCAGCTTGTAGTCAACTTGGGTAAGACACGGATTATGATCTTTAATTTCCTGAAGACCTCACATCATCATTTTTACTTTCAGGGTCACAAGATTAAGAGTGCTTCCTCATGTACTTACCTCAGGGTCAATTTTGTGGACCCTACTTCAATTTGAGATATGTGATTCAGTCTAGGATTGGTAAAGGGCTTGGCTCTCTTGCCATGATTGAGAAACGATATTTTAGCCACCATTTTAGGACAATTCCTCCAAGTTGTCCCTTCTGGATTCCTTGCTCAAATCTATTGTGCTTTATAGTTTCTTGGTGTGGGGTCCCTCCCTCTTGGGCTCAAATTGGGCCACGATCGAGCGTTTGCAGGCACTTTTTCTTCATCGTATTATCAAATGTCATCGGTCTACCACATAGTATTATCTTCACCGAGTTTGGGGCGCACTCCTTCAGGCTTGGGGACATCTTTGATCTATTTGGTTTCTTCACCGCCTTCGTGGATTTGTTGATTCTACAGATGGTTGTCATCACTACTCCTACCTTGCTTATTGCTCCTTTGTTGCTATCATTAACTCCAACACTACTACTAGAGTTCGTTGCTCGTATGCTCAAGCCACTTCCTTATTAAGTTCGATCAGGATCAAGATTGACCATCTTAGCCCTTCTAGATTTTCAGTAGATCCTCTTGCTCACCTCCTTCCCATTCAACAGGAGCTGAACAGGCATATTAAACTTGACATGTACATATAGTATATTCAGATGACCTGGCCAAACCCACCTAGTGGGTTACGATTGCGAATGGCCTTCTCCACTAAGCACTTTCTTGTCATCCAGGATGGTGTTATCTCTCGCCCAAGTTACTTGTTTCGTCGTTGGAGCCACGCCCTGCCCATCTCCCTAGGTTCCTTCCGTGTTGGTTCTCACAGACTTCGGATTCAAATTGATCACCATATTGATAGGGATGACTGCATTTGTCATCTTTGCACCTTAGGACAGGTGGAAATTGAAATCCACTTTATTTTCCGGTGTCTTGTTTACTATGAGATCAAAGGGAGATTTTACTGCTTATTCAGAATGTACCAGTCCCTCTCCACTTTTTTCAGCTACACTAACTAGCGGTGTCTTGCACTTTCCCTCTAGGAGGCATCCTAGCTCCATGAACACACTCTACAATTCCATTTTCCACAGCACCAGGGTTTTGTTCAGCTTATCACAGCCTTCTTCATGCCCTTGTCCCCCTCGGAGCACGAAACGGCCACCTGATACTCTTACTAGTGTCCACTCTAGGTCTTTTAGACCCTATCACTCTTCCAGCATTTCTTAGAGATGGGCTAGGGCCCACATCCACCCTAACCTGTACCCCACTGTTGGACTTCTTTCCATTGTGGAAGAACCCCTCGTCCTCTCCTCTTTGTTCTCCTTTCGTCTCATTCTCTACACTCTGCAATTTCGTTTTTGATCATAGCATCGAGCTTCTGTTCAACTTATCACGGCCTTCTTCATGCCCTTGTCCCCCTTGGAGTACGAAACGGCCACCTGATACTCTTACTACCATCCACTCCAGGTCTCCTAGACCCTATCACTCTTCCAGCATTTCTTAGAGACGGGCTAAGGCCTCCATCCACCCTAACTTGTACCCCTCGGCGTTGGAATTCTTTCCATTGTGGAAGGACCCCTAATCCTCTCCTCTCTGGTCTCTTTTCTTCTTGTTCTCCTTTCTATTGTTTGTTTTGTCTTTTATGGACACCGTTTGCTGCTCCCTTTGTTATTGTCTTCTTGGTTGTAAGCTTTCAGGCCCGTAGACCCCTTGTGCTCTTCTGTCGGACATCAATAAATTTATCTTATCTTATCATATCTATCATCTAGTTGGAAGATTGGCTCTTATGTTGGGTTGTTTCCCTCTCCTAAAAACAAATCAGTTATATCCTGGAAAAAATATGTTTATCAATATAAATTTATAACAACATATATAATTCATTTCTTAAAAAAAATTATATTATAGAAACTATATTACAATAAACAAATCATGAGTTATCAGATGATAGTCACGACCTTGCTAAGGGGTGTCTCTACTATCAAATGAGAAAATATAAATAGAGAGATATATAGAAAATTATAGAATGTAGATATTAGAAATGCTTGGTGAAAAGAGAACTGCGATGGGGAAGAGCAGGTATATAACTAACGAAGAATAGGAAGTCAGTGATGAAGGCACCGTTCATATGAATGAACATTTGGTATTATTTAAATCATACTTAATATAATAGGAAGGCTTTAGAAGGGATCGTTGGAGACTCTTAAATACACATACCAATCAGCATATAAATTGTTGGAAGAGATAATAATATGACTTGGGGTAGTGACGAGATGTTTTATAATTGGGTGAGTTGGAAACAATAACTTGGCAAGTCAACTCATCATATTAACAAAGAACATACGATTGAATGATTATAGTCCTTGGTCTAGTCAGCTGGAAAGAACAAAATGTATTCACCCATTATGACCAATAAACTCTAGTGTAATCCTCATGGTGCAAAAGATTGAAATTCTAGTGAGAAACTACGAATAAGAAGTCAGCAATGAAGGCACTGTTCACATGAATAAATGTTCATCTGAATGAACATTTGGTATTATTTAAATCATACTGAATATAATAGCAAGGCTTAAGAAGGGATCGTTAGAGACTCTTAAATACCCATACCAATTAGCATATGAATTGCTGGAAGAAATAATAAGATGGCCTAGGGTGGTGATGGAATATCTTACAACTCAACAAATTAGAAACAACTTGGCAAGTCAACTCATCATATTAACAAAGAGCATAAAAATTATTGAAATGAGAGTATATACACATGATAATATCAAAGCATGGATTAAGGGAATAAAACTAATCTTGCAGATCGATAATGTCTAATAAGAATTATCATTGTCATGGTCAACACCACATGAGATGTAATATCCCCTTCTTTGATACGAAATTAATAATAATAAAGATAAATTTAAAATAAAATTTAACATTGAAATAATGACATAATAATACGATAATAAGTAAATAAATAATAAACTCAATAATATATAGAATATTGTCATATAAAATATATATATTCAATATGTAAATTGGAAATTGATCGATGAAGATATCTAATGTAAAGTCATTATTATAAACTATAATTATTTAAAATATGATGTATTTTATCATAATATGAATTTGAAATATATATTAAGAAACAATATAATATAATGATCTATCATTAATACGATAAAGTGAAGTATATGTATATTTAGGAATACATCTACAAAATATATCCTAAATATAATAATGTAAATATTTATATGTTAGAATTAAAATATATTTTTAAATTAGTCAAACTATTCAATTAATATTAAATATATTAAAGCAGACCTAATATTAATTTATATTACAGAAGTAATAATCGTGATCCTTCACCTAGGCACATATATTAGGGCACTCATATACCAAGAGAGAGGAGGAGGAAGCATGACGAAGGAAGATAGAAGGAAAAATAGAACTGAAAGAATTTCAAACAATAGCCATGGATAGATTGGCAAATATAAACTTGAAAAAATCAGAAAAGGACTATTGATTGATACAAGGTATAGACAAATTGGTAGTAGTCATATACAAGTGATGGATGGAAGCAAAAGAGGATCAATACATTAGTACGTCAAATTGCAGCCCCATTGGTATATTGGTGAGTTGTTGTATATGCAGTTCAACGTCAAAAGAATTGAAGGACTAGTACCATTCGAGCAATAGATCAGTATTCAACTAGAAGATCGCATATAAACATATAAAGCAATTGATCCCTACCAAGCGAGCCGCTACAAGAGGAAAAGAAGGGGCATCAATAACCTTGTCACCCAAACAAGACCGATTGCAACTAGGCCAATAACAAAAAGACAAAGTTATAAATAGGGCATGTGCCGTCATGGTAGAGATATGAGAATAGATTGAAACAAGGAATCAAAACTAACTTCCATAGATACTCGATCACCGAAGCCAACTACACAAGATTATAGATCAGTTTATCTATCCAATCACCTAGTATTTCAAGACTCGCATTAATAATCAAATTGCAAATAGGGTAACAGAGATCATAGGTAAAATATATCTAAAGCATTGAAAAGTCATTCATTGGATAGATTTTGTTGACATATCAAAGGAGACGATGCAGTATATCTACACCAGCCGTGACCCTATAGAGGATTGACAACCTTACATCTGTTTATGAATAGTTCACGCAGATATATATATTATTAGACTATATTGAAAAATATCAATATAGCCAGAGATACGTACACCCATATGCCAAAATAATATTTGAGTCGCCTATTCTTAAAGCAATGATAAGAAGACATATTTGATCAAAACTATATGGAAGCTTGCCTCTCCTAGTTGAGTCAGCAGCTAATAGTTCAAGCAATAACATTAAAGTAAAATTGGGAGTTGTGAAGATACTAGACACTTCCTTCAAGTTCTATAGGGTAAAATATAAATTTGGACAAAATCTTGCTAAGACATTCTATACAAGTCATCATTTAATCAAAAGGGGAATCAGTATACAATAGAGGATCAAAGATACACACATATTAGAACATTCAAATAAGTATTACAAATTTAAGAACTCAGTCCCATTTCATATGGGAGTTGAAGCAAGATTTAAGGATTACAATTAAAAGAACGTATAATTAAAAAGAGTTGAGAGCATTGAAGCAAGATTTAAGGATTACCTGAACGACTAGCAAATTTGGACCACTCGTTGTGAATCTCACTAGCAGTCTCAATATCATACATCCTAGCAATGCATCAAAAGAACCCATTCTTCACCTCATCATCCTGAAGTGGTGTGACTCTACCAGGCCTAGGTATGTACCACTTTGGGTTCAATGCATGGGCAGCCATGTGCAAAGGAGTGCTCAACTTCTCCCATGTGTGGTGAATGATGGGCTCAATGTGCTCTGTATAGAATGCTAGAGTGGGGTCTCTCTCACGCCAGTAGCCCTCATCTGCCCAAGCATGGAATCAATGCACTCATAAACCTCTCCAAGGCTAGATGGATCTGCATCTCCATATCTAATCACTGAAAACATTGGAATAATGATGGAGACTATGTATTTTACATCACTCCAAAACTGATCACTCTTCACTATCCCCTTTACCCTCTTCCCCTGCTCTATTCTGGACTTAGGCCATCGATTCCATTCTTGTGTCATAACCATGAGTTGCAATGGCTCTTGCAACTCAATCATTCTCTCCAAAAGAATAAAATATGATCGTACTTGGTCTCAACTGGTTTCAGGAATTGCTTTTTTGCGAAGCAACTGAAAAGTGCATGTGATGTATGGTGATTGCAGATAAACATCTGCACCTCTTTCCCATCATTAACCACCTTTCTAATCCACTCTATTTTCCCCATGTCTTTGAGTGTATTGTTCATGGCATGCACACAACATGGAGTCCATCAATTATGCCTATAGGCTACCTCAACAAGCCTCCCTGCAACTTTGCACACGTGCTACTTCTACCACAACTTGGACCACATTTTGTGGCCCAACCTCCTCAATGGCTTCCCTAAGCACATGAAACTGAAAATCAGCATCTTTACAATGCCCTGAATAATCAACTTCCCTCAAAAAGTATGGGCCCTCAGTACATGTAACCATAATGTTGATGAGTGGATGATGACTAATGTTCATCCACCCATCCATGATAATGTTGCAGCCTGAATCCATCCAACATGCTTTCATCTACTCAATCAGGATCCCAACCTTTTCATAGGTTCTATCTAACGATGTGGTCCTCAACTTGTGGTCACCTAGTGGCACATATGATGGCTCTCCCTCGTTCACTGCCATGGACATCATCCTCACAAAATAGAGAGATCGAGCCATATGTGTAGGGATGCTATTGGAAAAGAAGAAATCACCAACATCATCTAACCAGTCCCTTGCATGCATGTTAAATAAATGATGGGGTTACTACCACTACAACTTGTAGTTGCTTTCTGTTTTCCCCTACTACTATCCCCTGTTGAACTGTGTGTGAGTGAGGAAAAGGATGGTGTAGGTGACAGTCCCTGCTCTCTAATGCAAGATACAAGTAGATGTATCTCGCTGCCACTGTAATTGCTGTATACTTTGTACCTGTTGCCTAGCAGCCAAAGATCTAGGCACTGGAACATCAATATCATCAGGGATGCCCCATAGTTTGTTTACTTCAATTCTATATTTCACATTCTCAGAATTTGATAAGAATATGCATGGGTTCATGCCACAACCAGTCCAAAAAAGGTGTCCATTAATTCTTGTAATGCTACCAAACCACTATGCACCACATATATTACACTTCCATTTACATGTACCACCACCTAAAGGTGTAGGGCATGTAATTTTCATAGCAAACTATTTTAGAGGGGACTTTGGATCATAAGAACCCCTAGCATAATTTGCCAAAATCTCTAAAGGGCAATCAATAGAAGACACCCCTGGTGCAACATAAGGAGGCTCTTCTACATATTGACCATCTACATTAGCCCTATGATCACTTCCCTTGGGCTCAGGCTCAAAATCAGATGCACTTGCCTCATTAATTTTTGTCTTCTACACTTTGGCCAAATCTAAATGCCATTTATAGAACTGCATTTCACAAAATGAAAATAAAATTATAAAAATAATCATGATACTTTTCAGCCCAAGTAAAAATAAGTTATACAAACTAGTTTCAGCCTACTTAAGACTTTACTATTTAATTTTAGCATTTACTATTTAAAAATATTATATATATAAAAGGAAGCTAAATACTATAGTAAATACTAAATATGTTTCAACATATTTTTATTTTAAGAACAATGAAAAAATTAATATAGATAATAAAAACCATAGAACTATCAACTATCTACTATCAACGAGATTCAAGAATGAAACATTCAAAAATTTAAAGTTGAAACTTGAAAGTAAAACTAAATACTAAATTTCCGATAAAAAAAACTAAATACTAAATTTAAAAATTATAAATTGATTTTTAAAACAAAAAAAAGTTGTAAAATAAAAGAAAACCTACTTTGAACTTGAGGAGACACTTGCCAAATCAGATCTTCTTGCTCCTCTTGCTCCTCTTGATCTTGCAATCTCTTGCAAAATCACCTAGTAAGCTCTCATAAACTCTTCCAAACTCTTTTGCTCACTTAGCTCCTTGCTGCTCCAAAACAATGAAATGAAATGGTGAAATGAAAATGAGGTCTATTGGTCTTATTAAACCTTCAAATAGACCACATGGGACCCTCACTCAATTAGAGTTATCATGCATAAAAAACAAATCAAAAAATAAATGCAAAAAGGTTTTTTTTTGTAACTTTTTCGACCATTCTACAAGTTGCACCCTGGGAGCATCCCCACACTTGAGCCCCTGCCACGCACCCGGGTCTTGCATCCCACCCGGGTGCTCAATTGGTGTGGTTGAGGTGCAGCAACGCTATTTCGGCTGACAAGGGTACTGGGTGCATGACACACCCGCACCAAGTGCGTATGTGCACTAGGTGCTTCGGGTTTTTGATCCAGGTGCACACACCCGAGTTACACTAGAAGAAATACAATTATATGAAAAAACCAAATATATATATAATAAATTGAAGACACTTCATAAAGAAAGAAACAAGAGAGGTAGGGAGTTACAAATTGTAGTTGAATCTCTTTCAAGGATGAAATAACCAATATATTATTGTTATTTCCTTAGTTACCCTAGTAGTATGCCTAAACCCCCTCTAGACCAACCCTGGATTTGAACTAGTACCTAGTCTGGATACAGTTTGTCTAGTGGTCCGGTCAAGGTCCGAAAATAAGGACT
This sequence comes from Cupressus sempervirens, assembly GCA_028749045.1. NCBI lineage: Eukaryota > Viridiplantae > Streptophyta > Pinopsida > Cupressales > Cupressaceae > Cupressus > Cupressus sempervirens. The sequence goes on along the minus strand of CM053785.1, from coordinate 884,825,975 downwards.
CAAGTTCGAACGTGTGCCTCTGATAATAGAGCCCAAGCAAATTTATCTTGCCTTGATCGAACCAAAGTACAACTTGGTTGAACTGGGGCCCACAAACGACAAACAAGTGTATTTTAAAAAATAATAATAATAATGTTTTCACATTCTTAACCATAACAAGTGTAAGTGATAGGCTCACGTTGGTTTCAAACTCTCACTTGTGGTGTGTAAGTAGTTATTTTTATTGTTTAAATCATATGATTTTATGATGGTATGTGACATTCTAATTTTAACTTATGCTTTGAGGCTTCATAAATGTGTGTGTGTGTGTGTGTGTGTGTGTGTGTATTTATATTTACATGTTTTCTTCCAAACAAACCCAAACCCCTTTCCAAAGATTTTGTCATACCAGCAACATAGTTCTTCGAAAACGAACTTAGAATCGAACTCAAACCGGTAACTTAGGTTATTTCTACAAGGAGACATTACAATTTGAAGAGAGGTCATTAAATAAGATAGGGATATAAGAATGAAATCAAATACACAATTCATAGTGATATCAAATATGGAGCATAAAATGATGTGTAAATAAATATATATATAAAACTAGAAACTCAAGAATATAGAAGCAATGCAATTCCAAAGACTAACCATGAACTTTAGAGAATATTAATTACATCCCTAATCGGGGACATTACAATAGTATCAAAGCATGATCTTTCCATCCTATGGGGAAAACTTGAAGAGAAGGACATGTGAAATCAAACTTTGAGATTGAAGTATTGATATATAATATTTAAATCTATGTCAAAAAGTATTGCTAGCCTAATTAAGGATACACTAGCATATAATGAGTCCACATTGCAATCAAGAAGTGAACAAATATTACCATGAAGGAGTGGGAAGCCAATAAAGGTTCAGGGATGCTTGACCATAACCACGACAACAACTGGAGTATTTGGTAATGTATAAATTTATGTTAATTATTATTATAAATATTTAAAAATATGAAATAAATAAGAGAAATGTCAATTAAGGGAGAACTGCGATGACACCCAATTGCAATAGTAGTAAGGGAAACTGCTATAAGAAAATTGTACTCCACTGTAATTCACAAAAAACCACTAAGGCACCCTATTGTTAGCACCTTCTCGAGGCTGCAATTAAGGGAGAATCACTAGGGCGCCCTATTGTAGTAGTATGATAGGGAGAACAACTACAAGGGCACCCTACTGCTCTATGATTAAGGGAGAACAGCAAGGGCACCCAATTGTAGAAGAGTCACAAACTGCAATTAAGGGAAAATTGTAAAGGACACCCCATTATAGCAGCAATTAAGGGAGAACCGTAGTACGGGCACCCTATTGTGTTGTAAGTAGGAATCACTAAGGGAACCCTATTGTTGAAGTCGTTGAGGGAGAATTGGTGAGGGCACCCTGTCATAATAGTAGTCAAGGGAGAACTGCTAGTAGGGCACTGTACTATGCTATGATTATTGGAGAACTACTAGGGAACTCCACTATAAAGAAGAGATTATACCATTGGTTTAGGATGAGATAAAGTCTCTCCTAAGAATTATGAGATGGATAGTCTTAAGGGTATCCATAGAGGCCTAGGGTGAGATAAAGTCTCTCCTAAGGAATATAGATCTATACTAAAAGATATTAATAAGATTTGAGAAAAAATAAAGCATCTACTAGAGGATTGTAAGGAAAACTCATCAGGGCTTGTCATGGGTCAACTCAATGCACAACCGAAAGAACAAGAGTGCTACAACAAATCAGATAAGTTTATCTTTTTGAATTGTTTTTTAATTTTAATAATATGACAATATTTTCAAGTTGATAAGTTTAGGCTAGTTAATGTATTATATTTCTAACCTCAAATTGAAATTGCCATTTCAGGATCGCTCGAAACGATATTGAGTCACATATCAGGATACCCTTACACCGAAGATTTGCATTGCTTGAGGACAAGATATTTGAGGAAGGGTGGATTGTCATGTCCCCATATTTATAAGAATTTGATAATACTATTATAACAAATTAGTAATAGAATAAGTTATAATATAATTTTTTATTATATATTATAAATATAATAAGGAAATTAGTAACATATAATATATTGATCAATACAATCATATCATCTATTATATTTGATTATAACGTAATTAATATAATGACACGATAAATGAATAAAAAGATGTAATATAATGTGAATAAACAATAATACTTTAATTAAGACATAATAGATTCCAAAAACTAACCAAAAATAAATATGATTAAAGTGTATATATAAATTTGAAACATACAAAAAAATATTATTATAGATATAAATTTATAAAAATATATATGATTCACTTTATACATAATAAATTATATTATAGAAACTATGTTATAATATACAAACCATGAGTTATCAAATGACAGTCACAACCTTTCTAAGGGGTGTCTCTACTATCATATGAGAAAATATAAATAGGGAGATATATAGAAAGTTATAGTATGTAGGATATTACAAATGTTTGGTGAGAAGAGAAGCGGAATGGGGAAGAATAGGTATATAATTGTCATGTCCCCTTTCTAGAGTGGACATCAGAGACGATAGAGTTAGCCTATTAGGGAGTCTCGTAGGCTGGCAATGGTGTTTAGAGACTCAATCAGGGTATACAGTGTTCGGATCTGGAGTTTCAGACAGTAGGAGGGCAATTGAGAGCAGTTCCTTGATTGTAGGAGGAGTTTCCTACATTTTAGGAGGTGGAGATGAGTTCTAGTCCTGAGTCTCTACAAGATCATTTTAGGAGTATCCCTATTTTTGAGGGATGAGACTGTCAGATATTTTAGATTATCTGGCATCAATCACAGGAGGTGACGAGATCAGTTTCACCTTGTAGAGGTGTTTTGGCTATCAATTCGCTATTTGGGAAATATTTTAATATATATAAATATTCTCCTAAGTTAGCATTTGAATAATTTATAATAAAGCTATTTATATAGCTATTTTGGAGTAATAAGGGATTTTTTGGCCTCATTTGGGTGAATATCCCTTGGTGTAATAGCTCGTTGGAAAGGTCTTGAACTTTTCTAAATATTTCTCTTTTGACTCAGAGCAATTCGGTGAACGGATTTCTTTCTATTGGGAAAAGGTCATTTTTTGGATACTTGACCACTTTAAAAATGAGAAATATATTATTTTATAACCCAACACCACATGGAGACACTTTTAGGGTTCGATATAAGGTTTGAAGGCATGATTGACATATTACATCTTGGATTTTTGTTTTGGGCTCTGATTGAGCTTTCAGCATTTGGGATGCCAACACCACTTGCTTTGCCTTTTTGGGATGTAGCCCCCAAAACAGTGGTTTGGATTCTTACAGTCAGAAGCATCTTGGAGATTGTGCATTGTTTCTTCTAGGGAACACAGTATTGAGTCAGAGTTTTGGCTGAGGTTTGGGCATTTTATCCACGTGTGGGCACTTTGTAGCTATACGGCTGCGCTTGGCAAACATATTCTTTCCCACGTGCAACATTTGAGAGCTGAATTCTAGCCGTAGCTTCCTTCTGGGCTCGTATTTCACCTTCACGCCTTCAAGTTGGCTTTATTCTTGGTTGTAATCATTTGGATATTATTGTAAATCTTCATCTAGCTACATATTAGGCATATATTCAAAAAATCTGCTTGAAACGACTTTGCTTTAAATGTATTTGGAATACATTTTCAAAACCGGTTCATGTTATTGTACTTCTGTTATTACTTATTGAAAAATCATCAAAAATATAAAACAATCAAACCCTTCAGCAACTTCTGTATAGTTCTGCAAGAAAATTTTAATAAACAGGGAAAATAAATTTTAAAATATAAAATTACAGTAGATCAGCAGAAAAGATCCATCAGGGATCTTTTAGTGGTATCAAAGCCTAGAACCTGCCAGCCTATTGGAAAAGAAATCAGTTTAGTTATAGGCCAATACCATGGCTAGAAATAAAAATGGGTGCTCTAAGGTTTCATCTTTGTTAACAAGGACAAGTAAGATGCCTCTTGCCAAGACATTCAATGTTGCAATTATGAGCAGCTACCATCAGTATTGTTCTCTTCCTAAGGAGATACACAACCTCCTTTCCTTTACTGAATTTATGGGTGTCCCTGAAGTAGATGATAACTAGGTATCTACAAGCTCCTTTCAGCAGCAAAAAGAGAAAGAAATATTAAATGATAATAAAGAAGCCATTGGTCACAAATTGGAAGAGATTACAATCAGGGGACAAACCATAAGAGATGTTGGAAATGTGACACCAAGGTGTGAGGCCTATTCTGAAATTTGTAACAGCAATGACACAACTTCGTTACCTCAAGATGTGGCATCCTTTGGTCAAGAAGAGAACAATGATTTGTATTCTATATTTGAGGGTACACATGGTGCAAGCATGGGACGTGATAATGGGAATGGTACAAGTCATCATAAGCCTGATTTTGTGTACTTTGAGGTAGATGATATAAAACATTGTCAAAGGTTGAATAAATATTGGTTAGATAGAGCTATGCAAGCAAAGATACTTGCTGCCCAAGCAAGACAACGTCTCGAAAGAGTCAAAGAATGCCATAATCAGATAGATGATGCAAGGAAACAAAGGGAATCATCCATTAGATCTTTATTTCTTCCAACGGAAGAAGAGGCCAGCGTTGATTTGGATGGAACAACAAGTAATACAGAGGGTTAGGATTATTTTGGTGAGTTTTCACAAGAGAGTACTCTGGACATAGGTATTTCAGAGGCATTGGGTGATGAGACTTCATATCATGACTAATTTCTTAGACCATACCCTAGAAATCAGAGTGGTGTATACTCATAGTGACACTGAATCCCAAGATCGTGATTCGGTTGTATGTGCAGACACATGGGGAGCTGATGAGAGTGAGCATAGTGTGGTGACAGCGGTTTCATCATTGACAAAAGGAGGTGGTGTTAGAGGTAGAAAGTTGCAGTACTATAAATGAGGATATATGCATTAGTGAATGCATACTGGATACTCCTTATAGTGATGTACATGACTCCGACACAATATTCTACCATAGTGCAAATTTAGAGGTAGTACACATGCCTAAGAACTATCATTTTCAGACTCCTCATCGCTTGATTAGACAACTCAGGGTTGATGACAGGAGGGTAAACATAGTGGTTGAGCATTTTGATGTCACTCGACAGATGTTATCTACACTCAGTTGGAGTGCTCTTATGATTGATGAGCAAGATAGTGGAGGATTTTCCATGGCAGATTTCCATGTTCTTCATAAGGCTATGGGGATATTGAAGCAGGACTTGTATTATTCATGTTGCGATAGTGTGCTCCCATCTTCAGAGGACAGAGTTATTGACTGTAGGCACCTGACTTAGTAGTTTGGGAGGATTGGTTGGTGGGACCAGCAAACGATCCAACATTATGTCAAGCAGTTTCTGACATGGGCTATCACATCTATATCATAGAGACTTCATCTGAGATCATGGTTACAAGATGATGTAGGTATTAGCAGACATGATGCTTTGGATGATTATTACTTTCATGGTGATATCATAGTGGTTGTGGAGAGATATGGCATGATAGAGGTTTCCAGTTATCCCTATTTATACCTGATGGATGGGTGCTAGTTCAAATGGTGTTGGAATCTGGGTGTTGTTTTGTTTGACGCCTTGTCTCGTAGGGATTCTAGTATGTTACCACCTTGGTTATGAGAACACTCTCATCCAATGTGGGATCCTGGTATTATCCTATGCAGTGCATTTGATTGGGCGATCCTTGATGTGTTGCTTCATTTCACACACCTAGGGGTGTATATCAGAGTGGCGCAACATGAGTTTGTTCATTGCTTGTGGACAAGCAATCTCTGGGAAAGGAGGATTGTCATGTCCCCTTTCTAGAGTGGACATCAGAGACGATAGAGTTAGCCTATCAGCGAGTCTCGTAGGATGGCACTGGTGTTTAGAGACTCAGTTAGGGTATACAATGTTCGGATCTAGAGTTTCAGAAAGTAGGAAGGCAATTGAGAGCAGTTCCTTAATTGTAGGAGTTTCCCACATTTTAGGAGGTGGAGATGGGTTATAGTCTTGAGTCTCTATGAGATCATTCTATAGTTTCAGTTTCGAGAGATTCGGAGACATTCCTATTTTTTAGGAGTATCCCTATTTTTGAGGGATGAGACTGTCAATTATTTCAAATTATCCTGCATCAGTCACAGGAGGTGACAAGATCAATTTCACCTTGTAGAGGGGTTTTGGCTATCAGTTTACTATTTGGGAAATATTTTAATATATATAAATATTCTCCTAAGTTAGCATTTGAATAATTTATAATAAAACTATTTATATAGCTATTTTGGAGTAATAAGGGGTTTTTGGCCTCATCTGGGTGAATATCCCTTGGTGTAATAGCTTGTTGGAAAGGTCTTGAACTTTTCTAAATATTTCTTTTTTGACTCAGAGCAATTCGGTGAACGGATTTCTTTATATTGGGAAAAAGGTCATTTTTTGGATACTTGACCACTTTAAAAATGAGAAATATATTATTTTATAACCCAACGCCACATGGAGACACTTTTAGGGTTCGAGCTAAGTTTGGTGGGTTATAAGCAGGAAAAGACAAGGTTTGAAGGCATGATTGACATATTACATCTTGGATTTGTGTTTTGGGCTCTGATTGAGCTTTCAGCATTTGGGATGCCAACACCACTTGCTTTGCCTATTTGGGACGTAGCCTGCAAAATAGTGGTTTGGATTCTTGCAGCCAAAAGCATCTTGGAGATTGTGCATTGTTTCTTTTGGGGAACGCAGTACCGAATCAGAGTTTTAACTGGGGTTTAGGCATTTTACCCACGTGTGGGCACTTTGCAGCTATACGGCTGGGCCTGGCAGCCATATTCTTTCCCTCGTGCAACATTTGAGAGCTGGATTCTGGCCGTAGCTTCCTTCTGGGCTCATATTTCACCTTCACACCTCTAGGTTGGCTTTATTCTTGGCTGTAATCATCTGGATATTATTGTAAATCTTCATCTGGTTACATATTACACATATATTCAAAAAATCTGCTTGAAACGACTTTGCTTTAAATATATTTGGAATACATTTTTAGAACTGGTTCATGTTATTGTACTTCTGTTATTACGTATTGAAAAATCATCAAAAATATAAAACAATCAAACCCTTCTGCAACTTCTGTCTAGTTCTGCAAGAAAATTTTAATAAATAGGGAAAACAAATTTAAAAATATAAAATTACAGCAGATCAGTAGAAAAGATCCATCAGGGATCTTTCAATAACTGAGTCAATCAACCCAATTGGCATGTTTGGCAGCTTAGTTAGCAGCCTATATGATGGAATGATTATAGTCATTGGTCCAGTTAGCAGGAAAGGACAAAATTAATCAACCATTATGACATATAAACTCGTGTAGCAATCCTCATGGTGGAAAAGATAGGAATGCTAGTGAGAAATGAAGAATAGGAAGTCAGTGATGAACATTTGGTATTATTTAAATTATACCGAATATAATAGGAAGGCTTTAGAAAGGATTGCTGGAGACTCTTAAATACCCATACCAATCAGCGTATGAATTGCTCGAAGAAATAATAAGATGGCCTAGGGTAGTAGCGTGATATCTTATAGCTTAGCGAATTGGAAACAATAACTTGGCAAGTCAACTCGTCATATTAACAAAGAACATACAAATCAGTAGCATGCAAGTATAGATATACACACGATAGTATCAATACATGGATTAAGCGGAATAAACTAATCATGCAGGTTGTGATAACCCCAAAATAAGTCCTCGTTAATATTTGTACTCTTCTAAATGAATAATAAATAAATGAACAAAATCTTCTGTTAAATGTTCATCTATTTTACTCGTATAATTAGTTCAAAATACATATATATTTATTACGAAATCTTATATTAAATGAATAATAAACGTACCTTATAATTAAACAATATATAAACCGTTAAGTATTAAAAATGTTCACGAACAATAATAATATTTAATAAACATACTTTGTAATTAAATAACATATTAACTCAGATCGTTTAAATACTAATTCCATAAATGGCATAACCCAAGCAGCTACCAAGGGTGGCAACCTTATCCAATAGCCTCTTGAATGTTACCACTCATATAAGAGTGTGTAATATCCCTTGCAATTCTGATTTTAATTTTCTGATTTCTTAACCTAAGAATTTTGTCAAACACTTTGGACACAAGCAATGTTTTGCTGATCTAAATTCTGTTTTTTTGTCTAAATGCCAGCTTGAATTGATACGCTTCCAAAACTCAAAACAATCAACAATAAAGATGCAAGTATTTTTTGTATTTTTTGAAATATATAAGCATTAACTACAAATGAGAAAATATACATCTAAAAAACCAGCTTGAATTGATACGCTTCCAAAACTCAAAACAATCAACAATAAAGATGCAAGCATTTTTTGTATTTTTTGAAATATATAAGCATTGACTACAAATGAGAAAATATACATCTATAGCAATAAGACATTAAGGAAATGCCTTGTATGATGTTCAATGATATCCTAATTCCTTATAACAAATTCTGATGTAAAACTTTGATATAAATCAGACTACAATACCTCACAATTGATTTCTAAATTCTTACACGTGTCCTAAGATATTCAAATCTATCCTCCATGTAATGCAAAATGAAATGGATAGGAAACTGGAAACCGCTCAAGAAATCTGGATTTTACTGTAGCAAGTCACTATAGCAGTGGCGCCACTGTAGCAATATCTGACTTATTCCTTCAATCGTACTCCACAATCTGGCCCAAGGCCACAAATTTGGCACAATGAGAAAACTGATTTGTCTTCTCCAATAGCTGTAATCCTTCGAAGGATCTTTCACCAATATGCTTGAATAGAACACCTATATGATGTCCTCCCAATACCAAATTCACTGGGTATTTCACCAGCTCAAATGGAGACACACAAAAGAACTCCGTTCTCCAGTGGCAAATGCTGAAACCCTTGCTCAAAGCTTAAAGAATTCAAATAAGAAAATAATGGATGCCTAGCAACGAAGCTCATGCCTCTATTTATTCTTTTCCTTCACCCTTCCAGAAGGAAATAAAATATTATTTAATTGCACTCTCTAGAAGCTTGCCCCTTTCCAATACAATAATTAGTTGTGTTTTTAGAAAATTAAATATAAAGTCACCTTTAGATTTATTTATTTATCGACTTTAATTTAATTTATTTCTCCTTATTTCTCCACTTAGCCTTTGGAGAATGAATTGTTAAGAACTCCACTGAGGGTCTAAAAGATGGGGGACATTACAAAGCGGACAACGAGGTAGGAAAGGGGTTCATCGGAGCAATTGAACAAAAAGACAACACAATTTTCTTGGATGGTGTAATGTTTCCATTCTAGAAACATAATTAATTTACTCAGATATCCTTAGTTGGAGATTGTATTTGCATATTCTTCATGAAATCTTTATTTTATATTTCCCTGTATCTTACAGTTTACTATTCAATCCATTTCGTATATTTGATATTTATTTCCTTGCTTTATCCTTGATAGGATTCAAATATAATATTCTTCCCTTATATTCCAGACATATTTTCTGTCAATATATGTTTGGATTGCTATTGTCATCTCTTTCTTTTAGCCAATTGTACCAAATATCAACTTCTATGCTCAATGTCATATTGTTTAATTGATACTCTCTTTTTAATAATTAATTGATAACTAATATGAAGATTTCTGATGTACTTATTCTCATGACTAAGTGATCAATCTTCTAATTGATGTTTGTCTAGGACTGTTACTCATGTTCATTTTATATAATTTCCAATTGCAATGACATTTTCTGGGTCTGATTATTGTTCTCATTCTTTCCTTACCACCAACATATCTATGTACTGTGACTGTGCCAACAAGGATAAAATGCAATGCTCGATACTTCTCTCTTGTTCGCATTTACTGCAAAGTGTGTACGTGGGATCGTTTTGCCTTCCATGATTTGCTGACTTAAAGGGTCAGCTATCTTCTCTATACAAGGAATACAGTGACAACCTTGGGCCTCCACTGATAAATATACCTACAATGCGCATGAGTGTATAGACGTAATGATGATGATTGTGACAGACTATTCGTCATGTCTTTAATTGTTTAACCCTTCATTTATGACAGGAAAGATTGTGAGATTAAAAAAACAAAAAGATGAGAATCTTCCTACGTGGATATAAAGTGTTGAGTGTGCGGGATTAGCTTTCCATTGATGATCATTTTCCCCCTTTCTTATTCTACAAATATCTTTGTTATGTCTGATGGATGTGTTCTTTGTATTTTACTCCTACTTTGACAATTGTAAGAAAGTTTGAATTCTCCTCCCTATTTGTTTCTTGTTCTCCCTTCCTTTATCCATGTCAGTGTCTAGTGATATCCTATGTCTTCTCCTAAGTCAAATGCTGAGTTGGACGTTCTTTTCTCTTTTTTTCATGTCCCCCTTAAGAATGATGGAGATACCATCTCATATCTTGAGAGGATAAAATACATTCGAATAGACATGGTCGTATGTCTCTCTTTGATCATCGACAACTATATATGCCTAATGGCTTAGACAACATTGTCAATAGATTATATTGATTTCCAAATGCAACGGTTGAGCAGTGACCAATGTTATGATTTAGCAGTGATAAATGAACCAATAGCAAATTATTTTTTATTTGGGAATTATTTTCTAATATAAATAATGTTTGGTAATGTTTTGTCGTCACCACTTCATATCTAGCTACTATAGTGAGGTTTGATCCTATGCCAAAATTGCTATTTGATCTGATTATCTCATAACTAATCATTGTCAGTACTTCACCATCCTAGTCTTAGTGTTGACTATGTGGTCAATATAGTTTCCCTTGGCTATGATTTAAATTTATGAACACATTGGCATGATTAGTGATAATATGAATATGTATTGAATCTTATTTAACTTATTAATATTTTGTTGGTTATTTATTATTATTTATTAATATTATCATTACTTTCAACTATATTAATATGTTATCATTATACAATATTTTTATTTAATAATATATTATTATACTAATAATTTATTATATTATATTGATTATGTTGCATTATCTATTAATTATTATTTTTATATTCTATTATTCAATTACTATTAATTATCAAATCCTAATTTATGGGGACATTATAGACGGTACTAGAAGCAAGCCATATGATCCACAAACGAACAACTCTGAATCAACACAAAGGAGTAGAGAACTAAACAAGAAGAGTATCTCATCAAGTGCAGATGGAAGTAGAAGACTAAAGTCATAAATAGAAGCAAACAGAAATAGTGGAAAGGAAGATAAAACGAGATGACAATTCTACAGATCAGACATAGAACAAACACTCCAAATAAACACCAAAGGCATAGCCGACTAGCGTGGACGACAACACACTCAACAACCATCATAACACATAGTCGGGTAAGGAGATTGACCAGCACAGGAGTATTGGATAATGGCAATAAGCATAATAGAAACAAATACACAAATTCTCAAAAAATCACAATTCACGGACCAAGAGGATAATAGAAACAAGTATCGCAATACACAGACCCAAAGGATAATAGAAACAAATATCATAAATTCTCAATGTATCCCACAAATAAACACTAAATAATAGACAGTAAAAACCAATGGAGCCATAACTTAATAACAGAAGATTAGCATTAAATCACATCCACGAAAAATCAGTGATAGGCAATAACAATGGACAGAGACTTGAGTATATTAAAGAAGCATAAAGTGTTGACTAAAAGAGATCTTACTTCTAACAGAGAGAACTCTTTCATCATAATGATTCATGGGAGGAGAACTTTATAGTTCTCGTAGAGACCAAGTGAATAGTTGATAGGGGGAATCCATTATAGATGTCAAGTTTCTCTTGGAAAGAGAGCTTAGTGATAGAGGGCATTCTTGAATGAATGTCAAATTCCAAATAGGAATTCCAAGTGAGAGATTTGTAGAGAATCTCTCAGGGGCAATATGTATTGTAGTGGTTAATCATATGCATATGTTAGAGATAAGAGACTTGGTTAGAGGTGGGATCTCTACCAAGTAGTGACTATTAATGAGCATAATCATTAACAGAGATCCCAGACACCTTAGAAAAGCGCTCTTCATATGACAATTACCTGATTGAGAATGATTTATCATTAGAGGGTTAGGTAAATTTAAGAAGAGTCCTTTCTAAAGATTAGGAGGGTTTAGCAAGGGGTAGTACTTAAATTGATATTTATTTATCTCATCATTTCTAAATCTTAATATATATATTTCTATCATGTACTAATGATTTGCTGTAGGTTCAGTATTCATTACTTAAGCTAGAAGTGGAAACATTACACAGGTCAATAATGTCCACATAAGAATTATCATTGTAATGGTCAACACCATATGAAAAGAAATACAATTATATGAAAAAAAATCAAATATACATATAATACATTGAAGACTCTTCATAAGGAAGAAACAAAAAAGGAAAGGGATACAAATTGTAATTGAATCTCTTTCAAGGATGAAATAGCCATTATATAATTATTATTTCTAAGTACAATTTGATTCAAATTGTAATTGAATCTCTTTCAAGGATGAAATAACCATTATATTATTATTATTTCTAAGACGAGATATTACAATTTGAAGAGAGGTCTTTAAATAAGATAAGGATATAAGAAAGAAATCAAATACACAATTCACAGTGATCTCAAATATAGAGCATAAAATGATGAGTACATGAATATATATAAAAAATTGAAAACTCGGGAATATAGAGGAAATGCAATTCCAAAGACTAACCAAGTATTATCGAGAATATTAATTACATCCCTAACTGGGGACATAACAAAATAGCACTAACTCTCCATTTATTAAAATGGTAAGTCTGTTATACTGCTGATTCTTGGACAAGGAAAAATCTCATCGCTACCATAGGTGACTATCAATGTATTCATGCAGTCTCTGACTTAGTGGGACTGGCTGTGATTATAACTCTTATTATTCATGTGGCCATTTATGGTCCTGCTGCAGCTCCTGAGAATCCTAGTTTGTATTTCACTATATATAAAATCTTCCCTTTTTCGATGATATTGTTCTGTTCGATTTGCTGACTGAATTATAAAGGTTGAAATCTGAATTCTGTTGTTTCCTTAACTTGGTACCTCTGTGTTTTGGACATGATTTACTGTATGTGAATACTTCGTTTAGAAGGGTCAATATGTTTGGGAAATGATTCCTTGTATGTTTCCTTCCCCCTCTGAATGATTTGTTGCATATAAGGTACATGCCAATTTGTTATGGCTGTTACAGTATTCGATCTCCTTTCCACATGTGCCAGTGTTCCCAAACAATAAAGAATACCATGACGTCTCTCTGATCCCAGCATTCTTCAAGAGGTAACTAGGTATACAGTTCAATCTGTAAGTCTTTAATTTGACCAAGAATCACAGTGATTAGGTTTTGTAAAGAAATACCCGGCCCAAGCCTCAGTAATGTTTAGGCTCAGCATTCCCACATGCAAAGCAATGATGTTATTCAACTCATCAGGAAAAGCTCTCATTCGCAGTTTCCTTTTGCTGTCTTCATGGCAGTGAGGTCCCACCCACACTACAGGAACGAGCTTTCATACAGCAAGTGTAGTCATAGCCTCATCTCACATAACAGGCCTATTTCAAACACTGCCAGCAAGAGTAAATGCAGAGGATTTCAAAATCTTCATGTTTGAGGAGTTCTCAGCACCCAAAGGATAATAGTCACCCTGCAATTAATTTTCCTGCTGCTCAAAACACCCCAAAGGCAATATCTCCTAAAGGCGCAAGGGAGCTGTGAGTATGAGCATCGAATTCACCTTGCCAATAAAAATCTTGAACTCAGTAAATTCAGTCTCTCACCATATATCTCAATCTACGAAGCGCCCAACCATGTGTTGTATATATTTCCTCCTACTAATGGCCAAATAAGGTATTAGACTGTACTCCCTAATCCCCCTATTCAATGATGGAATCTGACAACTTATATGGTATGAGAAGTCTCTTGGTAAGAGGCACGTCCATGACCATTCAGCTTCATAACAACTATCAAGCAAAGTTCATTGATAGTAACATATTATATTATTACATTATGCTATTGTACTATCATATGAATAATATATTATACTAAATTATTTTTATTTGTTCATTTATTTATTATTATTTATATATATTTTCGTCATTATTATTTATTTGATTAAATCCTATTATTTAATCATTATTTATTAACATTCTATTTCAAAATGGGGACGTCACATATAATGTGTATGCTTGCTTCATTTTAATTATTGTGTAGCGATAGAAATGAACTACCATTACAATTCACATAAGAACATTGCATAGATGGGTTTAGAAAGCAAAGAGAATAACACCTCTGGAATTTTCTTATGTGTTCAAGAATAAAGAATTCTAACAGGAAAGAGCTTCTACTTATTTATTACTCGAAATTCCCAAGAAATGAGATGAAGGATTTCAAAAAGGAATTTCTATCATTAAGTTGCTTAAGCATTGTGCATATATGTTAACCTCATTTAGGATAAAGCAGAAAGATAGGAAGACCTGAAAATGTCGCCCACAGTAGGTACCATTACCAATCCATTTATCATGCTAATTGCCTTCTCCAAGCTTTGCATTTCCTTGGCAAAAATTTTTACCTGAAAGAATGCACATTACAAAGGAACAACAGAATCATTGAATCAATACTATAGAAACCTACATTTATTATATAACATACCAAGCCATTTGGTGCTCCACTAATGTATTCTACTCCCGTCTCTTCGATGATGTTTTTAACAGTTTTTCCACCAGAACCAATAATTATATTTACTTTTTCTGGCGGGACCTGAAAACAATTAAGAATCAATAGTAAGGTTTTAGAATCTATTAAGAATATTTAATCCAACCACAGGAGAAAAGGAAATCAATGGTCAAATAATGTATTGATAAATTTCTTAAAATAAAACACATATTACCTTCATACAATGGATACGAGGAGCATGCATAGATAGTCTTCTTGAAGGAGCTGGAGAACATTTCGACATTTCAGCTGTATACACAAAGCAGCAAAAAAACAGGCAGTCAGATCCATATGTACATCACTTTTACATATAATTAGAATTATTCTAAAATAGTGTAGCACAAAAAATTGAGTTTTGTGAATGAAGAGACATAAAGATCCTGGCTTGCTCAAAGGTCAGTAAAATTCAAAATCTCAAGATCTTATTGTCAATGCATTCATAACAAGTGCAAATACCATAAATAGACACAAAATTTGACTTCAACTATATCCCATGGCATTTCTAGAGGGATGTGATGTCCCCTTTTTGGAACATTAGAGAATTTAGAGGCTAACATCATAAAATATTAAAAGTCACACTTTGGAGCTAATGCAAAATGTAAATATCTTCCTTTTAATAGTTAAAAGAAGATTAAAAGCTGACAAAAGAGGAAGAAGATGAAAGACATAAGGGGAATGTGAAGATTCAACAAGTTGTGCTTAAAAGAAGGAAGAGGAGCTCAGTTGCAGCATGATTGGATTCAATTTGATTTCTGGATTTCTCTTAGAGAAATTGACAAAGCTTCGAGCTTTCTTTCTAAAGCCTGAGAATGGAAACCTTCAGGCATACTGGTGCACTGGATGACAACCCAGTTCATCATAGGTGGTGGAATTGTAACCAACCCTATTTGACTCACTTTGAAGCTATGCTGAATAATTGTTTTTATTTTAACTTTGGAGTTTTCCTATTTTCTTGGTTTTGAAATTTATATGGTTTTTTTTTAATTTTTTTTTAGATATATAAGAAATGCTCATACAATTGACATGAAAACCAAATCACTATGAACACCAAGACATTAACGATCAATTGCAATTATACATACTTGCAATGTAATTTTACTGAGAAAATAAAATACTGTGGAACATGGTAATAAGAAGTGACGTAGGATTATGAAACAAAGCCACCCTTAGTTCCAAACACCAGCTCTAGAAGACTAATTGCAGAGTAAAGAAAGATGTTGGTGCCTGTTTGGATATAGACGCTGCCTTCAGACTTTCAATGCAGATCACTAACCAAGAATCGCACCAGCATAAACAACAATCACCATGTCCCCAAACTCAATGCTGCCCCAACAATGTACGCTGCAGCAGCTATAGAAACTCTTAGTGACATTATTAGACCAGAGTTTGCAGGTAATTTTCCTTACAGAAAGCCACTCCAGCTGGCTCTTAATTATGACTTAAATGAAAAAAAATCAGTAAATACCTTCAAAATTCAGAATGATAATTAGCATGTCAGAATAAGTAGATTGGTATACCTCAGCACCAATCATACTCATACACCTTTCAGCAGCAAACACAATTCACCGGATCCTTTACCAACTCAAACTAAAAAGGATGAATTCAGATTTCCTCAAACCACACGTCCAAACCCTTGAAGAGAAACTCAAACAAAATAAAAAGCAATCAAGGAATGAGTTACTTTCTTAAAAAGCATTGCTTTTATAACATTTCTTTCGAAAAAGCTTTTCCTTCAAACCTTTCACTTGAAAGGCTTCATGCTCACCTTTTACTGAAAAGGCTTAATGCTCACACTTTCACTTAAATTTTGACTTTGCATTCCGAAGCATATTCAACTTTTAAATATAATAACTCATTTATAATTCAATGGCTTGAGTCTTCTTGTGCACACTTTTCACTAAAGAGGCTTCTTCAACACACCATCAAATTAGAACATGAAGCTTATAAACTTCTTTAGTAAGTTAGACTTAACAAATAACTTTCACTATACAACTCATTATTAAAACCCAATAAAACACCAATAGAGTTTGGACTGGGGATGTCACAACCGCACTATCAAAAATGGAAACTCTATTCACCTGATTTACTATAAATAGCAAGTCACAAAAACTGAGACCCTCAAATCTAAGTGTCACTCACGAGGGTCATGATGCTGAACTAGCACACCCATGCTTCTAGTCCCTACTAAATTGGGGAAATTACAGTCTATCATCACTAAAATTGCTTGTCCCCAAGCAATCTTAGAAGCACATAACACATCAATCCACTTGGATCCCACAAATAAGACTAAGAAATGTCAATGGCATCATTAACCAATGATGGTACCATCATCACCAATACAACTGACTGAACACGCTAAATTGAATCAAATCTATCTGCAGATCTCGCAGGAGTGAACATCTCTAAAGGGAAGCAACTTGGTAAGATGACAAAGATTGCTTCCCCAAACTGCACAAAGTGAGTTTCCATACACACTATCTGACACATGCAACTGAATTGTGCACCTAAAAAAGATCATGCACATGAGAGTCAAAAGTAAAACCATATGTACTCAGTATCATGTAGACATCCCAAAACTCCTCTTCGAGGCCTATCTGAAATTTTGATGCACTAGAAGGATTTCAAACACTGAATAGAACTCTACCAAGGATATTGTCTGGCATCTGTTGCTCAACTCAGAACTCAAACCAAGCCCAGAGTGTGTTTACCGTACTGGGGTAAAGAAATTAATGCGCACAGACAATAGATAAGAACAACAAAACTCCTTGTATTATTCACATATGCCAAAGACATTACATTATGCTTCTAATGATTACAATGATCCCAAAGGGTGAATATATACTTTCCGAAGAACCTTCTCGAAGGGGTCTTTTGGCTACATGACAATTACCGAAGGGCCCGTCGGCTTCATAACAAGAACATCCCCGAAGGGGCCGGTTGGCTATCTAATATTTACCAACGACATACATCCTGTTGGCTACACAATATTTACCGACGACATCATCCCCCCCAAAAGAAAAAGTCGTCTCCAGACGACAATTACAAAATATCCAAGACAGATTAACAAAATGGAATACATTAACTAACTACAACAAAATAGATTTGTTTCTGTCACACCACTTTCATGCTCATCTTGTGCCTGCACCAAACTGGTCTCCAAACCACATTGCATCTATAGCCTCTACAATACTGTTTCCTTACCTGACCTTGATAGCCACCCGTGCTGCTTTCTCTACTTCCAAATCGTAGGTACCCTGAGCCAAGTGTCACTGTACTGCCTTCAACTGGATGATCAGCTCCTCCCGAGCTCTCCATGCATCCACCAAGACAGCTTCACGTCCAACACCTACTCCAAGTGCCTAAAAGCATATCACCCCTCTCAAAAGGCTTGCTCTGTTGATCTCTCCACCTATGGTATACAACCACTCTATGCCTGCAGTAGCTCCAGGTCTCATCAATTGGTCACACTTCCCACGACTGATAACTGCACCGACTGGGGGTTTAGGGGGCATCACCTCCAGCGGGGTCGAGGGGCAACGCCCCCACGAGGTCCTAGGAACACACCATTTTTGTGATTTCCTTTCGATTCCACACTCTTTTTGGCAACTACTTATGTTTTCCCTTCCCTTTGGCATCATGTGTTACTCATTCCGAACTGTTTCAATCTATCGTTTTTTTTCATTCCGAATTGCTTCTACCATAGCTGTACTGTCTTCCTGCTACCATACAACCTCTGTGTTAGTCACTGCCCAATACATATGGTCTTTATGCTGTCGTACAATCTGAATTACATGCAGTACAGTCTCAATGCTTGGTTCGTACACCGTACAATCTGTGTCACTGTGTTTCGGTCCTTCTACATCACCGTACAGCCCTTCCCTGTCACGTTGTCTCTGCTTCTTGCTTCCGTACGTTGTATAGGCTTCACACTTTTACTCTGTTCCTAACTGCCAAGTCCGTACGAACATAGGGCTTTTCGAATAAGTCGTACGGTGGTCCCTTCAAACACATCAATTATCCTTCTATAAAATTGTCGTACAACCACATCAGATATCCCCTCAGAAAGTCATCGTACGGACGCATGAAAAGGAACCCGTACAATGTTGTGTTAAAGTTCGTATAGTGATGAGTAAAAATGTCGTACTTGAATTGGATGTTGTACCAATAGCCATACAGTGATAACTTAAATATTTAACCCTTATGAAAGCTTTTCTCAATCTGTACGGAGTGAAACAGAAAATTGAACACCAAATCCGTACTAAAGCAAACCAAATCCAAAATTTGTACGATGGCATCAAAAAGCTTAATCTCCCAATTTGTACTATACCAAACAGGGAAGCCATTTCCAAAATCCATACGCCTAGAGAACTTTATTTTTTAAAAATCTGTACGCCAACCTCTATCCTTCACATACGTACGACAACCTGTATTCTTCAATTCCGTATGTCAACTGGGAACGTGAACTTCTAAATCCGTATGGGGTTGCGGGTGCTAAGACTGTACGACTACTGGGTCCACCGTACGGTGTCTTTTAGGACACCTTAACTTACCGTATGGCAACTTTCTTTCCCTTTTTTTTCAAGAATTATTGCTCCCCGATATTCGGCAATGACGAAACAGTTCGCGCATGATATACTATCAACTTGGAGCCATTCATCATTTTCGAAATTTCCTGTGCATCCAACGTCCATAATATTATTGCTCCGTTATCACCTACTTCTCGGATCTGATATGGCCCAACCTGTTTGACTTTAAACTTGCCTGGTTTGATTTCGTTCCGTCCATCATACTTGAACACCATCTGCCCCGATTGGAACTTGTTCAGTTTGAGGTGCTTATCATGCCATGCTTTACGCCTGTTCTATGTCACCTTTGTGGCCCTTTGTGCCTGCAATTGTCGAAGTTTATTTAAGTTACACGATCTCTCCCTCAAGTTTTCCATATCCCCCAGTTTGTTCTCGACACTCAGTACCATGAATTCCATCGGCTGCCACTCCTTGCCGTCAATAACTACATTCTTGATTTTAGAACCTTCACTCTGTACTACTGCAGCGTTTATTAAACCCTTCCTCTTTGTTTCCTATACAGACCATATGATGTGTCTTCCTTGCTGTCGGCACCTTTCTGCTATATCCGTGGTTCGATGTAACATATCCTTTCTACGCAGTCATACGGTGGAATCTTTCCATTTTCTAGGTTCGTACTGTATGTTCTTCCCTTCCATTTTAGTCCTAACCGCCTTTCCTTCTTCCATTTCTCTGTATTCCTTCGAACATTCATTTCCCTCTTCTTTCTCACCTTCATCGACCCTTAACATATTACAACTTAGAAAGATCTCATAATCCTCCATCTGCCAGTGGAAAAGGCCATTCAATGAGTCTAGGTCGTCCTCATTCAACCCTCCTTCCAGTCTCAATACTCCCTCTTCATCAAGTTCCATTCTCTTCTTCCCCTCGTCATCATTCTCGCTTTCACCTTCTAAGTCTGACAATGTTGCCTCCTCACCTACCATTTGTGTGTGCAAGTCAATTATTAATCTTCTGCCTCCGCGCTCCATTGATAGAGTATTCTTCTAGTCATGCTTAAACTTTGCTTGTATGAGCCATCCTCAGCCCAAAACGACATCATATCCTCTCCTCTTCAGCAGGATGACGAAGAAGTCGAGCAAGAACGACTGTGTTCAAATAGTCACCGGCTATGCCATCAGGACTCCCAACAGTTTGATCTTGTGCTAGCCCACTGTTAATACTTGGAACGTAGGTGGCCACAACATCGGTTGTCCCAACCTCTTCCAGGTATCACATTCAAACCAGACCCTCCGTCCACAATCGTGTCTGTCAAAACAGTTCCCAGAATTCCCATCTCGACGACTGTTGGATGCCGTCCGAATGAGAAGGCTAGCAACATTGGATCCTCTACACTTGCGCCACTTTCCTTCTCCCTTCTGTTCGTTGTACTTGCTCCACTTTCCTGCTCACTTCCGTGTTTTGGTACTTTAGCAGTTGGAGCGATGTTTGTGAGTGTCGATTGAAGTTGAGGCATTGTGAGCAGCAGATCGCTTATTTTGACCAATACCTCTGTTTGCAGTATCTGCCGTACAATGTTCTGTTCCAAGCAGTTCCTGGTCAAGGTACCTGTGGTGTCCCTCAAATGTGCTTTGTTCGCCTGTGTGGCTTTCTCAATTTCCGTCTGTGCTTCCTCTAGTCTCTTCTTTTCTTCCGTCGGGTCGGGGTACAGTCTTGCTTGCTTCCGTGTGATTGCCAGAACCTTCTCTTCGTCCGTCCCGATCATGATCAAATTTACTCCCAATTTCGAGCACTTGACATCTTCATGATCGTCGGGTCCGCACCATCTACATAATAATTTTGGTGTGTTTGCCATTGTACAGTCTCGGGCAAAGTGGCCCCACAAATTACATGCTCGGCATTATACTATCAACCGGCTATTGGCATTGTACTAAATTCAACTTTTGCTGCCATTATTATTGTTGCCATTGTTGTTTTGACCTCATCAATTATTTTTGTACCCTCCCGATGTGGCACCCTCCATACTGGTGTTCCCGCTCCCTCTTGACGCGGAAGCCTCCTGTGTTAGGAAGACTTGTTGAGGTCCTCTTGTTTTCATATTGAAGGGACATTCTTTTGTGGAATGTCCCATGATCTAGCAGATCTCGCAGAATTGGTCCTTCGGACACGATCCCTTCATATGGCCTTCTTTCTTGCACTCTATGCACCATAGCTCATTTCCCTTGGTCTCCTTCAGCATGTTCTTAAATTCTTTCATCATCCGGATCATATCCTTTTGGAGGGCTCGAACCTTCTTGCTGCCCTTTTCGTCATCGTTGCTCTCCTCTTCTAAAGATGCATTGTCATTTGAATCGGACGAGCTACTCTTCTTCTTTTTTTGTCTTTTGCTCACTTTCTAAGTTCATCGCTCGATTGCATGCTTCCGTGTACAATGATGGCGGCACAATCTTCATCTTCTTCCATAACTTCGAGTGTAGGCCTTCAATGAACCATCTTTTCTGCAACCCATTAGCCAGCTTATTCTCCATTTTATTTATCAAGTCTTTTAATTTCCTAGCATAGACTCAAAATATTTCATTTTTTCCCTTGTTTTGTGTTGTAAATCTCGGCTACGATCTCATTGTCGTCGCAGAGCAGTTGAAATTTGGCAGTAAACACCTTCTTAAGGTTGTCCCAAGTGGTTAATTTTTTGGGATTTGCATCGGTGAACCAATCAATTACGACACCTCGTAGGGTGGCCGAAAACTGCCAGACCTATTCATTTGTATCTGTTATGCCATTCGCCTTCTAAATCGTTTCGCATGTTTTATGATGTCGGAAGGGATCAGCTGCTCCATCACCATCAAATTTTGGCAATTTTTCCTTTGGTCCTGCCATTATTACTGAATGTGTAGGGGTGTTTTGTATAGCAACATTGACGTTTTGTATTCCGACACCAACGCTTTGTACTCCGACACCAACACTTTGTATTCTGACACCAATGTTCTGTATTCCGACACCAATGTTTTGTACTACGGCACCAACGCTTTGTATCCTGACACCAACGCTTTGTATCTCGGCAGCTGTGCTTTTTGGTGAGAAAGGGTCTCCGTTAAGTGAATTTGTTCGTTCTAGAAGTGTATCGCAGACGAACAGTTCACTCCACGCTCGTGCTCCCTCGGCACTTCGAGCCGTGCGAGTCGATTCCCTTCCGTCTGGATTCTCTTCCCTCGGCGAATACAGGCTCAGAAACTCCTCTCTTGCTTCTTTCACCAATTCCACCCACTGTCGAGTCTCCTCCAACAATTCTTCAGCGCTTCGGTATCTGTCGGCAATCTTTTGAAACCTCCTTCTGCGTTCGGCTTGTTGTGCCAAGATTAAATTTTCTTGTGCAGTATGTATTCCATCTCTTCCCTTTATTTTATTTCGATCCTTGTTAAGCTGATTTGGCATTAATCTTCATTCCTCCCTTCTTCCAGGTTCATGGGGAAATGGCGCCATATGTTTACCGTATTGGGGTAAAGAAATTAATGCGCACAGAAAATAGATAAGAACAATAGAACTCTTTGTATTATTCCCATATGCCAAAGACATTACATTATGCTTCTGATGATTACAATGATCCCGAAAGGTGAATATATATATTTTCTCAAGAACTTTCTCGAAGGGGTCCGTCGGCTACATGACAATTACCTAAGGGCCCATCGGCTACCTAATATTTACCAATAACATACATCCTGTAGGCTACACAATATTTACCGACAACAGAGTGGTGAAGTCAATCAACGAGACTCGACCAAACTTCAATGCTAACCATGTTAGCATTGGGGTCTCAAAGCGCACTAAATCTATTTACTCAACCATAGTTCCGAGAATCACCTAAATCGTTGGTTTGGCAATTCGATTCAGGCTGGGTTTTTTTTGGAGTCGTGAATCAATTCAGCCGATTTTTTGCCATGAATTGCCTGAACCACCGATTCATGCAATTCACGGAAAAAATGACTTGAATCGGCCGCACGGCAAGGCATAAAGTGAACTTGCTTTTTAATTAAAACACATTTTTTTTGTTTTCTTATTGATCTTTCCTCTTTGTTTTAACTCTAAAGGGCCTTCTAATTGTTAAGCATGAGTAGAAGAAAGGAAAAGTGAGAGAGAAGAAGAGAAAAGAAAAACCACAAGTTTCCAACCAGCAAGAACGAAGAGCACTAAAGAGATCAGAAGTCCATTTGGAGAGGCCATAAAATTTCATTGGAGGCATTAAGGACTGAATAGCAACACTCCTCAAATCATTTAAAAGAGGTAAGTGTTGAATTATTTTTTTGCATGTTAGTGTATTATGCATTTTTTGTTAAATTTTTTTAGTTTTCATTTGCAAATCTTGAATGTATTCTAGTTTTACTAAATTGCAAAATAGGATTTGTTGTTTTGTAACTTTTGTTTATTAGTTTCAAACTTTGAGGTTGTACTTGAATTTTTTTATTGCAACAGCGCTTTGCTTTCATTTTTCACAATGGGTAAAGAAATAAATTCTAGTGGTATTTATAGATTCAATGAAATAAATTCTGGTGGTATTTATAGATTCAAATACCGCATTGTTGCTATACCTAGACATGATATTACAATTTGCACTCAACAAAGTGCTAAGGCAAAATGCACTTGTTTAGTGGCATTAGAAAAATACTATACTTCACAGGGACGCATTTCCAGCTCTTTTATGCTCGTCCCCATACCGGGTAAAAAATGGGGATGCGGGTACCTATTTCCACCATCCCCTGCAATGTCCCGAATTGCAGAAAAAGGGTATTGTCCCCGAAACTTGCAACTTTTTTGCTAGGAAACGGAGTACAGAATCCCGTACCAGGGACTCCATTCTCGTCCCTCGACCATGCCCTTTTGCTGACGATGTCCCCTTTTTCCCAACTCGTGATGACTAAGTTAAAAGCCCCAAAAAAAAATTTATTTTTTATTTTTTCAATTCCACCCAGGCCCCACATGGACGTTGGAGGTTTCTAAAATAAGGGAACCCTAATGTGGCTTCAAATAACAAGAGGTATATACTAAAAGAGCATTGTTCATTTGGAGTTGTTTGCAAGTTGGTAAGAGGAAGAGGAAAACAGCAACAACAAAAGAGGGGTGCATTTTGGAGGTGCAAGAGGAGGTTTTGCCTTTATTTCTACTTTATTCCACGTATGTTTTTTTTTTTTTTTGTTTGATTCAAACTTTATTGTTGTTTGTTGTCATTTTTCAATTTTTCCAATGACATAGAGAGGGCATGTGGAATGGAACATTGAAATGCTTTTTTAATTCCTTAACTTGCAGCAGTATAAAATATTGTAAAATCCAAAGGCAAAAACATGAGCAGCAGTTACAGTGAGGAAAGTAGTGATAGCATGGATGTTGCCATGCAAGAAACTCAAGTCTCACATTTACAAAGACTAAGAAAAAGACCCAGGGCAGCCATTGATGATGAGCCTAACATAGATGTCCCTATGGAAGATGCAATGCCTAATCCATTTGAGTGCCCTTCCAAAGCCCTAAAAAATTATGCCAAAGGTCCATTCAACCCTAAGAAACCTCTCCTACAATTTGCCACAAAAGTAGATAACAATAAGAAGAAAAATTCGGGGGTTAGTACGGAATGGGAGTGTCATATATGTAAGAAGCATTATTTTGGGAGCTACACAAGAGTGTATTGTCATCTTTCATGGATAGGTAGGCAAGGGGTGAAAGGTTGCAAAAAAATTAAGGATGATGAAAAACTTGAGGCCAATAGGTTGTATGTGGAGGGGGAGTTATTGAAATCAGGTAGCACATCCACACCCTCATTGACTCCCACACTCACTCCCACAAGCACTGCTAGTAAAGG
The DNA here is from genome assembly GCA_028749045.1 of Cupressus sempervirens. Classification (NCBI taxonomy): domain Eukaryota; kingdom Viridiplantae; phylum Streptophyta; class Pinopsida; order Cupressales; family Cupressaceae; genus Cupressus; species Cupressus sempervirens. Next base: position 884,800,731 of record CM053785.1, on the reverse strand, counting down.
GAAGGGAAAGGCCAAGAGAGATACCAATGTGGCTGATTTATTTAACATACAAGCAAAAGAGAGAGCTGAAGAGTCCATTGATAGATTTCTTGTTGCTCATGGCATACCATACCATGTTTCTCATTCCTCATTCTATAAACAAATGTTTCAATATATTTATGCTGCTAGTCCCTCATCTGTACCACCAAGAGGGACTAAATTACGCACCACTATCCTTGATAAAGAGTACTCAAAAGTAAACAATTTGATGGAGGATATGAGACAAACATAGATGAATGATGGATGTTCTATCATCATGGATGGTTGGACCGATATCAAACATCGGCCACTCATCAATCTTATTATCACTAGTACAATAGGGGCCTATTTTCTTAGAGCCATAGATTTTTCAGGAAACAGAAGGATGCATCCTTTCAATTTCAGATTTTGAAGGATGCTATAGAAGAGGCAGGGGCTTCAAATGTTGTGCAAGTAGTCACTGATTCAGCCCGGGTGTGTAAATCAGCCGGATTGATAGTAGAGAGCACCTATAGACACATTTTTTGGACCCCATGTTGTGTACATGCATTGAATAACATCTTGAAGGACTTTGGAAAAATTGATAAGATAAAGACTGGTGTCTGAGAATAGAGACGTGCAAATGTTTATTTGCAATCATCACACATCTCTTGCATTGTTTAGGACATTTTCCCAAAAAGAATTCCTCAAGCCTGTGGAAACTTGAAATGCTACCTACTTCATTTTGTTGGAGAGAATGCTTAGGTCCAAGAGGCCTTACAATCCATGGTGGTCAATGCAGAGTGGAAGTGGCATGAAACAAGCACCCCGGATGGAAGACTTGTCAGACAAATAATCCTGGATGAGAATTGGTGGACGACAATGAGGTAAGAAACTTAAATAATTGACATCATAATTGTTATTGTTGATTTAATAAAAACATTTTTAATTTAAACACTTGCTGATTTTTTTGACATATGATGTTTCTCACTTGCAATTTTCTTTCATTTGCAGAGACATTTGCTCCTTCATTAACCCTATTGTGCGGATCATTAGATATGTTGATACTAACTCTCCTAGCCTTGGAGAGATTTATGAGACTTTTGATAGCATGCTTGGGCAGATCAAGCAAGCTATTAAAGAGAAGGAGCCTACTTTGCAGTTCTATGAGGAGCATCTTAAGCCCATTGTAACGAAAAGGTAGAACACTATGAACACCCCACTTCATATGGCAACCTATGCAGTCAATCCGAAATGGTATGCACCAAAGCCTGGGAGAGTGCCTCCATCTAGTGATGAGGAGGTGAGTTTAATTTATGTTAAAGATATCTGATTTTATAGTAGGTTTTTAAAAAAATTATTTTATTTGTAAAGTTTATAAACGCTAACTTCTTAATTTTTGTTTGCTCAATATAGGTGAAGAAGGGCTTCTTCAAGGCCCTTTCAAAAATGTATAATGCAGAGGATGCTACAAAAATTCGAGGGCAATGCCTTGACTTTGCCAATCTTCATGTCCAACATTAGGTAGACCAGAGGCAAAGACATAGTGGACATGGCATGGTAGAGACGCACTTGAGCCGAAAGGCCTTGCCATCCATCTTCTCTCACAAGTTGTGAGTTCCTCTGCTGCAGAGAGGAATTGGTCTACATATAGCTTCATCCAATCGGTCAAGAGGAACAACCTTACCTCTAGATCGGAGAAGCTTGTGGATGTTCATAGTGTATTGCGACTACAAGAGCGACAGAGTGTTGAGTATCAACAGACCGTAGCACTACATTGGGATGTTAATCCTGAGGATGCATTGTAGATTGATGAGGATAACACACCTCCAAGGCTGCTTGGTGTTCCATTGGATGAGGACCCTCTGCCTACCCCTGCCACTGATTCAGAGGAAGAGACTGATGATGATCTTGATTTAGATAGAGATTTAGATTCCCAGAGGACAACCATATATTTGGCTTTCCGCTTTGCAAATACTCAGATACATTATTGCTTTTGATTATTATGGAGTTGGACATCTCATTTACACTTCTAGTATTTACTTTCATTATGTCATTTTGATTTCATGCATGATGATGATACATTGATACTTGGAACCTTTGGGCGTTTTTGCTAATTGTATACGATATTCGGATATATCATCATATCATATTCTCATTTTGATTTTAATCTTGATAGTTTTCAAATTTCAATTTCCATGTATTCTATGGTGAATGGTTTACCAATGTTATCATTGTTATGATAAGCATATTTGAAATATATCTCTAAAAAAGTCTAATTCTCCATATATAAAAAATTTAAAATCTCCTATATTTTATAGCCATCCCTTGAGGTCCCGTCCCCTAAATTTCGACTTTGACCCATACCCATACCAGAAACACATTCTCGTCCCCTAAAACATCCTTGTCCCCAAAACTCCACGGAGCATAGGAAAAAATATGAACAAGATAAATTGAATAAGAAAAGGCAACTTGAAAGGTTAAGGGCTATTGGCTGCCATGCATCTGTATACGTAGGTTGTGATGGAGAGGGTTCTTCCAGGCCTCCTTTTCGTCCTAGTTCTAGTGCTCATGCTAGTCAGTCTTATACTGAGATTGAGTCCAACCTATTGCAGCCTAGAGTGTGGAAGAACAGATTGGATAGTTACTTTGTGCCCTGCACTACTCCTGGCTCACAACCCACGCTTGAGAGCATGGGTTTGAACAAGGAGATTCATGATGCTGCCAGAAAAGATATTTACAAATTTTGGTACTTTTGCAACATTTCACTTGTCGCAGCTAGGTAATTGATTCTTTTTTCTTTGTTTTCTTTAAGGTTAAAGTAAAACTTTAATTATATCTACTTGTTTTATGATTCATTGATTAATCATAGATTCACTTTACACGTTTACATTATGATTTGATATCTAAATTTGCAATCATAATCTATTTGTGATAGGGCTCCTTATTGGCAAAACATCATAGATGCATTTGTTATTTGTGGTTTGGGGTTTAAAGCCCCACTTGAGGTTGAGTTGAATGGATACCTCTTAGATGAAATGGTAGAGGATATGAAGGTTGAGCTTGAGGACCACCGAAAGGAGTGGATCGAAAAGGGTTGCACCATCATGACTGATGGTTGGACAAATAGAAGGAATAGAACTCTTCAATTTTTTTGTTTCCTGTGGAGATGATTGATCATTCTAAATACACATACAAACCAATGTGTATTTAGCTAACTAACGAGAATTGGAATCAGAATCGACAAGTCGGCCATGAATTGGAATCTAATCGGCTATGAATCGGCAAATTAAAAAAACCCTTTAAAATTAGAGATCTTAACAATTTAACACTTATTTCATGCACTCTTTATTGAATATAATTTAAACACATTATAACATCATCAAATAGAAGTTAACATACATAAACATGGAACATAAATGATAAATCCATCACATACGTAACACATCCATCACATAGTAAGTTATGAGAAATCATATGATCATAAAGATTCAAATCATAAAATGTATGTAATCAGTAAGATGAAGATCCAAGGACTCCTTAATGCTCCCAATGCAATCTTATGGCGTCTCCAAATGGACTTCTGATCTTTTTGGTGCTCTTCCTTCTTGCTGGTTGGAAACCTTTGGTTTTTCTTTTCTTCTCACTTTTCTTTCTTTTACTCATACTTAACAATTAGAAGGCCATTTACGGTTAAAACAAAGAGGAAAGACCAGAAAACAAAAAAAAACATGTGTTTTAATTAAAAAATCAAGTTCACTTTATGCCTTGCTACACAACCCATTCATGGAGCCAATTCAGGCGATTTTTTCCATGAATCGGCAATTCATGGGAAAAATTGGCTAAACCGATTCATGACTCCAAAAAATTTGCCCAACCTAAATTGTATCGCCAAACCGGCGATTTAGGCAATTCTTGGAACTATTATAATGTCTAATAATTAAAGTAACCTTTTATTTTTATTTTTTTGTGCTAGTCTAATTTTATAACTTGTCATACACAATATTTTAATAAATAAATAAAATTGACTAAAATTGAGAATCAAAAGATAGATTGAATTCTATCTTTCTTGTTGAACTCCTCTAAGGAGTTTTAAAAAATAGTTCGAACTAAACAAAAAACAATATACAAAAGCATCATATTATCACACTTGTAAAAACAAAAAAGGGAATCGCAAAGATTATCTTATAGGGGTCGTGACAGTTATGTTTATCTAGCTCAATGGTTGTAGTTGAGGTTGTGCCCTCACTATACAGCTTTTGCACCACTATAAATAGATCATTAAGAACCTCCCTATCTAAATTGAAGTCAGGACAAGTGAAATAACGGATTGAGGTTATAAGTTGACATGGATGGACCTATGAAGTCAGTTTTTCTATCTATCAAAGATCTCCCAAATGGGGCCATACTTATCCTCCACTCTTGCATACTTGGATCTAATGGCCTCCTTGGCCCTATCCATATCCTCATAGACGTAGCCAATAGAGGACTTCTCCCCATCAACAACTCGTAGGAGAACTACAAGGGGCTCAATGATATGCATATAATGTAAAGAAAATATAGTTAAGCCACAATTTAAATGAAAATAAGCAAAATCAGAAAGTTACTGAATAGATAAAAATAGGTATAAAAATTAAAAGTAAAACTCGATTATTAAACACGTAAATTATTAAATACTTAAAGTTAAATTTCAATAAATTTACCTCCAAAATTTCTTGAGAAGGGGTCCAAAAACCTACCTCATCATAAATGCAATTTGCCACATCTATCCCTATAGTAGTCACCCCAACAAACACACGGCTCAAATTTCCCATTGACGTCAACAAGGATTTCAGTGTGAAAAAATTTCAGGCAAACCTCATGATTCTAGGAAGAACCAACTCCTCTTCATGCATTGCCTCATTATGCTAAGAACCAATGCATGATTATAAATAAACTTGTAGATACTCTTGGCCCTTTTAATGCAAGATTTGACCCGTTTAAGCTTTTACCAATATCCTCCACCATGAGGTAAAGGCAATCGGCTCCAAATGAAGACAAAATAAAATTGGGGTGCCTGTCTATCAAAAGCTAACCGGCATCAATTTTATATTGATTGAAATTTATATATGTTAAAAAAATTCAAATGAATTCATAAATATCTCTCCATCAAATTTTCAAAACTTGAAAAGTTAAAAGTTTACCTATAGCAACATAACTTGTTGCATTATTTGTCACCACCTCCAACACATTTTCTTCTCCCATCTCTTGTATGAGTTCCTCAATAACCTCACATAAGTATGTGGCACTTTTCACGTGTGCAGAAGCATTAATAGATTTTAAGAACATGGTGGATCCAACAAAATTTGAATAGAAAAAAATAGTTAATTATCATGCATCAATCAACAAATCAAAATTTAAATTATTCAATGCGTAGGGAAGTAAAATTATCAATCACCTCCACAAGAAGGAAGAAAATGTAAGAGTGTTCTATACCTCCTATTTGTCCAACACTCTATCATGATGGTGCAACCCTTTTCGCTCCATGACTGTCAATGGTCCTCTACCTCAAGTTTCATATCCTCGACCATTTCTAGTAAGAGAGAGTCACTCAACTCGGCATCAATAGTGGCTTTAAACCACAGACCAAAAATAGTTTTGGCATCTATCATGTCTTACCAATAAGGAGACCTACCACAAATGGATTATGATTAGATGAATGAAAAAATTAAATGACCTCCACAAGACCAAGTTCCCATCATCAACGGAGACACATTCTAGGTTTCCTTTTAAAAGTTGCCTCTAGAGAAGCCTTATCCTCATGTTACCAAGTTGAATTGAAGAGTTTGATGTAGTGAACCTTTTTTGACCTATTTTATTAGTCTAGACTCCATATGGTAGTCCAGAACTTCTCTATGAATAAATTTTTTATTTCCATATTGGAATTAGGGCATTCTTGTAAATTCATGTTCCACTTACTCAACCACAATATGTTTTGTTTCATTCGTGTTTTCCTCCTACAGATGAAGTCCTCGTTCATTGCAATCTTAGACCATCTTAGGTTACTCATGTTTCCAAGTTTCCTTAAACAATTTAGAAGTTGAGCTATTGTTGTTGCCTCCAATGGGAAACTACCTACTTTAGCTAAAAGCATTTTGCATGGCACTGAAGTCTTGACATCAAGACTACTTGTGATTAAATGTTTTTGAATCCTTTCTACCCATCTCCAGCCACATTTAGTCATCCCACACCCTACACCTTGCAGCCATAAAGGACAACCAGTGTAACCAACAAAGCAAATAAAGTTTTCTTGGTTTTCCAATCCCAAAGCTCAACATTTCTGCATCTATTCTAAAGTAGTTATGACACTTTCCACCCTCCCTAAATCTTTTTTTCTCTACAATTCTCCCAAATAAGTCAATAATAAAAGTCAGTCCCCAAATATTTGTAATCTTTCACCATTTCTAACAGGCTGCCTTCAAAAAGAAAGGATATGTTTTTCCTTTCTCTTCAAAGAAAAAATCATAACTCAATTTGACGATATTCACCTATATTCCAACCTTGTGACAAAAGTGCTCCAAAGCCCCTAAATGATGTCTCAATCCTTGAAATCAGAATAAGGTTGTTCACATAAATCAGAAGCTTCACCACATACCCTGCCAAATGGACCCCTTCACCCTCAATTTTATCTAACCACAATTCTACTTTATCAATATATAAGCCAAACAAAATGGGAGATAACGGGCACCTTTGTTTAACACCAATATTTCTACCAAAGCATTCGAACATTCCCTCTTTAATTCTGATTTTGGTGCAAACGCTCTCATATAACCTATGCACCGCCACTCTATACCCATCCAAAATAACCTAATTCTTCCATTCTTTTCCACAACTTGCCTCTACGAATTGTGTCGAAGGCTTTCTTGAAATCTACGAAACAACGATAAGCTTCCCCTCCCTAATTGTCCCATACTTTCTCTATAAGATGTAGAAGAGTGATGCAATAATCAATAGTGGAGTGCCTGGGCCTGAAGCCTAGTTGCCCTTTTACCTTTATTTCTTCACGTTCTGCCCAACTGCTGATTCTATGTTCCACCATGCTCCTTAAAAGTTCCCCAAATAGAGAGTTGACCATAACTGCTCAATAATTAGATGGGTTATTGATGTCCCACCTTTGAAGAGAGGGAAAACCAAACTAGTGGTCCAATAAGTCGGAAACCCCTCCTAAATAGCATTGTTGAAGACCCCTTTGATGTGTGTGTAGGGAGGGGGGAGAGAGGGGGATCAACTCCCCACTTCAAAAGTTTAGTCTGCAGCCTGTCAATATCACTTGCGTTCTCACTTACAAACTTTTGTATTCCCATTTTGATGTCATCCACCATGAATGACTCCACCGAGGTGTTAACAATGAGGTGGAGTCATTCTCATGTCTCTACTCATAAAGTAACTTACCATACTCTAACCACTACTCATCTATAATGTTATTCTCTACATGACCTTTCCTTTGTTAGAGTTCCTTTCAAAAGTCTTTGTGATTGTGATTGCCAAGATGCATTTACTCTATCCTCCTTCCAATAACATACTCCTCCTTTGTTTGGATCAACTTTGTTTATGACATGTTTTTTTTGTGTTGGTTTTCCCTCTAATGACTCTCTTGGCAACCTTACATTCTTCACCATACCACGGATTTGTCGAGAAAGTATTTGTAACCCTCTTCCCATTGTCCAATCTCTCACATGCCTTATAGGCATAGTGTATAATTGGAATCAACAAACTATTATGCAAATGTTCAAACTTCTCCTTATCTCATTCATCTATTGAAATATTGTCTATTTCAAGAAGTTGTTGGTTAAGAGCAACATTGAAAATAACCTTGTTTTCTTGATTTATGCAAATTCTACCTTTGCTAACAACTGTCTTTTGTCAATCGGAGTCTTGTTTATCCTATGGAATACATGGAACAAAGTCCAATTTGATATAAAGAGGCATGTGATCAGATTTCATCTCTATAAATGTTCACCAGTGTTGAACTTTATCACTCTAGAAGTTAAATTTTGTGAGAATAACATAATCCACCACACTTTGACCATTGTATGTCTTGCAAGTGATACCCCCAGATGTTGGTCATACCCTCATGCCATTACAAATAACCATGTCAAGTAGACGACACAACCCCAATAACTCTGCTCTGAAATAAGAAAAACCCTCATCACAATCCGATAAGGCTTTTTTGCATGGTTGGTCCTCACTTTCTACTAGCCGTAATAGGTTATTCTCTCCTTTCTCACCAATTTCTAAATGTAAAGAATCATTGTTGGTCATCCTTGCATTAGAGTCCCCAACAAGCATTATTTCATGTGTAGTGCTAAATAGAGAGATCTTTTTTTAATGATGCAAACAAATCTTCATTGTCTAAGTTCCTTCTTGTGTAGAATTTAGAAGTTTTGGGGGAAATGTAACTAGCTGTCAGTCTAAAAATTGTTCCACTAAGTACTATAAGCAGCCACCACATCATACCATTTCTTTTTTATAAACATTGTGATTTCACTGTGTCTTTTACCTATTTCATTCCCATTGTTCCGAACTGAAATTTTTTTGTAGTCATCAAAATCTAGAACCATGCAACCATCATGCTCATGTGTCTTGACAAGAATAATAATATTTTTCCCTTCTACTGTGGACCCCATCTTGGGACCTTTTCTCCAAGGATAACTTCTGTAGTTCCATCTTACTATACTCAAATGATCCTATGGTGCCCTTAATTCCTATTTCTTATTTGGGAAATGCTCATTGATTTGAGCTTTCCCATTATTCAGCCATGCCCACTTCCACCCATTTCTTGGGAGTTTTACTTTTACCCATTCCTTCCTTTGCTCCTCTTGTTGAGCAAAAGTTAGATTTTCATCTAGGTAGAACTATGTTCCTCTATGTAGTCCTTTGTTTCTAAGGATAAAAAAATTATCCTTTATGCTTTTCAAGATCACTCTCATGTGTTGATCCCTTCATCCATCCAATCTCTTACCTCTCCTATTTGCTTGTTGAATACCACCTGTCCACTTCAGCTTATCTTTAAGAAAGTCCCCTTCAAGAATATCAGTTTTCTCTTTTCCTCTAATGTCTTTCAGCCCTTTTATAATAATATTTGTAGACTTATACCTTTTGTCTTGTTGTTCCTTTATTTGAATTTCAATTTGTTGTTCAATAATTCACTTTTGTTAGTTTGCTGAACTATTTACTACTTGTGACGAAGATTTAGCTTCTTCTATCCACTCCTTTAGTTGAGATTATTTTGATTCTATATCCACCAATGCTGATTGGATTTCTTTCAATTTTGTGGCACTGACCTCTTTCACCACCTATTTTTCTTTACTCCATGTTGGTTTCAATTGTTCCAATTAATGTTTTATAGTTTCAAATGCTTGCTGTCCTATATCCATTTTAGCCTGCATGATCGAGATCAACTCTTTTAGATTTTTGTTCTCTCTTCCTATTGTGCTTGTGTACTCTATGGCTTTATATGCTTTGTTCTCTTCATCCCAATTCATTGTCTCAATAATTTCCATTCTCTCTTTTAAGTGCATAATCTCCTCCATGTACAGCTATAAGGACCACAAAAACAGTGTGCTAATTGGACCATAATAAATTTTAAAATGTTGCTTCTCTTCCTCGTTGACACCTTTTGTCATTGCACCAACTTCTAATTGATTCAAATTTGACTTGCTATTATTGTTTGTATCCATTTGTACTTGTAGTCCATTTTCCTTATTTATTATTGTTTGTCTCTTACTTGACTAGTAAATCTTGTCTGGAACGCCATTAGTTCTTAGTAAAATTGATATAGTGCAAGGTAGGAGAATCCCTAAATGAGATGTCCTAACCCCCAGCAAATAACCACACAGTGGAATAATAACACAGAGATTTAGATCCAAAACAATGCCAGTTCTCATAATAGAATCATAAGATTTACATCCAACATGCCTGACTGTAAGACCTTTAGGGTTACGACTAAATACAAAGCAATTCCAATAATAGCTCTGCAAGACCTCACAAAATCCAACGTCTAGCTATCCCTAACCCACAATTCGGTAGAAACTCCAAGAAGAATCTAAACTTGTGCTTTCAAGCCACCAACCAACCTTCTTCTTTCCCAAGCCCACACTTAGCTACTAGCTCTACCAAACTTCACTCCTTCAGTTGCTCCATGCTGAGTGAATGACGCCAGACATCACAGGACACTCTACTTATACTAAACCAAGCCACAAGTCAGCCTAGCAAGTTACATTAAATAAACACTCTTATGAAATTAACCCTCAAGCTACAAGTTGGCTTGCAACAAACATGGAATAACTAAATACTTAGTATAGGTCCCAAGCTTACAATGCATAACTAACTCAAATGACAACATGAAATTAAATACTTAGGACAGGTCCCAAGTTTACAATGCATAACTAACTCAAATGACAACATGAAAGTATGCGCCCTTAGGCATAAGTCTACCTACCATCCAACTATCCAAATCCAAGAGCACATAAGCCAACTCCCACAGATTGAAGCTCGCGGAAACAATCTCCAAAGTCTATGAGTAAATCAGTAACACATTACCAACAGCCACCAAACACCACCTAACTCTGACTCGATTACTCCAAACTTAATGCACTTACGACAAGTTTCCCCAAATGTGCCTCGAACATATCCCCAAATGCGCGAACCATAAGTCCACAAATCCGAGGTCAAAGCCCCTCCATATAAAATTGCTGACTACCCTAGGATGCTCCTGCATCAAACACCCCAGGTGGGAAGAAAAGATGTTCATAGTAGATGGAAGAACATCTTTCAAAGTTCAACACATAAACCCCAAACTGGATCTTCACATACATGTCCTCCACCACATCAACTTGTACACTCTTTCCCTTGTTCCACTTTTGCAAATCTTTTCTTGCAACAGTCATCTATACAACTGTCTTTGGTGTGCTACAGTTATGTTTTCCATGTTGATCTCTAATTGTTTGAGAATTATTCAATCCAACTCAGCTACCAAACTCAAGTTCCTCCTTTCAAGTTCTACATTCTGCAAAGGAATCAGGGAATGCTTCCTTCTATGCTTCTAAACAATAAACACATTCTTGACACAATCATGCACTTCCCTACAATCATACTGCCAAGGTCTACCAAGTAAAATGTGACAATTACTTATGTCCACAGTATCACACAACACTTGATCCACATATTGTCCAATTTGAAAATTAACAAGACATTGGTCCCTCACTTCCAAAGCATGTTCATCTTGCAACCAACCAATCCTATAAGGACTAGGATGTCTCACTCTCTTCAAACTAAGTTTCTAAACCATCTCCTTGGCAACTAGGTTGCCAGAACTACCACCATCCACAATCACATTTCAGCATTTACCTCCATACTTACGAGTCATGAACAAACTCCTTCTTTGACAAGGTTCCAGCATCTTCTTACCAAGAAACACTAGTTGAATAAGCAATTTCTCCTCCACCTCAATCTCATTCATCGAATCCACATTTTCATTCACCACAAAAACTCTTCTATCACCAGCCTTCCTATCAACATTAGGACATATAAAAGCCCTCTATTGTAATGTCCCCTTTTTAGCATTCATAGCATTACGTTGTCGTTAGCGTATTTCCCCACGGTCCCGTAGGCTAACCAGGACATTAAAGGGGCTTAGAGGCCATTTGGCCTAGATAGTTTCAGTTGCAGGTCTTTCTGAGGGGTTTTGAGGCAACTTTGGGCATACTTACTATTTATAGTAAGTCATCTTGGGCATGGGTGGACATCCAATGGCAGCGGTATGTCGATGGTATTTGTTTAAAATTGGCAAAAAGACTTGTTTATCATTGATAAGATTTGTTTTGCATTGATAAAGCTATTTTATAAAGTTAAATTTAAATATTTAACTTTATTAATGCATAGACTATAGTTTGTGAGAAATATTAAAATTAAAAGAGTCCCCTTTATTTTATAACACATTGGAGACATAAGTTACATAAAGGGAGTTATGTTTTATCCCACATTGAGAAAACGAAGGATGGAGCTCTTGTGAGAACACTATAAAAGAAATGGAAGAGCTTCTTTTAAGCATGGTTGGAAATATCAAAGAAATTGAGAAATTTGTTGGAGATTATGTCTCAATAGTTTGGAGGACGAAATCCCTTCAAGCTGGAAATCTTGACGCCATTGAAAGATATGGTCTTGAGATTCAACATAGTAACAATCCGAAAAAGCAGTCCGAAAAAGCGGAATCGAAAAAGCAGGCTAAAAAAGCGGATACGAAAAAAGCAGAACCAAAAAAGCAGGCCGAAAAAAGTAGTCCGAAAAAGCAGTTCGAAAAAAGCAAATCAGAAGGGACAGCATTGAAGAAGATTATTACAACCATCTACAACCAGGTTCCTTTATTAGTATTGTTTTTTAGGGTGTTATAAGTTTCAGCTGTAAGTGTGCATTATACCAGCATTATCATTTTGTAATCGATGTAAATGCCAAAAGTCTTGGCCATATTTCATGAGCATTGTATTAGAAATTTCATTGCAAATTAAGAAGATAATAGTTGCTGGTGTCATTTAAGCAATTTAATATCATTATTTATTAGCTAGTTAGTTTGCACACCAACTGTTTGTAAAAATGCCAGTTGGCTGTAGGTGTACATTTCTCATGCTTAGATCATATATATGCACTAAATATTGTCAAAATTAGTAGCACACTCATGTTAGGCCATTGTGTAGTCCATTTGGCGTCTTCTAGCACAAGTTTTTCATTGATGCAAATTGAAAAAGAGTCATTTAAAGCCAGCTGAAATACTATATCAGTCATACGTCCCTTGCATGTGAATTGTTTGATGAAATTCCTTGAGCTTTCATCAGCATTTTTGAGAGCAGATTTGAGGTGGCTTATTACAGTGGTATCAGAGCTTGCTTGCAAAGTGTTTGATGAAATGTCAAACAACTGAAGTATAAAGATTTTTGGTGTTTGAAGAAGTTATAACCTATTGGGGTTATTACATCTATCCTTCTTCACCGCATTTGAAACAAGTGCACTTAAATACACATTTGTCTATTATCTTCCTTTGTTCAACAAGTTTTGGTTCATCTTCAACAATCTACTTATCCTTCACAGAGTTTTCCTTCTTTTCCTTCCCTCAAGAATTACCTCAATGTCTTCTCATCAGCTTATCTTCTACCCTCAAAGCATACTATTAAGCATCCTCAACTGAAGCAATATTCAGCATGACAATCTCATCTAGAATATTGAATCTCATGCCATTAATATATCTAGCAACCTTTTCTTTAGAAACTAAACTTTGTTCAGACCGAATAGTCAACTTACAGAGCTCCTCATTATAATCCTTTTCAGACATATCCTTTTGTTTCAGACTCTACAACCTTTTAAGCAACTCAAGTTTATAATCAGTAGGAATAAACTTAGCCTTCAATTTTGTTACCATCAATCTCCACCTAGCAATCTTCATTTCACCTTTGTGTATATCTCTTTGTAGTTCCTTCCACCATAAAGCAACATGTCCTTTCAACTTAGTTTGTGTTGACCTCACTCTGAGCGGATCACCAATATCCTCTAACTAAAAGTATTCTTCTAAATCACTAATCCAATCAATCAGTTCTTCAAGATTCTAAGTACTCGAGAAATTAGAAACATCCATCTTATGCTTCAGCTTCAAGTGAGCTCTAGATCTATCCAATCGACCATTTTTGTCTTCTATAGGTCTCTCCATTCGATCAACTCTGTCTTCACCACTAGATCCAACAGCCTCAAAGTCCTCAACAGCTTCCTCATAACCATCTTCAGTACCCACATTCCTAGGTACACCAGCTATAGCTCTTATGATCTCAACAACCATATCACTCTTCATCTGCTCCACCTCAGATCTGAAATCCACTTTAACCTTCTCTGAAATCTCAGTCTCCACAGCATCTCATAGATTTGTAATCACCTAGGGTCCAATATTCTTGGAGGCATCTTCCAAAATATTCTCAAACCAAAAGAAACAAATCCACAAGATCAACCAACTCAACAAGACCAACCAGCTCTAATACAAATTGATTCAATGCAAGGCAGGAGAATCCATAAAGGAGATGTCCTAGCCCCCAACAAATAATTATACAACGGAATAATAACACATATATTTAGATCCAAAACAATGCGAATTCTCATAATAGAATCATAAGATTTACATTCAACATGCCCAACTGTAAGACCTTCTCGGTTACGACCAAATACAAGGCAATTACAATAATAGTTCTACAAGACCTCTCAAGATCCAACCTCTAGCTATCCCGAACCCACAATCTACCAAAAACTCCAAGAAGAATCTAAACTTATGCTCACAAGCCACCAAGCAACCTTCTTGTTTCCCTAGCCTACACTTAGCTACTAGCTCTGCTGAACTTCACTCCTCTCAACTACTCCATTCTGAACTCCATGCTGAATGAATGACTCTCGACATCACAAGACCTTCCACTTATACTAAACCAAGTCACAAGTCGGCTTATCAAGTTACATTAACTAAACACACTAATTAAATAAACCCTCAGGCCATAAGTTGGCTTGAAACAAACATCAAGTGCATGGAATAACTAAATACTTAGGACAGGCCTCAAGTTTACAAGGCACAACTAATGTAAAAACCCTTGGTTTTTCCTCTACAAATCTTAGACAGCCAATGAACTAATTCCACTGTTTTATTTTATTTAAACTATATCTCTTTGAATTCTTTAGATTGCATATTAACACAATGGAGAACACAATGACCATAAAAACAACTCTAGAATTATTTAAATTTATAGACAAGGAAAGACAAGTTTTTATGAGCAAACTTATTATCAAATTACAATATTTTGCAAGAACCTATTTGCTGAATATGTTTGCAATTGCCTCCAATTAGGAAGGACGTATAGAATGCATTCACGTGGCTTCAATATTTGGCAGTTGCCACCTCCAATTTCAAATGCAACCAGACTTCACGCCCAATATCCGAATGATGAATTCAGATCCCAATTACAACAGCAGTAAAATTATAAAAGACGTCTAATGTCAATGTCACTTCATGGGTTACCCACGTGATTGTAGAAGATTTACTTGGCAACTTGCGTATTTCAATGTCGCCAATCACCTACAATACCTCAGTAATGTCCAAAGTGAAACCCCCTAATACCACACTTATTTCCAAAATGACACTTCCAACTATCACATGTTAATGATTTAGCATCAATAGAAGTAACTAATGTTTATTTAATATAAAAATTTGTATTTATGCTTTGATAAACTGTTATTGTTACTCACCAAACATATATTTGTGTGTGTGTGCGCACACTTGGATTAATATGTTTACTCTTAACATAATCTTCGATTGATGCCTATCGGCAGTATGACTATTAATATTATTGCAGTATGACATTTACACTTGTGTCGGCATGTTAATAATAATGAATCGACAGTTCATTAGTATCAGGTTTGTTAGTTTGTAAAACATACCACCAAAGAGACATGTAGGCCACGTAGAGCCATGACTCTATGGTGGTTGTGGCTCTCCATCCTTATATTAAAGGGAAGCAGATCGATGTGAAAGCATATCAATACACGACATAATATTCCCAGCAATCTGTAGATAAATCAATATTTATATTTCAATATACTTTTCATTAAATACTAATTTGCAAGAGCATCGGGACAGTTAGCACACGGTTCACATTATCAGTAATCCACAACAGATAGGATCAAAACTAATTCAGTTGAAGGTCATACTTATTTGGAGCCATATTCTGCACTTCTATAATACAAGTAAGACCATCTGTTGTTCCCTCATTTATTGTAATTGTTTTATCTATCAGAAGATCTATAAATCTTAACATCGAATTAGAGCCATTCTGATAAGAAAAACCATTACACAATAAATATTTAAAATATCAGATTTTTTGGTTAGAAGAAAAAGGGGCTAAAACTCTAATCATTAAAATGGTGAATCATGTGAGACTAGAAGATAGGCTTGAGGGTGCATCTAATTTCTCTCCATGGAAAATTAGAGTAAATATAATGTTAAGGGAAATGGAATTAGAAGAATTTATTGAATCAAACATGTCTATGCCTAAAAATGGACCAGAAAAAGTAACATGGAAGAGACATAATAACAAAGCCATGAAGATCATTATAGATTCTGTAAAAGATCATATCCTACCATCCATATCCAGTCTTAAGACTACACTTGAAATCAACAATACTAGTAGCTTATTAACTTTAAAACAAGATCTACTATACATAAAGATGAAAAATGGTGAATCAATCACCTCATATTTTTTAAGAATTTCTGAACTAAAAGATCAACTTGCAACATGGACAGTCGAGTTGATGACAAAGAACTCAACATGATAGCACTGAAAGCTCTTCCACTATCATGGGAAACATTTATTCGAAGATTAAGCTCTCGACCCAAACTTCCAAAATTTGATATATTAAAAAATGAATGTACTCAAGAAGAAACTAGACTAGTCTCAAGAGGACTAAGTAGAAATCAAGAGGGAGAAACCCAAGCACTTCATGTAAAATCAAATAAGAAGAGAAAATTCAAACACAATAAAAGGGACTCTAACAAATCTTACAAGCAACGTTATTGGTCAAATGTTAGATGTTTTAAATGTGACAAAATTGGTCACCCCCACAAATTTTGTCCTGAAAAGAAAACAATTCAAGCAGCCTTAGCAGAAATCCAAGAAGAGGGTGAAGAGAAAGAAGGAAGAGAAAACTATGCTTTCTACTTAGCCCTTTCAAGTGAATTAAACTCTAACCACAATACTTGAATCATAGATAGTGGAGCATCTCGCCACATTACAGGTTTCATAGAAAAATTTGATACCTTCTCAGATCAAGCCTCAGAAGAAGTTACTATTGGAGATAACTCTACTCTTCCCATTAAAGGAATTGGTTCCTATTCAATTCAACTAAATTCAAGAACTACACTACATCTCAAGAATGTTTTATATGTACTTGGAATAAAGAGAAATCTAGTCCCTATTTCTGGTCTTGCTGATCAAGGTTTCAGGATCACATTTCAAGAGGACAGAGTTCTATCTTGGCCGAATAACTCTAATATTAAGAAAGCCATTTCCATCGGATTTAAAGATGGAAGTCTTTACAAACTTTGCAAGAGTCAAAATCTAAAACTAGCTCTTAGTCATGAAACTACAAATTCCGCCGAAATTTGGCATAGGAGGTTAGGTCACCTTAATTACCGAGCTTTATCATCCATGGGAAAATTTGTAAAAGGTTTACCTAGCCTAAAAACTGATCATTTAAATATTTGCAAAGGATGTGCCTTAGGCAAAAACACTAAACAATCATTTCCTAAAAGTGATCACAAATATAAATCCATCCTTGAACTGATCCACACTGATCTTTGCGGTCCTATGTCTGTACCTTCTCTTAATGGATGTTTCTTCTATATAATTTTTATTGATGATTACTCTAGAAGAACCTGGATCTATTTCTTGAAAGAAACGGAATCAATTGAAGTTTTAGCTGAATTCAAAGAGTTCAAAGCCTTGGTTGAAAATTAGTCAGGACATAAAATAAAAACCCAAAGATCAGACAATGGAGGTGAATATATCTCTGATATTTTTAAGAATTTTTGCATTACTGTTGGGATTAAGAGGGAGTTTTTTGTACCTTATAATCCTCAATAGAATGGAATTGTGGAACATAAAAACAGATCAATTGTCGAATCAGCCAGAGTAATGATGTGATCAAAACCTTCAGACTTCCTTCTGGGCCGAAGCATCTAACGCTGCAGTCTACATACAAAACAGATGCCCACACTCAGCTTTAGAAAACACCACTCCAAAGGAAGTATTCACTAGCATTAAACCTGATCTAAGTCATTTGAGAATATTTGGATGTCCAGTTTATATTCACATACCTAAAGAGAAAAGAACAAAACTAGAACCTTCTGGGAAGAAGGGAATATTTATTGGATATAGTGAAACAAAAGGATACAGAATCGTCATTCCAGGACAAAGAACAATTGAAATTAGCAAAGATGTAAAATTTGAAGAAGATACTGCCTTTAAAATTTCCAAAAATAGTGATGAATCCATTACTGAGTCTATTCCTGAAGAAGATCCACAAACAGAAATTGAGAGGGAGAATGATTCTAAACCTTCCTCTTCCACTATATCTATTCATGAAGATTTTGAAAAAATATCAATAATAAAAACAGGCCACTTTGGGCTAGGAAAATGATAGAAGAAAATCATGTTGAACCTAATGAAGTAATGCGAGAGAGCAAAAGAACAAGAAATCAATCATGCTATGTTGCATTATTAACTGAACTTATAAAATCAGAAGCTCCTAGTGTGAAAGAAGCACTTTCAAATCAGTCTTGGAAAGAAGCAATGATTGAAGAATATAACTCTATATTAAAAAATGATGTATGGGATGTTGTACCAAGACCTAAGGGAAAATCAGTTGTTTCTTCCAAATGGCTGTTTAAAATTAAACATGCATCTGATTCAGCATTGAAAAATACAAAGTCAGGTTTGTAGCACGAGGTTTCTCATAGAAAAAGGCATCAATTATAAAGAAACATTTGCTCCAGTTGCTAGATATACTTCAGTCAAAACCATCTTGGCTATTGCAGCATCCAAGGGATGGAAGGTACACCAAATGGATGTCAAAACAGCATTCCTTAATGGCAAGATTGAAGAAGTCTATATCGAGCAACTAGATGGGTTCAATACTCATGACAGCAAAACTCATGTCTGTAACTTAAAAAAAGCACTTTATCGTCTCAAACAGGCTCCCAGAGCTTGGTATGAAAGGATAGACAACTCCTTACTGAAGTTACGATATTCCAAAAATGAAGCTGATCCCAACTTATATTTTAAAATAGATGGTGATGATATGATTATTCTTGTGTTATATGTTGATGATTTGTTGATAACAGGTGAGGAATATCTCATAGAGAAATGCAAACAAGAACTCACAGCAGAGTTTGAAATGAAAGACTTAGGTCAACTTCATTACTTTCTTGGATTAGAAGTCTGGCAGTAGGATAACTGCATTATTCTGAATCAGGGAAAATATACAGTGGATATCTTAACTAAATTTGGGATGATGGAATGTAAACCTGCAGCTACTCCTATGGAAGTAAATTTACATAAGTTGAAAGATGATGTGATCAAATCAGAACCTACAGATTCTACTTACTATAGGCAAATTATTGGATCTTTAATGTATTTAGTTCATACTTGTCCTGACATATGCTATGCTACTCACACCTTGAGTCAGTTTATGTGTGCACCAAAGAAGATACATCTACATGCAGCTAAATACATTTTGATACTTAAGAGGTACTATTGGAATGGGAATCAAATATGAGAAAGTCAACATTGAACTTCATGGATATTCAGATTCTAACTGGGCAAGCAGTCCTATTGAACGTAAAAGTACTTCTGGATATTGCTTCAGTCTAGGATCTAGCATGATTTCTTGGTCTAGCAGAAAACAAACTTCAATTGCTTTAAGTTCCACCGAAGCAGAATACATCACATCTTCTTTGGGTGCTAGAGAAGCGGTATGGTTACGGAAGTTGTTGGCAGATTTGTTTAAAGGACCTTTTAAGCCCACTATGATTCACTGTGATAATCAAAGTTGCATCAAGCTTTCAACCAATCCAGCATTCCACAATCGCTCCAAACATATTGAGATTCCTTTTCATTAAATTCGAGATATAGTGAATCGAGGAATCATTCAGTTGGAGTATATTTGTACTAATGAGCAAACAGCTGATATCTTTACCAAGCCTTTTGCTAAAGTGAAGTTGAAATACTCCAAAGAAAAACTTGGTATGATTAATTTGTAATATTGAATATTAAATCGAATTTTAAATTCATGTGTGTTTATGCTTCTATTGTTTGTTAATAGCATCATATGTAATGAAAGGTGATAATCTTTTATGAACATATTTATTCAGAAGGTAATTATTTACAAGATGACGATATTGTAAATAATATGCATGTTATCATGGACATCTCTACACATTGCTTGAAGCAATTAGAGATCATAGATAACGAACTCATGTTATTATCATGGACATCTCTAGACATTGCCTCGAGCAATTAGAGATCATGAGTAACAAATTTTTATGGACATCTCTAAACATTGCTTCAAGCAATTAGAGATTATGAAATCTTATGTTATTACCATGGACATCTCTAGACATTGCCTCAAGCAATTAGAGATCATAGGTAACATTCTCATTGTAGATATTGTTTCAGACAATTAGAGATTTTAATATGCATTATGATAAGTGTTCATAATCTTGTGATTTTTGTTATCTAACTTATAACTATTTCATTGTGTGAAGATCAGATAAAGTGATCAGATTTTCTATACTGAAATTCAAATGGTATTTTACATCTCCCTTGCTAAAGAGGGAGTGTTAATGATTTAGCATCAATAGAAGTAACTAGTGTTTATCTGATATAAAAATTTGTATTTATGCTTTGATAAATTGTTACTGTTACTCACCATATGTGTTTGTGCGTGCTCGCGTGCTTGGATTAATATTTTTACTCTTAACATAATCTTCGACTAATGCCTATCGACAATATGACTTTATTAATATTACTGCAGTATGACATTTACACTTGTGTCAGCATGTTAATAATAATGAATCGACGGTTCATTAGTATCGGGTTTGTTAGTTTGTAAAACATACCACCGAAGAGACATGTCTCTACGTGGCCGCCATGACTCTACGGTGGTTGTGGCTCTCCATCCTTATATTAAAGATGAGCAGATCGTTGTGGAAGCATATCAATACATGGCATAATATTCCCAGTGATCTGCAGGTAAATCAATATTTATATTTCAATATACTTTTCATTAAATACTAATTTGCAAGAGCATCAGGACAATCAGCACACGGTTCACATTATCAGTAATCCACAAGAGATAGGATCAGAACTAATTCAGTCAAAGATCATACTTATTTGGAGCCATACTCTGCACTTCTATAATACAAGTAAGACCATCTATTGTTCCCTCATTTATTGTAATTGTTTTATCTATCAGAAGATCTATAAATCTTAACATCACAATAACTAGCTCGATCCTTCCTTATGTGCCAAATAGGAGCAATTATTTAACCTCCAGGATGTTCGTCTCCTTAGCCACAGTGAACATAGTAGAAGAATCCAACAAATATCAAATCCACCATACTTCAGCAGTGGAATGAAAACACTTCTCAGATACAGTGATGAACAATAGAGAAGTAGGAAAAACTTAGCTATACCTCAGCAACTAAATTGCAAAAAAGATTTTCCACCCTTATACATTAGCAAGGGCATACAGTTAAGAACCCAGAAAAAAGCCACAAAGGCACAAAGTCAAGTATATAATCAAGTGTGGTTTTCCCCATGAAATGAGCTCTCATTTATAATCTTTCGTTAACCCAAAGTTTCCTAAAAAAACTCCACTTCAAAAATTCTGGAAGTTTCCCAAAATAACTCAACACTAGAAACTTTCCAATACACTTTTTAGAAATATCACTTAATGTCATTATTATAATAATATAAACATTATTATAATAATGCAACTTAATAATAAATAAGAGCTCATGCAATTATTAACTTAATTTACCGTAGGTGACAACCAACAGCTAAAGCCACCCACTGTATTGCCAAAAATAGACCTACTAAAAATAGTAAATCTACAGTTAGGACCCCAAAAACACCCTATCAGCTCACGAGGGTCACTATGATGAGCTAACTCCATCAACTGCGTAGACCTGCCAAAAACAGGGACATTTCAACTAAATCAAATTACAATAATTCTGCAAGACCTCGCAAGATCCAACCTCTAGCTAGCCCAGACCCACACTCTGGCAGAAAATTCAAGAAGAATCTAAACTTATGCTCACAAGATACCAAGCAACCTTCTTGTTTCCCAAGCCTACACTTAGCTACTAGCTCTGCTAAACTTTGCTCCTCTCAGCTACTCCATGTTTAATGAATGACTCTAGACATCACAAGACCCTCTGCTTATAGTAAACCAAGCCACAAGTCGCCCTAGCAAGTTACATTAAATAAACACACTCATTAAATAAACCCTTGAGTCATAAGTTAGCTTGCAATAGACATTAAGTACATGGAATAACTAAATATTTAGGATAGGCACCAAATTTACAATGCACAACTAACTCAAATGACAACATGAAAGTATGTACCCTTAGGCATAGGTCCACATTCCATCCAACCATCCAAATCCAAGAGCGCATAAGCCAACTTCCATGGATCGAAGCTCACAGAAACAATCTCCAAAGTCTACTAGTAAATCAGGAACATGTTACTAGTAGCCATCGAAGAGGCTCTAACTCCAATGCAATTACTCCAAACTTTATATGCACTAAGGACAAGGTTCCCCAATGTGCCTTGAACATATACCCAACTACATGAACCATAGGTCCATAAATCCGAGCTCAAAGACCCTGCATACAGGATTGCTAACTACCCTAGCATGCTCTTGCACCAAAAATCCTTGCAAATTGTTTTTTGTCTGTTTGCCAAAGCTTCTAGTTATGTTTGTGTCTTAGTATAGCTTTGAGCTATTTTGCATATACTAGAATTAATCTCTCACTTGTCCTGCCTGCTTGTTGAGGAAATTTGTCATAACAAATTCCCAATCCCCTATTAGACTTTCTAGAGTAGTCGAATATCAAGGCACTGACAACCCACTAAAGTTTGATTCCAACCCTGTTAATGTAGAGGGTTTACCATTGAGCCTCTCAGCTTGGTTTGAAGATTCTAGTTAGGTCCAACCCCTTCCCCACTATTCATTCCAGTGGTAAAAATAGATCAAGTTGGTTCCATGGCATACTATGACAAGGTTTTTATCTATCATACCAAAGTTGGGTCCCATAATGCATTAAAATTATTGTATCCTTGGTGGTTTTTCTTTTGTGTTTTGTTTTTTGGCTTTGGTAATTATTCTTAAAAATTGTTTTGCAATATTCTATGTTGCTTGATTTAGAGTGTAGATGGGACAGAACTGAGAAAGAGCAAAAAATTAAGGTGAAAAACAGTGAAAGCCCACCTCATCAATGCCTTGTTTCCCAACTGCTGACTCTATTTGTCTACTACTAATGTTGCATACCCTTGTCATTGTTCCTTGCGACCATTTCTCTGGTACTAATGCTAGAAACTTGCTTGCTAGCAATGCTAGAAGTAAAGAATCCTCTATCCCCTTGCATATATGAGTCAAGGGAATGATTGGGTGCAAAGAATCTGACATTCTATGGAAAATATGACCTGGAAGAGTAGGCCCCTTGAGAATAGTCTTCAAGAGGGGTAATGAAAAAAATCAAAATACCCATTACGATAAATCATTATGATTAAACAAAGTAGAACCAAGATGATAAATCATTATGATTAGACAAAGTAGACTTCACCTTCAAAGTCTCAAATTCTAACAATAAAGTTAAAATTTTAATTTTAAACTTAAAGCAAACAAATAAAAAGAACTAACTAGTTGCAATAGATGGAATATTGCAAAAGTACTGAAGTTTGCAAATTTACTTTTCAGTGATATCATGAATCTCCTTGTTTCAACCCATGCTCTCAAGCAAGGATTGTGCACTAGGAATAGTGCATGGCACAAAATAACTATCCAATCTCGACTTTTACACTAACAATTTGTAATAGTGCCACTATCAGGAGCAAAAGCACTACCATTAAGATTAAAGGGAGGCCTAGTAAAACCCTTTTCCAACACAACCTGCAAATGCAAATGCAGATACGGATGCAGATATAGGAGCATGGGAGCCAATAGCACTCAACTCTTCCAATTGCCTCTTCCTATTTGTCTTTTCTTGTTCATGTATTTCTAAGAGGACATAACAATAACATTTTGCCTCAGTCGTTTGTTTATTGCACAAACCAATATCATGCCCAGGTATGCCAGCAACGTAGTATACGAATCACTCAATGCCACAGTAATTCATTTTTTTTTACAAAAAATCATTTTGTTTGATTGTTTTTCTTCCTCGGTATATTTCCAAGCCTCATCCTTTTTAGGTATCATGAAAAATGAATGGTAACGCTACTGCAATAAGAAAATTCAAAATTTTATAAGTTATAAACTATTAAAACAAATCGGCAAACCCAGCATTTTCTTGAGAAAAAATTGTAAATACATGTTCTTAGATTTGTTCTAAAAAAAATGTAGGGTCTGTAATTTGCAGTTTTCCATTTTTCTACTTCTCTTATGCAATTTAATAAAAAGCATTCAAGATTAATAAATTAAAACTATGGGAATTTAACAATTAAAAATACATTAACATACAAAATAAAATCTACAAAGTTTAACACTTACTGCTTGTGAGTCAAGAGTGTTGCTTTGACTCCTTAATGCTCCCAATGCAAGTTTATGGCCTCCTCAAATCGATTTGTGATTTCCTTGATGCTCTTCTTTCCTGCTGTTTGCAAACCTATGGCTTCTCTTTTTTCTTCCTCTCTCTCACTTTTCCTCTCTTCCCATACCAATCAATTAGACAACCTTTTAAGGTTATAACAAAAAGAAATGTGAAACAATAACTTAAAATAGCGTTTATTTTTTATTTTTAAGTTGTACACTTCTCCTTTTCACCGGCTGAGTTTTGACGCACATGACACAGCGAGTTGGGCAAGTTTTCCCACTTGCCAAGTTAGGCAATTCAAGGGTCATAACCCAGCAAGCCGAGCAGCCAAATTGTCAAAACTCAGCAGAGTTGACTCTGCTCGCCAACTTGCCCGACTCGCGACAACTTTTGGAACACTCGCATGCACACATTCGGAAGTAGAAGTTGGTGTTTGCAGTGAGTTGGTGTTCATAAACTTAGTTAGGGGTTGGTGCTTGTATTAGGTTGGTCCCTACAAACATTGTAAAAGAAGAATTATATAAAAGCATTGATTTGTCGTGGTTTTCTCCCCTTAGAGTTTCCACGTAAACATAATGTTCTTAAGCACACGATTTTTGGAATTTAGTAAATAAGATTCTTGTAGTTGATAGAGTTTAAATTGGTAAAAATTGTCATTATACTAATTCGCCCCCCTCTCAGAATGACCTATGCTTTTCAATTGGTATCAGAGCATATTCCTTCTATAGATCCTAACTGCTTGAAGGTAGATCATGAGAGCATTATACAGAAAAAGAAAGGAAATAAGGCAAAAAGAAATACTGAGAAAGGTATTGACTTCCATTACAAAAATTGTAAGAGCCAGTCGATTAATTCAATCCACATAATTCTATTAAGTTTATGAATACTCTAATGGTGAAAACCACTGGATGGTTAGAAAAGTATGTAAGCTGTAAAATACTATTTCAAACAATGTAAAACATACCAAGAATATGGCATATTCCCTTTCTTGCTTGGGTAAGAGCTTGCTTCATAATTGGTACTGTAATCCCAGTCATCTGCATTATCAAATAAAAATGTAGGTATGTATGTTACCAAGTGAAAAATCTGACAGTTTGATCTTCACAATGAAGGCGAATTAACTGGTTCAGCAATATCTGTACATGTGGAAATGTGAACAGATATAGGGTAAAATTTGGACCATCTTTCTAGAGAAGCATTTATTTAATTAGAGTATCTGAATAGCACTGATGTGAAAGACTCTGCAACTTAGAATGCTTTTAAATATCCAGTCATTCCTCTGCAGTATATGTAAACAAAAATATACTAATTGCTACTTTCAATTCTAAATCGTGCATTAAATAGGATATAAGCATTGTAACCTTTAAGTCCATTTGAAATGCTGTGATACCCATCTCATTACCAGCAACCTGCAAAACTAAAGATCCAAATGTTAGCTGTCATATATCACTTTCTTAAGGCAATGATACAGCACTTAATTGAGCATGTAATCAAGTCTACCACTATGTGTTTTTATATACTTCTAAACAGAGAAATCAGTAAGCAAATAATTTTCAACAACAAACCTTGAAGTCCATATCACCCAAGGCATCTTCAGAGCCAATAATGTCAGAAAGAATCACCGGTGTACCATCCCCCCCACAGTCTTGAGTGTTAAAAACCATACCCATAGCAATCCCAGCTATAGAGCATTTTAATGGAACTCCTGCATCTAGTAATGCCAAACAGCCTCCACAAACAGAAGCCATGCTGCAGGGAAAAAAAAAACATTTAAGTTTCATCCCACAGTGGTGATCAACTTAGTTAAACTGCATTTATTAACTCCTCGATTAAGTATTCACAGCAATCCATTCTAGAAGTCATCATATTTCTAGAGGAAAAGAATTCTGAATCTGAAAGTAAGTGCTGCTATATTATAAGAATATGTATAATGAGTAAGTATGCCCTAGTAGATTAATATTTGGATAGGAAAATACAAGAATAAACACTAACTTATGGTTCACAACCCAACCTTGAAGAACCATTGCTCTCTGTGATGGTGCTCTCAACACGGATTACATATGGAAAATCATCCTCTGAAGGAAGTGCCTGTTCTAATGCTCTTTCTGCAAGCATGCCATGACCAATTTCCCTTCTGCTAGGACCTCCAATACGTCCCACTTCTCCTACAGCTGATGGTGGGAAAGAGTACTGCCATATCAAGAATCGTAAAATGTATTTAATGACTACACAGAAGTTAATAAATTTGTGTACAAGGATTTGAGTAGGAAATTTAGGAAGTATATTCAATTTTATGTTGGGACAAAGTCTATTTTTGTAGGACTTCAGTAATGGATAATCTCAACCTATATCTACACGAAATCAATTTATCATGGAAAATTCAGGGAACCAAGTTTTGAACAATAAATGGAGAGAATACATCTGCCGTGTTGAAAGACAAAATAATTACAAGAAAACATTCAGATGAGAAGTCACGTTGATATTTTCAAAATTCAGTCTCAGTAATAATGCAATATCAGTTGTATCTGCACAGTCATTATATTGAAGTTCAAAACATTAACCATTTTCAGACAATAAATAGGTCAAAATGAGAGATACCTGAAGATAGAATCGCTTTAGATCATCGACATCTGTTAGATTATCTAACCTTTGACCCATGTTGCTACCTCCAAGAGTAGTCACTGCCAATGACTGTAAGTTTGACAATGCACGTCACTGTGATATACACTTTCAATTTCATAATTAAAAATTATAATGTATGGGATCACTGAAATACTCTAAAAAAGTAACATGGCATTAATCAAAAAGTTTGAGAAAATATATAGAAACAGAACGAGAAAAGGAATAAGTGCTTGTCTGTTTAAATGCTACCATCAAATATGTTTGATACCCAGCATTCTACTAATAGAAAAGAGAGATGTCCGCATGCTTGGTCGCCATAACTGTCTTCCTTTGGCCTCTTAACTTTAGTTTGAAACTCCAATGCACAAGAAAAGCTATACAGCCTTGGTTAAATACAGAAGGAATACTCAGAATAAATGATTACCGACTCTCAAAAATAACTTGAATGTCAAGATTTTGAAAGTTCTCAAAGAGATGGTGAGAAAAACAAAAGGGCCTCCTCCATTCCAATTTTGGATGTTTCATTC
This sequence comes from Cupressus sempervirens, assembly GCA_028749045.1. Lineage (NCBI taxonomy): Eukaryota > Viridiplantae > Streptophyta > Pinopsida > Cupressales > Cupressaceae > Cupressus > Cupressus sempervirens. The sequence goes on along the minus strand of CM053785.1, from coordinate 884,773,158 downwards.
TTTGCTAAATTGATTCTGATTCCCATTAGTTGTCAGCCTTAGTCTACATAGTCCAATTCCACTGTCCGACTTCGTCAATTCTCTTGGTTATTGATATGTTTGGTGTCTTTGTAGCATGTCAAGTTATTAAGAGTTCTCTTTTTATAAATTTGAATTGACAACGTTTGCATATCAATTCATATCTTTTGGGTTTACTCAAGTTATTCTATTACTCTCGATCAACTGAAAATAGAACTGCACTTGGAGCATATGCTTGAAATAATGTACACCCTGAAAATAGAACTGCACATGAAACATATATTTGAAAAAATGTACACCAATGTATGTATGAAGACGTGAAGTATACACATGAATAATGTATGAAAACACGAAGCATACACTAAGTATACATAGAATACATACATTGTTATATTCCTTTTTATTGACTGCAATGATTCCTTATTTCATATGTCACTCCATTTGTCATGTCCCCTTCCTAAGTTGCCCTAAAATAATAATTTGCAACAAATTATGAATAGGGTTTACTAACCTGAATCCTTTATTCACCACAAACACAAATGTCAACCTATACATACATGCATGCATGCATATACATATGTGTGTGTGTGTGTAAGATTAGATCAAAATGAAAACATTATTCAGAAATAAATCAAGGCTTAGAAAAAGAGAATATATCTTCATCAGCACTTAACTTGTAAGTGAATGCCAATTATAGAAGATGTTGAGTAAGGTGTATGGTAGGGTGCCCTAAGATAGCAGTCTGTCCACACGGTCCTCCTCGATTCTTTTGTGGTTGGAGTTATCTATGATTCACCACGAGTTCCCCAACGTAGGAGTTGAATAGGGACTTGAGATAGGATTCCCTTGGCATTCTCCCTAACACAAAATAGTAGAGTGCCCTCGTAGCTGTTTTTCTTTAATTGTCACTGCAATAGGGTGCCCTCTTAGCAGTTCTCCCTTAACTGCCCACAGACAGTTGCAAGCTTATATTCATCTTTTTAATGTTTCTTAACATCAAAAAGATATGCATTAAAAATTCATCTAAATAAGTTAATCATTATCTTTCATTACTGATCATGCCTACACTTAGATCTGATTTCCATATTCTAACCCTAGTATGGGAGATTCCATCTGCTGAAGACTCTGTTCTTGTTTGTGTTTCAATTCTTGGAATGAATCCTCAATTACACTTTATCGGTAGAAGGGTCACCACCTTTCATATGGATTAAGTCACCACTTTTCATTGTGTTATTTGAGAAAATATATATTATTCCCAAATTTGATCTTCCTTGGAAGTCCTCAACAAATGAAACATTCCCCCCTTTATATCTTCCAAGGTTGGGGAGAGCCACATCTCTTCACCATGTCTACCCTTTGCAATGGTCACAACCTTTTAGAATTACCAACCTATGAGAGAGTCACAACCCTAAAACATTTTCACCTTTTGAAAGAGTCCAACCCTTCATAATTGTCCGTTTGAAAGAGTCACAATCCTTAAACATTTCCACCTTTTGAAAGAGTTACAACCCTTCCAAACTGTACTTCAGAATTACAAGGCTTTTGAAGAGAAATAACCCTTTAGAATTGCAAGCCTTTGAAAGAGTTACAACCTATCAGCGTCGCTGCCCTTTGAAAGAATCACACCCCTTCATAACTTTCCCTCTTTAGAAGAGTCGCAACCCTTCATAATTACATCTCTTTCAAAGAGTCAAAAACTTTAGAATTAGAACCTTTTGAAAGAATTACAACCCTTCATCACAACTTCTGAATTTTGAAAGTGACTCCCTTCTTCTTCTATTAATCTTCTTTTCATTCCTATGTTATCTTCTTTCTTCCTCCCTCCATATCCCCTTCCAAATAAACTCTCCTCCCATTTATATCTTTTGTTGAGAAATTCACTATAATGTTGCCAATGGCACACCTGATTTTTCTCGAGGGAAAAGTACCTGAGGGCAATACTCGAGGGCAAGTACTCAAGGATCACATCTGAGGGAAAGTACTCAAGGCAAACACCTGAGAGGAAGTACCCAAGGGCAACGCCTAAGGGATACACCCATGGGAAAAGTACCCGAGGGCAACACTGGAGGGGAAGTACTCGAGAGCAATGCTTGAGGACAATGCCTAAGCAATACTCCCAAGGGCAACTCCAAATGGAAAACTTAGCGTACAGCGAAGTATTAGAGAGAGAGTGTGTATGGGTATGAGGTGATTGTACGATGGGTTGAGGTTGTATGACTTCAAGGGTGACTGTACGTAAGGATTATGTTCCTAGTAGTGATGAGCTAGGTTGTACTATTTATGAAAACAATTGAGGTCTGAAATGTCAGCCGACTGGATGGTTCCGGCGGTGTTTCTGTAGCCGACGGAATGATTGTTGTCGGTGTTTTTTATTTTGTAGCCGATGGGTAAATAGTTTGTAGCAGACATACTGTTTGTGGCCGACGGACTCTTCCGAGAAGGTTCAGCGGATAGTATTTATATCCTATCTAGGATCATTGTAAATCATCTACTATTACGGATCTTATGAAGCATAATGAATGTTCTGGCATATGCGAATATAATTCTTCTATTCTGTTCCATTGTCTATATGCATTGTTTTAAGCAACCCCTCCTGCTTCTGTTTGTCTGTTGTTATTCCGACTCTCTACAAGTTCCTCCTTCCATCGCTTTTGTTTTCCTCGGCCATGTTCTGTGTGGAACACCGATAATATCTCTGGCTTAATCTTTCTTTTTCTCCCACGGAGGCTTACAACAACTGAAACTGTGAACATTCACCCATCTGCAGACTGGAAAGAGGTCTTTGCAAGGTGCGTGAATACCCAGCGAGAAGAGGACCTCCGGACAGGTGCCCGCGGGACACCTCCCGCGGACTCTGTACAAGTGCCCGCGGAGCACCTCCGAACAGGTGCCCGCGAAACACCTCCCGCAGACCTCCGGACAGGTGCTCGATGGACCTGGTACGCAAGCAGGCGAATGGAAATTAAATGCCGAATCAATTGAACAAGAATAAGGATAAGCTAAAGGAAAAGGATGACATACGCGTCGCGCAGGAAAAATTAATTTTGGCACAACAGATAGAGCGTCGAAGGAGATTTCAGAAGATTGCCGACGGAAACAACAGCGCGGAAGGATTGTTGAAGGAGACAAGACAAGGGCTTGATTTGGTGGAAGAAGCGAGAGAGGAGTTTTTTAACCTACATACGCCACGGGAAAAGAATCCTGATGGAAGGAGATCGACTCGCACGGCTCAGAGTGCCGAGGGAGCACGAGCGTGGAGTGACCTCTTCGTCCGAGATATACTTCCGGAATGAACAGCTTCGGTTGATGAACCCTCTTCTTCACCAAACAGTGCGGAAGTCGAAAACAGAACGGGTGTTGAAAACAGCGCAGGTGTTGCAAACAGCGCAGGTGTTGCAAACAGCGCGGGTGTTGAAAACAGCGCAGAAGCCGAAAACAGCGCGGGTGTTGAAAACAGCGCGGAAGCCAAAAACAGAGCGAGTGTAGAAAACAGCACGGGTGTGCGGAACAGCGCGGGTGAGCAGAACAGTGTGGGTGTTGGAAATAGCGCGGGTGTCCAAAACAGCATAAGTGTGCAGAACAACACGGGTGTTCAAAACAGTACGGGAGCTCAGAACAGCGCGGGTGCTCAAAACAACGCAGGAGTGCAAAACAGCACAAGTACACAACAAAACCCTCAACATACAGTGATAATGGCAGGTCCAAAGGAAAAGTTGCCTAAATTTGATGGTGATGAAGCAGCCGATCCCATTCGACATTGTAAAACATGTGAAACGATCTGGAGGGCAAATGGCATAACAGATACAAACGAATGGATCCGACAATTTCCCGCTACCCTACGGGGTGTTGCGATTGATTGGTTTACTGACACAGATCTGCAAAAGTTAAACAGTTGGGATAACATTAAGACGGAGTTCATCGCAGAATTTCAACTTCTGCGCGACGATAATGAAATTGTAGCGGAGATATTCAATACCAAGAAGAAGAAGAATGAAACAGTACGGGTCTTTGCCAGGAGGTTGAAGGACTTAATTAGTAAAATGGAGAATAAGCCGGTAGATGGGCTCCAGAAAAGATGGTTCATTGAAGGTCTTCGTCCGAAGCTGCAAAAGAAGATGAAGATCGTGCCACCATCAACATACATTGAAGCATACAATCGGGCATTGAACCTCGAAAGTGAACAGAAGACAAAGAAGAAGAAGAAGACTAGCTCATCCGATTCAGATGACGATGAGCTTTCAAGAGAAGATAGCAGCGACGATGAAGGCAGCAGCAAGAAAGTTCGTTCTCTCCAGAAGGACATGATTCGGATGATGGAGTTCAAGAACATGAACAAGGAGACTAAAGGCAATAACCTATGGTGCACAGAGTGCAAGAAAGAAGGCCATACGAAGGGATCCTGCCCGAAAGAGCAATTTTGTGAGATCTGTCAAATTCTGGGACACTCGGTAAAGGAATGTCCTTTCAACCTGAAATCAAGAACACCACAACAAGTGTTCCTCGAGCAGGAAGCGTCTGTGGCAGGAGGGAGCGGGAACACCAATACGGAAGGTGCCACATCGGGCGGATACAGAAACAATCAGCGCGGTCAAAACAACAACAATACAGGCGGAAGGAGTCGAATTCAGTATGATGCGAATGGTCAGATGATAGTTCAATGCTGCGCATGTAATCTATGGGGTCACTTTGCCCGAGAGTGCACAACGGCGAACACACCAAAGTTGTTATGCCGATGGTGTAGACCCGGCGATCATGACGATGCTAAGTGCCCAAAGTCCGAAGTAAACTTGATTACTATCGAGATGGACGAGGAAGAAGTTTTGGCAATCACTCGGAAGCAGGCAAGGCTATACCCCGATCCAATGGAGGAAAAGCAAAAACTGAAGGAAGCACGGGCAGAGATCCAAAAAGTAACGTAGATAGAAACGACACACCTGAAGGACACGGAGAGTACCTCCGTATGGAACTGCGCAGAACAGAACATTGTACGACAAATATTGCAAGCTGAGATACCCGTCAGGATAAATGATCTATTGCTCACTATGCCTCAACTCCGTGCGACCCTCACAAATATAGTCCCGATTGCTAAGCAACCAGTAGAGCAAGAAAAGGAGAAACAGGGGGGCGCAAGTGCAAAAGACCCGATGCTGTTAGCTCTTTCATTTGGACGCTATCCGACGGTTGTTGAAATGGGCATTCTCAAGATTGTGCTAACGGACACGATCGTGGACGAAGGATCCGGTGTCAATGTGCTACCAGAGGATACTTGGAAAAAGTTGGGACAGCTGACATTATGGCCACCTACCTTCCAATTGTTAACAGCCGATCAACATGGAATCAAGCCATTGGGAGTACTCACAGCGCAACCAGTGACGATTGGAACACAACCGTTCCTGTTGGACTTTGTCGTGATCCCACTGAAGCGGAAAGGATATGATGCCATTTTGGGCCGAGGGTGGCTGATACAAGCCAAGGCAAAACACGATTGGAAGAAAAATACTTTATCACTCGAAAGCAAAGGCCAGAAGTATGTCATCGATCTACACACTCAGATGGTTGGAGAAGAAGCTCTATTGTGGGATTCTAAAGGAGAAGACGATGAGAGGAGGTAGAGTATGGAACTCGATCAGTAGGGAGTCCTACGATTGGAAGGAGATGACGATCTGGATTCAATAAATGGTCTTTACCACTGGTAGATAGAGGATTATGAGCTCTTTCCAAGTTGTAATATGCTAAGGATCAACGAAGGTAAGAAAGAAGAAGGAAATGAATGTCCGAAGGAACACAGAGAAGCCGAAGGAGGAAATCAATGTCCGAAGGAACACAGAGAAGCCGACGGAGGAAATGAATGTCTGAAGGAACATGGACAAGCCGAAGGAGGAAATGAATGTTCAAAGCAACACAGAGAAGCCGAAGAAGGAAACGCGGGTATGACTGAAGCTGAAGGACAGAACATACAGTACAAACCCAAAAGTAGGAAAGATTCTACTATACGACTGCGCAGGAAGAAAGTATTAGGTCGAACCACAGATATAGCAGAAAGGTACCGGCAACAAGGAAGACACACGATACGGTCTACACAGGCAACAAAGAGGAAGGGTTCAATAAAAGTTGTAGTAGTACAAAGTGAATGTGTTATTGACGGACAGAAGGGGTAGCTGACAGAGTCCATGGTAGCGAGCTTCGGGAACAAACTGGGCGATATGGAGATGACACAGAACAGTCGTAGCAGGTTTCAACTCAGACAGTGGGTATTGAAGTACGACAACTGGAATGAGATCAAACCAAGCAAGTTCAAAATTAAGTGGGTCGGGCCGTATCAGATCCAGAAAGTAGGGGACAATGGAGCAATAAAATTATGGACTTTGGATGGACAAGAAGTGCCTCAGGCGGTGAATGGCTCGAAGCTTAAGGTATACCACGGCCGAAAGACTTCTGTGTCAGAAAATGACCTTCAAGCGACCCCTTCGTCGTTGCAGACTGACGATGCTGACGGTCAAAGGGAAAACTGACTCTGCTGTTAAAATATATTTATTAAAAAAAAAAAAATGAAAAGAGAAAAAGTACCGTACGGATTTTTAGTCTACTCACCGTACGGTTTTCACTAGATTTTTGAGTTGTACGGTTTTTGAAATCTTCAGATTGTGTGCGGTTTTTAAGTTGGAAGCTGGTGTACGGTTTTAAATTAAACTCTGAAGCACCGTACGGATTTTAACCTGCTCATTGTACAGAGTTTGGAGGAAGAGTACGGTTTTGCAGATTGAAAAGTCTGAGATGTACGGTTTTCTCATGTATGGATTTCCAGCAAATGTATGGTTTTATTTTGTGTACGGATTTCAATATTTGAAGAGAGTGTACAGTTTTTAGGAGCTACATATTGTAACATCAATTTGAGACCACCGTACGGTTTTTTTAAAATAACCTGTAAAGTGTACGGATTTTAGGTAGTACGGAGTTCATCATTTTGCATCCGTACAGTTTTTTTTTAATAGCCTTGAAAGTGTACGGGTTTTAGGTAGTATGGAATTCATCATCCGTACGATGTACGGATTTTGAGAGGAGCTAAAGTGAAGACAATGTACGGATTTTTGAGCTTTGAATAGTACGGGTTTTAATGTATAATGCAGGGATTTTATAACAATGATGCACTATACGGATTTCCATCATTCCTGCCGTACGGATTCAGAGAGGTAAACTGTTGTACGAATTTGTGGTCTTTTGGTGGTACGGCTTTGTTAGTTGATTTTCCTTCGAACTTCTTCAGAGTACGGATTTTCAATCTCCTCTTGCATGTACGGATTGTGAAAATCATTTCAAGGGTTGCAATTCACCATACATGTTTGAAAGAATTCTCCACTATATGGATTTTCAGTATAATATTGTGTACGGGTTTTGCATAAATGATAAATATGGCGTACGACTTCTACCTGTTATTGCATTCAGACTTTGGAGGACGTTACAGGATATTGCATAAGGAAGGAGTCAATACAGTGGCAGGATGTATGGTGTAGCTATACATTGGTAGCATAGAAGAGTGACAGGAGGTTTTCTATACAAAAAAAAAAAAAAAAAAAGAAACGACAACAGATTCAAGTTGTTCGAAATGAGTAGCAGATGATGCCACAGGGAAGGGGAAGCATCAACAATTGCCAGAAAGAGTGTAGAATCGGTAGAAAATGACAGAAATGGTGTGTTTCATGCAATTTTGTGTGGGTTTTGAAGTGCTGATTTGGTTTTGAAGTGCTGATTTGATTTTGGAAATGACAGAAATGAGTTGCAGATATCAGTCATGGAAGTCTGACCAGTTGAGAAGACTTGGAGCTGCTGCAGGCATGGAGTGTTTGTATACCAGAGGCACTGAGAGTAGGTGTTGGCCGTGAGGCTGTCTTGGTGGATGCATAGAGAGCTCGGGAGGAGCTGATCATCCAGTTGGAGGCAGTGCAGCGACACTTGGCTCAGGGTACCGAGGAGTTGGAATCAGAGAAAGCAGCACAGGTGGCTATCAAGGTCAGCTTGAGGAGTCAGTATTGTGTTAGCAAAGATGCAACGGGATGAATGTGAAAGTGATGTAGCAGATTAATATTGTTGTATTCGTTGTTTGAGTTTTGTTTTGTTGTCGTCAGGAGACGACTTTTCTTTTTGACGGGGATGATGTCGTCGGTAGAAATTGTGTATCAGCCGACGGGTCCTTTCGGAAAGGTTCTTGTTATGTAGCCGACGGGTCCCTTCGGAAAGGTTTTTGTTATGTAGCAACATGTTGTATGTGGCCGACGGACTCCTTCGGGAAAGTTCTTCGGAAAGTATTTATAACCCCTTCGGGAAACATTGTATTCATCTTATCATGGGAGCATGGAAGCATAATGTACTGTTTGGCATATGCGAATAATAATAAGAAGAGTTCTGCTATTATTGTTCGTGTTCATTGTCTGTGTGCGTTTCTTAATTAACCTATGCGGTAAACATTTGTAATATGCTAAGGGTCGACGAAGGTGAGAAAAAGGAGGAAAATGAGTGTCCGGAGGAATACAGAGAAGCAAATGACGCAAAGGAGGTTACGGTTGAAGAAGGGAAGGACATACAATACAGACCCAGAAAAAAGAAAGATCCCACTATTCGGTACACGATGAATGGACCGCATAGGAGGAAAAGAATGCATCACACCATAAAATTGGTTGAAAGGTGCCGACAGCAAGGAAATAAGTTAGATGCACGACGACCGCAGGCACAGTGGTCAACGGAGGTAACACAGAACAGACATAAGGCGTGGCATGACAAACTTAGTAGGTTTCAGCTGGGGCAATTGGTACTCAAGTACGACGGCCGGGATGAAATGAAACAGGAAAGGTTTAAGGCAAGATGGGTTGGACCAGATCAGACCCGGGAGGTCGGCAACAATCGGGTGATAAAATTGGAGACATTGGACAAGCAAGAGGTGCCTTCGGTAGTCAACGGATTTAAATTGCAACTATATGATGCCAGGAAGACTCCGTCGCTGTCACAGAATGGCCAGCTGACTCCGTCGTCGTTGCAAAATGGCGACGCTTGGAGGCAAAATTGAGGTACTGTCTTTCTATTTTATTTTATTTTTGTCAAAAAATTTATTTTAAAAAAAAAGCAAGTAGAGGGTTGTCTGCGGGCTCACCCCGCGGACTGTGCCCCACGAGCAGGATGTCCCGCGGGCATTGTCCCCGCGGACTTCTTTTCCGCTGGATGTCCCGCGGCCATTGTCTCCTGCGGACTTCTTTTCCGCTGGATGTCCTCGCGGACTTCTTTCCGCGAAGACCCTTTTCTCCTCCACGGGTTTGTTCTCCGTTCGCAGTGTATCTCATCGATGGATATCCCCGCGGACTTCTTTCCGCGGAGACTTTTTTCTCCTTCGTGTGTCTTTTCCGCGGGTTTGTCCTCCGTCCGTTGCGAACTCTATTCCACGGGCATATAACTCTTTTCTGCGGGCGTACAGCAGGGTTTCCTTGCATACTTTGTGCCTTCGGTGATAATCCTTAGCAGCAGTGACATCCATTGTGCAATGGTCTACTTGGCATGATGGATACGAGGTGATGGCGGACTCAAATCTCCACCGCTTGCTGTTCTTTGAATTGCTTCTACCGAATTCAATGTTAGGATCACATGAATTGCTTGCATCTTCTTCTTCAAACAACTGCTAGTGTAGACATATATCACGAATAGCGCAAGGGTTGGGTTCTTGAACCAGAGACCGCAGTCACGATTATCAAAGGGACAGGGAATTCCTGCGTAACATGTGACAGGGTTCTGCAGGAGCCCTACCGTTACTGTTCCGTCAGATGCAAGGAAGTAACAGCTCGCTCCAAGCTTCAAAGCCAGTCCCAATAACTACCACATTGATCAAGATTGAAGCGGCAGCCCGAGAGCGTTGGAGGATGGATTTTGATGAGCAGTTCAGTTTGATATTTTCGGTGGAGAAAGGCTTGTCTGTGTATTGGTTTTCATTGTTGGAGGAGACGTTTCACCAGAAGTTTGTTGGAGTTCTGTTCTCATTTGTTTGAGTTTGTGTAGAAGATGGGTGTGAGGGTTTTTTTATTATTTAAAAAAAAAAAAAAAAAAAACGACGGCAGATTCAAGTTTTCAGAATGAGTTACAGATGATGCCAAAAAGGAGGGGACGCATCAGTGGTTGCCAGAAAGAGTGTAGAATCGGCAGAAAATAACAAAAATGGTGTTCCGTGCAGTTTTGTGTGGGTTTCGAAGTGCTAATTTGGTCTTGGTGGAGTAGGTGTTGGCCGAGAGGTTGTCTTGGTGGATGCGTAGAGAGCTCGGGAGGAGCTAATCATCTAGTTGGAGGCAATGCAGCAACACTTGGCTCAGGGTACCGAGGAATTGAAAACAGAGAAAGCAGCACAGGTGGCTATCAAAATCAGCTTCATTGAGGAGGCAGAGTGTTGTGTTAGTAGAGGCTACAGCACAGAACGAAGTGATAGTGATGTGTCAGAAGCAAATTTATCTGGTTGTAATTAGTCCGTTAATGTATTTTGTGGGAGACAGTATTGTACAAATGTAACGAGATGAATGTGGAACTGATGTGACAGAAGCAGATTTTTTGTTGTAGTCACTTTGATAATGTATTTTGTTTGTTAATTTGTTTCAAAAATTTTGTAATTGTCGTCCGAAGACGACTTTTCTTTTTGGGGGGGATGGTGTCAGCCGACTGGATGGTCCCAGCAGTGTTTCTATAGCCGACGGAATGATTGTCGTCGGTGTTTTGTATTTTGCAGCCGACAGGTAAATAGTTTGTAGCGGACATAATGTTTGTGGCCGACGGACTCCTCCGGGAAGGTTCGGCGGATAGTATTTATATCCCGTCTGGGATCATTGTAAATCATCTTCTATTATCACTGATCTTATGAAGCATAATGTAATGTCTGGCATATGCAAATATAATTGTGCTATTTTGTTCCATTGTCTGTATGCGTTGATTTCTTTACCAGTATGGTAAACATTAGCCGACTGGATGGTCCCAGCAGTGTTTCTGTAGCCAACGGAATGATTGTGGTCGGTGTTTTGTATTTTGTAGCCGACGGGTAAATAGTTTGTAGTGGACATAATGTTTGTGGCCGACGGACTCCTCCGGGAAGGTTCGGCGGATAGTATTTATATCCTGTCTGGGATCATTGTAAATCATCTACTATTACGGATCTTATGAAGCATAATGAATGTTCTGGCATATGCGAATATAATTTTGCTGTTCTGTTCCATTGTCTATATGCATTGTTTTAATTTACCCATACGGTAAACATGAAATATGCAGTCGTACGGTGTCTGTTGGGATGTGAGTTGGCACAATAGCATACAATGTTGTTGGTTGATGTCATGTGGTGTTGACTGGGTGATCAATTCTTGTCAAGCACAACTTATCCTCTAAAATTGAAAGCAATGATGGTGATAAATAATGCTGCAATAAACACAAATAGATGAAATGCCAAAATTGATTATGCCAAAAGTAGTCATGATTAAAATAATAATGTCTCAATTTGCCAAGTCCAAAACCAAAGAAAAACAAAGCAAAATAAAGTGAGCGATGAATGCCACTGAAACTACAATACCTAAATATGGAATATCTTTCACTTCCAAAATGGCCAACAGAACTCCAAATCGAATTTGCAACACAATTAATATAATTCAAATCGCATACCTAAACAAATTAAGCCAGTAGACATAAATACCTCATTGAGGGAGAAACTAAGTGCCGACACACGACATGACAAACACTTACGAAAAATAGAAATGGGTCTAAGATATACTAAATCAATCAGTCCCATAAACAAAAAAATTAAGGTCCTATGGTCCAAGATATACTAAATCAATCAGTCCCATAAACAAAAAAATTAAGGCCCTAAGGTCCGAGATATACTAGAAAAAGTAAGTTACAACAATGAGGTCCTTTGTTTATGTGATGTAAAGCACAAATTTATTATAAACATGTGTGATTGAGCATAAAAAAAAAATGCACCCTTAGGTGTGGTTCCTCTTCCATTATAATCACTCGTTCAAATCAACCTGGCCCGCCCTTCTTCAATCATTGACAGCTTTACATCAAATGAGATCCCAATTCAGCTTCAAATAATGTGATTTTTTATTTGACTGGAAAAAGTGATTTTCGTCAAATGAGGTCCTATGTTTATGTGATGTAGAGCACAATTTTACTATACACCTGTTTGAGCATATAAAGAAGTCTGCACTTATGTACGGTTTATCTTCCATTATAATCACTTGTTCAAACAACCCGGCCTGCCTTTTTTCAATCAGAGGCAGCATGGGTATATATCAGGGCATAATCTCTAGTTCATTATTAAGTCATGTGGAAGCTTAATGCTGTACTAGATTTCCATAGATATGTAGCATAGTTTTATTGTATATCACCATAAAAGTCCTAGAAATAAGAATACACTTTTCAATGGTATAATTTTTCTATTATTGCATCTACAAGCTGTTTAACTTTTTTTCAACTGCTTCAATGCTTGGTCATGGCCTTCTATAAATCATGAAAAAACACTGGATATGCACAACACTGTATATTGCATATTGAAAAGTTTTACAAAAAATGTGGTTTTATAGCATGCTCAATGAAATCGAGCTAAAGAAAGGGACGATTAAAACTTTAAAAATGAATACTGCATGAGAGATAGAGTGCGAAGACATGCATGACATCACTAAAGGTTAATGCTGCAGTTGGTGAGAAACAATGGCATACAAACAGTTTTACGATATTCTCCATAAGAGGTTTGGCTAGTATGCAGCATACTTGAAAAACTTCTACATGTATCTAAAGTCACGTCTCTCAGCATAAGCAATATTACAACTTCCACATAGTACAACTGTGATTCCTAAACTGGCTTGTGGTTGAGTTAATTCTGCTGCTCTTTATCAGCTTTCTCATTTTGTTTAATCGAAAAATAAAAAACACAATCAAACTTCATAGAATGCTATCTTCAAGAGAACCTTGTTTATTAGAGTCTTTGCATTCAGTAAAACATAATTGAAAAATTAACCTTGCTTTTTTTAAATACCTGTGTCTCTCCTCTGGTAAAAAGTGCACTTCCATGAGCTCTAGGAAGCAAACCACACTGTGACTGAATTTTCCGTATCTCTGTTTCATAGCGCCCATCACTTCTCCTACCCTCCTGTTGGAAGTTGGAGAATTCAGAGAGCAACTATTCTTCACTTACCAGGTCATAAAGAGAAGATACATGCTAATAGAAATAAGTATCACATAAATCAGATTTATCCTGATCATTTCTCTTGATAATGTAATGCCTAGGAACATCGTATTTATTACTACATTTATACTTAATTCATCATGTTAATAAATGATGGAATAAAGATCAATAGTACTTAAGTAAACACAAAGAAATAGTACCAAGTATGGACTACAAATGTAATTCAAATCTAAAAATAAGCAAGACAATAAAAATTAGCTAACCCTTATAGTGAGCAGAGAGAGAGCTATAAAATTATGCTATCATAAGATACTAAAGTATTATCAAAAAGAAGAGAATTTACATAAAGTGATTCTTGCACAAGCATCTAGTCACTTAGGCTGGGGTGCCATGGAAGGGGGCTTCCTATAAAATAGAGCATAAGTCATTTGCTATTTTAGGGAATATTTTAAAGCTAACGGTCCCATGATTCATGTTGTATATTCAAGCTCAAAATTTTAGCTCTAAAATTTAAGGAAGGTATGCATTAAAAATAAGTTACAAAATTAATTTTCCTCAAACTATATTTTTGCTAAAAATTTAAAATTTAGATGTTTGACAAATGGAAAAAAGCATGCCTAAGCTGGTGGGGCTATTTCCAGCCCCAACCCTTTTTCACCCGCTTCCTAAAAATTAGGGGCTTCTACTATTTAGGAGAAGATTCTAAATAATCCCATAGAAAAAATTTGTTCATGAAACCACCCGCTTCCTAAAAAATAGAGCTTAAGCCCCCCCTCATGGGACCGCACCCTTAGGAAAGTGAGAAAAAGGTTGCAGGGAAAGCTAACTAAGCCAATCAAACAAAACTATTGATACAAGAAATGCATATCGGTCAGGAGAGTCGTAAGAAGAGATCATGGGACAGCCAAACAAAAACCTCAAAGATACACAACAAAAGGCTCATATATGTGTTCCCTTACTAATTCTCACTGCATGAAGTCAATTTATGGTACCTCAAGGGTACACAAGAAAAGACTCGTATATGTGTTACATTACTAATTCTTACTGCACAAAGTCAATTTACAGTACCAAAAAAACAACTCCCAAAAGCTCCTGAGAATAATCATCGAACCACCCACTAACTGAATTACCTAGGAATAATTATCAAAGAAACTTGCATGCAATCCCAAGACCATTGAGCTATCATTCTCTACACCTTCAATGATACAAATAATGATAACAAACTCTGATATCTACAAATTAGGACAACTTGCCATGTTGGCTAAAATTTTGCAAGTCACTAAGACCACAACTTGTAAAACTGTAACTTAAGGCAACACAACATGAGATTACTCTCTCCTCTCAGCAAGAGGGAAGGCTCCCTTCTTACCGTAGGTGGATCCAATAATGACTCAACTAAAAATTACAAAATAGGATGGTCCACTTAATCTCTTCTTCTTTTTTTCAGGAACGATTTTGCAAAAAACTTATGAGCAATACTAAAATTTAACAATACACACCTATAGTTAAGATAGTATCAATGGCTTGTGGGTTTAATTAAAAACAACACATAAGACACCAATCTACTTTATATGGGTCGAACAGTTGCATAAACCCAAATTCTTTTGTATCCCGAATGATGATTTAATAACTTAATAAACTATAAGGCACAAAGTCTCTTATCAAATGCTCACTAAATTTTATGAAAGTGCTTAATGTTGAAGCGCTAAGTCTTTTAGCCTTAAGTATTTTAAGGCACTATCAACTATATCAATTTGTCCTTCTATACCACAAAGTTTCCAAAAACTCAAATTAAACTATAACTAGGAATATAATATGCACCTCAAAGTCTACAAGATTGAATTCAAATCCCTCTTGAACAAATATAGAATATAGAATGTTGTCATACAGTGGCAGTAATTTTGGACTAGCTAGAAGGACAACTCAAGTAGAGATTTCAAGCAAAGATGGTGAATCTTCCTCAGTTCTAGCTAAATCTCTCAAGTTCAAGCTTATAGAAGAAAAGGGAACTAAATCCGTTCAAGAGTCTTCTTAGGCGCCTATGCATGCTCAAGAATCAGAGCAAGAATCGAAGGAGTCTAAAGAAGAGTTTCAAGAGGAAGATGAAGAGGAAGGAGAGATTATGATCATTTCTCCTCCGCAGTCGAAAACACTCAAGGTCCATCCATTCAAGAAACACCCTTTTTGGATGATATAGACAATGATGTGGATTCATTCTCCACACTTGTTACATCTACCATCCCTGCTTCAGAAGTGGACATGTTGCCACTCCCTGTCTGTACATCAGCCCCTCCTATTCTCACAGCTGAGCAATATGAGAATTTGAGAAATCTATTTTAAGATTTCCTCTCACGGAAGGTTAAGTTTCCGAACTTGATACTTCAATGGCTGGCTTTGATTTGTTCATGACAGAATCTTCTACCCAAGCACCCATGAATTCAGCCGTGCAAACTAAAACATGCACAGTCACAATGGAAGTACAATCAGGATCAATGTCTATGGTAGCCGATGTTCTTGGTTCTACAGATGAGGGTTTCATTTTTCCTCCATGGATGGGTAAAATTACTATAAAGAGAAGAAAGGTTGTCGTACCTCTGGATAACCTTACTATTAAGAAAAATAAGTTTAAATATTTGAAAGACAAGATCGTTTCAAGGATTGTGGTGGATTCTGAAAAGACTAAGTTGTCTGGCAAACTGGGTAGTTAGACGGTTATGGGTACGGGTACGGCTGTGTCATTGCACAGACACCATGTCAAATATTATAAATATGGTATACACTTATCTAATTGCATCATGTTGGTATTGAATATTACTACTTTGTACGGAAGCATTTGGTGAATGAATAATACTTTGTTAAGTTATATGTTTATTTCCGGTTCACCTACGGGTTGAACATTTGGCGCCAATGCTAGTTCAAATCCAGAGTGGCAACGCATGGAAAGCCGAGGATTAGTGGGAATACCTGTACCAGACAACCAAAAAACTAAGGACAACGAGATGGAACTTCTAGAAGACGAGCACGAAGCGACCCAGAACTACCACATCCAGTACTGCGTAAGCCTCAAAACCTTCACCAGGAGAGAAGCCACGAAAAACAAGGTTACACAGGATACTGTGTGGGATGCCATGCATGCAAGCCCAACAACAAACAGGTTCCTAGACCAACTCCCCCGTTTAATTGCACAAGCATACCTGTCGCAAAAGAGACACAGGGAAAGAGTGGAACAAGAGGAACGTCATCAACAAACCCTTAAGACTTTCTATGAGGAGAGCGACGCATGGCATCACAAAACTAAACCATGAGCTTTTGAGTTGTGGTACCAAGAACACTCAAGAGTTTGTAATTGTCACACGAGTCGACCACGTGATATATACAAATTGAATAAATAAAAGGGTGTTCTATGTTGAATAAATAAATTGAATGAACAAAGTGTTGGAGGGACACTACACGGTGGTCATAATAAACTGTCAGACCAATTCCTAACAGTTCTTGGACACAATCGAATGGTACGCACGCAACTGGTCGTCAAAGGACGAGAAACACAATGTCTCAGAAACAAAAACTCTCGAAGCTCAAAGGTGATAGGAAGGAAGATCCCGTATGACATTGTTGTACATGTGAAATCATATTGATCGCCAACTCGGTCACAGATGCGAACAAGTGGTTGCAATAGTTTCCAGCCACCCTACAAGAAGTGGCAGTGGATTGGTTTTCTGATATGGACAAGGCCGAGATCAACACATGGGACAATCTTTTAAAAAAAAATTCAAGTAAAATTTCAACTGCTACGGGATAACAAGGTCGTCGCCAAGATCTACAATTGCAAACAAGGGAAAAAGGAAACTATACGAGCCTACAGTCGAAGGCTCAAGGATCTTCTTAGTAGGATGGGTACTCAACCCGCCAATGAATTAAAAAAACGGTGGTTCGTAGGACTCCGCGAGGTATTGAGAAGGAAGATGAAGATAGTCCCGCCCACATCATACACAGATGCTTATGACCATGCCATAAATTTGGAAAGTGAGGGCAAGACGGAAAAGAAAAAGAAAAAGAAGAGTAAATCCTCATCCTCCTGTGAGACCGATGAGTCCTCTGAAGAGAAAATAAGTGTTGGTAGCAACGAAGAAACCAACAAGAAAGTACAGGCCCTCCAAAAGGGCATCGAGCGGATGATGGAGTTCAAGTTCACGAAGGCAACCACTAGCCATACAGAGGAGGGAAAAACATGGTGTACCAATTGTAAAAAGAAAGGACATACAAGGGGAGCATGTCCTAAGAAGGCAATGTGTGATATTTATCAGGTTTTTCAATCATTCTCCAAAGAAGTGCCCTTATAACATGAAGACACGAAGCCAAAAAATACTCTTCATGCAAAAACAGTCATCCACCTCTGGCACTAATAATAAGATGCAGGGGAACAACAATAATGCCACATCCGGCGGCTACAGAAACAACTGCTAAGGAGGATGAGGTGGAAATGACATCAGGAATCGAATGCAGTATGACTCCAAGAGAAGACCCATAGTCCAATGCCATGCATGTAGCCAATGGGTCTGTAATGTCCCCTTTTTGGGACATTAGACAAGTTGAAAACATATCATATATAATATTAAAATTGACTTGGAGAGTGTGGACTCAAAATATAAAAAGTCAATTTAATAGTATAAAGTGGGTTGAAAAGGACAAGAACAGATAAGACGAAAAGCCAGCAGGGGAGTTGAAGAGTTGCAGTTGTAAGGATAAAAGGAGAAGACGCACTTTCATTTGGCATGCTTGATTTATGATTCAGATTTCAGCTTCTCTCTTGCGAGAGTTATTCAGAAAGCTTCAGCTTTCAGCCAATGTGAAGATGTAGCCCCTTGTGTCGGCAGACAGTGAAAACAAACCCATTGTCTGTACTAACATCACTTCAGGTGTCTCGTGTGTGCTTACAAGTTCTTCTGTTAACATTCCAATCTAACTATAAAATTGTGTTTAAGATTGGATTTTAAATGCTGGCTATTGTATTGTTGTTGTATAATGTAATAACATGTCTTGAAGGGGTTTATGAGAGTTTAGGGGATTTGTATTGTTGAATTGTAATGCATTTTCATATGCTTGAATCCTCAGTAGTATTTGGAGAAAGAATGAGTTAATATCTATTGGAGTTTCTACTAGTTTCTATTGTGTTTTGTAGTACATCTACATATGTTTAAGATTTTCACTATATATTGAGAAAGAGACCGGATATATCCGTTTGGGATATTTTAGTGGCATCAGAGTCGTGTATCTTGCCATCCTATAAAGTTTTCAGAGTTGTCTATCAAAGGTTTGATCAAAAAATAGTCAAATGGGTTTGGCGGTTGGCTCAACTATCTCAAAGGTTCAAAACAAAAAAATTAGTTCATGGGCAATAGCAACAATAGTAAATCAAATCATTTGCCGTAAGGAGGCATTTGGAGTCTATTGGAACTACTTCAGCGCACAAATATTACTAATATCATGTTTATTGTTATCGAGACTTTGAAGGCCCTGAACTATTATTTTTAGTATTTTGATGTGGGAAATGTTGAATGAATGTTTTATCAACGTGGAGAGACATTAAATTTCCTGTCATAGAGACTACCAAGAACTTAATATTTCTTGCAGAGAAATACAAGCTAATCCATTTCGGTTGGGTGGTAATTGGTTTCAATTTATTAAAACATTTACCAATATACTTTAGCGTTATTTGTGTCTTGTTTTTATGTCGTGCGAGAGCCACTTAGGTGATTGAGGGGAAGCCATTCAATAATCGTGAGGATCCTGCATGAGCAATCTATCATCATCAACCTGTTTCGACCCTTGCTTAATAGCTTGAGAGACCTTCATTATCTTGGTAATTGATGGTAACCATCTATACTGCGCTAGCAAATTACTAGAATAGATTTACAGGAGGGGAGGATTCATTTCTGGTGGAAGCATATACGTTGAAAGATGTTGCCACAATCCAACCGCTGGAACCATTATGTTTGTGATAAGAACAGGTCGAAAGTCATAGGAAGCTTGCTGATAAAGTAGCAGAAGCTAGATACTTTGTGTTTGTCCCTTACTACTTTAATGGCAACCCATGTGTTCTAGAGCAATGTAACATTCAGGATTAGCTCAAGAATCATGCACCGGAAAAGGGATATGAGGAATTTGTAAAAATTATCGAGGATTAAAAAGCAAGAGTATTATTGTCGATTCAAGCATTGTAACTGACCTTTGAAACAATGATTATTTCCGAAGTCTCATGCCAACAACTATAATGTTTCGGATAAGAAAAGACAAGTTGCAAGAAACAATCGCAGAAGGTGTGTGGAGAGACACGTGTCAGGGGCAAACGTGGACAATTGTAGTTTCTAAGAAACACTACAGAAATTAGAGGTATTACAGAATAAACAGCAGCGGAAGTGAAAGATTGGGAGGTGGAGACCATAGCGAACAAAGTTACCATCCATGAGATTGTAACCGATGGTGGTAGAGTATCAAATATCACCACTGGAGTTGAAACACCATCAACAATATCAAACAAATATTGCCATTTGAAAAGACATGCAAAGTACATAGGTAATAATAGTGGGTTCTTGTAACTGTAAGAGAGACGTCCACTCTTCAAGAAGACACTGTCGACATAAATCAACAATAGCTCGTTGGTGGGTGTCAAAGAAAGTCTGGGCAATGGTCTCGCCTTCTGCGTCGTCTAATACAAGGAGACCTCCAAGATTTAAGTAGGTTATTTATCCAACGTCAAAGGTTGCTCAACCTCGGACAACTATTTTGCTATCAAAAGTTGAGATTGGAAAAATAAAACCATGTTCAACTTGCCTGACCCTGTGCTTATGCTATTTGACAAGGGTACAAAACTCGGGTATGGAGTTCTTGGAATCGAGGGTGACAAGAAACAATTGCAACTAATTGTATGGAGCTTGTGTAGGAATACCCCAGGTGTGATCAACAATCAAATTGTAGGAGAATCATCTATTCAGAAAAGTTTACAGGTTTACACCATATTTTTCTACTAAACAGTTTTTGGACGACATTCTTAAGACTTCAGTTGATCAACACTTTGGGTCAAAAATTCAAACTCGTAAATACAGAGACAACAAGAAATTGGTGATGATGATTTTCCAACTGACTTAATCGATGAGCATTTTGAGAGTTCCCCTGATTATGTTTTCTATAATTTCAAATGCTGCAGAAGTTCATTTATATGATGTCGCAAATAGACTGAATTTGGGGAATAGATGGATGCACAAGCCACTGGAATTCAACCAAAATTTCCTTTTATGGTGGACTCATTTGAAGAAAGAGCAGCAGCAGCAGTCTCAAGAGCAATGGAGCTTGGGGCAAGAAGTTAGAGGAAAATGGAGCAAATATCTCTTCCTTTGGGCCTGAATCTAAGATGGAGAAAACAAATAAATCTGGGTTCTCAAAATTATCCCAAAGTTCTGAAAAATCAGGGAATATATTGGAGAATCTTTCACTCAAGCTGGTGGAAAATTGTCTTATGGAGTAGATAGTCAGATTTTGGATGCACAAATGCAAAGCAGGATACAAAGCATGACTGCAAGGACGAGCATACAACAAAATAACTTTTTCAATGACTCAGAAAAGTATGAGGTTAAACAAGGGTTTCATACAGCATAGAAAGTGCTCAATAACAAGAAGATAGTCCCAGAAAATCTAAGGGATGCTGGGAGATGAAGGTTGGGATTAGTTGTGCAGCAAGCTCTCAAACAACTAGGAAATGAAAATCTTGATTTCCAAAATGTCAATATAATATTGGAGAATCAATGCTACATTGAATATGGAAAATCGAGAAGGTCACTTTACAATTATCAAATAGCAAGTACAGTTTGGTGGCTCACAACCTCAAGTATGGAGGAAATTCAGAATCGAATAGAACTTGATGCTATAAATGATAATAAATCCATGTCATCTTTACCTTTGAAGGAGAATGGTTTTTCAAAGCTAATAAATTCTTCTTTAATTCAGCACGAGACATGTAATATAGAGAAAAATGTGCCACCCTAAAACAAAACTAGTAAAGAAAGCAGCTTCCTTAAAATTGGAGAATATTTGGGAAAAGAATGAAGATGCTTCTTCAGTTGTGTCAAGTGTTTAGCAAATCAAAGACCAGAAATGGTATTGCAAAGCAAAGATACTTGATATGTATGTTGAATACAAAAAACTCCCTCCAAAGATTCAAAAAGAATTAGCCTTCAGTGATTTCATGGATTTCCATCCACAATTCCAAAATAAGACATATATGGCAAAAAAGAAGTATTTTGAATTAGCTCAGGATCTCTGAGCAAAAGACCAGTGCAAAAATGTGTATCAAGAATTTCTAGCAGAACCAAGTCATCTAATAGAGGGTCTTGAAAAAGAAGAGCAATGAACTACTATTGATTTGCAGCCTTCTCAGAATCACGTAGAAAATGTTACATAAGGTGCAAGTTTCTACGTTGGTGATTTGAAGGTTAGCCTTGACAAGCAGGTTGATGAGGTCGGTTGCACACGAGGTAATAGTAGGTTGGAATCTTTGTATGATGAACCATATATTTCTAATGCACATAACATGAATTTAGAGGAACAATCTAAGATGACACTGCAAGACGATGAACAGCTTCAACATGACAATAATGAAATGCATACCAGCTCAAGGTTAGTGAAGACATGGTTGTGGCATCTTTGCTATGTTATAACAACACTCACAAGATGGTTGAAGATCTCTACAAGAAGGCTCAAAGGGAAGTGGAAGGAGATTGGCCTGTTGTTGATTTGTAGGTGGTCAAAACAACTTTTGAAACTATGAAAAAAGATTATTTATATTTACTTTCTGACAAGGATTATATTCTTAAGGTTGTTGAAATATATGTTGATCAATCAAATAGAGAAAGGAATGAGATTAAGGAGCTCGATAGGGAGCTTAAGTATGCTCATGAGGCATTGAATGATACTGAGTTTTCTCTCGAGGAAGCAGAAAATCAGATCAGGATCACAAACCATTTTCAAGAACATGAGGATAAAGAGAGGCAAGAGTTTTTCCAAGAAGTAATTAATAAACTTGATAGCATTCAGCAGACGTATGACTTGAATAGCTGCCCCAAACAATCAAGTACCAAAACTTCAAATCACATTCTATTTGTAGACATCTTTGTTTGAAGTAGATGCAGATTGGACTTTCGATAATCCCATTTTTGTGTTAAACGAGGGAGCTCCTTTTGATTGCCATGAAGAGAATGATTTTGATTTCAGAATATTGGATCCTGGTACAACTCCTAGCAGTAAATCTTGGTCACAGGATGAGATTGTTGAATTGACTTCTCTTGCTTGTCATTGGATCAGTCTAAATATGGTTCCCAATTTCAATCCGTATAGGAGTTGGATGGATTTCCTACATCCTTGGAATAAATCTTGGTGGAGTATTGATGAGAGTTATGTTTCCATCATAGCGAATGGCTTTACAGCTTCATACTTCCTCATAGCACCAATGTACTTAGGGATTATCCAGACTTATGACGATGGTATGGTTTTTGATGTACCCGTGATGTTAGTTTCAGCTTTTGAGCAGCTCATTTCCTACATCATCTATTTAAGTTGGGTCGTCACCATCTACTAGGTTATACATAGCCCTTGTTTACCGTATTGGTAAAGAAATCAACGCATACAGACAATGAACATGAATAGCAGAATAATATTCGCAATAGTAGATGAATTATGCTTTACAATGATCCCAGACGGGATATAAATAATACTGCCGAACCTTCTCGAAGGAGTCCGTCGGCCACAATTATTCTATACGTTACAAACTATTTACCGCTCGACCGTCGGCTACGGAATACCGAAACACCACCGGACCGCTACAGAATATAGAACCACCGCCGGACCGTCGGCTACAGAATACCGAAACACCGCCAGACCGTCGGCTACAGAATACAGAAACACCGTCGGACCGTCGGCTACAGAATACAAAAACACCGCCGGACCGTTGATTACCGAATACAGAAACACTGCCGGACTATCGGCTACAGAATACAAAAACATCGCCGGACCGTCGGTTACAGAAAATAGAAACACCGCCGGACCATCGGCTACAGAATACAAAAACACTGTCGGTACGTCGGCTACAGAATACAAAATACCGCCGAAACCATCCAGTCGGCTAACACCATCCCCCCCAAAAAGAAAAGTCGTCTCCTGACGATTGACAATATCTAAGACAAATTAACAAAAAATACATTTTCAGAGTGACTACAACAAAAGAAATCTGCTTCCGACACATCACTGTCACCTTCGTCCCGTGCCTATAGCCTCTGCTAACACAACACTGTCTCCTCAAGCTGACCTTGATAGCCACCAGTGCTGCTTTCTCTGTTTTCAATTCCTCGGTACCCTGAGACAAGTGTCGTTGCACTGCCTCCAACTGGATGATCAGCTCCTCCCGAGCTCTCTATGCATCCACCAAGACAGCCTCACAGCCAACACTTGCTCCCACTGCCTCTGGTACACAGAAAGTCCATGCTTGCAGCAACTTAAACTCTTCTCAACTAGTCAGACTCCCACGACTGATATCCGCCACGACTGGGGGTCCAGGGGGCAATGCCCCCGACGGGGTCGAGGGGCAGCAGAAATCCCTCTGCAATCCACCACAAATCCCTCTGCACACAGAAATTCTTCTCCTTTTGGCAGAACAAGAACTCTTCTTTATGTCTCTGTTTCCCCGCGGAAGTCTTTTCCCTTGCAGCGCAAAGGAGAAACTCTGACTGGCGGAGCTGAATCTTTTAATTACACTCGTGGCCTATCTTTCCTTTCTCGCGGTCTATGTTCTCCTCCCCGCGACTCTTCTTTATGTCTCTGTTTCCCCGCGGAAGTCTTTTCCCTTGCAGCGCGGAGGAGAAACTCTGACTGGTGGAGCTGAATCTTTTAATTACACCCACGGCCTATCTTTCCTTTCTCGCGGTCTATGTTCTCCTCCCCGCAGCCCATTCTTCTCCTACCCGCGGGCTTTGTTTCCTTACCCGCGGACTATTCTTTCACTGGTAGTTAACAACGAGGATTTTATAAAATATAATGGCCGCAGGGGCTCTCTCTTCTTTTTTCTGCCGGAGGAACTTATGCTGTCAGTCTTCCTCCTTTCTCTGCCGGGGCTTTACACTCCGCGGGGGTCTCTTGCCCGCGGACCTACGGGACTTTAAGTGCCCGCGGACAGGCAGTTTCTGGCGGGACTTTCAGTCTGCGGGCCTTCCTGTCTGCGGGGCCCGCAGGACTTCCAGTCGATTTTTATTTTTTAATTTTTTTTTTGGTTTTTTTATTTATTTTTTTATTTTTTTTATTTTTTTTCAAAATTTATTTATTTATTTTTAGCAAAAGAAATCAAATAACAGAGGTACCTTCGTTTTGCCTCCAGGCGTCGCCATTCTGCAACGACGACGGAGTCAGCTGGCCATCTTGTGACAGCGACGGAGTTTTCCTGGCACCATATATTTTGAATTTGAATCTGTTGACTGTCGGAGGTATCTTTTGCCCGTCCAAAGTTGATAATCCGATCGCTCCATTGTTGCCGACCTTCCGAATCTGATATGGCCCAACCCATCTACCCTTAAACTTTTCCACTTTGATTTCATTCTGACCGTCGTACGCCTTACGTTTGTTCTGTGCCACCCCCGTCGCCCACTGTGCCTGCAGTCGTCGCGCAACTGGATTATTTCCTTGCTGTTGGTGCCCTTCCACTAAATTTATGCTGCGGTGTAACCTTTTCTTTCCGCGCAGTCCATTCACCATGTACCGGACAGTGGGATTTTTCGTTTTTCTGTGTTCAGACTGTATGTTCTTCCCCTCAACTTCAGCCATGGTAGCTTTTCCTTCTTCCACTTCCCTGCATTCCTCCGGAAATTCGTTTTCTTCCTTTTTCTCATCTTCGTCGACCCTTAGCATATTACAACTCGGAAAGAGTTCGTAGTCTTCTATCTGCCAATGGTAAAGGCCATTCACCGAGTCCAGGTCATCATCATTCGATCCTCCGTCAAGTCTCAATACTCCTTCATCCGGTTCCATTCTCCTCTTTCCTTCGTCATCACTCTCGCCTTCATTGTCAGAATCTGACAATGCTGCCTCCTCGCCAACCATTTGCGTGTGCAGGTCAATTATGAATCTTTTGCCTCCGCGCTCCATTGATAGGGTATTGCGTTTCCAATCATGTTTTACTTTTGCTTGCACCAACCAATCCCGTCCCATAATAGCATCATAGCCTTTTCTTTTTAGTGGAATGACCACAAAATCCAATAGAAATGGTTGCGTACCAATTGCTACCGGTTGCGCTTTTAAAATTCCCAACGGTTTGATTCCATGTTGGTCTGTCGTGAGCAACTGAAATGTAGGTGGCCACAGCGTCGACTTTCCCAACTTCTTCCAAGTATCCTCCGGCAACACATTCACGCCGGACCCTCCGTCAACAATTGTCTCTGTCAAAACATTTCCCAAAATCCCCATCTCGACGATCACCGGATGCCGTCTGGATGTGAGTGCCAGCAGCATTGGGTCTGTTGCCGTCGCTTCCTTACTGTCCCTTCCTGTGTCCTCCGGTGCTTTCGAAAACGGTGTATGATTCAGAATGGCCGTCCGTAACTAGGGCATTGTGAGAAGGTCACTTATCTTGACCGGTATCTCCGTTTGTAAGATCTGTCGTACAATGTTTTGTTTTGCGAAGTTCCTTGCCAAGGTGCCCGTGATATCCTTCAACTGAGATGTCCCCGCCATCGATGCCTTTGCAATGTCCGTCTACGCTTCCCCCACTTTCCTCTTTTCCTCCGCTTGCCTCCGTGTAATTGCCAAAACCTCCTCTACATCCGTGCCAACAATGATCAAGTTTACTCCAGCCTTTGGACACTTGGAATCTTCGTGATCGTCGGGTCCGCACCATCTGCATAATAATTTCGGTGTGTTTGCCGCTGTACAATCCCACGCAAAATGACCCCACAAATTACATGCTCGGCATTGAACGATCGGCCGTCTGTTTGCATCATACTGGGTTCGACTTCGGCTTCCATTATTATTGTTATTATTGTTATTATTTTGCCCTCTGTTATTATTCCTGTATCCTCCGGATGTAGCACCGGCGATATTCGTGTTTCCGCTACTACCCGACGGGGAAGCCTCCTGTGTGAGAAACACCTGCGGAGATCCTCTCGTCTTCATGTTAAAGGGGCACTCCTTTGTCCAATGGCCCCATGATCTGACAAATGTCACAGAATTGGTTCTTTGGACACGATCCTTTAGTATGCCCGTCTGTCTTACACTCTGTGCACCACAGCTCACTGCCTTTTGGCTCCTTCTGAATGTTTTTAAATTCCTTCATCATGTGAACCATATCCTTCTGCAGGGCACGAACCTTCTTGCTGCTGCCTTCGTCGTCGCTACTATCATCTCCGGCAGGCTCGTCGTCATCAGAATTAGAGGAGCTAGTTTTCTTCTTCTTTGTCTTCTGCTCACTTTCAAGGTCCAGTGCTCTGTTATACGCGTCCACATATGATGACGGTGGCACAATTTTCATTTTCCTCCGCAACTTCGAGCGTAGGCCGTCCACAAACCACCTTTTCTACAATCCGTCCGCTGGCTTGCTTTCCATTTTGTTTATTAAGTCTTTCAATCTCCTGGCATAGACACGGACAGTTTCGTGCTTCCCTTGCTTGGTATTGAAAATTTTCGCTACGATTTCATAATCATCCTGCAAGAGTTTAAATTCCGCCAAGAACTCCTTTTTAATGTTATCCCATGTATCCAGCTTTTGCGGATCCATATCCGAAAACCAATCAATCGTGACACCCCGTAGGGTTGCCGGAAATTGCCTGACCCATTCGTTGATATCTGTGATTCCATTTGCCCGCCAGATCGTCTCACATGTCTTACAATGTCGAAGGGGGTCGGCTGTACCATCGCCTTCAAATTTTGGCAGCTTTTCTTTGGGTCCCGCCAT
This sequence comes from Cupressus sempervirens, assembly GCA_028749045.1. Lineage (NCBI taxonomy): Eukaryota > Viridiplantae > Streptophyta > Pinopsida > Cupressales > Cupressaceae > Cupressus > Cupressus sempervirens. The sequence continues at coordinate 884,745,967 of CM053785.1, read as the reverse complement.
AACTCCGGGGGTCTGCACTCCTACAGTGGTCGACACTCCCACACCGGCGGTCGGCACTCCTACACCGGCAGTCTGAACTCCCACACCGACAGTCTGTACTCCCACACCAGCGGACTGGTCTCCCACACCGGAGGTTTGCACTCCCACACCGGCGGTCTGCACACCCTCACTGGAGGTGTCAATAGCTGCAACCCTTGGTGAAGACGAAGGATCCTCCCAAATTGTTTCCCGCGGAAGTCTATCCTGGAGGAAGAGGTCACTCCACGCTCGTGCTCCGTCGGCACTGCGAGCCGTGCGAGTTGATGCTCTTCCCTCTGAATTTTCTTCCCTCGGCGAACACAACTTCAAGAACTCCTCCCGTGCTTCTTCCACCAATTCTACCCGCTGCCGAGTCTCCTCCAGTAGTTCCTGCGCACTTCGGTTTCCGTCGGCAATCTTCTGGAATCTCCGTCGGCATTCAGCTTGCTGTGCCAAAATTAGATTCTCTTGTGCAATACGGATTCCATCTTTTCCCTTCGCCTTATTCCAATCCTTGTTAAGCTGATTTGGCATTAATCTTCATTCCTCCCACCTTCCAGATTCATAAGGCAACGGCGCCAAATGTTTACCGTATTGGTAAAGAAATCAACGCATACAGACAATGAACATGAATAGTAGAATAATATTCGCAATAGTAGATGAATTATGAATTACAATGATCCTAGACGGGATATAAATACTACTGCCGAACCTTCCCGAAGGAGTCCGTCGGCCACAATTATTCTATCCGTTACAAACTATTTACCGCCGGACCGTCGGCTACGGAATACCGAAACACCGCCGGACCGCTACAGAATACAGAAACACCACCGGACCGTCGGCTATAGAATACCGAAACACCGCCGGACCGTCGGCTACAGAATACCGAAACACCGCCGGACCGTCGGCTATAGAATACAGAAACACCACCGGACCGTTGATTACAGAATACAGAAACACCGCCGGACCGTCGGCTACAGAATACAGAAACATCGTCGGACCGTCGGTTACAGAATATAGAAACACCGCTGGACCGTCGGCTACAGAATACAGAAACATTGCCGGTCCGTCGGCTACAGAATACAAAATACCGCCGAAACCATCCAGTCGGCTAACAGCCCTTTGATACATTTTTATCTCATCATATCAGATGGTCATGGCAACAAGGTTTGGGATCTAGGTGTTCACAATATGTACTTATGGCTTATTGAGGATTTTGTTAGAGTTCTACTCAGTTTGAGACTGGATGCGAGGATAACCAGAGTTGTACAGTCTACGAGTGCAGTGATATTTCATAGATTTATATGGGATCCAAGGATCCGATTGATGAAGGGGTTGCAAAGTGATACCTTGCTTCGCAGTGTGACTGGATTTGTTTTCAGGTTGGGCTACAGAGCCAGTTGCAGATTCGTATGGGATCCTGGTACTAATTGCTTGAGGAAAAGCGATTTCAAGGAGGGGAGATTTGTAATTCCCCTTTTTGGGACATTAGAAACGTTAAAAACATATTATATATCATACTAAAATTGACTTGGAGAGCGTGGACTCAAAATATAAAAGGTAAATTTAATATTATAAAGTGGGTTGAAAATGACAAGGAGAGATAAGACGAAAAAGCCAAAAGGGGAGTCGAAGAGTCACAGCTGTGAGGATAAAAGGAGAGGAGACTCTTTCATTTGGCATGCTTGATTAATGATTCAAATTTCAGCTTCTCTCTTGCGAAAGTTATTCGAAAAGCTCCAGCTTTCAGCCAATGTGAGAACGAAGCCCCTCGTGTCAACAAACAATGGACGCAAACCCATTGTCTATGGAGATACACTTTAGGTGTCTCGTGTGCGCTTACAAGTTCTTCTCTTAGTGTTCCAATCTAATTGTAAAATTGTGTTTAAAATTGGATTTTGAATGTTGGTTATTGTATTATTGTTGTATAATGCAATAACATGTTTTGAAGGATATTATGAGAGTTTTTGGGTTTTGTATTGTTGAATTGTAATGCATTTTCATATGCTTGAATCCTTAGTAGTATTTGGAGAAAGAACGAGTTTAATATCTATTGGTGTTTCTACTAGTTTCTATTGTGTTTTGTAATACATCTGCACATGTTTAAGATTTTTAATATATATTGAGAAAGAGATCAGGTAAATATCCGTTTGGGATATTTCAGAGGCCACTTTGCCAGAGATTGTCCAAAGGGTGACACTCCTCAGAAATTGTGTCGATGGTGTTGTCCAAGGGACCACAAAGACACCAACTGCCACAAAGGTCCTTGTCCTCACCCACAACCAAGCCAAGCAGGCAATCTATCCAGATCCCCACACCGAGAAGCAAAGACTACAGGAGGCATGAGAAGAAATAGAAAGGGCAATGAAGAGTAGAAAAGAGATATCAATGGAACTACATCTGGACAAACAGAGCTGGAGAACAACTTATTGAACTAGACGTTGCAAATGGAAGTGCCCATCAAACTTCAAGACCTCTTACAAACAGTACCACAATTAAGGACGACATTATTAAACACTTACACAAACCCGCCAACAATACCGAAGACGAATGAAAAACCAACTTTACCAGGAGGGTCGGCCACAGACCCCTTGTTGCTGACAATAAGCAATGGCTATCACCCGGTGGGGGTCAAGATGGGAATCCTCGAAACCATCCTAACGAACACCATTGTGGATGGTGGGTCTAGGGTGAATGTCCTTCACAAGGAGACATGGAAGAAACTCTGCAAGCTTACCCTGTGGCCGACCACATTCAACCTGCTCAACGCCGACCAGTAGGGGATAAAGTCACTAGGGACCCTAATGGCTCAATGGGTAACCATCACGACAACCATTTGTGCTCGATTTCATTGTGATTACCTTGAAGAAAAACGGATACAACACCATTCTTAGAAGAGGATGGCTGGTGGTAGCCAAGGTGAATCACAATTTGAATAACATTTTGTCTATGGAAAGCGAAGGGCAGAAGTTCGACATTGACCTCTGAACACAGATAGTAAGTGAAGAGATGGCATGTCATCGAAGTCCGAGTTAAACAAGGAACATTGGATGGATGAGGGAAGAGCCCGCATGGATCTGAACGACGAAGGTGTTTTGGAATTGGAGGAATGTTCAAGAGACGAAACTAGTTCAATCAATGGACTTTTCCATTGGTAGATGGAAGACTATGAGTTTTTCCATTCTTATATGCTTGGCATTGAGGAACCTTAAGGTGAGAAGGAGGTATTCCCACTAGAGTTTGTGGAATATAAAGACGGCAACACAGAGGTCAACAAGAGCCTCGCCCGCCGCTTTGAGGGGAATGCCATTAGATACAAAGAGTTGTCAGTGAAGGCCATCAATCTTGGCGATACGAAAAACTCAAGGAACACACTTGTCAAACACGACCAGAACCCTGTACTGAAGGCTACAACATTTAAAATCTTCATGGAGTATACAGATGTATTTGTCTGGACTTACAAGGATTTAAAAGGGGTCTCACCAGAGGTGTGCGTTCACCACATACGTTTTGTGCCCGAAGCCATACCTGTGCGGAAGCGATTGTACAGAATCAATAAGAACTACGCAACATACTTAGGTGAGGAAATACAACGAATGTTGGAAGCCGACATAATATTCAAAGTTCGAGCAAGTGAGTGGGTGTCACCAATCGTGATATCCATGAAGGACGGAAATTGAATCCAAATATGTGTGGACTTCTTCTAGTGCCTAAATGCTATCACAAAGATCCCTTTCCCATCCCATTCACGGAAATAGTTCTCAAAGAAGTGGCAAGACATGAGATGTACTCCTTCATGGATGGATTATCTGGCTATAACTAGATCTTCATTACTGAAGAAGATAAACTATAAACTACCTTTGCGGAGGATGGAGTATATGCTTACAACCGGATGCCCTTCAGATTGTGTCACACCTGCCACATTTTAGAGAATCATTTTACACATCTTTGACAAAATATCAGTAGGCAACTTTCGAGCGTTTTTGGATGATTGGTCCATCTTCAATAAACAAGACAACCACTTGGCAACACTACAGGAATGTATGGAAAGGTGTCAGCAGGTACGGCTAGCACTTAACCCTAAAAAGTGTTGGTTCATGGTTCCTCAAGGCAAATTACTTGGGCATATTGTTTGCAAATCAAGATTGACGACCAACCAGGACAAAGTACAGGCGATTGTGGAAATGGAAGCCCTGACAAAGGTAACTGGAGTGAAATCTTTTCTTAGGCACACTGGATACTACAAACAATTCATAAAGAACTACGCCCAAATTGTTCTTCCCATCAACAAGTTGACACAAAAGGGAGAATCATACATTTGGAGATTTGAGCAAGAGATTTCCTTCAAAGAGTTGAAGAATAGATTGTTTAGGGTGCCTATCTTAGCATATCCAAACTAGGACAAGGAGTTCAATGTCCATGTGGACACTTCTAACTTCGCCATAGGTGCAACGTTGGCGCAAATTGGCGACCATGGCCTTAATCACCCAGTATATTTTGCAAGCCAGCTACTTTCAAAAGCCGAGAAGAATTACAGCACCTTTGAAAGGGAGGCCCCCGGGGATGATGTATGTTGTACAAAAGTTTCAGCATTACCTCTTGGCTACACCATTCACCTTTTAAGTGGACCACCAAGGCGTTGATGTACCTAGTGAACAAACCGATCATCCAAGGAAGCATTAGTAGATGGTTTTTATTCCTGTAGGAGTTCACCTTCACCATTATTCTGTGACTGAGGAAAAGTCATTTCATTGTCAACCAGCTCTCTCGAATCAAGTCAGGAGAGCCGCTGAAAGGGGTCAATGATGATTTTCTAGATGCATAGTTGTTTAGGATCACCATCCTTCCAAGATGGTATAAGTCTATTGCGAAATATCTATCTAGGTCCCAATTTCTGAGGGAGATGCCGCTAGGCGAATAGCAGAAGCTAGTGTTATGGAGTCAGAGTTTCCAACTAATAAATTGGCCTCCTGTATAAGATGGGCCTAGACCAAGTACTAAGGCGATGCGTAATGGAAGAGGAAGTACAGTGTTTTGAGGGAAGCACATGAAAGTCCATTAGGCGGCCACATGGGATCCAACAAACTACATGGAAGCTTCTGCTTGCTAGCTTATAGTGGCCCACACTTTATAATGATGCACGGGAATGGGTGTTAAGTTGTGATACATGCCAGAGAGTCGGCAACCCACTTAAGTGAGACTTCATGTTGTTAAACCCTTCCCACGCTCAGGAGTTGTTTGAACACTAGGGACTGGACTTCATGGGTCCATAGAAAGCGAGTACGGCCCAACGTTGTCGATACATGGTAGTGGCCACTGATATTTAACAAAGAGGGTAGACGCATGGGCACTACCAGACAACTTTGCATTAAGCACTGTAAAGTTTTTATATGAGCAGATCATCATGCGGTACGGCATACCCATCTAGTTGACAAGTGATAGAGGATGTCACTTTATGCACCATGTGATCAAATTACTAGCAACTGAATTCAAGATTTTTCATTTGTTGTCGAGTCCATATTATCCAAGAGCCAATGGCCAAGTGAAAGCGACAAACAAAGCCCTCCTGGCTATCATATATCAATCATGCGGAGTAGAGCAAGCGGATTAGGAGGAAAAGTTACCTTCGAACCTATGGGCCTACCGCACAAAGTTCAAAGTCAAAATTGGATAGACATCATTCTAGTTAATATTTGGGCAAAGAGGCCGTGGTACCAGCTGAATTCATGGTCCTGAGCCTTGGGATTGCAATTGAATATAGACTCGGAGATATAGAAAGTCTACGAGAGCAACTATATCAACTGAACAAAATGAATGAACAAAGATTAACAATTAAATGGGTGACGGAGGTGCCGTAAAATCATCGCAAGGCATGGCACAATAAACATTTTAAAAGGACGAGGTTCCAGCGAGGCTAACTAGTGCTTCGGTACAATGGCCATGAATGAGATAAAATTGGGGAAATTCAAGGTCCAATGGCTTGGACCATATAAAATCAGCGAAGTTGGTGATAATGGTTCTATAAAATTATGGACCTTGGACGGGTGAGATATCCCTGACACCATTAATAGATTGAAGCTAAAAATTTATCATGAATGGAAAGGAGGCAAGGTAAGGGATACTTGCCAAAAATTAGACTTGAGAAGGTTTTTTTTAATAAAAATTGGAAAAAGAAAAAAAAAAGTAAGTCCTCCACAGCAGCTTGCCTACGGGACATTGTCCCGCAGACAGGTGGTCGCAGGCACACTGTCCCACGGTTATAAGTGACCGCCGGCATACCATTCTAGCAAGAAAAAAAGGCATTCCGCAGAGGAGAGGAAAAACGCAGACCCCGCAAAGAGGAAAAATGCGTTTCGAGAAGAGGAAAGGCAAAACGCATTACACGGAGAGTAGAGGAGAAACATAAGCACCTTTCGCGGAGAGTAGAAAGAAATAAAACGCATTGTCGTCTAGGGGAAAGAGGACATTCCCACAGGAAAAGGAGAAAATGAAAGCATTCTACAGTTACAAAAACAAAGTGCCACAAAGGAAGGTAATATACACCACAGGAGAGGGACCGAGAGTACTGGGAGGTTGAAGCACGACGTGTCGTGGAGAAGCAAGCGCAAAAGCTAACTGTCTTTGTTGCAATAAAGGCAAAACTAAAGACCGTTAACTAGTCGAAGTATGTAGTCTACAAGGAAAAAGAGACAATGGAAGGATCAGTTGAAGGAGAATAGTGCCAAGATGGACAAGAATGCAAGAGTATTAGCCTCAAGAGTCTGGGTTGCAGGGCCAAGAGCATCGAGTAGCAAGAAGCAGAAGGTGCATCCTAAAGTGCAGCCATCCGCACACAAGGCCAACCTTTCTCCTCTCAAAATACAGTTTGAGGGTTGAATGGCAATAAGTGCAGCAGATGGTGGTAGGAAACGGCTAACACAAACCTCATCAAACAAATAATAATCCGTGCCCAAGTACACTGGGCGATACAACTTTCGATTTTTTCCATACGATTGTTTGAGCCGATATTAAAAGCCATGATTTAAATATACAATAGACACAACAGAACAAGTACATTCGCATACAAGAAGCATCGTCTCACAGTCTCATTGAAAGTCCAGGACTTCACTAGTGTTCTTGGAATTTCTGGCCAAGGAGGCCGCAAAGTGATAATTACGAACCACAAACTTCCACAAGAACGAAAGGAGTACTAGGTGAAGTTGGTGGGATGCGACCTTACACTAGAAGAGTTTGAATGCATCATAAAGGGTACTAGATTCGAGGATTGGGGCGGGACTTCATCTAGAAGGCTATTGGCGATGTATCATGGATGTGATAAAGAGCAGGTTGACCAGGGCGAGTAGGGCTTCAGATATCGCCATGCCCTTGATTTCCTTCATGAATGGCATGGTATATGATTGGGCAATTGTCCTTACTGATAGAATGGAGGAATTCAAGACACTCCAACATCGCATATTCTATATGTCGCACCATGCTATCGAGTTGTTTCTTGAAGCAAGACTACATCAAATTCCAGCGAATGAGTTTGAAGTCCCACCGAGAGGAAGATTAGCGGTAGGAGAACCCGCAATATTCTATTGGAGGCATTTGGACATGAATGGCACGATGTCCTACTAGAAGAGGGTAATACAGGGCTTAGATGCCTACGGTGACACTGATAATGGACGAGAGGATACAATGGAGAGTGGTGGGACCGATTCAGAGGAAGACAGTACTTTGGCAGAGGTTGGGAGTGATGAGGCAAATCTAGGGTCCCCACCTAAAACACTTTTCAATCCTTAGTTGCTGACTTCCGCGCACTTGATAGCCACCACCCCCATGCTGCTTATTCCTCTGAGATGCATGCGCCCATTGTTATGACTCCACCCACGGCCATGGCGGAGACCACAAATCAATTGCCTCAAATGGAGGTTGTCAAGGAGCCATCCCAACTAGCCATTCTTAAGGGAACTCTAATTGTAGACGTCCTAGTGGATTCAGTTGCCCTAAATCTAGTAGTCACAGTTCCAACAGTAAGGTTCGTGGAGATGCACCAAGCATCAAAGCCCGAGCCTCAAGTTCAACTAGATGTAATTGGCAAAGAGGTTGTTCTCACTATAGCTTCATCCCAGTTGGTCGAACCCGTGAGTGTGGCCCAGCCAGCAAAGCCAAAGGTCGAGAGTGTTTGAATGGTCCAGCCAACACAGCCTGAGGGTCTGGAAATTATAGACCAAGCTAGTGTCTTATTAAGACAAAAGTTCTGACTCACCCCTGCAGATGTCGGCCCCTCCATCCGATCCCCAAGGCAGGGAGAGATATTGACAGGAGTATCTTCCTTTCTAGAGCCACAGGAGTCAAGAGTACCACAGTCCGAGGATGCGCCCAGAGATGAGGGGGCTACAGCAGAGGTGGATGTGGTTGTCGCAGAAGGGGCAGAGAAGGAGACAGAGATGGATACAGAGCAGAATGTTGATACTAAGGATAGGCTAAATTATGGGTCGAACGAGGAGAGATCTATGGCATACATGAAGGCCATGGAGGTTGTGTTAGAGAGAGATCGAATTACTGGACAGCATGCTTTGACATGTAGAAGGTAGTTGCAGTTGCTCTGAGCCCATGTCAAGAGGGGCTGCCCGAAGCGTTTTCGTTCTTACTATGAAGCCAGGTCGTGCAAATGTCAAATATGTTGGTTGATTGGACTATAAAGCCCAAGTTGGGACTGTGCAACACTACTATGGAGAAGCTTGCACATGAGATTTTAAGGGCGTATAAAGACGTCTACTATTGTCATCGGCGTGTAGAGGCAAATAGAGAAGCAGAGAGGGTTGAAGCAGCGACGTCCAAGGCAGTCGAGTGAAAAGCTCAAGAGGAGCTAGCTGCTAAATTGGCTAGTCAACAAGTAGCATGGGCAGTAGAGCAAGCAGAACTCTTGCAAGACAAGGAAAAGGCTGAAAAAGGATTGCAAGCGGCTCAAACTTAGGCTATGGAAGCAGCACTTCTACTGAAGGAGGTTGTGGAGGTCAAGACACAAACACAAAAGAACTTATGTATACGCATTGATTAGGTTTATGAGTTGCGCCAGCTGTTGAACACTTTAGGGACGCAACCTCCTCCCTACTCTATGTTTGTTTCTATATTTGTATATTGCCTCCTAATTTTGTCAGTTTTGAGTTGCCTAAAGACAATTTTTCTTTTTTGGAGTGGAAGATGTCTGGCAAACTCGGTAGTTAGACGGTTATGGGTACGAGCACAGTTGTGTCGTTTCATTACACAGTGTCGGATATTATAAATATGGCATACACTTATGTAATTGGATCACGTTGATATTGGATAGTATTACTTTGTACGAAAGCATTTGATGAATGAATAAGACTCTACTTTGTTAGGTTATATGTTTAATTCTTGTTCATCTACAAGCTGAACATAAGTTTGCAAAAATTACAGAACCTCTAGTGGATAAACCAACTGAAGAACTTAACCATTCAAATTACAAGTTCACCAAAATTGATCTACAAGATGCACTTGCCAATGTGTCAAAAATTAATCATAAGCTGTGAGAAAAGAAGAATCAACTTAAGAAAGAAGTTGCTTGTTTAAATGAGGTCATTCGCCAACAGTCTCCACAACATGCAATCTCCACATCTCAGACACATCAGAAGAAACCGATAATTGAAGCAGCAAAGACTCGGCTTGAAGAGGTCATCTCTGAAGGAGTTCAAGTCATCAAAGATGCGGTCAAATTTCTTGAACATATCCGAGGTATTGAAGAAATGTTACATGACTTGATTGCTTCTTTGAACCAAGAAGTTGATACTTTAAAGCAATTCTAGGTGATTGGAATCAAATGGCTAATGCTGATCTAGACAGTATGATTTCATGTGAAGTCATTCCATTTTTAGAAAAGTTCTACAAATGTCAAGGACTCATGAGTCACAAAGAAGAGACACTGGGAAAACTTCTAACAAAGTTGCAGGCAGCCTTAGAAGACTGTCAATCGATTGAAACAGAGATCATGTGCAATCTGGAACAAATGGGATGTAATGTCCTGACTGAACATGACAACCTGGTCACGTAGGAGGAAATAATTTCAAAGTATACAGTCAAAGTTAATGCTAATCTTGATTCTGAAGAATTTGGATCACATAATGAAAAGGTTTGTTGCATACAAATCAGTAGCAGAACGTCTATGGGATGCTCTTTCACCAAATTACAAGGTTGTGAAATTAGTATATGCAGATGTAGTTAGAATTGAAGCCATGTCAAAGACAATGGAAATTGCATATCTTCCTACGGTACATGATTGCATCGCCAAGTACAAGGCCCTTCAGAACAATCCCTAGGATTGTTTCATCTTTCTTTCGTCTTCTTCTTGCTTTAGTTTTCATGTTTGTAGTTGACAAGAATGAATTGCATGAAATTATGTAATTACATGTAGTTTGATTTCATATCCTTATGATATATAATCCAATAATTTCTCACCTAGTTTGATCTGGTCAAAATTGGTTGAGTTGCACCCACTTTTTCCTCCACTTTTCTCTCAACTTCTTTGCTTATATAAAGGAGCCTTCCCCCCCCCCCTCCCCCAATTGTAAAAAAACATCTTTTATTGTATGCAAGAAAGCTCAAAGAAATTGTGTAAACATAACTTTGATTGTGTAGTACTATTTTGGATGAAAAGTGAATACAACAAAAAAATTGTAGTTGAACTTTGATTGAGTGCAATTGTGATTAGTGCAAAATGGAATCTTTGACTGTAATTTGCATTTGTCTTCTTTGATTCATGCCATTGTTCTTTGGTTTAAATAATTAACCATAAAAGAGTTAAGAAACAGTCAGATTCAAAGCTTTGACTAGAAGCAACTGTGGTAATACATAGACTAGAAGCTTTGACTGTAGCTTGTATTACCTTCTTATTTCACAAAAATAGTTAGAATTCTTTACTTCTACACATCTTTGAGCCCCAATAGTAAAGGTTACTCTTGTAGAGTAGATTAAAAGAGGACTTAGAGCCAAATCGGTATGCTTTCCAGTAGCCTTGAGTTAGGGTCAATTTATCGGTATCACTGTTTACAGCTTTAGATAGAAGTGTAGTTGGAGATTTCATCTTGCCCATTACTCACTCTATGTGTAAGTGGTTTCTTTCCTAAAAGTTAAGAGGAAAGAATATTGGTAATACCCTTTTAAAATCTCTTAACTTCTTCCTTACCTTGGGTTGATCCAAGGAATGGTGAGAAGTGAGAGCCTTCCCTTTAAGTTAGGACAGACTCTGTCTCATACGTTGTGGCTTCTCATCCTATTTTGCGACTGGATATTCACAAAATTGTTTGCTGCAAAATATCCACCCAACAATACGTAGAAAGGTGTTCTTATGACAATATGGGATGTTGTCGTACAATGGCAGGAAGGTGATGCATGTACCGTACATAGGGAAGGCCCTATGGCTAGTGTTGGTAGATTGTCCTCCGTGTTTGTACTTGGTTTAAATCAGCTCTTCAAAAAGTTATTAGATTTGTATGTCATGCAGCTAGTGTTATTTATGAATGAGCAAAATCCAATGTTGTGTGCCAGATAAGACGATATTAGGACACCAATTGTGCAAGATATATGCTGGACAAGAAAAGATGTCGAGCATAGATATTCACCAATTATATTTGCAAATAAAGATAGTGCTCCAGATGTGCCAAATCAAAAGCAAAGTAATACAGAGATGGACTGAGGTGAGGGTTGAATCCCACCGAAACCAAAATAGCTAAGTAGGGAAGATCTTCCACTTCCGAAATGGAGAATAATGCTGAACTCCAACTAGAATTTGCAGTAAAAAGAAATAATCCAAATCACATGCCTAAACAACTCAAGCTCATGGGCATAAATACCCTATCGAGGGAAAAAATAAGTGCCGATGGGAGGCGAGGCAAACACCTGCCACAAAAATTAAATAAAAATGGGTCCAAGATATACTAAATCAACCGGCCCATAAACAAAGGTTTCAATAATTTATTTATTTTAATCATGGATATCACAAATGGAAATATCTGAAAACCAGAACCTACATTTTGAATCATTATATATCACAAGAGTCATTATTGGAAAAACATCCTTTCAATGTTTCTTTCCATCTTTATCTTGAAAGCATTCTATGCCCACAATCATTCAACCACTCATCCATTTCCTTATATGGCTCCATCATGCAGTCATCCTTGCCTCCCATCACTCTTTAGCCTTGGAATTTGTTAGCAAAATAAAACCAATGTCATGATCAATTACTTGGGTAGATCCTACAGAACAAAAGAGTTGTCTCGGATCTTTCTTCTTTGCAAATCTGGAGCTAAGCATGTTGGACAATACGATCTTGAGGGAAAATGGAAGCAGTCAACTTTTAAAATGGGATGAAAAACAAGGTTTTTTTGGAGCTTTGCACGTAGATGAAATGCGAGTATTTGGTATGGAAATGAGAAGCAAATGTGCATATATATAAGCAGGGGAACTTCTTACTTATAACTGGTTCTTTTAATTCCAACTATAAGATATTTTCAGAAAGTTTGCTACCTGCAAACAAGGTTTTGAAGCCCACTTGCAGGTTAGAAAGAGACTTCATTTTGTGTTTGGAGGATACTTGCAAATTGAAAAGAATTAATGAGACACCAAAGGTAAATCAAACTAGATATAGGTCTATGATTGGTAGCTTACTGTAATTGACACAAACAAGACCTGGTATCATGAGTGCAGCAGGGATGGTAGAAATATTTCAAGCTAAACTGGGGGTATTCAAATCCTTGGAAGGAACGGATAAGTATGGCTTATGTTATGGTAAGGATGATGGTTTCATATTGTGTGCTTACACAGATGTTGATTAGGCAGGCAATGTGGATAACAAAAAAGGTACAAGTGGTGTTGCATTCTTCTTGGGTAAGAGATTGGTTGCATAATTAAGTACAAAATAAAATTTGTGTAAATCATTCCACTGTTGAGGCAGAATATGTTGTTGCTGGAAATTGTTCACAGGTGGTATGATGAAGCGATTTGTGCCAGATATCAGAGTAAGAGTTGATGAATCCATTACTATGTATTGTCATAACTCAAGTGGTATCAGTATCTCAGGGAATCCAGAATTACATTAAAAAACAAACCACATATCTATCAAGTCTCATTTCTTGAAGAATAAGGTTAACATGAAGGGATTCAAGTTAGAGTATGTGCCTACAAAGGAACATATTGCAGATATTTGCACCAAACCATTGTCCAAAGAAATAGTTGAGTACTTGAGGGACATGCTAGGGTTCATGATCCCTTCTGATCTAGCATGAGATACATTGGAATGCATCTGCCCAAGGAACCTAAAAGAAATATCCTTCTTGTTGGATTGATGAGATGAGGCAACTCTTTAGGGGGAGTAGTGTGCATAAACCTTGAATATGGAAAGTGTTGGCGATCAAATATTAATGAGAAAGTCTGAAATAGAGAATTGGTATGAACAGATCTGAGATAACCCTTTGAGCTGCATTGTTAGATAGTTATGCTGCAAATGTGAACCTTTGTCATTAATGTCAAAATGGGACAGATGTGAAAAACATATATGTTTGTTCAGGAAAATATGAGTATGACAGTATGTTTATAAGGAAGAATGTGTTCTATGATGGATTTAAGAGTACGTTTTGAGCATGGATCAAAGGGGGAGAGTTTGGACCTCTAGTAGTTAAGATTGTAAATGGTAGGAAATACTATGGTACTGATCTGATCTTTGACATTGATATGGTTTTTCACATCATATGTTGCCGTCAATGCCAAAGGGGGAGATTGATAGACTAAGACGTGTTGTCATATTTTTCTACTCAAACAACGTTGCAGAAACATAATGCAGAAATTATATAGCAGAAAGAATGGATTGACGTAACTACTGTATTTGCAGTTATCTGGTGCAAAATTACAAAGATGTTGAGGACTATGTCTAGTTGATTCATGTCAAGTTGTACAGGATCAGTTATAGATATAAGAGAGTTACAGTAGATTTATCAGAGACTGGTATTTTGTGTTCAGAAGAGATCAGGGACAGATAGAGTGACGACTTTTGGATAAGTGAGCTTCAATATGACAGAATTAGCTTATGTGAAGTTAGAGGCGTTCTCGGGACATGGTTTTGAATCCCTGCATAGATTTTTGTGTGCTTATGAGGATTGTTGAGAAAGCTTTTAGAGTGATAGAGCTAGACCATTTAGGAAGAATAATATTCGTAGCTGACCTGATGATGTAGCATGTACCAATGGATTGTGACATGATTTATGGAGTCGTTGCATGTCCGTAGATGTTGCTAAGGATCTTTGCTATGTGCTAGGCGGCATACAAAGGATTTCTTTGTAAAATGAATTGTAATAAGTAATTGTTTTGTAACTAGTGAGGTCGGCCTTGTTTGTATCTACAAGGTTGATGAATTGTATAAAGGAATGTAACCAATTGTAGTTGCAAAAGGTGTGTGCTGTATGTGGATGCAAGCCATGTACTGCTGATCATGTGAAGAATCTCATGTACTTCATCAGAACTGATTAGACATGTTTTAGATGCTATTAGCTGGTTCACAAAGTTGTGGATCATTGTCCACCATTACATTGTTGCCTAATTGTAATTGAAAGTCAAGTGAGTCTTCCTTTGAGCAATGAACACTAGTCAATGTGCCTAAATGCAAGTGCATTCCCCATTGTAATAAGTTGTACTTCTAACAGTGTATATTTTATGGTAGGTTTCAACCCGGCTGTGATTTCTCCTAATAGAGTTTCCATTCAAAAATCTTGGCGTTATGTATTGTGGATTTGTGCTTACATGTTTCGCATTCTCGTCCATCATTTAATGGTTGAAATGTAGAACTTGGTTCAAATTACTAAGGTTAGGCCACAAGTGATTCACACCACCCCATCACCCCAGTCGTGTGGTGTTGCTACTTCTAATAGTCACTCCATGCAAACGTCATCATAGGTATTATGAAGTAATTGGAAAATATTTGCTTGTTATTAATAGTGATCAAGAGATCAATTTATACAAGAGACTGAATGATGTTTCCTTAAGAGACAATTGTAATGAATAAAAACATTTTATTCTAGCTAAGAGAAAACTAAGAGTTATCTACAGCTAACTAAAGAATAGAAAAATTTTATTCTAGAAACAGAAAACTAAATATTAGAAACATTCTAATATTTACAAAAGATTACAATAGATAAACATTAGATACTAAACAGAAATAATAAAAACTATCTATTATCGTAATACCCTCTCTTAAATGGTTAATCTATCCAGAGCACGAAGTTGTCAAAAAGCTTAGAAGGCAGATTTTGTCTACTCAAAGTGCTCTGCATTGTTCGTTGTGGGCTGCAAACCAAATTGCTTGGATAGGGCAGCTAAGCGCTTTTGACATTCAACCTTTGGGTGCCCATACTTGTGGCAATAGTTACATTGAATGTTTTTTTTCCTGGAGCCTTTTGAATCTGCAGTAGAGCATGTCTACTGAAAAGACTATTGATGATACTTAGGATAATGCTCCAAAACTTTGCAGATGAGCATAATACTCCAAAACAAACCACAAAAAGCCATGATTTTTTAGGTGAAAAATCAATCAAAACCCAACGTGATTTTTCTGGTAAAAAATCAATCAAAACCTAACATGATTTTTGAGGTGAAAAGTCAATCAAAACGCAACATGATTTTTGAGGTGAAAATTTTATCAAAACCCAACATTACAAAACTTCATTTTTTTTAGTAAGCGCTAAAACCCAACAGATAATTTTTGAGGAAATAATAACAAACCCACAAAGTAATCCCACACAACTTTGTGAATTACAAAATCAGAAATTTTTAAGGGAAAATTTATAGAAACCCATAAAAAAAGATTCAGAGAAAAAAATGAAAACCCATCAAAATTTATTTTATTTTTTGAGGAAATTTATGAAAACCCACTAGAATTTTTAAGGAAGGCAAAACATGAGACTTTGCATGGTGAAGTAGCACATGCAAGTACATGCAACCCTCAAAAAGTAGACCCAAAAAATGTAAAGGGTTATAGAGAGAGTTAGAAGAAAACATGCATAGATTGAGTAGAAATGGAAACCCTAGTTGGGTTATAGAGAGAGTTAGAAACAAATATGCATGTAAATAATTTCGAAAATAAAAGGCAGATAATTTCAACAAAGAAAAGATAATTATTTTTTAAACATATTAGAGTATTGACTTTGATACCATATTACGAAGTAATTGAAAAATATTTGCTTGTTACTAACAATGATCAAGAGATCAATTTATACAAGAGATTGAATGATATTTCCTTAAGAAACAATCGTAAAGGATAGAAACATTCTATTCTAGTTAAGAGAAACTAATAGTTATCTATAGCTAACTAAAGGATAGAAACATTCTATTCTACAAACAAAAAACTAAATATTAGAAACATTCTAATATTTACATAAGATTACAATAGATAACCATTAGATACTAAACAAAGATAATAGAAACTATCTATTGTTGTAATAATAGGTCACCGTGAAGAAATGCATTATTTACATCCATCTGATACCAACCTATTGATGAACTGCAGTGATAGCAAGTGTCAAGCAAACGAAGTTCATTTTGTGACACAAACCAAGGTCTCAATCTACTCAACAGGGAGTTCCTACAAACCTATGGCCACAAGTCATGCTCTGTACATGTCAATTGATCCATCCGATAAAAATTTGGTTTGATAAGACCACTTACAGAAAATCAATTTTCTTCCCTTGGAAAGTTGAAAAACACTCATTTTTTGTTTTGAACCAAAGACTTTCTCTTCGTCAATAATTGAATCCTACTTAACAATAATCAATGATTCATGAGATCATAATGGATTTGAAGGTGTCATAATGTAGGAATACGAATGTCTTTGCGTTGTGACCAAGTCCTTGAAGAATCTAAAGGATCATCAAGAGAAGTACTTGCACACACAAGTGTCTAACGAGCCCACTGAATCATGTTAGGAGATGGACAACAACAATCCTCAGCCACAAAACAAGAAATCTAAAAATAGAAGGTTAAAAGCATAGTTCAACTTATTGCCGATATATGGGTAATAAGTGAACTTACCCCGATAAATTAGGCCTAGCGATAAACTACTCCAAGTTATTGTCGGCCTATAAACTGCAACTTATTGCCTTAAATCCCAGATATATCACCAAAATATCAACGATAACGTAGGAACTTATTGCAATTTAGCAGAACCTACGGCCTACACCAATATATAGGCCTCTATCGGACTAGCAAGCATACATTTGTGTTTTTTTTATTGCTAGAGTGCTTTTACAGAGGGCAGAAAGCTTTTGGAGGGGAAAGACCATCATTTGCACCCATCTACACTAATTTGATGTGAAGTTGGAGCAGATTCAAAGAGTATTTTCAAGCAAACTTTGATTCATGAGTAAGTTTTCAAGAAAGTTTTTCTTTTTTGTAAAACCAATTTGTCTTGTATTAGATGCATCAAAGTTTACACAAACTCTTTCATAACATTTCCAATTCACTTTAACACCTTTTAAAAGGTAATGAATAAGATCTAACACCAGTTTTTTGTAAAGTTTCTACAAATTGTATAAGATCAGACTTTGATAATAACTTCTAATTTGTTTGCTGAAGATGATCCTCCTTCTAACTGAACATGGAGAAGAGATGTCAATATCAATTGTTATTCTGAAATGTTTTTGTTTCAGCAAGTATTCGAGTTTAGGCAGAATTGCTTAAAGGAGCAGACTTGATCTATTTGTGTGTCCTTTAACTACAATGCAACCAAAGGGCATGTCTCTCTAAGAGACATGTCCCTATCTAGGTCAGTGCTGATTAGTTTTTCCAGAATCAGCGCTCAAGGGACAATGTCATTAGTTAGTGTTTATCCTAACTAATTAAAGACAAGTTAGACTTATCTAATTAACCCAAGGGAGACACCGATACCTTACTAAGACAAGGCAATCATATATATAGCCTATCACAAGAAAGGCATAGATTTCTTACTCTAATCCGTACAATCTGTACTGTCAGATCAGCATGATTGAGAAGTTACATAATTAATACTCCCTCTTAACTTAATAATCACACTAAGAGATAACATATCTACCATCATCAATTAAGATGAATAAGCATAGATTTGATACTCTATATCTATCTGAATCTTCAGAGTATGTGCTGTCATGAACACATGATACTATGTCATATTACTAAACTTGTGATATGACATATCACTGATACTAGTGATAACAATATTGCAAAGAATAAAATCTGGAGAATAACTAAATTCTTCATTTATCCAAGTTGTACTCATACGTACTGGCATTCCTATATCACAACATGATCCTGAGTTAAGATCTACCAGAACACAGGATAAACTCCGAAGAATAATAAAATTCTTCCTTTATCCAAATTGTGACTCATAGGCATAACAATGTCTACATCACGGTGTGATCTTGAACTCATCTAGATCTAACAATAGATCTCTATTGTTTAGCACATTATCTAAGAAATCGTCATTTCTCATAATGTCTTTTATAACAGTGTTCATTATCTCAGAAATCATCACCTCTTGAATAATGAATACAAATGGTGGAGCCCATAATAGTCAATAACCTGATAATAAAATTATTTTATTAATAATTTAAAGAATACAAATGAATTACAATCCAACCATACAAAGTCTTTTATTAAAGTGATCTACCTTCACTCGAGAGAAAGGTTTGGTAAGAATATTTCTTGTCTGATTTGCAGTGCACATGTATTCTAATTTTACAGTATTCCTATCCATATCTCTTACATAATGATAAGGAATTTCAACATGCTTGGATCTGTCATGAAAAATTGGATTCACAGAAATCTTGATTGAACTCCGATTATCACAATGAATAATAGTAGGATTCATGGCTTGACCAAATAATCCCACAAGTAACTTTCTAAGCCAAACTACTTCCCGAGAGGCCATTGCTGCTGCAATGTATTCGGCTTCTGTAGAACTTTGTGCTACTGAAGACTGCTTTCTGCATATCCATGATATCATTGTTGAGCTTAAACTGAAACAACATCTTGAAGTGCTTTTTTTGTCAGTAACACTTCCAGCCCAATCTAAGTCTGTGTATCCATGTATGTCCAATTCAACTTTCTCATACTTGAGTCCAAGGTTAAGAGCGCCTTTTATCTCATGATGTGTTTGACTGCAATTAGGTGAATCTCCTTTGACTCACACATAAACTGACTTAACGCATTAACAACATAGCAGATATCAGGTCTTGTATTTACCAAGTACATAAGGTACTTAATCATCTATCTGTAAAGAGTAGAATCTATGGAAGGTGATTCTGTTGTTGCTTCCTTAAGTTTATGTAGATTAGTCTACATGGGAGAAGACATAGGTCTACAATTCTACATTCCAAATCTCTTCAAGATGTCTAATATATACTTTCCTTGATTAAGTATGATGTTGTCAAAATTCTGCCATACTTCTAGTCCTAGGAAGTAATGAAAGAATCCTTTTTTTTTCATCTCAAATTCTCTGATTAGATCTCTCTTACATTGATCTATAAGATGATCAACACTGGTTATTAGTAAATCATCAACATACAATATCAAAATTACCATATCATCTTTATCCTTTTTATAATATAGATTTGGATGAGCTTCATTCTTGGAGAATCCTAAGCCAGTGAGATACTTATCAATTCTTTCATACCAAGCACATGGAGCCTATTTAAGCCCATATCGAGCTTTCATGAGCCTACATGCAAAAATTTTAGGTTATGAGTTTTAAATCCTTCAAGTTGCTCCAAATATACCTATCATGTAATCTTTCCATGTTGTTTTTACATCCATCTAATGTACTTTCCATCCCTTCGATGCTACAATAGCTAGGACTGCTCTTACGGAAGTGTATTTGGCAACAGAAGCAAAAGTTTCTTCATAATCAATCCCCTCTTTCTGAGAGAATCCCCTGGCTACGAATTTGGCTTTATATTTTTCAATGCTACCGTCAGTAACATGCTTGATTTTAAATATCCATTTGGAAGAAACAACAAATTTTCCTTTAAGTCTTGGAACAATTTTCCAAACATCATTCTTCATAATGGATTGGTATTCTTCTGTCATGGCATCCTTCCAAGTTATGTGTTTAATTGCATCTGAAACATTGGTTGGTTCTAATTTAGACAAATCACTCATGTTTGTTGCATAACTAGAAAATCTTTTGGGTCTTTTGCTTTCTCTGGAGGTTCCAGAGGGTGCAACAAAGTCTTGTGCCTCCTCTGCTATCTTAATGGAGCAAAGTGGTCTTTTCCTAGAATTTTGATTTTCTTCAAGATTGAGATTTTGAATTTCGTCTTCAATGTTCTCCCTCTAAGACTCAAATTTAGTATTTTCTTCAAAACTAGGTAAAGGAGAGGGATCTCTAGAACTTAGGGCTCTTTTGAATGCTAAATCTTCTTCAAAAATTACATCCCTACTAAGTTCAATATTTTTCTAACCAGGTATGAAAAACCTATATGCTTTAGATGTTTCACTATACCCTACAAAAATACCTTTCCTCCCGAAGGGTTCTAACTTAGTGCTCTTTTCTTTTGGAACATGTATATATATTGGGCACCCAAAAATACTTAGTTCTCTTTTCTTTTGGAACATGTATATATACTAGGCACCGAAAAATCCTAAGATAACTTATGTTAGGTTTAATTTTAGTAAAGAATTTTTCAGGAGTTTTATCTCTAAGGTAGGAGTGAGGACTTCTGTTTTGAATAGAGACAATAGTACAAGAGGCCTTTGCCCAAAGATAATATTCTAGATTTTGATCAAATATCATAGCTCTTGCAGCTTCTATAATTGTTCTATTCTTCCTTTCTACTACCCTGTTTTGTTGTAAGTTATAAAGAACGGTATACTCCCTCTTAATTCCTAATTCTTTACAAAACTCTTCAAACAAATTTGAGGTATATTACCCTCCATTATCAATCCTAAGAGTTTTAATTTTATGTCTTTATAAGTTTTCAGTTAAGGTTTTAAATTCTTTAAATCTCTTCAGGATTTCTTCTAATTCTTTACCTTTTAAGAAGTAAATCCAAGTTTTTCTAGAGAAATCATCTATAAAAAGTATATAGTACCAGAATCCTCCAAGAGAAGGAATAGACATAGGTCCACATAAATGTGAGTGGATTAATTCCAAAACATTGTTAGATTTTTAGTGCTATCATGAAATAGACTTTTGATGTTATTACCTAAAGGGCATCCTTTGCATATGCTTAAGTGATCTTTATTTAGTTTAGGTAAAACAGTAACTATCTTCTCCATAGTTGATAAGGTTTTAAAATTTAGATGTACTAACCTTTTGTGTCATATTTTGTTTCTATCAACAACTTCATGAATTAAGGCTTGAATAGGTCAACTAAGTTCTGAATTTAATCCATACAAGTACCCCTTTCTTTGGCCAATCAATTTTGCTTTCTTAATTGAGGAATTCTTAGCCTAGGTCATTACTTTACCGTCCATGAATGCAACATTATGTCCATCATCTAAAAGTGTCATAATTGAGATTAGATTCATTTTTATTCCGTGTACATGGAGTACTCCTATGAGAAGAAGAGAACTAACCGACTTTAGTTTCAAGGTGCAATTTCCAATTCCTTTGATGGAATGTGCTGAATTATCACCGATGGTGACTTCACAATTAATTTTTTCTGATATAGAGTCTAGTGCTTCTCTGTATCCTATAATATGTCGAGATGATCCACAATCAATCACCTATGCCTTACTTGAGACATCATTTGATAGTGTCAAATAGAATACACGATTCTCAAGATCATAGTTATCTTCTTCCCTTGTAATGTTTGTCCAGTTCACTTGTTTAGAATTCTCAGGGCAATCAAATCTATAGTGTCCAAACTTTTCGCATCTGAAGCATTTTATTTTGTATAGATCTTTCTTAGGTTTGTCATTCCTTTAATTACTCTTTTTCTTCTTGAAGTGCTTCTTGTTGCCTTTATAGGAATTTGTGTTAAGAATTATAGGAATTTGTGTTAAGAACATGAAGTTCTTCATCTTCAGTTTTCAACTTCCCCCTTTCTTAAGTTTTCTAGATTCTTCCTGAAGGCAATCTCCCTTAAGTCTATTGAAGTGAAGAAGATTGTCTATGGTACTTACTCCTTGTGCAAATGTTTCCCATGAATCTAGCAATCCATCTATAGCCATCATTGTTAGTTTCGTGTCATTAATGATGGTTCCTATACTTGCAAGTTCATCTCTTAGACTAGCAACCCTTAGGAACTAAGAATTCATCGATTCTCCCTCCTTTATTTGTATATGATTTAGTTGCATTTTTAATGCGAGACTCTAGTTGCATTACTAACCTCATATGCATTTAATAATACATTCATCATATCAAATGTTGTTTGATGTTTCATTAGCATGGGTACTATTTCATTTTTTACTTCATCTAATATGATCTGTATGGCTTTCTTGTTTCCTTTGCTCCAGATAGTTTTATGACATTCAACAGCAATTTGTCTGGATGCTGAATCAACAAATTGTTTTACATCATTTTCTTCAAGAATCATCATGATTCTGAATTTCCAAACATCAAAGTGTTCTTTCCCATCAAACCTGTCCTTGAGTCTGATCGTGTATGATTGAAGATAGGAGAATGATGCTAGATATATATCAAGTCTGACTATTTAATTTGCAAAGCCTAAGTTCGACTACTAGAGCTCTGATACCATGTAAAGTTTTTGTAAATTGTATGAGATCAGACTTTGACAATAACTTCTAATTTATTTGTTGAAGATGATCTTCCTTCTAACTGAACTTCGAGAAGAGATGTCAATACCAATTGTTATTCTGAAATGTTTTTGTTTCAGCAAATATTTGAGTTTGGGTAGAATTGCTTAAAGGAGAAGACTTGATCTATTTGTGTGTCCTTTAACTACATTCCCATCCTATATAAATATGTAACAAAAGGGCATGTCTCTCTAAGAGAGATGTCCCTATCTAGGTCGGCCCTGATTAGTTTTTCCAAAATCGACACTCAAGGGACAATGTCATTAGTTAGTGTTTATCCTGACTAATTAAAGACAAATTAGACTTATCTAATTAACCCAAGGGAGACACCGATGCCTTACTAAGACAAGGCAATCATATATATAGCCTATCACAAGAAAGGCATAGATTTCTTACTCTGATCCGTACGATCTGTACTGTCAGATCAGCACGATTAAGAAGTTACAGAATTAACATTTTTAGCAATCTTTTTAATTTTTTTTATTGATTTCTCAATAATTTCATCTTTTTTCTTTGAAATTTCATAACCTAATACATTTTTTTTGTTTTTTTCTTTTGAGTTTCAGCTAGGTTTATATTTATCTAAAATTTTTAACTTACTTTCTTTCTAAATTTCTTTATTGAATTTTTAAATTTGTACCTTCATTTTGTATGTGACATGTGTAGCTTGATCCTTCATCAGAATGGCAAATACGAATACCTCTACTACTGGGTTTGTCAATCCCTAGTAGATGTATGTCCATCACGATATGTAGGAATCCGCCCTAAAGGGACTAGAGACAAGGCATGGAAATATGCATAAAATGTGAAAAAGCTATTGGTGGAGGCATATCTCATTTGAAGTACCATCTTGGAGGGATCACAAAGCATAACACAAAGGTTTGTAACAACACCATGACTCAAATATTGAGAGAGATGAATGCCTTGCTATGTGCCCAAGAAGAGAAAAGGTTGCAAAGGGAAAGGGCAAAATTGGCCATGAGGGAAGCCATTTTTTAATCACAAGGTATCTTAAGATTCACACTATCTCCTTTTTAAGAACAGTTTATTATTTTTCAATCAACATCATTTGTTTAAAATCTATAGTTTGCTAAAAACAAAGATTATTGATTCATTTCACAATGAAATAAGGTGGGTTGTGACTAGCTATCCAAGAAAAACTTGAGAAAGAAGAAGCACTTAAGGGCATAGTGTGCTCCCTACATAGCCCACATATCCACAAATTTACCATTCCCATAGCTTCCACTTCCGCTGGTTCTAGTAGACCACTGCCACACATCTTCATGGTATTTTTGTGCACAGAAACACTCCTAGAGCACAACCATCATAGAAGGGTATTGTGCAAAAAAAGCGATGTGCATTACCAAGTTGACATTCAATGTGCCAATTTTGCGTTTTTTGTAATGTCCCCATTTTAGCAGTTGACCAAGTGTGTGGGCGTTAGCCTTGTTCTACATGGTCCCGAGGGCTAACGAAGGGTTTAATGGGATCCTAGAGTGTTTTGGCCTAGGCATTTCCAGTTTGGGCCAAAACGAAGTTGATTTACTCAGTTTCAGGCATACTTACTATTTTTAGTAAGTCGGCAGGACACAGTGCATGTCAATTTTGGTGATTGGATTCGATACTCCTCGGTGAGAGCTTTCCGATGAGCTATCACTCGCATTATTCGGAGTCCGATTGCTAATACATTTTAATGCCTGAAGTTTTATTAAAGTAACGTCTAATTTAATTGTAAATTATTAAAGTGTTACTTTAATATTTATTTTATGGTGATGTGTACCCAAGGGAGACATAAGGGGTATTTTAATATATGTTTTATATATTACACATCTTTTATCCCACATTGCCCATATGAGTTGAGCGGACCCTTGGAAATAGAATAAAAGTAAGCATTTGTGTCTTCATTAGACAGGTTGAATATGAGAAGAAATTGGTGTGTGAGTTGCAGCTCCGTTCTTGGCATTTGAGGACGTTTATCCTCTTTTGTAACATTCTAGACGTCATTCCCTTGGGGTTTGGCCTTTGGAATTCTTTGTTATGGGCTTCATTATTAGGCAGTTTAGTTTCATTTTCGGCTACAGGCAGATTTGGTATTTTACTCATATCTTCTTCACTACTTGTCCAACGCTTGTGCCGCTTTGAGGGAATGATATTACGAAAGTAATGGACTGATTGAAGGACAAAGTACTATACCAGCAAGTTCGAAAGCATGGGCTGGAGTATTATGTCAATAATGCTGAAGTAATTAGTGAGTTGGTAAATCTGCCATGTATTTGGTTTTATGAATTCTGAAAATAACATTCTATTGGCTGTAGTTCATTTCCACTTTGCATATTATTGTAGTTTCTTTCTTGTTTATGTTGTATGATACCAATTCCATACACAAAACACAACAAACAAATAAACATTTGATTTCTGCAGTTATAAGGGGTTTAAAACATTAAACGGAGAAATAAGAGGTTGAATGCAAACTGTTTAACATAATTCCTTTCAGCAATTTGGTTTAGTTTTTGGGACATCCAGGGGTGCCCATTACAGTGGTATCAGAGCTATAAGTCCTGCCATCCTGTGGAGGTCATATAGGGAATTTGGAACAGCCGGATAGAGGGAAAAGTGTTTGACGAAATGTCAAAACACTAAAATCAGAAATAAATAAATAAAAACTAAGGCTAAGCATTTATGTTTGAGCATGCGACAGGGGCCTTATAATTTCCGTGATACCAGAGCAAGACAAAATAGGATTTCAGACTTGCAAAGCAAATAGTCTAGTACATCTGTGCAGGTGAACATTAAATCCAGCCATACAGACACAGAGGAAATATTCTTTGATCAGGACAACAATATGGGTGATCGAGATGACAGGAATACAGGATTAGGCGGAGGCGGGAATGCCGGTCCAGATCAGGGGGAGGTAATCCTCAGACAGTTACTGGATACATTAGAGCAAGGGCAGCGTATGCAGCAGGAGCAGAATAGGTGAATGGACATGATGTTGCAACTCATGGCTAGACAGATGGGTGTCAATATTAATCCAGGTGATGCCAACAACAAAAACAATAACAATGAGCGAAACAATAACAATGGGGGAAACAATAACCATGGAGGCCAAGGCAACAACAATGGTCCTGAGAATAACATTAATGGTAATAATGGACACGGCAACAATGGGAATGAGGCTGATAACTTTAGACATGTTGCACGACCAACGCGGACTGCGAGCTCGAGACCTCTTCTACCCACTTTCCCACCCAGAGATCCGGTTCAACCAGTAAACGAACCGCAGATTACCAAGTTACAGGATCAGTTCAGGAGGGACTAGGAGGCTAGTGGACCGGAGTTTCAGGCGGATATTTCCCTCAGAGATTATATGGACTTGAGGATGAGACACATGCCTAGAGCAGGAGGGAGGAATCAAAACTTTGAGCTGAGAAAGAAAGTTGGAAAACTTTCTTTACCTTATTATGATGCTTCAGGGAAGATGACTGCACGAGCTTGGGTGCAGAAGGTAAATACATACTTGCAGCTAAATCCTATGCCTGAGGAGGAGGCTATCAAGTATGCGGCTATGCACTTGGATGGCGTTGCACATGAATGGTGGCATCATGGCATGGTGACTTTGGGGCATAATCAGATTACATCCTATGAGGAATTCACCGAAACATTGATTGAGAGATTTGACACTAGGGATCTCGAGTTACATTTCAAGGAGCTAGCACAGTTAAAACAGTCAGGTTTTGTGGATGCTTACATTGCCGAGTTTCAGCGCTTGTCTGTACTTGTTACTGGTATCTCTCCTAGGAGATTGGTGGTGTTATTTTGTGATGGTCTTGCTGATCCATTACGAGGTTGGGTGAAGGGACGTGATCCACTCACCTTAGCTGAAGCAACTAAAAAGGCACGAGATTTAGCCCCTTTGGTATACAAAGGAAAAAACCATTCAACAGATTCTTCCTACCGCAAGGTCAAAGACAAAAAACCGTTTCAGAAAGAGTATAGCAAACCTAAAGAAGGATCAATAGGACTAGACAATTAAACCTTGAATGAACTTCGAAAGAAGAAGCTGTGCTTCCATTGTAGAGAGCCTTGGGACTTATCTCATAAATGTTCTCTCAAGGCTAAGGCAAATCAAATGGAGTACTTTTCAATAGAAGAGTCAGATTCAGAGGGGGAGGATCAGCACTCCGATTCAGATGAGGGTAACACTATAGAGGAAAGTAGCATTCCTAAGGATGATAGATCGTTAGCACGCTTGACAGGGGCCCAAAAGGCAATCACATTTAAGGTCAGGGGTACTATCCAGGGGCAGAAAGTGATATCTCTTATTGACACAGGGGCTACACAGAACTTCATAGATGCACAGTTGGTAGCCAGGACAGGGTTACAGACAGAGGAGCATGATGGGTTTAGAGTCATAGTGGTTAACTGTGATAAATTATTATGCACTCGGAAGATATCTAATCTTCGCATCAGGTTGGAAGATTGCTACGAGTTGGAGGATGAGTTCTATGTTGTGGACATGGGAGATTATGATGTCATCCTCGGCATGACATGGATGGCTTCACTAGTTGAGTTCACACTCAACTTAGCGAAATTGGAGATGAGATTCCAGCATGAGGGCAGAACTGTGGTACTTAGAGGACTTTCAGATCGAGGTTGCAGAGTAGTCTCCTTGAGGAGAATGCAGAGACTTTTTCGTCATGATGACATAGAGTGGGCGTCAGAGTGCTACATTATGCCAACTTCACCAGAGCCACAAGACAAGAGTCATCCACCAGATATCTAGAAGATACTTGATAGACACGCTAAAGTATTTAGCGATATTCCTCATGGGGTTCCTCCTGACAGAGGGATGGAACATGTTATTGAGCTCGAGGAGGGAGCCAAACCAGTTATGATTACTCCCTATTGTCATCCTAAGAAACACAAGGATGAGATAGAGAAGGCGATTAAGGATTTGTTGGAGATGGGGCATATCAAGCCCAGTAAGAGCCCCTTTGCTTCAGCAGTAGTATTGGTAAAGAAGAAGGATGGGACGATGTGCATGTGCATTGATTACAGGGCACTGAATAAGAAAACAATTAAAAACAGGTATCCCATTCCTAGGATTGATGAGCTGATTCATGAGTTGCATGGGGCATACTTCTTCACCAAAATTGATTTGCGATCCGGATACCATCAGATCAGGATGAGAGCAAAGGACATTGAGAAAACCGCCTTCCGATATCACTATGGCCACTTTGAGTTCATGGTTATGCCATTTGGTCTAACCAATGCACCCGCTACATTTCAGAGTTGTATGAACCAGGTATTCAGGAAGCAGAAGAGGAGATTTGTCTTGATCTTCTTTGATGACATCTTGGTCTTCAGTAAGACCTGGGAGGAGCACTTACATCATCTAGAGGAGGTGTTATCTATTCTGGAGAGAGTCATTGTATGCCAAGGAATCTAAATGTGAGTTTGGTATGACTGAGCTCCTTTACCTTGGGCATATCATTAGTGCAGATGGCGTTCGGGTTGATCCCGAAAAGATTAGAGCTATTGTAGAGTGGCCTACTCCCACAAACCTTACACAGCTTAAGGGATTCTTTGGTTTATGTGATTTTTATAGGAGGTTTGTTAAGGGATTCTCACAGATTGCTACACCCTTGACAAATCTTACCAGGAAAGGAGCCTTCGTGTGGACAGGGGCAGCACAGAGGTGTTTCGAGCATTTCAAGCAGGTAATGTCTTCATGTCCAGTTCTAGCTCTACCAAATTTCACGAAGCCTTTTGAGCTTCATTGTGATGCATCAGGTGATGGGATTGGAGCAATATTGATGCAGGAGAAGCATCCCATTGCATTTGAGAGTAGAAAGCTTCGGGGAGTTGAGAAGAGTTATTATGTCTATGACCGGGAGATGTTGGCCATAATGTATGCATTGGCCAAATTTCGATCATATTTGGTAGGTGGACGTTTTGTGATCAAGACTGATCACAACAATATTAAATACTTCATGAGCCAGCGTGATCTTAATGACCGGCAACAAAAATGGGTGACTAAATTGTAGGCTTATGACTTTGACATAGAGTTTGTCAAAGGTAAGAAAAATGTGGTGGCTGATGCCTTATCTCAAAGACCTCACTTATGTGCTCTGGCAGAGATTTCAGGAGATTGGAGAGATCGGATTATAGCAGAGTATGTCAGAGATGCTTGGGCTTCTGGTTTGATTTCAGGTACAATACAGGATGATCACTATGAGGTGATAGATGGATTGATCAGAGTTTAGGATAGGGTTTATTTGATTCCGTCATCACATTTGAGAGAGGCGATACTGAAAGCATTTCATGATGCACCCACAGCTGGACATCCGGGGGTCTTCAAGACCTATAGGCAGATCCGAGAGCGGTTTTCATGGAAAGGGGTCAAGGATGATGTTCAAAGGTATGTCAGGGAGTGTGTGGTTTGTCAACAGAATAAGGGAGAGCACACATTTCCTGCAGGTTTATTACAGCCCTTGCCCATTCCTGATAGGAAATGGGAAAGTATTTCGATGGACTTCATCACTGGTTTACCACGAGTGCAGGGAAGAGATTACATCTATGTGGTAGTGGACCGCTTGACGAAGTTTGCTCACTTCTTTGCTATTCCGTCCACTTACACAGCAGCACAGGTGGCAGATCTTTTCTTTAGAGAGATATTCAGGTTACATGGGCTGCCCAGATTCATTGTCAGCGACCGGGATAGTATGTTTATGAGTGTTTTTTGGCAAGAGTTGTTTAGGTTGTGTGGTACAGATCTTACACCTAGCACTAGTTATCATCCACAAACAGATGGGCAAACAGAGATTGTGAATAAATGGGTGGAAAGATATTTGAGGAACTATGTAACTGCACAAAAAAAGGCTTGGATCAGATGGTTGCATATGGGAGAGTATTGTTATAACACCACTTATCATATGTCCATCAAGATGACTCCTTTCATGGCACTCTATGGCTATGAAGCACCTAGCTTCATGGATTTAGTTTTGGGGGACAGTAGAGTGCCCAAAGCCAAAAACTTATTGCAGGATAGTCAGGACATCCTGAAAGTGCCCAAAGAGAATATACAACAGGCCCAGAATCAACAGAAATTGTATGCTGATCAACACCGAATAGAGCGTAGCTTCGAGGTAGGGGATATGGTTTACTTGAGGCTACAACCATATAGACAGTCATCGCTCAAGAAGAGGGGAGCTGAAAAGTTGAAACCTAGATTTTATGGTCCCCATTTTAGCAGTTGACCAACTATGTGTGCGTTAGCCTTGTTCTACATGGTCCCGAGGGCTAACGAAAGGTTTAATGGGATCCTGGAGTGTTTTGGCCTAGTCATTTCCAGTTTGGGCCAAAACGAAGTTGATTTACTCAGTTTCAGGCATACTATTTTTAGTAAGTCGACAAGACACAGTGCAGGTCAATTTTGGTGATTGGATTCGATACTCCTCGGTGAGAGCTTTCCGATAAGCTATCACTCGCATTATTCGGAGTCCGATTGCTAATACATTTTAATGCCTGAAGTTTTATTAAAGTGACGTCTAATTTAATTGTAAAATATTAAAGTGTTACTTTAATATTTATTTTATGTTGATGTGTACCCAAGGGAGACAAAAGGGGTATTTTAATATATGTTTTATATATTACACATCTTTTATCTCACATTGCCCATATGAGTTGAGCGGACCCTTGGAGATAGAATAAAAGAGAGCATTTGTGGCTTCATTAGACAGGTTGAATATGAGAAAAAATTGGTGTGTGAGTTGCAACTCCGTTCTTGGCATTTGAGGACGTTTATCCTCTTTTGTAACATTCTAGACGTCATTCCCTTGGGGTTTGGCCTTTGGAATTCTTTTTTATCGGCTTCATTATCAGGCAGTTTAGTTGCATTTCCGGCTACAGGCAGATTTGGTATTTTGCTCATGTCTTCTTCACTACTTGTCCGACCCTTGTGCCGCTTTGAGGGAATGATATTACGAAGGTAGTGGACTGATTGAAGGACAAAGTACTGTAGCAGCAAGTTCGAAAGCATGGGCTGGAGTATTATGTCAATAATGTTGAAGTAATTAGTGAGTTGGTAAATCTGCCATGTATTTGGTTTTATGAATTCTGAAAATAACATTCTATTGGCTGTAGTTCATTTCCACTTTGAATATTATTGTAGTTTCTTTCTTGTCTATGTTGTATGATACCAATTCCATGCACAAAACACAACAAACAAATAAACATTTATTTTCTGGAGTTATAAGGGGTTTAAAACATTAAACGGAGAAATAAGAGGTTGAATGCAAACTGTTTGACATAATTCCTTTCAGCAATTTGGTTTAGTTTTTGGGACATCCAGGGCTGCCCATTACATTTTTAACATCTCGTTCAATGTTGAAGCTAGTCCCTATTGGCTGAATTTTGTGACAAGATGTAATATCCCCAGCTAGATATAACTTCAACAAACACTAATTATTTCTTAATTGAACAACTGCTTGACATTTCCTCAAACATTTTGGAAGCAAGCTTGGTGCAATTGTGGTGTTGATAAAATGAACCTGATATTTTGTACTTGGGTTTGACTCTTGAATCTTTAAGAAGACTAA
The DNA here is from genome assembly GCA_028749045.1 of Cupressus sempervirens. NCBI lineage: Eukaryota > Viridiplantae > Streptophyta > Pinopsida > Cupressales > Cupressaceae > Cupressus > Cupressus sempervirens. Next base: position 884,714,573 of record CM053785.1, on the reverse strand, counting down.
ATATATTTCATGAGAATAACAGTGCTGAAATATGTCAACAATCAACTCCAGTATATTTAATTGAAAAATGATCATCTATATTGTTCAAGCACATTATAATAGTTCTAGACATCTGATAGCCGGTTTCGAAGATGAGACTCAATTGCAACTTTATTCATATCATACTAATAGAATTTTACAAGAGTCTTGAAAAAAAATTGAAGCCTATATTTCCTAGCTATGGTTGACTTACAATAGATACTCGAACTATTAGCACTCGATAGGTTGTAGCTAAACCCTCCCTAAACCAAGCAACACGGCCTCTGTGTTGATATATTCAGGGCACCACAATCACCGTGGCTTCCATATACACAAACGCAGACCAATCAATAAAGTTGCAGGTCACCTTCCTTGGAACTAGGATTCCTAGAATGCACACACAACTCAGATATATAAATTACAAGTCTGAAAATGATTCATAGGACTCTACAAATTGTCTACAGGGCTTGAGAAGGGTAATGCAAGCCCTTGGAATGTCACATGGACCCTCCATCTGTAATCGCATCCCTGCAGGATGCTAAGTTGCTGCCTAATATTGAGACGTAGATCAAATTAGATTCTACAAAGCTTGGACATGTCTACAATAACTAAATCAGATTCTCCAAAGCTTGGACGTAGATCAAATTAACTCTCCTAGCAGTCAATAAATTCGCTCCATTACAAGTATCTTTCTTCAGACATAAAATCACTTCGTAGGTACAATAAATGCAGTAAAGGTGAGGGATAATTGTTTTACCTCGACAACAATTTGCATGTGCAACTTTCTAACCACCTTCAGTACTCAAACCCTTCTACTTTAGCAAGATCACATAAATCAACAACTTACCAAATATTCACAAGACCACAAAATCAAATAGATAATCGGATAATTAGATGTTTTTCTCATCAAATGGGGCTCATATTTATAACTCATATAACATAAGTTTCCCAAACGTAACTAAGAGGCTTCCTCAACACAACATCATTTTATAACATTTAAATATAATAGGTGTTGTATAATAATGTAAACTTAATAATTAATTTAATAAATATGAACCCGTGCAACAAATAGCTCCATCCACTACAAGTAATGACCAACTACTAGCGCCACCATCTCCATTGCCAAATATGCCAATTACCTAAATTTGACTTGCTAAAAATAGTAATTGCACAATTGAGACCCCCAAATCACCCTAATAGCTCACGAGGATCACTATAATGAACTGACTCAATCAAATGAAAAGACTCGCCAAAAATGGGGACATTGTGCAACATTTACTATGGCGGGAAAAGGCTACAAGCTACTCCTAAAGACCTGAGGTTAGTTCACTTGTTTTGTTTTTTAATCAAAGTTGTGTACTTGATGTCAACTTTAATTTTGCACTTGTTAGTTGCTCAAAGATGTCTCTAGGGCCAAAGATGTGGTGGATGATCAAAGATAACAGTGGAAACAATTTAGTTGCACCATACTTTCAGATGGATGGACGGATTCAAGAAACCATACAATCATTATTTTTTGGGTTTCTTGCAAGGATTAAGTAGTCATTTTGAAATACTTGGAAGCCTCGAACAAGATAAAGACAACTAAAACTTTGTCTTTAATATTAGAGCAAGTTTTGATGGAGGTGGGGGTTGCTAATGTGGTGCAAAAAATAATCAACTAAAACTTGGAAGCTTCAAAAGCTGAATATTTAAAATTGTTGTATTCAGTAATCAAGTTTTTCAATATTAATTTCTAACTCTAGTCTTTGATTAATGATAATCTTTTTCTACTTTTCAATTGTAGGTGATGGAGTCCTTGGTTAAAGTTCTTCATTTCGTAGATAGGGAGCAAACTCTAATGGGGTATCTTTATGAGGCCATGGATACAGCTAAAGAGTCTATAAAAAGTTAATACAAGGGCCATGCAACAATTTTCTTAAGTTGCAATTGTTCAAGTCCAAAAGTGCTAAACTCAAGCTATACAAAGAAGTCTAATGGATAGAGTGTTTCATACATCGTCTTTAACAAACACTTTTTAGATAGGGCGACAGAAATTGTAATGGTAACTTGGAAGCTTCAAAAGTTGAATATTTAATTTTGTTGTATTTAGTGATCAATTTTTTCATTATTAATTTCTAACTCTAGTCTCCAATTAATGATAGTTTTTTTCTACTTTTCAATTGTAGGTGACGGTGTCCTTGGTTAAAGTTCTTCACTTGGTAGATGGAGAATAAACCCCAATGGGGTATCTTTATGAGGTCATAGGTAGGGCCTAAGAGTCCATAAAAAATTACAAGGGGAACAATCTCAAATTTGACCCCATATGGGAAATTATTGATAGGAGGTCGAATAATCAGCTCTACCAACTCATCTATGTAGCAGGGTACTTTCTAAACCTTTGTTTCACTTCTCTCTATCCTATCTAGTTCCCAATGGAAAGGTCATGGAGGGTTTCATTGATTGCATGCAAAGGATGGTACCTGATGTTGAGGTGAGAAACCTCATTGTGGCTAAGACGACAGTGTATCGGAATGCAATGGGAAACCTATTCTCCTCGGACTTGGCAAGAGGAGGAACGAACACTCAAACCCCAAGTACAAAATTTGGGCTATTGATGTCTTTCACATGCACAATAAGTAGATAAAAACTAAGTTACTAAAATATGTTTTCACCTTGTTTTCTAACACTACACAAAAGATATACAAGGAACCTAAACATATGACCCATATATAGAGCTCTACCAATGACATCCTTCACAGATAGAAAGTAGGAAGTATCCAAGAAATATCTTGATGGAGGAACAAGTCTCAACATGCGAAACAAAAACATTAAGTTGTTTAGTTAATGATATCAAGGATAGTCAAGTTGTACAATGGTGTATCAAAAATCTATAAGATATGTTACATGTGATACCATTTTATTGTGTACAGGTTGTGCAAGAGGGGTCCAAGTAACCTAAATGCACCATTATATAGTGTAACATAAATGATATCCTTTTCATAGGAGTAAACTAGGAGTATCCAAGGAGTATTTGGATTGATGAAGACCAAAGACGGGATTAAATTATGTAGAAACAACACACTAAGTACAAAGATATTTAAAAAATACTCAGAAAATAAGAGAGCTTATATTGTGATTTTATTTCTTGGACCACTTCTCGCATCTTTTTAGATTTTTGTTTAGGACCCTACATATTTTCAGATTCAACACAGTAGGCTGTAACTTTTGCTCAATTTTCATTTTGATGAAATTAGCTTTGAATTTTGTAATAAAATTAAGCTCAGTCATTATTACAATTAACAAATACTAAAGCTAAAATCTATAATAGATAAAAAAGACAGTGCTTTTTAATTAATTCTTCAAGCTCCCATATATCTCATGTTTGTATTTTGCATGGTAATTAAATGCATTATATGGTTTCAGAAATCCTTCAGAAACCTATATACCTCATGTTTATATTTTAAATTAAAGAGTCCCTCACCTGCACAATACATTTGCGCAACAATTTTGATGTGATCTCCTTAAAAGCCAACTTCACATCTACTGGATCAAAGAGCTAATTATCAACACCAGAGAAATAAATTCAGTGACACTTGGCTGGCAAATACAACGAAAAATCAGACAATAAATGAGCATATATGATCATTTTTGCATGGTAAAGAAAAAAATTATAGCTTTGTGCGATAATAAAGATCCATGTATCACAATTTTCATAGTTTCCACCTTTATGACATGAAAAAACAATGCAAATCATTGAAATCCTCATTCTAAGAGAAATATGGCACTAGACTGAAAGATTAAATTGTTCGAATTTCACAGGCAATATTTGTAAAGAAATATCTTCCTAGGTCATTTAGAATGGTTATGGATTTAAGCTATGAGACTGATGTTAACAAGAAAAAAAAATGTCTTTGAAATGCTCTTAAGAAGTCATTCCACCATAGCTATGAACACAAACAAGAGTATAAAAGCTCCAGTACTCACGATTCAATTCATCCATATACAAAGCAGTAACAGAGCTACAATCATGTTCATGTCATAGAATAAAGATAGCACGTATGAATGACAATACCAACATTATTATATTTTATGCACATTTTAGTAGCAATACATAATTCATTCAACAATAGTTCCAAATTCCAACACATTTCAGACATGGCACAGATTATTTCAAATCTATCACGTTCTTAAAATTTACTAAATTTTCTTTGCACTTGTGAAGTCTTTATACTTGCTGATAGTGTTTTCTTATGGCACCATTAGAACTGCAAGGAAATATTTTCTTGAAACATAAAAGGGGTCAGTACACAAATCAATTTCTACAATGTGTCAGATGATTTTCTGTTTCCACTCCCTATATGAACCTCCATAACTCACAAAATAAATGAAAAATCAACTCAAATAATTGTTCTATTTCATTTTCCATAATGTTTCTTCTTAGTTTTCTAATTTTGATTTTGCAAGCAATGGAAATAAGATTTCTCTTTTCAAGGTTATTCACTACTTTTCACAAACTTTCTGACAGAAATTTTATGTTGTTTGGAAGCAGAGAATGAATTTCAGATAAAATAATATTTAGAATCAGTTTTATAATTTATTATAAGCCACATTAAATTTCTGAGAAAATGTTTTGCAGAGTAAGTGAATGATCATTGATCTACTGATTTTGCTAATAATTATAAACTGAATGAGGAGAGCAAGAATTGAAACAAATCCAGAATAAAATCAAACTGATATTTGGAAAATTAATCAAAGAAAATTAAGAATTGGGAGAAAAAAGAGTTTACAACTACAGAATAGCACTTAAATTTAGGACAATATTAGATTATTAAAAACATAGTTGACCATCAACTTTAAAACTGCATGAATAAACATAGATTTTACAAACTTGTTTTGAAAATCAATATGTTAGGATTTGTTACATATTACATTTCAAGAATTTATTTCTGCTGAGAGAGGTAAAATCAAAACATGATATCAAATGTATGGCACATGAAGGAAAAATTTCAAACATATCTAACACGTGACAGGTAAAAGTAAATTTTCAAAAGTAAAAGAGAGGACCAATCACCTTCGTGATAGACTTCCTTAAAACTGACTTTATGTGCACATCGCCTTCATCTATTTCACCATCAACAACCTCCTCATCTTCTTCATGCTCTTCTAAACCACGAATTCTCCTCTCAAAACTCAGAGTAGCATCTTTTGTTTTTAACGCATTCATATTATCATATTCTCTCCTATAGTCATCTCCAGAGAGAGCAGATATAACTTTCTTTTCCAAAGAAGAAATAGCCTTCATTCGAGGTATTTTACTTTTAATTTTTAAAGCCTCAATGAGGCCTCTTCCAGAAAGATCCTGGCCATAATTAGTAACATGCTTAATGTTAGTAAACTTGTAACTCTGGCCAATGAAACAGAATAACAATGTTAATGTATGAAGGCAGCACAAAACCCTATATCCAGTTCTCACTAGCAACAGTGCAACAATTACTGACATCCATGCATACAATATGGATTTCTTCATGGCTCAAAGACGATGATGAAACTGCTAACAATTATGATTGAACAAACATTAGGAAAGATATACAAAAAATGTTTTTGCATCCAAAACAATAAACTTGTTTTAAAATCCAGGAGCCCTTTTACGTTAAGTAACAACAATCACAAATACCAAAAAGGAATGAAAATTTTGTGTCTACATGTTCAAGAGATCTGGTGTAGGCAACTTAATCATGTCAGTCAAAGAAGATGCCGGAACTACTGCTTATATTATTTACGTAAGATGAAGGCAGACATGCATTAAATTTTTCTGCATCTAAACACAAGACGGATTTCAAAATCAGTTAACTGTTTTTTAAAAGAGAAATAACATTAAAAAATGTGAGAAAAAAATGAAAATCTTACTTCAACATGTTCATAGAGATCTGGGGGAGGCAATCTAATCATGTTAGTCATCTTAACTTTTCCAGACTTACAGACCAGGTCATCAATTTCTTTACAGATATTTCTAACTGCTCCCTGCAGTGAACAAAACTTTTGTATTACAAACATTGACAAGTGCTACAAATGTATGTTCCATCATAGAACCAATAATGTAAATGATGCCAAACTATAATATAGTAAATCATTTCTCAATAATTTCAAAATCTTATTCAAAATGTATGTTCCATCATAGAATCAATAATGTAAATGATGCCAAACTATAATATAGTAAATCATTTCTCAATAATTTCAAAATCTTATTCTCCAGAACAATCCAAATATACTGTGCAGCAAAGGAATATAGATTCAGCTTTGGGAAAGAGACAAAAAATAAATTGCCAAAAGAAAGGAGACAACCAAATGATAGGGTTGCAGAAAATTATATCACGTTATTTGTTGCTGTATTTTGGTTCTAAGCTTGAGGGTATCTATCTAACATAACATCACCATTAAGGTATTAATGGACTATATTTTAGCTGAAAATTGCAGACTAATTAATAATCATGTCTACAGCAGCCATGGTTCCACATACAACCACATTTGGGGAAAGTTTTCAGCATCTTAAGTGATGCAAAGCAAACTTCAAAATATTGTTATCGGACACTTATCACCGAGGGGAACAAAAAGTTATTGGGAAATATTGGAGATAAGTCAGGAAATACCAAGGTTGCACGGGTACATGGGTACGGGAACGGGGACGGGTACGGGAACGGGTACGGGTACGCATATTTTTCAAAATAGGGGATGGGGGTACGTGTGTATGCCTATTTTTTCTATATTATTAATATTTTATAGAAAATATAAAAATCAAAATATATGTCATGAGTCATGACATTGAGCATTCAAAACAAGAAATTTGAAATATATATATATGCTATTGCTGAATGTTTAATGTTTAAAGTATTTTTCATAATAGGGGACGGAGGTACTTGGGTATGTCAAACTTATTTAAAAATTATACCTTTATATTTATAAAAACTCTGAAATTATGAGTCATGACAATGGTTTTTCAAAACAAGAACAGTGATAAAGTTTGCAAATGTAATGTATTGTTTTCAGTTTCAGATTTGCTATATGTTTGAAATAATAGTACATGATAAATGCTTAGATGCATAATAAAGAAGGCAGACTTTAAACATAAACAAGAGGATCCTAAATCATATAACAATGACATATTGCAAATGATAAACATATGACTTGAACAGTGATAAAGTTTATTGTTAATGAGTATCAAAGTTTCAAACTGATTTGGTATTGAATTAAGTTTGATAAACAACAAGCTAATACAAAAATAAAAAACCAAAATCAGAATCTTAATCAAGGTCCTTAGCTATGATGCTCTCCACCGAGTACCCGGTACGTGGGATACGTGTACCCGGTACTTGGGTACGTGGGTACTCAGTGGGTACGAGTACCAGGGGTGTGGGTACGAGTACCCATGCAACCTTGGGAAATACTCTGGAAAATATCAGGAACATAAAATCTGTTTTCCCAGTCAAAAAACTGTTTTTCCAATCCTGATAGAAACGTCTTTCTCCTCTTTGCCCTTTCTCTCCTCTCCAAGTCTGTTTCTCCAATGACAAAAAATGTATTTGTCCCTTTTCTGGGGCATCCCTGCCAATAACAGGCCTGTGGACGATAAGTTTGCTATTTATTGGGATAAAACAAAGAAATCTCGCTGATATTTTAACAAGTTCACTGCACTATTTTGAAACATTTCTGCGATAACTTATCCGTGCTAAGTTGAAGTTACTTCTTGGGAGCCAAAAAAATATCGCAGTGAGTAGACTTATTGCAGATATATCTCAGATATTTTGAAATATGGTGCATAGAGCACCTTAAGAGTTTGACTGTGGAAAAAATATTCTATCATCTATTAATATGTTGGTTACTACTAAAGTGCATTTAAACAATATGTATGGATGCAGCTTAGAATTATGATATCTGCAGACTCAATGTTTACAGTGTAGGATTATGATACTGAAACATTCCTTGCCACTTTTGACATCATAATGCTGAGTAGAGACTCAAGGAATTTTGTCACACACTTTGCAAAAGACCTCTTTACTATCTGTATCAATGTATCAGTTTGATAATACTTGATTGAAGTGATGTAAAATGAGATTTAAAAGCCTTCAAATAGTTACTAAGATGTCTAGGCAAAGAACCATAGTGCAAATGGAAATGTTTTTGTCTTTTGAATGCATATAGATGATCTACACAATGTAAATATGCACCTACAGAAGCTAGACATTAATACAAACGGTTGGCAGGCAGACTAAATAGAGAAAGGATACTCCTGACATTTAAACTCCTTGTGAGTCCAATAATATTGAAATGCAATGAGATTGCTTACAAGCTGAAGTTACAAGAAAAAGGCCAAGACACTTGGCTTACAATGATGTATCTGATGCAATTACCAAACTCCCTAAATTCCAATTAAAAGGCAATTTGTAAATACCTATTAATTGCTTCAGTAGAACCAAAATATCAAATAGGACAAATACTAAGTAATTATTATGAAGTAATTGGTAAATATTTACTTGATATTAACACCGATCAAGAGATCAATATATACAAAAGAATGAAAGATGTTTCCTTAGGAAACAATCGTAAAGACTAGAAACGTTCTATTCTAGATATAGAAAACTAAATATTAGATACATTCTAATATTTATAAGAGATCACAATAGATAACCTTTAAATAATAAATAATGATAATAGAAACTATCTATTGTCATAATAACCTCCCTTAATGGTTGATCTATCCACAACACCAAGTTGTCCTCTGAATTGGACAAACTTATCTAGACCAAGTGGCTTGGTGCAAATGTCTACAGTCTGATCCAATATAGGAATCCATTGTGAGTCAATTGTCTCGTCTTCAACCAGCTGTCATATGTAGTGATAGTGAACATCCACATGCTTGGTTCGTTCATGGAAGACTAGATTTCAAGCTAACTTGATAACACCTTGGTTATCGACAAATGAAGTTGTTGGGCCTACTTGTGACATCTGCATATCCCCGAGCATCTGACAAAGCCAAACAACTTCACAACCTGCCTTAACTATCCCTCTGTATACAGGCTCTATAGAGGAGAGAAAAACTACCTGCTGCTTCTTACTGGTCCATGTGACAGCACCACAACCCAAACTGAACACATATCTAGAAGTTGACTTTTATTATCAACAAAACCTACCCAGTTTGAATCTGTAAACCCACTAAGCTTAGGATTAGAATTCCAAGAGTAAAGAAGTCCATAATCAATGGTACCCTTCACATAACAAAGCAAATGCTTTGTTGTCATCCAATGATCAGCCTTAGGAGCTGTCATAACATGTGAGATGTAGTTGACTGCAAAGTTGATATCAAGTCTAGTAGCAAAGAGGTAGTTGATGTTGTCTATCAGTTGCCTATATGTAGCATCATCAACTGGAGGAGAATAAGAAGTGGCTAATAACTTCAGACCTTCCTCCATGGGTGTAGATGTACACTTGCAGTCCTGCATGCGAAAAACTATATTTAGATTGAGAAATGAATATACCAGTAGATTGCTACCAAACCTCAACACCTAGGCCATAATGCATGAGCCCAAGGTCAGTCATATCAAAAGACTAGCATAAAATCTGTTTGATTTGTTGAATCAAAGATGTCAAACTTCTAGTGATGATCAAATCATCCACATAAATGACCAGAAGGATGATGTCACTGTCATAGTCTTGATGTACAAATTTGAGTCTGAAGGACTCCTCTTGAGGCCTTTATCACTGAGGTACATATCAATTTTCATGTACCATGCCCTAGGGGCCTACTTCGAACCAAAGAGAGATTTCACCAATCTAAGAACCTAGCGTTCTTTACTAGCAATCTTGAAACTAGGAAGCTACGTCATGTAGACCTCTTCTTGTAGGTCACCATTTAGGAAAGCACTCTTAACGTCCATCTAATGGACCTTCTAGCCAAACCGTGCTACCATGGCTAGGGCTTATATGATTGTGCTCATCTTTGCAGTAGGAGCAAAAGTTTCCTCATAGTCAATGCCCTGATGCTAAGAAAAACCCTTTGCAACTAAACAAGCTTTGTACTTATCCAAACTACCATTGGACTTGTATTTGATTTTTTACACCCATTTGCAGCCAATGAGTTTCTTCCTTAGTGGAAGATCAGAAAGGAGCCAAAGTTATTCTTCAGCAAGCTCTAGTGTTCAAATGTCATAGCTTGTTCCCACTTTAGCTCATCATCTCAATGCTCAGTGTCTTAGCCCACCACTTAGGCTAGAGAGGAGAATGACCAACATTAGTATCAGAAGATGTTTTATGATCAGGTTCTTCATCAAAAGAATCGAGATCAAATTCAGGTGAAGCATTTGCATATCTAGGTAATCTTGCAAGAGAAATCAGAGGTGTTTGTACAAGAATCATTGGTATTACAGGAGCTGCAAGAGTTGTTGGAGCCCTCCAATCAAGCGGACCTAATGGAAGCCAAACTCCAAAATCATGAGCCTTCATAGGTTGATCTACTAAATCAGGAACAAGAGAAATAGGCATGAATGGTCCTCGTTGCTCATAAAAGACTACATCACGACTGTACAAGAGACGAGATGTCTCAATATCGATCAAGCAGTAGGCCTTGTGAAGACTACTTTAACCAGCAATCATGAGTTTATGAATTTTAGCATCCAACTTAGTATCTGTCGCATCAAGGATCCAAACAAAAGCAAGAGAGCCAAAAACCTTCAGGTGACTAATTCTAGGCTTCCGACCTAACCAAGCCTCTTCCAAAGTCTTACCTTTGACTACCACTATGTGTGACAGGTTCAAAAGATAAACTTTAGTGTTAACTACTTCTACCCAAAACTTCCCCAAAACATGTTTGTGTTCGAGCATGGATTGAGTCATCTTGGTGATTGTTCTATTATGATGTTCAACTACACTGTTCTATTGTGGTCTAAATATTTATTTTTTTAAATTGTCTTTCCTCTTTGTTTTAACCCTAAAGGGCCTTCTAACTGTTTATAATGAGTAGAAGAGAGGAAAAGTGAGAGACGAAGAGAAAAGAAAACCACAGGTTTGCAGCCATCAAGAAGGAAGAGCACCAAAGAGATCAAAGTCCATTTGAGGAGGCCGTAGGATTGCATTAGGAGCATTAAGGAGTCAATAGCAACCCTCCTCAACTCATTTGCAAGAGGTAAGTCTTGATTTTTTTTTGCATGTTAGTGTATTATTCATTTTTGGTTAAATTTTTTTATTTTCATTTGCAAATCTTGAATGTTTTTTAGTTTAACTAAATTGCAAAGTAGGCTTTGTTGTTTTGTTTATTAGTTTGAAACTTTGAGGTTTTACTTGCATTTTCTTATTGCAGCAGCTTTAGCTTTCATTTTCCACAATAAGTAAAAAAGATGAATGTTGGAAATATACCGAAGACTTTCCTGGAAGAACAGAATTTCAAACGAAATGTATGTTTTGTAAAGATATAAATTTTAGTGGTGTTTATAGATTCAAATACCACATTGTTGCTATACCTAGACATGATATACAATTTGCACTCAACAAACTACTGAGGCAAAACACACTTGTTTAGTGGCAATAGAAAAATATGAAGAAGAGAAATTAAATTATAAAAGGCAACTTGAAGGATTAAGAACTATTGGCTCCCATGCTCTCGTAGCCTCATCTGCAACCGCATCTGTAGGTTGTGTTGGAGAGGGTTCTTCCAGGCGTCCTTTTCGTCCTAGTTCTAGTGCTCATGCTAGTGTTGATGTTAGTGCTAATCATTCTTATACTGAGATTGAATCCAACCTATTGCAGTCTAGAATGAGAAAGAACAAATTGGATACTTTGTGCCCCACACTACTCCTAGCTCACAACCCATGCTCGAGGGCATGGGTTTGAACAAGGAGATTCATGATGTTGCCAGAAAAGAAATTTGCAAATTTTGGAACTTTTGCAACATTCCATTTATTGCAGCCAAGTAATTGATTACTTCTTTTGTTTGGTTTAAGGTAAAAGTAAAATTTTAATTATATCTACTTTTTTCATGATTCATTTATTAATCATAGATTCATTAACAAGCTTACATAATGATTTTTCATCTAAATTTCTAATCATAATCTACTTGTGACAGGGCTTTTTATTGCAAAACATGATAGATGCGGTTGTTATTTGTGGTCCGAAGTTTAAAGCCCCAACTAAGGTTGAGTTGAGTGGACACCTCTTAGATGAAATGGTGGAGGATATGAAGGTTGAGCTTGATGACCATCGAAAGGAGTGGATCGAAAAGGGTTGCACCATCATGACTGATGTTTGGACGAATAGGAGGAATAGCACACTCATCAATTTTCTTGTTTCATATGGATGTGATTGATCATTCTACTTTCCTATATACATTGTGAATTGTGAATCATGATTGAATAATTCAAATTTTGATTTGTTGATTGCTAACTTGTTGATGATCCATGATAATTCATTGTTTTGTAAGATATACCATGTTCCTCAAATCCATTGATGCTTTCCTCATATCAAAAACACCACCTACTTATGTGAGGTTATTAAGGAAGTCATAGCAAAGGTGGGGGAACAAAATATGGTGCAGGTGGTGACAGATAATGCAACAAGTTATGTTGTTGTAGGTAAACTTTCAACTTTTCAAGTTTTGCAAATAATTTTATTTCAATTTTGAACTTTTTCTAATTCTAAGTTTCTTAACATGTTAGAATTTCTAATTAATTTTAAATTGTTGTAGGTAAACATTTGATGGAGAGGCAACCCACCATATTTTGGTCTCCTCATGTGGCACATTGCCTTGACCTCATGTTGGAGCAAATGGGCAAGCATGGGTAGGTCAAATCATGTGTAGCAAGGGAAAAAAAATATGCAAGTTTATCTACAATCATTCATCTGTCCTTAGCACAATCAAGGACTACACAAGAGGCAGGGAATCAACTCGTCCAGGCATCGCGAGGATTGCCTACAATTTCATCACACTGCAGTCTTGGTTGACATCAAGGGTAGAATTGAGGAGCATATTTGTTGGGCGGGAATGGATTACATCTTCCTATGCTATGACCACTGCAGGGGTAGATGTGGTGAATTGCATCTTTGATGAGGATGGTTTTTGGAAACTTGCCAAAGAAATCCTTGAGGTAAATTTCTTACAATTTTACATTTAGTATTTACTAAATATTTTTAGTTAGTTGTTTAATGATTTAGTTTTACTTCTAGTTTTATACTTATGTTTTGATTTATGTTTTTTACATTATATGCAAATCACTGAGCCCCTCGTATCTCTCCTACGAACTGTTGATGGGGAGAAGCCCTATATGAGCTACATATATGAGGGAATGGATAGGGCCAAGGAGGCCATTAGAACCCAGTATGCAGGAGTACAAGAGAAGGATGCCCCTATCTAGGAGATCATTGATAGGAGATGGCAGAATCAACTCCACTAACCCATACATGTAGCAATTTATTATCTAAATCTAGCATTCTGTTTCCGTCCTGACTTCAAGGTTGATGAGGAAGTTCTCACCAGCCTATATACAATGATCCAGAGGTTGAGTAGTAATGAGGATAGCGCAACTGCAACCATTGCGCTAAATAAATTCAATAATAAAGAAGGGCCAATTTTCTCTGACAGGATGGCCATAAATGCTCGGACAACAATACAACCAAGTAAAAATAATATATTATTGAATCTTAAGTTTATGGCTTATAAGTTGTGCATTTTGATTTTTGATTTTGTAATTTTAAAGTTGGAAATGAGACTAATTGTTTTTGTTTTCCCTTATTTCAGATAGATGGTGGCAAATGTTTGGACTCACAACCCCAAAGCTTCATAAAATTGCCATCTGTATTCTGAGTTGGATTTGAGCACAATTGGTCAATGTTCGAGCATATCCACTAGAAGAGGAGAAATAGGTTGTTTGTGCAGAGGTTGAATAATCCTATCTTTGTTCATTACAACCTCCGTCTTAGGATCAGACAAGTTTTGGGCACTAACTCCTCTCTAATCATTCTAAAGGAGACTGATCCAAAATCAGAGTGGCTCATAGAGGCTATGGATCTAGTCTTCACTAGGGAAGACCATGAGTGGGTTGACCAGGTAGATAGAGAGGTTGAGGTTGTGATCATGGCAAAGGAGGCAGTAAGAGCGCGTTCAAACACTGGTAGACGCACGCACAGACACAAGCCCTAGTGATGTTCGTGAGCCCATCTTACATGTGGGGGCTATGGCTCAGCAATCCTCTAGGACTTACCTTAGATGCCTTTCCAAAAGGCGGACAGTATACTCAGAGGCTAAGGCTAAGGTTGTGGCCAAGCTTGAGGATGATGATAAGCCTTGAGTTAGAGCCTTGTTTTTTCATTTTACTTACTTTTACTAATAGAAATACATTTCATGGATCTTCATCTTAGATTCTTACATAGATTCATGATTTGATGTATTATGGGTTTTCATCTTACATACATTCTATGGTTTGAATCATTATGATCATATGATTTCTATTTACTTCAGCCATAGCCTGCAATTTACATTTTACATGTAATGTAGATACGTATGTGATGGATTTATCATTTATGTTCCATGTTTATGTTATTAACTCTATTTGATGATGTTAGAGTGTGTTTAACTTATACTCAATAAAGGATACACAAAATAAGTTTTAAATTGTTAAAATCTCTAAATTTCAAGGGTTTTTTTAATTTGCCGATTCGTGGCCGATTCGATTCCGAATCATGGCTGATTCGCGATTCGATTCAGCCTTGCTGATTCCTTTCCGGTTCTGATTCTCGTTCCTTTATTACAAACAATTGGCATGCAAACTAAATTTGAGAGAAGCAACTCTCAGCATAGTGAGATTTCTTACAAACTAATGTAAGAAAAATGACCAAGACTCTTGGCTTACAATATGTATCCAACACAATTACTGAACTTACTAAACTCCAATCAAATGGCCATTAGGAACAACCTATTAATTAATTGATTGGAACCAAAATAACAAATAGGAACTGTACCAACTAATGGTGGAATAAATACAGCGAATTTGGAATCATTAAATATTGATTTTGACCTAAATATCTATAGATGATAGTTCAAAACTGCTGATGTCATCCCAAGGGAAAGTGTGCGGCTTTAAAAAGCTCAAATGGAGATGCTAATACCTCTGATTTGCTATAGAAGATGATCAATCTACAACCTAGACACCAATCTATCCAACTGATTAGCCTATAACGATTACTGATAAGCAAATCCTCACTGCAACCTAAGGTTAGCTAAAATGGGGACATCGCATCTTAGTTGTTCTAGTAGATGGAGACAAACCACTTGCATACCCAAATATTGTTAACATTGTGCCTTGAGTCACTGCAATTGATGATTGATCATATGTTGTGTTCGTAACACCTCTTTCCCCCTCTGTTTATCACTGAACAACCCTACCATGAAGAATCATCACAATGTCCAACCTGGAAAACAATCTAACTGAAGTATACACAACTTGAATTTACCTCATAGGCTGGCAAGATCCAAGCTTTAGTACCACTAAAAGATTCCTTGCCAATTCAGACCTCAAAATGCTGATTGGAGGCTCCAGGAATTTCATCATACACTTTGCAAGCAACCTCTTTACTTGCTCTTTCAATGTTTTAGTTAATAATGATCACTTGAAATGATGTTAAATGTGATTTAAATGCCTTCACATACTAAGATGTCTAGACAACGAAACATAATGACAATTCAATTGTTTTTGTCTCTTGAAGGTTTATAGACAACCTACACAATGTAAATATGCACCTACAGAAGCTACACATTAATACAAACAGTTAGCATGCAAACTAAATACGAGAGAGGCAACTCATGACATTTGAACTTCTTGCGAGAGCAATAATATTAGAATGCAATGGGATTGCTTACAAACTGAAGTGACAAGAAAAAGGCCAAGACTCTTTGCTTACAATCCTGTATCTAATGCAATTACAGAACTCCCTAAATTCCAATCAAATGACTATTTGAAACTGCCTATTAATTGATTTATTGGCACCAAAATAACAAATAGGAACCGTACTAGGTAATGGTGGAATAAATGCAACAAATCTGGAATCATTCAATATTGGCTTTGCATTAAATATGTGCTGCAGAAAGTCCACAACTGGTAACGTCAGCCCGGAAAAAGGTTTATGGCTTTAAAAAGGTTAAATGGAGATGCTCACACCTCTGATCTGTTGTTGAAGATGGTCGATCTGATGTCTAGACTCTAGACACCAGTTCTGATTGCAAAGATTGGATACAATTCAAACCCTTCCAAATTTGATGCCAAAAAATAGACATTTCTCCTTCCCTGCTATTATACAGCTGGCCTAGAGAGTTGTGCCCACAGCATTAATCCTGATCTGTAGGATTTCTAATGAGACTTAGATTTCTCATCCACAATTTGTGACTTCACAAATTCTGATTAACAAAATTTCCTTCAAGCTGTTAAATCAATCAATTCTCAACTTGTAAATAAGTTGGGGAGACGGCCAGCCTAGTCACTCTCAAAGAGGTTTCACTCTTGAAGACTTTACTGCTGCAACCCTGCTATACAGAGCACTGCCATGAATTCTGACATAAAATTATAATCTAGATGCCTCCAAAATGAACTCCCAACACACGTTTATCCTTCTCCAACTCATTCAAACCCTAATTAGGGTTTTGCCCCCTATTTCATTTTATTTTAATGACTTATTTAAAAGTCACCCCTCTTATTTTATTATTATTTTATTGCTTTACTACTTTAATAAAAAGTGGCAATAATATCACCTTTTTTATTATTTTGTTATAAAGTGAATATAATGTCACTTTTTATCATTATTTTATCATAACACAAACTTGTTGTGAAGTGGAGCCTAATCAGACTCAGGAGTTGATTTTTCCCACTCTATTCGGTGTGGTTTCCCCCTTGATTATTTCTATGGGGGTTTGGGGGCAACACCCCTTGTTGGGTCCTAGGGAAAATCCCCAAGTGTGTCAAAGTACAGGGTGGGGCTGAAATGTCCCTTTTCTGATTTTATATGATATTTCAAGCCACTAATCAGATCTTTAAGATCAAATAACCAATATTTCAAAAATCCACCAATTTCTCAATAAACTCCAAATTGGGTATGCCGAAAATAGTGCCAAAAACTTCACAGCTTCACATATTATTAATAAATCTGAAAGTGAACATTTTCTATAGAAATTTCAGCAGCTTAACAGCTTACAAAATGACATTTCCAAATCTATATAACATTTACACAACAGCTCCCAAACGAGGGACAAAAACAATGCTCATCGAACTCTCAAAAATAACACAAAATAGCCGAAAACACCACAAAAGCAATGATAATCTATCATAGAAGTGTAATCACGACCAAATACATATATTCAGCTCTATTTTAATATCTAAATGTCTAATATACAGCAGCAACCCAAACTGATATGAAATACTTAACTGAAAACACCAAACTCTTACAAAAAACACACCCGAAAACTCACAAATCTGCACTGTTCAGCACAAAGGCAAACTCTGCATGAGCATGCACTTGGAATGGCTTTAAACTCCCGTTTTTAGCCTTCTTGGAAACCTGCAAACTCCCGTTCTTAGGTCTCCTTCTCCACAGGTTTGGCAGCCTCTGAAGAACAACAAAGAAATGAGCAAAAATCAAGTTCTGGAATGAGGCCAAAATGCCTCCAAACCCCTTAAAAGAGGGCATAACCCTAACTCACGTCCAAGAGAGGTTAATGAAACATATTTTAATAATAATTTTCATTTATTAATCCAACGGTTTCCAAAGATTAACCCCCTTTTTCCAAAACTTCACCTTCTTGGGCCTGCCTGCCTTGACAAAAATTATTATTTTTAATTATTTGAAAAGGGACATGACAAGTCCTCCCCTCCCAAATATTGCTTGTCCTCAAGCAATGGCTGAACAATAAACCAATCAATCCACCTGGATCCCAAATGTAGTCATGAACTATACTACTATCAATTAACACAGGCTCCTGCAATATCCTCTACAATATAACCAAGAGGAATCCATAACCAAACTGACAATTACAGCTCAACCAAACTCCAAAATCACCACTACCACAGTCAGAAACCCACGAGACACAAACTCTTAGAACATCAGAACCCAAGTAAAGTGGACAAATCAAACTGCCAACACAGTAAATACCATCAACGCATCCCACTGGCCTATACGGAATGTAAAATCCAACTCTGCAACAATGGTGAATGCTCCCAAATGAAATTGTACCAAGTATGGAGAATCCACATACTGTACAACTCTTGCAGTCAACACAACTTTGCAAATCACCGGTCATTGTCTCATAACCATAACTCCCATGCACTACTGATGGTGAAAAGACATTACAAGATAAATAGCAAGAAATAGAACCCAAACCAAATTTTCCATGAACAAGTGATACAGCCCACTGTGACTGACCACCCGCTAAGTCAAGAGATGTCATATCCAAAGGAGTAGAATCAATAACAACAACTGCTGAAGCATCACTCCCAAACTCTTTCTCTAAGTCATGTATTATCAAGCTGTCAACTGCAGAACCTATTGCCATGTCATGCCCATCACAACTCTCATCCCGAGGCGTCGAACCATCCCATAATTGATGACAAGCACTATGAACCAAAGTACATCTCTGTATCATCATCTCATCAACATGGTCATCAAAGGTAAATTGATGAGCATACCTCACAGTGTAATGTCGATAGAATGCACCAATCTCAGTCAGTGGTTCAGACTGCAATCCAGATGTAACTAACTGCAATCGATCACTAACCAAGTAAGAACTGACTACTACCTCTAATGACATCGCCAAGGGAGTAGTATTACTAGCAGGAACCATGCCAACTGTCGGCTCACCAACATCACACATGATTTTTGATACATCTCTAGTCTTCATGCCATCAGTACTAGAGATCACCACCATGTCAGGCATACCACAACAATCTGCTGCAGCACCCAACTCAACTGAACCTGACTCTAGTGGGGACGAACCCGATATGCTAATGTTAGTATCAAGGATGGATGCATCCCCATCTCCACTATCTTTGACAATCTCGACCATGGACATCCTCAGATCACCAAACACCACAGCTTGTGACTGTACAGAATCTGGTAAAGACTATAGTTGCTCTAACTCCATGGTCACCTTAGCCAAATGAAACTGTGACTCCTTGAAAGCCAACTGTGTACTCTCAAGAATCTCAGAAGTCACCTCGAGCTGTTGAGTAAGCTCACTCACCTCATCTTCCTTGGCCAATAATGCATCGTATGTTGTACTCCCCCACTTCATAAGATAATCTCTGTCGGCTACCAACTGCATATAATCCTGTCTTAGAATTCGGATAGCCTCCCATAAAGAGTGGAATTCTGTCAAGGAAAGATAATTGCCTCCCTGCTCATCACTAGTAGGAGAACCCCATCCATAAACTGCTAACAACTGACGAGCAGCATCAAAATGCTAGCAAGCGATAGCAATGTCTCGCTCACTAACTCTCAATTGATTAGACACATGATGGCACTGGCTAGACTGTCTCCTACAAACCTCCTCTGATGCACTGTCTAAAGGAGTATCCTCAAAGTTACTAGTCTCTAGAGTATTACCATCCATATCCTGTGAATCAACTCCAAAGCTCATATCAACATACGGAGTATCAAAAACTATAGCACTGTTGTCCAACTCCTCTATACCAAAAGAAACTGCCAAGGAAACTAAGTCTTCAAAACTGCCCACTGCATCCTCCTAGATGTCATCAATGCCAATATGATCCTGGGACTCATCTGTACACACTACCAAATATGAAAGATCATCAACACATTCCAGCAAGTATGGTCGACTAGATATATGAACAAAGCCCAACACCGGTGTATAAAAACTAATACCAACATCGGATAAGCTCTTGGCACAAGAAAAGACAACACCGTGCAATCTGCTAATCAAATCCATGATAGCACCCAAACAATCACTACTACCAAAAAGTGTTAAAGATTTTCAGTCAACTGAATCCCAAATGCCAATATAACAATCTCGAGTCCATATCCGTAAACTATAATCAGCTGGTAACTCAAGAAAACTCCTCACCTGAGTAATATGACCAATACCAACTAATTCCACATACCTGTCTGACATTGTCCCTATATCCTGGATGTGAATGCAAGATGAACTCGCAACATTATCAATGTCCACATATGATCTACCGTTCGTAGAAAGCTGAGTATTAGGAGTGCAAGATGAAACTAAACTCAATTCCATGCCATGCTTATCCCCATGTCTCTCCCAGTCTTGTAATGCCAATGGAGTATTCACCAAAGAAGCTCGAGTGCCCTCAAGCTCGTGAGGAAGCCTGTCAACTTCCTCCTCCTTCCTCCTCAAGGCATCTGAATAGTCTCCGACAAGGCTAAGAAGATGGTCACGATCTGATAGAAGATGTAAATAACTCAACTTCATCATTCCCATTCCTTCCCTAATCGCTTGTAAGTCAACACAAGGAGACTTTGCCTAAACTCCCTTATGTCTACCCTGTAACTGAATCATCTGAATGTGATCCTCTATCATATCCCGCATCCTGTCATGATGAGATAATGAAGTCACAATACTATCTTTGTTCACCTTCAGCTGGCTGGACAAATCATGTGAAGTACTACCTGTCTCAACCTCATGTGATGAAGCATCTAACTGTGTCTGGTACTCTTTCTCAACAAAATCATGAATGCTCAATGTCTGCTCATCTCTACCAGGTATCTCACCATCATGCACAACAACATCCTCATAATCATCATCTAAACCCACTACCTCCTGTGGCAGAGTAGAATCTAAGACCTCTGCCTGGCTATAAGCTAGTTTCTCAAACTCCTCATGCAAGTTCTTGGTAATTGTGTCATCTGCCCTGTGAGAAAATCTGTCAAATAGAAATTCAGTCAACTTATCCACCTTAGCTGGGTTGGACAACATGTCATTCATCATACGGTGGTGCTCAACCAACTGTTTAGACATGTCATGGCTTATTTTCCTAAATTTATCTCGAATGTCTAAATAACCATCCTTTCTACTGTTCTGACTCTGGATATCAATTGTCCAAGATCGTGTCCTGTGAGACTCTGTACTATACCTGTCCATTCTGGATAAAGTAGAGTGTAACCCCAATAGGTTATAACTTCTTCAAACACCAAGAACTAACATGCAATTGATTAGAAGTAGCATGCAACCATAGATTTTGACATGCAGCTGATTAGAAGCAACATGCAACCACCAAATTCACCAAGAACTAACATGCAAATGATTAGAAGTAGCATGCAACCATAGATTTTGACATGCAGCTGATTAGAAGCAACATGAAACCACCAAATTCACCAAGAACTAACATGCAAATGATTAGAAGTAGCATGCAACCATAAATTTTGACATGCAAGATTTGGGTAGTTGTCAAAACTGACATGCAAACTTCTACAAACCCTCAGGCTGGCAAGATCATAGCTCTGATACCACTGAAATGTCCCTTTTTTTATTTTATATGATATTTCAAGCCACTAATCAGATCTTTAAGATCAAACAACCAATATTTCAAAAATCCACCAATTTCTCAATAAACCCCAAATCGGGTATGCCGGAAATAGTGTCAAAAACTTCACAGCTTCACATATTATTAATAAATCTGAAAGTGGACATTTTCTATAGAAATTTCAGCAGCATAACAGCCTACAAAATAACATTTCCAGATCTGTATAACATTTACACAACAGCTCCCAAACAAGGGACAAAAACAATGCTCATCGAACTCTCGAAAATAACACAAAATAGCCGAAAACACCACAAAAGCAATGATAATCTATCATAGAAGTGTAATCACGACCAAATACATATATTCAGCTCTATTTTAACATCTAAATGTCTGATATACAGCAGCAACCGAAACTGATATGAAATACTTAACCGAAAACACCAAATTCTTACAAAAAACACACCCGAAAACCCACAAATCTGCACTGTTCAGCACAAAGGCAAACTCTGCATGAGCATGCACTTGGAATGGCTTTAAACTCCCGTCCTTAGCCTTCCTGGAAACCTGCAAACTCCCGTTCTCGGGTCTCCTTCTCCATAGGTTTGGTAGCCTCTGAAGAACAACAAAGAAATGAGCAAAAATCAAGTTCTGGAATGAGCACAAAATGCCTCCAAACCCCTTAAAAGAGGGCATAACCCTAACTCACGTCCAAGAGAGGTTAATGAAACATATTTTAATAATAATTTTTATTTATTAGTCTAACGGTTTCCAAAGATTAACCCCCTTTTTCCGAAACTTCACCTTCTTGGGCCTGCCTGCCTTGACAAAAATTATTATTTTTAATTATTTGAAAAGGGACATGACAGGGGCTGAGGAGCAACATCCCAACGGGCGTTTCCTGGGGAGCACCCCCAAAAGCTCAATTGACTTTCTTATTGTGAACGGCGTCAGCTGCTATTTTTCTATTGGATGACTTATTCTAGCCCTAATTTTTTAAGCGGCAAAAAGCTTGTATAAATTAGCTTAGGGTTGGGGATTTCATAATGTATGATGAGATTCTAGCTTCTTGCGGCAGTATTGAGTTGTAAGGGATTACAGATTGTAATCAGGTTGTAATCAATGGATAATAAGAATATTGGACTCATTATTGGTGGACGTAGCCCAAGGATTGGGTGAACCACATTATATCTTTGTGTCTTGTGTTTTCTTCTAATCAATTTATTATTTTCTAATATTGGTTATATTTGCACATAAATGTGTAATGTTCCCATGGTCCACTATTCTTATAATTCAATCTTTAAACAAAACTCTTATAATGCAATCTGTAAATGAATTCTTTCTTCCTAGTTTTGAGATATCCATATGCCAATTTTCTTGAATAAGCAATCTCTCATACCACGAAATAGTAAGCTTTGTAATTTTGTAAAGAAATATCAATGAATGCTTGTTGTTTTTTTATTGCTCTAATTATTGTCCACTCAATATAATATATTATTAAATTAATATTTCTTGCTATTCTAATTGAGAATTTTGAATTCCTTGTACTCGGTGGCATCAGACCTTTGCAATGGCGTCTTCTCTTGATTATTGACCTTATTTAATTATCCTTGTCTCCAAAATATTGGTTGGACAAAATATATTAATTAAATGAATCAGAAGCATAACAAGCTTCATCTATTGTGTAGCTATGATGGTGTGAAGAAAGTGTCTGATGCTAATAAGATATTCATCATCAGCTCTATTGTCTTGGATTGATCTTTATTGTCTCCGTCACTGGCAGACCGCTCAGTACAGGTTACCAAATTGCAAATCATAGTGTATCCTTTACTGAAGTACATGTATTGTTATATGTTGATTGTATTGTTTTTCTTTGTTGATCTAAACCTCGCTCGCTTATTCATCAGCTGTCTTGGGATTCAATCTATCATCCAAACACGGTGAGAAGAGGTATTGAACTTGGGATTCAATACGTTTGTTGACATGCTAATCTATCATCCAAACGTTTACAGCGGCCCAAACATTATATCTGCTTTACATTTATCTCATAAAAGTCCTGAATACGAGTATGATGTTGGCTGTATCTATTTTCTGGCCACTTCCCTATGATAAGTATATTAACTTCTGCGATATTTGCAATATCTCTACTAGCTTACACCAGCTGTTGATGATTGCTGCTCTCTGTAAAATCCTTTGCAGATGTAAATATCTGATGCTTATGTAGTTGTTCCCATGACCATGTTGTTCATATCGTTCAATCTTATTTCTATATCTTTCACTGTGCTCTCGAATCATTCAAGACAACTATGCTTCTTGCATTAATATGATATTCTAATCAGTGTTAGGAATTTTGTTTTTTTCTCTTTTTCTCGTTCTCTTTGTTACCTCTATTTAGCTCTATTCTATATCTTTCTGCCTATCTTCGTATATCTTAACATCTTCACTGATTAATGTCCTAGGCTCTTTTAATTGCTAACAAAGTGAAATCCTCTCTGTACATCTATTGGGCGGATGCAGATGACTCATGTCGTTCACCCCTTCCAGTCTAACTCCTCCTTCACGAGTCTTGGAATGACAGTAATCAGCACTAAAACAATGCTCTGCTCATATATGATGATGCTGGTATATCTATAAGCTAACTTGTATAATTTTGTGCAAGTATTTAATCACAATATCTTTTGATTGCCATAGTTGATGTTATCATTCTCCACGTAGTTGTTGCCCCCACAAATCTCCTTTTCGTTTCCCGTGAATTGGTAGGGATGATCGCCCGCCATTTTGTAATTGTCATTCCATTTTTCGTCCACGTTGGTATATTGTCTGGTCTCTGCTCAACGTTAACCTTCAGTGCTTTATCCTGTATGCCCCTTTATCATTTAAGGGAGTACGTGTTTATTTGTTTGGTTTGAAGTTTTGTCTCCCTTGGTAAATTTTTATGCCCGGTGCCTTGGATATTCTCTTTGCGAAGCTTTCGATTATTGTTTCCATCTCCTCCTAATTTCCACCGTCTCACTGTTCCTTTCCAAGATGTGACTTTATCATTTTTATATTCGCTTCCTTGATTCAAATGGTTGAGACTCCTTAAGAGCCGCGTCGCTTGTCTTAGTTAACCCACTTCGTGATATTGGTAATTGCCAATTATTACGAGTTACGTGATATTGGTAATTGCCAATTATTACGAGTTACATTATTACATGAATTACAAATTAAAATATAGTTTCTACATTATTAACAAAATGAATACTAATTTTACATAATGATATCATTATATCATTTAATATGTTAATTAATTTATTAATTACATTATTTTATTTTATTTATTAGTTTATCATAGTATTGTATTATATTATATTATAACTATATAATGTATGATAGGAT
Organism: Cupressus sempervirens; assembly: GCA_028749045.1. Lineage (NCBI taxonomy): Eukaryota > Viridiplantae > Streptophyta > Pinopsida > Cupressales > Cupressaceae > Cupressus > Cupressus sempervirens. The sequence goes on along the minus strand of CM053785.1, from coordinate 884,689,680 downwards.
TATATGGATGATATTAATTTAGTTATTATATTTATGATATATATATATAATAATAAAATATATTATAATTTATTATTTATTCTATTGTTATTATTATTATTAAATCTTATAAATATGGGGACATGACAAAATGTTAATTCTGTCTCTTTAATCCTAACAAAACTTAGGAAATATTAATTTATTTCCTCATTTAGTCATAAAATATAATCCAAGGCTCAAGACCAAATTCTGTTTGAAGCTCTTCGATCTATGTCACTGTTTAAACCTTGCAAGCAAATGGGAACCTCACTCAAATATGACCTAAAACCACACAAGAAGCCCCAAAGTGGGACCCCTTATCAACCCATTGGCCTATGGAAACTCAAGTGATTAGCAAACCATCAACTCATACCTTGTCTCATAGAAAGGGGATAATACAGATACCTGTAGATCAAAGTTTACCTTGTCTCATAGATATATTTATGCATTGCAGTATATGAGGATCCATTGCTACCTTTGAGAAGATTTTCCTATAAAGTATAACTTGCTGGATGTGTCAAACATTGTACAGGTGGTCATGCTATAAGGAAGTCCAATACTGCAGTTTGTAAGAGTAATTATTCCACTGGAAACTCTTTTGAGATGCCATTGACTGGATATCGCAGGTTGGTTGGACCTGTGAAATAGCAAGTACAAATTCAATAGGAATTAGATGTGCCTATAAATGATTTGTTTGTCATTATATGGACCTATCTATGACTTGTTTGTCATTAAATGGATCTATCTATGATTCATTTGTTGATGGTCATACTCTGCTCATCATGAGGATTCGGTACAGAATTCATCTGTCATATCCACTGAAATTTAAGCAGGTCTGAATTTTCATGGTAAAAAGGTGCTGTACTGTCTGCATCTATGCACCCCTGTTTCTGATGTCCAGCATTTAAGGGAAGGCGGATTTCAACAACAAAAATTGTAAGGTCCATAAGCTGTTAACCTGGTGATTGAGCAATTAGAACTTCAAGAAAATCATCCAAAATAAATCAAGTTAGACTTATCATACATTATCTCCTGATACAGTGATTTCTGTAGAACTTTGACTCAAACTTGACTGGAAATTATCTGAAAGTGGCAAAAGAATCAGTATTGGCTACCGCTCTGTCCTCAATCTCCTATTATGTTTTTCTATTAAGTAATAATGAATATTGTTCACCCTGCTCTCTTACTCTAAGTTATCCTTTACGTTGTAATTTAGTTGTACCGTATAGCAAACAATCTCATCTCTGCCTGCCTTCTGTATCTAGTAAATATATTTTGTACTTTTCCTGATTCTGTATAATCATTGTGCATATGCAATAGTTCCTATTTGCATCAATCAAAGAAATATGCATCCTAAAGTTCACATTAAGGGGTAAAATTTAAGTGCATACATAAAAATATACCCAGAAAAAAGGCACCAATTGATATGAAAGAATCACTATTGTTCTACAAATATAATGTACCTGCCCAATTTCAACAGCCTGCAATAGTAATTCTTCAGACAGAAAATCACAGTATCCCTAGAGAAAAAGATAAGCTAGATTAGCATATATAGACCATAAAACCAACATGTGACTCTAAGAGATACATAGAATTATAAATAACTTATGGCATTACATCAGGCAGAAGAGAAGTGCGATATGGATTAACTGCAAACAAGGAAAATAAAAAACAAATTCTAATTGCTTAGCCAATGTCAACTTCCCAAAGCCAAAGAAAACAAAATTTCATTTTATTTCAAACTGCATATTTATCCAGTTAAAAGCAAAACTTTCATATGGAAGAGGAAAATGAGATTTGCATGGTAACCTCTATCTTACATGAAATTTTCAAATTTGCAGTCTTCATTATTGTTTTTTCTCACATGTCATTAAGATTGATTGTCATTGTTAATTATGTTGTCACCAACATTTTTGCTTGGCTAAAAATGGGGATAACCCTACAAAAATTCACCAAATTCTAACAAATCAAAGCATTGTACATGTTTTTCAAGCCATACATGATATTTCCATTTCTTAGGCATCCATTGACAAACCCAGGTTTTTCACCACCATTTTCTTGAGTTTAAGGGTCTAAAAGTTGGCTTTTCCTTCAATTTGGGTTTCAGAGGTTGCATTGAAAGTCTTGTTTCAATGTCAAACCTCTGGCCTATAATTGCAAGTAATCATTATTAAAAGTAAAATGCAAGTCCATATTGCTGGCACCTGCAATTATCTTCAAAAGATCCATTTTTTATTAAGAGTGTTATGCTTTTAAGGTTCGACTGCTTTTATTTTAAGTGATTTTTGGGTTTTTGGCTGCACATTGCAGGTGAAATGAGGGCCTTTGTTATAAAATTAGGTTTATATGAACCAATTACATTTAAGAGTTTTTGTTTTAATATTCAATGAATAACTTGCAATTTGGGCCTTGAAACCCACAATGCAAGTTACATCCTTGCATTGTACAAATTGACATAAACTTGTAAACTTTCCCATAGAGCTAGACCAAAGATATAAATATAACACACAAAAAATGAAGTATCTTTTACCGGTTCAGATTTTATATATGCCATTACAAGTGAAATTTTAATAACTTGCATTTGTAATAAACTTGCAAACCCAATAAATGGTCACAAGTGTATGCTTGTAAATGGTTTTTCATACCTGAAAGGCTTGTGTTTTACCTTTTCAGGCCTGTATAACTTTTTTTTGAAGCCTGTAAATTGAGATTTGTTCATTGGAAACCCATCTCTCGCTAATTCCCGTTTAGGAACAATGAAGCTGTTTTGCGTTTTAACTGTAACTCTTCCCCTGGACATATTTTTCCTCCTGCACATTTTGAGCTTCTTTCTACATGTCTCCCAGGTATGGTTTTCACTTTTATTCCTTAGGCTCTTTCATTTTTTGTTATGGCTCTTTGTATATAGGTTTAATTCCTTAGGCTCTTTCATTTTTTGTTAAGGCCCTTTGTAAATTGGTTTAAGCATTTGAATGTTTCATTGTATGTAGTTGTGTTTTAGATAGTCATTTTTGAAGCATGGGCTACTGCTTAGCTTATTTTTCTCCTATTTGCTATCATTTTTGGAATACTTTTACCTCACAATCTCTGTCATTTTGTTTTTCTTCTAATCACATAACTGTTAAACCCGTTTTTCATCCCTACCTGTGATAGTTCACACATTTCCAATAATGCAAGCCTTATGTGTTGCATGTTTCAGAATCTGCATTTTCTAAAAATCTTTCCCACGGCATTTTACTTTAATCTTCAGGCCATGTAAGGGGCATTACAAGTCTAGAGATGAATGGATCTAAAAGTATGTGTGCCTGCAAATGCATTTTCAAGGTCCCTTGTCTACGTCGTAATCTATTTTGGGTCTTAACAACTAAATTTCAAGATCCCATATTGAAAGTATTTATACTTGCATTTGATGTCTAATGACCCGAATTGTGCATTGCATTAATAATTTTGGGTTTTGAGAGCTGCCTTGCAAGTTCCCATTACAAAGCAAAAATACAAGTTAACTTACTTGTAATATGCCCTCCAAGATCCAAAAAGAAGCCTTGCGATGCATTTTTTACACTTGCAAAACCAAATTTTCCTCTCCCAGATATAATTCATTCTCAAAAATCCCAATGCAACCAAAAAAACATTTTAAATCACTATAAATTAGGTCTCTAGGACCCCATTACAAGTGCAGCCATGTATATTCTCATTACATAAATGCATTTTCATTTTCCCCAATTGCATGTAAATGCTTATGACCTTCCATACTCGTAAAGAAATCCTCAAGACCTGAAATTCACTTGTAACACCAACCCTTGTCAGTCTTGTTTGCACACACGACCAACCAGATCAACAAATTAAAGCATGGGACTTATTTTGGAAGTAGACTACAAGACTAGAGAATGCCACAAAGCAAGAACAACAACATGAAAGAGCCATACAAGGCGAATAAGTGACAGGAATGTTACATTGAAGGCAATAGAATGCTTTCAGAACTGAGATGGTCACAAAATGATCAAAGGATGCTTCTCCAATAAAGATCATTGTGATGAAGAATGATCTAGGATGCAAGTTGTTGTCATGAAACAAAATGATCTAGGATGCAAGTTGTTGTCATGAAACAAAATGCTTTCACCAACCCCGGATTCCTTTAAGTGCCAATATCTTGTAGTAACATGAAGATCAAACAAAGGACGATGTAAATAGAGTCATGTCTCAGGATACTTAGCTTGCTTTCAGTTATACACATAATTATTTTGACAAATTACAAGTAATGTCAGTAATTGTAATTGCAGGTGATCACATCACTTGCAAACTTGTAACTTGCAATTACATGTAATCACATAGACAATTCGAAATATAATAGGACTTGTAATGTTCAATAAGTTTACAGTTCATTGATTGAGGAATAAGTCTTAGTTAGTTGGACTTCTCTTGGTCCCTCACCTATAAATAAGAAAGGGTACTCTTTGTAATTTTTATCCATTGGCAATGCAACAAAATTCTACCAATTTGTTTTGCACTCTAAGACATTAAGCTTAGATGTAAATTGGATTGCTTCCAATTGATATAATGACCCTGCTCAAATCTGATCTCAAAATGCTGAATTGCCGAAGAGGACAAATTAAAAACAACATTTATCGTGGAAGATGGAGTATACGTCTACAATAGGATGCCATTTAGACTGTGCAATGCTCCGGCAACATTCCAAAGAATCATCCTACACAAATTTGATAAAATGTCTATGGGAAGTTTTAAGGCATTTCTGGATGATTGGTCAATCTTTGGCGCAGCGGATAAACACATAATGGTGCTTGAAGAATGCATGGAGAGGTATAGAAGAGAGAAATTGGCACTGAATCCGAAAAAGTGCAAATTTACGGTACCACACGGGAATCTGCTTTAACACATCAAGGGGTAGAGGGTTGAAGAAATCCAATGTGCAAAAGGTCACTAGCACTGTCTAATGGATGTTGTGAAGAGTCACCTCACAGGCTCTAGCCGCACCTCAGATATTTCATTCTCACATGTAGCGATGATCAACAAGATTCTGCATGGTAGGGTGTATGACTGGGTCGCATTGTTGGCCAAACGGATTTATGAATTCATGACATTACAGCACAAGACATTCTACATGTCACATTATGCCATCGGCCTATTCCTAAAGGCACCGACGCAAATGATCCCCAATGATGTACTGGAGGCCAAACCGAACCACCGATTATGCAGTAGAGACATCTTGATACACTTGGCAGCAAGACCATCAAACAGAAACGACCGAGGCCAGCCAGAGGAAATACTGACAGTGGTCAGGAAGAGACTTCTTCGGAGGAAAGTGGGACCAATGGGGAGGATGAAGAGGACGAGGAGGTAGAGGTAATCACAGCTACACCACTGAGATTCCCACAGCTTGCACTTTCAACTACGGCACATTTGACTCCTATTGGTATACATGGCATTCTAGGTTTTGGTTAGCCTAGGGAGCCAGTAGTGATGACGCCAGTTTCAATTCCGACTCAACCTACCGCAAAAGTACAAGCACAAACGCGAGCTATTCCGAAGGCAGTAGCAAAGGCACATCCATCACCAACGGAGATAGCTGCTACGGAGGTAACGATGGAGCCTGCCCATGAGGCTTTACCAAAGGCTGGAGATGAGACACTTGTACCTGATGCTGAGATGGACACAGAGGTAGGAGTAATGGAGATACCGATAGGTGAGGATTTGAAGGCGTTGGGTCTCCGATTGGACGTAGTAGGTTTAGATGCAGTGGTTATGGTGGATACGGCATTATTAGCGACACCTAAGTGAGATAGAGAGAGCAAAACCTAGAAGTTGAGCATGTACTTGAGTACGCAGTTCCACCATACCCCAGCACTTTGAGTGACATACCTCCAAACACCTACGCGAGAAGCAATTTCGAAGGAAAACCCTTCACAGGCACAAGGGGTGGAGTAGACACAGGATGAGAGACTACTGCATAGCACTGTTGAGCATATGGCGGAAGCAATAAAGAGGGTTGTGGGTTTGCAACAAGAACATCTAGTAGCATCAAAAGAAGTGATGAGAGAGACATTCTTCGCTGATATAGTAGCTCTAGCGACTCGGGCTCGCCAGGTAGTGGCCTCTACAGAGATTCAAGCTTTGGACTCAATAGTGAAGGAGTTGGAGGGAGTAGTATCCTTCATGAGATTAGGATGCCCGGCTGCCTTTACAGTCTGTTTTGAGGAGCAGGGATGGTCGGATGTGGAGACTGCAAAGATGCAACAGGACTGGGCCACGATGAGAGATTCTAGTATGGAGAGCTGAGTAGAGGCTTTGACTCACGAGATAGTGGAGATACATAGGGAGGCATATTACACCCTTTGGTTGAGCCAAGCAGATTAGGTAGCAACTGAGAGGGCTCAGGAGGAGTCAGCTGCCTAGGTAACCATAAAGAGGGCAGCCTAGGAATCTGAGAGGGCAGCCCTGTTAGACAGAAAGAGTCAGCTATAGAAATTGGCAACGAAGAAGGAACAGATAGCAGCAAAAAAAGAGAGGGTAGCAGATGAGGAGGAGCTGGGAGAGATTGTTTGGATGATGCAATCAACTTTAGAGCTTCAAATGGAGGCAGAAGCAGAATTGAAAGTTAGGAAGGAGCAAGTCTACAAGCTACAAGTGGAGCTGAATGAGTTGAGGGTGTGGACGGCCACTACGCCAAGGACGTGCCCCTCTGTTTAGTATCTATACATTGATGTAATTAGGTGTTTATTTTGAGTTTTTTTGTATTGTTGTCCAGAGACAACTTTTCTTTGGGGGGGATGATGTTGTCAATAAATTCTATATTGTAGCCGACGGCAGAATAGTATCTGAAAGGGCACATGACAGTTGAGTCACCCCTTCGGAAAGGTATATCTACACCATCCGAAATGGACTTTTGACCATTAGCATTGTAATTTGCATATTGCGTATATGAATAAAGTATTTGTTTTGTTTTATATCTTGCTATACTACATGCGATAAGTATCCTTTTACCTTGTACAGTAAACACTCCCGAGCCTGAAAACCCTTTGTATGAAGATGATTGGAGGGTGAAAACCATTCGATTTCCAAGCATGTTGAAAATGAAAAACCTCTTGTCTATATGGGTGATTCCACTTGGGAATCGCATTGGTGCTGACTGCAAGGTTTCCCAAATTTTTGGAGTTTGGCCATTGCTGGATTTCAGAGAGTTATCGGTAAATTAGATTTAGGTCAGTTGCAGAATTTTAATTTCACACATATTTTACACTGCTACATTAAATCTAGTGTTGTTAGATTGATACCATTTTATCTTTCAAGCTATTTTTATTAATTCTATTAAAGTCGTACATTTGCCATGTCATTTTCTATTTGCACATCATAGGTGATAAAAGTAAATTCATTATTCTTGAACAAGTAGACAGAGGGGCACTAATATTTGGAGATACCAAGAAAGAAAAAAGGAAAAGGGTCTATTAGTCTCTACATTGTAAAAACAAAAACTGATAACATGCTATATGTTAAAGGGTATAAATAGAATCTCCTAAGTACAATTATGTGATCAAGGACACACTATCACATTTCTTCCTAGAGGATGAGAAATCAAGAAAGACGGTGAATTGATAGTTGATGCACATGCAACATGTAATAATCTCTACATCCTAAAGGAAATCAACAGCCAAAGATGTTGCATAAGACAAGAAGAAGAGAGTTTTTCGCATAGAGGTACTTGCCAATATTCTAAAAGAATATGCCTCGGAACGCAAGAAACCCTTCTAGTTAGGGAGATTGGCAATTCTTTGAAATCTTGAATTGCAGGTCAGAGTACAAAGATTTAGAAACATCCCAACTTTTTGACATTAAATGCTCGGCCACATGACAACTTAAGGGGATGATTTAGGCCAACCAAAAACTTTGGGCCATGACTCGAGTACCAAACACAAGGATCCAAAATTTCAAATATAGGGTAACACCTGCCAAGTGCTATCTTGCAAAGTGCCCTGCCATGTGCCAACAAAGTGCTAGCCTGCCAAGTGCCATCCTACCAGATGCCAATTTGCCAAGTAGCAACTTGTCAAGCACCAACTTGTTAGGTGTTAACTTGTCAAGTACCAACCTATTTGTCCAAACTTGCCATGTTGCAACTTCCAAGGTACCAGCCTACAAAGTGCCACTATGGTGGGTCAATGACTCATGGCGACCATTGGTGGGTACAAAAAGGATGACATGGAAGAGAATATCACTGCATCTATCTTGTCAGCCACATTCGGAGTACTATTCCACTCAGCAACATTACCATTCCAGTCACTCACAGTGTCATCGTCACCTCCATGATACCAACAAGAAAATGTTTCACCTTCACATGTGAGAGCACTGGCACAAACCAAGGATGTTTCACCTTTATGGATGGTAGCATTGAAGGTGTCATAGTCACAACCATTAAAGATACTATGGTTAGGGAAAGTAAAGGTGACATCATAACTGTAAGTACTACCATCACAAGAGCCTTCATCCAGTGAGCTCATGATAGATGCAGTAGTTGTGTGATCAGAGGGTACCAAAAGAGAGTGAATGCTCAAAGTTTTGCCATTATAATAAATGTATTCCATCATTTAAGTTGCAATGAACTTAAGTTCTATCAGCATCCTCAATAATGGAGGATCAATTGTAATTGGGCAACGTCCTCAATGTAACTTCAAAATTTCATAGTTTAGAAACTTTTAGATTAGGTCATATGGATCTGCAACTGGAAGTTTCCTTTCTAGTTCTTTCCTACCAATATGCTCCCATGAACTAGGACCAATGTACCTTTATATTAATCAATCAAAAATAATAATTAACCATGTATAATAATATTAATGTATTATTAACAATATATAATAATACTTTATTAATATAGTAATAACTAATAACAAAATTAAAAATACTAAAAAAATATTAAATAAACGCAATGCAGCTATTATACATTTATACATTTATTATGTTATATTTATTTGATACATTATATATAATTAAATATAGTTCTATAAGCGACTACCTAACCAGTTGCAACCCCAGAGAGTCGTTTCTCTCCTCATCCGCCTATATGGATATATAGGGGGGGATCAGATTTAAATGAGGGTGGTCAGCAATTAAGGATTAGAAAACAAGGAAAAGACATGGAGTCGAGGAGTCAGCCTAACACTAATACTATTTAGCAGTTGGCAGATATAAAATACAGTCATCATTTATTACTCAAACTAATCTGCAATTTCGGGAGTTCATTCAGTCAGCAGCTTTAAGACCGATGGTTTACATCTTCAAATCAGCATTTTATGTACATAATTGATAATACAATAAGCAGCATCTTAAAAGGTTCGTTAAATAATTTGTGGTGCCACATAGACACTGCCATATATGCTTGTTTCAAGTCCATTTATGAATTTTGTTTTTCATAAGTCTGATTTGCAAAAGAATCAAACGAGCAGGTTATAAACTTTGTAATATATGAACTTGCAAAAGGCTACTAGAAATATTGAGAAAAGATGAGCAACCTGAGCAAATATCATCAATTATCTATACATACTAGAGAAATATATAATCCTCAAATAAGCAATTACAATGGTTTAGAACTGTTTGTAATAATGGTCATGTCAGAGAATTAATCAATTAGCAATCTGTTTGACAAAAAAGTCCGTATATCAAACCATCGAAAAGACAAGTGAAAGAGCATAAATTGAAAGATGACAGCGAGGGTAATTACGAGTAACAAGCTGCATGGGTATGATTCAAGGCCAAGGAAATGAAAGCAAAAGTTGCTTCTAGAGCAATCTGACATTGAAGAGTTCATTGCTGTGATCTTCCATCTATGGAGTTTATGCAAAGTTAAAAAACAAGAATTTCATAGAGTAAGTGAGAGAAGTTGAAGTAACTGTCTCAATATCCCAAGCTAAACGGACAAGGGGCATTACACCAAGATACCAAAGTGATTGTCTAGATTTCACAGCAATTCAAAAAGAAATATTTTGTTTGCTAGTACTTGGGAGTAATCAACCAATCATAAAGAAGTGGCACTACAGCTCTGTTGAATTTTCCCTGAATTGACACAAACAATGTTTTGATCTCCTGCTTTCAGTGGTTGTACAGCCCTCTGAAATATTTTCTTTATAATGGTTAGAGAAAGTGGAAAACAACAAAGGAATGACGATGCACCTAAAATTCAATAAAACCTGACAAGTATACATATTATAAAATATAAACCTCAATCATTAGTACTGCTTCAGCAGTTCCTGCAAGCAATAAGTCTAACTTGGACATCTTCATTTGTTCAACTGTTGGATTAATCACGAACTGATCTTCTACAAGGCCAACCCGCACACCTGCAACAGTTTGGGATATTGGCACTTCGGACAACGCTCTGTAAAATACATGCAAATAGCTGCTATAAGCATTCAATCTCAATTAAATCTATTTTCCTCTTTCAACATAGTAAAAGATGCCTATAAAACTCAGTATCCACCTGTTTGATGGATCAATGAAAACAATCACAAAAACCAGCAAATATAAAAATGCAATAAAAAACTAAAATGGAAGTTACAGTGCAACTGCAGCAGCTGTAATTGCAATTGAATCAGGAGAGTGCAAACCGTCATAGCTCAAAACCTGTACATGCAAAAATATGAGGAAATAAAAATCAATTTATAATTGTTGTTGCAGTAAAACTATAATACAACCATCTTAGACATCCAAAAGCACGAATGTTGAAGAAACTAGCATAGAAAAATGCTTTTTTACAATGTTCAGAAAATAGTATTACTATTAGTCTTTGGATTAATACAATTATTGCCATAACCCTGCCAACACAACCCAGCTCACCCTAGTCACTTACCCCATATCAGTAGTTTCAGTCTTTTACATGCCATTCATTTTATCTTGGTAACTTGGATAAAAATGCCACAAAATATTTCCATTATCAATACAACAGACGTGCAGACTGAAAAGAAAATCAAACCAAGCAGAATGAAGAAATTAGGGAGAAGCAGCAAGTTCTACATCACACGGAGTTGAAATTGCTTGAGGAAAAGCAATTTCAGGAAGGGCACTCTATAATGTCCCCTTCCTTAATTAGTTCAACATGATGGAACTGTTAGCCTAATCAATTGATTTCCTTAAGCTAATGAGTGGGGTTAGGGAATCTTGGAGACAGTATCAGGAGCAGTTCCATGTTCAAATAGTTATGATAAGCATATTGCTCTTTCCCCGGGCTTTTTCAGGTTGATTCTCCCACACTTACTATTTTTAGTCAGTTATGGGCACTGACAGTGTTAGTTGGCATACTTACTATTTTTGTTTTGTTGGTGGGTTAAGTTTTTATGATTACCTCTACTTTTCATATAGTCTCAAGCCTTTAAATTAAATAATGATAAGTTATAAATTAAGAAAATTAAATTGAAGATTTAAGTTTTAACATTATAGTTATTTAAAGCAAGGCAGTTATTAAGTGTACTATTTTAAATATATGAGCCCTTCAGTATAATGAGACTTTGAAGAAATAAAAAGAAACAACTTTATTTATTATGGTTTCCTTGGAGAGAGTATAAATGAGACTTGTTGGCTCTCATTTTGGGCATATTGAGCTTTAATTTTGATCTTGCATCTGCTTTGGAGGAGATTGCTTTTTCATCTTTGGATTGTGAGGATGAAAACCCTTGTAAGAAACATTCTCTACATTGTTGAGAGGCTAAGTCACGAGGTTTAAATATGAACTCGAATGCAGCAACAATCAAGTTCAGATGAAATTTGACAACTGTAATGTCCCCTTTTTAGCATTCATAGCATGATGTTGTTGTTAGCCTATTTCCCCACGGTCCTGTAGGCTAACCAGGACATTAAAGGGGCCTAGAGGCTATTTGGCCTAGTTAGTTTCAGTTGCAGGTCTTTTTGAGGGGTTTTGAGGCAACTTTGGGCATACTTACTATTTATAGTAAATCATCTTGGATATGGTCGGACATCCAGTGGCAGCAGTATGTCGATGTTAATTGTTTAAAATCAGCAAGAAGACTTGTTTATCATTGATAAGATTTGTTATGCATTGATAAAGCTATTTTATAAAGTTAAATTTAAATATTTAACTTTATTAATGCATAGACTATAGTTTGTGAAAAATATTTAAATTAAAAGAGTCCCCTTTATTTTATAACACATTGGAGACATAAGTTACATAAAGGGAGTGATGTTTTATCCCACATTGAGAAAACGAAGGATTGAGCTCTTGTGAGAACATTATAAAAGAAAGGGAAGAGCTTCTTTTTAGTATGGTTGGAAATATCAAAGAAATTGAAAAATTTTCTGGAGATTATGTCTCAATAGTTTGAAGGACGAAATCCCTTGAAGCTGAAAATCTTGACGCCATTGAAAAATATGGTCTTGAGATTCAACAGGGTAGCAGTCTGAAAAAGCAGATACGAAAAAGCAATCTGTAAAAGCAGTTCAAAAAAGCGAATCCGAAAAAGCAGTCGAAAAAGCAAATCGGAAAAAGCAAAGCAGAAGAGGCAGCATTGTAGAAAATTATTACAGCCATCTACAATCAAGTTCTTCACTTCTCATTTGGCATATTTTCTGAGAATTGTAGGTTTTCAGCTGAGTACAAAATATAGCATCAGCACTTCACTATTTTCATATTGTACTTGTCTTTGTTTGCCATTTGGCATTATTGGTATCAAAGGAAGGCAAGGATTTTGCAATTGAAAGAGCATTGTAATTTTTAGACTATCTATATTGCAAACCTAGAGTTTGATGATCAACTTATTAGTTTGCATGCCAATTGTTTGACAAAATGTCAATTGGCTGTAAGTTCTCTTTTTGACATAAACAATGTCATAATTTTGCATACTAAGTGTTTATATTAATGTCACTTGGTTGTAAGTGCATAATGCCATCTTAGGTTGCATCCAAAGTATTTGTTATAATCACTAGTTTCTGTAGCTGCATATTGTAAGTAGTTTAAGTCACATATTTGTATTGAATATTGCCAAAATTAGTTGCACATTCATGTTAGGTCATTGTTTAGACAAATCGGGAGTCTTTGTAAGCATTCTCTTTGATGCAAATCGAAACAAGAGTTATTGCAGCAACTTGAAAAGTTATATCAGTCATATGACCCCTTGTATGCAAAGTGTTTGACAAAATTCCTTGAGCTTTCATCAGCATTTTTGAGGGCAGATTTGAGGAGGGTCGTTACAGTGGTATCAGAACTTGCTTGCAAAGTGTTTGATGAAATGTCAAACCACTGAAGTATAAAGATTTTTGGTGTTTGAAGAAGTTATAACCTATTGGAGTTATTACAACCACGGGAATAAATTGAAAAATAAATTTGACATTAAATATACCTATATATTAATTTGAATCTTGTTACATCTATGTTACATCCCAATTTTTGACCTAATTTAAAATATGGCCGTTGAGGTTCACATGAAGTCAGTTGGCAGTTTAATTTGTTATAATCTTGCAAAATGGTAAGATGGTTGGTTGTTATAATTTCAAGTGAAGATAACAAGCTAGTTGATCATTTATCACGAATTCATGGAATTGAGAAGATGGTTAACCGTTATGATTATTTATGATTAAATAATTTATTATGATAATATAATTTAATTATGGAGAATTTCCTTGTAGAAAACACATCGAAGGGGTGGAAGCATTTTCAGAAAAGAATTAGGCACAGGAGCATCACCATCACTGGGCAGATGGGTTGAGAACCTAGTGACTTGAAACAGGATACATCTGTGTGACGCACATGAGCTATTTAAATAAATAATTTGAGAAACATAAATAATTGAGTTAAAATATAAAACGTACCTTAAAGGATTTAATTTGATCTTTCTCCTTATTATTATAATAGATATATTTATATACGTGCATATAAATATAAAAATGATATGACACTATTTTATTATAATAATTTAATGAAGTGATGTCACCTTGTTAATATATTTACATGTACATATATAAATATAAGATTATAATAATATTCAAAATATAATAACATTTGAATTATAATATTCGAATTATAATCTTCCAACTCTATTCTTTTATTTTTAATATTCTTTGCTTTTAACCGATTAAAACACTTGGCATGATAAATCAATTTGATACTTGAAAATTCAAATTGCCAATAATCTTTCCAACTCTTTCTTCCAACCTTTGATTTATCTTTTCTCTTTTTGTTTTAAATCGAATCAATAATTGGAATTCGAATGGACTTCTTGAAACTAATAGAAGCCAAGAAGTCACGGCTTGTTCTTTTTATAGATGCTGTGAGAGGAGTCAGGGGAAGATGATCCACATACCGGCTACATTTTTATTTCTCCTGCTTTCCCTTAACACCCGACTTCATATTGATTTCTTGTGTCGATTCTCTACTAGTTCCAATTTGCAATTTACATTCATAAGTATCATCGTTCTGCACTCCCTTTTGGTACCCTACCATTAACGATTTATACTCTGAGCAAATAGAACTATATCTGCCCTTGCCGTGCAAGTAATCCGGCTAAGAATCGGAGGTAGTATGCATTGAAGGTGACATCTCTAGCAATTGGAAAGAGTCGAGCAAATTTCAAGATTATCAAAGCATTCTGAAATCCTTGTCAGGTCATGAGTTACCATTCTATAATGTTTGATTCCAATAGCAGCTGGCTAGGTATGGAAATCTCTTGCTTGTGATCATGCTATTTCCTTTACTAGCTGAGTAATTCCTGTAAATTATGATGAAATATCTTAACTTTCATGGTTTTCAAAATCATAATAAAGAGTGTTGAATTGTATCTCTTAAAGAAGTGTTTCCTAGGTGTAATAAACCCGAATGAAATATTTTGTTTGGAAATCAGAATTCGTTAATATTTTCAATTGGATTCAAGAACACAATTTTCTGGTCACAGTTGTGATAAGTATACTAAGCAGCGAATCTTTGCATAGAGTAGATTTCAGCAAGTTTCAATATTATCATGATGATATCTTGTTTGAATTTTATAGATTGAACTTCTTTAATTAGCCTTGTTCATGGCAGGTGATAACCAAGTAACCATAGTATGGATCCTTATGTCACTGGATATTAGAATTAAACATTCAATTTTGAAATCTTTAAAGAACATAATCATGTAATCATAGATTGTGAAATGTTGGATGTATGTTATCTTCTTGAATAATTGACAGAGCCGTCTGCTCTGAGAATTCTGAACACCTGGGACTCACCCGACTATGTAGCTAAGGACATGGTTGATGAGGTGAGAGAAAAGAATCTGCAATAACATGAAAAATGTCAGTTATGACATAACAATGTTATCATTTTTAATATGAATTATTTAATAGCTCATGCATGATCCTGTTAATTGTACCTCCTGCTGTCAAATTGAATGGTGTGTTTAAATACCAGGATGCTCAGTAGATGACAGATGTTCTAAGTCCAATTTCGGGTAGGGAGGGCCTTTCTCGTTGGAGATTGTGAGGGGATAAGTTTGGGTCCGAGGTTGGGTGGTTAAGCCCCTGACAATGTTTCACCTCTCCCCAAGTTGTCGGACATACAACAGACAAAGATAAGCTATACATTCAATTGTTTGATAGAAACAAGTAATATCACTTTTATGATGTATATGCAAGAAGGTAAGATTAATGGAGTTATTTCATTGTTATAGATATTTTACACCTAGATGCGAGAGATAGATTTATGGATTGTTTTTCCTTTATATGAATATCGAATATGAGCATATTTTCTAATCTTGAGTTATTGCCACAGTTAAGTAATCGAAAGGAAAGGAATGATACAGTGGTATCAGAAACCCTAATTGAATCAGTGGTATCAGATGCCCTAACTAAATTAGTGGTATTGGATGCCCTAAGTGATACAGTGGTATCAGAAGCCCTAAATGATCCAATGGTAATCGATGCCCTAATTGATATAGTGGTTTGTGATGCCCTAATTTTATATAGTGGTTTTTAATTTGGGTGATTGCAGAAGCCTTCTTACAATGATTTATCAGTTCAAATTCCCTCGTATGTGAATTTAAATTTCTATAGTAAATTCCTTGATGGTATTTTAAGTTCTAGTTAAGAAAATTTTATCCAACTGATTTTAACGGTAAATCTCATTCATATGAACATGGCTGATATAACTATCTTCCTATGAAATTGAAGTAATAGTTGTATTTCTTTGAGTATGTTAATTGTTAATTAAGACCAGCGAAAATTGGTTGTTACAAATATTTAAAATATATAAATAATAAAATCATCAAATTGTCAAAATAATTTAAATTTTAAAATAGATTTGATATACCATTATGAAATAATATATAATATCATATTACATATACATAATTACATATATTAAAGTAAAATTATTAACAAACAAAGCTATATAATTAATTTTTAATACATTTTAACAAGTTTTAAAACTATTAAAACATGAATGTGTTCAATTTTTTTTTTAATTAATATATAAATAACAATGTTAAGTTTTTAAAAATTAAATAATAATTATATTTTAAGCTTGCAAAGGATGGCAAAATACCATCATTAGCTTCAAATATATTTATTATTTAATATCTATTTCAATGAACATTAGCAAGGTTCAGGAAAAATCATTTCTTGTCATTTTTGACAAAATCGAAAGCATCTCCAATGATTGGGCCATTCATCATGGTGTCTTTCATGTGCAAATAAGATAAGATAAGATAATGATATTAATGTCCAACAAGAGACCAACAAGGGTCTATGGGACTTAAAGATACAATAGTACAGAGAAGAAAAACAGACCAGCAGGAGCACCAAACAGCATCCAAGGAAACAAGCACTAAAAAGGAAAGCAAGAAAAAGGGAAACAACCAAAAGAAAGAGAAAAGGACTATCAGTCCTTTCTTGGTACACAAAAGTCTCGCACAGAGGGATAAGGCCCAAAACGAGCAAGGGGCAGGGCCCGGCTCTATCTTTGCCTCTGTGTAGCAGTGGGGATAAGGTGTTGTTGTCTAAGGAACCCATGCCGAGGTATGACCAATCTGGTGTGTCCGGAGATTAGCGAATGTGATCGTTTCCTACCCCTAGAAGTGGGCATCGATAGAAATAAGTCAATAATGAGCTGATCCAAGGTCTGGTTCTAAGGGAACAAGAGATGTAAAGTGTGATCTCTAAGCTGGGAGGTCTCCCAAAGGTAGAGCGCTAAACACCGTTGATTCGAGTAACTAAAAAAGGCCAAGAGGGATCTGCAATCTCTGAATAGGCAATGGAATCTGCCTAGATGGGGTACCTGAAGATAAAATGGGTCTCCATTTCTGTCTCAACTATGGTGCAAAGGCGGCACACACGTTCCTCTCTAGTTAGGTGGTGATCAATCTAGCAACGAAGTCGGTGGGATCCAACACTAAAAGATGAAGCGAAGGGTATGACACCAACAACAACTCAAGCAAGAGGGACAAACAATAATACCATCGCAGATCTCCAAGAAGTGCTTTGAGTAAAAGGCCATCCAAGGGCGTAAACCGCTAAGAGGGCAGAAAAAATCTATTTATTTTTTGTCTAAAGCTTTCCTTGTGTAGAGAAACACTATATATTTTTGTGTTTATTCAATTTATGTCTAATACTTTCATCCTATGGCAAAAACCTATTTAATTTTGCATGTATTCATTTATGTCTAAGATTCACAGCAGCTTTTGATTCTGACGCTCATTCATCTCAACCCAAAATTTGCATACATTCCTCTTTACAGCTTGTTGGGTGGATATTATGCAACTAACAGTTTATTAAAATTTAGTCGCCAAATAGGGATACCAACCACAACATGTGAGACAAAGTCTCTTGTACCTTAAAGGGAAGGCTCCCCCTTCTGATCGTTCCTTGGATCAACTCAAGATGAGCAAGAAGTCAAGAAATATTGTAAAGAGGTTTTACCGATATTCTTTCCTCTTATTTCAAGAAAGAATCCACTTACTCGTGAAGGGAGTAATGGGCAAGATTGATCGCTATAACTATGCTTCTAATAGTTCTAAATAGTGATACCGATACCAAACACTAGCTCAAAGATTGATTGAAAGTGTACTGGCTTAGATCTATGTCTAGTAATTCTAATCATAGAGAAAAATCTCTACCATTGGGGTGCAAAGACTTCTAGAACTAGATGATTTCTAAGCTATAATTCTAATAAATTGCATGAATACAAGATACTAATAGAATCCATAATCGCAGCTTCTAGTTTATACTACCACAATTGTTTCCAGTCACAACTTCGAATTCAATTGCTTCCTATACTCACTATGTTCTAAAACACTTACAAAATTACCATGAATAAAAGACGATAAACCCAAATTGCAGTTATTGCTTATAATTTGATTCTACCACATTTGCTTCTAGACACAACTTCAAAACAAAATGCTCTTTGCATTCACTTTTCTTTTCAAAATAGCACTACGCAATCACAATCACGCTTGACAAATTTGGTAGAGCTCTCTTGCATATATCAAAGATGATATTTACAATGAGGAGCACTACTTTATATAGGGAAAGCAGTGAGAGAAAGGAGAAAAAGGTGGGAGAAACTCAACCACCTTGACTAAGTCAAACTAAGAAAGAAGATTTCTTGGATTACATGACTGAAAGTCTGTGTACTTGGATTACATGTAATCTATCTTTTGAAACTTCAAAGCGGAAAATGCTAAAAACTTAAAGAAAATGATGGAGAACGTTGAATCAATCTCAAAGATTGTAAAGAAAAACCTTATATTTGGTGATACAATCATGGAGCATTGAAAGGTCCGGAATTTTCATCTTATTTGAAATGGCATCAACCTTGACTCTGTTTGGTGGATATTTTGCAACTAACAGTTTGTCAAAATTCAATCACAAAATAGGTAGACCATTCACACCGTATGAGACAGAGTCTCTCCTACATTTAAGGGAATGCTCCCCCTTCTCACCATTCCTTGGATCAACTCAAGGTAAACAAGAAGTTGGGAGATTTTTGAAAGGGTGTTACTAATATCCTTTCCTCTAAACTTTCAGAAAAGAATCCACTTAGTCACAGAGCAAGTAATGGGCAAGATAAAATCTCTAACCATACTTCTATCTAATAGCTAGAAATGGTGATACCGATAAACCAACACCAACTCAAAGGTTGATTGAAAGCATACCGGTTTGTCTCTAAGTCCTGTTTAATTTATTCTATAAGAATAACCATTACCATTGGGGCACAAAGACTTCCAGAAGTAGGGAATTCTAACTATTTTTGTGAATTGAGAAAGTAATACAAGCTACAACCAAAGCTTCTAGTCTATGTAACACAACAATTGCTCATAGTCAAAGCTTTGGCTTTGACTGCTTCTTAACTCTTTATACTCAATCATTTAAACATACAACAATAACATGAATCAAAGATAACAGATGCAAACTACAACCAAAGCTTCAAATTTGCATTATTAAAATTGTACTCAATCAAAGTTTTAGCTCCAATTGCTCCTTTGTATTCACTTTGCATCAAAAATAGTCAATCAAAGTTTTAGCTCCAATTGCTTCTTTGTATTCTCAATATCAAAGAATTTGATGATGGACGAATACATCACCTATATGTATAGATGCAGCATATTATTACAATAATAGATAGTTTCTATTATCTCTGTTTAGTATCTAATGGTTATCTATTGTAATCTTCTGTAAATATTATAATGTTTCTAATATTTAGTTATTTGTTTCTAGAATAGAATGTTTCTATTCTTTACGATCGTTTCTTAAGGAAACACTATTCAATCTCTTGTATAAATTTTGTTTCTTAAGGAAACATCGTTCAGTCTCTTGTATAAATCAATCTCTTGATCCCTGTTAGTAACAAGCAAATATTTTCCAATTACTTCGTAATATGGTATCAGAGCCAATACTCTAATTTTTTTCATAAATTAATTATAATTTCTTGGTTGAAATTATCTACCTTCTATTTTCAAAATTATTTACATGCATATTTGCTTCCAACTCTCTCTATAATCTGATTAGGGTTTCCGTTCTGAGAGATTTGAATCCACCAACTTCAAGTTCGGTTCTACAACCCATCTCTGTCCAAATCCGTCTATTTTTTCTACACATTTTTGCCATCTTTTGTCGATTTTTTGCAGCAAGGACGTTTTTCTTCAAAACCCTAATTTTTGTAACCAATCAAAAAAAATTATAGATTCTTGGTGGCCTTTTGAGATCTCAACAAGGTTGTATGTTTTTTCTAGATGCCTCAATTTTTGTGTCTCAATTTTCAAGCCAGTGGATCCAAAGACCGACGGTACATTCTTTCTAGGTTTTACAAGCTCTCTTCTGGGTCACCCTTCAATTTTTCTAGGTCTTTTGTTTTTTTCCTTGAAGAATGTGTCTTCACAGATTTTCACACTTTTTCACTAAAAAACATGCTATGTCATCTCTAACTAATATTTTGCTCGAGGAAAATTAGGAGTTCAACGGTTACAATTATGGCATGTGGAAACAAAGGATGCAATCCATCTTCGATTATCACGACAACGATAAGGTGGCTCTGGTTCACTACAGTCTTCTCAACAGAGGTACTCTGCTCTAGCTTTTGAAGCCTCCGAGAAAAAGAACATTCAATGCAACTATTGCCACAAGTATGGGCACATGAAGGTTGAATGTCGGAAGCACTTAGCTGCCCTATCTAAGCAATCTAGTTCGCAACCCACAACAAACAGTGCGGAGCACCTTGAGCAAACAGAATCTGCCTTTTTACGCTTGTTGACAGCTTCGTGCTTTGGATAGATTAACCATTAAGGGAAGCTATTGTGATAATAGATAGTTTCTATTATCTTTGTTTAGTATCTAACAGTTATCTATTGTAATCTTCTATAAATATTAGAATGTTTCTAATATTTAGTTTTTTGTTTCTAGAATACAATGTTTCTATTCTTTAAGATTGTTTTTTAAGGAAGCATCATTCAGTCTCTTGTATAACTTTTATTTTTTAAGGAAACATCATTCAGTTTCTTGTATAACTTTTATTTCTTAAGGAAACATCATTCAGTCTCTTGTATAAATTGATCTCTTGATCACTACTAATAACAAGCAAATATTTTCCAATTACTTTGTAATACATATTGGATGACACCACACAATTCTTAGCACAAGTATTATGACTAATCAAATCAAAAGATAAACACGGTGATGATATCATTTTGTTAAATGCAACATCTACAATCCCATATTGGATGACACCACACAATTCTTAGCACAAGTATTATGACTAATCAAATCAAAAGATAGACACAGGGATGATATCATTTTGTTAAATGCAATATCTACAATCCCATATTGGATGACACCACACAATTCTTAACACGAGTATTATGACTAATCAAATCAAAAGATAGACTCAGTGATGATATCATTTTGTTAGATGCAACATCTACAATCCCAAATTGGAAAGTTTGCTTGGATACTGAACAAAACCCATTAGAAAAGCTTTGGGATAGGTGATGAATGGACTAAATAAGATCCAGGTCAGTAGAAAACAATCAAATTAGCATTTAGGAGGGCATCTAATTGAAGTTCGCTACCTATGAGGGATTACACCCATTGTAACTACAACAAATGAGAATAACATGTAACATGGGAGAATCTGGTTGCATGAAAATATATTGGGGAGCATGTAGTAATCGAAGAAATGATAAATAAGCCCATAACAAGGGCAGCAGTCAATCAAGGGTGTTTTAATAGAAAAATTGAGATCAATCTCAATATAGAAAACAATGGAGCTACACGTAGGACGCTAGAGAAATCACATGGCATAGAGAAGTCCAATTAACATCCAATGTAGCGGAAGATATAACAGCAAAGAAAATGACAAATCACTTATCCCAGTCCTTGTGAATACAATTGGGATAAAAGGGTGCAAAGTAATACAAGATGGTATCATATATATATATATATATATATATATATATATATAATCTATGAGGGAAAGAATAACATAATCTACTTTGGTACAAGATAATCCACCAAGGGAGATGGGGCTCTAGTTCCAATCTGGAACTATTTCCATTATAGAAGGGTACAAGATGCCTTGTATGGACATTTTAAATGTCGCTTTGATAAGGAGCTAATAAAGAAAAGAGTATCAAAAGGGGCATGGAAGAAGGTCAATCAGTATGGTTGTTTGTTCCTACAATTCCCAACTTTAACATATATAAGGATTGGTTGCTTTGAAGATGAACCTTATACTCTACTAAGGTATCCTACTGATAGGATCATCATCATGAAATTGACCAGGAAACTCATGATCGTACAAGCATATCAGACTACCCATCATAGGCCAAGATTTGGGATCTCCTACCAAAATCCTTTGCAAATTTGTAAGTATTTATTGACCATTGTTCCTAGGGCCAAGTGTCTAAAGAATGAACTTCAACTGATCACACTGAAGAAGTTCAAATCCTGAGCCTATTTTGATTATAGGGGCATGAATTCAAAAATGAAAAGAACATTCACCCATGCACATCACAGGGAAGATATTTGGATTGATCTCCACGATGAAACATAAGTGATCAAGACGGATTACGATTGGCACACATTGGAGCAAATAATAGATCTACACTTAGACCCTATTCTGGAAGTGGTTGAGGATGATGATCTAATTTTGGATCTAGAATACCTTAACAGTCAGATTGAGAAGTCTCTCCTGCTCCTATCTAGTGGCAACAGCAAGAGTCAACTTGTATATTTGATAGATTTGAGGCCATTCTAATGAATACATATACATGGCTGAAAGGTAGAGGTTTAAAAAGAATAAAGTTGAAAGTCAGAGTGGATTATAACCATTTTGGTCCAGTGGGCAGAAAGTCACAAGTTGAAGGAAAAAAGAAAGAAAATTGTATACACCAAATTCGCACCCTATTGCAACTCTAAAGTTCAGTAATCTGGCATGACAGGGGACTCATTTACTACATGCGGGATATACAATATTGAAAATGAGACCTCCAGATTGAAGGCCGGTTCCTAATGAGTAATCACCTGTTTTGCTCTTTAAAACAAAACTCTAAAAGACTTGATAGGGAAAGGGAAACAAGATATACATGAAACTCACAAACTTGAAACTAACAAGTGATTCACCAAAGATGTAGACACAGACAATACAACTGATCTCACTTTTCGAAGACCTTATTTTGATGATTCAACACTTCAATTCTGTAAAAGCTTGCATAAATATTTCACAGTGAGCTCCAAGAGAGAGAGAGAGAGAGAGAGGGAGGGAGCGAGGGAGGGTGAGAGAGAGAGAGAGCTAAGGAAAAGATAATATCCACTTAACAATCCCACCATTTGAGAGACACGCCGCAACCTCCAAACAAACTTACACTTCTACAACTTGGAAAGATTTGAGACAAGGCAAACAAGAATTCTGAAATTCACAGGGTACCTCTAGCCATCATACGTTTACACAGATTTGCAGAAAGAAAAGAAGGCTTGTATTTGAAAATAGACTTTCTGAAATGATTCAGTCATAATATTAGGTATCTAAAGCTGAGTTTGTTTTGCTCATTTCTCATGCGATTAATTTTAAAGAATTCTGGAATTGTCATGCCGCCATGACTGGAACCTGGCAGTCTTCCTTTGCTTAGGTATAAGCTTGAACTTGGAGAATTTTGTTTCCTTGTCGTTTGAGGGTTTGTTGTGAATTTAATACCGCCATTTGCAAAGATGCCTCTGAAAATTAGTAGTTGTTGTTGGAGCTTCTATCACATCTCCCTCCATAGATTTTGCATGTAACTATTACAGCTCTTCAGTGGAAAACTAATGTATTTTTCTGTTGATGGCTTCTTTTGTTGTCTTTTACAAGCACATTTTAAGCTCAAACTTGGAGCTTTTCTGTTGTTTTTTGCAAAGATCTTTTGTGATTTCGTGGTGGATAACATGACACAATTTCTGGGCATGTCTGGAAATCGCCATTTTCCTTCACTGCTCTCTTTGCATTTTTAAAGGCAGATCTGGAAATCTGATGCCTTTCTTGTGAAGGCTTTTTTAATGGAAAATCTACTGGTAACCAGCTCTCATGACAGTTCTTTACCTTTTTACATTTTTTTTTCCTTCTACATTGCAGATATTTGATTTGATAAATCACTGCCCATCCAGTTGTTCTCCAATCATATGACATTCTTCTTATTTCTTTTATCCTCCTGCATCACAGATTTGTTAATTTCTGCCATTTGAGGGTTGCGGTTGTAGGGTTCCTGCATATTTTTTCTGAATGTGTTGATTCTCTGCTGAAACTTGCAAGTGCGTTTTTCAAGAAGGGTACTCTGGAAACATACTTCAATTCTGTAACAAAAATCATGAAAATACTTACATATTTTCCTTTCATTCATTTAACATCTCTATGACTTATGCATTCTGGATTGTCATGATAATTACAAAACAACAAAATGGATGAACTCTGTTTATTTTTCTGAAATTTCCCATGTTGACAGCTAACAAAAGATTTCTTTTGAAGGTGAAAATTTATCTTCTTTCATGCTGAAATTTTGTGGATTCCATACACATGGAACATTATATCTCTGTAGCTGGCTACTATGCATTTTACCTTTCTCTTTGTTGCTGTTGTTGATGAAAATCCTATGAGGTAAGGAATCATAGATTGGAATCTACATTCTGTTTCTTTATTTGCGAATTCGCATTGTTCTGTTTAACATATGAACCCTGAACATTATATCTGTGTAGCTGCAATTTGAGTTGAGACCCTCTTCCCCGGTTAAGCTGACATCTCTTTCAAACAGCTTGTGCATCCTTGCTTCCAATGTATGATAGCAATTGAGATGTCAAACTGTCTTCCTTATATTTTCATGAATCATTACAGCATAGAACTTCACTACACCTTCAAAACTTAAGTATACTGGTTGCCAACTGCAGAAAAACTCTTAAATAGATGTTTTGCACTTTTAACAGTTCACTTCTTTCTCATTAACCTTCATGAATTGATAATTAAATGCACTGTCTGACATTATTCAATTTCATGTATACTTTGCTGCCCTGAAAGAATCATCTTCTCACACTATAATCTTGTTGATCTCATTCACATAGAAAGAGGAAAATAACCTTTCATTGCTGAACTCTGTCTCTCTTGCCAACATGTTTCTTTTCCTTCGCACTTGCACATCTTAGATGTCTTTTATTACTTCCTTGTTATTGTAAAACAAAAGGTTTCAAACTAAAATAGCTTGTCCCTTTAATGTCTTCTATTCTGATACAGAACTTGCTGTAGTTTTCTCTGTTGTAAGAGTAAAAGGTTTTATAAATGAGCATATCCCTTTAATACTCCTATTGTACTTTTGATCAGTTTTCACAATCCTATCTCTTATAGGCACGTTAGGCTCAATAACCCTTGTGGGAGCCTACAATTATATCTGTGCGCCTATAAGGAATAGGATGTTGTGCAGGAAGCAAACATATTAGAGAATAAACCAGGGTCTTGGGATTTGGATGTAAATGCATATGCGGGCAAGGTAGGATGGTTAGATGTGTTGGCTATTGCTTAGATCTTTGAGATCTAACCCATTTCTATTGTACTTGCAGGATTTCGAGTGAGAGTGGGAAGAGTAGGACAATGAGAGCAAGCATGTGAACAAAAACCAGCAACGCGGCCAGTCATTCCAGGCAATGGCTGGCACCCATGACCCATTTTACTTTTTTGTTTTTACTTTCCGGATTTACATTTACAAGCATAGATTGGATGTTGGCTTATTTTCATTAGTTAGTTTCACGGCCTGTGTGAAACGTGATAGACACTCAATGAACAAAATTACATTTTCAGAAAAGATTGTGCTATTCATTTGCTCTTATGTGATCTTTTTTATTTTTCATCATAACGTGCAACTTGTAAGCATGAAATGACAAATATTTAGCATAAACAGATGCATGATCATAAGCATTTTATTTAGCAATCAGTCTGGTAATCGTGGCTCGGTCAATTTTGAGCCAATAGGTGAAAAATGAGTAACAAAAATCAAAGGAGGAAATGCTACTGTTCAGACATCTCCTTCTTCTACGGTTTCACCGAAGACACAAAATTCAAATGAAGAAGAATAGGTGGTTATTTCTTTAGCTTCACACCAGCCAAAAATCAATGAATCATCTCTTCCAAATGAGACTTTTTTGTCTACATTAGACACCAATGTAGACTCATTTCTACAGTTTTTGTACCTGCTATCCTCATTTCAAAGGTAAACATCTCAGTAGTGTGTATTTCATCTAAGGCTCCTATTCTGACAATAGAATAGTATGTAAATTTGAAAATGTTTTTGAGACCTTCTCTTCTTTTCCTACTCTCAGAGAGGGACAAGTTTCCCAACTTGATACCTCAGTTGCTGGGTTTGAAATGTTCATAGCAAAGTCATCTCGAAGAGTATCTATCACACCATTTGTACAGACAGATGTGTGTGTAATAACAACAAAAATACAATCAGGATCAATGTCTACAATTGCAACCATTCCAGTCTCCACCGAGGAAGATCTCATCTTACCAACATGGCTAAGTCGTATTACAGTAAAGAGGAGAAAGATAAAACTATCACAAGATGATCTTTTTCCTAAAAAAGAATAAATCAAAGCTTAAAGTAAAGAAAGCCAAGATTGCCTCACAAATTTTTGTTTATTTTGAGAAAGTTAAGTATGTCGAGATCACAAAACCCTTAATAGATAAACCACCTAAAGAACTTCATATTTCAGATTACAAGTTTACAGAAATTGAACTTGGTAAACAATCGCAGTTGGAATGTCAAAAATATGCCCAAGTTGCAGTTTCTACTTTCTCGGCATAATGATGAACTCTAGGAAAAGAATCAGCTCACACTCGTCTCCATGAGATTATTCGACAACACTCTTCATCTCATTCTGAACAGGTGAACAAGAGAGTTGAAGTTGTTAAGGGTTGGTTCGAGCAAATCAACGCAGAAGGAGTTCAAGCCATAAGGGATGCACATAGAGTCCATGGACGCATTAGAGGTATTTGTCTCCATGCTCAAATATAAACACTCTTCCTTAACCAAGAACTGAAAACCGTGAACAAAGACTTGAGCATTTGGAATAAAATGCGAAAATTGGACTTGGATGTTTTAAGTACATATGAAATCATTCCGCCTCCAGACATGTTTCATGAATATCAAGGGCTTAAGGTCAACAAGGGACAAGTAATAGAGGGGTTGGTGACAGATGTGCAAGAAGCCCCCAGAAACTGTAATATTGTTGAGACTGACATGGTGGACAACCTAGATCAGCTAGGATGCAAGATGTTTACCAAGGATAACAATCTAATTCTAGAGGAGATCATAGTCTCAAACTTCACCAACAAAACCAAAACTGAATTTGAAGCGGATGATTTTGGGATTCTTGGCATGAATAAATTTTCAATATACAATCTTTCAGCAAGTCACCTGTGTAAATTCATCGAGAGCTATCAAAAGATACACCACAGTTATCAAAGTGAATGCAATAGCTCGGAATACAGGAACTCTTAATCCTACAATCATCTGCAATTGCGTCACTATCTTTAAAACCTTTTCTAATAATCTACAAGATTGATTCAGCATTTTCATTATTTTGTTTTAGTTTGTTTTCATCTTTTCTCTTGTAGTTCAGAAGATATATTGCATGTAATTGATTTGCATGCAATCGAGTCATATGTGCCTTCAAAAATGTAATTGTATAAGTCTTTTTTCCTTTTGTGCTTAGTCAAGGTGGTTGATTTTCTCCCACCTTTTTCTACTCTTTTCTCTCGCTCATCTGCCTATATAAGGGAGTGCCTTCCATTGTAAATATTATCTTTTTATATGCAAGAAACTCTCTAGAATTGGTGCAACTATAACTGTGATTTATTTGTTCAAGTTTCAAAGTGGAGTGAATAGAAGAAGCAATTTGTTTCAAAGTTGTGTCTGGGAACGGTTGTGGTGGTGTAAATTGTAAGATGTGTCTACAATTTGTATTGCTTTCTTTAATTTTGCAATCTTGTCTACATTCAAAACATCCATAGAATTAGTTACTTTCAGTTTGTGTGTTGGGATATCTTAGAGATTTAGAATTAAGAAATCATTGTTTATGGAAGTCTACATGCTCCATTTATGGTGGTGAAATTAAACTTGTAAATTATCTACTTGTGGAAGTCTATGTGCTCCTCTACAATTTGTATTGCTTTCTTTAATTTTGCAATCTTGTCTACATTCAAAACATCCATAGAATTAGTTACTTTCAGTTTGTGTGTTGGGATATCTTAGAGATTTAGAATTAAGAAATCATTGTTTATGGAAGTCTGCGTGCTCCATTTATGGTGGTGAAATTAAATTTGTAAATTATCTACTTGTGGAAGTCTATGTGCTCCATTTGTATTAATGTAAATATAAAGGATTGCGTAAGAGGCTGTGAGCTCCCTATCTGTCTTTATAGCTTAGAAATTAGACATAGATCTAAGCCAGTATGCTTACAATCAATTTGTGAGTTGATTTGAGTTTATTGGTATTATTGTTCCAATTTGAGATAGCTGTGTACTTAGAGTTTCTTTGTTCCCATTACCCATTTAGTGAGTATTTGGATTATTTCCTGAAACAAGAGGAAAGAAAATTGGTAGAGGAAAGAATATTGGTAACATCCCTTTTTAGACTCTTTCAACTTCTTGCTTACCTTGAATTGATCCAAGTAACAGTGAGAAGAGGGAGCCTTCTCTTTAAGGTAGGAGAGACTTTGTCTCACACACTGTGGCTAGAACAATTGTTTGGTAATAAAAGTTTTTAAAACTGTCAATTGCAAAATATCCACTATTTATGAATAACAACGAGATTAGATTTCCACGATCCATAGACCAAACTGTATATATTGTTTCTGGATTCAGCTATGTGCCATTTTTTGCATTTATAGATTGGATCACGCTCCATGACCCATCATGAAGATGAGAAAGCTCCAAAGAGTTCTGTAGTATTTTTATATATTCATTTTTTCTCTTGCAGCCTCTCATCCTGCTGATGGACCATGGAGTGTAATCCAATACATTGATGCAAAAAATTCGACTACAGCTGATTCCAGAAACCAAATATAAAACTTATGAATATTTTAACTTTATTTTAATTTAATTGAGTTTAATATAATATTATTTTAGTAGATAGATAACATAACTAATATAGTTAAATTTATATGTTTATTATTAATAAATTTATTTTTTAATAAATATTTGCAATGATTCTCATCATCTTATGACTTATATTTTATAAATGTGCCATCATGCCAAATCTATTTAGCAATCTATTTTGATAATTTTGTAAATATATTACTTATATTTTTAAAATTAAATAAATTAAATGAGAAAAAATTAATGTCAATTTTTTTAAAATCTTTTTACCCTTGTCAAACTTCATCTGAATTTTATAGTTGCCGAATTCAAACTTGAATCCCAAACTTGTGACTTACGGCACCGGCTTGCGATATACCAGTCCCTCGTCACCAAACAGATTGCTTAGCTTATGTAAGAATCTTTAAGTTTCATAGTTCTTCATTTACAGTCAGGTAATTTCTTTGAGCTGTTGAACTCGTCACTGTGACACTGTCACAGTTTTTACTTAATATTTATCTGTTGTCCACACTGATGCTGGGAGCCTCCTAAACAAAGTTTCTTTGTATTTTATACAATTCTATATTCTATCGAAATGATTGCTGCTGATTCTTTAGTCCACCTAGTCAAAATATGAAACCTAGAAATATATATACATCCTTCTGGACGTTTCAGCAGAAATATTATGGTCATACTTTTCCAAAAAAAATGAATATACAAAAGCAAATTGGAATAAAATTTGGCAATGTCAGAAAAGAACAGAAAACAACAAATGGCAACATAAATAATAATTCGATATCGCTAAAGCTCAACTAAATTCTTAACAACATTAATAAGAAAATATCTTGTCAGCAATTTGAAGCTTTTCCCTTGTATACTTTTCTCTTGGCATCCTACATCCATAACAAATGCTGAAAACAAGGGTAGGAGCTAAGCATACCCATGCAAGTATCTGTGTCTCATTATAGAAACCCTTCATGATTGTTGGTCGCAAAGGCCTGTCAATCAGCCTACAAATGAGTACCTGTAAAATATTTGTGAGAAGAGAAGAAACCATAGAAAATCTAGTGAAAAATAGACCGACTTGTGGATAAGGAAGATGAACATAAATATTAACAAAAAAATGATTGTTTAATTTCTAAAATTATTCAAAATGGTTGCCTTTTGAGTTGCAAGGGAAAATGGTGGATACAATATTTTAAAATAGCTGGGATGAACCACAAACATTGACAATAGAAAGTATTTCGGTGCATAGAAAAAACAAGCAACTTGCAATGATCGACATGAACTTAAGCACACTAAAAATTAAATTCTGGGAGCTAATTTCTGAATCAGCAAAGGACTATGATGTATAAGACTAGAGAAAATTAATAACATGGGAGTGTTAATGGTCCTTACTCAACTGGTCATTGGTGGATGAAAAGAAGACTCGCAAAAGTAATTGTTCTTGATGATTAGAGATGTCATTTGCCTTGGACTCTTGGGTTTGATCCCCGGTGGATTCAGCCCACAAGCCACATAGGGGTGCGGCAAACTAAACCAACACAAGATCTCCTGGTATTCTCAGGGTAAAAGTAGAGAGAAGACAAAAAATGGATATAACTGAAGGCAAATAGATTAGAAGATCCTGAAAACCAAAATGTCAGTTTCCTCTAACCCTCTAATGCCGATAGATGAAATAGCACCTTAGCAGTTTCTCGTTAAGGACCTAGAGAACAAAACAATTAAATAGAGCAGCGGGGAATATAAGTAGAGAAAATGGAGTAATGCATCATCCATTGACTTTCAAGTCTACATTATAATCCAAGTGTTTATCAATTGTAGACAGCAGCTAGCCTAATTGATGTATGATATTTATCCCCATAGGATACTTACTAATTGCTATGCACATAAACAAAGATATAATTTGCAGATAAGAGCATAAAGTAACAGAGCATAATAATGCCAAGACAATATAGTCTCAGAAAGATATGTTGTTTATTACCATATGTGATGTGTAGAAGACACAAAATGGGTGCCATAAATACTTCTCGGTGGTAAGTTTAGCCTCCAAACTGCAAAATACTGCTGAAAACTAACCATTATGAACAAATGTCATTACATCATCAACTCAGCTATACTTAATTAACATGTATATTTATGAGCATGGTGAGATTCCCAACTACATCAGCCCCCCAAAAGAAGAAGTCTTACAAATGACAGAAACAAAATGGGACTATGTACACTGACAAGTCACTGAGAATTAGAATGAGAGGACGTCCCTAGACAATTTGAGGACACCAAAATAGATTTGGACCTAGAGGTGGATGGTCATTGACGAAGACATTGCACTTGCTCTATTGGATCCTCAAATCTTATTCTGCCACCAGCTCTCGCTAATGTGATCCCTTCATCTATACTGCCTCCGTCAAATCCCCTCTAGACCTCTCCAACTCTTGGGTCATAGCTTTTTGGTGCTCTTCGTGCTCTACTAATTTGACATCCTTCTTTGCCAATGCAACCTCCTACTAGTACAACTGATTCTCACATTCCAACAATCGGGCCCCTCTCTGAGCCAAGGTGGCCTCTAGTCATATGATAATCCCTCTCAAAAGTGGTGAGGTGTATCTATTGTGCTAGTTGCTCCCATGAGGTGTGCATGTATGCAGATACCTCATTCCAAGTAGCTTCTACATATCACAATGTGTTGCCCTATCTATCTAAGGTTCCTCCATGGAAGTGGTGCCCTATCTATCTATTATGGTATCCGTGGGAGGTTCCATTGTCTTTTTAGGGATTCTCGGTCCTAAGCTTCCTTCTTCAAATACACTGACTAGTTGTATCCAACACTCTACCTCAATGAGGCTACATGTCTTTGTGACCACACCTTACAGCTTTAGTCTACCTCGAGACACGGTTCAAATTGGCTCATCACCTCCTTCATGCCAATCACCTCCACCAAAGGCATCAAGCATTTGATGGGCCCATCTACTTCAATTTATACCAAGTCTATGACATCTCACAGAGATTACACACTACGGCGACAATATTATTCACCATGACTTGGAGCTAGCAGCCATTGCCCATGCTCTACAGATGTGGAAACATTATCTAATTGGGAAACCATTTGAACTCAGATCAAACCATCGTGGATTGAAGTACATATTCACCCAACCCAACCTTAACACTCGCCAAAGAAGGTGGGTAGAATTCTTAGCAGATTATGATTTTCAGATCAGTAATATTAAGGGTACATTAAATAGATTAGTTGATGCCTTAAGTCGAGGAAGACATATTTCAGCCACGGTAGCAATTAATACTAGGCTCAAGGAGCAAGTACTACAGTGTCTGCCAAGAGATGAGTTTTATAATGAGGTTCATCAAGCACTTTTTAGGGATCTTCAAGATTACAAGTATGAAGGATACCAACTTGAAAAAGATGGACTCTTAAGATATAAAGGTGGGATGTACATACCTGAGGATTCAGTGATTTGGAAGATGATTTTGAAAGAGAACCATGTCGCTCCTTACTCAAGGCACCCTTGAGTAACCAAGACGTTGGATGACATAAAACCTTTGTACTTTTAGAAAGGCATGAAAAAAGAAACAGTTGAATATGTGGCAAGATGCCTCGAGTGTCAGAGGGTTAAGGCTGACCACTGATACCCGGTCAGACTGTTATATCCAAATGAGGTTACCAAATGGAAATGGCGAATAATCACTATGGATTTTGTCCAAGGGTTACCCATGACTCTAAATGTGCATAATACCATCTTGGTGTTTGTGGATCGACTAAGGTAGCACATTTCATCCCTAGAAACTTAACAGATAGGAACCAAAAATAGCCCATAAGTTTGTGAGACATTTTGTAATGACCCTTACTATTAAGGCCACTAAAACCCTCAAACTGGACTTAGGAATTTTGTCAAACAGTTGGCATGTAACTGAATAGAGCTGCGAATAGGGCTAATTGTTGTGCAACGAAACCACAAAGTACAATGCCAATATCGAAATGTAATGTAATGAACAATAACAGTACCAATAACAATATTCAGAATATGGAAACTCTCAGATTTGATACTTTTAGAATATAAGGACTGTGGTGTCTAATACATATGCATATGAATATAGATTGATGACAACATATAAACCTTCATATTCAATCCTATCAATGCATGCAAATCTGATTACAACTGATTATAATGGACTGAGCTGTGCATCTACATTAATGACTGATTTTACAATATCAGATTTAGGGGACTGTCACAACTATGCACTTCTAATACATCAAACCCTTGACAATGCAATGCTATGACATGACAATAACCCAGTTTAGATTATATGATAGATGACTGGTTTACAACAGCAACTAATAACTGGAGATAACCAACAATGCAATGACAGTGCTGACTGTTCAACTATTTGTATGCAACACCTTTGACAATCAAAAACCTCAATATGTGCACCTGGTATTGCTGCTGGAGATGTCTGATGTAAACCGCTGCCAAAGACTCTAAATCCTCCACAAACTGCCCCCAAACGAACCCCCAAATTGCTGCTGCTGATTCTACTGGCAAGGCCATACCCAGGCCAGCATGTACGGCCCCTATATAAAAATAATGCTGGGGTTTTGTGACCCCCAAATGCAAGGAATATGGGCGCCTAGGGTTAGGTAGTAACCCTACCAAACCATAAAAAATAACTCCAAGGGGTTGAGAAGATATGAGCAATTATGTGGTTCCAAACCCTGATTTGACAATTCTGAAAATGCACAAATTTTGTCTTCAAACCCCTGCCAAACGCTTCACCAATGCTAGGGTAAATCTGAAACCCTTATTCCAACCAAACGAAACCCTTCAAGCAATTTCTCAATGAAGTTCCAATGAGATGGCTGAATACCAACTCCAATTATGCAACCCTTCAGTAGATATTTCACTACCTCAGTTATGCCAATCTAGGGGAGTGATTCGTTCCCAAAGATCGAATAGTATTTGCAGACCCAAAAGACTACAAATTGCTCCACAATGGAAGAAGTAGAAGAAATCTCAAATCCAAGCATGTGCAAATGAGAGGCCCAGCCCTCTATTTATTCACTTTTTCTAAGAAGTTGCTAGAACTTCTAGAAACATCCTTTATAAAACCTCATTATGATGCACTTTTTATAATAAAGTAATTTTATAAAATAAAAAGTGCAACTCAACTTAGAATTATAACAAGTAGGCCCCGATAACACATAATAATGAAATATAACCTCTTAACACTTCTTCAAGAGCAAAATATGACCATCTGATCTGCAGAATTGACTCTCTCTCCACACCATTTGCCTACGAGAGTCGAGGATAGGCAAATCCGGCATGCTACACGAGGTCAGCCAAAAATGGGGACATTACAGATTTTCAAACTTCATGGAGTCCCAAAAAAGATCATATCTAGCAAAGATGTTAGGATAACATCCAAATTTTGGAAAACCTTATTCTCAGCTTTGGGAACAAAGTTAAACATTAATTCAGCTTACCATTTAGAGAATCACCAAGTGCTGAGTGTTTTGCATGGATCGACAGTATTAGTGGGTGATGAATCTTCCCCTGGTTGAATTTGCATTTAACAACTTGTATTAGTTTGTTATTAAGATGACATCTTTTGAGGCTCTATATGGGAGTAAGTGTAGAACCCCTGTAAGTTGGAAAAGAATTGAGGACCGAATCATTGTCGAGCCTGAGATAGTCCTAGAGATGGAGGAATAGGTAGTTCAAATCCGTCAAAAAGCTGAAGGCGGAAAACGATCGACAAAATAGTTATGTCGATGCAAAGAGGATTCCTAAGGAATTTTCAATGGGAGAAAAGGTTCTCTTGAAAGTTAAACTGCAAAAAAGCACTATCAAGTTTGGTAGGAATGCCAAATTAGCCCCTTAGTGCCCTTACGTTTACACTTTCCCTTTATAATTTTCCTCAATATCAACTTTCCAACTCCCTTTCTTTTTGTTTTTCTAACTTAAGTATTCTTGCTTTCTTTATTTTCCTTCATATGGAGGGTACTTTGTATTTCCTTGTTCCCTTGTCATTCTTGATTTACCTTTTTGGTCTTCAAAACACTTACTTTTGTATGCCTTGCAATGCTTTATGTGATTTTCTTTGCTCGTCTTTTGTGCCATCTGCAATTTCTTTGCAGGCCCCTTTGTTTTTCCTTGTTCCCTTGTCATTCTTGATTTACCTTTTTGGTCTTCAAACACTTACTTTTGTATGCCTTGCAATGCTTTATGTGATTTTCTTTGCTCGTCTTTTGTGCCATCTGCAATTTCTTTGCGGGCCCCTTTGTTACCTCCGCTTGCTTCGGTTTACACCTTTTTATTCATGAATTTGGAGCCTTACTTCTGATGTATGCTACCATATACAAGTGCCTGGATATGACTTGAAGCATTTATTTTTCACATGTTCCCCAAAATTCTAGATCAAAAAAATTGTCCTTCAAAGGAGTATGCCCCACTCCTTTAAAATTCCAATCTATAAATCTTCTTCCATATTTCTGGTACCACGTTGCTTCCTCCCCTTTTACTATGGGATGTTTTGTTGGGTCGAGGATCACTTGCCATAGAACATTTGATTTTTTCTTGTATGGTACCTTTTTCTCTTCATTCTTATATTTCTCAATTACTTCGTTGGCATAGCCATCTCCTTCACAGATAAATAAAATCATTTGCCTTTATCACTGCTTTCAGGTACAATCTCAAGGTTGCTTCGTATTCTTCCAAGTCAATTTCTTCCTTTGGGTCTTCCTCGGGCCTATCCTCCTTGGTTGCTCATTTCCTAGCTTGTTCTTCCTCTGCTTTTTTGTCAATGTCCTATGCAATCAATCTTTCCCTTCTTCTCTCATAGGGTGCTCTTAACTTCCAATAGTTGTTAATTCTTACTGAGAGTACAAGGGGATCAAATAAAGAGTCGAGAAGAAATTTGTGCACTCTTGCGATTTCTATTCCTTCAACATGTTACCTTACTAATCGTTCTTTGGGATCCGTTATTGGCTTCTTCTAGCACAAATCCAGCCTATAAGGTTCTTGAATTATTACTATATCTTCTTCTATCATTCCCCCGTGGCTAATCGTCTAGTCATCCTTGGTGGCATACCCCAACAAGTTGATCCCAACAATGTGAATATTCCTTTCCTGATAGGCTTTCAATTTCGACGTGTTTACAGGTTCCCTGATAGGTTTGTCTTCTAGTGTTGACAGCTTTATAGCCCCATTGTCTCCTACTTCTCTTATCTTGTAGAGTTCTAATCAACAAACTTTGAATTTACCCAATTTGATTTTGTTATGGTCATTATACTTCAGAACTAACTATCCTAGTCGGAAGTTCATTCAACGGAGGTGGTTGTCGTGCCAAAAGTTTCTTCGATGTTGAGCTACCTCAGTTGCCCATTACGACACCATCTATCTTTCCTCCAATTTTACCAAGTTAATTAATCGTTCCTTCAAGCTATTAGCATTCCCCCATATGTTTTTTGCTACCACTTTAAGGTTTGGGATTGTGTACTCTATTGGTACTACTACTCCCAAGTCATACAATAACTAGAATGGTGTGTGCCTCGTCATTGCATTATAGGTCATCCAATAGGCCCAAAGTACTGTGAGTTGCCTCTCTTCCCCATCTCCTTCTACCCCACATCTTGTATAGAGCTGATATGAATATTTTATTAGCAGCTTCAGTTTGTTTGTTGGCTCGCGTGTAGTACGGGCTCAATAAGTTGTGGAATATGTTGAGCTTCGTGGTCATATTCTGGATCACTTGGTTTACAAAATGTACTCCCTTATTGTTGGTAATTGATATAGGTACCTCGAATCTACTGATAATATGTTTGTACTAGAATCAAGTTGTACTTACTCCCATATTGTTTGGAAGTGCCCTTGCTTCCACCCATTTAGTCAAATAAGTTGTCGCCACCACAATGTACCTACAACATTGGGTTGTACTCATTTTGAGTGGCCCCACAAAATCCATCCCCCATCTTTCAAACAATTCCTAAGATTGTAAAGGAAACAAGGGGCATGAAGTCTCTTTTCAAAGGTTTTTCCCATCCATTAGCAACCGTCGCATCCCAACACCAATTCCTTTGCATCTATATCTAGTGTTGGTCACAACAATCCAACAAGCAACACCTTTCCTGCTGCGGCATGAGGGCTCATGTGTCCTCCTACGAGGCCTTTATGTTACTTCCATAGTACACATGTGTATTCAAAAATTGAGATGATTATCAAAACTAAACCCACCAACAATACTTTAAAAAGTAAGTATGCCAACTAACCTTGTCCCCATAACTAACTTACTAAAAATAGTATGGGAGAATTAACCCTTAACCCAAAAAGGCTCCAAAAAAAGAGCATCACACACATCATAACCATTTTAAACATAAAAATACTCCCAATAATGCCTCCAAGATTCCATAAACTCACTAGTGTATTAGCCTACAGAAATCAACTAAATAGGCTAACAATCCTCCCATGTTGAACTGGCATGGGAGGGGGACATTACATCAAGCCTTAAGCAATATTTGCACTATGAATCATAATATAAACATCATGATGTGTTTCTTATTTGCCTCCAACATCACCTATATATGGGTCTTTGGAAATGGAAGAAATATGTGGACCTCCTATGTTACATCCAAATTTTTGACCTAACTTGAAATATAGCCGTTGAGGTTCACATGAAGTCAGTTGGCAATTTAATTTGTTATAATCTAGCGAAATGGTAAGATAGCTAGTCGTTGTGATTTCAAGTGAAGATGACATATTAGTTGATCGTTAATCACAAATTCATGAAATTGAGATGAAGGTTAACTGTTATGATTATTTATGATTAAATAATTTATAATTTAATTACAGAGAAATTTCTTGCAAGAAGCATGTCGAAGGGGTGGAAGCATTGTCAAAAAAGAATTAGGCAAGGCATCACCATCACTGGGCAGATGGGTAGAGGACATAGCGATTTGAAACATGTTACATGGTGGAACCACATGAGCTATAAAAAGGAACATTATAATAATACTATAAAATAAACATAAATTCTTACCTTTAAAGAATCGTCAAGTATTATTAATATTTAATTATTATTATACATTCTCAAATACGAACATATGTGTATAAAAATAAGATGACGCCAATACATTATAAATTATAATCTAATGATGCCACCTTATCAATATGCACACATGAACGTAGATAAGAATATAACATAATAATAAAATAATATTAACCTTTCAACTTCTTATTTTTCTTCTTTTCTTCCACCTTTTTTTTTCTTTTCTTTTTAATTGATTTTGTATGGTATTCGAATGAGTTCTTGTAACCGAAAGAAGTTGTAGAGTCAGGCTTTCTCTATATCATTGTCTCATATTCATATGGCAAGACATCTTCTTTCTTTCTCCCTACTAGCGGTGTCTCTCTCTAAGTAACTGAGATTATACCAATTGAAATCACTGCACTCTTTTTCCTTCTCTTCCACATCCCCTACTGTAGAAATCAAAGTCATTGAATTTGCATAACCAGAGCATTCAGGGATATACCTGCGAAGCCGATTAAGAATACAGCCGAACCAAGATTATGCTATTTACGTTTTCTTAATATTGAGTCTGTTGAAATCGCATGTTTCCACTATGTATGATTATGTCCTTAAGGCTAAGTCTGATAAATCGCAATAACTTCATGGCATATATTCTTCTTAAATGTTTAGTTGTGAATCGCACACTTCCAAATGTATATAATGCAAAGTCTGTTGGATTCATATAGAGTTCAAGAGTCAAATGCACATGCCACAGTAACGTGTTTTCTTTTTATTCCATAAATCACACCATTCATGCATAGATTCCATACAGACCAAGTTCCAAGTAATAGCATTTAGATCATAACGTATGGAATCTGATAAACAATAAAAGTTACTTGAGCATATCAATCATGAGTAGTAAATATCTCACATTCAAAAATAAAAACATAAAAGTGTATATAATTGTTCATATCATACAGAGATAAAATCATGTAATTAAACACCAAGGAATTCACCAGCAATGATGCCATCAATGGTAAAGAGGTGGAGTTAAAGAGAAATCAATTATGATTAATTAATTAATTAAACATCAATTCTGAAATCTTTAAGAACATAATCATCTGATCACCGAGTGTGAAATGTTGGATGTATGTAATCTTCTAGTACAATTGGCAGAACTAGTTGTTCTGAAAATTCCTAACACCTGGGACTTACCTGCTGTATAGCCAAGAAAATGGGTGATGAGGTAAAAGAGAGGAATCTGTAATAACATGAAACAGTAGTTAGATGGCATTTCAATGTTTAACATTTAATATGAATTAATTAATAGCTCATGCATAATCCTATTACTGTATTCTCCTGCTATCAAGTTGTATGGTGTGTTAATTACCAGGATGCCCAGTGGATGGCAAGATGACCCCTACCAATTCTGGGTAGGGAGGGCCTTTCTCGTTAGAGATCATGAGGGGATAAGATTTGGTCCGAGGTTGGGTAGTTAAGCCCTTGACAATGTTTCACCTCTTCCCAAGATGTCAGTCGTCCGTCAAACAAAGAT
Organism: Cupressus sempervirens; assembly: GCA_028749045.1. Classification (NCBI taxonomy): domain Eukaryota; kingdom Viridiplantae; phylum Streptophyta; class Pinopsida; order Cupressales; family Cupressaceae; genus Cupressus; species Cupressus sempervirens. The sequence goes on along the minus strand of CM053785.1, from coordinate 884,650,027 downwards.
AACTATGCATTCAATTGTTTATCGGAAATAGGTATTATCACTTTTATTTAGAAGAAGGTAAGATTAAATTGAGTTATTTCATTGTTACCGTTATTTTACACCTAGATACAAAAGATAGATTCATGGATTGTTTTTCAATTATATGAATAACGAATATAAGTATATTTTCTAATCTTGAGTTACTGTCACAGTTAAGTAATCAGAAGGAAAGAAATCTGAAGCCCTAATTGAATTCATGGTAGCGGAAGCCCTATTTGAATCAGTGGTATCAGAAGCCTTAATTGAATCTGTCGTAGCGCAAGCCCTATTTGAATCAGTGGTATCAGAAGCCCTAATTGAATCCGTGGTAGCGGAAGCCCTATTTGAAACAGTGGTATCAAAAGCCCTAATTAAATCCATGGTAGTGGAAGCCCTATTTGAATCAGTGGTATCAGAAGCCCTAAATGAACCGATGGTAAACAATGCCCTAATTATTACAGTGGTATATGATGCCCTAATTTTAAATATAGTGGTATTTAATTGTGATCATCATTTGATTTTGATATAGCGGTTTTTAGATGATAGTCGTCATGTGTAATTGTTATAATGCATTTGTGGACTAACCCGGGTGGTTGCAAAAGCAACCCTAGTTTGATTTCAATCTCAATTTTCCGAGGTATGTGGTTTTCAATTTCTGTAGTAATTTCATTTGATGGTATTTCAAGTTTTTAGTTAAGAAATTTTGTCTAACTGATTTTATCAATAAATCATATTCACATGAACATGAATGACATAACTAACTTCCTATGAAACAAAGTTTTTCTTTGAACATGTTACTTGTTAATTAAGACCCAAAAAACCGGGATGTTACATCCTACTCATTGATCAACAAGTCTTGATTCCTTTGGTGTTCTCCACATAAGCAATTCATTTTTCATTTATAAGAGGATCAAGAAACTCTCCTTCCAAAAGAGAATTAACTAATCCTACAGAAGCTTGATATCATCCTCTTGATAAAAACTTCCCATCCGACTCGGATGGAATGGGTATATGCTTACTCTATCTAAAAGTGTCTATCTTGGAAAATTCCAACAGTCTTTCAGTACTAGATCTCAAGAATATCGAAACTTCATCTAGATGTGGAAAATTGACTTCCTTGAAGCAAATGGCATTTATCTAGGACACCTATAGTAGCCTCTCTATTCTTGCTCTCCTCTCCACCAATTGCCAATACCTTTTTACTCTCCATACTAATGCCTAGTTACATTATCATTGCATCACTCTCTTGGTGCTCTCTATCATTAACTATTGTTATTCTCTATTCCTCTGATGTATCCTTGAACAATCCCATGCTCAGTTTTGAGACACTATTCCTACAGTACCAAATTAATGACGATCCAAAAGTTTGGGCAAGCTAATTGTCAACCTATAATGAAGTTGTACAGTCTAGGCAATCATTGATGCGCTCTTCAATCTCAATCACCTACTCAAAAACATTTTCAATTGATATTATCTTTCTCAATTGGACTTTGTTGAATCAAATTCTCTAGCCATGAAATTCATAGATTGCTTCACTCTCCTGGTGCTCTCTATCATTAACTGTTGTTATTCTCTATTCCTCTAATGTATCCTCACACCACCCCATGCTCAGTTTTGAGACACTATTCCTACAGTACCAAATTAATGACGATCCAAAAGTTTGGGCAAGCTAACTGTCAACCTATAATGAAGTTGTACAGTCTAGGCAATCATTGATGCACTCTTCAATCTCAACCACCTACTCAAAAACATTTTCAATTGATATTATCTTTCTCAATTGGACTTTGTTGAATCAAATTCTCTAGCCATGAAATTCATAGATTGCTTTCAAAATTCCATTGTTGACAAACTTCTCCTAGAATGCTACTGATTTTTAGGTTTGACCTGAATATACCGAAAAAGTTGTATAGCATCAATAAATGAGCTATGTACAACTAAACCAAAAGTAAATATGCATAACAAATAAGTAATTCGCTCATATGAAATAGTCCAGGGAACTAAGAAAGCTCTTAGAGATATACCTAAAGGCAACAGTACAAAGATGAAGTGATCCACCAAGGAATGCATATACCAAACAACGGTCAAGCCTCTCAAATATACCAAGCTCAAATAGCAAGCAAAAAAATATCGTCCTAACATTACATAATAAATTATGAGCCAACAAACGGGTTTTGTAATGTCCCCATTTTAGCAGTTGACCAAGTGTATGTGCGTTAGCCTTGTTCTACATGGACCCGAGGGCTAACGAAGGGTTTAATGGGATCCTGGAGTGTTTTGGCCTAGTCATTTCCAGTTTGAGCCAAAATGAAGTTGATTTACTCAGTTTCAAGCATTCTTACTATTTTTAGTAAGTCGGTAGGACACAGTGCAGGTCAATTTTGGTGATTGGATTTGATACTCCTCGGTGAGAGCTTTCCGATGAGCTATCACTCGCATTATTCGAAGTCCAATTGCTAATACATTTTAATGCCTGAAGTTTTATTAAAGTAACGTCTAATTTAATTGTAAAATATTAAAGTGTTACTTAAATATTTATTTTATGGGGATGTGTACCCAAGGGAGACATAAGGGCTATTTTAATATATGTTTTATATGCTACACATCTTTTATCCCACATTGCCCATATGAGTTGAGCGGACCCTTGGAAATAGAATAAAAGGAAGCATTTGTGGCTTCATTAGCAAGGTTGAATATGAGAAGAAATTGGTGTGTGAATTGCAGCTCCGTTCTTGGCATTTGAGGACGTTTATCCTCTCTTGTAACATTCTAGACGTCATTCCCTTGGGGTTTGACCTTTGGAATTCTTTGTTATCGGCTTCATTATCAGGTAATTCAGTTGCATTTCCGGCTACAGGCAGATTTGGTATTTTGCTCATATCTTCTTCACTACTTGTCTGACGCTTATGCCGCTTTGAGGGAATCATATTACGAAGGTAGTGGACTGATTGAAGGACAAAGTACTATAGCAGCAAGTTCGAAAGCATGGGCTGGAGTATTATGTCAATAATGCTGAAGTAATTAGTGAGTTGATAAATCTGCCATATATTTGGTTTTATGAATTCTGAAAATAACATTTTATTGGCAGCAATTCATTTCCAATTTGCATATTATAGTAGTTTCTTTCTTGTTTATGTTGTATGATATCATTTCCATGCACAAAACACAACAAACAAATTAACATTTGATTTCTGGAGTTATAAGGGGTTTAAGACATTAAACGGAGAAATAAGAGGTTCAATGCAAACTGTTTGACATAATTCCTTTCAGCAATTTGGTTTAGTTTTTGGGACATTCAGGGGTGCCCATTACAGTGGTATCAGAGCTATAAGTCCTGCCATCCTGTGGAGGTCTTATAGGGAATTTGGAACAGCCGAATAGAGGGAAAAGTGTTTGACGAAATTTCAAAACACTAAAATCAGAAATAAAAGACATAGGCTAAGCATTTATGTTTGAGCATGCGACAGGGGCCTTATAATTTCCGCGATACCAGAGCAAGACAAAATAGGATTTCAGACTTGCAAAGCAAACAGTCTAGTACATCCGTGCAGGGGGACATTGAATCCAGCCATACAGACACAGAGGAGATATTCTTTGATCAGGACAACAATATGGGTGATCGAGATGACAGGAATACAAGATTAGGCGGAGGCGAGAATGCCGGTCCAGATCAGGGGGACGTAATGTTCAGACAATTACTGGATACATTAGAGCAGGGGCAGCATAGGCAGCAGGAGCAGAACAAGGGAATGGACATGATGTTGCAGCTCATGGCTAGACAGATGGGTGTCAATATTAATCCAGGTGATGCCAACAACAGAAACAATAACAATGAGGGAAACAATAACCATGGAGGCCAAGGCAACAACAATGGTCCTAAGAATAACATTAATGGTAATAATGGACACGGCAACAATGGGAATGAGGCTGCTAACTTTAGACACGTTGCACGCCCAGCGCGGACTGCGAGCTCGAGACCTCTTCTACCAACCGTCCCACCCAGAGATCCGGTTCAACCAGTAAACGAACCGCAGATTACCGAGTTACAGGATCAGTTCAGAAGGGACTGGGAGGCTAGTGGACCAGAGTTTCAGGCGGATATTTCCCTCGGAGATTATATGGACTTGAGGATGAGACACATGCCTAGAGCAGGAAGGAGGAATCAAAACTTTGAGCTGAGAAAGAAAATTGGAAAACTTTCCTTACCTTATTATGATGCTTCAGGGAAGATGACTGCACGAGCTTGGGTGCAGAAGGTAGATACATACTTGCAGCTAAATCCTATGCCTGAGGAGGAGGCTATCAAGTATGCGGCTATGCACTTGGATGGCATTGCTAATAAATGGTGGCATCATGGCATGGTGACTTTGGGGCATAATCAGATTACATCCTATGAAGAATTCACCGAAACATTGATTGAGAGATTTGACACTAGGGATCCCGAGTTACATTTCAAGGAACTAGCACAGTTAAAACAGTCAGGTTCTGTGGATGCTTACATTGCCGAGTTTCAGCGCTTGTCTGTACTTGTTACTGATATCTCTCCTAGGAGATTGGTGGTGTTATTTTGTGATGGTCTTGTTGATCCATTACGAGGTTGGGTGAAGGGACATGATCCACTCACCTTAGCTGAAGCAACTAAAAAGGCACGAGATTTAGCCCCTTCAGTATAAAAAGGAAAAAACCATTCAACAGATTCTTCCTACCGCAAGGACAAAGACAAAAAACTGTTTCAGAAAGAGTATAGCAAACCCAAAGAAGGATCAAAAGGACTAGACAATGAAACCTTGAATGAACTTCGAAAGAAGAAGCTGTGCTTCCATTGTAGAGAGCCTTGGGACTTATCTCATAAATGTTCTCTCAAGGCTAAGGCAAATCAAATGGACTATTTTTCAGCAGAAGATTCACAGTCAGAGGGGGTGGATCAGCACTCCGATTCAGATGAGGGTAACACTATAGAGGAGAGCAGCATTCCTAAGGATGATAGATCGTTGGCACGCTTGACAGGGGCCCAAAAGGCAATCACATTTAACGTCAGGGGTACTATCCAGGGGCAGAAAGTGATATCTCTTATTGACATTGGGGCTACACATAACTTCATAGATGCACAGTTGGTAGCCAGGAAAGGGTTACAGATAGAGGAGCATGATGGGTTTAGAGTCATGGTGGCTAACGGTCATAAATTATTATGCACTCGGAAGATATCTAATCTTCACATCAGGTTTGGAGATGGCTATGAGTTGAAGGATGAGTTCTATATTGTGGACATGGGAGATTATGATGTCATCCTCAGCATGACATGGATGGCTTCACTAGTGGAGTTCACACTCAACCTAGCGAAATTGGAGATGAGATTCCAGCATGAGGGCAGAACTGTGGTACTTAGAGGTATTCCAGATGGAGGTTGCAGAGTAGTGTCCTTGAGGAGAATGCAGAGACTTTTTCGTCATGATGACATAGAGTGGGCGGCAGAGTGCTACATTATGCCAACTTCACCAGAGCCACAAGAAAAGAGTCATCCACTAGATATCCAGAAGATACTTGATAGACACGCTAAAGTATTTAGCGATATTCCTCATGGGGTTCCTCCTGACAGAGGGATGGAACATGTTATTGAGCACGAGGAGGGAGCCAAACCAATTATGATTACTCCCTATCGTCATCCTAAGAAACACAAGGATGAGATAGAGAAGGCGATTAAGGATTTGTTGGAGATGGGGCATATCAGGCCTAGTAAGAGCCCCTTTGCTTCAGCAGTAGCATTGGTAAAGAAGAAGGATGGGACGATGCGCATATGCATCGGTTACAGGGCACTGAATAAGAAAACAATTAAAAACAGGTATCCCATTCCTAGGATTGATGAGCTGATTGATGAGTTGCATGGGGCATGCTTCTTCACCAAAATTGATTTGCGATCCGGATACCATCAGATCAGGATGAGAGCAAAGGACATTGAGAAAACAGCCTTCCGATGTCACTATGGCCACTTTGAGTTCATGGTTATGCCATTTGGTCTAACCAATGCACCCGCTACATTTCAGAGTTGTATGAACCAGGTATTCAGGAAGCAGCTGAGGAGATTTGTCTTGATCTTCTTTGATGACATCTTGGTCTTCAGTAAGACCTGGGAGGAGCACTTACATTAGCTGGAGGAGGTGTTATCTATTCTGGAGAGAGTCATTGTATGCCAAAGAATCTAAATGTGAGTTTGGCATGACTGAGCTTCTTTACCTTGGGCATATCATTAGTGCAGATGGCATTCGGGTTGATCCTGAAAAGATTAGAGCTATTGTAGAGTGGCCTACTCCCACAAACCTTACACAGCTTAAGGGATTCTTTGGTTTATGTGGTTTTTATAGGAGGTTTGTTAAGGGATTCTCACAGATTGCTACACCCTTGACAAATGTTACCAGGAAAGGAGCCTTCGTGTGGACAGCGGCAGCACAGAGGTGTTTTGAGCATTTCAAGCAGATAATGTCTTCATGTCCAGTTCTAGCTCTACTGGATTTCACGAAGCCTTTTGAGCTTCATTGTGATGCATCAGGTGATGCGACTGGAGCAGTATTGATGCAGGAGAAGCATCCCATTGCATTCGAGAGTAAGAAGCTCCGGGGAGTTGAGAAGAGCTATTCTGTCTATGATCGGGAGATGTTGGCCATAATGCATGCATTGGCCAAATTTCGATCATATTTGGTAGGTGGACGTTTTGTGATCAATACTGATCACAACAGTATTAAATACTTCATGAGTCAGCGTGATCTTAATGACCGGCAACAAAAATGGGTGACTAAATTGCAGGCTTATGACTTTGACATAGAGTTTGTCAAAGGTAAGAAAATGTGGTGGCTGATGCCTTATCTCGGAGACCTCACTTATGTGCTCTGGCAGAGATTTCAGGAGATTGGAGAGATCGGATTATAGCAAAGTATGTCGGAGATGCTTGGGCTTCTGGATTGATTTCAGGTACCATACAGGATGATCACTATGAAATGATAGATGGATTGATCAGAGTTCAGGACAGGGTTTGTTTGATTCCGTCATCACATTTGAGAGAGGCGATACTGAAGGCATTTCACGCTGCACCCACAGCTGGACATCCGGGGGTCTTCAAGACCTACAGGTAGATCCGAGAGTGGTTTTCATGGAAAGGGCTCAAGGATGATGTTCAGAGGTATGTCAGGGAGTGTGTGGTTTGTCAACAGAATAAGGGAGAGCACACATTTCCTGCAGGTTTATTACAGCCCTTGCCCATTCCCGATAGGAAATGGGAAAGTATTTCAATGGACTTCATCACTGGTTTACCACGAGTGCAGGGAAGAGATTGCATCTATGTGGTGGTGGACCGCTTGACGAAGTTTGCTCACTTCTTTGCTATTCCGTCCACTTACACAGCAGCACAGGTGGCAGATCTTTTCTTTAGAAAGATATTCAAGTTACATGGGCTGCCCAGATTCATTGTCAGTGATCGGGATAGTAAGTTTATGAGTGTTTTTTGGCAAGAGTTGTTTAGGTTGTGTGGTACAGATCTTACACCTAGCACTAGTTATCATCCACAAACAGATGGGCAAACAGAGATTGTGAATAAATGGGTGGAAGGATATTTGAGGAACTATGTAACTGCACAACAAAAGGCTTGGATCAGATGGTTGCATATGGGAGAGTATTGTTATAACACCACTTATCATATGTCCATCAAGATGACTCCTTTCATGGCACTCTATGGTTATGAAGCACCTAGCTTCATGGATTTAGTTTCGGGGGACAGTAGAGTGCCCAAAGCCAAAAACTTATTGCAGGATAGTCAGGACATCCTGAAAGTGCTCAAAGAGAATATACAACAGGCTCAGAATCAACAGAAATTGTATGCTGATCAGCACCGAATAGAGCGTAGCTTCGAGGTAGGGGATATGGTTTACTTGAGGCTACAACCATATAGACAGTCATCGCTCAAGAAGAGTGGAGCTGAAAAGTTGAAACCTAGATTTTATGGTCCCTACAGGGTGATTCGCAAAGTGGGCAAAGTCGCCTATGAGCTTGAGCTTCCAGAGGGCAATCGAGTGCACAATGTGTTTCATGTGTCTAGGCTTAAGAAAGTCATTGGTCAGAATGTAGTGCCTTCTGCAGATTTACCCCCTTTGGATGAGGAGGGGAAGCTTGTGTTAGTACCCGAGGCTATTCTGGACACCAGAGAGAGGAAGCTTAGAAACAGGATAGTGAAGGAGTATTTGGTCAGATGGAGAGACCTGCTGAAGGAAGATTCTACATGGGAGAGTGAGCAGGTGATTGAGCAGGCTGGACTGAGATTTCTTGAGGACAAGCAATTTCAAGGGGGGCGGACTGTAATGTCCCCATTTTAGCAGTTGACCAGGTGTGTGTGCGTTAGCCTTGTTCTACATGGTCCCGAGGGCTAATGAAGGGTTTAATGAGATCCTGGAGTGTTTTGGCCTAGTCATTTCCACTTTGGGCCAAAACGAAGTTGATTTACTCAGTTTCAGGCATTCTTACTATTTTTAGTAAGTCAGCAGGACACAGTGCAGGTCAATTTTGGTGATTGGATTTGATACTCCTCGGTGAGAGCTTTCTGATGAGCTATCACTCGCATTATTCGGAGTCCGATTGCTAATACATTTTAATGCCTGAAGTTTTATTAAAGTAACGTCTAATTTAATTGTAAAATATTAAAGTGTTACTTTAATATTTATTATATGGGGATGTGTACCCAAGGGAGGCATAAGGGGTATTTTAATATATGTTTTATATACTACACATCTTTTATCCCACATTGCCCATATGAGTTGAGCGGACCCTTGGAAATAGAATAAAAGGAAGCATTTGTGGCTTCATTAGCGAGGTTGAATATGTGAAGAAATTGGTGTGTGAGTTGCAGCTCCGTTCTTGGCATTTGAGGACGTTTATCCTCTCTTGTAACATTCTAGACGTCATTCCCTTGGGGTTTGGCCTTTGGAATTCTTTGTTATCGGCTTCATTATCAGGTAATTCAGTTGCATTTCCGGCTACAAGCAGATTTGGTATTTTGCTCATATCTTCTTCACTACTTGTCCGACGCTTATGCCGCTTTGAGGGAATGATATTACGAAGGTAGTGGACTGATTGAAGGACAAAGTACTGTAGCAGCAAGTTCGAAAGCATGGGCTGGAGTATTATGTCAATAATGCTGAAGTAATTAGTGAGTTGATAAATCTGCCATGTATTTGGTTTTATGAATTCTGATAATAACATTTTATTGGCAGCAGTTCATTTCCAATTTGCATATTATAGTAGTTTCTTTCTTGTTTATGTTGTATGATATCATTTCCATGCACAAAACACAACAAACAAATAAACATTTGATTTCTGGAGTTATAAGGGGTTTAAAACATTAAATGGAGAAATAAGAGGTTGAATGCAAACTGTTTGACATAATTCCTTTCAGCAATTTGGTTTAGTTTTTGGGGCATTCAGGGGTGCCCATTACAGGTTTACTTCATTATGCCTTTTCCAAATTAGCATGATATGACGTCTAGTAAAAATGATTATATCAAAACTAACACATAAAAGTTGATCTAGAGATTTAAATAATTTGTACACCATTGAAATGTCATCAACATGCTGATTGCAAAGATAAAAAATATATGTTAGCGCATAGTTTTAAAAACTACAATATATCGCCAATATCGTGAAATATTGTGAGCAAAACTACTAGTCGATATAATCACCAATGATATTTTGAAAAAATCGCACTACATTTGGGATGAAAAAATTAAGTTTTCTATGATTTTTGGGTAAAAAAACCGCTGATTAAGTCAACTTGAAAAACAATACAATTTTCTAAAACACACGTAGAGTAATTTCATTTTCCCACAGGCTGCGACAGCTAACAAAAGGGCTACGATGGCTGTTAAGGAAAGGTGTGATTATTGAGGACTATTAAGGCACATAGATTCAGACACAAGAACTATTCTAACGATATGCCTCAAAAGATGCCATCACATGGAGTGCTGATTGTAGGACACACACATAATGGTTTTGCTCTTCAATAGATTATAGAAAACATTTTTGAAAATTTAATGTAAATTTGTCTAAGTATGCCAAATTTCATCCCCAATGAATGACTTGGAAAGTCAATGCATAGTAGTCAAATCTCCTCGTATACACATCACTATTATGTTCCTATATACATATCAACATCACTATATATATTTTTATAGAGCTATATGTTGTAAATTTATATAACTATATGTTATGAATTGATGATCGTGAGTTTATAAATAAGTTTATAATATACAAATTTTAATTTATTTGAACTGGTTCTGTAAATTTATAATACTGTATAAATATAGATTTATAATACTAAAGTAGTATAATATTGTATATTAATAAATTCATTATACAGAGTTATAAATTAGTATAAATTAATAATTGTATATCTAATAAATTATAATATTGTATATTTATTCTTAATGCTAATATGCATATGCATTGTTTATTCACAGCATTTATAAGTTTATTGTATATTTATTCTTAATGCTAATATGCATATGCATTGTTTATTCACAGCATTTATAAGTTTATAGTGTTTATAAATTATAAATTCATTATAGAGAACAAATATATTTATCTCGCCGATAGGCTATTAAGGGGGTGAAGTGTGAAGCGTGACCAGAATCGTCACGTCGTCGCCCGATATGTTCAACCTTTCGAGCATTGAGACCAAGAAAGGAGGAAATCGATAGACAGTAAAATTAAGGGGTTTTATTTCCCTGGATAACTATGGGAATTGTCGTGCGATTCATGTGGACACTTGTCCGTGGGTGGCCCTGACGCGCAGCTGCCCTAGTGCTCTTGCCAAGGAGTTGCTTGCAAGGAAAGTCTCTCAAGCAACTGGTCCACATCACACTCTGCCACGAAGCTCCTGCGCTGGACTTGTGCACATCCATCTGCATTGTCGGAAAGCCATGCCATGGAACTGTCTGGTTCACTTCTCACCTCATACATGAAGGTGTTTGCTTCTAGTTACCGGTTTGGGCAAAACATACATAAAGGATTTGTTTGGCATAATTTTTTACAGCAAAGGAATTCTGAACATAGGTCTGCTTCTTAATATTTATACCATTTAAATCTGTGGGTGTGCCCTTATTTCTTTCTCTCATGAGTATTGTATCAATTCGGATGTGTTTCTATCATGTGGGCTTGACGTTTCTATGAATTATTAGGGTTTTCTGGTCACAGGAGTGCTTAATCAATTGGTAGAGATCTCTATCACATGGACAAGAGTTTCAATGAATTGGTTTGGGAAAAAAAAATTTAAAAAGACTTTTCTAGGATGATGCTTTAGCAATTGGCAATCTTCCAGTCTCGGTATGTTGATTCTCTAGCTTGGGTATGAAATAGGACTTATGGTGATGTTGTTCCAACAACAATGCAATATTACTCTTTTTTAAGGTGAATATGTTCCTCCTAAATTAGCCTTGGATTTATAAGGCGAAGTATCTTCAATTATATTGAAGAGTTCATGCTAAGCAATTGGCTTCTACTGATCTCATACATGTTTTTGGCTTTATATCAATTTATTTCAATCAATGGGAAATGCCACGACATGGAACAGTTCTTCTCGAGACGTACATGGCACTTGAACGGAACCAGCGCAACTGAATCCATGAAATACAAACGAGTATTCAACACTCTTTTCTCTTCGACGTGCTCATATTTGTCTACCGGCCAGAATGGGTCTAATGAAGAAGTAGAAGATGCACGAAAAAGACAATGTTATCCATTGGACAATGCATTGGGAAAACATGAATGATTAACGAAAGAGGGAAGTACCCACAAACCATATTGCTCTTTTTGTCTTGACATCTCCTTATTTGATTCAATAGTTTGTATTTGACATGCAAGACTTTGCATCATCTTTGCAAGTTTATGCTGGTCTACCTCCCTAACTTGATTGCAAGCATCGTAGTTATTGCAGCTAGCATTATTTATCCGGAACAGATCCTTGGGTGGAACCTTCATTTATATATATAGGATGTGTTGGGCGTATTTTTACCATAGACACATTTACAAAACCATATATTTAAGCACCAAAAAAACAGATGATAAATGTGAAGTGGTGATGCTGAAAAGTCCAAAGGATGAAAAGATACTAATTCAATTTGAAAAGGAATACTTTGGTCTTTGGATGAAATCTGTGTCTTGAAATTATATGAAATCAATGGACGTCGAAGACCTCAATCTTAAAGTTTCTTTTTCATTAGAATTCTTAAGAAAAAAATATATTATACAAATTTAAATCCACTTGCAACTACGGGTCCAACATGAAATTCCCTTCAAATATATGATTGCCAAAGTTCACTACAACATTAGAAAATATTGCATAAATGTCAACTATTATGAGGTAAGTTTGCTCTCTATAGGACATATTCCAGATTTATGAATGAATCAATGTGAGTTTAAGAGTTTATGTAGGTGGTATATATTAAATAAAAAAGGCTAGGAGATTATTTATTTTTATTGTATGTTATAAGATGAATACAATAATCTTGGATTAGATGTATACAAAATGTTAATAAGACATGAGAATAAAATTGTTGTGCTTGGAGATAGTTCCTTGCGTCAGTTTATAAGGTGGTGATGTTAAATTTTAGATTTGTTTGAGTCAATTTTAATGTATAATAATTTGGATATATATTTAATTCTAGTTTCTTTCGTAATTTTATAATTTAGGTTTAAAATATAAAATATGTAAACATAGAAAAATTATCAAAAATTTACTAATTGATATTTACATGTATTAAACATTTTCTATTAATATATATAAATACAAGTTTGTTTGTATATGTTTTATATTTTAATAATATCAATGGTAAAGTTACTATATTAAATTAACATATCAAAAATAAAATATATAAATATGGTAAAGTTAATATATCAAAAATAAAATATATAAATAGAGAAGAAATTATTAATTCACAATTACATGTATTAAACATATTTATGGTAATATATATGTAAATATGTATGTCTTATATATTTAATCATATAATATTAAATTTGTTTATTTATTCATTATAGAAATATACATTTTATAATAAATATTATCAGGGATAGCTTTAATTTTGTTTAGTATAAGAATTAGTATAATTAAATCTTTTAGTTCAAAAGAATGTAAATATCTATATGTCTTGTATATTTAATCATATAAATATTAAATTTGTTTATTTATTTGTTATAGAAATATTCATTTTATAATACATATTATCAAGGATAGTTTTAATTTTGTTTAATATAAGAATTGGTATAATTAAATCTTTTAGTTCAAAAGAAAACATTGAGAGGGAGAGGAAGGAAGACTTTAAGTTCAAAAGAAAAAATTGAGAGGGAGAGGGAGCAAGACTTTAAGTTCAAAAGAAAAAATTCTCATAGATATTGAGAGAGTAGGGGAGAGAGGAGGGGAGAGGGAGAGGAAGAGGGAGGAAGCCTTTAAGTTCGAAAGAAAAAATTATCATAGATAGAGAGGGGAGGGAGGGAGCAGGACGAGGCCTTTAAGTTCAAAAGAAAAAAATTCACATAGACAAGGGGTGATGGGGACACAACCCAAGAACAGAATGGACACAACAGAAAAGGGAAATTGTATTAACTGAAAAATAAGCTAGTACATTCAGTACAGAGAAAATAAACTTCAAAACATGCCCTAAGGCTTACAATAGCATAAATGTGGAGATAATTTCTCCTTTCAGTACCTCCTCTCAAACTCCACTCCGAACTGCCTTTTACAATGCCAGGAATCTCCTTAAATAGACCCCGGAGGGTTAAGGACAAGGAATACATTCTAGAAAGTGCTAGTAGGCATCCACCGACCAAATAGAAGGCTCCAGAAGCCGCGTTAGAAGTCGGCGCAAATCTAGAAGAATCCAGAAACGGTAACCGAACTTCCGGGAGGCATAACTTTTGAACCGTAGCTCCGATTGACGAACCGTTTACATTTTCGGAAAGCTCTCGAAGCGCTCTATAGCCCTATGGACTAGCTTCGCTCGTCCCCCATTTTTCGGCCCTTTTCGAGGTCATTTAATGCCCCTAACCTGACTTTGAAGCATTCTTAGGAGGTCTCCAAAACCCGAAAAATTGCAATAACTTTCAAACTGTGGGGCCTTTTAACCTGATTCTTTTTCTGGAATGCTCTAAATCACAATTACATTCATCTGGCCAATTCACACCTTCTAGTTTACCAAAATGATAGCCCAATTACATACTCCTATTTTTTCGGGATTTACTAGCACACTGATAGTGGAACTGTGAGAGTTGGAACCTTTATTTGACCCAAATGGGTGTCCAAAAATGAAAACACATAAAACAGAAACTAAGTCTAAGTACATTTTTTTTGGGTGACACAGGATTGCCCTTATACCTTTGGATGCTCCTGCATCAGACACCCAGGGTAGATTGAAAAGTGACCCTGTCACTTTATGAATGGTAGAGGAAATCCCAGATGGGAAACCTCAGCTGCTGATATCCAAGTTGAGTCCTCAACCGGTCGTCCTTTCCGTTTGACCAAATACTCTTCATACTGCCTGTTTCTGGTACTCCTACCCACACGATGATCTAGAATGTCTTCTATCTCCTCCTTCTTAGAAGCAGGAATTGGACATGGCTCTAACACCAACTCCTCATGTGCACCATCATCATGATACTCTGTTAAATCTGCAATGTTGAAAATGGGAGAAATGTGAATACCATCTGGCAGCTCCACTTCATATGCATTTCCTGAGTCATGTTTCTTCAAAATTTTGCAGGGGCCAAATTTCTTCATTTTCAGCTTGTTGTAAGTACCGGCTGGAAATCTTTCTTTTCGTAAGTGCACCATGACTAGATCCCCTACTTGGAATTCCTTATGTCTTCACCTTTGATCAGCCCTAGCTTTATACTCTTGATTCATCTTGGTAATGTGTGCTTGAACCTCCTCATGTAAACGCTTGATATGTTCAGCAAATTCTTCCGCTTTAGCACTTGTCCTCTCCCCTTGCTCTATCTTCCTCAATTCTGGTGCAGTCCTTGGGCTATTCCCATATACAACTTGGAATGGTGATTTTCCAGTACTCCTATTTATAGAGTTATTGTAAGCAAACTCTGCTTGTGGTAGAATCAAATCCCATCCCTTGGGCTTATCCCCAACTAAACATCTCAGCAAATTGCCCAGACTTCTGTTTACCACTTCTGTTTGGCTGTCAATTTGTGGGTGATGCGTGGAACTGAATTTCAAGTCTGTTCTCAACTTTTTCCACAATGTCCTCCAGAAATACCCCACAAATTTAGTATCTCTATCAGAAACTATACTCCTTGGAAGACCATGTAGTCTTACCACCTCTTTGAAAAACAAGTCTGCAATATGGACAGCGTCATGAGTTTTGTGGCACGGAATGAAATGTGCCATTTTGGAGAACCTATCAACCACCACGAATACTGAGTCATTACCCCTTCGTGTCCTTGGCAATCCAAGAACAAAATCCATACTTATGTCCTCCCATGGCCTTGATGGAACAGGCAATGGCTGATATAGGCCAATATTGTGACTAAACCCCTTGGCAACTTGACAAACTTGGCAACTCTGTACAAACTTCTTCACATCCTGTGAAATTTGAGGCCAAAAATAATGTTCTCTAAGAATGGCAATGGTCTTATCTCGACCAAAATGTCCTACCATCCCTCCACCGTGTTTCTCCTTAATCAGATTTTCCCTCATGGAACTTCTTGGAATGCACAATTGACTACCCCTGAACAACATGCCATCCTGAATCAAATAGTCTAACCACTTGGTTCTATCTACAGCAACAGGTTCTTTACAAGCTTCCCATGCTTCAACAAAATCAGGATCCTCGGGGTACAAATTCTTGAGTTCATCAAACCCAACTACTTCAACCTGCATTACTGTAAGCAACAACTGTCTCCTACTTAGTGCATCTGCAACCCTGTTAGATTTTCCACTTCTATGCTTCAACACAAATGTGTAACTCTGCAAGAACTCTACCCACTTCATATGCCTCTAATTCAATTTACCTTGGCTATTTAGGTACTGTAATGCCTGATGATCAGTATACAAAACAAATTCCTTTGGCAATAAATAATGCCTCCATTTCTTTAAGGCCTGAACTATTGCATAGAACTCTTGATCATAAACAGAATACTTCTTTGCATCATTCAATTGTTCACTAAAATATGCAATAGGCTTACCTTCTTGGCTTAATACAGCCCCAATAGCGCTGCCACTGGCATCACAATCCACCTGGAAAACCTTTCTAAAATTTGGAAGTGCCAACACAGGTTGTTCTGTTACCTTCTTCTTCAGCAATTCAAAACTTCTCGCAGCTGCTGCAGTCCATTTGAACTCTTTTCTATCCCCTCTTATTGTATCAGTTAGGGGTGCACATATGCCACCGAAATTCTTAATAAACTTCTTATAAAAACTAACCAGACCATGAAATGATCTTACCTCAGTAGCAGACTTTGGAGTAGGCCATTCCAAGATGGCTTTTACCTTCTCCGGATCCATTTTGAGACCTTCGGGTGATATAACAAACATCAAATAGACTAACTCCCTTTTTGCAAAGATACACTTCTTCAGATTAATTAACAGTTTCTCTTCCCTTAGCCTTTCAAGGACACTACGAATATGCAGTAAATATTCTTCCAAAGTCTTGCTGAAAATTAAAATATCATCCAAATAGACAATAACAAATTTTCCCAAGAACTTCTTAAGTACCTCATTCGTGAGCCGCATGAAGGTGCTTGGGGCGTTTGTCAATCCAAAGGACATGACTAACCACTCATAAAGACCCTCCTTGGTCTTGAAGGCTGTTTTCCACTCATCTCCTTCTTGAATCCGTATCTGGTGATAACCACTCTTGAGATCTATCTTTGTGAAATACTGAGCTCCACTCAAGCAGTCCATAAGATCATCCATCCTTGGCAAAGGAAATCGGTACTTGATGGTTATCCTATTTATAGCTCGAGAATTTGTACACATCCTCCACTCTCCATCCTTCTTTGGTGCGAGTACTGCAGGTACTGCACATGGGCTCAGGCTCTCTCGAATCAAGCCCTTCCTCAACAGCTCCTAAACCTGTCTATTTAGCTCCTCTGTTTCAGTAGGAGTCATCCTATGAGCAGCCTTGTTAGGCAAACTAGCTCCTGGAATCAGATCTATCTGATGACTGATTTGCCTTACTGGTGGCAATCCATCTGGAACATTATCAGAGATAATATCTCCAAACTCCCTTAGTAAATCTGAAACTTCAAGTGGTATTTCACTACTACCTTCTTTATCTTTCCTAGGAATCAAAACATAGCACATATGCTGATGTTTCATGCCATCTAAAAACTTCCTTTCATCAACAAGACAAATCCTAGCACTGCTACATACCTTTTCACAGCAGGTGGAAGATGAGGAGCTGATGCAATGGTTAGTGGTGGGTTACACGGTCCAAACAGCAAGAGCAAGGAATATGCAAGTTTCACAATGTTTTCAATGGAATGGAATGACCTACAAAGCCTCCAATACCTAAAATGCTTAACCAAAACGTATGCCTTATTCCGAGGTGATTGAAATGATCTTAAGACATCAAATGCAAGATTATTCAACAGGTTTTAGGGCCCTCAACAAAACCCAACACTCCAAATCCAAAAATAGCCTTTCTAGGCCTTAAACATAAATCATAACAGCAGCAACGGTTTTTAGCCCTTAACTCAAACACTTTCCAAAGGACTTGGAAAATAAAAACCAGATTTGAATACCCTTTTCAGAGATACATGACATATATAAACCTTAAGGGTGGTTGTTTTGGACCAATATGGTCATTCTACACAATAGCCCTGTCTTTAAACACACAAAAGAGGTCACTTTACAAAGGAAGTATATGATAAACTTATGCCCAAAGTTTAGAACCTTCTACAGTCTCATAAAATGGACCCAATTAGAGGAATATGCAACCAATTTCAATGTATGGTCTCAATAAACACAAAAGCCCCAAATCATGCCCTCAAACCCTCAAAAGCTAGGGCTTTGTCAATCTCTGCTCATCCAGCACTTTCTTAGAGATCTAAAGGTTGGAACACCTTGTCTTTGGCATGAATAGATGAATTGAATAGATGAATTCCAACATAAAAATAGCCCCTCCTTATAGCTAAACTCTTGCTGCAGCAAACCAAGAAATTTCAATGTTAAATGCTTCAAATCAGCACGGTGATTACCAAAAACTCATCTTCCTCCTTCACAACAGCATGTTAATGGATTAGTAGGATATAATACAGATGAAAATTAGTGTCATTCCATGAGAACCAGGCACACATTCATGGAATGACCATTTCTTTAGTAGTTTTGTCAAACTTTCTTGAGAAAAATTTGAAAATGCTATCACAGTCAGCACTTATGAATGCAAAAAGCACTGAGAATCTTTAAACCAAGTACGAAATGGAGTATATAAACATGTATCGATGCCCCTAGTTCATCCAAGATTCAATAGGTTTCAAACAACACCAAAAACAAAGAGCAAACTCATAAAAATGGAGACTTTCCTTATCAAATCTGTGAACAATCCGTACAAATGCTGCTATATGTCCGTACAAGTGACTTCTTCATAATATATAATATTCCTTATAACCTTCCTAACCACCTTTGGTCAGTTTAGGACTGATTAAGTGCCTAAAACATAATGAAAACTCTTCCCTCCAAAATCCAACTAACCGTTGTAATTCAAAAATTTGAATTAACAACATTACAAATTTTGGATTTTTTTTAAAGCAATTAAACTAATCTAGCTTTGCCAAATGACTTATATAGTCTTATTGAGCATTCCTAAATACTAATCTATCCTATTATGATCCCTTTTACATCCGTATGTCCATTTAGTCTCTTTTTGAGCCTTTAGGACCTAGGATTTACATATTTTGCAATTTTATGCCATAATAGGCTTTAAAACTTCCTAGTTGATTCCACCATGATAAAATTGGTTTGTCTTCATGCTTGGAATCTTCTGGTTGTACTTGTTTCCCTAAAGTGCCTGGTTGTACTTGTTTCCCTAAAGTGCCCCTACACTAGGAGCATAAGAAGAGATGGAAGAAGTAGACAGAAAAAAGCAAAGGGAGAGGGAGGAGGAAGAGGCAGAGGAGAAGATAAGGAAGAGGCAAAAAAGAAGGAGAAGACCAAGAAGAAAATAGGGAGGAGAAGCAGAAAGAAAAGACAAAAAAGTAAAAGAAGAAGAAGACAAGAAGGTGCAAAGTATCTATTCAACATCTCATAATTTAAATCGGCTAGACCCTTGCACTTTTCGGTGCAAGTGCTAGTTTATAGTGTTCATAATTATTTATTTATATATATCTATAAAACTTATATATTTTCAAATGTTTGATAAAAGTGCCGAGTTTTTGGCGATTTCGAGTTTTCAGAAATTTTGAGCTAGCCAAGATATTGCCGAAACCAAGTTTTTCAACTATGTGTTAGAGTATATTTCAATATGTAAGATAAGCTTTCATTTCTTCAAAGAAAAATTACAAAAAGCTCTTGTACCTCATTTTCTTTTAATCTTCCTTCTCTCTTGAAAAATCCACCACTGCAGTTAAGTCACCAAACCAGAAAACACTATGTTATCTAACAAGTAATGTGCAGAGCATCAATCTCAAAATTGCTTACTAAAGATAAAATTTATGTATTCTATATAATAATGACAAACCTTGTTCGTCCAGCAGCTGAAAAACGCTCTTGATAATGGACACTCAATGGAAAGAAATCAGCTGGCTGACTTGCATCATCCGCCACACAAACAGATGTGTATATAACCTACACAAAAAATGATTTATTCAAGTCTTTTGAGCTTTAAGTTTATTGTGTAAAAGCATTTATAGCTTTACAAGACTGAATCTTGAAGAGAGGTAGCTTTTTTAAAATAAACAGAGATGCACTCTAAAACATTATAAGATAACAATGAAACATATCATTATGTATATGTGGATTGGGTTATTACTACTATGATAACCAAATCCTTCAATTTTGTTAAGTATCTAAAAAGAGAACAAATTGTGGAAGTAACATGTCCACTGCAAGTAAGAGGACTCCCTTCACAAAAGAAGAGTTGGATTAAGTCAATCAGTGTTGAATGAGGACGACTCCAGTTCCATATCATTATTGGCATGAACAACCTACTGAAGACAGCGATCGTTGAAAGACGATATAAATATAGAGGTCACGAAGCAGTATATAATATTGGTTAGGACTTGGAGAGCTACACCCAAGTGAGCAATATCTTATCCACGTTATAACATAGAGTTGACCAATGTATAAAGATAATATTTAACATCAATACACCTGAAGTCCTTCAGAGTTGCCAATGCAATAACAAAGATAATCTAATGAATGCATGGACCAAGGAAGTTTATGATTTTAACAGTAATTCACAGGTCTGGATATCTAGCCAGCACAGGAAAATGATAAAAGGCTACCTCAGCTTAAGGTTCTATATGTAAGACTAAGTTCATAACACTGAACTATATGCTTAAAAGATTTATTTTAAAAAGAAACATAATAATACAAATTCATAGCAAACGTGATAATCTACTCTATATGGTAGCCGGCTACATTCTTGTTGATAACATTAAAGTAGCGATTCATATTTAAAATTTCGTCTCTGGGAGGTGCAAAGTGATTCTTTGAAAAGGTGCAACAAAAGAGTGATACTGAGAAATGATTACCTTAAACTGCAATTCATTAAAACAAGAGGCAATTGAAACATAGAAACAATTTCAATGAAGAGATGAGATGGGTGGTCTGGGACGTGTCTATTCCTCTATTGTTAAAGATATATGTCAAAATGAAATGGGAGAAGTAAAAGGAAAATTAAGGACTGCTGATTATATTTAGAATTCATCAGATCAGAAAGGAAATAAGTCCACATTTACCTGTTGGCAAACAAGGGGTAGCAGCAAACTGGTATGCTAAAAATACCTATATATCAATACATAATAATACATTTGAAATACTATTAAAAGAAACAATATGTGGTCCAGTATATATATACTGTAGCTTTATTATCAGTTTATGATATTAAAAAATAAGTTCATAGTTATATTGGTATTCAACCAAGCCCATCTTAGTCATTGGCAAGCATCGGGTAAACAAGAATATGATGTAACTTATCTATTGTGAGGTTTTCAACTTTTCACACCATCGAACCAATGCAAATGGGGATCCCCTCATTTTTCTTTAGCAGGAGTAGTGATCTTAGATGCTCTTAGGTGATCCTAGGTAGTCTTAGTGGCAATTTCAAGTCTCCAAGTCCTTAGTGCAACCATTCGATGGCACACTTCTTTGCAATTTCACTTTGAGGGAGCTTAGGAAAGGCCACAATTGACTAAGTGTGGGGCCACCAAATGTAAAACAAATTGAGGAGAACCTCACATTAGGCATTGAAGGGAAAAATTGGTTAAGTGGGGACAGCCAGCTACATAGAAGATAATCCCCTAAGGATTCAAAAATCCTCTCCCCGCCTCAAATTCTGCCCTCTCTTGGCTTCTTGTAATCCTGCTTGCTCCCCAAATTCTGCCTATGAGCAAGTTCTTGAGTTATTTAGGAGCAATTTTAGCATGTAAATAGGTCAAAATCTTAGGAAGAAAATGGATATCAGAGCAAAAAGGTGGAAGATGAGCATGAAATCAGACTTGTAAGTGGCCAAAATCAGATTGGAATAAGCAGGGAACTCGTGTTGGAAACCAATGCAGAAGGCTTAAAAATAGCCAAGAGATATAATTTAGAGCCATGAAGTAATCCTGAGGAGGTGGCGGAATCCGCCACCCTCCTACAATTATTAATCCTCTACATGGTCAAATTTCCACCACCTTGGTGAAAACAACGAGGCAAGGATTGAGAGCGTGATGCAAGACAAATACAATACGGATGAAATCAGTCCTTAGGGACCAAAATTGCAAATGATAAGACAAGTTAAATGAAGAATGAAATCATGAAATTGATGATAAAGAGAAATCAGTGTAAAATCATATCTTGGGGAGATGAAGGTATCAAACTAAATCAATATCGTCAGGTACCAGCAGTATTCGCCCCATACATGGGATTTTTAATCCTTGGGGGACCAAGATCTCCATCCTTGAATATGAGTAAGGTAAGGAAGCACTTGAGATCATAAGGGCAAGCGAATTTATCCGCACTTCAATTTGGCATCAAAGGTGTAATTTTTAGGATGGTTGGAAAGAATTGAAATTGGTGGGTGAGGAGAATCCTCTAGGATGCCAGATCTCTGCCTTATGTTGATGTGAACAAAAAAATCTCAACTAAGCTCCCAAGTATGCATTAGGAAGAATTGGCATGAAGAGTCTAAAGGGTATAATCAAATTTGAGGAGGTGAAAGAGAGGACTCAAAATCCTCCAAGAGCCTTGGATCCCACCTTAGCTGCATCAAGATGGAAGCCTACACACAATGGAAAAAAAACCATGGATTTGAAGGTGGAGAATTAGGATCAAAAGGCCAAATTCAACAAGGGGATAAATTTGAAAGATAAGATAAAACAAAGTGAGGTGTAGTCAGGAAGATCATCTAGGCATGGCAGAATACATTTATCCTTAAGGATTCCAAAATCCTATCTTCACCTTGAATTCTGCCTAAAAGTCATAGCAATTGAAACTCAATCAAAACTTCATAATTTGAGCAAAATCAAGAACAAGAACATGACTCAAAAATGATGATGAAAAACAGAATAAAAGTAATGAAACTGAATTGGAGAAAGAGAGAAGGATTGAAAATGCAATGGCCCTTCAATTCTGCCTTGTCTTGATAAAAATGAATTCAATGAAAAATAATGAGTTAGAAAGAATTGAAAGAACAAGGATTTCAAAATCCTCTATCCCATCTGAATTTCACCTTGTTAATTAAAGTCCTCTCCTACCCTCAATCTCTTGCATGTCTTCTTGAGGACAGAAACACTTGAACTTATGCAACAATGAAGGCAAAAACAGACTGAAAACAAAGAAGTGATAATGAATTGATGCAGGTTGAGAGGATTGAGGAAGGATGAGAAGAGAATGATCAAAAGGTGTAGTATTGAGTAAAACTAAAGAAAATTAAAATGTTTTCGCTGAGAAGAACAAGTCGGCCTTCTCAAAGACAGGTCTTCTCAAGCTCTTAATCACCTATATAAGAAGGCTAAGGTTAATTCATTTCAACATCAAACAAAAGTGAATCTACGTCTTCTATAAGGAAGCAAATTTCCTCATATGAGGCAGCAGGCTATCTTGTGAAGGCAACGTTTCATCAATTTGAGACATCAAAAGGCATCAAGTTTGAGTATTCAAAGGCAGATTTCTTCCAAAACAGAGAGATAAAAGGGGTAAAGAAGAGTGAAATCTGGGCATGCTACTCGTTGAAAAGGGATGAGGCCAGGATCATGCCCCGAGCAAATTTGGCGGAATGGATACCCCTCAGTCCTTGATTCTTAACCAAACACGCTAGGTGAAAAATGCTGAGCCTCCATCAAAAAAAAAAATCACCTATTTTCCAGATTTAAAGTGAATTCATATCAAGTCACAAGACTGAGATTAATTTATCAATAAAATCAGAACTTAGGATATGTAGCACAACAGGGAAATTCGATCTTGAACTTAAGAAAGTCCATTTTGCCTCCTTGTTTAATATTGATGCAATTTCATTGCATGTAATATCCCTTGCTAATATGCCCTTAACTTGTTGATTTAAGGCTCAAGGAATAATGTCAAACACTTGCCATGAATCCTTTAATTTTCTGTCATTTGTTTCAGATTGATTTTTTCTTTTCCTTGAAATAGTTTTAAATGATGTTCAAATGCTTGCAAATTAACTGTACAATGTCTAAGAAAAGAACTAGATGAAAATGTGTAATGGGCACCCCTGAATGCCCCAAAAACTAAACCAAATTGCTGAAAGGAATTATGTCAAACAGTTTGCATTCAACCTCTTATTTCTCTGTTTAATGTTTTAAACCCCTTATAACTCCAGAAATCAAACGTTTATTTGTTTGTTGTGTTTTGTGCATGGAATTGGTATCATACAACATAAACAAGAAAGAAACTACAATAATATGCAAAGTGGAAATGAACTACAGCCAAATAAATGTTATTTTCAGAATTCATAAAACCAAATACATGGCAGATTTATAAACTCACTAATTACTTCAGCATCATTGACATAATACTCCAGCCCATGCTTTCGAACTTGTTGCTACAGTACTTTGTCCTTCAATCAGTCCACTACCTTCGTAATATCGTTCCCTCAAAGCGGCATAAGCGTCGGACAAGTAGTGAAAAAGATATGAGCAAAATACCAAATCCGTCTGTAGCCGGAAATGTAACAAAACTGCCTGATAATGAAGCCGATAACAAAGAATTCCAAAGGCCAAACCCCAAGGGAATGACGTCTAGAATGTTACAAGAGAGGATAAACGTCCTCAAATGCCAAGAACGGAGCTGCAACTCACACACCAATTTCTTCTCATATTCAACCTATCTAATGAAGCCACAAATGCTTCCTTTTATTCTATTTCCAAGGGTCCGCTCAACTCATATGGGCAATGTGGGATAAAAGATGTGTAATATATAAAACATATATTAAAACACCCCTTATGTCTCCCTTGGGTACACATCACCAAAAAATAAATATTAAAGTAACACTTTAATACTTTACAATTAAATTAGACGTTACTTTAATAAAACTTCAGGCATTAAAATGTATTAGCAATCGGACTCCGAATAATGCGAGTGATAGCTCATCAAAAAGCTCTCACCGAGGAGTATCGAATCCAATCACCAAAATTGACCTGCACTGTGTCCTGCCGACTTACTAAAATAGTAAGTGTGCCTGAAACTGAGTAAATCAACTTCGTTTTGGCCCAAACTGGAAATGACTAGGTCAAAACACTCCAAGATCCCATTAAACCCTTCGTTAGCCCTCGGGACCATGTAGAACAAGGCTAACGCGCACACACTTGGTCAACTGCTAAAATGGGGACATTACAATCCGCCCCCCTTGAAATTGCTTGTCCTCAAGCAATCTCAGTCCAGCCTACTGAATAACCTGCTCACTCTCCCATGCAGAATCTTCCTCCGGCAGGTCTTTCCATCTGACCAAATACTCCTTCACTATCCTCTTTCTAAGCTTCCTCTCTCTGGTGTCCAGAATAGCCTCAGGTACTAAAACAAGCTTCCCCTCCTCATCCAAAGGGGGTAAATCTGCAGAAGGCACTACACTCTGACCAATGGCTTTCTTAAGCCTAGACACATGAAACACATTGTGCACTCGATTGCCCTCTGGAAGCTCAAGCTCATAGGCGACTTTGCCCACTTTGCGAATCACCCTGTAGGGACCATAAAATCTAGGTTTCAACTTTTCAGCTCCCCGCTTCTTGAGCGATGACTGTCTATATGGTTGTAGCCTCAAGTAAACCATATCCCCTACCTCGAAGCTACGCTCTATTCGGTGCTGATCAGCATACAATTTCTGTTGATTCCAGGCCTGTTGTATATTCTCTTTGAGCACTTTCAGGATGTCCTGACTATCCTGCAATAAGTTTTTGGCTTTGGGCACTCTAATGTCCCCCAAAACTAAATCCATGAAGCTAGGTGCTTCATAGCCATAGAGTGCCATGAAAGGAGTCATCTTGATGGACATATGATAAGTGGTGTTATAACAATACTCTCCCATATGCAACCATCTGATCAAGGCTTTTTGTTGTGCAGTTACATAGTTCCTCAAATATCCTTCCACCCATTTATTCACAATCTCTGTTTGCCCATCTGTTTGTGGATGATAACTAGTGCTAGGTGTAAGATCTGTACCACACAACCTAAACAACTCTTGCCAAAAAACACTCATAAACTTACTATCCCGGTCGCTGACAATGAATCTGGGCAGCCCATGTAACCTGAATATCTCTCTAAAGAAAAGATCTGCCACTTGTGCTGCTGTGTAAGTGGATGGAATAGCAAAGAAGTGAGCAAATTTCGTCAAGCGGTCCACCACCACATAGATGCAATCCCTTCCCTGCACTCGTGGTAAACCAGTGATGAAGTCCATCGAAATACTTTCCCATTTCCTATCAGGAATGGGCAAGGGCTGTAATAAACCTGCAAGAAATGTGTGCTCTCCCTTATTCTGTTGACAAACCACACACTCCCTGACATACCTCTAAACATCATCCTTGAGCCCTTTCCATGAAAATTGCTCTCGGATCTACCTGTAGGTCTTGAAGACCCCCAGATGTCCAGCTGTGGGTGCAGCATGAAATGCCTTCAGTATCGCCTCTCTCAAATGTGATGACGGAATCAAATAAACCCTGTCCTGAACTCTGATCAATCCATCTATCACCTCATAGTGATCATCCTGTATGGTACCTGAAATCAATCCAGAAGCCCAAGCATCTCCGATATACTCTGCTATAATCCGATCTCTCCAATCTCCTGAAATCTCTGCCAGAGCACATAAGTGAGGTCTCCGAGATAAGGCATCAGCCACCACATTTTTCTTACCTTTGACAAACTCTATGTCAAAGTCATAAGCCTGCAATTTAGTCACCCATTTTTGTTGCCGGTCATTAAGATCACGCTGGCTCATGAAGTATTTAATACTGTTGTGATCAGTCTTGATCACAAAACGTCCACCTACCAAATATGATCGAAATTTGGCCAATGCATGCATTATGGCCAACATCTCCCGGTCATAGACAGAATAACTTTTCTCAACTCCCCGGAGCTTCCTACTCTCGAATGCAATGGGATGCTTCTCCTGCATCAATACTGCTCCAATCCCATCACCTGATGCATCACAATGAAGCTCAAAAGACTTCGTGAAATCCGGTAGAGCTAGAACTGGACATGAAGACATTACCTGCTTGAAATGCTCAAAACACCTCTGTGCTGCCCCTGTCCACACGAAGGCTCCTTTCCTGGTAAGATCTGTCAAGGGTGTAGCAATCTGTGAGAATCCCTTAACAAACCTCCTATAAAAACCACATAAACCAAAGAATCCCTTAAGCTTTGTAAGGTTTGTGGGAGTAGGCCACTCTACAATAGCTCTAATCTTTTCGAGATCAACCCGAACGCCATCTGCACTAATGATATGCCCAAGGTAAAGGAGCTCAATCATGCCAAACTCACATTTAGATTCCTTGGCATACAATGACTCTCTCTCTAGAATAGATAACACCTCCTCCGGATGATGTAAGTGCTCCTCCCAGGTCTTACTAAAGACCAAGATGTCATCAAAGAAGATCAAGACAAATCTCCTCAGCTGCTTCCTGAATACCTGGTTCATACAACTGTGAAATGTAGCAGGTGCATTGGTTAGACCAAATGGCATAACCATGAATTCAAAGTGGCCATAGTGACATCGGAAGGCTGTTTTCTCAATGTCCTTTGCTCTCATCCTGATCTGATGGTATCCGGATTGCAAATCAATTTTGGTGAAGAAGTATGCCCCATGCAACTCATCAATCAGCTCATCAATCCTAGGAATGGGATACCTGTTTTTAATTGTTTTCTTATTCAGTGCCCTGTAATCAATGCACATGCGCATCGTCCCATCCTTCTTCTTTACCAATACTACTGCTGAAGCAAAGGGGCTCTTACTGGGCCTGATATGCCCCATCTCCAACAAATCCTTAATCGCCTTCTCTATCTCATCCTTGTGTTTCTTAGGATGACGATAGGGAGTAATCATAACTGGTTTGGCTCCCTCCTCGAGCTTAATAACATGTTCCATCCCTCTATCAGGAGGAACCCCATGAGGAATATCGCTAAATACTTTAGCGTGTCTATCAAGTATCTTCTAGATATCTGGTGGATGACTCTTTTCTTGTGGCTCTGGTGAAGTTGGCATAATGTAGCACTCTGCCGCCCACTCTATGTCATCATGACGAAAAAGTCTCTGCATTCTCCTCAAGGACACTACTCTGCAACCTCCATCTAAAAGTCCTCTAAGTACCACAGTTCTGCCCTCATGCTGGAATCTCATCTCCAATTTCGCTAGATTGAGTGTGAACTCAACTAGTGAAGCCATCCAGGTCATGCCGAGGATGACATCAGAATCTCCCATGTCCACAACATAGAACTCATCCTCCAACTCGTAGCCATCTCCAAACCTGATGCGAAGATTAGATATCTTCCGAGTGCATAATAACTTATCACCGTTAGCCACCATGACTCTAAACCCATCATGCTCCTCTGTCTGTAACCCTCTCCTGGCTACCAACTGTGCATCTATGAAGTTATGTGTAGCCCCAGTGTCAATAAGAGATATCACTTTCTGCCCCTAGATAGTACCCCTGACCTTAAATGTGATTGCCTTTTGGGCCCCTGTCAAGCGTGCCAACGATCTATCATCCTTAGGAATGTTGCTCTCCTCTATAGTGTTACCCTCATCTGAATCGGAGTGCTGATCCTCCCCTTCTAACTCTGACTCTTCTGCTGAAAAATACTCCATTTGATTTGCCTTAGCCTTGAGAGAACATTTATGAGATAAGTCCCAAGGCTCTCTACAATGGAAGCACAGCTTCTTCTTTCGAAGTTCATTCAAGGTTTCATTGTCTAGTCCTTTTGATCCTTCTTTGGGTTTGCTATACTCTTTTTGAAACGGTTTTTTGTCTTTGTCCTTGCGGTAGGAAGAATCTGTTGAATGGTTTTTTCCTTTGTATACTGAAGGGGCTAAATCTCATGCCTTTTTAGTTGCTTCAGCTAAGGTGAGTGGATCATGTCCCTTCACCCAACCTCGTAATGGATCAGCAAGACCATCACAAAATAACACCACCAATCTCCTAAAAGAGATATCAGTAACAAGTACAGACAAGCGCTGAAACTCGGCAATGTAAGCATCCACAAAACCTGACTGTTTTAACTGTGCTAACTCCTTGAAATGTAACTCGGGATCCTTAGTGTCAAATCTCTCAATCAATGTTTCGGTGAATTCCTCATAGGATGTAATATGATTATGCCCCAAAGTCACCATGCCATGATGCCACCATTCATGTGCAACGCCATCCAAGTGCATAGCCGCATACTTGATAGCCTCCTCCTCAGGCATAGGATTTAGCTGCAAGTATGTATCTACCTTCTGCACCCAAGCTCGTGCAGTCATCTTCCCTGAAGCATCATAATAAGGTAAAGAAAGTTTTCCAACTTTCTTCCTCAGCTCAAAGTTTTGATTCCTCCTTCCTGTGTCTCAAAGCTTTACGCATGTGTCTCATCCTCAAGTCCATATAATCTCTAAGAGAAATATCCGCCTGAAACTCCGGTCCACTAGCCTCCCAGTCCCTCCTGAACTGATCCTGTAACTTGGTAATCTGCTGTTCGTTTACTGGTTGAACCGGATCTCTGGGTGGGAAAGTGGGTAGAAGAGGTCTCGAGCTCGCAGTCCGCGCTGGGCGTGCAACGTGTTTATAGTTATCAGCCTCATTCCCATTGTTGCCATGTCCATTATTACCATTAATGTTATTCTCAAGACCATTGTTGTTGCCTTGGCCTCCATGGTTATTGTTTCCCTCATTGTTATTGTTTCTGTTGTTGGCATCACCTGGATTAATATTGACACCCATCTGTCTAGCCATGAGCTGCAACATCATGTCCATTCGCATATTCTGCTCCTGCTGCATACGCTGCCCCTGCTCTAATGTATCCAGTAATTGTCTGAACATTACATCCCCCTGATCTGGACCGACATTCCCGCCTCCGCCTAATCCTGTATTCCTGTCATCTCGATCACCCATATTGTTGCCCGGATCAAAGAATATCTCCTCTGTGTCTGTATGGTTGGATTCAATGTCCCCCTGCACAAATGTACTAGACTGTTTGCTTTGCAAGTCTGAAATCCTATTTTGTCTTGCTCTGGTATCGCGGAAATTATAAGGCCCCTGTCGCATGCTCAATGCTTAGCTTGTGTTTTTTTCTTATTTCTGATTTTAGTGTTTTGACATTTCGTCAAACACTTTTTCGTCTATCCGCCTGTTCCAAATTCCCTATAAGACCTCCACAGGATGGCAGGACTTATAGCTCTGATACCACTGAAATGGGCACCCCTGAATGCCCCAAAAACTAAACCAAATTGCTGAAAGGAATTATGTCAAACAGTTTGCATTCAACCTCTTATTTCTCCGTTTAATGTTTTAAACCCCTTATAACTCCAGAAATCAAACGTTTATTTGTTTGTTGTGTTTTGTGCATGGAATTGGTATCATACAACATAAACAAGAAAGAAACTACAATAATATGCAAAGTGGAAATGAACTACAGCCAAATAAATGTTATTTTCAGAATTCATAAAACCAAATACATGGCAGATTTATCAACTCACTAATTACTTCAGCATCATTGACATAATACTCCAGCCCATGCTTTCGAACTTGTTGCGACAGTACTTTGTCCTTCAATCAGTCCACTACCTTCGTAATATCGTTCCCTCAAAGCAGCATAAGCGTCGGACAAGTAGTGAAGAAGATATGAGCGAAATACCAAATCCGCCTATAGCCGAAAATGTAACTAAACTGCCTGATAATGAAGCCGATAACAAAGAATTCCAAAGGCCAAACCCCAAGGGAATGACGTCTAGAATGTTACAAGAGAGGATAAACGTCCTCAAATGCCAAGAACGGAGCTGCAACTCACACACCAATTTCTTCTCATATTCAACCTGTCTAATGAAGCCACAAATGCTTCCTTTTATTCTATTTCCAAAGGTCCGCTCAACTCATATGGGCAATGTGGGATAAAAGATGTGTAATATATAAAACATATATTAAAACACCCCTTATGTCTCCCTTGGGTACACATCACCAAAAAATAAATATTAAAGTAACACTTTAATATTTTACAATTAAATTAGACATTACTTTAATAAAACTTCAGGCATTAAAATGTATTAGCAATCGGACTCTGAATAATGCGAGTGATAGCTCATCGGAAAGCTCTCACCGAAGAGTATCGAATCCAATCACCAAAATTGACCTGCACTGTGTCCTACCGACTTACTAAAATAGTAAGTACGCCTGAAACTGAGTAAATCAACTTCGTTTTGGCCCAAACTGGAAATGACTAGGTCAAAACACTCCAGGATCCCATTAAACCCTTCGTTAGCCCTCGGGACCATGTAGAACAAGGCTAACGCGCACACACTTGGTGAACTACTAAAATGGGGACATTACAAAATGCAACTTCTTTTGGTCTTTTCGAATGCATATATAAGAAATTCTACATGTAAAATGTGCACCTACAGCCAATTGTCATTTTCACAAACACTTAACATGCAAGCTAAATACTTATCATTATGAGCATTACAACAACATGAGGCATGCAACTTATAACTCCATCAAATGAATGCAATCCCAAGTACATGACAATGTAGATATGCCAAGACTCTTGGCTTACAAGGATGACGCCAAACTAATTCTGATTTTATTTTATTTTTTCCACTTACAACAGCAAATTATATGCCTAAGATGACAATGCTAATTACTAATAGTTGCAAGAGGAACCTGAATAGTGATGCCCAATGAAGGAGATGAAGAATTACGATTGAAACCAACCAAAAATACTGTAGCACGAGCACTGTAGCGTGGGTACTGTAGCGCGACACTGTTCACAGCACTATTCATGGCATCAGCAATTTCAAATCTGTTTAAGCGCTAAATCCCTTCCAATTTGCAGCCCTTCGGAGGATATTTCACCAGCTCAGTTATGCCGTCCAATGGGAGTTTCCGTTCCCAAAGACCAAATAGACAATATGCAGAAACCTTTGGCTCCACCAGAACTCATCAAATGCAGTTGATAATAATCGGATGCTGAGAAGAGAACCTCTCATGTTCATTTATACTTTCCTTGTGCAAGCTCCCTTACTTTTCCCCAATGTGGGATAAAAGAAATTCTCATATTTGCACCTTAATATAAAAGTGACTTTATTATTATAAGTTATTTTATAACTTTATAATAATATAAGAATATTTAAATAATAAGTCACTTAAACTTTAATATCCATGCCAAGGTGACCCTCTATCCAATCCTACTAGCCTACGACAGTCTTTGATAGGCTAATCACAAGCTACAATGATGTCTCTAGCTAGAAGGGGACATCACATTGCATGAAAGCTGATGAGGCATATTAATGTCTCAAATTTTGATATAGTTTTTTTATAGTTTGAACTTACTCTTTGAGCCTTGTAAAAAACATTTCCGACACATTTGTTTTAAATATTTTGCGAACTTATGCAGGATACGGCTAGAACTTATTAAACCAATGGCTAGTGGCTATGACATACTTTGCTTAATATTATACATAGAATGCAATATTTCATATAAATATTTTTAAGCTATGTTTTAATATTTGAATAAGAGTAGGAATGTTGTCGTGCATATGTGTTCCAGATGTTTCTAACTTTCAGAAAATGGAGAAGTGGAGCAAAGAGTGGTGATTACCATATTTAAGGAAGAAGATGATGAAGATTGGTCATGCCAAAGGAAGCGCAGATCAGTTCCTATGGATAAGCCGCATTGTTCTAGAAAAACCAGGAAGACCCGACTTGCTATATTACCTGCGAGCTGTTATTTTGTTGCTTAATCAATGTTCTATGTCATGGTTGACGTTAAGCCTTTTTTTCTAGCGACGTTTGTTCACAGCGTTTATGTCATGTTTTTAATAAGTATCCAATCCTCTATATAATGGATTCGAGAATCATCTTGGTAAAAGAGGAGAAAAAGTAATGAAAAATAAACAGTGCTAGTTTAAGATTCGGAAGTTACTCTTTTCTATTCTTCATGAATTATTCAATGATGTAAGCAAAGAAGGATTTTAATGATTTTGGAATACCTGTTGTGTTCTTAGTTAGTTGAAGCCAACCAAGGGGGCCCACTTGGGAGGTGGAATAGATTTAGATAGAGTAGATTCATTCCTTGCAATTTCCTGTTTTAAAATAGATTTACTATATTAGTCCTACAGCATTGTTACTGTGAAAGTTCTTACAGCACTTGTGGAAAATGATCATGGTGGATGTTTGACTTGTTAACTAGTTTAAAATTCCTTTTCCGAAGTTTTCTACAGTTATCTGTTGTTAGTCCAAGAGTGTTTATTGTTATATATCAGTAGTATAGATTCCTTTTATGCATTTTATCTTCTTGCAACATAAGTGTTAAGACTCTTAAAGGAACTTAGTGCACATAGCATGCTGACCCATTTCAAGTCCTAAGTCCCTGGGTTGACATTCAAGTGTATTTCATGATGGAATAGATAGTTTTCAAAATGGACACAATATCCTTGAGAGGAATAATGGTGTGATTATCTTTATCTATTATGGAACCATACAAAAGCTATAGGATTTCCTTTATGTTCTCTTATCATTTATGAATGCTCTATGATTTCCTTTTGTTTTCACAAGGTAACTATGAAGGACGAAAGGCTGAACCAAGATTCATTTATTAGAGCAATTTGAAATATCAAAACATGGATGGCATGCAAATAGTCCATCATTACACCAACAAAATGGTTGCTACACAATCAAGCTTGAGGACTTCATGTGAGAAGGACGTTCAAATAAGATTATCAAAGAGCAAATCCAAGGAAAGGTCAAGATGGAGCTCAAGAAAGCGAAAAACAAGGAGAAGAAATAAAAAAATAATTCACAAGAGAAAAAACTCGTCATCAACTTGAATTTCCTCGGAGATCCAAGTTCATTTCAAAGGATCCAATAACATGAAATATTTCGCCACTTCAAGAAGATCAAGATCAAGGCATCTAAAGAGAAATCAAGTTCCCAAGTACTAGCTAGTTCCAATAATGGCAGTGAGAAAATTTACAAGAACAAATATGAACGAAATTTGACAACATGAAGCGATTTGGGAATATGCCTTCCCAAGTGAAGATTTGATAAAAGTATCAAGAGATGTTTTCTCATCACTAGAAAGATCAAGTTTATGAGATAAGGATGTTGAGGAGGCATCCACTTGTGTTCTAACAATCAGAAAATTCTAGTTACACCTGTTCAAGTACATTTAATCATATTATTCCAAGTGTACAATTTTCTCATTGGCTTTCAAATGCATTGTAATTTTCTTATTAGCCCACAAAGTAGCACCTTCGTGTAGTTATATAGTAGTGTAGCAGCCAAAATTAGGATTTGTAATGGTCTAATCTTGGCCCTTGATCCTGAATTGATCTTGGCTATTCATTGTAATTCAAAATTTATAAAAGGCTAAGCCCTTCTCATTCATGAGTTAGATTTTAGATTCATCAAAGAGGATATTAGCTAGATGGTATAGAAGGAGACTTATGAAATTGTTAGCATAATACTATCAAAGTAATTGTTGATTCATTGTTGGTCTTCATGGTGGATTATTTATGTTGCTTCGAGGTATTGCATGGTTTCTTCAATGCCTCATTTAAGATTTTATTTTGTGTTAGGTAGAAGTAGATGAATAGAAAATATTGTTATATGGTGATTAGTTATGGAGCTGGTATCCATAACTTTTGGTAATTGTTGATTGTGAGTAACACTACAAGGTTAGTCTAGGCCTAAATTGCATGTGTTTAACTTCCATGTGAGATGTTCATTTAGATTGCACATTCACGGAGTATTTGGATGAATGTCAAGAATGTGAAAATCATTCCTACATCCATAGAAGATAGCACCCTCCTATGCCTAGTTGACAGGGTGAGTTAAGGACTGGTTAGAAGCTCAACCCATCATCAATATTGTCTTACATTCATAGAAGTAGATTAAATTTATAAACCCTTTCCCTTTTGCAATTTGTTTAGTTGGAAGTGATTGGAAGAAGATAAAGTCAAGTATTCAATTTGGTGTTTCATCTCGAAATACTAAGTATTCAATTTTGTAAGTTGCAGTGGAACAAAACTCGCATCAACATTACCTATTATCTAATACCGCTTTACAAAATAAAATATTTGAAAGCGATTAAAAACAACGGCCAAGATACAATCTCCATTACATATGCAGAAGCATTGCTATCAATTTATATTAAAGAATTAGAAATATATAAACATATAGTAATATACATATTGTTTGTGATTATATAATTATATATATACACTCATAAACCATTGTAATCTACTCGAAGATAGCATATTTATAGTCTATCTCTTAGTCTCTTGCTATTGCCCCTATGTAATGTCCCCCGTCTTTTCGACCCTCAATGGAGTTCTTAGATTTTCGTTCTCCAAAGGCTAAGTGGAGAAATAAGGAGAAATAAATTAAATTAAAGTCAATAAATAAATAAATTAAAGGGTGACTTTATATTTAATTAATTTTCTAGAAGCGCAACTAATTATTGTATTGGAAAGGGGGAAGCTTCTAGAGAGTGCAATTAAATAATATTTTATTTCCTTCTAGAAGGGTGAAGGAAAAGAATAAATAGAGGCGAGAGCTTCATTATTAGGCATCCAATTATTGTCAATTGCATTTGATATGAACTTGGGAGAAGAAACTAAGGGTTTCTGATTTCAATTAGCCATTGGAGAGCATCAATTCTTCAATGTTGCAACCATTTGAGGTGGTTAAATATCCACTGAATTTGGCATTCAGGAGAGCTACATTCTGGAGTTCTATTTGTGCTTAAAGTTAAAGAATAACCGAAGGGTTTGAAGAATATTGAAGGACTACCGAGTGCAGACCTGAACATTCATCTTTGGCAGCCATTAGTAATCTTTTTTTTCCCTTGCTGCAATAGTTCACCTGAACAATGTCGCGCTATAATATTTATGCTTAATTTCAATTGCAACTTTCACCTCCATTCTTGGGCATCACTATTATCAAGTTCCTCTTGCAACTATTGGTTGTTAGCATTATAAGTTGTAAGTGATAACTGAAAATCAGATTTGGCATTGTTGTAGTCATTACTATAAGCCCATTTGTCTTGGCAAATTCATTGCAACATTGTACATGGATATGAATTCAATATAGGAAATATATGTTGCATACCAACTGTTTGACGAAATGTCCATCTAATTGCCTATATGATCAGCATAATAGTTGTATGTCAATTGTTTGTCAAAATGTCAATTGGCTGTAGGTATGCATTCCATATCTAGTTTCCATTTATATACATTGAAAATACCAAAAAGAACTGCACTTGCGTATTAGTTCATTGTAAGAAGAATTGTAATATCATTTGCGAACATTCTAAATTTCTTAGCATCATTCAAACAATCTGAAACACAAAAAATCAGAAAAGAGAAAGGCACAAGTGTTTGACAATATTCCTTGAGCTAAAATCAATTAGTTTGGGCAAGAGATATTACATTGGTATTAGAGCGGTTTCCTGCCATCCTGTGGGGTAGGAAAATATTAATTATTGTCAGATTTGTTGTTGCATTTGGAGTAATCAGCACTCTAGCATTTTCTAACCATGAACAAACATAGGAGGACTGGCAATTCTAGAAGTTGGTGGAGTAATGAGGAAGTTAGCGCCAAGATGAATGCTTTGCAGGAGAGTATAGAGAAACTTAAGCTTCATCAACAGAGATTGACAACAAGCTTGTCGGATCCAGAGACAATTGAAAGGGCAACGAGGTATATAATTTTCACCTTTAGAAGGCCGACATCAAGGTTGCAGGGCAGGAAGCTTGACTTTTTCCTGACAGGAGTCCCTAATACAGATGTACCTATATTTAATACGGTACCTGCTAGTCCTAACTGCAATGTTGACGATGGATTTATTTCACAGGGACATGTGGGAGGATAGCGACACGAAGCTTTAGCAAGTTGAGGCTCCCAAAGCTATTGCTGCAATTAATGTAGAGGCAATTGATCCAGTTGTTACCACTCATACTTTTGGCTCTCTCGAGGACAAGATTATTATTGGAGATTTGTATGTGAGATCTCATGGTGTTGCTATAGTGCAGGAGGTAGTTGCTTGCTCAGGTGGGACCGACGCACATATAGAGTCACCCAACTATGATGTTGGTGATGTGGGTGTTTCAATGGAGCCAATAGATGTGGGTTTATGCTCTAGTATTAATGATTCGCAGCCCGGTGTTGAGTCATGTGTGCAAAGTCAGGAGTCCACAATTGAGGCTTTGTCAAGAGATATCGATGCAGATAGTATGGACACATCTGATGATCCATTTGATGATGTTATGAGATGTATGGAGTATGACACCCCTTGTTAGATGTTGGGTGATGAATCTGAGGATGTTTTGGATGAGTCTCAGGATCGATGTTTACAGGATCTTACTATTGAGGTACAAGCTAAGACATGCAAGGAGATTGATACTACGAGGGTTTCCATTTCTTCGGATAAGAAGTTGTTTGAGGTACATAGTAGGTGTATCTTGGATGCAGAGTGGTGCAGGGACGATAGCACACATATGAGTGATCTTGTGGTGGACAATTCTGATTCAATTTCCTATCAAAGTGCAGTTAGTGAGATACAGAGCTTGCATAGGAGTCATGGGTTACAAAGGCATCATGTGACTTATCAGTTGAAGGTGAGTGATAGTGGCATTTCTTCATCTCTTGATCATTATGATGCTATTCATCAAATGCTAGCTACATCTAGTTGGGGTGCTCCTACATCAAATGAGCATGATGATAGTACTCTTTCCATAGCAGAGGTTCATGCACTTCGAGAAGCTATTAGGATCTTGAAGCATAGTTAATCTCAGTTAGTTGCTGACAAGGATTACCTTCTAGAGTGGGATAGTACCTGCTATGAGATGATGTTAGGGAAAGAGGAGGAGGTGGTTGAGCTCACCCAGGAGCTTGAGGGGACTGTAGACTCTCTTCAGTATACTCAATTGGCTCTTCAAGAGTTACAGTCACAGTTGGATGAGGTTACCATGGAGTTAGAGCAGTACAGTCGACATCAGCCCCAAACCCTATTTAGTTACATATTGTGGTTGGTGGTGAGTTTGCTTCTACGGTTGAGGATGAGGGATGTAATAATGTAGCGAACACATTCGTCCAGGATATGAGTGTAGTATGTACGAAGGAGGTGAGACCATCAGTGGAGACAGGCTCTCATGGTGATTTGCTTACTTCTACTAGAAGTGAATCTATTTCTTCTTTTCATACGGCTGGTAGCATTGGACAATTGGTATTGTCACATTTTCAGAGGGATCAGTCGTGGATTGCGAGGAAGCAGATTGATGCTTCCACATATAATTTCTATTGTACTAAGTCATTCATGGAGTATTTGTTTGAGAGCTTGGATTTGTGAGAGGTTTCATACAGTATATCTAAGGGTACTCTCATTCAGGGCTCTTGTGCTATATGATGATTGGTGAGGAAGATTGTAGAGACCTTGGCTACAATGCTTCCTAATAGGGATTCTGTGGTTGGGTTTGCTGAGAGGGTTGCCCAAGATCCTACCCGACCAATAGTTTGAAGTCAGAGATTGGAGCCATCTTCTGATTCCCAGTTTGATGATGATGAGCCCATGACAGAGATTGGGAGTTTTTATCGGCATTACACTGTGAGGAGTGCTCATCACTTTTCTTTCAACCCACAAGTAGAGGGCTTGGTTGTCAGCATTATGGATGGTGATAGAAGGTTTGGAATTCATTATACTCGCAGAGGGCGTACTTCTCCGCCAAGGTATGGAGATTCTGAGATACAAGGTATTGGGAAACAATTGGATGTGCTAGTGAATGAGATGAATCAAAATCACAAATGGTTGACCCAACTAATTTCGAATCCGAGATTTGAGCAGAGCATGATATCGCTTTTTCAAAGAGCGAAATGTGATGATATAGTTGCGACTTCAGATTTGCAGGACATTTCTTATGAAACACTACATGAGTTGGGCACAATTGAGGTGGACCGTGATGAGAATTCATGTCAGGTTAAGTCAGACGATGCAATTGTTGGCATGAGTTCCCTAGATCATGCATTTGATGGCAATGCAGCAATAGTGGGAGTAGGAGCATGCGAAAATACTGTCATATCAGCAGCCACTTTTGTGTCGATTGAACCATCCAACGAGGAGTTTAGCAATATGCATGCGATTGTAGATGTGTGCTTTGATAATAGGACACTTGTTATTGATGATGAGATGAGTGATATGGTGACAGAGTCATGTTATACTATCGATCAACAAAGTGTTGATGTTCACTTCATGGACAGTACCATGTTCGACATGGATGCAACATTATCTTATGACAATTTGATGTTTGAGGTTGATGTTGATCACTCACCTGAGTGGAGTTGGGCTCAATTTTCACCATCTATAAAGATTCAGTTTTGTGTTGTGGAAGTTGGTAATGTTCCTATATCCACAAATTTTGATGTGGCTACACCTATTGTTGATACAATTGGCGTGAGTGCATACGGTTCTCCTATAGCTACATCTCTACAAGGGATTGTTGATCAGGATTCCAGTCCAGTATATATTATATGGGTGGGGACCAGGATAAAGATATTTCTTGTGAGGTTTTTTTATGGTGATATTCTAACTCCTACATCATTAGCACAAGTTTTGAGTGCTATATTGTAGGTTATGTTGTTAGTCCGGATGATGTTAGTGGTATGTAGTTGGTTTAATGTTAACAGGGGTGTCACATACTACTTCATTTGGGATCCAGGTGAAGGTTGGAGTTCATTGTGTTGCTGGATTGCTTAAGGACAAGCAATTTCAAGGAGGGCGGACTGTAATGTCCCTCATCTTTTAGACCCTCAATGGAGTTCTTAGCTTTTTGCTCTCTGAAGGCTAAGTGGAGAAATAAGGAGAAATAAATTCAATTCAATTCAATAAATAAATAAATCTAAAGGTGACTTTACATTTAATTAATTTAATTTTCCAAAAGCACAACTAATTATTGTATTGGAAAGGGGGAAACTTCTAGAGAGTGCAATTAAATAATATTTCATTTCCTTCTAGAAGGGTGAAGGAAAAGAACAAATAGAGGCGAAAGCTTCATTATTAGACATCCAATTATTGTCAATTGCATTTGATATGAACTTGGCAAAAGAAACTAAGGGTTTCTAATTTCAGTTAGCCATTGGAGAGCATCAATTTTTCAGTGTTGCAACCATTTGAGGTGGTGAAATATCCACTAAATTTGGCATTCAGGAGAGCTTCATTCTGAGGTTCTATTTGTGCTTAAAGTTAAGGAATAACCGAAGGGTTTGAAGAATATTGAAGGACTATCAAGTGCAAACCTGAAGATTCATCTTTGGCAGCCATTAGTAATCGTTTTTCCCTTGCTGCTACAATACACGTGAATAGTGTTGCGCTACAGTATTTATGCTTGATTTCGATTGCAACTTTCATCTCCATTCTTGGGCATCACTATTATCAAGTTCCTCTTGCAACTATTAGTAGTTAGTATTATTAACTTAGGCATATAATTTTGTTGTTGTAATTGATAACTCAGAATCAGATTTGGCATTGTTGTAGTCATTATTATAAGCTCATTGTCTTGGCAAATTCATAGCAACATTGTACATGGAAATGAATTCAACAAAGGAGATATATGTTGCATGTCATTTGTTTGACAAAATGTCCATCTAATAACGTATATGATCAGCATAATAGTTGTATGCCAATTGTTTGTCAAAATGTTAGTTGGCTGTAGGTATGCATTCCATATCTAGTTTCCATGTATATGCATTGAAAATACCAAAAAGAACTGCACTTGCATATTAGTTCATTGTAAGAGGTATTGTAATATCATTTGCGAACATTCTAAATTTCTTAGCATCATTCGAACAATCTGAAACACAAAAAATCAGAAACGAGAAAGGCAGCATACAAGTGTTTAAGAATATTCCTTAGCTAAAATCAGTGAGTTTGGGCAAGGGATATTACACCCTATTGAGGCCAAATATGACGTAAGGAATGGCTGGAGTAATTCCTCATAAGGTGGTTGAGATCCCAAGAGAAGCTAAGGCATGTATTTCTGAAAACCCTGAAGGTACAATTCTAAGATGGGTATGAATATGTGTTTTGGAAACCTTGAGGGAATCTATTTGTAGATTGGTATCCGAGCACCCTATGACAAGATGAAATTTGTGCTGTGGACTCATCCAAAACCCCTCTCGTAGAGGTTAAGGTATGTGTTTCTGAATACCCTGAGGGCATAGTTCCAAGATTGGTATGAATATGTGTCAACCTAGAGGGAATTCACTTGTAAATTGGTATCCAAGCACTCTATGACAAGATACACTTTGGGCTGTGGATTTGTCCAAAACTCCAAGGGTTTATTTCTATTTTTCATTCATTCTCAAAAGATAGAATTGATTGTTATCAAAAAGCAGTTTTGGACCACTGGCAAATGCACATTCCATGCCCTAGACTAGTTGCAGAAAGCCAGTAGTGAGGAGATTCTAGCCCTCTCAAGCCCTAGATGGTTGACCACCAAAAATGTCTCACCCATCCTTTGAGCTTTCTTAGCCCAAATGCTTACTCCATTTAACAACATTCTGAAGGTGGAGGAAACCAAAACCTCACTTTCAAATATGGATACAAGGGTCTCGATTCCCCTCTCCCCTAGGATCAACATACCTGACACTCTGAAGATTAACCTTGAGAGATTCGCTAGAATATTTTGTCATTAATGTCAAAATCAGTAATGTATACCAATACAAATCACACCATCTGAATTGCTCTCTCTTATATCAGATAATATTAGACAACCTTGTGTGCAGCTTGACAAGAAATGATTTTGAATGATGCAGAAAATATTGAATATAATCTTCATTTATTTGAAAGACTAAAATCAACTGTGAACCTGTGCTGCAATTTGATTTAATGTATTTAATCAGTATGTAAGCATCTGTTGTCAGTTCCATGCTCTTTATGTTCAGCAATGGCATGTTTCAGAGGGAGATGAGCTGGATATCTTAGATAGAAGACGGACAAATATCTGACTACATCTTCATAATTTTTGCACCTGTTGTCTGTATCTGAGATAAGCAATGAAAGGAAGAACAAATATCTGACTACGTTCTTCATTATTTTTGCACCTGTTATTTGTATCTGACACAGGCAATGCACTGAAGAACTAACTTTTAAGATCACAGAATATAAGTTCTACGGTTGACCCTATCAAAAATGTTTTGGTTCAATGATGTTAGGTATACAGGTGGTATCTATGTTCAAGTGCTATTACAAAAAAATGCATTGTTATTAACACCGGAGAGCTCAAATGGGTTGTGCGATTGTAACTTTTTAAGAATTTGAATTGGTTTTGGAAGTTAAGTATAGTTTGAAGAAATGTTTACAAACTGAATATTACTGA
This sequence comes from Cupressus sempervirens, assembly GCA_028749045.1. Taxonomy (NCBI): domain Eukaryota; kingdom Viridiplantae; phylum Streptophyta; class Pinopsida; order Cupressales; family Cupressaceae; genus Cupressus; species Cupressus sempervirens. The sequence goes on along the minus strand of CM053785.1, from coordinate 884,607,764 downwards.
AGGCCTTTTAGTTCTCATCAGTCTTTATAGAAACTGTTTTGTAACCTTATTCAACTAAATTAATAAACTGAAAAGACTTTATTTAAAGAAGTCAAAGATAGAGAGATGTGTAAGAATGAATGTGTATTGTTGATAAATTCAGGCTGAAGGCATCATCAATAAAACTATATTTAGAATACTTTGAGAGAGAGATTGTGTGAACATAGACCTGTCATACAAATCTGGTAAAACAAATACAGGGTGCAGATTGAGAAGGGAGAAGAGGTCCCATTTTTTACATTATTTGAGCAACGTAAGAGGGGTTGCCAAGCAGACTATAAAGTGATGAAAGAATATTGAGAAGGGAGTAGTCAACAGTAAGAGACACACCTTGACCTGCATTTGTTTTTGTAACCTTTATTATATAAGTCGATATAACAGTGGCAGTGGGCGATTTCATCTTGCGGAATACTATAGAAGTTTACAGTATTCTATTAAGAGAGGTGTTATTTGCAGGTCTGCTTTGTTACAAAGGGCAGTATTCTGCAAAATGTTTGAAGATTGTTGATTGTAAAAACTTGTTCAAAAAGTTCTACTATTGTGAAGTGTGGTAATTGTAATAACCCGAGTTGGCTCATACCCAAACTGAAGTAGTCTTTATGCCAAATACGTAATCATTTGCAACACATTTGTTTTGGAGATGCAATGCTTGGATTTCTTTTAAAATACTAAACATATACTTCACCACAATTTTGTTGCCAAATAATTAGACACAGGAAATTGCAAATCATTGCTTGTTTGCTTTTGAGATGTATAAATAGATAACTGATATTGCAATATCAAAAACTAATTACAACAGATAATCATCTTTAACTTCTACTTCCTAATTTGATTGTTTGCACATTTAATAATGGTAGACTGAAATTGCATGGTATCAATTTGCCTAGCACAAATATAAATACGAATTGGGACAGAACCTGTAAGTAATTACTGGCGAGTGTTTGCAGCAGCGTCCCACTCACGTTTACTTATCCCATAGTGCAATTCGTTCCAAGGCACATGACAGTGCTTTCCTACCTTTCAACACCCACTATCTTTCCTTCCCAAATGCAAATCGCAGCCACTAAACAGATCAGAAAATGACCTGCAATTTCTATGCCACATAGGCAATATGAATGGCACCCAACAGCAGCTTCAGCTTGCCCAATTTCAAAGCAAAATACACAGCCCGATAGGTGTTCTGGTAACACCAAATGCTGGGGTCAAATGCCACAGAAAAGTCCACCCAGCTAGATGAATTGCAGCAACAGATGTACCAATAACATTCCAGATTGCTCAACGCTGATGGCACAGGAAATACAGATTTCCAGTAAATGCATGCCGCAACACAATTAAAACTGGTCGCTCAAAGCTCAGACAAATCCAATGCCAATAGCAGGAGGTAAAGGCATTTACATGAAGCCACCTCAGATATTATCATGTGGTCTCAGATATTGTAATGTGGTGTTGTCATGACATCCACCGTGAACCATATCAAAGAATAAGGTTTTCACCTCAAGCTTATCTCTCATAGAGAAGAATGTATAATGAGGGATTGCACTTGGAACTTCTTTTTCACGAAGAAACACCAACCTTTTGACCTCCTTGTCAAGGTTACTTCTAATAAAGTGTCAAAAAATCCCTTTGAATGTGATATCCAGTTTTGAGCTCCTCATTCAAAGTTGTCTCTAATTAAGTATTAGAAGTCAAACTCCCTCATATCCTCTATTTGCTCCCTCTCATTGTCCAAGGTTGCCTCTAATGAATTGTCATGCTCGCTCTTGATATAGAAGGATACTCGTAATCTCAATCATCAAAGATAATCACTTCAAGAGCTTCACTCTATCTAGCATGATAATCAGATGACTAATGAGTTATAAGATTGAGTTCAGTACAATATTTGGTAGCATGTGCACAAGTTCCAACCTTCTAATCTTGCAAGAACTACCTCAGAGACAAAGGAAAAGATCAAGGTAAGTGGCTTTTTATAGTACGTATAGAAATATAATTAAGAGAGGGAATACAGTGTGTAGATAAATGTAATACACAAAGATAAGAAATACTTATCTGCACATGAATGGAACATCTCCCCTCTAAAGATGGTTGAAGTGGGAATGGAACATTGTTTATAATCCCCCCCGCCCCCCCATAATGTGAATTTCCCACTCTTATATTGTCGAACGATTTTGCATCATATTCAAGTATGGCAAACTTTTTTCTGTTCTTCTTTGCAAAGAATCGTCCTTTGGGATCAAGGAAAAGAAATGAGCATAATAAAGCAAATGACTCTTATATTACATATATGGATATAGTTAAGAGATTGACTACAATATGCAAATAAAATTAGTATTCAAGAGGTAATAACCAACAATACTTATCCCAAGATGCTCATTAACATCCTTGCAATCTGCTTCTTTCTTATTTGAGTATTATTCTTCTTCCAAGCTATAGTCCAGTCCTTTGTTCCAATAAAGGTTCAAACATGCATTGAGATTATCAATAGTAGCAAAACATGTCTGTCAATTTTTCTAAATCCATCCATGGTATGCCACTATATGTTTTCCAATATACATACTCACATTCGCTCCCAAGCATATTCACTCCAACACAATTGGAGGCACTTGCAGATATGACTGGTTGGAAAACAAACTTAGAGACATAGATGGTGTAATGTGACCACAAGAGTCAAATACGATCAACTTTGACTCGGTCAATCTACAGGATTCAACTAAAACAATCTGTTCACCAATGTAACTCTAGCTCTATTTATAGGATTCAACCTAGACAGCCTTTGTTCACCCACACATTATCATCATCTAATTTCTTCTGCTAGTGCTAGCAATGGTAATGTTGTTTCAAGAAACAAACAGTGCATATTTGTAGATAATTTTAACTAGGCTTTGATACCATGTTAAGATTGAGGATTGTTGCAAATGTAATAACACTGCTTGTATATTATGTGTGTTCCAAATGCAGCAATCTCTCTTGCATTTATATTTGGGAATGAAGCAAAGAGAGAGAGAGACATGTCCCATTTGTCCCTTCATGGGACATGTCTATTCATTATGGTAAAATTAAGAGCCCACAAATTGTGCACTCTTCTAAAGTATGTCCTATGAGGAGCTTAACCCTGTTAGGAATTTACAAAGACACTATTAGGCCCAATTAAGGGATTACAGCTAGCCCTGTTAGGAGTAATCTTGATAGATGACTTAGAACACTACTTTAAGTGCCATCTTGTTAAGGGATTTACAATATCGGACCTGCTAGAATCCACCTTGTTAAGAGATTTCGTTGCTACAATAAGTAGGGAACAACAGAGAGAATGATATGTAGAATAGGCACTACCTCTACTTGATCAGATCCGCCAAAGCTCAAACACTCTTCACAACATACTCAATTCTACCTTGGCTTAGTCACAACTTGCACTCTTCAACCACACTTGTCCAACCACAATCAACAACAATCAAAAACTATTCTACTTCAACCAGTATATATTGAACTTTTAAGTCCACCACCTTAATCAAGCCCTAAATTTGAAATAAATATGAATTTTAAATATCCCACTCATCCAATGCACTAGAAGACAAATTTCAAAATAAGAAACACATTTCCAAGACCGCGCCAACCAATATAGTGATTTACATAGAATTTTATGTCAAGAGGTCAAACATGTTTTGACCAAACACACACTTCCTCTAGAATCTTTTCCATGCGCTATCATCGAACAATGTGATGCCAAATCATCACCTATGATAATGAAGACACATCACCAGATTGTAACTGACTCAACTAAATCCATCGCAACCTCAACACAAATCACCAATCACCAATTTATTAACTGGATTGCTCAAGAACACAAAACACTCCAATCTATTTAATAGCTCTGTCTCTGGTCGTCAATCACCTATCCTTCACATCAATCACACTAACAGGTTGTGATCCTAACCATATCATTAGCGTAGTGTTGTTTACTTTCTCCTGTGATCGCTCCACTTAACTCATTGTAGATTTGACAAAGCAATCAAATCACTTATCACTTGTCACTGCTTGTTAGCAATTGCACTATAAACATTCATCCAATCATAACTTTCTCATAAGATCACTTCAACAATAACAGTCATACCATAGGCCTTCAGAGACATCCCCAATTTGCTTGTAAGGATTGTTACCACTAAAACTCACCGTAACACCTTGTTCATCATGTTTATGCTTGGCAACATGCTAGGAACATTAGGTCAATAGTTAACATCAATGAGAAAACAATAACCAATCAGCATGCAATCAAATATGTGTCCAGACAACACCAAACATCACCTACCATCACAACATTAGTTCTGCTAATAATCTCACCCTTTGGCATTGATGGAAGCACTCTCTATGCTCTTTTCCTTTCTGCCAAAGTGATACTTTGTGTACAAACCTACTCAACATCAAACAGCACTTTTGTCTTTCACCAGTTCTGCAATTACTCCCCATTTCACTAAAGTTCTCTCCTCTATACTTCATCATACACATTATCCCCCTCTATTTATCAATGCAATTCTCCTCCTTTGACAACAATGCCAAAGGTGCCAAACATACCTGATATCTGCACTGTTGAACCTGACTAACTAGAATATGTTACAACTCCCCCTAAGGAGTAGCCCTCGAACATCAAATTTCAAACACGAAGATACTCAAAAACACATTCGAATTGATGTAACTATATCTTCTTCTAGTTTAATTCAGGTAGGGGAATGACCCCTAAGCTACCTCTTAGATACTCAAATGTATCCTTAGGCAATGGCTTTGTGAATATATCTGCTACATGCTCCTTGGCACATAATCCAACCTCATTTCCTTTTCCTAAACCTGCTCTCTAAGAACATGGTATTTGATAGCTATATGCTACCTCTTAGATACTCAAATGTATCCTTAGGCAATGGCTTTGTGAATATATTTGCTACATGCTCCTTAGTTGGGACATACTCCAACCTCACTTCCTTTTCCTGAACATACTCTCTAAGAAAATGGCATTTGGTGGCTATATGCCTGGTCTTAGAGTGCATCACCTGATTCTTTGAAATGTTAATGGCATTTGTATTGTCACAATAGATAACCACTAGTTCAAGTACCTTCTGCTGAATTCCTTCCAGAATCTGCTTGATCTAAACTACCTATGTGCAATTAATTGCAGTAGCAACATACTCAACTTCAGCTATTAATTGACACACACAATTCTGCTTCTTGCTTGTCTAGGATACAAGCCTATCACCAAAAAAGAATGCAACACCACTTGTGCTCTTCTGATCATCAACCTTACCTACCCAATCAGCATCAATAAACACATTCAAAGTGAATTCACCTTTATGTACATACCAGAGATAATTATCTTTAGTCCCCTTGGGATATGCGAAAATTCTCTTTACTACAACTCGGTGAGATTCCTTAGGATTAGAAGAGAATCTAGACACTAATCCAACTGCCTATGCTATATCCGATCTGTTGTATACCACATATTGTAGTTTACTGATCATGGACCTGTATAATCCCTCATCCACCTCTTTAAAACCATCTTGCTTTGATAGTTTGCAACCGATTACCATAGGGGTACCAATCGGTCTTGAGTCCTCTAACCCAAAAATCTTTAAGATCTCTCACACATACTTAGTCTAGCTTATGTAGATAACGTCTTTGAGTTGGGATACTTGTAATCCAATGAGGAACTTGACCTCTCCAATTATAGATGCCTCAAACTCCTCTTTATCTCATCTACAAATGCAATGCTCAACTCATCTGTTCCTCCAAAAATGACATCATCTACAAATATTTATGTAATCAATAGCCTATCATCTTTCTCAGTCATCAGATACACAATACTATTATCACTTGTTCTAATGAAACCAATCTCGATCAAATATGAAAGCAGCCTTTCCTTTCATATCAAGCCCTTGGTGCCTGCTTCAATCTATACAAAGTTTTTTGTAATTTACACACCATGTTCTTACCTTCTAAGTTAGCAAATCATTCAGCTTGTTCAATTTATACCTCTTCTTACACCATTAAGAAATGCTGACTTAATATCCATTTGATATACCTTGAATCCTTTATAAGCAGCATATGCAAGTAATATCTTTACTCCTCCAAGTCTGGCCACAGGTGCAAATGTTTTTCTCTAGTCCGGGCCTTCCCCTTGTGCATATTCTTTGCGCACCAATCTTGCCTTGTTTCATTCACCAATCTCATTCATCTTATTTCTGAGAATCCACGTGGTACAGATCACATTCTTATCCACCAGTCTGGGCACTAATGTCCAGATCTTGTTCTTTTCATTATATTCCAACTCTTCTTCCATAGCTTTCATGCAGTCTTCATCTTTCAATGCATCTTTCATTGTTTTTGGTAGAGATGGTTTCAGGTTATATAATCAAGAGATCCACTAATGCAGTGAGTTCGGTGTTTCTTGAGCGAGCGAGGATTGATGAAGATGCTTCATCAAAGTATATAGAAGAGTAGGGTTCAAAACCCTTGCAATCTTCTACTCTTCTTCAAATTAATGTTGTAAGGGAATGTTGGCATATTTCATTAATTAGATTAGCATTAGGTTAAAATAAATATAATAAATAATTAAAGTTGTTAGTTTTCTTGGGAGTTATTCCTGTGAATAAGTTAGTTTGCATGGGAAACATATGGCTTTATAAGCCAATGCAAATAAACGTAAAATATATCCAATTGCATCCCGATTCAATCATTTCAACAACTATGGCTTTGTTCTGTATTTGATCTGCAATTAATCTAGTGCATGATCCTTCTTCAATTCATACAAGTTTTCTTTCATCATTTGCATGTTATGTTTGAAATTCTACTTATTGTAGTTGTTGTATATTAACAGCACTTGCTTACATTTACTTCCTTCAGTATTAATAAAACAATTAGATTTCAATCAAGGTGTTCAAAAATTTAAAAAGAATAAAATGGATGAAAGATATAAAACTAAATGCTATATAAAAGTCCTCAAAAACCTTTCATTTTCTTGTAGGAGATACAGAACTTCAATAATGTATTTTGATATTCTTCAAATTGGTTTAAGAACAACTGTTAACATACAATTGTGTGGAAATTTCTTTTTCAGATATTCCTGAAGCTGCATCTTGCCATAATTGTGTATTTGATATTAATGGATTACGAAAATAAAGCATGCCCACCAAAGTTGAAAGAGATATTTGAGATGTAAAATCATCTTCTTGAATGGACTTTTAGCTGCACAGAGTGCTCAGTGTCGGAAAAGAAAATTTTCACTTACAGTCTCTCCATCTGTTACTTTAACAGACCCACTAGCTTGTCTTCCAATTACACCTGTCTCCACAAGTATCTGCAATTTAAGTGCACACTACAGATATTCAAACTCTCACCTTACAGAGAGAAAAAAATGAGATTAAAGGATACTGAAAAATGTTCCTAACAAAAATTAATTTCAAAAAAGATTTCTATTGTGGACATATAGTGCCCTACATTACAAAGTTTTACCTTTTACCAAGCATTTCATGGTCATAAATTAGCATAATATAACACATTGTACTACTAAATAATAATGAAGAATATAAAACATCAAAATAGTGCAAATGTGGAACAAAACTGAATCTAGGATTAAAATCGTCATTTTGAAGTATACTGAGATATCTAGGGAAATTCTCCAAATATTTCTAATATTTCTAAGAAGAATCTCTAAGCTTAAATGCAACATGCTTTGCAAGTTGGAAAGTTAGTATTTTCTCATAAAAAAAAGAAAAGAAAATGTCGGGACCATTTAAAGTTTTGAAGCAGTCTACAATAGAAGACTACAATATAGAGCCCCCCAAGAAAATTGATATTTCACTGATTATCAACAGGGCAGATTTGCACACTTCCTATAAGGATCAATCAAGCATGACAGTGCAGAAAGATTTAGATTTGGGAGAAGAATGAGATGCGATAGACATGGTGACAGATTACCAATGGTTAAGAAGACAAAAGGTGAATGTCTAATAGAAAGGAAGAAGGAAGCAAACAGGGAAACACAGGGGATCAAGAACAAGCATGGAATCTCAATTCCAAGGTTTTCAAAATGTTCACAAGCCTCAAGCTCATGGGACATCTTTCACTTAACCAACATGTCTGATGCAGAAGCATTTGGGTCACCCACAAGCCTACTCACACAAAACAATAATTGTTCCAATTTTGGCTTTTTCTTTATTTATTGCGTGGACTTTTAGGTTCATGTAGTCAACATTCAATCTCTACGTTATGTTTGACGATATTGCTTATACCACAATGTATGAATTGTCTGTATTAAGTTGACTCATTCTCCAGCAGTTATTAGCATCGGCTAGTTGGCAATTGTGTTCTTCTTGGCAACGAATGGTTCCTTTAAATATGTTGTGTAATATCAAGGAAAGTAGTGTGATGTAAACGGATCAATTGTAATCTTCGGCTGACCATCTCTAGCCTTCTTCTCTACATTAATTTCACGACTGAATAAAGACATTTTACCCCTCTAGCCGGTATACAGTGCCGTCTTTATTGTTGCTTCATATATTTAATTTATCAAATATAGAAATAAACATTTGGTGCCGTTGCCTCGAAAGAAATCTAGACAAAATTGTGTGTCATGCCCAATCCCAATACAGCAAGAAGAGACCACAAGGCGATCAATACCAAGATCTTTAAGGATTGTACAACAAGGAGAACAAAGAAGAAGATTAAGAGAAACATTTGATGAAAATCTGGTCGCACGGTTTCCGAATCAGGGCCCTTTCCAAGAACGAAGTAAAAGCCGAAGCGTCAACCAAAGTCATAGTCAGGAAGAAAGAAAAAGCTTTACTGAAAAACTCTCAAAGGGAGATTGGAGAGAACTTTTCAAAAACTAACGAATGCCAAATAAAACATACCAAAACCTATCTATTATATTTCACGTCTTGCCACATTGAGTATCTTATTTGAACCGCATAAGTTTCTGAATAAGATTCAATAGTAGAAGATCCCACCTGAAGAAAGACATGAAAATATCCCAAGCTTACTATCGCAACCATTATTATGTACAACATTCATGTTAAGTCCAGACTAATGTTCAATGGTCACATACACTGTTCGGTATAACGGACACTTTTCAAAACCTTACTCGTCCATTCTTGTCCCTAATCTCATCATATAGCCCTACTACATGCTATCCCATATTGACTCACAAGAAACAAAAAGGATGTGACAATTTTGTGAAAACTTTTACACAACAAAAGCAGCACAAAATGGGTAACCAACAATTTTGTCAAAAACTCTCACACAACAAATTAGAACATATAACATCACAATTTCGTATGGAAACCCAACAAAACAAAAGAAATTAAAATTACTTTAAAAAAAAAGCGCCAAAGAATAGGCGATTACATGTCTATCTCCCACAGGAATGCTAACTGAAACAGGTTGAAGAAATGGTTGCTCTGCCTTATTATCAGCCCCTTCCACGGTGTTCGCATTGACAGTGTTTAGCAGAATCTTTGAACTTCTTTTAGCTGCTGAGGCATCGCTATCTGTTGCGACCTTGCCTTCATCCTTGCACACAATTGGGTGAACGTTGCTTCGAAATCTGGAAATGAGGCGCCAGTTAGTTGAAGAAGTTGAAGAGAGTTGGCGACGGCGAGGATGGGGAGGGAGAAAAGGCTGGGAAATACACCTCAATGATGAGGCTCCCAGCATCATCTTGGATATTCACAGGACTCTACCAGACCTGTGAAACGATATGCAGACTAGAAGAGCTCAAGAGTTCAGATGTTTTGAAAGGTTTATCCACTCCCGCTGTCGCAAATAATTCTAGATAAGCTTTTTTAACAAAATGATATATGTATAAATTTAGCAACTGTTGTTTTCTTATTTGATTGTGAGCTCCTTGTGCGGATTTTTACTCACTTCAACAGGTTTCAGCCTAAAATGTGGAATGCGCTATGTCGTTGGGTTTTATCTATTTAAGAACCCGTCATTGTTAGGTAACGCTTGGAATTTGATGGTGCATGTATGAAAATTTTATGACGGTTTGTTCATTTAAATAAATAAAAATTATGAATTATTGAAAAAAAAATTAGTTGAAAATTTATATAATTAATGTCATTTGATTTCTACCATCTATTAGAAATACAAAAAAAAATTCTCAAATTTGATTGTGTCTTAATTTTTAGCATCAACGTTTTGGATCACTGTGAAATATTGATGCTAAAAATTTAGACACAATTAAATTCCAAAAAAAAAATCTTGAATTTATATAATTACTTTTTTAAAATATATTTTATTAATTTTATGAATCGTATATATTATTTATTTATGTTTAAAAATAAATAATTTAATTATTGTAAAGTAATTTATTAATAATGATAGAAATTATACTAAGCAAAAAAAATGATAGAAATGATCATTCTCTAAAATAATAATGAATAATTTAAATATAAGTATTATAAATGAATATTTAAAAAATTAAAATTATTTTTGCATTTGTATTAAAATAATTTTTAGATTCATAGTATAAATATTAAACATAATTTGGACAATTTAGAAATCTATCTTTGTATGTATTTGAGACACAATTCTTCAATACTCTTGATATAATTAATACATCTTTTATAGCTTGCATGAGGTGAATATTTATGTTAATTTTCTTCAATCATCTTATAAGGTCAACTTCAAATTGACGATGTTATTTTTTTGTATCCAATCTCTCTTAAAAATGGGGTTCCTTGTTTATGAAATTAACATATTGTTGGATCTATTCAAACTAGACATAATTAGTGACATCTATGAGTGCCTAATCATCAAGTATTTATTGGATTTGTGGAAGTGTTGGACAAATGAAAGTCTTTCATGAGCGAAGGTGGATATAACTAATTTTAATCGTGGAGGTTGAATATTGGGTGGCCTCCTTAAAATAAGCTTTGGAATATGCTCATTGATAGGGTTGGGTCTAAGTTTAACATACAATCGAGGTGCTCTTAGTTGTGTAGGAGTAGGCATGGTTTTTGCATTAACGCTAGTTGTTGGGTGAAAATTTGATATTGTTTTAGGTAAGGCATACTACCTAGTGTTGGCATTTTTGGTTTCCTTGTGATAACTACATGACCATCGATTTTGAGGGGATTCCTATTGTTGGTTATAGTAGAGAATTGGACAGTTTGGATTGTTGTGGTCATGCATCTTATTGTGGCATCCAACTATGTGATAAACTACCTTTTTGTGATTGATTAAGCATTAAGTTTGAAGGTGGATAATTCTAGTTCGCAACATTTGAATTGACTTAAATGAATAAAATGTTATAAGACAAGAGGCTTGTTGGCATCCCTTTTTTTTGTTGCCATGGTACACATTGAGTAATGTAAAGGTGTTTCATTCTTCATCCTCCAAGGTATGGAACTTTAGTCTTGTCTAATTTTCTTCATACCTAGCAGCAATCTTTACACATTTGACCTTCTTTTGTGTACAATGGCAACAATAATCTATGAGGGTTACATTAGCCTCCTCCAAGTTCTTCTTTATATGCAAAGTATCTAATTTGTGGCAAGGTGACTAATAATATCCTCGATTTAAGAAAGAAGAGAGTTAGGCTCAACTAATCTAGAAACATCACTAGGTGACTTACTAAAAGTAAAGAATATAGTAACAAAGTTGACCTAGAATAGTTCCTATAAAGTTAATATATGTCTTCAAATGATACCTCATAGATTCACCCCCTATTAAGTTTAGTGTTTCCATGAATTTCTCAATTACTCCTATAAATACCAACTAGAGGTATTCATGGGAGAGTTTATTTTGTTGATATTTCTTCAAGCAAAATATGAATATTTTCACATAATCCTCGAGAGTGTTGGGGCAAGTCCCCATGTTGCTTAATTTTGCTTGTAGTAGTTGCTCAACTTATTATGAAACAATTTGTGGAGTTGGTAGCCCCTTGGGTGCTAATATTGTTAGTTTAAGCAATCCCCTTTAATTTTATTTTTAAATCCAGTTTTTAGTCATATTTCTTACAAATAAATATCAAGGCAAATGTAAAAGAGATGAAAAAAATAGTGAAGGTGTGTGTCACTTTTCTCAATAAGTTTTTGTTACTTATTTTTAGCCCCCTTTTTTTCAAAGCTTTTTTTTAGTTTATAAGAACCAATTGCTACACTAAAGCATGGAAAGATTCTAATTTATCATTTTTCCTTGACTAAAAATTTACATGAAAACACTTTGGGTTCTTCAAAGTAGAAATTTCACTTAAATGGTCATGTGGGGACATGGGGTTAGAGTTTGGTATAGAACACTCTATACCATGCAATATTGGTTGAAGACCATAGCTATCCAAGATCAAGGCACTACATGAAAGCACATAAGAGATAGACATTGAAAAATAATGTTACTCTACTGTGATGCAATAAAACAAAGTAATAAAAAAGTGTACATTGGAGACCCTTATTGATGAAGGGTGCTACACTTAAAACCATAAATTCATAATAGAAACAAAGAAACAATAGCAAATGATAGAACAAAGTATGGACTTCTTATGTCACTGCAAATGCAGAATTACAAAATTTTCAAGTACAATATGCTAACCCACATGGGCACCTTCATTATAGTAATCTACAAGATTAAGCTGTGAACTACTCCCAAAGGTGTCCTAGACAATGTTCAGGCCTTTCTTAAATAGGCAATTTTATGCCGCCCAGGAAGGTTCTAAACATTGAAACTTAATACCTAGGGCTGACAGACCCTAACAATACATATAGATTTGGCCAAATACATCTTTGACAATTATTTTAGATATTTCAGGTAGCCCAACTTTGGAAGGTCTAAACTCTCAAATCGTTGCTTTGATTGGCTATTATAACCACTTTTCAAAAATGCCAACTCCTAATCTACAGCCTTGGAACTGTGCTAACGCCCTTTCGTCAGGTTTTCAAACCTCATCTAGGCATTCTAAGGCCTCCAACAGTGAGCCTAAAGATTTTTCTACAAATTTTTCCACTGAAAATCTGCAATAACTTCTCTGATACTTAAACTTGAGCAGTGAGATTTTTATGGTAGGCTTATAACTCTAAAATGAACCTTCCTATAGAAAATGAGAACATTCCAAGCTCATATGACAAACTCACTAAAATTAGCAAGTTCCCATAAATAGTAACCACCTTGTGTACTAGTCCTTATTAAAATAGAAAGGGCTGAAAATAAAATATTTTTGGGTGATGCAAGATTGCTCTTACACCCAGGATGCTCCTGCATCATATAGGTGTAGACACCTAAAATTGTCCTTTGTGCACTAATATCAACTTTTATTAATATTTGCCCTTAAATTTATAGTTATTTTTATATTTATTTAATCAAATTTATTTCCATTAAATGAACATTATGCAAAGCAAAGAGCCCCCAATGATGTCAGCTACAAAATGTCTATAATGGAGAATAACATTATAGGAGAAAAGAGATGCTAAGGTATATCTTTGATATCAAGAAATATTGCAAGTTCTTTAGTTAAAGAAAGAAAAGATGTGTTTACCAAATCTTTTGTGAATCATCAAAATTCATTACAATTGAAAAAAAATTGTTTATTGTTGTGATAAAAAGGCATAGAAGTTCGCTATAAGTAGGTCTCAAATTGCTTGAAAATGTCTATAAGGAAATAAAATTTTAGGATCATATTCAATTCTCTATAAGATTCTCTTAGCTAAAGTGAGGCAAACATCAAAAGGATGTGTAACACTAGATGGTGTTGGTAAAAAAAATTAAGAGGAGATTTGTGTTGTGATGAAGAATGATTAAAATAAGGAAAAGTATTATATTGAGCTGTAAAATTGAGATCATGCCTAGTGACTCATGTTGGAGGATACATAGGAATCTTGATACCTTGTTCATTATTGTCAAGACTTAATTCATTATAACCTTGTCGAGAAATATTGTCATATCCTACATTATGATTGGATTTAAATGTAGAAGGTAAAAGAGATTCATCTTGAGTTTTATGAGAATTAATGTTATAAAGAGGAATAAGAGGAGAGATATCATCTATAGTGAGATTCTTATCACCGTTCTTATCATCTTTAGGTGAAAAAGCAAAAGTCTTATCAATATCTTCTTGTCTACTTTAAATTATTGTAGATAAACCATCAAGAAAATGGATAACATAGGGATAATCAATAATGCCTTGTTAATAATAAGATTGTTTAAGATCATCAAAATAATTACATAAACTATCTTCCTTAAGAGTGGGATGAGAAGGAGAGTATCTAGGTAATACTAGGATGGATCATTAGGAGCTAGAACTCTGTCATCGTGATCACTGCTAACTAGAGGAATTGGATTAGGAATATTTATAGCAATATTATCTTTAGGTTCATTCACAAATACCCTTATGTAATTAACATATTCCTTGCACTTTGTAAAAATTGAATGATAAATCCATATGAAATATCAATAAAAATATTACAATATACCATGTTAGGGAGAAAAACTTTAACAACATAATGTCTTATGAAATAACATGATGAAGGAAGATATACATAATGAAATACAATAAATTAGAATTCACTCTATTTGATTGATAAAGAGAAGTAAGGAAAAATGTAACAACATATATTATTATACACCAATTTAACTTAATAGATTCCATGAGTAAATAGTAATTAACATAATGCTTGTAAAATAGATCTAGAAACAAAATCAAAAATATTTTAGAAGAGTTAGGTTCTCCAAAATTTACATTGGGAAAAGGGAAGTAATGCAAAGAGGTAAATCACTTCTCCTTTCAAAAATTGTACATTCAAAAGGAAGAAGTCCCATTAGGCTTAAGAGGAGATTCAAGTTTTGAATGGGACAATGATCCTTCGTTTAATATGTAAAATTAAAATGGAAAATGATATAGAGGTAAGAATGTTGATTAAGAAATATTTATATGCAACTAAACTCAAAATAGAAGATATGTTATTTCAATCTGAATATCAGAAAGACAAGATCCCAAAAGTACCTATGAATATTAATTTGAAACCTAAAGATTGAAACTCGGCTCCCTTCCAAATGTGAACTAGAGATGAAGGGTTTTAATTACCAATGTCATTATATACCCAAGTGCAAATCTCTAAACCCATTCAATACCCTAGGTTTAAGCCTCATATTTTCATGGTTTCTCCAACATCTCCCAATCTTTTCAAATTATGTTTGATATCTATATAACCTATTCATGCACATAGAAAAATGAAGAAGAATTTTAGATAGATGAATTCGCCTCATTCAAACCCATGTTTAGGAATCAACCTTGAAACTAAATGAAACAAAGGAAAATGTTTTTCAATGTAGTAGATTCTAGATCTAGAAAATCAAGTATATCATAAATTGGCAATGAAAATGCTTCTTTGAATGTGATCGAGTATGTTGATGAAATGACTTAAATAAACACAAAAACATAAAAGGAAATAGTGAAAGAGAAAACCTCATGGGTTTTGTAGTTTTAATTCACCACAATGTTTTATCAAGGAGAAGAGAGAGAAGACTTGACTATAAGCATGTGAATGTGGATCTTCTTCCTTGATTTAGTAAAAAATCATTTTCTTTGCATTCAATAGGAAAAGGAGCTAAATCTATAAAAGCAAACACCTTGAATGATTGAGAAGAATCCTTGAAGGATCTTGAAATTTCTTGGACTTTATAATTTGATGTCATTTGAACTTGATTCTCTCCTCTTCACTTTATAGTTTGATCATGATAATGGAAATCTAAAAATGGTTGATGGGTCCCAAAATGAGTAGAGATGGAGTTTTTATATACATCTCATAGCCTTTAAGGATTAAAATTCAAACAAGTTGGCCACAAAACTATATTTTCCACCAAAGCCCCACCATCAATCTCTAAGGAAACTTTGGGCCACAATCCTCAAGGATGCAATGTCATTGGCATTTTACACCCTGAATGATGAGCCAAGATTTGGCCAAGGTGCTAGGAAATAGGTTATATGTGAAATATACATTTACAACTCATTTTGAGGTTGGGACATGTCCTAGAGGCGACAAATAAGGATATAGGGCCTAGGTGATGGAATAAATTAGGGGATTGGCAGAATAGTAAAGGAGCTCACTGAGTAATAAGGGCTAACCTTGATTCTAAACAAGATTAAAAGGATAGAGGATCCATATTTTAATTTAGATATCTATCAAGTGCTATATGAGGTCTTACCATAGGAAACACACTAATGTGGGCATAAAATAATCCTTAAAAACAAGTGAGGTCCTTATAATTTAATATGGTAAAACTCCTAATTATGGCATAAGATTCATCATATTAAATATAGTTGCCTAACATACCTACTTCATCCCAAGTCTTGCCAATACTAGTAGCTCCAACTTTATTCCACATTATAATTCATAACTCCAATAGCTCTAAGCATTCCTTGGAAACCAAGTTAAAGTATAAAAAATAGATTTGGACAAAATAATGACTCTTTCCTATGTTTCTTGTCAAATCCAAATTTCCAACTTCGCTCAACTTCCACACTTCCTCAAGAACTATCACTAATTTAGCACCTAAATAGTAAGAATATAATGTTTCATACATGTATCATATGTCTTAATAATGGTTATTTATTTGTTGGAAAAATAATTCTATTAAAATACTGTGCCATAATCTAGAAAATAATACCCAAGTTTTTTTCTCATAGGATTCTAGAAACAAAGTTTAAAATCATAATAGACCTATAGAATGCCCATATTTCCAATTTTGTTTTTGGGTGACATCCAACAAACTTCTCAATCTCCATATGTCTTAGTTCCCACTAACCTAGACTAACCTAGTTAAGTGCCCTTTTTTGTTTTTGATTTTGTAAGTCTATTGATTTTCATTATATAGGAAGTGATTTTCCCTTTAATAAATGATTTATCATATGCTTGGTAGGTTTTATGGTTGTTTTTTTTTATCCTATATCAAATACACTAGCTTTGTGTATATTTACAATATGCATAACTCTTTACAGGGAAACAACTTTCCAATAGAATTGACTTTGTCAACATTTTCAACTTTGGACATTTTACTTGCCCCATATCCCTTTTGATCTAGTTGAAAATTATCTCTCACTATCCATGTTGGGTGGATATTTCAAATTTTTGTCACAAAATAGTAGTTTCACTTACATTATGTGAGAGAAATTCTCACAGACCTTAATGGGAATGATCCCCCTTCTCACCGCTCTTGGATCAATTCAAGGTAAGAAAGAATTTGAGAGAAACTAATTAGGGATTTTACCAATATTCTTTCCTCTTTTTTAAGGAAAGAATTTAGATACTCATTAAACTGGTAATGGGAAAAACGAAAGTCTAACTACAGTTCTATCCAAACTAGAATAGTGATACCAATAAACTCAAATCAACTCACAAATTGATTGTAAGGATACTACCTTAGATCTATTTCTAATTTCTAAGCTATAAGGATGAATAGGGGCTCATAAACTCCTACACAATCCTTCAAATATGACTTTCCACAAATGGAACACAAAAACTTCCACAATGAGATAATTTATAACTATAATTTCACCATTGCAAATGAAGCACAAATACTTCCATAAAAAATTATTTCTCAATTCTAAATCTCTAAGTTATTCCAACACAAAGATTGAAAGTAACTAATTCTATAGAGGCTCTTAATACAAACAAGACTGCATGAATTTAAGAAAGAAATACAAATCATCAACAAAATTTACAATTTACATCACCACAACCATGTCCAAACACATCTTGAAGTAAATTGCTTCTTCTATTTACTTCTCTTGAAACTTGCACAAATAAATCACAATAATATTTGCACCAATTCTATGGAGTTTGGTTGAATACAAAAATATCATATTTACAATGGAAGGCACTCCCTTATATAGGCAAGGAACTGAGAAAAAAGAGGAGAAAAAGGTGGGAGAAACTCAACCACTTGGACTAGTCAAAAAGGAAAGAAGACATATTCAATGACATTGTTGAAGGCACACAAAATTTGATTGCATGCAAATCAATAACACACAACACCTCTTCTAAACTACAAGAAAAGAGTTGAAAACAAACTAAAGAAAAATGATGAAAATGTTGAAACTATTGAATCTTAATGAATCAATCTTGTAGATTATCAACAAAGGATTTGAATTTGGTGATGTAATTATGGATGATCACAGGATCAAGAGTTCCTATATTTTTAGTCATTGTATTCACTTTGATAACTGTTGTGTTACATCTTTTGATAGCCTCGTGATTCTCTTTGATGAATCACTACAGGTGATTTGAAAACTTGATGTAATAAAGCTTCTTCTCATTCCATACTTGTTGTTAGTTTTCCTTGGTCACATTTGCGCATTTTGGAATTTTTGGCATTTTGAAAAACTTCTAAATGATGTCTAGATGTAAACCCAGAATAAGTTTCCCATGAACATCCTCAACTGATTTTGTTTTTGAATCAAAGTGCTTGACACATTTCCTTAGGAACTCAGGCTCTAGGGAAACCATTGGGAAAGTGAAGACCAAATGAATATTGCTTCTTTTGATTCAAAGCTTTTCTTCTTGATAGAATGTCTTTATTCTTTGAAGAAATTATGACATACATGTATGACCAACCTCCATATCAAAAATTCCATCATATGAGGATGAAACTTTGGATGATGTGGTATGATCCAATTCCTTGGCATATGAGACTTCATTTTATCTTTACTTTTGGAAGGTGAAGATTCTTCTAACATATCTTGACTTGAAGAATTCACTACAACATGAAAAATTCCAAAGAGTGAAAACATCTTCAAATGGGATTGAATCCCTGAGGGTTTCAATATTTAGCCAATAATTGTATATCCATGGATAAGAAGGGTTCTAGGTATGATTTAGATACTTTTTAAACACTTAGATAGGCTAGAAAAGATATGAACAACTTCCTTTTTGGATGAAAAATGGTCAAAATTGGGTTTTTCCAAGTAGATTGCACATGGTTAAAATATGGATTGTGGCTTGAATAGTTATGAATGCAAGTAGATGTAGCTTCGGAGCATGTGGGAAGGAAATTTCATGTTTAAAATTTTTTCCTCCAAAATTATGATTTAGAATTTGATAAAAAATCATCACTTTTAACTTGTGTAAATGTGTTATTAGGGTTTTAAAGTCTGATAACATATTTAGGAAATGTGGAGTTATGAAAATTTGGAGATGGAATGAACATGGAGGCTAAAAAAATGGATGGAAACTTGCATTTCATGAGACAACTTTTATCATTTTCCCCATAAACCAACTGATGTAGGAGCATCCTAGGTGTAAGAGCAATCTTGCATCACCCAAAAAATATTTCCTTTATGTTTCTTGAATAAGGTTTGTCTCACTACAGAGTTATTGTTTGTGGAAGCTTTCTACTTAGTAAGTTAGTCATACGAGCTCAAAATGCCATAATTTTAGAGGTGGAAGTTCATCTTGGATATATCAACCTACTAGTTGAGGCTCAGTGTCATATCATAAGTATTTGAGAAGTTATTATGAATTTTTGGTGTGTAATTTGGTAGAAAAACTTTAGAATCAATTTTGAAGGCCTTCGAGGCTCTAGATGGGCTCCAAAATGAGGCCGACTAGAATTTGCACAACTTAGGCCATGTAGATTAGAAGATGTTGATTCTAGAATGGGGTTATAATAGCCAATTAGATCAATGGTTCTCAAGTTATGGTCTTATGAAGTTGGATCTATTGGAAGCTACAATTGGAACAATTGTTATGTTGTCATTGATGTCAAACCTTACTAGTGAGATAGTTGCTACCTGAGTAGAGGGGCATATCTAGATGATTGATGAAGAGGATTTGCAAAGAGAAGATAACAAGAAGACCTAGAGGAAAGGTTGAGTTATGTAAAACTATAATCAACACTTGATCAATTAGACTTTGACAAGATAATGTGTTGTATAATTATAACACTAAGTGGAGAAGACAATTTTATTGAAGCCTAGATGAAATGATCAAAGGAAGACCAAATGCATAGGCCTAATCGAGCAAAAGAATATAAGATTAAAGAACTTGAAGAAGAATTCGAGTGATGCTAGTGTTGACTGAGTGACAGTATAAGTCGAGCAAATACAATGTCAACCAAGCTTTAGTAATGATCGAGTACCAAAAAGTGTACTGAGAAGAAAAATTAGTATTGACCAAGTTATCCAGTGATGACCAAGTGTTGGTTAGTAGTTTTTCTTCCTTATATTTTTGGTTTATACCTTGACTATTAACTTGCCCGATGGTTCGTAGAGGAAAAAGAAGTTAACAATAGAATGGGTCAATGCAGTAATCTATCGAGGACCCCTGAATTGAAAGCTATAGCTCCCTTTGAGTGAAAGATATGCAATGAATGTGTTTTTTAGGTTTTGGGGGTATGCTCTTAACCAAAGAGTATAAGATGCAAATACCAAGTTTCTCAACACTTTAAACAACTTAGGCAATAGAAAGGGGGACTAACTCACAATATGCAATCTATTCTAACCTAGAATGCAATGAATGGAAACATCCATAATCATCTATGACAATATTAAGAAAGGAAGGAATGGCAAAATAAGTAATTCTCGAATTACACAATTAGTTGGTGTTTTGACAATACCCAAATTGTCTATCTCTCAACTACTTCACACACCAGTTTCCAGCTTCCTCATGAAAGAATTATACTAAAACACACAAACTTATCTGCTTCCAAAAATTACCTAAATCTTTATTCTTTATTTCTTGGACATCTTCATATAATCCTTCCATAACTTTAGTACCCACTGACACCTTCTCAATCCAATCATCTACCTTATCCAACTCTCTAGTAGTATGTATTTCCATCAACATTTGGTACCTCTGCCCTTTTATAACTTTTAGCACTTACAGATCATTAGCCAAGGTACGCACTTCATCCATTAGCCCAAAAATATTGGTTTATAATTGTAACCAATTTGTTGGCATTATCCTAAATACTATGTAGAAGGTTCAAATTACCTTCTATAATATGTACTCCTCTATCTTCAAAACTGTGATGCCACCTTTTGCAAGCATCCAAAAATGAATTAGTTTCTCTTGAGACTTGTCTAGTCTCTTTTCTCTCCAAAGTAGCCCCTAGAGAAATCTCTGGATGATCAGGATCTATTGGACCCACTATCTCATTTAAGTATCCCCTGAGTAGATCATTCTTCTTTCTCAAAACAAAGATCTTTGACTCACCTTTATCTAGGTATGAGCATACTTTCTTAAGGCTTGTGATGATTAAAACCTTAGATGTATCCATTGTGGGCTTACCCAACACTATCTCTCTCATATGATAGTTTTCCAGAGTCAATTCTTCAGTATCATCATGAGGAGGCAAGCTGGCAATGTTTGCCAAAAGATCTTCATTTTGTTTCTCCATGATGAAAGCTAATGGCTTGGCATCACCCTTGGGTGATTCAAGCTCTCTGACCACTTTTATTAATTATGTCATACCCTCTTCTTTAGTAATCTACACACGTTTCTCTATCAAATTAAAACTTCCTTCTTCAACCATGTTGGAGTTGTTCCCATAGGTGACATATATATCACAAAATATGTAGGTTATGATGTTGGTCCTTTCCCTTTATCACTTGATTCTGGAGTTTTTTCATGGTGAGGGAGGACTATAGAGTGAGATTTTGTATCTATGTGAGTTGAAGACCTTATGTCTATTCTAAGAAAAACTTGTTCCCCTTCCTCCACAATATATGCTTCTAATATTTTGTTAGTATGTGACTAGACATACTCCCCTTCCTCTAAGCTCTGACTTTTAGGCTCTACTATTAGAGGAGGTAGGGAAATTATTTCTTGTTCTGACAAAGGAAGCATAGACAAAAGGTCTTGTGATTATGAAGGATGTATACTAAGAGGCCCTTATGGTAAAGGTGGCAATCATTCCCAATCTTCTCCCAATGGCCCATTCTGAGGGGTATCCCGTATCTTCTCCCCTACCATTTTGATTCCCATTGGCATGAAATCGAAGTCCAAAATATTAAAGACATTAGTTCCTTTACCCTCCATCTCTGTAACCCATTTCTCTTTTTTTTTTCGAGGCCTCTACATGGATAGGCTCTTGGGGGATAAAAGGTGGTGTTTGGATCAAAATCCTCATTTCTTTTTCTATAACCTTGCTATGTGAGTTCTCTTGTTAAGTGGAATATATTCAATTTGCTCCCCCTCTTCCTCGTCTTGTACCTTGGGGATTGTTTCTAGAACCTGAGGTGATAGAGTGTATTTTTCCTCCAACTTCCTTTTCTTCTCACCTATCACCATCATCTCAGTTTGATCTTTTTTAGGGATTGATGGGGAGGTCTCTGCCATAGCTATAGGGTCTTCCTATCAACACCCCTTGTTCTGTGGGTTGACCCTCTTCTTACTCTATTTGAGCTTCTTGTGTGGTTAGCTCTACTTGGGCATGCTCTTGTTGGTCTCTCATTTGAGTGACCCTCCTTCTCTTCTTTCTCTTTACCCTTTTTTTTTTTAAAGTACTCTACTTCTCGTTCATGGTGATGCACCATTTCTGGCCTTACTGGTGAGTCCGCAGGGTAGATAGGAACTGTGTCTTTTATTTCTTTGCCCTTCGTGGGTCGAGTCATGGCCTGTAGGCTAGGGGCTTGAGGAACTGGGTCTAAACAATTTCTTTTCCAAACCCATTCCCTTGTTAACTCAATAACATGTTGAGCCCTATGATGAATATCATCATTCTCTTCTCATCTAGTTTATGCACTCATGATGGGCCACTCGTATATCTTATCCCTTTTGTATAAGGGATCCAACACCTTAGGGGCACCCTTGTTTCATGCTTTGAGGGGTATATCTAGGTTAAGCACCCTTTTGGCAAGTTGTAGACTCATTTTAAAGTAGTCCTTGATCCAGACCTCATAATCATTTACACAATTCATCTAATGATCCTCTACCACCGTATAAGGTATAAATGTATTCCCTACTAGATGTCTTACTATCTCGATATTATCAAAGTATGAGTGTAGTGATTGATAATACTCCAAGGGGTATTAGTCCCATTCTGAGTCAAAAGTAGCAATGTCTTGCTTCTATCTGACCTCAAAATCCCCAATGGTGATTGGCCAGACCCATGTCTTCTTGTGTTATTTCCTCAACCTATCATAGGTAGAGGCCAATTGCTTTGTTATTTCTAACAGTAATGTTCTATCTGATGAATACCTAGAGAGCTTCTTTGGGCATAAGAGAGTACCCACTACACAAATATAAGAAAATGTGTTAAACTAGATGAAATAAGCTCCAATCTATGTTATTTGTGTTGCTAATTCTACCAACATTCTCTTAGCATAGTCTCCTCCTATAAACCAAAAGATGGAAAATTTGAATCCATCTTTGACCAGCCTATATTCAACACTCTTGAAGGGGAGATTCTTCTTCACAAGTTGGGTATAGACTATGTATGACTAGCCATTTGCATCCTGCATGCTTCCCTTCCTAACCAACCCTAGGTAATCTATGGTCTTGCTACTAGTAGATACACAATATAAGAGGTCATATAGAAGTGGGGGTCATTCTTTGTTGAAATAAGATGCTCATTCAGATTGTCACTCATAATCGTGGCCTAATCAATCGACATCTTTCCCATTCTAATGGTCTCTATGAAGTGTACCATCCATGTTTCTAGATGAATGGTTGTAGGGACGCCCATGGCTCTACTCAAAAGGACTATAGAGTAGCCAATATCTGTTGGGAATATTCAAGACTTAGCTAAGTTACTGAGATGGGAGGGGTGAATCAGTAACTTCCAAAAATTTCAACAATTTCAACCTTTAATACAATCATTCAATTAGCATTTATCCATTATATAAATTATGTTCTAATTGCATGCATAAGAAATTGAAAGTGTTAGTAACACTAAGAAACGAAGATTTAGTGACTAGAAACCTTCCAAATAGAAAGTAAAACTAGGGTGGGGATGATACCCACAACTTTAGTATTGTAGTATAAAGTTAGCCTGTTAAAGCTTACATTGACCACTTCTAATGATCTTCCTTGTTAGGAGTAATAAGGACTGCTAGGTCCACCTTGTGAAAGGATTTACAAACATACAATCAAGTATGCACTCAATAAAGAGATTTACAAAAGACTGCTAGGTCTACCTTGTGAAAGGATTTGGCCGATCCACCTATTAGGATGAAGTAGTAGATGATCTCTGATTTGCAACTTGGCTTGTTGAATGAGATTCCTTTGTGTACTGATCACCTTTCTATGATAGATATGTCTCTGTTGCTCCTTATGTTGTTATGGCCTTTACAATTCACTCCTTTTGTTTTTTCGTGATATAATTCGCATTCATATTGCCACACATTACATACATACATCATACATTGGATATGATACAATGCATTACATGTATATCAATCCAATTATATAAATTACAAGGTTGGCCATCATGCAAGTTACCACAAATGTTACAAAGTTGGCCCACATGAAGACATTCAGGTTCTAAAGGCTGACTCAGTGAGGTTTTCATACTTGACATCCACTGTCAATACTTGGCATCATCATGCACTCAGTAGGCATAGAAGCTCGGTCCATATTGATCACTTCTAAGTAGTCCTGAACTCGGCTTGCACTGGTAACTTGGTAGACATTGTGAAACTTGTCATATAAACTGAGTCTCTTGATTTACACTATATGACTTGGTAAACATTCTCACCTCAAGCTTGGTATAAACTAAGTCTCTTGGTTAACACTAGAAAGCTTAGTTAACACTGGACTCTCATCACATACACTACAAACTCAGTGAACACTGCACTACTCAGTAACCACTGATAAACTCGACATCAACTGAAATGTACAGCTTACATTGCTGGTCTTCGCATTAACTGAATCTACTTGCTAACCACTAGGATGTGTCCAAAGGACTTGGTAGTAACTATAGAACTTGGTGACAACTAAAATACATGGCAAACACTATGAACTGTACATTGAGCTTGATAATCATAAACAATTTGAATAAGTGTGTGTCACTAATAAGAAACTTGACTAATATGTCAAAAATCTCCCCCTTTGGCATTAGACACAAAAACACTTATCAGCCAAAACTAAATACCTTATATCCATCACCATATTCAGTAGAGTATACTATTTTTGAGATTTTTCAAAATTGATTTTGTAAGGTATATATAGTATACTATACATCTTCCTACTATATACAACATGTCTTACTTATTGTAAGTTCTTCCCCATAGCATATTTCTCTTCATACTATGTGTCTCTCTATGTATATGTCTTACTCCCCCATAACATATGGTTTTCTCCAATATAACTTTTCTCCCCCTTTTTGATAGTAATGCCAAAGCTTTATTCTATTTTATTTACATAGAAACACCAAAATGAGACAAAAATTTAGAATGTGCCTTAAGAATGATTGCCAAAGTTTTGTCCCAATTTTCCTGCAGGACCTTACATGTATAAAGTGCAATTTGTACTTCTGCTGACAAATCTATCATGTGGTCCACAATAAAGAAGTTATTGTCATGGATTAGAGTTTTTGAATATGCAATATGTTTTTGTAATGCATCCATGTTGGGAAGGATCATGTTTTGTATGTCAATCAATGTAGATTTGATCCTTGCTTCTTCCCTTAGCAATTTTGCTTGCATTTCTGACAAGAAACTTATTTTCTTGAAGTGTTTAAAGCTTGAACCGGGGTCAAGTTGCAGCTATTAAGCACTAGCCTTTAGATCCTCATTTATTTTGGACAATTTGTCCTTTATTTCCTTTGTAAAACTAGAAACATCACATAGCTTCCCAAAAAGTGATGACACATTTGAACATGATGTTTCTAAATTGACCAAAATTGTAGAGAGCTCTACTTGATGAATGGCAATCTGCTGGGCAATGTGCTCCAACACTTTATTGTTAAACTTCTTTCCAGCCTTCTCCACTAGCTTATCTTGTCCATCAGTGTCTTCATTGAATTTCTGGACTACTTTTGCTAGCTGATACAAAATAGGTTGAGAAGAATCAATCTCAATTCCTATAGCCTCTACCAAAATGTTTTTAGCATCTTTAATTATGTTATACTCTTTATCTCTCTCCTCTCTTAGCCTTTGTTGTTTAGCCTTCTTTTGGAGGAGTTCACCAAATGTTTGCATTTGGTCTGGAGTAAGCTTGTAAATATCCCAATTGGGGATTACCATTTCCTCATCTCAATCTTTTACCAAAATTTTTGTGCTTGGTTGAACCTTGGGCTCAACTGTCCTTGCACTTATTTATTTTGTATCTAGAATAGAAACAATAGTAGAGATGCTTGGGCTTGTAGTAAAAACTGATACTATACTACTTGAAGGAATACTTATAGAAATGCCTGAGTAACCAAAAATTGATGTGCTCAAAACTGAAGAAGTCAAAATTGGTGTACTTACAACTGAAGAAGTAAAAATTGGAGAAGTCAAAACTGAAGTACTTAACTCAGTAGATGAAGAAAGAATCTATAGCTCGGTGGATGAAGTGGAAGTCACTTCTATCAGTAATGTGTTGAGCTGAGTGGGAAAAAAGAGTGATTGGACATTTGATATATCACTAGTGGTCATAATCAAACTTGTTGATGTTGTCTCCACACTTGATGTTGACACTGGCTTGCTTGGAGAGTGAGGAAGTGAGGCAATGACTATTGCAGCTATCTTGATTGGGTCAGTCTCCTCATCATCTTGCTTTTCTTCCTCAATAGCCTCTTGTCCTTGATCCTCTTCATCTTCTTCATTGTCAAAGCGAGTTACTTCTTCAACATTCTCTTCTTCATCTTTCTCCTTTTCTTCTTCTTCTTCATCATCTTTGACATTGACTAGAAAATCACTTGGTTTATGTAACAAATATATATTCTTCCAAGTGTTTGTTGCATTCCTAACAACATGCTCAATGTCCTTGATCAAAACTAGACAAGTGTTAAACTTCAGAGTCAAATTTTCTTCATTTTTCTTCAATGACTCTTTCACCTCAGCATCTGATATGCTCGGTAACAACTGCCTCAAGGTTTGTCCATATATGTCCTTGACACTTTTCATAGAAAAATTCCATCTTGTCTTTATCTTTTCTAATAATTCAGTGGGAACTTGAGAAGCGAGCTAACCTAGTGAATATTTCCACTTACCCATTTTATTCAACACTAGGTCTTCAACTTGCTTCTGCTGTTCTGCTATCCTAATCTCATATTTTAATGATTTAAAAAAATTTATGCCTACTTCTTCTTCAAATTTCTTTAATTTTTCTTAGAAGGTGGGTGGAGGTTTTTTTAATATGATGTCTCCTCCTTCTTTGTCAGCTTTCTTTCTTGACCTCCTCGTAAATACTATAATTGATGGTTTTGATGGCTTGGTGATGATCACCTTGTCTTTCTTCTTTAGTGGCTCTTCTTCGTTAGACTCTTCCCCATCCTCTACTTCTTCACCTTGCTCATCCTCACCTTTTCCCTTGGTTAACAGAAGGGTTGAACTTGATTTCAGTTTTGCAATCCTTCTTTTCCCTTTGTTGACCGCTTAAGGGAGATTTATTTCAAGTTCAATCCTAGTCTTTGCTGCATCATACATTCCAAAGTATGCAACCTTAGGATCAACTAGTTCATTGATAAGAGCTTCAATGATATCCTTTGCTTCATCAATGTTGACCCCATAGCCAAGAGGTTTTACCCACAGTATTCTAGGCTTAAGTGCCTGAATATACACCTTGTCACAATCTATCATGAAACATATATCATCTTTGTAGTCCTCAACTAGCTTCTTGGGGATTCTAAACTTATTTTTCATTTTCTCCTTAAATACATCAAAATAATTATCCATAATATTGTCATAGTTCTCACCCATCTTTGCAATATACTCATTGATTTGATAGAGCACAAGCACATCTTTTCTCCATACCACTATTCCTTTAGAAAGGAAAGAATTTATGTACATAAAATAATAGGTAATTCAACAAGGAAGCAAACTTACATGGATTGTTCTTTGAAGTTCTTATACTTTCCATGTTCTTGTTGAGCTTTCTCAGCAATAGCTTGGCAAGGTCATATGATAAATTGTTCTTAACCACCTTGTAAGCTAAGTCCACTGCCTCACATGATAACCTATTCAGTCTGATCAAACTTCATATCTTGTGTGCAATGACATGAATGCCAAACTTCAGTTCTGCATCAATGACACTGTTGATTTTCATTCCTCTGCCATCCCATTCAACTAGGGTTTTCTTTTCTAGTTCTGCCCAACCTAATGTTTTTGTTGTTTTGGCTTTGGCTAACATAGGGAGGCCAATGATTCGATGAATCATCTTCTTGGTTATCAAAATTGGTTGTTCTATCCATAGCTACCTATTATGCACTCAACTGAGGATAAACCTAATCCATTTGATTTGAAATTCTCAGGGCATGTGAGGGATGTGTGTCAACCCTTTAGTTTCCATATGTTGATGCTTGGGTTTTAAGATTCCATTCACACATAACTGACCTAGGGCATCATCCATTTCTAGAGTACCAATCTCTTGAATAACACATTTGAAACGAGTGCAAATATCATTGATAAGAAGTACCTTGGGAGGAATTTGGGATTGCACACCAGTTGGATCTAGGGTTTTAGCAACCGCAGGAGTGAGCTTGAAATTTGGTGCCTTCACTCAACTCCATGAACCAACATGTTAGATCCTCACTTAACCTTGTTGTTGTTGGATGCCATTTTCACTAGGTAGGGTTTGAGAGAATGTGAAAATCTTTTGCTGGAAATTCACTCAGATTGCTTTGATTGTACTAAAAATTGCTTCTCACAATAGCACTCAAAATTTCACAGTAAGAAATGATCTTGATTCCATGCCTTTTGTTGAAATTTCACCATTAATGCTTAGTATGAAAGTAGATATGTTGACAGACTGTCATCCACTACTTGGCATTGAACACTCAGCAAAGTCTTCATGACTTGGTAACCATATGAATTTTTATTACTCCTGACCTTGCTCGGTAGAGTATATGACCTAACCTCACTTGGTAGAGAAGTAACTCAATAGTAACTGATACTGATCTCACTCAGTGATCCCTTTGTATCCTAAACATAGATTTGGATCTTTTCCACCTTTCAACTGGAACTATTTTGGATGTCATCTTTGATAGCCTAGTTCTAGTTCTTCTATGAGAACTTAATTAGAAATGGTAGAGTCACCCACTTCTCGAGTGACTTGACCATCATTGCTCAGATTTGTATCTTCGGTAGACTTAGGAATCCATTGTTGTCTCATCTACTTTTGGATGTTATCAACTTTTGCCTTCTTTTCATCTTCAATTCTACCAGTATTCATGTAGTTCTTGGCAAGATGACCAAGTTCTATACAAATGAAAGATCTTTTAGTGGTATCTCTTTTCCTCATATGATGTTTAGCACAAGTCATACCAATGTGTCCAAATTCTCCACAGTAATGACATCTACACTAGGTGTTGTAGTCCCATCCAAATATTGCTTTCATAGTTTTCTCTACTAGATTCAATACCTTGGTTTTGCATTCTGATGACTTGTGTACATGTTTCTTGCATTTGTGACATTTTCCTTCAAATCTTCATTTCTCTTTGCATTCATTAGCTCTATGACCATGCCGATTACAATTGTAGCATTTTCCATTGAATTTTGCTTTTCCATTACTCCAACACTTGTTTGATGTATGACCTGTCTTACCATAATGATTGCAAGTGGGTCTTTGGTTCTTTTGAGCTCCTTGCTTGGATGATTCTCCTTCTTTTGTATATCTAATTCTTGCTTTTCCTTTTTGCCTATAAAGGTTTTAACCATTCAATTGATTCATGTCTGCTTGAGATTTCATCATTCTTTCATTGATTTCCTTCTCAGATTTTAGATCATTTCTCAATCTTTCATTACTTTGTCTTTCAGATTTCAGATCATTTTTCATTCTTTCATTGATTTTCCTTTCAGAATTTAGATCATTCCTCATTCTTTCATTTCAAATCTTAGGCTCATGATTTCTTCAATTGCATTGGAGAGCTGATCAATAAGGTCTACTTACTGAAGGGATTGGTTCTGGATTTCATTGTTCCTTCCATCCATTTCTTCTTTTATCTTGTTTCTCTGTTCCAAGACTTCACATAACCTTACTGACTAAATTTCTTGTTCTCTTCTTAGCTTTCTTACTTCTTCTTGCAAGGAACCATTCTTTTCTAGGAGTTCTTTGATTGCTTCATTGGCTTCATTTGAATTGCTTGAATGAAGGTCTTCAATTCTTTCTTCAATGTAGAGTTGATCATTCATTTGAATTGCAAGTTATTTTCATCTTTTCAAGGTTTAAGAGAGTTACTCCTTTGCTTTCTTGAGTTGGGCAATGGCCATTTCTAAATCTAGCTTTTCATTGTCAATGACTTTTTCAAGTCTGAATATCTCCATGGCCTCGATCTTTGCTCAAGCTGTTAAGATTTCTCCTGAGAACCAAAAAGCTCTAATACCAATTGTTGGAAATATTCAAGACTAAGCTAAGTTACTGAGAGGGGAGGGGTGAATCAATAACTTCTAAAACTTTCAACAATTTCAACATTTAATCCAACCATTCAAATAGCATTTATCCATTATATAAATTCTAATCTAATTGCATGCATAAGAAACTGAAAGCATTCATAACACTAAGATACAAATATTTGGTGACCCAGAAACCTTCCAAATAGAAAGGAAAACTGGGGTGGGAATGATACCGACAACTTTAGTACTGTAGTATAAAGTTAGCTTGTTAAAGCTTACATTGACCACTTCTGATGATCTACCCTATTAGAAGCAATAAGGATTGCTAGGTCCACCTTGTGAAAGGATTCACAAACATACAATCAAGTATGCACTCAGTAAAGAGATTTACAAAAGACTATTAGGTCTACCTTTTGAAAGGATTTGACTGATCCACCTGTTAGGATGAAGTAGTAGATGATCTCTGATTTGCAACTTGGCTTGTTGAATGAGATTCCTTTGTACATTGATCACCTTTTTATGATAGATATATCTCTACTACTCCTTATGTTATTATGGCCTTTACAATTCACTCCTACTTTTCTCTAATGTAATTTGCATTCATATTTCCACACATTACATACATACATCATACATTAGATATGATACAATGCATCACATATATATATCAATCCAATTATATAAATTACAAAGTTGAACATCATACAAGTTACCACAAATATTACAAAGTTAGCCCACATGAAGACATTCAGGTTTTGAAGATTGACTTGGTGAGGTTCTGATACTTAGCATCCACTATCAATATTTGACATCATCATGCACTCAGTAGACATAGAAGCTCGGTCCATATTGATCACTTCTAAGTAGTCCTGAACTCAGTTTGCACTAGTGACTTGGTAGATATTGTGAAACTCGTCATATAAACTGAGTCTCTTGATTTACACTGTATGACTTGGTAAACATTCTCACCTCAAACTCGGTATAAACTAAGTCTCTTGGTTAACATTGGAAAGCTCAGTTAACACTAGACTCTCATCACATACACTACAAACTCGGTGAACACTACACTGCTCGGTAACCATTAATAAACTCGGCATCAACTAAAATGCACAGTTTACACTGTTGGTCTTCACATTAACTGAATCACTTGGTAACCACTTGGATGTGTCCAAAGGACTCGGTAGCAACTGTAGAACTTGATGACAACTAAAATACATGGCAAACATTGTGAACTATACATTGAGCTCAGTAGCCATATACAATCTAAATAAGTGTGTGTCTCTAATAAGAAAGTTGACTGATATGTCAACAATATCATCTATCATGTAACCTTGGGTCATATCAACATTTCCACTCCTCTGTGCCAATGGTGATCTATCAATAAGTTACTTCCCTTGTACTAGCTTCTTTGCTTCAGACTCAATTTCTCTGTACCATCTATCTACCATTTCATAAATGAGTTGTGAGTATTGATCTACCTGTGGTAGATAGAAGACCTTTTTGATGTTTTGAGGCCTGATGTCTAGGGCGATCTCCTCAGTCACACTTTTAACCACTTTGTCTTCTAGTATATTGTGGTGTCTTAGAGTCATAATCAACTCTAAGGAGTAGAATTATACTGGATTAGAGGCTACATTCACTAGTCCACTTTAGATCAAAGCTCATACCATAGCTGACCTCTATATAGGCTTGTTGTATAGTAGTAGGAAGGCATTCTAATTGATATGTCCTAGCTTTGTCTCCCAAATTTCTGAATGCTTATCTCCAAATCAAGATTTCTTGGGTGCTCCTTGATATTTGAAGGCAATAGGTTTCAATGCAATCTTCATAACATAGAAGTTGAAGATAATTCCATTTTATCTTAGAAAAGGTGCAAATGCGGTGGTGCGCTTTTGCAGATATGCAGAGGCTTGAGTGGTGCAAATGTGTGCTCTTGGAGTCTCTCTAAGAAAATAAGTGAATAGTATAGAGAGGGGTTGTATTTATAGGTAGAGGCTCGGGAGGGTGCACACCTCTAGAGGTGTACACCTGTATATGTGTGCATTTTTGTGTTGGAGGTGAATGCACATATGCACATTGAACGCACATTAGCATGGTGTGCAAGTGTGGTTTTCACCACTTTGAAACAAAATTTTGTCTTTCTAATTTTCTTGTAGTGCTCATACTTGCCTGATTGGATCCATAGAGGCACCTAATTGGGTGCTCTAATAAGAATCTTATGTTTGAAAAGATGGGGGCCCCATTTTGAGTCCAAAATAGGGTGTGCATTATGAAAACCACAACAATAATGAAGATTGGATTCAAGCAATGAATGAAGAGATTGAGAAAATAAAGAAGAATAAAACTTGGTCATTAGTACCTAGACCAAAGGACAATAATATCATTGGAACCAAGTGGGTATTCATGAACAAGTTGAATGAGAAAGGAGAAGTCACAAGGAACAAAGCTAGATTGGTATGTAAAGGACATGTACAAGAAGAAGACATTGACTATGGATAGAAATTCCCCCCTATTGAAATATTGAAAGGAGTTAGAAATTTACTTGCATATTCTACTTATAAAGGATTTAAAGTGTATTAAATGGACGTCAAATCTGCATTTCTAAATGGAATACTGGAAGAAGAGGTATGCACACTGAACAACTAGAAGTATTTGTGGTGTAGGGGCACCTAGGTAAGGTTCATGAAAGACCTAGGGCTCCTAATCTATTTTGTCTTGTAGTGGTACTAGCCATACCACTAGAGTAATAAAGGGATTAGCTTGGTCCTAAGTTGAGGTATAGGAAGACATATTAGGCCCTAGTTGCTCTTAGTTGCAAGTATGGCCATTTTAGGTAAAATGGGATATCTGTGTGATTTTGAAGAAAGAATTGAAAAACAAGAGATTTAAGGTCCTTTTTCAATGGTTTAAAACCTTAGATAGGATTTTGGTACAGTTTGGTGGGCTTAGGATCAAGTTTGAATGTCAAATTCAAAAAGTTGTAAAAGTTGTTGAAAAGTTGTCATTGACAACATTTTCTTGCTTATGCGAAACTTCATGTTTTTTGTTTCATAACTATCTAAAACTGTTGATATTATACCTTGGTCAACTATTTAAGGACATACTCGACCTGATGTGCAATTGGCAGGTTTAATTGGAAAGGTGTGTTTATGGACTATAACAGAGTAATATCAATGAGAGTTCTTATTTTTTGAAGACTTTGGCATTTTAAAGGATTGAAATTAGGAATGTAGTGTTTGGAAGTGTTAGGGAAATCCATCTTAAGATTTTTTGAGGTATTATTTTGCAATATTGTGGGTTTCTAGTTAGTTGTAAAAATAATTTTGCTTTCAGTCAGTCTGTTGTCTTGAATCAAGCGATTGGCAAAGATGGGGTCATAGATCCTCTTCCCACCATGAAATCTGCATGAGCTCTTGGGATATGGAGATGACTCCATTTAGATATTTTTCAATGAAGGAGGGGCCTTGGGAAACAAGGGAGGCATTTTTGAAGTGATGCCCTAGGCAAGCATAAGTTGCATGGCTAGGGATCACAGTGGATTGCAAAAGTGTTAAGAAGGATTGAACGAATAGATAGCTTAAATCAAAGCTTGGAGAAAGGTAGAAGCATGAGAATAGAAGTCCCAAACCCAATGGGAAGTGCTGATGAAATATTTTTTTGTAAACAGATTTGTTCTTTCAGATTATTACTCTTTAATGCCCAATTCAGAACAATATCTGATCACAAATAGTTGGAAAGCTCTTTATGGATATTTCAGCTTTCCTCTGAATTCATACCTGTATAGCTCCCTAAAATAGATTTGCAATGAATTTTGTTTTCTTCCTAAACTACTTTGAGGTATGTTCTTAACCCGAGAATAGTAGAGGGATAATCGAGCTAGACCTAAATAAAATCCAACTCAGGTAGATAAAAACTTCTCAATTCTAAACTAGATTTATGCATCCACACATCTTATGTATCCATAAATTCCATCCACGTAATTAACTGATGCCGAACTAAGCTAATTCAAATCTAAACTATGACTAATAAATTGGAAATACTAGTAGAATCTCTTCATCGAATGAACTATAACAATACTTATCACATTCATCCGTTGCCTCGAAACAGGGGAGGTAAAACTTTGTTCTTCCCTTATTCCAATTCAAATGAAAGAGAAAACATAAACTAAATACAATACTAATTGGAACAGAAAATGATTGACATAAAATACCATTCAATTGTCTCTACAACAAAAAGTACTTCACACCAAAAATTTGTCGACCTTTCATTCATCTTTTCAATTCATATATATAGAGTTTTTGAGATGACCATTACAATAAAAGTTTAAGCAGTTCATCTTTTGAGGGTGACAAATGGCAAAGTGCCAATTTGTCATATTACAAAATTACAAAAGAAAACAAAAAGAGGGCATCACATGAATCATTTAGACTTCTTCCCCTTTTCTGTTTTTGCTCTATGTGACTTGGCAGCAACAATTATTGGGATTAGCTTCTCATGATTGGGCACGTGTATATTGGTGAATCTCAAAAGCCATTTTTCATGTTCCCTTTCCAACTCTTTTACAACATTCAATTAATTTGGCAACTCCTTCGTGGTCACATGTATCCATCCACTGAGCACCTAGAGTTCTGCAGTTCTGTTCTGGGTATTGGAAGCCATTGCAGACAAATTATCCAAAAAAGTAGACAAGTTACTTTTCATCACTTCCACTCTAATGAGGTCCTTTCCTTGACCACTAGTTTGAGAGTCAGTGAGTAGCCCTCTCATCAGCTCAAATCCTCTATCTTGAGTCTTCTTTATTTTACCCTCTATCTCCTTGAGCCCCTTCTCAGCTTCTTGGATCATTTCTAGCTTGAACTGCATACTTTGGAACCATCTAAACAAAGGTTCATTCCCTTTCTTTAGAATCTTGGCTTTGACTGCTTCTTTTGCTTTCATTTGGAAGATCATCTTTAAAAGGGAGATGCATTCATCACACCTGACTCTTTCTCTGGCTAGAGTATTACTATTAGATAATATGTTATCCTTTTATGTTTCTAGTCTGAGGATAACATTTCCAATTTGATCTATGAGAGAAACTCCTTTTGATTTGAGTCTCTCAATCCACTCTCTACCAATCTGGCCATAGTGCCTATCTTCCTGGAGCTAGGAAATGAGAGCTTGCACTTCAGCTACACTGGGAGTCTGAGTCATAGACATACTATAAATAGTTGCTAGTGGAGTGACTAGCTACCTAATAAACTTATTCAATTCTTCTATTTCTTATTTCATCTTGATCTTTGACAATTTGAGACTCTCTAATTGTCCTTCTATCACTTCATTACTCGATCTCCACAAGCCAACCTTTGTATCATGTCTGGCTACCCCAAGGTTGATTAAATGCAAAGTAAAATCATCAAGAGTCATATCCTCAATTCTCTCTCCTTTGTTTGGCTTTTCTATCTCCATTGTCAATTGCCCTATTTTTAGATCTTGCCCAAGTATGGATAGAGTCTTCTATTTCTTGACCTTTTCCAATGCAGTCCTGGAATGAACCACGAGGGATAAAATTTATTTTGTAGAAACACTCTCATCCTTTCTCTTTCTTTTCCTTTCCAAAGTATCTTCTAGCCAAGAATCAGTTCCTATCACCTTGGAAGCTGTTCTGAGTGATTCGATGCTGAACATCTTCTTCTTCACTGGAGTCATGGCTACAATAGTTGAAGAGAAAGGATTCTTTGAGTCCTTGGAGATGAGTTTGGAAGAAGCTTGGCCCTTCTCCATCTTTGAAGTCTTCTTCGTCTCTTCATCTAATTCAGTTGACTCATTGGTGCTACTTTTTCCATCCCCTAAGTCTACTATCTGTATGGGGGAGCCACGTGGTCTCAAAAGGGAAGCACTTGTTGATGGCATGGGGCTATGATGAGGGGATGGGATTGGAGTGGTATGCGGAGAAGGAATAGGGGTAGTGTGAGGAGATGGAACAGGAGTAGTATGTGGGGGAGGTACTGGAGTAGGAGCACTATCCTTTGGTTCTTCTGCTTTCTTCTCTTCAGTGTTAGTCTGGGTTCCTATAACTGGCAAGGAACCATCATGACATG
Source organism: Cupressus sempervirens (assembly GCA_028749045.1). Lineage (NCBI taxonomy): Eukaryota > Viridiplantae > Streptophyta > Pinopsida > Cupressales > Cupressaceae > Cupressus > Cupressus sempervirens. The sequence continues at coordinate 884,571,203 of CM053785.1, read as the reverse complement.
TTGGGGTGATAGGAACATTCTTATCTAGGGGTTAATCACCTGCTTCCATAGGTTGAGCCAGTCCTTGGGTGGAAGCTATGGTCACACCCATTGTAACACTCTGAGATGAAGTAGGTGTTGCAAATGCTAGAGAGGCTTGAGTGGCTGCACCCTTAGTCTAGCTCTTTCTGGTTGTCCACTCGACCCATTTCCTAGTCCTCTTGATTATCCTTGCCATCATAATATCGAGACTCTCCTCCACATCCACATATGGCTCAGAACTGATAGGAAGTCCCCTTAATTTAGTCAGATATGTATTGCTATACATATTTTGACCATCATCCTCTAATCCTTCTACATTGAGATCAATGCCATATGTCTTTATTTGTTCCAATATGAGTCTAGCAAATGCATGATCATGATTCTTCAACTCATCTCTACAATCTGCCCAATAATCCTCCATAGTGGTGACATGTTTGATCACACTCCCAATTTGAAGCACCTCCCTTGCATATCTATTTGGAACTTCAAAATCCTCCAATTTGTACTTATTCTCGAATGCCTTAAGCATGTTTTTAGCATCAGATTGAGAATCACAACTGTAAGCCCTGACCTTTATGGGGAACTCATATCCCTTCTTCCTTAGACTAGTGCTTAGCACATTCACTTGGATAGCTTGTCTTATGATCTCTACGAGCACAATCATGTCACTTGGGTATCTGGGTAGCTTCAGAGGAAATGTGTCAAAATTTGCAAGACACAAATATGAGAAGGATGAGAATTGAATGAAGTAGCTACCAAACTAACTGATGGTCGCCATCACTTCTGGGCTAAACCTCCTCTCTGGGTATCCTTGTAGCTCCCTGCAAATCCTCATTGTAAAAGAGTCATTAATCTTGACATACTCTGTATAACTATTCTGTAACTGCAAGCATGGATAAAATTCATAACTTTTTACATCATCAAGAAAATCCTCCATTCTGGGAAGGCCCAACCACAATTGTAAAGAAGCCAACATATAAATTAGGTATTGTAGAACTTTGCAACACTGAGAGCTCTGGACAGATGTTCACTCACCTCATACACCCAATCAACATAATGTGTGTCTAAATTGATGATTTGCACTAAAAAGAAATATTGTTCTACAAAATTGAGTGCTTCTACCTCACCTTTCAACTGATGCAAAAGAACTAGGATGTCCATGATTTTGGGCTTGAGATCAGTGCCAAAAAGTGTCTTGAGAACCTTACTCTTAGGTCCTCATGGCTTTTGGAACCAAGACCTCATGATTTCCTTCTGCCACACCATATTCTTCAAGGAGAACTCGGACATGGCTCCTCCCATGGTCAATTTGAAAAATTCTTCCCACTCTCAAATCCAGAGGTAATTGACTACAGTTTGTCGATCAATTGAGATCAAAACTATATGATTCGGTGACATAATATGTTCAGTATCCGTATTGTAATGGTTAATGCATTCAACGATCAGCTTAGGGGCTTGAATTGCTACTGGAAACCTGGCTGCTTCCAATAGCCCACTTCCTTAGAGTTTCTCTCTTATTGGGTGGATTGGCTCCATCTTCAACCTTCTTTGGAAATCTTGCATATCGAAGAAGTAGAGTGAAGTATCTGTAACATTCTGCAATGTCTATTTAATCCCATTCAGTCCATCGAAACCAACAAATCTTGTTTCCATCTTAACTAAGATAGAGATCAACTGTAAATCTTAAAATTGAAAATAATATAGAGAGTAGAGCTTTGCAGCTGTGAGGATTTTGAAATTATTGTTCAATTCAATAGCATAATAGTTCAAATAAGAAAGTGGTAGTTTGAAAATATGTTATGTTCATCTCTATATAGAAATCCCAATCCACTCGTTAATCTTCAAGATCTACACCACACAAGTGAATTAAAGGATAAATCTATTAGATTAGTAAATGCAAAGGGTTTCTAACAGATTTTTACATGTCATTTCATAGTTCTTGTTGGCCCGATGGTTACTTTCCTTTATTACAGACTTACTTTCCCATTTTTCACCAAGTTGCGGAGAATTAAGAATGGAGTACTCCATGGGGAAAAATTGGCCCAGCTAGATTTTTCTCAAGATACCTTCCCAAATGTGATCAACTGGCTTCCATTATCCTTTTTAAATATCTTGCAATTGATCTATGAGCCCAACATGCTTGTAGAAGTGATTTTTCAATGGATGCGAAAAATTGCTTCAAAGGGTTGAAAATCCATCAAGGAGAAGGCAACCCCTATTTTTCTGCCTTTGTTCTTATTTTCACTTATCCCTTTAAGTCAAGGTGCCTCTAAGCTTTGAAAAATCTTAAAAGGGCTACGAAAATGAAAAGGGAACCCACTTACTTGCTTTTCTCCTTTACAAATGCCTTTGTCAGAAAACTGACTTCCTGGGTCAAAAACCTGCCGTGGAGAAGCTACTTCAGAGTTTTTCGCCAGATGCTATTCTGATCATTATGATGATTTCTGAGTAACTCTTGAGGTAGAATACTGCAACGTAGGAACAATCTATCCATAAAACAACTCATTTCCTCCTTGTTTTAGCTTGTATACCTCTTTTGTCGACCTCTGCAAAAAATCACCCTCATAGTTTGAAATTCTGCCGAGAAACCAACGCTAGGTTTTTTGCAGACTTCATTTTCTTTATATGCAAACTATAATAAGTCACGAGAAAGTTCATTCTTGGAAATGACTTTGTGAAGATTGTGATATAACTTAAGAATCTCGATTGAAAGGTTCCTATACTACCCATAAAACTCATGACAACAAGGGAAACCCACCCGATTATGTAATGCGGGAGAAGAAGGAAGATGAAAACCCAATGGAGAGACTTTGGACTTGGGCAAAAGAAATAGACTTAGACATATCTAAACCTAATTGAGACACAAGACCTTTTTCCACTTTGCATAATGGGTATAGGATGAAAAGTGGGGCAATAGTTGGCTCTGACTGAGGACTTGGGTTGAGTAAACCCAAGCAAGGAACTCAAAATCTCTGGTTTTGCAAAAGAAGGTAAAAAGGTGGCAACAAAACAAAACACAATGAGACAAAGAATAAGAAAACAAAAGTAAAGAAAAAAAAGAAGAAGACTAACTAGGAAACACAGAAAGATACTAAGCCTAACTATAATACAAATACAGGGGTTACTTGTTTTCAGTTAGCAATTTGATAAAGCTTTAGATCTTGACCATTATAGGTTAGGGGTAGTACTTTGCCATCTTCATATGCCAATTTGAAAGAATTATTTTCAAATTCTTGATGAATTATGAATGGGCCTTTCCATAAAGTATCAAACTTCTCATGCATTCCTTTCAAAGCACTTTGCTTAGCCCAGAGCAGTAGCTTTCTCCTACCATGAATTTTTGGGGTCTTGTTTTCTTATCAAATGGATTTGGTGCTTTGTGATGTGATCTACGATTTCCTCCCTTTCTTCCTCAAGTTTTCTCAAGTACAGGATCCTCTTTTCTAAACGATCTTTAAAAACTTCATCTTCGATTACATTTCTTAGTTTATTTGTGGCTAATTCTAGAGGTAAGGGGAGGTTAGCTTCAGTTTCGTAAACTAATTCGAAAGGAGATATGCCAATTTCCCTTTTAGGTGTCACTCTATCCACCCAAAGTGCTTCATGAATCTTTTTATGCCAAGTATTTTTGTTATCTGAGACCAATTATTTAACAATATTCATCAAATTCTTATTACTAGACTCATCTTGACCATTTCCTTGAGGGAAGTAATCAGATGAATGTCCCATGTGATCCCATATTCAAAGAAAAAATTGGTAATTTCAATTGAAGAAAAATAAGATGCATTATCCTTCACCAGTTTAATAGGAACACTGAACCTAACCAATATGTTCTCCTTTATGAATTCACACACCACTTCGAAAGTAGTTTTCTTAGTAGCTTTAGCTGCTACCCACTTGGTGAAGTAGTCAGTTGCTGTTATCGCATATTGGTGATCGGCACTGGGTGTAGGACTAGTTAGACCAATGAAGTTGAGACCCCATTGTTGAAAAGGTCCTTCGATGATAACAGGTCTCAATGGCAGAGCGGCTAATTGAGGACGTCCAAAGAACATCTTGCACTTCTCACATTTTGCTACCCAGGCATATGCATCTTTAAACATTCCAAGCCAGTAATAACACTACCTTAGTATCTTAAAAGTTGTGACTGAAGATGAGAAATGTCCTCTGCAAGCTTCATCATGAAATGTTTTCAACAACTTTTCTTGCTGTTGTTTGTATACACACCTAAGGAAAATGCCATCAATGGTTTTTTTGAATAGTTTACCATCCCAAATCACATACTTAGTTGCTTTCAGTTTGAGATCCCTCCTTTGTTTTGTTGTCAGACCCTCTAGACATTCACCATATGTCAGCACATAAGAGATATTTTCAAACCATGAATCATAGAGGCCTACAACCAACACCAACCGCTTCTCTCCCGATTCTTCCAATTCTTTAGTTATCTTGTTTTCTACAATCACCTTGCATAGAGTATTTCCTCTTATCAATTTGGTAGGTTTTATTTCTATAGCATAATCCTATATCTTTGCCACCCATGCTCCTCTGATATTACAACCCACATCCTGCTGTGTCAATACACTCTTCACTGCTACATCCGGGACAAAGACCACAGAATGTGAATGCAAGATATAAAATTAAAATTTTTAAAGGGCTTTAACCACTACAAAGGCGTGTTTTTCAATCTACAAATATTTCAATTCATGATTCTTTAAAGGTATGCTCATGAAAGCTATGGGGCTTGTACCCCCTCATCATTTTCTCGCATAAGTATGGTCGATAGGGTGTGTTTGGAAGCATAACAATAAATGATGAAATCTCATTTATAATTCAGATGACATAACACCGGGGCATTAGCAATAGTAGTCTTTATATCTTGAAAGGCTTGCTTTTTGACCTCATTCCATTTGAAACTTGAATTTCCTTTCATCACATCCACTATATGTTTAGTTGTTTCTATGAAATTAGGCACAAACCTTCTAAGGAAATTCACTTGCCCAAAGAAAGATTTAACTCCTATTTTATTCAAAGGCAAGCTCAATCTTTGAATGGCCTCTACCCATTTAGGGTTGATCCTAATGCCTTCTTGGGACACTATATGACCTAGGAGTTTCCCCTCTATTACACAAAAAATTGACTTCTTGGGATTGAGAGAAATCCCATGCTCTCTGCATCTTTGCAAAACTTTCCTCAAATCTTCCATATGATCTTTCCTTTTTCTCGAGAACACAGTGAGGTCATCTAGGTATATGACTATGATTCGGTCTTTCAAATCGATGAATGTCTTACTCATGCATCTTTGGAATGTAGGACCAGCATTGATAAGTCCAACAGGCATTTTGCGATACACAAATGTACCCCAAGGAGTAGTGAACGCCATCTTATGCTGGTCTTTCTCCTCTACTTCGATCTAATTGTAACCTAAGAAGCTGTCGAGCATATACATCATTTCAAATCCCACCCCTTTTTGCAATAAATAATCCATATTAGGAAGAGCAAAGTTATCTTTTAGGGATGCTTGGTTCAGATTGTGAAAATCAACACAAATTCTTATTTCTCTGTTCATCTTTCTAACAAGTACTATATTGGATATCCAGGTGGAATGATGAATGAGATAAATGATTCTCACTTTTAACATCTTATCTACTTCTCAAAAGATGGCATCTACGACTTTAGGATTGTAGTTCCTTTATTTCTGCCAGAAAGGGACCACATCAGGCTTCAGTGGGATTTGGTGCTTTACCTTCCCATCTCTATAACTTTTCAAATCTTCATAGCTCCATGCAAAAACATCTCTATATTCCATGAATAGATTTCTCATGGCTTCTTTCTCTTCAGGTGAACAACACTTCCCGATGTTAATCATTCTGGGATTATGAATATCTCCAATATTAACTCCTTCATATTCACCTATTGTTGGCCCCTTTTCTTCTCTCTTCTGATTTATGTAAGCATCATGTCTATTAAAAAGTTTTTCTAAAGCCACGAAATATGGAGGAATAATGTTACCTTTTAGCTAAATTTCTCCATTTTGATTATGTTCCCCACTTGCACCAGAGCTTTCATGATTACTTCCACTGGATTCATGCTCAAAACTAGACTTGTCATTTTCAAGGAACATCTACAAACTCTTATCATCATTGAAAACTTGCCATGATTCTATGTTGTCTGGAACGACAGATCGATACACAATTTTGATCTGATACTTTTTGTCTTTGAAATTTGGGTGAGGAAGTAATAGGGAGGTTGAGACTACTAATGAATCAGCTTTGGTATTCATCTCTCTCAGAACCACTTCAATAGAGAAGGCATCTAGACCTTCAATCTCATCCCAGACTCTTATTTTTGTAATTCTTTAGCTTGTGATTTTTAATAGAATATTGTCCTTTTACCTGCTTTACAATAAGCTCTGTATCACCTTGAGATTTTAAAATCTTTATCCCTCTTTCTTTTGCTATTGTTATCCCCAGTAATAAGGCCTCATATTCCATGGTGTTATTTGTATTCCCAAATTCTAATTTGAAAGCCATAGGTTTAGGTTCTTCTTCTGGGAATATCAATACTACACTTGCTCCAGATCCTGAGGTGGCACAACTTCCATCAAATTCAAGTGTCCATATACCCGATGCATCTTTATTTCCTTTAAAAAATTCCTTGCTTTGACTCTCATCTATTTTTTCATCCGAGCCTTCTTTAGTAAACAACACATAGTTGCCGAATTCCAGCTCTTGGTAGAGAATCTAAGCTTTAGGGTGATCTAATTTCAAGACTATGAACTGTTCCTTCTCCTCAGGTTCTAATTTGACTTTTTTATTCCCAATAGGTATCACTACCTGAGACCAGTCTAGCTTTATTTCTCCTCCTAAGTCTTGACAAAAACTTCTACTTAAAAGGAGTCCATAATTGGCTGGAATATCAGCTTCTAGAATAGTCAATAGGAGCTTCTTTTCTGGGTGAGAAGCTAAGGCTACCTGGGCGTCTTTAATCTGCCAAAGTAAGGGAACTTGTTTAGCATCCATCGAGGAGCACCTTCCATGTACTTTAGTGAGATTGAGACCCAAGGCTTTGGCTATGGAATAAGGCATAACATTATTTGATGCACCTAAATCTATTATACAATTACTGAGTTTACATCCATTAATATATAATGAAATATAAAAAGGCTCAGGTTTTTTCACTGGGGATGTTGCTAAGACTATAGAGTATTCTTGATTAAACAAACTAGATGTCAAGGTTCCATCCTCTTTCTCGACCATTACATTACAATTTGCATCTGATGTACTTCCTTTACACAGGTCTACCAATCTTTTTAACTCGAAAGGATGTGACTTTAAATAATCAATAGTGGAAATTTGAATTTTTGACTCTTGAAAAAATTGAATGAAATCAAAAGATGTCTTTTCCTTATCCATTTGTGAAGTAGTTGTTCCTTGATCAACATGTGTATTACTTGTTGAAGGGTTGGAGTCATTTTTGTGAGTGTGACTAGAGGATTGATTCTTCAACCTTTGCCCACAGGTAAGCACTGTGTATGAAGTTCAATTGACTATTGCATAACACTCACCTTTTGATTCAAAATTTGATTCATATTCCAAAAATAAATTTCCAGAGTCGCCATTTGGATAGGAATCAGGCTCTAAACAAGGAGTCACAGTTCTAATTCATTAGTAGATAACAACTGCATCATACAGGCAGTCTTCCGACAACTCTCACTGTCATGATCTATGGTCAAATGAAAGGCACACATATTTCCTTTTTTTGGCACCACCTCAATTTGCAACCTAGGTTGTGAACTTGTAAGCTACAAAAACCTACTTTCATTGCTTCTTCTTGGTAAATTTTGATAATTCTGCTGATAGGGACTGTTGAATTCGAGTAACTACTTCTTCATTGCTACCAGCTCATTTGACAATTTCTAAATCATCTCCTATGATGATGTGGTATTATTGGAACTTCCTTTAGTTTGAAGTTCTAGTTTCCATTTTCTCGCAGAAATCAAATCATCCTCACACTCAATTGCCTTCTTTTGTGCGTTAGCTAGATCTGTGGGATGTGCTCTCCTTAAATCATAATTGACATCTAGAGGCATTGCACTAATAAAGAAGGTTTTCAAATTACCAGGTGTGGGTTTGTCAACAACTGGAATGCTACTGATAATCTTATTGAATTTGGCAACGAAATCCCTCATGCTCATAGTTGGTTGCTTCTTAATTGAAGTCAATTGTGTTAGCAGGGCATGTTCATCTTTCGCCGTCTTAAATCTTATCTCAAAGGCTATCCTCAATGTATCCCAATTAGTTATTTAGCCGTCAGCTAGATGGTAAAACTAGTCTGTTGCATTATTTGTGAGGGTCTCTACGAACAACCTTACAACAACATCTTCATGTCCCACCCTTAAGATATGAGTGGCTACAAAGAAAGCTTTAATTTGTTCGTTTGTAGTGACTTTCCCATCACCTGAGAATTTAGGGAAATTCTTCCTCGAACTGGTTGGAAGTGGATGATAAGCGTTTAACGCTAAGGGTCCTGTTGTCGCAACCCATGGAGCAGCCATGATTGTTTGGTAGTATATGGCAGGAAATTAACAATTGGAGGAGCAATAACTCTGTGAAGTGCTAACGCTTGACAAGTGGAACGCGAAGTGCTAGCATCTTGATTTCTAATAGGGGAAGTGGGTCTACTCTAGCTTTTACCTTCACTTTTCTGCTTTGGGATGTCTAGAATAGGAAAGCCGAGCTCTACAAGTTTATCAAAGATAGGGTCTTTCCTACCCTATTCCTTGGTACTTTTGAGGAACCTAAATTGTTCTAGGATGCTGGGTCTAGTTTATCTCTGAGCTTCTTGTCTCAATTGTCTTTCTACTCTCCAAATATCCCTCCTTTGAACAACTCTCTCCAAGGCTTCAACTCTTCTTTCTTCTTCCTCTAATACCTAGCTAGCATTTCTATAATGTTCAATGTTCCTTCTATGTCTCCAAACGAATGTGTTAAGGGATGAAATTATGTCCTCTTGATCATCTTGAAAACTAAGGTTAGGTTGGAGCACTAGAATTACATTTTCATGAGGTAGTACCATTTTCCCTTATGACATAGGCTTTTTGATCAAGTGATTGTTCGTCTCCCTAGTAGAGTCACCAAAAATCTATTGGTAAACATATTTGTTCTTTTAGATTATTACTCTTTAATGCCCAATTTGGAACAATATCTAATCACAAACAGTTGGGAAGCTCTTCATGGATATTTTGGCTTTCCTTTGAATTGGTAGGTACAAATCCCTAAAATAGATTTGCAATGAATTATGTTTTCTTCCTAAACTACTTTGGGGTATGTTCTTAACTTGAGAACAGTAGAGGGATGACATAGCTAGACCTAAATAAAATCCAACTCAAGCAGATAAAATCTTCTCAATTCTGAAATAGATTTATGCAACCACACATCTTATGAATCCATAAATTCCATCCACATAATTAACTGATGCTGAACTAAGCTAATTCAAATCTAAAATATGACTAATAAATTGGAAATACTAGCAGAATCTCTTTGTCGAATGAACTATAACAATACTTATCACGTTCATTTGTTGCCTCGAAACAGGGGAGGTAAAACTCTGTTCTTTCCTTCTTCCAATTCAAACCAAAGAGAAAACATAAACTAAATACAATACTAACTGGAACAAAAAATGATTGACATAAAATACCATTCAATTGTCTCGGCAAAAAAAAGTACTTCACACAAAAAATTTGCTGACCTTTCATTCATCTTTTCAATTCATACATATAGAGTTTTTGAACAATTATTGGGATCAGCTCCTCATGATTGGGCATGTGCATATTGGTGAATCTCAAAAGCCATTTTTCATGTTCCCTTGCCAACTCTTTTATGGCATTCAACTGATTTGACAACTCCTCTATGGCCACATGTATCCATCCACTTAGTACTTGGAGTTCTGCAATTTTGTTCTGGCTATTGGAAGCTACTGCAGACAAGTTATCCAAAAAAGTAGAGAAGTTACTTTTCATCACTTCCACTCTAATGAGGTCCTTTCCTTGACCACTAGTTTGAGAGTCAGTGTGTAGCCCTCTCATCAACTCAAATCCTCTATCTTGAGTCTTCTTCATTTCAGCCTCTATCTCCTTGAGCCCCTTCTTAGCTTCTTGGATCATTTCTAGCTTGAATTGCATACTTTGGAACCATTCAAACAAAGGTTCATTCCCTTTCTTTAGAATCTTGGCTTCAACTGCTTCTTTTGCTTTCATTTGGACGATCATCTTTAAAAGGGAGATGCATTTATCACACCTGACACTTTCTCTGGCCAGAGTATTATTGTTAGATAATATGTTATCCTTTTTTGTTTCCAGTCTAAGGATAACATTTCCAATCTGATCTAGAGAGAAAATCCTTCTGATTTTAGTCTCTCAATCCACTCTCTACCAATCTAGCCATAGTGCCTATCTTCTTGGAGTTGGGAAATGAGAGCTTGCACTTCAGCTGCACTAGGAGTCTGAGTCATAGACATACCAAAAATAGTTGCTAGTGGAGTGACTAGCTACTTAATAAACTTATTCAATTCTTCTATTTTTGCTTTCATCTTGATCTTTGACAATTTGAGACTCTTTAATTGTCCTTCTATCACTTCATGATCTCCACAAACCAACCTTTGTATCATGTCTGGCTTCCCCAAGGTTGATTGAATGCAAAGTAAAATCATCAAGAGTCATATCCTCAATTCTCCCTCCTTTGTTCAACTTTGTTATCTCCATTGTCAAGTGCTCTATTTTTGGATCTTGCCTAAGTATGGATAGAGTCTTCTACTTCTTGACCTTTGCCAATGCAGTCCTGGAATGAACTGTGAGGGATACAATGTCTTTTGCAGAGACACTCTCATCCTTTCTCTTTCTTTTCCTTTCCAAAGTATCTTCTATCCAAGAATTAGTTCCTATCACCTTGGAAGCTATTCTGAGTGATTTGATGTTGAACATCTTCTTCACTGGAGTCATGGCTACAACAGTTGAAGAGAAAGAATTCTTTGAGTCCTTGGAGATGATTCTGGAAGAAGCATGTCCCTTCTCCATCTCTAAAGTCTTCTTCATCTCTTCATCCGATTTAGTTGACTCACTAGTGCTACTTTTTCCATCCCCTAAGTCTACTATCTATATGGGGGAGCCATCTGGTCTCAAAAGGGAAGCACTTGCTAATGGCATGGGGCTATTATGAGGGGATGGGATTAGAGTGGTATGTAGAGAAGGAATAGGGGTAGTGTGAGGAGATTGAACGGGAGGAGTATGTGGGGAAGGCACTAGAGTAGGAGTACTATCCTTTGGTTCTTCTGCTTTCTTCTCTTTAGTGCCAGTCTGGGTTCCTATAACTGGCAAGGAACCATCATGACATGTTGGGGCTATAGGAACATTCTTATCTGGGGGTTGATCACCTCCGCCTACAGGTTGAGCTGGTCCTTGGGTGGAAGCTATGGTCACACCCACTGTAGCACTCTAAGATGAAGTAGGCCTAGCAGTTGCTGGAGAGGCTTGAGTGGCTGCACCCTTACTCTGACTCTTTGTGGTTGTCCACTCAACCCATTTCTAGGTTCTCTTGATTATCCTTACCATCATAATACCGAGACTCTCTGCCACATCCACATATGTCTTGGAACTGATAGGAATTCCCCTTAATTTAGTCAGATATGTATTGCTATACATATTTTGACCATCATCCTCTAATCCTTCTACATTGAGATCAATGTCATATGTCTTTATTTGTTCCATTGTGAGTCTAGAAAATACACGATCATGGCTCTCTAACTCATCTTTGCAATTTGCCCAATAATCCTCCAGAGTGGTGACATGTTTGATCACAATCCCAATTTGAAGCACCTCCCTTGCATATCCATTTGGGTCGAACATGGGCCTTACAACTTCATATTCCTCCAATTTGTACTTATTTTCAAATGCCTTGAGCATGTTTTTAGCATTAGACCAAGAATCACAACTATTAGCCTTGACCTTCATGGGGAACTCATATCCCTTCTTCCTTAGACTGGTACTCAGCACATTCACTTGGATAGCTTGTCTTATGATCTCTATGAGCACAATCATGTCGCTTGGGTATCTGGGCAGCTTCAGGGGAAATCTGTCAAAATCTGCAAGACACAACTATGAGAAGGATGAGAATTTAATGAAGTAGCATCCAAATTGATTGATGGCTTCCATTTCTTCTAGGGTAAACCTCCTCTCTGGGCACCCTTATAGCTCCCTACAAATCCTCATTGTAAAAGAGTCCTTAAACCTAACATACTCTACATAACTATTCTGTAACTACAAGCATGGATAAAATTCATAACTTTTTACATCATCAGGAAAATCCTCTATTCTGGGAAGGCCTGGCCACAATTGTAAAGAAGCCAACATATAAATCAAGAAAGAAGACATGTAGAAGGTATTGTAGAACTTTGTAGTACTGAGAGCTCTGGATAGATGTTCACTCACCTCATATGCCCAATCAACATAATGTGTGTCCGAACAGATGATTTGCACTAAAAAGAAATATTGTTCTACAAAATTGAGTGATTCTACCTAAATTTTCAACCAATGCAAAAGAACTAGGATGTCCACAATTTTGGGCTTGAGATTAGTGCAAAAAGGGTCTTAGGAACCTTACTCTTAGGTCCTCATGGATTTTGGAACCAAGACCTCATGATTTCCTTTCGCCACACCATCTTCTTCAAGGAGAACTCAAACATGGCTCCTCCCGTGGTCAATTCGAAAAATTCTTCCAGCTCTAAAATTCAGAGGCAATTGACTATAGTTTGTCTGTCAATTGAGATCAAGACTATATGATCCAACAACATAATTTGCTTAGTATCCGGATTATAATGGTTAATGCATTCAACGATCAGCTTGGTGGCTTGAATTGCTACTGGAAACCCGACTGCTTCCACTAGCCCGCTTCCTTGGAGTTTCTTTGTTATTGGGTGGATTGGCTCCATCTTCAAACTTCATTGGAAATCTTGCATATCAAAGAAGCTAAGTGAAGTATCTTTAACATTTTGCAATGTCAACTTAATCCCATTCAGTCCATCAAAACCAACGAATCTTGTTGCTATCTTAACTAAGATAGAGATAAACTGTAAATCTTAAAATTGAAAATAATACAGAGAGTAGAGCTTTGCAGCTATGAGGATTCTGAAATCACTATTCAATTCAATAGCATAATAGTTCAAATAAGAAAGCGGTAGTTTGAAAATCCATTATGTTCATCTCTATATAGAAATCCCAATCCACCCGTTAATCTTCAAGATCTACGCCACATGAGTGAAATAAAGGATAAATTCATTAGATTAATAAATGTGAGGGTTTCTAATGGATTTTTACATGTTATTTCATTGTTACCATTGGCCCAACAATTACTTTCCTTTATTACAGACTTACTTTCCCATTTTTCACCAAGTTGTAGAGAATTAAGAATGGAGTACTCTGTGGGGAAAAATCCACCCAGCTAGATTTTGCTCAAGATACCTTCCCAAATGTGATCAACTGGCTTCCATTATCCTTTTTAAGTATCCTGTGATTGATCTATGAGTCCAAAATGCTTGCAGAAGTGATTTTTCAATCGATTCAGAAAATTGCTTCAAAGGGTTGAAAATCCACCGAGGAGAAGGCAACCTCTATTTTTCTACCTTTGTTCTTATTTTCACTTAGCCCTTTAAGTCAAGGTGCCTCTAAGCTTTGAAAAATCTTAAAAGGGCTACGAAAATGAAAAAGGAACCCACTTACTTGCTTTTCTCCTTTACAAATGCCTTTGTCAGAAAACTAACTTCCTGGGTCAAAGACCCGCCGTGGAGAAGCTACTTCAGAGTTTTCTGCCAGATGCTATTTTGATCATTATGACGATTTCTGAGTAACTCCCGAGGTAGAATACTACAATGTAGGAACAATCTATCCATAAAATAAATCATTTTCTCCTTGTTTTAGCTTGTATACCTCTTTTGTTGGCCTTTATGGAAAATCACCCTCACAGTTTGAAATTCCGCCAGGGAGAAACCAATGCTAGGTTTTCCACAGACTTCATTTTCTTTATATGAAAACTATAATAAGTCACGAGAAAGTTCATTCTTGGAAATGAATTTGTGAAGATGATAATATGACCCAAGAATCTCCATCGGAAGGTTCCTGTACTACCCATAAAACTCACGACAACAAGGGAAACCCACTCAGTTATGTAATGCGAGAGAAGAAGGAAGATGAAAATCCGATGGAGAGATTTTGCACTTGGGGAAAATAAATAAACTTAGACATACCTAAACCTAATTGAGACACAAGACCATTTTCCACTTTGCATAATGGGTATAGGATGAAAAGTGGGGCAACAACTTTAGGAGGGAAAATAATTTTTTTTGCTAGACAGGTTTGAAAAGCCTTAAACCCTTGTTTTTAGGCACATTTGTAGGTTGTACTGTATGAATAGTTTGGGGGCCATAGACCTATGAAATCTTTTATGTCTCTAAAATGGGTATTTAGATCAATAATTCTTTTCTCACCTTGTTAAGGATTTTTCCAAGTTATTTAGGATTTTCATCCAAGGTAGGGCTAATTGCTTGTAGCCTTATTTGGGAAGCATCTATTATGTTTTTGTGAACTCGATTAGGGTTCTAATCTCAAAAGTGGTTTTAGGTCTTGGGAAGGATTCAAATGATCTTCTAAAGGCCTATGTCTATTGGATGAATTCTTGTTGATCAGTTGGAGGCTGGATGTGTAATTGATGAAGAGTAAGTATTGATGGCTAGTGCAAGCCTAGGAAGCAATGGATGGAGTTGTAGCTCTTTTTAGTTGATGTTCACTAGTTGAAGGAGTTAGGATCTCATAGTTAAGATCATAACAAGAATAGGGTTTTAATTAATCCTATTAGGTCAAAAGAAAGACCTAAGGAGGTCCTAGAGTGAGTTGGGGTAGGAGCAAGACTAGTGTTACATCAAAGTGGTATCTGAGTAGGTTAATGATTTGGGAATCAAGTATATGTCTACAGCTACTGGAGAATTAGTAGTGAGTCAAGTATGGTGAAAAATGAAGATCTAGCCAAAGAGGTTGATGAGAAAATAGAGAAGAATAGGCTCCTTGAAGAGGCTTTAGAAGAAGTGAAGTTGAAGTTAGGTGTAGTTGTTGATGCAACCAAGAAAAAGAAAGAAGAGAGCAATGATAGGGGTAAGGAGATAGGAGAGGAAGATGTTGTCCCTAAACTAGACCCTATCTTGAATGAAGAGCCTTTCTTGAAGGCCATAAAAACCATAGGAGTAAAGGCCTTGGAAGGTGTTCCACTATTTAGTGGGAAGATGGATATTGATGCAGTAATGGATTGGATAGATGGAATAGAGAACCACTTCGAATGTGAAGGAGTGACAATAGCACAGAAGATCAAGGTAGCTAAGTCAAGAGTTGGAGGGTGAACATTAACATAGTGGAAATATGTCCAAGATGAGAGAATTTGGATGGGTAAGAAGCCTATGGAAAATTGGAATGCAATGGTAACCAATTTGAAGGATAATTTCTTACCAAATGACTATGAGATTCAACTTCACAAGAGGAGACAAGGACTAAAGTAGAAGGACATGGATGTGGCCTCTTTTTTAGAGGAGTTTCAAAGGTTATATATTAGGTCCAAAAATCAAGAAGAGGAACCAATCAAAGTGGCGAGGTACTTGGGTGGTCTCAAGTGGAATATCCAAGATGAGTTAAGTTTGTGGACACCTACCACTGTTAAGAGATACCATCAACTAGCCTTAAAGATAAAATGAAAATAATAGAAGGAAGGGATGCTCTAACTTCAAAGAAAAAGGGAAGGGAAGAAATTAGAGGGGTCAAAGAGAAGGATATCAAGGAAGATGTAGTGAACAAAGGAACCAAGGTGAGACCAAACTTATTGAATAAAATACTGAACCCACTCCAAGAGGAGGTTATAGCAGAGGAAGGGATGACCAAGGAGGCTCTAATAGAGGCAAATGATTAGGAAGAAGTAATTCCTACTTTACTGGCATGAAGTGCTATAACTATGGTTAATTATGCCATCCAACATATAGGTGCCTTGATACACCTACTTCCTCCAACCATCACAAGAGAGTGACATATGCTCAAGAGAATAAATCTAGTGACAAAGAACTTGAAGTGGATAACATAAAATTAGAGAAAGGTGAACACCTTATTTTTAGGAGGGTATTGATCAAGCAAATATCTCAAGATAAACTGAAGCATAGGAGAGATTTGTTTAGGATTAGATGTAAGATCCTTGGGAAGGCATGTAAGGTAGTAATTGATTCTGGCTCTACTGACAATATAATATCAAAGGAGGTAGTCAAAAAGCTCAAATTGATCAAGATACCCTATGTGAATCCTTATAAGGTCACTTGACTCAACAAGGGTTAGAGAATTTTAGTAAATGAATAGACTTGGGTTGAGTTCTCTATAGTAGGGTATAAGGATAGGTTGTTATGTGACATCTTACCCATGGATGCATGCCATATACTATTGGGTAGATCCTAGTAGTTTGACAAAGAGGTAGTGTATGATGGAAAATAAAATTCCATATCATTTAAGAAGGGGGACATAACCTTTAAGATCCAATTTATATTAGAAGGATATGAACATCAATCCAAGACTCCTAGTGTGTTGCTATGTAGTGGGAAGGAGTTTGTTAAAGATCTTAAAGAGGATGAGAGCCAAAACTATGTAGTTGTACTGAAGTCCAAAGGAGAGGAAAAGACAATCAAAGAGTCACTACTTATAGAGGTACTAGCATTGCTTAAAAAGGACAAGGAGATTGTAAGTGATGGAACTCCTACCACCTTACCTCCTAGAAGGGTGATAAGCCATCAAATTGACTTTGTCCTTGGTGCATCCTTACCAAACAAAGCAACATATAAGCTCACTCCTGACCAGAATTTTGGAGTAGAAAGCCAAGTATAAGAACTCTTGGATTAAGGCCTAATTAGGAGGAGTATAATTCCATGTGCAGTCCTTGTTGTACTAGCATCCAAGAAGGGAGGAAAGTAGAGACTATGCACAGATTCAAGGGCCATAAATAGGATCACAATCAGGTATAGTTTCCCCATACCTAGGATTAAGGATCTCATGGATTGTCTTAGAGGAGCAATGTAATTAAAAAAGTTGGACTTGAAAAGTGGATATCATCAAATTAGGATTAAGGAGGGAGATGAGTGGAAGACAACATATGGGTTATATGAGTGTCTTGTGATGTCATTTGGCCTCTCAAATGCTCCTAGTACATTCATGACCTCCTTATGAGTGAAGTACTTAAGGATTTGACTGGAAGGTTTGTGGTTGTATATCTAGATGATATACTAATATTCAGTAAAAAAAAGGAGGAGCACATCAAGCATGTTGAGGTTGTTTTGTAGAAGTTAATAAGGAGAAGCTTGCTATTAACCTTGAGAAGTGTGACTTTTTCAAACAAGAGCTTGTGTATTGGGCTTTGTAGTGTCAAAGGGGTCTTTGAAGATGGATCAAGAGAAGGTTGCAACTATTCTCAACTAGCCACCACCTACCACATCTAATGAGGTAAGAAGTTTTCATGGTCTGGCCCACTTTTATAGAAAAATTATTAAAAAATTTAGTGGTATATGTGCACCTTTGTTAAATACAATTAATGGCGGGGTCAAGACTAAGTTCAAATGGACCTTAGAAGTAGAAAAATCCTTTGAGTTGTTGAAGAAACAAGTTGCCTAGTTTTGAGAACCTCTTCACCATAAAATGTGATGCAAGTGGTTTGGTAGTAGAGGGAGTGTTGAGTCAAGAAGGTAGGCCAGTAGCCTTCTTTAGTGAAAAATTAAATGAAGCCAAGAAGAAGTATTCTTCTTATGACCTAGAGCTATATGTCTTAGTTTAGTCTCTTAAGAAATAGAGACATTTTTTTATTGCCCAAGGCATTTATTTTATTCATTGATGACCAAGCCCTAAGTTTATTAACACTAAAGAGAAATTAAGTAATAGGCATTTGAAATGGATGGAATACTTGCAAACATTCACTTTCACAATCAAGCATAAGAAAGGGTAGATGAACAAGGTAGCAGAGGCATTGAGTGAGAGATTATTGATTATCCAAGAGATTCAGCTATAAAGCATTGGGGTAGAGATTTTCAAGAATCTCTACAATAAAGATGAAGAATTTGTAGAATTATATAAGGTATGTTCTAATTTTGAGAACCATTTCCATAGATTTTTTTTTGAATTTACCTTGCAGAATGGGTTACTATTCAAGGGTAACTAGTTATGTGTTCCAAGAGGAAAAATGAGGGAGAACCTCATTCAAGAAAATAAAAATGAGAGCCTAAGTGGTCAATTTGGTGTGAACAAAACTCTAGATTTTGTTTAAAGATTCTACCATTGGCCAAAACTAGTCAAGGATGTGACTATGTATGTTGAACAATGCATGGTGTGTATGAAAACCAAGGGTCAAATGAGAAATGCAAGTTTATATAAGCCCTTACCAATCCCAAATAGGCCATGGGAGTGTGTAAGCATGGACTTTTATAGTAGATCTACCCAAGAAAAAATAGGGCTATGAAAATATTTATGTAGTGATTCATAGATTCAACAAAATGGGAAATTTCATACCATGCAAGACTACCAATGATGCTAGTAACATTGTACACTTGTTCTTTAAAGAAGTGGTGAGGATTCATGGTCTCCCATTAAGTATTGTGTTAGATAGGGATGTGAAGTTTATGAGCCACTTTTGGAAGACCTTGTGGAGAAAACTTGGTACAAACCTTTCATTTGGTTCAACCTACCATCCTTAAACATATCATCAGGTTGAGGTGGTTAATATCTTAGATGCCTAACTAAAGAATATCAACAAACATGGGATGTTATCATTCTTCAGGTATAATATGCTTACAATAACTGTAAGAACATAACCACATGCAAAATCCCATTTGAAATTGTGTATGGGATGCATCCAAGGGGTGTCTGTGAGTTGAGAGATATTGGAGGCATGGAATATAAGAGTGAACAAGCTAAGGATTTCACTCAAATTATGAAATAAATCCAAGAACAGGTGAAGAATACTATCCAAGATAACACACAAAAGTTGAAAGCCAAGGTAGATGAGAAGAGGAGGGACATTTATTTCTTTATAGGAAATTATCTCATGGTGCACTTGAAAAAATCAAGATTGTAGAAAGGTGTGCCAACCAAACTACAGATGAAGAAAGTGGGACCTTGTAAAATCATAGCAAAATATGGAGCCAATGCCTATAAGGTTTATTTTCCATCAGATTTGGGGATTTCTCATGTTTTCAATGTGTAAGATTTGGTTCAATTCAAAGGTCCATTGCCTAAGATTTCTCACAACAACCAGGGAGTCAGTATTGATTTGGACCCTACAATGATGCCTTTACCAAACAAGTTGGAAGTGAAAAGGTGTTGGACTCTAGAGTCAAGAAAGCTACTAAGCATCAGGTGTATATGGAACATCTCATCAACTAGAGGAAAAAACCAGATTTAGAAGCCACCTGGGTTGCTGAGGTAGACTTTAACAAAGTGGACATCTCCATAGACCTCTTGTCCACAAAAGTGACATAGTTTTTCTGTGGGGAAGTATGGTGCAAGGGCACCTAGGTAAGGCTCATGGAAGACCTAGGTTTCCTAAATTATTTTATCTTGTAGTGGTACTAGCCACACCACTAGATTAATAAAGGGACTAGCTTAGTCCTAAGTTGAGGTATAGGAAGACTTATTAGGCCCTAGTTGCTCTTAGTTGCATGTACTCCCATTTTAGGTCAAATGGGGTATTTGTGTGATTTTGAGTGAATAATAAACAAAAAAGAGACCTAAGGTCCTTGTTCAATGTCTTAAAACCTTATGTAGGCTTTTGGTAAATTTTGGTGCTCTTAGGATCAAGTCTAAATGTCAAATTCAAAAAGTTGTAAAAGTTGAAAAGTTGTCAATGTTGTCACTGACAACATTTTCTTGCTTAGGAGAAACTTCACATTTTTGGTTTCATAACTGTCTGAAACCATTGGTATTAGACCTTGGTCAACTATTTAGGACCATACTTGACCTGTTGTGGGGTTGGGGGGCTTAATTGGAAAGGTGTGTGTACGGATTGTAATAGAGTAATATTAGTGACAATTCTTTTGTAACAGAGTAATATTACTGGCAGTTCTTGTTTTTTGAAGATTTTGGCATTTTAATGGATTGAAATTAGTCATTTAGTCTTTGGAAGTGTTAGGGAAATCCATATTAATATTTTGTGTCACATTAGTTTGAAATTTTGTGTGTTTCTAGCTAGTTGTAAAAAATATTTTGTTTTCTACATGTCTGTTGTCCTAAATCGAGCAATTGGCAAAGATGGGGTCATAGATCCTCTTCCCACTGTGGAATCTAAATAGGCTCTTGGGATTAGTGAGATGAATCCATGTACACATTTTTTAGTGAAGGAGGGGCCTTGGAAAATAAGGAAGGCATTTTTGAGGTGATGCCCTAGGTGAGCCTAAGTTGCATGGTTAGGGATCAAATGGATTGAAGAAGTGTTAAGGAGGATTAAAGGCATAGATAGCTTCAATCAAAGCTTGGAAAAAGGTAGAAGCATGAGCATAGAAGTCCCAAACCCAATGAGAAGTGTTGATGAAACATTTTAGGAGGGAAAAGAGAAGTTTTTGCTAGACATGCTTGAAAATCCTTAAACCCTTGTTTTTAGGCACATTTGTAGGTCGTATTGTACTAACCGTTTGGTGGCCATAAACCTAGGAAAGATTTTAGGTATTTGAAAAGGGTTTCTAGATAAATAACTATTTTCCCTCCTTGTTAAGGATTTTTCCAAGTTATTCAATATTTTCATTAAAGGTAGGGCTAATTGCTTATAGCCCTAATTAGGAAGCCTCTACTGTGCTTTTGTGAACTAGATTAGGGTTCTGATCTCAAAAGTGGTTTTAGATCTTGGGAAGGATTCAAATGACCTTCCAAAGGTCTATGTCTATTGGAGGAATTCCTACTGATTAGTTGGAGGCTGAATGTGGAATTGATGAAGAATAAGCATAAAGGGCTAGTGCAATCCTAGGAAGCAATGGATGGAGTTGTAGTGCTTTTCAGTTGATGTTCATTAGTTGAAGAAGTTAGGATATCATAGTTAAGATCATAAGGAAAATAAGGTAGTTTGTAACCCTATTAGGTTAGAATAAATACCTAAGGAGGCCTTAGAGAGAGTTGGGGTAGGAGCAAGACTAGTATTACATTAGAGTGGTATCATAGCAGTTTAAGGATTTGGGAATCAAGTACATGTCTACATCTACCAGGGAATCAGTAGGTGAGTCAAGTATGGTGACAAATTTAGAGCTAGCTAAAGAGGTTGATGATCAAAAGGAGAAGAATAAGCTCCTTGAAGAGGCTTTAGAAAAAGTGAAGTTGAAGTTAGATGCAATTGCTAATGCAACCAAGAAAATGGAAGAAGAGAGAAATGATAGGGGTAAGGAGATGACAGAGGAAGATGTTGTCCTTGAAAAAAACCTTGTCTTGAATGAAGAGCCTTTATTGAAGGCCATAAAATACATAGGCAGAAAGGCCTTGGAAGGTGTTCCACTCTTTAGTTGGAAGATGGATATTGATGCAGTAATGGATTGGATAGATGGGATGGAGAATCACTTTCAATGTGAAGGAGTGATAGAAACACAAAAGCTTAAGGTAGCTAAGTCAAGACTCAAAGGGTCAACATTAAAATGGTGGAAATATGTCCAAGATGAGAGGATTAGGATGGGTAAGAATCCCATAGAAAATTTAAATGCAATGGTAACCAAACAAAAGGATAATTTCTTACCAAAGGACTATGAGATTCAACTTCACAAGAGGAGACAAGGACTAAAGCAGAAGGATATGGATGTCACCTTTTATATAGAGGAATGTCAAAGGTTATATCTTAGGTCCAAAAATAAAGAAGAGGAGCCAATCAAAGTTGCCAGGTACTTGGGTGGTCTCAAGTGGAATATCCAAGATGAGTTAAGTTTGTGGACACCTACTACTGTTCAGAGATGCTATCAACTAGCCTTAAAGGTGGAAGAAAAAAATAGAAGGAAGGAAGAATCTAACTTCAAATATAGAGGCAAGGTATGAAATTAGAGGGGTCAAAGAGGAGGATGTCAAGGCAGAGGTAGTGAATAGAGGAACCAAGGTGAGACCAAAATTACTAAAAAAAGTATTGAACCCACTCCAAGAGGAGGTTATAATAGAGGAAGGGGCAAAGAGGGAGGCTCTAATAGAGGTAGAGGATCAGGAAGAAGTAATTCCTACTCTGCTAGCATGAAGTGCTATAACTATGGTCAATTAGGCCATCTAGCATATAGGTGACCTGATAAACCTACTTCCTCTAACAATGACAAGAGAGTGACAATGCTCAAGACGATAACTCTAGTGGAAATGAACCTGAAGTGGATAACATAGAATTAGAGAAAGGTCACTTGGCTCAACAAGGGTCAAAGCATTTTAGTAAATGAACAGACTTGGGTTGTGTTCTCTATAGTAGGATATAAGGATAGGTTGTTATGTGGAATCTTACCCATTGATGCATGCTATCTATTGTTGGGTAGACCTTGGTAGTTTGACAGAGAGGCAATGTATGATGGAAAAGAAAATTCCATATCATTTAAGAAGGGGGGCACAACTTTTAAGATCCAATCTCTATTAGGAGATGAACCACAATCCAAGATTCCTAGTGTGTTGCTATGTAGTAAGAAGGATTTTATTAAATATCTCATTGAGGATGAGAGCCAAAACTATGTAGTTATAGTGAAGTCCAATGGAGAAGAAAAGACAATCAAAGAGTCACTACCTATAGAGGTATAAGCATTGCTTGAAAAGTATAAGGAGATTGTAAGTGATGGAAGAGATCACTCACCCAATTGTTATCTACTATGATAACACAAGTGCTATAAATATATCAAAGAACCTTGTGATGCATAGAAAGACCAAGCATATTGCTATCAAGTATCATTACTTAAGGGAGTTAGTTTAAGATAAAGAAGTGAGACTAGAGTATGTGAACACTAAGGATTAGATAGCTTCTATTTTCACTAAGGTTTTACCTAAGGATGCACATGAGTGTCTTGTTGGTCTCTCTAAGTTATTTTTTCTATTAGTGTCAAACATTCAGTCATATGTAAGGTAGAGTTAGTCCATCATCACTATGACTGAGTTACTCTATATAGGCCAAGAGCTCTATAAGAGCTAAGAAAGTCTTTGGTTGCCAAGTACTTCCATATAAGCCAAGTTTAGTGAATGCTGAGAACATAGAGCATATAGATGTTGAGTCATACAGAAGGAGTTGAGTTAGTTAGGGTTGAGTAGCAATAGGAAGAACAATTACAACTGAGCATCATAGAGTATGTGTCAAGTAACATAGAGTGAACAAGAATGTCTGAAATGGTACAAACTTTGTGGTAAACTATTTCAATTTGACATTAAACAACATTTAATGATTGTAGAGTTTTTTACAATGGTCGTTACATGTTTTGATGTGGATCAGTGATCCCTATGAAGGGAGGACAACCAATAAGATAAAGAGGCAAAAAGGGAAACATCTAGAAGACTCTACATATGTCTTAAAAAGGGTAGATCCAAACCCTATTTCATATGAGATGAGAGATGTGAAGCGTCAATGCATAAGAAGAGCAAGAAAGTGAAGTATTATGTGAAGGACTTAGGTTTTGGAGGCTACAAGAGAAAGTTATGAAGAAATAGATTTAGTGACCTAATGAATTAGTAAAGGAAAAAATAAAGATATATTAGATGAGAGATCATAGTAGAGATTGGAAGGAGGAGATCTGTAATCAACATTGTAAGTGAAAACTAAAGGATCAAGTACTGAATTAGTTTTAGCAAATTGAGTCAGGGTAAATCTCTTAACAAAGTGGTCCTAATAGGCCTTTGTAAATATTTGAACATAGTCCTTCATTTTAAGTTTTAAATCCTTTAATCAAGGTACACCTAACGGTCTTGTAAAGCTCTTAATAGGGAAGACCGCTCATAGGGTAGATCATCAGAAGTGATCAAATTTGTAATCCTAATAGGCTAACTTTGTTACTGCAGTAGTGAAGATTTGTGAGTGTCAGCCCCACCCCAGGTTTACCTTTACCTTGGAGGGTTTCTAGGTTACCAAAATATTTTGTGTTATGTGTTTACATTTTATGGATGTGATACATAGTTAGATTTATTTCAGCATTTGATATTTCAAGTTATGTGATGTATAAGCTAGATATGAGATGGTTAATGTGGTGAATACAATAAAATTTTTTTGAAAGATAAAAGTTGTATAGATCCTGATTCACCCCCCTCCCCCCCCATCAGTATTTCATTTTCCTAATAAACTTCCAACAATTGGTATCAGAGCATAGTTCTCTTAAAAGAAGTCTAACAATTTAAGAGTTCAGATCTTGGAGATGGAGGCTTACAAATCGGGAAAGATTATTGATAATCAAATGATTGATATCTAGCTCATATTATAGAAACTTGAAGCAACAAGAGAGGAACTGAGGAGATTCCTAAGAAAGAGAGGATATGGCCCTTCAATAGAATGAAATACTTTATCAAGAAGTTGATACACAAGAATTTCTTGATGATGGAAGTTCTAGTGAAAGTGATGCATCCATTATAGATTTATTTGAGAAGAATAGTATTCTGAATGAAGAAGTTAGAGGATTGAAAAGAGAACATGAAATCTAGTAAGTAAGGCTATGTGAAGTGACCAAAAAAAAGAAGAAATATGAAGAAGACAAATTTATGGCCAAAGAAGACAAAATAAAAATGGCTATTAGACTTGAAGAAAGGTCATCTAATGTACAAAAGCTTACCAACACTCAACTAGACGTGATGAATCAATTGATACTTTAAAATCATGAACTAAATAAGAAAGACATGGATATAGAAAAGCTGAGATCACAGAGTGACCTATTAAGGAATGAGTTAAGATCTGAGAAAGAACTTATGGAAAGAATGAACAAGATCAATGAAGCAATAAGATATTTTGAAGAACTGATGAGATCACCTAGGTCATTTAATAACAACTCTAGATTAGGGCATATAAGGAAACATTCATCTACCAAAGAAGGAGAATGAACGAAGAGTGGATAGCTAAGGAATACAAAAGGAAAACCTATATGCTATCATTGTGGTAAACTTGGACATACTGAAAATATTTGTAGAAGAAAGAATGGTATGCAAAACCCTAAAACTAAGTTTACTGGTAACTATTTTTATTACAAGAAGAAGGGGCATCAAGTACATGAGTGTAGATCAAAGATGAGAAATACACCTACTGCACCTAAATTTGAGGGATATTCCCACAATTGTGAAAAGTATGGACATAGAGCACATGACTACAAATCATAGGAAAAGTCTAATTGGACAACCAAAAGAAAGGACAATGCACCTAAGAAATTTTGCTCCGGTTGTCACAAGGTTGGACATGTGAGAAAGAACTATAGGACCCAAGCACTAGCATCGAACAATGAACACATCAAAGGTAAATGAAAAGTGGATGTTGAAAAAACAAGGAAGGAGATGAATAAAACTAGTAAGAAAAAAGAGGAAGTTGCAAGCAATGGATCAAATGAAGTTAAGATCACACAATCCAATGGAAAAGGTGATCACATCACCTCAAAATGATCAAGAAAGGTATGTAAGGAATTATATATTTAATGACTTATCCTACATCAATTCCTAAAATAAATTATGCCAAAGTTCATACCTGCATAGGACAAGATGCATTAGAATAGGTTTATGAAAAGAATAGTGCAATATAATCATTTACATTTTGGGTGTTGAGCATCAGTAAAACTATCTTTATTGACCAAGTATCCCAATGAGTAAATTGATGTATAGGCTACGTTAGATGGTATTGACTAAGTTGTATAATGACGATTGAGTTCAAAAGGTTAATGATGACTCAGACAACTGTATTCCACCTAACAGAGGACACAACATTTATGAGAACCCTAATTTGAATAAATGAAGGTATACATTGATAATTTGAAGGCATTTCACATACCCTACATTTATATTTTGAGAGCACAAAGCGATTTGAGCAATTTATGAATAATTTTTTAAGGTGATTAAGAGAAGATTTGTTGTTGAAGTGTGGTCAAGTATTGATCTTAAGTTGTGCTGAGTTGTTAAAAAAGAAAGAGTTTCAAAAACCTAAATGCAAAAATGGCATCATCATCATCAATGACAAAGAATCAAGAAGAGGAGGTAAGTAATGTTCAATTGGCGAAGAGTGACACTTTTCCTCCACCTAAATACCATGCTATTCCTTAAATTGCTATGAAAGGAGATTCAATGTGTGCATTATCATTTATATCACCTAAGGTTATTATGATTCACAATGTAAGGAGTTTTTACATGTGTAAAATTGGTGAACTTGGAGATTATGAAATTTGTGTGGCATATTAGAAATTGTGTGAATGAATATTAAAGGATGAATTTAAGATTGTTGAGAGGAAAGGGTTAACGAGTGCCCTAGATTTTTTGAGAAATATAAAAATTTAATTGATCAAGGCTATGCTAAGATGAATTCATGATATGGAGTTATGGCTAGAGAATGGGATGATCAAGATTACAAAGAAGATGATTCATGTTGTTATTGGATACCCAACATTTGACAAGAAGAAGAAAATGTGTTGCCAAAGTAAAGAAGTAATTAAAAAAACCAAGAAAGTCAAGTGGAATGGATGTGGGATATTTATTTCAAACATCATCGATACATTATTTGAGTTTTTAGTAAGGGTTATCTCTCATAAATTTTATTAGTGAAGCCAACTAAATATTATGTCATGTATGGTTGTTGATCGGGCATATAAAATTGTGATGAAAGATTGTGAATATGATCTTGCCAAGATACAAAGATTGCAACTAGAAGAGAACCTACTATCAATAAGGAAAGAAAAGAATTCAGTATTTTCTTTTATGCTCAGAGTTATTTTCCTACCATTGGAAATTTTGTATGAGAGCAAAGAAAATCTGCTACTAGAAAGATCAATGAGTATATAGTTAATTTGGGAGACAATTTTGAGAATGTTCTAGATGGATATTTTGAAGAATTCAAATAGAAAATGAGAAAGAGATTAAGGATTCTAGTATCTTTAGTTGAAAAGCATTATAATGATGTGTGTTTTCTAGTTGATACTGAATATACATATGTAGAAGTAGTTAAGCCAATGATATCTTAGCTCAAACCTTTTGGTTATGAAATTGATATTGATGATGTGAATGCAATAATTACTACACTACTCAATTAAGAAGTTGATGCAAAGGCAGAGCCCTTTTTAAAATGTGAAGAATCAAAAGCTAGAATAACTATAGATATTAAGATTGCTACGACTAAAAAGAAGAGAAGGAAAGTGATTGAAGACCTAGAAGAGAAACTAGGCACATAGACAAAAGGTAAAGAACCTTTAATTCTAACACAAGGTCTTGGAGAAGATCAAGACAATGATAGTGATGTAGAGGAAGAGGAAGAGAGTGCAAAGAAATAGGATAAAGCCCTACCACTTGTCACTCCACAAGAAAAGAAGACCAAAACAATAAGAATCATTGAGCCTAAGGTGAGGAAGGGAGAAAATAAGGTAACATCTAATCCCCTCTATCCTCTTGTACACCTAATATTGAGAACTAGGGCAACAACAACAATCAGTGTCGAGCCACCAATGAAGATAGGCATGGTAAAGATTACAAAACCAAGTAAAGGTTCAAGTGATACAAGTGTAGTTAAGAGGAAAATGCCAACCACTAAAGGTCTGCCAAAGAGAAGAAAGTTGATAAAACATAAGGATACTAAAGAAGAAGATGTAGAGAGAATCAAATATGATGAACCTAGTCACCACCAAGTCATTGTCTATACACAACCTAATAATATTTATGAGGCATGTGACAAAATTAGAAACTCTATAGGCCTATTAGGTTTTAAATATGTCAATTATGGAACATTAAGTGATGCTGACAAGTCTAATGTAAATGAGGTCATGTTAGAGATGATAACTAAGCACAAGCTAACACCTATAGAGATGGAAAATAAGATTCCTAGTGATTTTCATAGTAGACTTTATGGTAAGTGGCAACAAGCAACTACAGTTGAAAAGCAAATAAGAGAAGGCACATTAGCCAAAATCATGTCTGAGCTACAAATAAGAAAAAAACAACATTTTTGGAGAAGCATATGAATATATTTGTTCCTAAATATAGAAAATTCATGATTTTACAAAATAAAGTTGAGGCAATTGTATTACAAAATGAATTATTGTGGAAAAGAATTTTTGGATTAGAAATAGGAGGAGATAAACAAGAGAAAGAAATGTACACTATAACAATTGAAGATGATTATAGTGATGAAGACGATTTAGGTGTATCAAGCTCGGAGGGAAATGTATCTCCTTTTCATGCTGCTACATAAGACACTCCTATAATGCAACAAATAAAGGACTATCATAAGGTAGGAGAAACACAAGTCTAAGTTGTTATAAAATAGATTGAGCAACAACTCCAATAGGCCTCATAAACAAAAACTTTGGTTATAGATGTTGAGGAGACAAGAGAATAGAAAGAAAAAGTGAATGTAATTTCATAGACCACGCCAAGTGCACCAACACTCCAGTCCCAACATTGACAAATTTTGCACAATAGGTGCAAGATCCTTTAGATAAACTCATGTTGAGTGTTACTATTTTTTTTAGCACTAAAATAAAAGTTAGACCAAGTGGTGATACCCCCTCACCTCATTCGACTCTAGATGTTCCAAGCAACAACACTCCAAAGAAGAGAAAATGAAAGGAGAAGAAGTATGGTTCTATAGGTACTATTGTTATGTTGGATGAAGTTATTGAGCTAACAAATTGGGATTTAAAGAAACTCACATTTGAGTAGACTTTCATCTTGCAAGAAATTCTTGCAAGAAAGAAAAGACAAGAATAACTGAGGAGAGAGCAACAACAAAGGCAAGTGTTGCATGATATCAAGGGTATATTTGTTGACACTTTTGATATATAGACCATTGATGAACATTCCCCCATTAGTTTTCAGGTAGTGCAAATAGTTGAAAAAGTCAACATTGAGGATATTGAAGCAAATGAAAAGCTAATGGCCTAGTCTGAGAATTTTTTTGAAAAAAAAGTATTGGAGAAAGTTTCTACTATGATTGTAGTAAGAAAAGTTGAATTGTCAACACTTGTATAGAATCTAGAAGAGCTTGTTAAGAAAATAAAGGATCTATATAGTATTCTATGTGATGTTCCCATATTTACAAATGAGTTTCAAGAAAAGAAAAGATTTTGGTTGATATGAAATTATCAGGAAACTCTATCTCTTAGTCAGCTGAATCAAGCTCAATGAATTATAGTTGATTATTTCTTGCACAAGGGAGGTTGGTTGAGCTACATACAATAGATAGCATAATGATGACCAAGATTATCTCCATACAATCAATGTTGATACCATACTTGGAGGTTATGCAATGAGAGTTGGCTTTAGAAAATAATTTAGTTCAAGGAGATCATAATCTTTCTATTGCTGACAACTTAATTGACTTATCTGCAAATTTGGGGATTCAAGTTTTGGAATCAGTAAGAACCATGTGGGATCATTCTCTTGCCATGATCATTGAAATTCATTAATAATTCATTGATAAATATGGCTTGATTCCATCTACTTAGCCCCAGTAGCAGACATAAGTGATAAAAACAAGGGGATAGATAAGAAAGAAAGAAAAATAAAAGTAATATAGATAAGAAAGAAATGATCAAGAGGGATCAAATGATAGTGTTAGGACTCAAAATTGAAGCACTAATTTTTAGCACCATTCTAAAAATTGAGTCTAACCAAGCCCTTATAAGAGCTTTTCATGCTTACGTACTTGATTGTCATTTCAAAGCCTATGATGTGTTTTAGTTGTTCCACACCTTTCATTCAACATATGCTTGTATCCCATGATGATAAGTTGTTGTTGGCCATTTTACCCCCCATTCAACCCATTATTGATAACTGATCCAAAGGACCTTCAAAGAGTTTTATTCTTTACTATGGGTTAACATGCATTTTGGGTAGCGGTTAACACACATGTTATCCATTTTCACTATTTTAGAAAGACACTTTCATGCCCTTTCCAAAGAAACAAAATCCACTATTTCAAAAGGTTTCTTCTCTTGCCTTTGTGAAATAGCAAGATTAGTTTGTGATAAATGGGTTTGTGCCATGTAGCAATGGGAAAACTTGTGTGTTATCCCATTTTTCCATTTCATAAGGGTTATTTTTGGTGGCCCATGAAATCATGAAATTTTATGTTGTTCTTCCATCATGCATTGGGAATTCTGCCAACTATCATATTTAAAAGATTCCTTCATTAATGGTTGTGTTTTAACCATTAATTGGGAGATTTTTGCAGCATCTAGGCTATCCATCTCAAAAGGAATATCTACATCAATGGACCACCAATTTTTTGGGCAAATTAGATTTATTCCACGTGGGTCAACTCTATATTTTTTGTGGGTGGATAACATTTCGTGTTATCCCACCCTATGTTTTTTACAACACAAATTGATTTGTTGTGGCCATGACACATCAAAAGGACCAAAAATGAACAAAGATTCCCTATTTTGTTTTTGGAATGGGTTAAAGAGCAAAAATACAAAGAGTAAAGACTACATAATGATTGTTGTTCTTCATAGAGATGTCTATGTAACACCAAATGTAGAGAGGGTGACCATTGTGAATATAAGAAGTCAGGTGTAGTAGAAATTTTGATAAAGATTAATTCATGAAAATGGGTAGAAACAAAGAAAGAGGTTTTGTCCCACATTTCCCATGTTAGGGATCTTTCCCATGTTTTTATACCGAAACAAATAAATGGAAAGTGTCAAAGCCGCACACTTTTAGACACAAAGATCAGTTTATGTGGGGTCCCCTTGGCCACTTGAGTAAGTATACATGAAATTTTGAAATAAAATACACACAATTGATATGGCATGGACCAATGACATGTTTTTGGAAGAAGCTGTCAAAGGAACACAAAAATACGAGAGAGATCAGGTGTCATGGTGGGCCTGGTGGGAAGCTGAGGTGGTGAGATGAATTAGAGCTAAGGGAAAATAAGAAGACACCATGTGGTGATGATGTGGAAGATGGAAAAGATTTCATATCAACTCACTAGATTGTGCTACATGGCAGTGAATCAATGGTTGTCACTTAGTCGGTATGGGAAGTTGCTCGAAAGTTAAGCAAAGCAAGATAGCAACAGGCTACCTCGTGGAAGAGGGTAAGATGTGACATGGTAGTTCATGAATGAATAAGAAACTAAGACATCAAATTTTGGTGGCAGAGGTGTCCAATCAATGATTATGTGTCAGGATGACTATGCAGAGACCAATGAATTAGATAGCGCTATGTGTCATAAAGCTGGTAAAAAAGATTTGACCTGGATTTCAAAAAATTAATATTTCATTAATTTTCATAAATGAATATGGAGTCCATTTAAATAAAACTTAGTTTTATTCATATAGTTCAAACTTTGAAAAAAGTTAATTTTTTGCAAATATTAAGTCTCTATAAATCAATCCTAGACCTAGAGTTTCAAACAAACACCCTAGGCATGTCTTTGAGGCCAACATAGCATTGTTATATATCATTAGAAAGCTCTTAGAATATACTTTCCATATTTTCCATAAATTTTGGTACAAGTATCAGTGGGTAAAATTTATATTGGATTTTTCTTGAGGTGCTCCGTTTTCAACTATATTTTGGTATGGGTAGTTCAAAATCAGTTTGTGGCCAAACGGTGAAATGGGTATGCGCCAAATATGGAGAAAGTCTTAGTAGTGATAGTATTGTGCCTCAAAAGTAATTAAATGTGGCTTTTGGTAGCATTTTGATAGCACATCTGATAGTTTTTTAGAAAGGGACTTTTCTCATCATTCTTGAAAGATATTTGTGAGTTTGTTGAGCACAATGATGGGATTTGATCTGGTTTTCAATTCTAGAAAGAAGAAAGAGGTTTTCCAACAATAATCGATGGAGATTCGAGTGGAAAAGTGTCAATTCTAAATCAAATCTAGGATTTCTTCCTCTTCTATATCTTTCTTTCTTCTCTAAATGTAACGGGTTGGTTCCAGTTTATTATGCAGAGCTCTAGCTATGATTCCACCATTCTTTAGTATTTCTCCATGTTCGAACAACATTGTAGTTTCCTTTAAAAAAGTAGTTATTATAATCATCTTTGGTGTATTATTCTAGGTTATTGCATGCACCTAATTTATTTGTTTCAAAGAAATTAATACAAATATTCTTGTTGAAAACTTTCATTCTAAATCTTGTCTCCTTTCTATGATTTTGTAATTTTCTATGATGAATTGACAGAATTGCAGGGATCAAAGGAGGATTTGATAAGCATGAGATTCATTTTTGAATATTGATGTCTAATTTACAAAGTAAATGGATAGATCACAATGATATGGTGTATGATCTGACTTGTGTGATACCCAATGGACGAGGGATTGGTCAACTAGGAGATTACATGTCCTTGTTATTGCATACATGGGTTATGTTGAATATCATCAATTAAACAATATTCGTTTCCCTTTCATGTTGTAGAGATGAAAGGGATAACCCACACTTAGCTTGCCAATCTCATAGGTAATGTTACTAGCTATTTCATACCTTTGTCCTTTGTATAAGTATAGAAGATTTGGGGTTTCCTCTACTTTGGCCATATTTAGATGTATGTTTTGTTGGTCTCAATTTGGTTTTGACAATTGAGTGTCAACACATGTAACCATTTTCTACATTGAAGCCGAGTACAATATGTATGCCGAGTGACTTCAGGTGCTGAGCATCATACATATGCTGAGTGATATATAGGTGTTGAGTCATAGTTGATGTCGAGCAAAGAGAGATAGTATATGTGCCAAGCACTAGTAGTCCAGTATGTGCCGAGTAACATAGAATTAGCATATGAGATTGTGCCCTCACAAACTCAGATCTAAACCATTTTTGGAGATGACATAGAAAGATCTTGAAGGATAATAAGGATAAGAACAAATTTTGTATATCTCCTATGCAATCAACATGCAACCAATCAAAAAAATGGAGAAGACATGCAACCAATGAGAAAAATGCAAGGAATGTGTAGGAATTCAAAGATTGAATATGGATCATAGATCCATATTTAAATCTAAGTCTACAAAGTCTTTATAAGAAGGCTTAGACCCCACAATTTTAAGTTGCTGAAGAGAAGTTAAGGAAGTTTCTAAGTAGATAGAAAAGTTGTAGAACAGAGTAAAATTGTAGGGGCATCATAGACTTAGTGAATTGAACAGTAATTACACATCTAGTTATTTAGAATAGTATAAGGGATACGATCAAATATCAGATCAAGCAAGGATCACTTCAGAATGAGCAGATCAAGTTCCTGAAATCAGCAATTGAAGATTGTAATTAATCAGGTCAAAAGGTTTCTAGTACTCTCTTGCCATTGCATTAGATAGTGAAAATCCTATGATAATAGGTTAGCTTAATGACTATTTTTTAGATCCTTTTTAGAGGTGATTAAATTCTTTAATAGGGTGACACTTCATGTAAAGTGATTGTTAATCCTTTAACCAGGTCACTATTGACATAGTGTAAAGCCTTTAATAGGGCAAGCCTTTCATAGGGTGGACCATCAGTAGTGGTCAAACAACTATTGTTGTAGTAATTTTTGTGGGTATTATCCCCACCCTAGTTTTACCTTCTTATTCCTGGAGGGTTTCTGGGTTACCAAATCTGGTGTTATGTGTTTTGATGCATGTGTTTATTCTATGTTCATTTAATATGTTTACATGCATGTAGTTTACTTTTAGTTATTTGTTTTAAAGGATTTGAAAAGGCTAAAATTGTGGTACTTCTGATTCACCCCCCCCTCAGAAGTACTCTTCCCATTTGAATATTCCAACTATTGGTATCAGAGCATTGGTTCTCACAAGGAGAAGTCTAACAACTTAGAGAAAAGATCTAAAGATGGAAATCTTCAAACTTGGGAAGATCATAGACAATTACGTGATTGATGTGTACCTTGCTCTACTCAAATTGGAGGAAGCCAAAGTGGAATTGAGAAAGTCCTTGAGAAGAAGGAAGGATATAGCCACAGCTGAAAATAACATAAACTACAAGGAGATTGATACCACACAAGTGTTTTCCAATGGAGATTCCAAGGAATTTGATGCAACAATAGCTAAACTAATGGATAAAAATAGAGCACGAGCTAAAGAAATCAGAATATTCAAGCTTGAACAAGAGTCACAAGAGAAATCTTACCAATAGACTAGAGGAGAAGACAATTGAGTTTGAAAGAATCTCAAATATGTAGCTTGACACCTTAAGTCAAATGATGAATGCTCATGATGAACTAAACATGAAGGACATTGAGATCTCCACCCTAATAATGCAAAATGATCAACTACAAAATGACCTAAAAAGAGAGGAGTTAGCAAAGAGCTTCAACAAACCCAATGAGGCTATCAAGTACTTTGAGCAACTGCTAAAATCACCAAGGGCTAGTAATGATACTTTAGGACTTGGTTATACCAGCACTGAAAAAGGAGAATAATCCAAGACTGTAGAAGAAAGGAGTAACAAAGGTAAGAACACTAAACTTACTTGTCATTTCTGTGGTAAAAAGGGACATACCTCTAATGTATGCAGGAGAAAGAATGGTCATCAGCATGATAAGCCTAAAAGTGCAAGCTTTTGTCACAAATGCAAAATCCAAAGACATCAAGCGCATGAATGCAAAACCAAGACCATGAGAACACCAAGATTTGAGGGTCACTGCTACAACTGCAACAAGTATGGACATAGAGCACTGGAATACAAATCAAAGCCTATGTGGACACCTAATCAACCTGCAAGGAAAAACAACCATGCACACCACTACAACTGGGATTACAAGACTAAGTATAGCTGTCATTATTGTCAAGAGTATGGACACATTCCTCAAAATTGCACAAGGACACATTTCAAAGGAAACTACAATAGATGGTTGAGCCAAACTACATGTTTCAGTTACTTGAAAACTGGTCATATTAGCAAGAATTGCCAAACAAAGTCAAAAGCACCCAAGACAGAAGTCAACAAAGGAAAAGAGAAGGTTGATGTTAAACAAATAAGAGGGAAAATGAACAAGACTTGGAAGAAGAAAGATGAGTGCAACACATCAAATGGAGCGATCACTTCACCCAAAAGGTTAAGTGATCACATCTCATCCAACTAAGCAAGAAGAGGTGTATGGGACTGATATACAAAGTTATATCATACATCAGTCCCAAGACAAAGTAGTACTACAAAGAATAAATCAGCATGAGCAAAGATGCCAAGATAAAATTTGAAGTTTTTGCAAATACTACTGAACTGTTCTTAGATGCCGAGTAAAGTTCCAGTGGATGTTGAGTTGGTAATAGTGACTGAGTTGATAATTGAAGCCAAGTGAACAAAATCTAGTGGAAGCTAAGTTATGTTGAAACCTTTAAGTGCTAAGTGTATAGCTGTTTGTACTAAGCATTTAATGCTAGGTCTTGGAAAGCTTAAAACCAAATTTTGTTCATTTTCATGTCATTTGAACATAAAGCAAAGACAAAAAGATTGCAGGAGCAATCATACAACAACCTGGAAAGCCATTTGCATTGATCTCAACAATAATTCAGCATACATTTAGACGATCTAAGGTATTTATCAAGTGCCGAGCTACGCAGTGTTAAAGTTTTTTTAATACATTAAAACCATAGTTCAGTATAATGGCTTCTAGTTCAAGAAACCCCAAAGGAAAGGTAAGTCATGAGGTCCAGTTAGTTAGTAATGAGGTAAAACAACCTAAATTTAGGCCAATCCCTGAAGTCGCCTACAGAAATGATCCAGCTGGCGCATTGTCCATTATCCCACCCAAGGTTGTTATGGTACAAGATGTGAGAAAGTTTTATAACTGCAAAATAGGAGTAGTAGGTGATCTTGAAATATTTCAAGCCTATGAAAAACTGTGTGAAAACAAAATTCTGAAGGATGAATTTTAGATAGCGAAGAAGAAGGGTTTAATAAATGCCCTAGTTTGCCCTACAGGTTTCAAAATAGAATGGATACGAATTGTCCTTAGTAGAATTCACAATGGATATTTGTGGTTGGAATCATGACCAATTAAGATTACCAAGAGGATAGTACATAGGGTTATGGGTTTCCCAACCCTAGAATAGCCTAAGACCTTGTGAAGTGACTCAAAAGAGGTAATTAAAAAGAACACAGGGGCTAAATGGAATAAAAGAGGCATGCCAATTGACACGATGATAGATCCCCTTCTAGAATTTGCTATGAGAATCATTTCTCACAAGTTCTACCAATCCAACATATTAAATAGTGTGCCATGTATTGCTGTAGATGTAGCCTATAAGCTTGTAAAGAGAGATCACACATATGATTTGTTAGAATTGATGTTGCAACAAATAAATGAGAACCTAGGAGCAATAAGAATATCAAAAGGTGCTCAATGTAAGTTTGGTTCAGTTCGTATGTGCATATTCTTTTATGTCATGGAAGAGTTTCCTTCTACTAGAAAGGTGAATTGGAACCCGAACAAAACTACAATCACACAAATCAATGAGTTCATTGATCAGATGGGTGATAATTTTGAGGCCCAAATGACAAGCTACTTTGAGGATTTCAAGAAATCCATGAAACAAAGAGTAAGAATGCCAGTTTCCCTAGTGGAAAAACATATTAATGAAATATGCTTTCTGGTTGACATTGACTATACTTATATCCAAGCAACAATTCCAAGAGTAAGATGGCTAAGGCCATTGGGATATGAACTTGATGTAGATGAAGCCTTAGCAGCAATCACAACATTGCTTGTAGAAGAGATTATAAGGAGGCTCCTCACTTTGGCACATATGATGTTGTTAAATCCAAAGTTGAAATGGAATTGAAGACAACCTCTATAATAAAAAAGAAAGAAAAATTAGCGAGGAAGATAAAGAAGAGCTTTGGTGCAAATATTGAAGGAGAAGCAGGTGCTGAAGAAGGAGAGAGTGAAGAAGAAGAAGAACAAGGGCATGGCCTAATGGAGTTGACTTAAGGCTTAGGAGAAAAAAAGGAGGAAAGTGTAGAGAAAGAAGAAGCCAAGTCAAAGAAGAGGAAGGCTAAAACTCAATCTCCAACTCAGCCCAAACCCAAGAAGGTGACCAAGCCTGCACAAGCTAAGACAACACCAACAACAAGAGCTAGCACAAGGGCATCTACACAAAAAGCCAAGGAGCAAGTAAAAGAGAAGAAAAAGACCAGTGAATAGACTGATGAAGTGCCAAAGAAAAGAAGAAAATATGTGACACAACTAGACACTGATGATGAGGAAAGAAAAAAATCAGAGGATATTAGCCAATTCAGAGTGGTAAGCCATCCTCCCAAATCTGCCATAGATAAGATTTGTGAAAATATTAAGAATGCAGATTTGAATGATTTGAAAAATCTTGATTTCAACAAGCTAAGTAGAGAAGAACAAGATAAAATAGAGGAATCAGTATATGCCATGATGGCTAAATTTAAGAATACACCTCTAGAGCTAGACATTACCATGCCTAGAGAGCTATATGAGATAACTGAAAATAAATGGCATTATTGTCTGAAAATGGAAAAGGAGATCAGAGAATCTACCTTAGAACAAGTGATGCTTGACCTAACAAGAGGTCAAATAACAAAAGCTAATAAGAAACATGGTGGAAAATTTGCACCTAAATATTTAGCCTTTAGCATCCTACAAAACAAGATTGAGGATGTAGTAAATAAATCCACACAATTGTGGAAGATAATCTACCAGATAACTGATGATAGGGATGAAGAAGAAAATAAGGTAGAGGCTAGTGCCAAGGAGAAGATAGAAGAAAATAAAGGAGAGGAAGAGAAGGAGAAGGAAGCAACAACAAAAGTAGATGAAGAAAAGAAGAAAAAGGAGGAAGATAAGAAAGATAAGGACAAAGAAAATGGTGAGGAAGAGACACAGAAGGGAGAAGACATCGCAATAGCTAAACATCAACAAGAAGAGGAACAGAGTGTGCAAGACACACAAATGCCAGCTCCTAGCCCTCCTCATGTAACCATCACACCTGCAAATACAATAACTATCAAGGATGTTCTTGACAATTTAGCTCAGAACATTAATCCCCTAACTGTAGAGGATCTTTCCAACATCCTTCAGTAATCCACTCTATAGGCACAATTATGCATAAAACCTATATTGGTGAGTGTAGATGAGCTATAGAAGGTAGTAGTAAAACCAAAAAGAGACAAGGTCAAACCACAAGAGCCACCTTTTACCTATACAAGTACTAGCACTATAATTTTAATGCTTCCACCACCTCCAATAATTGTAATAGCAACAGGTGACACCATTCAAAAGCCAAGTGCAAAAGAAGGGAAGTCTGATGAGAAGAAGGAAACATTAAAGGAAGAGGAGCAGGCTACTATTCAGACATTGGTAGAACTACCAAAAATAGGCACTCCTACAAAGACTCCTCAGAAGCTGAGCACTATGGAGACCCTAAGTTAGATGAAGAGATAACCATTCCTTCTTATGAATCAAAGACTATCACAATGGAGCAGATTACAGGAATGAAAAATGCATTGAATAGGAGGCAACGACAAGAAATACTCAAAAAAGAGTATAAACATAAGAAACCACTACATGAGATTAAGGACATCTTTATGGATGCCTTCAGCTTGTAGTCACCAAATGAGTCAAAGCCCATAATGGAAAAATTATCTAATATAGTTGACCAGGTGACTAGTGAAGACTAGGATACAAGGGTTAAACTTATGGAATGGTCTGAAATGAAGTTTCAAGGGAAGGTAAATGAGAAAATATCCAGTGTTATAGCACTTGAACAAGTAGAATTGGCCAAGAAAATTGACAAGGTCAAAACTGTACTTGAGAACATTTTCTCACTGTACAAAATAGTTGTGTGATTTTTCCAACTTCACACAAGAGATATGCCAAAGAATAATGAGCTTGGAGAGAAATCTAAATATTTCTAGCATGCGATTACTAAGAGATCCTACTCAAAGTGAGAAGCATTTTGACTAATCACTTCACACTCAAAGAGAGTTAGCTACACTAACAAGTGAAGAGGTCAATATAAAGGCCAAATTAATGTAGATTCAATCCTCCATAACCCCACATTTGGAGGACCTCCACAAAGAGCAAGTCTATGTTGAAACTGTCTTAAAGAAAGATCTTAATCTTTCTACATTAGATGCACTTGTACATCTTACTATAGAGACTGCCATTTGTAGAAAAAGAATTAGTATGCAAAGAACATTTACAAATAAAGTAAACATTCACAAACCAAAAACTAAATTCACATATATGCTTAGACAAAGAAAGCAAACAAGAAGTGCAAACCTCACAAGAGAAAACACTCCATGCTTTCTTGATTCTGTAGATGTGTCCTTTTGCTGTGGATGTATGCTCAAGATGCTCAAAAGCTTCTTCAATGGAGATGGGTAATGGAAAATTGGTAGCTTTGTGAGCTCTCAATTTGGCATTATAAGGGTATGGTTGATGGCTTTGGTTCTCAAAATAGCATGGTAACTTTAGCTCAAAGATTGTTGATGAAATGGCTTGGGATGGGATTCAATTTATAGGCTAAGGGGTAGAGGAATGGAGGGCTTAGATGCAAGGATGGATGAAGGCTTAAGGAGGGCTAGGATGCACTCAAAGGAGAGCACATGGATCGTTCTTGTTTAGCACCAATGGGAAGGTGACACTTGTCACAAGGAGGATGAGTGTGAGAGGGTAGGGTAAAGGGTTGGTTAAAGGCATGATGAGTGGGGTTGAGTATGTAAGAGGGATGTAAGAGGAATGAGTGTGGAAGAGGGAAGAGTGTGGAAGATGGGTGTAAGAGTCATGAGTGGGCTTGTAATAGTCTTTTATGTTTTGTAAGAGCACTCATGACTTAGTGGTTGGGTTTTTTGAGGGGAGACTTTGATTTGGATTAGGAAAGTCTTAAACTTGTTTAAAGAATGTGACAACATTAGGAGGTGGATTAGGCTTGGGTTTAGGATTAGATTAGGGATGTTAGAGATGTGCAAGTGGATGGCATTAATGAGGGTGGGTGAGTTAGTGGCTAAGCTTGGTTAGTATGGGTGGATGGGGTGGATTAGGCTAAATGGAGGATTAGAGATAGGTTAGGGGTTTTTGAATTTGAGGATTTCATTTATCAAATAGATTTATTTAATAAATGGGGATTTTTGGAATTAGATAGGAGAAAAGGATTTAATTGATAAATAATAGATTATTTGATTTATCAATTAGGACTATAGATGATTAATTAAATTAATCAACTAGGGATGGCAAAGGATTAATTAAATAAGAATTTAATTAATGATGCCTTTAGAGATGGCTAAATTAGATTACCAAAGCAGTGTAATCAAATTTAAGTGTCTACATTTTGCCCCTCTTTGACATAGTGTTGAAACAACACTATTTCAAAGAAGTTCGAATGAAGATGACACGAGGAAGATGTTTTAGCAACAAGGTTGCCCCAGTCTCGGATAAGAAGAGGAGAGACTAGACTTAGATGATGCCCCCTCAAGAAGGTGGCGGGGAGAGAAATGAGGCTCGACAACTTCTTGAAAAGTACAAGAATTTGAGATGAGCTAACACATAGATTGGAAAAGAGAAGGGGCTAAATTAGCTCAAACTCTCACTATGGGAGAATGATGAATGGAAATCAAGGCACAATAGTAAAGCAAGCTTAAGACTTTCCAGGATTGGGGGGGGAGATGGAGGAGTGGAGCGCTATAAAAGGAATCCATGGTAGGGAGATGGATGATAGAATGATAAAGCTGATGCAACAGGATTTCAAAGAGTCAGACTGGCGGAAGATGGGTTTCGGAGATCCCTAGGACTAGGATTGTGGATCTCGAAGGATGAGGCTTGGTGCATTGATTTGATTGGTGGATCCCTAAGACTAGGATTGTGGATCCCTAAAGCTAAGCGTGAGGAGTGATTCAAAGAGATACTGATGCATAAGCTGGGGTAGGAGCGATAGATGTAGGATATGGATGGGGGATAATGGAGATGAAGGGAATCCATTGAAGCTTTATGAGCGGGGGGATACTTCAAAGAGAAGTACCACCATGTAGTTGAGCACTAGATTTGCTATAGGACTGTTGGTTAATTGCTAGGGTTACCAAGAACATCAAGGCCTTTTTACCAACTGTCCAGAGGACTGACGAACTGACTCAAAACAAACACACAAGGATTGCCCCAGTATCACACATGAATCCCAGAGGAATCATTGTGGAAATGACACTAGGTAACCCACAAGCAGAAAAAATAAACAAGCAAAAGACCTGATCAAGACCTTACGCTCTAATTGCCCCATTCACAGCATACCATGATATGGAAGATCATGGCAACCTTGAGGAGGGAACAAGGAGATTGCTTGGAAAAGATATTTCAAGACCCAAAAGGGAAGATCCTGAATCAAAAGAAAGTGAAAATCCAAAAGAGAATTGTTTGCCAACGAGATGGGTAGGATGAGGTACTAACGGACCAAGATCAGACATGAGGAAAGCTATATCCTGCAAGAATCTATCAGAGAGCACCTAAGCTGATGGATCTGGATGAGTGATGCGTCTGGCAAGCTGAACTAAGAAGGATAACACTTTGGTGACAGGAGATCTAGCTAAAGGATGCATTGGAATATCTAACCAAGGTGTGCGATGTGTGCAAGATGTTGACCAAGGATGAACTAACACGAAAGTCGGATAGATACAATGATACTAAGCTAAAGAGGATGTACAAGCTGACAGACCAAGATATGTTACAAATGTAAAAGTTTGTTCATGTTTTGGTTTTTTGTGAGATGGAAATGTTTGTGAAGGATGGGATGTCTATAATAGTTGATAGGTGGATAGGTAGATGGTTTGTGAAAAGCTTAAGGAAAATGGGATTCTGTGTGTGCATGTGATAGGATACAGGCTAGGATACAAGATTATTTACAAGCTAGAATATGGTAGAAGCTTTGGACAAGATTCAAATATATAAAAGGTATGGTACAAGATTTACAAGGTATAATACAAGCTTTGGTACAAGATTTACAAGCTGTACAGGAGGTATTGACAAGCTCCATCAGATTTTGGATATTTGATTGGAACACCAAGGGAACAAGCAGGTGTTTTATGGGATGGTGGGTGGATGGATGAGGGATAGGATAGTGATAGATAATGGATTAGTATTTAGCACACAAGGCACCTGAATTACCAGGTTTTCACCAAGGTACCTATCCAAGGTGCTTGAATTGCCAAGTTTTCACCATTGGACGCTTATTTCTCTTTACTATTTTTTTTTGTATTTTTTCAAAAGCTGGGTATACCAAGGATCTTCAAGCATAGAACTTCTTGAGATGAATGATGTTAGTGGGATCATTCAAGAGTTCTCCTTCTGGTGTAGATAATTGATAGGCTTTGGAGCCAAAGGAGGTAGTAACCACATAGGGACCAAGCCATGTAGGTTCAAACTTGCCTTTCTTTTCTCGATCTGCTTGGACTTTCATATTTTCTTTGAGGACCATATCACCTGGCTGAAAGTGTTGTGGGAGCACCTTCTTGTTGAAATTTCTTTTGAGACGAGTTTGATAGACTGTGAGATGCTCATAGGCTTGTTGTCTCTTCTCGTCTAAGAGATCTAGCTGGGTGAGTCGAGCTACTCTGTATTCTTCATCTGAGATTTGCCCTCGCAAAGATATGCGTAGTGAGGGAAGTTCAACTTCTATAGGTAATACCACTTTGGCACCATAGACTAGGGAGTATGGAGTTGTGCCTGTGGATGTACGGAAGGAAGTTCAATAGGCCCATAGAGCCGAATTTATTTGAAGGTGCCAATCATGGCCGAAATCATTCACAACTTTCTTTAGGATTTTGAGGAGGGTTTTATTAGTTGCCTCTGCCTGGCTGTTACCTTGCGGGAAATATGGGCTAGAAAAGCGGTGATGGATGCGGAGGGAAGTGCATAATTCTTCCATGTTGAGATTTTCAAAGTTACCTCCGTGGTCAGTGAAGATGGTGGATGGGATGCTAAAGCGGCAAACAATGTGGTACAAGATGAACTTGGAGACTTGAACTCCTGTAGCTAAGACTAGGGGGACTGCTTCCACCCACTTAGTGAAATAGTCTGTAGCTATTATTATCCATTTATGTCCATCAGATGATAGAGGGGTGATAGTTCCAACTAGATCAAGGCCCCAACAAGGGAAAGGCCAAGGTGGTGCAATAGGCTGTAGATCCTGTGCTGGAGCGTGCACAAGATTTGCATGCTGCTGACATGGGAGACACTTTCTGACAAAGTCACAAGAGTCTTCTTCAATGGTAGGCCAATAGTAGCCTGCTCTAAGGATTTGTTGTGCTAGGAAAATACCACTCGTGTGGGCACCACAAAGTCTAGAATGTACTTCTTTTAATGCCATCGCGGCCTCATTTTCATCTAAACATCGAGAGAGAGTATCGTGATAACCCCGACAATATAGGGTATTGGCTATGATAACATAGCGGGATGATTTTCGGATGAGGTTCTGGCGTTGGGTATGTGTGAGGTGAGGGGATATGATACCATTGTTAAGGTAAGCATGAATTTCA
This sequence comes from Cupressus sempervirens, assembly GCA_028749045.1. NCBI lineage: Eukaryota > Viridiplantae > Streptophyta > Pinopsida > Cupressales > Cupressaceae > Cupressus > Cupressus sempervirens. The sequence goes on along the minus strand of CM053785.1, from coordinate 884,527,501 downwards.
TGGTACCAAGGGGATTGGGGACCAACCAAGATACAAACACAGTTTGAATCCTCATTCGCATAGGCAGGTGTGAGGAGCTGCTCAACTAAAAACTCATACTGCGTAGCTTCTTGGGGAATTTCCAAGAGCGAGCTGATAGTGGCCATGGCATCTGCTGCCTTGTTCTGCATTCGAGGCACTTGTGTAAACTGAAGCTTTGTAAAATGCTGGGTCAACTGATCAACTAGCTCTTTGTAGGGTAATAGCTTTTCATCTTTGGTTTGATATTCATTTAAGACTTGTTTGATGATGAGCTGGGAATCACCAAAGACTTGTAACGCAGTGATATTCCATTCTGCAGCTATCTTTAATCCTGCTACAAGAGCTTCATATTCTGCTATATTGTTGATGCTATGGAATTGTAGCTTGAGGGCTTTTGGAATGTAATCTCCTTGAGATGTAACAAATAATATTCCTGCCCCTGATCCATGAGAGGTGTATGAGCCATCAAAATAAAGCTTCCATGGGGGTTGTTCTTCAATTAGGCAGATATGCTCATCTGGGAATTTTGTGAGCAAAGGATATGCATCTACTAGAGGTGCATCAACTAGGTGATCTGCTATAGCTTGCCCTTTGATTGCCTTTCTGTCCACATACTAGATGTCAAACTCACTTAGTAGCATAACCCATTTTGCTAGCCGACCTGTGAGTGCTGTTCTAGAGAGCATATACTTGAGAGGATCAATCTTAGAGACTAGTTGGATGGTATGACTTAGCATGTAGTGGCAAAGATTTTGAGTTGAGAAAACAACTGCCAAATAAGCTTTTTCCATAGGAGTGTAATTGAGTTCATAACCAACTAGGGTTCTACTGATATAGTAGATGGCTCTCTCTCTGCTATAATCATCATGTTGTGCTAGAAGTGCCCCTAGAGCAGTAGGTGTTGCTAATATATACAAGATCAAGGGACGACCAGGAACTGGTGGAACCAAGATAGGGGGATTGGTGAGATACTGCTTGAGTTGATCGAAGCTGTGCTGACATAAAAGATCTCACTTGAAGTTCTCATTCTTCTTTAGCAAGTGTGAGAATGGTGTACACTTATCTGCAAGTTGGGAGATGAAGCGTCGGATAGATTGAAGTTTTCCCTGAAGAGAGCGAAGCTGTCACAGTGTCTGGGGAGGAGGCATGTCTAAGATAGCCTTGACCTTTTTGGGGTCAATATCTATACCTCGTTTAGAAACTATGAAGCCTAGAAGCTTGCCAGATGTGACTCCAAAGACACACTTCTTGGGATTTAGCATGAGATGATATTGGGCCAACCTATCAAAGACTTTTTCTAGGTCAGCAAGATGATCCATGAAGGTGTGAGATTTGACTAGGATATTGTCCACATAATCTTCCAAAATGCTATGGATAAGATCATGGAAAATGGCTATCATAGCTCTTTGATAGGTAGCCCTAGCATTCTTTAGGCCAAAAGGCATCATGGTGTAGCAAAAGGTTCCCCAAGGGGTAGTGAATGCCATCTTATGCTGGTCCTCTTCTGCAATCTTGATCTGATTATACCCGAAAAATCCATCCATAAGGGAAAGAATTTCATGTCCAGCTGTAAGATCTACAATCATATCTATGTTGGGCAAGGGAAAATCATCCTTTGGACAAGCTTTGTAAAGATCTCTAAAATCAGTGCAAATTTTGATGTCACCGGAAGGCTTAGTGACAGGGACCATGTTGGAGATCCATTCTGAGTAGTCGATAGGTCGGATAACCTTAGCAGCTAACATTCTTTCTAGTTCAGATTTGACTAGTAATGCCACCTTGGGGTGCATTTTTCTAAGCTTTTGTCTGACGAGCTTGATCTTTGGATCGACTGCAAGATGATGAACTACAAGCTTTGGATCAAGTCCTAGCATGTCCTGATATGACGATGCAAATTGGCCAATGTTCTCTCATAAAACCTCAAAGAGGAGGTCAGCTTGGTCTTGTGATAGGGATGCAGCAATGTGAACAATTCTAGGGATCTCTGAAGAACCAATGTTGACTTCTCTAGTATCCTCTATTAGAATAGAAGACACCTCTGGTTGATTATCTTGAGGAGGCAATACTAAATCCTCATGTTCTGCTTGTGGCTCTGGATTTTCTTGCTGAGGGGTTCTCTTTGCTGCCTTAGCTAGTCCCAGATTTACCTTAGTTCCAGTTTTGGGTGTATCAAAACTAGGTTGGGGATTTTCTCCAAAATACCCCTTGGGATCTAGCTTGTAGATGTAGACAGAATCTGGCTTTGTCTTCTTATGAGGAGTTTCAGCTCCCATGAATCTTAGAAGCGCTTCCTCTGATGCGAACTCATCAATATGTATGACACTTGGTTGGTCCCAATCTATGAGTTGTGGATGAGCAAGTGGTAGGTCAATGAGATGGATGGATAGTTCTCGGAGAATAGAGTCTCCTAGGAAGATTTGGTCTGGGATATCGTCGTAGGCTCTCTTTTCAACTTCCTCAGGAATGTCTTCAATTTCAACAAGGTCGCGGTGGATGTTCGAAAAAGCGTGACCATTCTCGTTGGTGCCCCCAGTTGTGGGTATGCCAAAGCCAAGACCTGACTTTATTTCCCAATTATGTGCTTCGATGGGACATTGCATGCCCCTTTCTTCTGGTCCTAGTCCACCTCCTTGATAGTTCCATTTTTCAGTGATGAGCTTATGTTGTTGGGGATACTTATGGCTGAAGTGATCAAGGCGTGCTTGATTTCTTGGAGGTGCATCCTTATGTAGCCAATTGTTGATATCTGGAGTGAGCTCCTCATGAAGAGGGGTTTTTGAGGACACAAAGGTGGTTGGGCCAAACTATTTGTATCGAGGAGGTGGAATCTCCTTAGCTTTGTGATATGTTGGCCATCCATGGGTATGTGGATCAAGTGGGATTGCTCCGACAACAAATGCATCTGATAGACTATATTCTCCACAACCTTTGTTGTTGATCTTTACAGTAGATAGGGTGGAGGCAAGGATGGTTTCTGCATCATTACAAGTGTGGGATGAGCTGGCGATGGCTATGCTGATGTCTATTCTAGGGCAGTGGTTTGTATATGAAGCTTCAACCGCATTGCAGTAAGCAAAGGGTTCTGGATCGGCATGGATGGTTACCTCAGTGCCCTGATGCGGAAATTTGATGCACTGATGGTAGGTGGATGGAACGGCCTTCATAGGATGAATCCATGGGCGACCGAGGAGGATGTTAAATGGTAGGTTTAGATCAACAACATGGCAAACTATCTCTTGAATGACTGGTCCAACCTTGATTGGTAGCAAAATAGTCCCTTCTATGGTCCTTTCCAAGTTGTCATAAGCTTTGATGGTGATAACCTCACTGATCATATCTGCCTTAGTATACCCAACTTATTTTATGAATTTTAGGGTGCAAATGTTCAAGGCTGATCCATTATCTATCATTACTCTTTTCACGGCAAAATTGGATACCATGATGGCTATGCGAAGCGGAAGGGTGTGATCTGGCTCAACCGCGGGTATGTCAGTGGGTTTGAAAGATAGGGCACATGAGGATGAAAGGTGTCCAACAAGATTACGAAAATCAGTAGCATTGATATCAGAAGGGACACGGGATTCTATGAGAGCACTGTCAAGGATGTCTTTGTACACAGGACTAGTGCGGAGAAGGTCTAAAATGGATATTTGGGCTGGCATGTTCCCAAGGTGTTCCAAGATATTGTACCGACTTTTTGATGGAGCTGATGGTGTTGATGAAACTGGTGGGCCTGTGATGTTAAATTACGCTCTTCGAGTGGTGACTGCACACTCATTGTCTGGTCCTCGGATATTGATAACATTGACAGAAGGCTCTTTCTCAGATATACAACCTATAAGGCTACCATAGTCTATATAGGATGAAGTGTGGTCATTGTTCTTCCCATGCTGTTGGTTTGGCTGGCGGTTGTTGGTGTTGTTTTGGATAGGTGCTTTTCCAAGATTTTGGTTGTTGTGTGGAGGAAAAGCATTTTGATAAATCTGTAAGCCTGCATTGGGAGAGGTTTGGGTACCAACAGTGATTTCCTTCTGATCAATGAGGTCTTGCACATAGTCTTTCAGTTTCATGCATCTGAGGGTGGTGTGACCATTTACCCTATGGAACTTGCAATACTCATTGTCCTTGTACCATGCAGCTTTGGATTGGCTTGGATCAATTTGCTGGGTAGGAGGAAATTTGATGAGGTTTTCCTTAGCCAATTTCTCAAAAATAACATCCAATGGCTCACCAAGGGGTGTATAGTTTCTAGGTGCAGGTTGGAATCTGGGCTTTTGCCCTGCAGCTACATTGATGGCATTAGCTTGATTGTTAGACCCTTGAAAGTTGGGTCTTGTATTGTGGTTTTGATAGCTTTGGTTACTTCATTGTTGGTAATTGATAGCTTGTTGGTTGTTTGTTTGATATGGTGGGTTAGACTGGTTTTGAGAAGGACCAACGATATTCACATGTCTGGTGTCAGTAACCCCATCTATTGCAACATGCTTGTTTTTGTTCCAATACCTAGACTTGTCATTGGAATGTGATTGATTTTGGTTGGCCTCTTTGTAAATCTTTACCACACCATCTTTGATGAGTCCTTGCTCAAGGATCATTCCTTTCTCTTTGATATCCTTATAGGTCCGCAAACAGTTCATGGTCATGTGGTGGGCCAAGCTGGGATGTGCATTATCAATAAACATTTTCACCACATGGCGTTCTGGCAAGGTGCAGGATATGCGGGTGGTAAGGGTTTGCCATCTTTGCAGGTATTCGGCAAGGCTTTCTCCACCTTTTTTCTTGGTGTGGACAAGATCAACTATTGATAGCTCTGTTTCAACAAGATGGGCATATTGGGCTACAAATGCCTCAGATAATTCAGCAAAGTTTTTAATTGTGCCATAGGGGATTTTATAAAACCATTCAAGAGCTGGTCTAGCCAAGCTTTTGGGAAAAAGGCACAAGAGGAAGACATCATTGTATGCTACGTCCTGGCAATGCATGTAAAATTCTTTGATATGTGTGACAGGGTCTCCTTTTCCTCTGAATTTTTCAAATTTAGGTACCTCAAAGTGTTTGGGAAATGGTGTCGTGGTAATGGCTCTGTCAAATGGATAAGGACACACATTCTCAAACTTGAATGTCTTTGGATCATTCCCTTCTTGGATGGCTTTCAGAGCTGTCTTCATTTGCTCCCACTCTCAATTGATAGGTGATGGTTGGGGTGCCCCCAATGTAGGAGTGCCTTGAGGTAGGTATGTGCTGGATGGGGCCACTGAATATGGATGGCTATGAGGGATTTGCTGATAGGGATTGTACATTGTTTGGGCAGCTGCATGGTGGATGATGGGTTGTTGAGGGGGAGGTGGCACATATTGCTGCATGTGCTGCGAGGCTTATTGTTGATATGGGATTTGAGGTTGGGGTTGAGGAACATAAGTTGGCTGTGGGATAAATGGATTTCTTTGTGGAGGTAAGGTATAAGATGGTTGTGAGGCTTGGGGAAAGGATCAGAGGGCTTGTGGGGTTTGACCAATATATGTGGGTTGTGCCCCCATTTGGGATGGTATCTGCAAATAATTGGTGGTTGGCTGGGGTGGTGGATTACCTCCTAGAAGTGGCATTGAAAAGTATTTGGTAATTGGAGGTAATGGATTAGTTGGTGGTGGAGGTGGTGGGAATTGAAAGCTTGGGAATGGAACTAATGGGGTTTGATAGCTTTGTGGCTGGATTTGGAAGCTTGGTATAGTGGTGGTGGGAGCTGGGGTCACTTGGGAGCTTGGTAGAAGATTGGCAGTAGCTTGTGGGTTTTGATAGCTTTGTGGAGTGAAGGTAGTAGCTTGTGGATTTGTGGCTAGTGGTATTGAGCTCCCAAGACTTAATGGAAATGATGGGATTGTACTTTGGGCTATGGTGAACAAGCTGGGGGCGATGAAAGGTTGATTACTTGGCCCCATGGGTGGCATCCCTGTTTTATATTGCTGAGGTTGGCCAAAGATGCTAGCACTAATTTGGGAGATGGGTGGATTTGGAAGGCTGGGTTGGGGAGCAACAGCAATAGTGAAGGGGGTGAACGGTGAGGTGTTTTGAGTAAAGGGGTTTGGAGCGGAGAGGTATGAACCAATGATGGAGTGGTGGTGGCTGGGTTGGCTTGCGGCATGGAGATTTCAACTTGGGTGGATGATGGTATGTTTGGGTCTGTTGGGTCATATGGATTGGCTGGAGGCTCTTCTTTTGGAATATATTGAGGATAATTTGGATCATAAGAGCTTATGGGTGGTGGCAGCTGCCCAAACAATGGGTGAGATGGATTTGATAATGGAAGGGGTCTTCCAAAGTCAAAGGTTCCTACATTGTCCCTTTGAAAATTAGCCATGATTGTCTCTTTGTTTTTGTCTATAATGGCATTTACCAATACTGCATTTCCTGGTTGGTTCATGAAAGCTTCAATGTCAGTAGGTGATGGCATAATGTCAGTAGGTGATGGCATAGCTTGCTCTGGGCTGAAGGATGGCTGAGTGCTCAAGGGGGGTGAAGCTATTTGATCCAAATGATAGGGCTCCATTGTTTCTTTCTTCTTGGCTAAGCGAGTGATGGGTGGCATGAAAAATGCTCCTAGGGATGAGATGCAATAATGCTGATGGATGCAAAAGGGGAAGGGCTTTTTTTATGCAAATGATTTCCTAGGTTGAGGCAAAGCTATATGACAAAATCTAAGGAGGATTGGGTTGGGGATTCTAACTTCAAAGATATGTTGTCAAAGCACAAAAGGTCTACTTTCCTATGTGCAAGCTTGGTGGTGATTGTGTCAACTTAAGGATAGACTGATGATCCTTTAGGAAGAACACGAGATTGACCACTTGTGGATCCCAACCTTTAGCTCAAGGTGATGAGGGATAACAAGTGACAAAGCTAGATTACCCTAGACAAAGCTCTGTCAAAGGGATAACCTTGGTGAGATTGGTGGATTTGGAAGATTTTAGGAATGGCAAACTTTTAGCAAGGTGACAACAATTTTGAAAGCTTAGATGTGTAGATTTTCGATTACTGGCTAGATGGTATGATTCTAAATGAGATGGATGAGCTAATAATGCTTAAGGGGATAACCTAAGATGGCTGGCTTTTCTACAAAGATGACTCTAAAGTGAAGCTTATCCAAGAAGATGTGGAGAAACAAGGGTGTCTAATCATAGAAATCATGCCTAGTTGGTAAGGCATAAGCAGGATTAACTCCTAGATGTTGGCTAAATTTGATGGTGCGCTCTAACTAGGCCTCTTGAAGTGCTTCGTCGGTAGCTTTGTCCTCTGCTTTGTGGAGTTTGGCAATTCGTGGGCTTGGTGTTATTTCTTTTCTCTTGGCTGAAAGTTCTTGGTATGCTAGAGATGGCTTGAGTTTGACCTTGTGAAACTTCTGTTTGGGTTTGGGTTGTTTTGACATAAATTCTTGAATTTGCTTGGCTTTGGGAAAAATCTCAGCTATTTTGCTTCAACTTGTTCAACTCCCAAAATAGGTAGTGACTACGCTAAGTGTGCCCTAAGCTAGGATTGACCAAGTTTGGCAAACATTCATTCAACAAGTAAAATAAAAACAAGCAATAGATAGGAACATCTAGATAGAAGTTTGTGGTTCTCAGAATGTGATACTTGTGCCAAGGAGTGTGTATGTTCTACAAATGTTTCGATCAGTCACTCCAAACACATTAACATCCTAGATGGTTTTCTGCAAGGCTGACAGTTGGTTTAGCTAGGGAGTCCTTGATATACGCAAGGTACGTGAGGCCCAAATCTGTAGATGAGACCAAAAGGATGTCACACAGCCGAGAGGAGCGGTAACCCACTTCTCCTCTTTCACTTCTCAAGGGTATAAAGTTCCTTGAGGCTTAGCCCGAATGACAAAATCTTGATCCCAAGAGAGTGTCTTTCGATTCACCTTCCGATTCTTATACTCCGCCGGAACGTTGGAGTTGAGGTCGTCCAAGGGGTGATCAAATCCCCAAGCAGGCCTCCTAAAAAGAAACAAGGTTTTGGATCTTAATCTTATGCACCCAAGATGGCCTTGAAAGACGACAAGGGGAGAGAAGACTTGGATGACCTTGGGCTAAAAAACATGCTTGTTCTTTTACCAACTGACTCTTATGTGTGCTAATCTAGACTTTGCAAGCACACATGTTTAAGAGACAATGTTCAATTCCAACTTGAAGTGCCAACAAAAGTAAATCGATTGAAGAATGCAAACAATAAGAAGAGTTAGGATCAACAAAAGAAAACTCGCTCGCCCGGAGGCCCTCCACGTCAAGTATCGATTAATTTTCTTTAAGGCATTCAAGATTGAGTGTGAGTTTGTTTTAAGCTCAAAACAAAAGTGTGTGAGATTCGATTTCAAGCATGCGCCCGGAGGCTCTCCACGTTAGTTGTTGTTCAATTTTAGTGCCCAAACTTGAAGTGTGATCGATTTAATCTAGAGTTTTGGCCATTTAAGAATTTTGATAAAGTTAAAGCAAACGTTCAAAGACCAAGTGAGTGAGTTAGATTGTGGAACATTTAACACCTTTTTCAAGTAGACCCATCCCCATAAATGGCGCTGAGATTGCAACCAATGGTTAATATTTGATGGGTGATTAGAAAAGAGGTGGGTCCAAGGAACTACTCAAATTGATTTTTGTAAACTTGTATTTTAACTTAACAAAATTTCTTAAATGTCCAAAAATCAAACTTTACCTAGATTGCATGTGGAAAAGAGATTTGTTTTGTTCAATTTTAGAAGCTCCAAATGAAGTGTTTGATATTGCAATGGTTAATTGATCCTTGGCATTCAAGATTGGATTTTTTGTTTTAAGCATGCATTCCAAAGAAAGTTGATTTTAATCCATGACATTCAAGAGTGTGTTTTGAGCAACATTCATTCAATGGAAAATGTGTTTAACCATTCAAGTTCATTTTTTTAGCAACATGCATTCAAAGACAAATGGTTAAACATTCAAGTTCATTTTTTAGCAACATGAAAACCTGCAAGAAACATGGTTAGTGGTTCCATATGTGCTCCAACCTGCAATGAGACAAAAAAAAACAATTTAGTTAGTTAGCCAAAATCTTCAAAAATGAGAGCTTAACTATGGAAATTTTTTTTAAAACTTTTTTTGCTATTTTTTCTATGCGTAAAAATGCTTAAAATGGTCTAAATCCTACGGAACCACTAAAAGTCAAATTTTGATTTATACTCTTTTTTTTTTAAAAAGCTACAAAGTGCAGAAATAATAAAGCAGAAATGCAACATAAGCAAGCAGAGAAGACAGTCTGTCAAAATACGAAGACGCTGAAATATAGAGATGCCAAAATACGAAGACGCTGAAATACAGAGATGCTAGTATTCGAAGAGGACAAAACAGATTTGCAGCACAGAACACAAGTGACAAGCAGAGACGCCGATTTACGCAGATGTGGATTTTCGCAGAAGACGATTTTCGCAGACGCAAATTTTCGCAGATGTCAATTTTCACAGACACGAATTTTCGCAGACGTCGATTTTCACAGACGCGGATTTTCACAGATGTTGATTTGCGTAGACGCGGATTTTTGCAGACGTCAATTTTCACAGAAAGAACAGGTTGCAGACGCCAAAAAAGCAGATTTTTTTTTTTTAGATGGTATTTCTTCTTCCTAAGTGCGTTCTTTAACCTGCAAAAACAAGCAAAACACCCTCACAACACACTCAAACAACAACAAACATTAGATGGTTAGAAAAATGACATATAGATGAAAATAGATGATTGAATGACCCATAGTGGGGTCCCACCGGGCGTGCCAAAATGTAGAACAAGAATTAGTATGCAAAGAACATTTACAAGTAAAGTAAACATTCACAAACCAAAAACTAAATTCACATATATGCTTAGACAAAGAAAGCAAACAAGAAGTGCAAACCTCACAAGAGAAAACACTCCATGCTTTCTTGATTCTGTAGATGTGTCCTTTTGTTGTGGATGTATGCTCAAGATGCTCAAAAGTTGCTTCAATGGAGATGGGTAATGGCAAATTGGTAGCTTTGTGAGCTCTCAATTTGGCATTATAAGGGTATGGTTGATGGCTTTGGTTCTCAAAATAGCATGGTAACTTTAGCTCAAAGATTGTTGATGAAATGGCTTGGGATGGGATTCAATTTATAGGCTAAGGGGTAGAGGGATGGAGGGCTTAGATGCAAGGATGGATGAAGGCTTAAGGAGGGCTAGGATGCACTCAAAGGAGAGCACATGGATTGTGCTTGTTTAGCACCAATGGGAAGGTGACACTTGTCACAATGAGGATGAGTGTGAGAGGGTAGGGTAAAGGGTTGGTTAAAGGCATGATGAGTGGGGTTGAATATGTAAGAGGGATGTAAGAGGAATGAGTGTGGAAGAGGGAAGAGTGTGGAAGATGGGTGTAAGAGTCATGAGTGAGCTTGTAAGAGTCTTTTATGTTTTGTAAGAGCACTCATGACTTAGTGGTTGGGTTTTTTGAGGGGAGACTTTGGTTTGGATTAGGAAAGTCTTAAATTTGTTTAAGGAATGTGACAACATTAGGGGGTGGATTAGGCTTGGGTTTAGGATTAGATTAGGGATGTTAGAGATGTGCAAGTGGATGGCATTAATGAGGGTGGGTGAGTTAGTGGCTAAGCTTGGTTAGTATGGGTGGATGGGGTGGATTAGGCTAAATGGAGGATTAGAGATAGGTTAGGGGTTTTTGAATTTGAGGATTTCATTTATCAAATAGGTTTATTTAATAAATGGGGATTTTTGGAATTAGATAGGAGAAAAGGATTTAATTGATAAATAATAGATTATTTGATTTATCAATTAGGACTATAGATGATTAATTAAATTAATCAACTAGGGATGGCAAAGGATTAATTAAATAAGAATTTAATTAATGATGCCTTTAGAGATGGCTAAATTAGATTACCAAAGCAGTGTAATCAAATTTAGGTGTCTACATTTTGCCCCTCTTTGACATAGTGTTGAAACAACACTATTTCAAAGAAGTTCGAATGAAGATGACACGAGGAAGATGTTTTAGCAACAAGGTTGCCCCAGTCTCGGATAAGAAGAGGAGAGACTAGACTTAGATGATGCCCCCTCAAGAAGGTGGCGGGGAGAGAAATGAGGCTCGACAACTTCTTGAAAAGTACAAGAATTTGAGATGAGCTAACACACAGATTGGAAAAGAGAAGGGGCTAAATTAGCTCAAACTCTCACTATGGGAGAATGATGAAGGGAAATCAAGGCACAATAGTAAAGCAAGCTTAAGACTTTCCAAGATTGGGGGGGGGAGATGGAGGAGCGGAGCGCTATAAAAGGAATCCATGGTAGGGAGATGGATGATAGAATGATAAAGCTGATGCAATAGGATTTCAAAGAGTCAGACTGGCGGAAGATGGGTTTCGGAGATCCCTAAGACTAGGATTGTGGATCTCGAAGGATGAGGCTTGGTGGATTGATTTGATTGGTGGATCCCTAAGACTAGGATTGTGGATCCCTAAAGCTAAGCGCGAGGAGTGATTCAAAGAGATACTGATGCATAAGCTGGGGTAGGAGCGACAGATGTAGGATATGGATGGGGGATAATGGAGATGAAGGGAATCCATTGAAGCTTTTTGAGCGGGGGGATACTTCAAAGAGAAGTACCACCATGTAGTTGAGCACTAGATTTGCTATAGGACTGTTGGTTAATTGCCAGGGGTACCAAGAACATCAAGGCCTTTTTACCAACCATCCAGAGGACTGACGAACTGACTCAAAACGAACACACAAGGATTGCCCCAGTATCACACATGAATCCCAGAGGAAGCAGCGTGGAAATGACACTAGGTAACCCACAAGCAAAAAAAAAAAAACAAGCAAAAGACCTGATCAAGACCTTACGCTCTAATTGCCCCATTCGCAGCATACCATGATATGGAAGATCATGGCAACCTTGAGGAGGGAACAAGGAGATTGCTTGGAAAAGATATTTCAAGACCCAAAAGGGAAGATCTCGAATCAAAAGAAAGTGAAAATCCAAAAGAGAATTGTTTGCCAACGAGATGGGTAGGACGAGGTACTAACGGACCAAGATCAGACATGAGGAAAGCTATATCCTGCAAGAATCTATCAGAGAGCACCTAAGCTAATGGATCTGGATGAGTGATGCATCTGGCAAGCTGAACTAAGAAGGATAACACTTTGGTGACAGGAGATCTAGCTAAAGGATGCATTGGAATATCTAACCAAGGTGTGCGATGTGTGCAAGATGTTGACCAAGGATGAACTAACACGAAAGCCGGATAGATACAATGATACTAAGCTAAAGAGGATGTAAAAGCTGACAGACCAAGATATGTTACAAATGTAAAAGTTTGTTCATGTTTTGGTTTTTTGTGAGATGGAAATGTTTGTGAAGGATGGGATGTCTATAATAGTTGATAGGTGGATAGGTAGATGGTTTGTGAAAAGCTTAAGGAAAATGGGATTCTGTGTGTGCATGTGATAGGATATAGGCTAGGATACAAGATTATTTACAAGCTGGAATATGGTAGAAGCTTTGGACAAGATTTGAATATATACAAGGTATGGTACAAGATTTACAAGGTATAATACAAGCTTTGGTACAAGATTTACAAGCTGTACAGGAGGTATTGACAAGCTCCATCAGATTTTGGATATTTGATTGGAACACCAAGGGAACAAGCAGGTGTTTTATGGGATGGTGGGTGGATGGATGAGGGATAGGATAGTGATAGATAATGGATTAGTCTTTAGCACACAAGGCGCCTGAATTACCAAGTTTTCACCAAGGTACCTATCCAAGGCGCTTGAATTGCCAAGTTTTCACCATTGGACGCTTATTTCTCTTTACTATTTTTTTTTGTATTTTTTCAAAAGCTGGGTATACCAAGGATCTTCGAGCATAGAACTTCTTGAGATGAATGATGTTAGTGGGATCATTCAAGAGTTCTCCTTCTGGTGTAGATAATTGATAGGCTTTGGAGCCAAAGGAGGCAGTAACGACATAGGGACCAAGCCATGTAGGTTCAAACTTGCCTTTCTTTTCTCGATCTGCTTGGACTTTCATATTTTCTTTGAGGACCATGTCACCTGGCTGAAAGTGTCGTGGGAGCACCTTCTTGTTGAAATTCCTTTTGAGATGAGTTTGATAGACTATGAGATGCTCATAGGCTTGTTGTCTCTTCTCATCTAAGAGATCTAGCTGGGTGAGTCGAGCTACTCTGTATTCTTCATCTGAGATTTACCCTCGCAAAGATATGCATAGTGAGGGAAGTTCAATTTCTATAGGTAATACCGCTTTGGCACCATAGACTAGGGAGTATGGAGTTGTTCCTGTGGATGTATGGAAGGAAGTTTGATAGGCCCATAGAGCCAGATTTATTTGAAGGTGCCAATCACGGCCAGAATCATTGACAACTTTCTTTAGGATTTTGAGGAGGGTTTTATTAGTTGCCTCTGCCTGGCTATTACCTTGTGGGAAATATGGGCTATAAAAGCAGTGATGGATGCAGAGGGAAGTGCATAATTCTTCCATGTTGAGATTTTCAAAGTTACCTCCATGGTCAGTGAAGATGGTGGATGGGATGCCGAAGCGGCAAACAATGTGGTACAAGATGAACTTGGAGACTTGAACTCCGGTAGCTGAGACTAGGGGGACTGCTTCCACCCACTTAGTGAAATAGTTTGTAGCTGTTATTATCCATTTATGTCCATCAGATGAGAGAGGGGTGATAGTTCCAACTAGATCAAGGCCCCAACAAGCGAAAGGCCAAGGTGGTGCAATAGGCTGTAGATCCTGTGCTGGAGCGTGCACAAGATTTGCATGCTGCTAACATGGGAGACACTTTCTGACAAAGTCACAAGAGTCTTCTTCAATGGTAGGCCAATAGTAGCCTGCTCTAAGGATTTTTTGTGCTAGGACAATACCACTTGTGTGGGCACCGCAAAGTCCAGAATGTACTTCTTTTAATGCTATCGTAGCCTCATTTTCATCTAAACATCGAGAGAGAGTATCGTGATAACCCCGACGATATAGGGTATTGGCTATGATAACATAGTGGGATGATTTTTGGATGAGGTTCTGGCGTTGGGTACGTGTGAGGTGAGGGGATATGATACCATTGTTAAGGTAAGCGTGAATTTCATGGTACCAAGGGGATCGGGGACCAACCAAGATACAAACACGGTTTGAATCCTCATTCGCATAGGCAGGTGTGAGGAGCTGCTCAACTAAAAACTCATACTGCATAGCTTCTTGGGGAATTTCCAAGAGCGAGCTGATAATGGCCATGGAATTTGCTGCCTTGTTCTGCATTCGAGGCACTTGTGTAAACTGAAGCTTTGTAAAATGCTGGGTCAACTGATCAACTAGCTCTTTGTAGGGTAATAGCTTTTCATCTTTGGTTTGATATTCATTTAAGACTTGTTTGATGATGAGCTGGGAATCACCAAAGACTTGTAACTTAGTGATATTCCATTCTATAGCTATCTTTAATCCTCCTACAAGAGCTTCATATTCTGCTATATTGTTGGTGCTAGGGAATTGTAGCTTGAGGGCTTTTGGAATGTAATCTCCTTGAGGTGTAACTAATAATATTCCTGCCCCTGATCCATGAGAGGTGTATGAGCCATCAAAATAAAGCTTTCATGGGGGTTGTTCTTCAATTAGGTAGATATGCTCGTCTGGGAATTCTGTGAGCAAAGGATATGCATCTACTAGAGGTGCATCAGCTAGGTGATCTGCTATAGCTTGCCCTTTGATTGCCTTTCTGTCCACATACTGGATGTCAAACTCACTTAGTAGCATAACCCATTTTGCTAGCTGACTTGTGAGTGCTGTTCTAGAGAGCATATACTTGAGAGGATCAATCTTAGAGACTAGTTGGATGGTATGACTTAGCATGTAGTGGCGAAGCTTTTGAGTTGAGAAAACAACTGCCAAACAAGCTTTTTCCATAGGAGTGTAATTGAGTTCATAACCAACTAGGGTTCTAATGATATAGTAGATGGCTCTCTCTCTGCTATAATCAACATGTTGTGCTAGAAGTGCCCCTAGAGTAGTAGGTTTTGTTAATATATACAAGATCAAGGGATGACCAGGAACTGGTGGAACCAAGATAGGGGGATTGGTGAGATACTGCTTGAGCTGATCGAAGCTGCGCTGACATAAAAGATCCCACTTGAAGTTCTCATTCTTCTTTAGCAAGTGTGAGAATGGTGTACACTTATTTGCAAGTTGGGAGATGAAGCGTCAGACAGATTGAAGTTTTCCCTGAAGAGAGCGAAGCTGTCGCAGTGTCTGGGGAGGAGGCATGTCTAAGATAGCCTTGACCTTTTTGGGGTCAATCTCTATACCTCGTTTAGAAACTATGAAGCCTAGAAACTTGCCAGATGTGACCCCAAAGACACACTTCTTGGGATTTAGCATGAGATGATATTGGGCCAACCTATCAAAGACTTTTTCTAGGTCAGCAAGATGATCCATGAAGGTGTGAGATTTGACTAGGATATCATCCACATAATCTTCCAAAATGCTATGGATAAGATCATGGAAAATGGTAGTCATAGCTCTTTGATAGGTAGCCCCAGCATTCTTTAGGCCAAAAGGCATCATGGTGTAGCAAAAGGTTCCCCAAGGGGTAGTGAATGCCGTCTTATGCTGGTCCTCTTCTGCAATCTTGATCTGATTATACCCGGAAAATCCATCCATAAGGGACAAAATTTCATGTCCAGCTGTAAGATCTACAATCATATCTATGTTGGGCAAGGGAAAATCATCCTTTGGACAAGCTTTGTTAAGATCTCTAAAATTAGTGCAGATTCTGATGTCACCGGAAGGCTTAGTGACAGGGACCATGTTGGAGATCCATTCTGAGTATTCGATAGGTCGGATAACCTTAGTAGCTAACATTCTTTCTAGTTCAGCTTTGACTAGTAATGCCACCTTGGGGTGCATTTTTCTAAGCTTTTGTCTGACGGGCTTGATCTTTGGATCGAATGCAAGATGATGAACTACAAGCTTTGGATCAAGTCCTGGCATGTCCTGATATGACCATGCAAATCAAACAATGTTCTCTCATAAAACCTCAAAGAGGAGGTCATCTTGGTCTTGTGATAGGGATGCAGCAATGTGAACAATTCTAGGGATCTCTGAAGAACCAATGTTGACTTCTCTAGTATCCTCTATTAGAATAGAAGACACCTCTGGTCGATTATCTTGAGGAGGCAATACTAAATCCTCATGTTCTGCTTGTGGCTCTGGATTTTCTTGCTGAGGGGTTCTCTTCGCTGCCTTAGCTAGTCCCAGATTTACCTTAGTTCCAGTTTTGGGTGTATCAAAACTAGGTTGGGGATTTTCTCCAAAATACCCCTTGGGATCTAGCTTGTAGATGTAGGCAGAATCTGGCTTTGTCTTCTTATGAGGAGTTTCAGCTCCCATGAATCTTAGAAGCGCTTCCTCTGATGCGAACTCATCAATATGTATGACACTTGGTTGGTCCCAATCTATGAGTTGTGGATGAGCAAGTGGTAGGTCAATGAGATGGATGGATAGTTCTCGGAGAACAGAGTCTCCTAGGAAGATTTGGTCTGGGATATCATCGTAGGCTCTCTTTTCAACTTCCTCAAGAATGTCTTCGATTTTGACAAGGTCACGGTGGATGTTCAAAAAAGCATGACCATTCTCGTTGGTGCCCCTAGTTGTGGGTATGCCAAAGCCAAGAACTGACTTTATTTCCCAATTATGTGCTTCGATGGGACATTGCATGCCCCTTTCTTCTGGTCCTAGTCCACCTCCTTGATAGTTCCATTTTTCAGTGATGAGCTTATGTTGTTGGGGATACTTCTGGCTGAAGTGATCAAGGCGTACTTGATTTCTTGGAGGTACATCCTTATGTAGCCAATTGTTGATATCTGGAGTGAGCTCCTCATGAAGAGGGGTTTTTGAGGACACAAAGGTGGTTGGGCCAAACTGTTTGTATCGAGGAGGTGGAATCTCCTTAGCTTTGTGATATGTTGGTCGTCCATGGGTATGTGGATCAAGTGGGATTGCTCCGACAGCAAATGCATCTGATAGACTATATTCTCCACAACCTTTGTTGTTGATCTTTACAGTAGATAGGGTGGAGGCAAGGATGGTTTCTGCGTCATTACAAGTGTGGGATGAGCTGGCAATGGCTGTGCCGATGTCTATTCTAGGGCAATGGTTTGTATATGAAGCTTCAACCACATTGCAGTAAGCAAAGGGTTCTGGATCGGCATGGATGGTTACCTCAGTGCCCTGATGTGGAAATTTGATGCACTGATGGTAGGTGGATGGAATGGCCTTCATAGCATGAATCCATGGGCGACCGAGGAGGATGTTAAATGGTAGGTTTAGATCAACAACATGGAAAACTGTCTCTTGAATGACTGGCCCAACCTTGATTGGTAGCAAAATAGTCCCTTCTGTGGTCCTTTCCAAGTTGTCATAAGCTTTGATGGTGATAACCTCACTAATCATATCTGCCTCAGTATACCCAGCTTGTTTTATGAATTTTAGGGTGCAAATGTTCAAGGCTGATCCATTATCTATCATTACTCTTTTCACGGCAAAATTGGATACCATGATGGCTATGCGAAGCGAAAGGGTGTGATCTGGATCAACCGCGGGTGTGTCGGTGGGTTTGAAAGATAGGGCACATGAGGATGAAAGGTGTCCAACAAGATTACGAAAATCAGTAGCATTGATATCAGAAGGGACACGGGATTCTATGAGAGCACTATCAAGGATGTCTTTGTACACAGGACTAGTGCGGAGAAGGTCTAAAATGGATATTTGGGCTGGCATGTTCCCAAGGTGTTCCAAGATATTGTACCGGCTTTTTGATGGAGCTAATGGTGTTGATGAAATTGGTGGGCCTACGATGTTAAATTGCGCTCTTTGAGTGGTGACTGCACACTCATTGTCTGGTCCTCAGATATTGATAACATTGACAGAAGGCTCTTTCTCAGATATACAACCTATAAGGCTACCATAGTCTATATAGGATGAAGTGTGGTCATTGTTCTTCCCATGCTGTTGGTTTGGCTGGCGGTTGTTGGTGTTATTTTGGATAGGTGCTTTTCCAGGATTTTGGTTGTTGTGTGGAGGAAAATCATTTTGATAAATCTGTAAGCCTACATATGCTAAGTGATATATAGGTGCTAAGTCACAGTTGATGCCAAGAAAAATAGGATAGTATATGTGTTGAGCACCAGTAGTCTAGTATGTGTCGAGTAACATAGAATTAGCATATGAGTTTGTGCCCTCAAAAACTTAGATGTAAACCATTTTTGGAGATGACATAGAAAGATCTTGAAGGATAATAATGATAAGAATGAGTCTTGTATATCTCCTATGCAATCAGCATGCAACCAATCAAAAAAATGGAGAAGGCATGCAACCAATGAGAAAAATGCAAGGAATGAGCAAGAATTCAAAGATTCAATATGGATCATAAATCCATACTTAACCCTAAGTCTATGAAGTCTTTATAAGGAGGATTAGACCCTATGATTTTAAGTTGCTGAAGAGAAGTTAAGGAAGTTGCCAAGTAGATAGAAAAGTTGTGATGTGAATATCAGGATTTAACTGTGTGATTTTTGAGTCAAACTCGATGACCCATGTTTCATGAGTAGTGATTCAACATGAATCCATCTCTCATGAGAATAAATGGAACACTTAGCACTCATTGCATCTAGGTGATGCTCATAGGGGTGAAGCACTGGGACTTCCTAGGAGGTCACCCATCCCAGTACTACTCCAGCCTGAGCGCGCTTAACTACGGAGTTTCCTCCACGGTTAAACCCAAAGCTTGCAACCCCATTTGCAAAACCTTCACCAAGTGTTGTGCCTTATGAACCATTCATTAGAAAGCCGCTTAAGCTCATCAATTGATAAGTAGGAGATGATTTCCATAGCTAGTCAAATTGTGATGTGAATATCAGGATTTAACTGTGTGATTTTTGAGTCAAACTCGATGACCCATGTTTCATGAGTAGTGATTCAACATGAATCCATCTCTCATGAGAATAAATGGAACACTTAGCACTCATTGGATCTAGGTGATGCTCACAGGGGTGAAGCACTGGGACTTCTCGGGAGGTCACCCATCCCAGTACTACTCCAGCCTGAGCGCGCTTAACTATGGAGTTTCCTCCACAGTTAAACCCAAAGCTTGCAACCCCATTTGAAAAACCTTCACCAAGTGTTGTGCCTTATGAACCATTCATTAGAAAGCCCCTTAAGCTCATCAATTGATAAGTAGGAGATGATTTCCACAGCTAGTCAAATTGTGATGTGAATATCAGGATTTAACTGTGTGATTTTTGAGTCAAACTCGATGACCCATGTTTCATGAGTAGTGATTCAACATGAATCCATCTCTCATGAGAATAAATGGAACACTTAGCACTCATTGGATCTAGGTGATGCTCATAGGGGTGAAGCACTGGGACTTCCTGGGAGGTCACCCATCCCAGTACTACTCCAGCCTGAGCGCGCTTAACTACGGAGTTTCCTCCACGGTTAAAACCAAAGCTTGCAACCCCATTTGCAAAACCTTCATAGAGTAAAACAATAGCGGCATCCCAAACTTAGTGAATTGAGCAGCAATTACACATCTAGTTAATTAGAACAATATAAGGGATACAATCAGATATCATATCAAGCAAGGATCACTTTAGAATGAGCAAATAAATTGCCTAAAATCAACAATTGAAGATTGCAATTAATCAGGTCAAAAGGTTTCTAGTACTCTCTTGCCATTGCATTAGATAGTGAAAACCCTATGATGATAGGTTAGCTTAACGGCTATTTTGTAGATCCTTTGTAGAGGTGATTAATTCCTTTAACAAGGTGATACTTCATGTAAAGTGTTTGTTAATCCTTTAACTAAGTCACTATTGACATAGTGTAAAGCTTTTAATAGGCCAGACCTTTCATAGGGCAAACCATTAGAAGTGGTCAAACAATTATTACTGCAGTAATTTTTGTGAGTATCATCCCCACCCCAGTTTTACCTTCTTATTCTTGGAGGGTTTCTAGGTTACCAAATATGGTGTTATGTGTGTTGATGCATGTGTTTATTCTATGTTCATTTAATATGTTTACATGCATGCAATTTGCTTTCAATTATTTGTTTTAAAGGATTTGAAAAGGCTAAACATGTGGTACTTTGATTCACCCCCCTCTTAGAAGTACTCTTCCCATTTGAATATTTCAACATGTTTTGGCAACTGGTACCATATGAACGAATCTGAGGTCTACCCACCTAGGCTTTATAGAGCCTAAAATGAAGGAGTTCGACTTTATAGTTAGCCTAGGTTCTAGACAAATTATTTCCATCATAGGAGATAGCTTCCCTTAGATGTAATCTTGTCTTGGCTACCTGGTAGTTGAAATCTCTATTCAATTAGGAGCCAACAGATAAAATGAACAAAAAATATTAATCATAGATATTGAGCTCATAATGGTAGAAGTCAGACCAAAGGTATGAAAAGCTACATCATACTATTTGAGTCATGTAATATATGTATTGTATACAATGTTGTAAAAGAAGGATTTGAAACTCTATAAGAATTGAGTCATAGGCATAGGGGGAGTACTATTATTTTTGTAATGTAATGTTGTAATCATGAAAAAGTGTTTTTGCCACTAATATCAAAGGGGGAGATTGTTGGTCTCTCTAAATTTTGTTTTGATTAAGTAAAAATAAGTTTTAAAGGACCCAAAACCTTTACAAAAAATAAAAGTCTATAGATAAATAGGAGATATAAACATCAAAGAAGAGTAGTACATGACAACATATAAAAAACATGAGGTCACTCAAGATAGAGCTAGAAAAGATAGCAAAATAAGAGTAAAAGAATAACAACTAACTAGCTAAGAAGTCTTTATTAGGTCCACAGCCTGATCCACTAGAATATGCATATTATCAGCACCGGCCTTCACCTTGTCCTTCTTTATAACATCCTCATTCTTTTTAGAATGAGCATGAGTATATTTGCTTGGTCCCTGAGTCTCTACCACTAGAGGGGAGTCCTACCCTTTATCAATCTCATTCCTCTTCAAGAGGTTACTCACATTGTCTACCATCTATTTGAACAATTTTTCCAAATTGTCCAGTTTAGTATCCATTTTCGACACCTTCCCCTGAATACCACTTATGTCTTTATCCATCACCCTTTATTTGGCCTCAAGTAATGGTATCTAATGCATGAGATTTTTGACTTCTTTTGCATTCCCAATAACCTCCAAAAGTCTATCTATATGTTGGCCTAATGTACGCTCACCTCTGGCAGTTTTACTGACTTGCTCCATTTCATTTCCCAACAGCTGCATTTGTTTCTTAAGGAAGCCAATCTCCTTTAGAATTGAACTCGGGTTACCAAAAAGACCCTTGGATGACCTGAGCCCACCTTCAATATTTTCATCCAAATCTAGAATAAGCCCCTTTTCTCCACCATCCTCATTATCTGAGTCCCCATTCTTCCTAGCTTGCGACCTATCCTCCAACCACCTTAAAGATTTTCTTTTCCTTTTGAGCTAGTGAGCCAAAGGCTCATCATCAAAAGGAGGAGAGACCTGATCATCTTGAAGGCCCTTACTGCTCTTTCCTTTACCTCCACTCCTCTTATTATAGTGGTCTCTCACTAATTCCTCCATGAAGTAGCTCTCCTTGTCAAAATCACCTTCCTCAACAATCTTTTTCTTCTTTTTGGAACTGTCACCTGAGCCCTTTTCAAACTACCCAAACCCCCTTTAGCTTCATCTTGGGTATCAATATCATAGCCCTTATCCCAGAGACTGCCTTCTATATCTTGATCAACCCCTTTCAAACTACTTGTGGGTTTCACAATCTTTTTGGACTTTAACACATTCATAATCAGGACCATAAGACCCTCATGGTAGACATGCTCACCATTTGAGTATTTCTGGATAGCCCAAGTGGAAATACTAAGAGATTGCAATAAATAAAAAGGAAAATTGATCCTAACATCATGCTGAAAGTAATTTTCCAATATGAAATGATACTAATACAACTTAGTGAATCTCCCATCCAAAGTTAGATATTCCATAATCACAAAAAACACAAATCACCATGGTCGAGCAATAGAGGCTAATTTGTAATACAAGTTACCTATTTTAACCAAGCAACTTTTCTCCTACTCTATTTCCACAAAATCATCGATGGCTTTGTCTGAGAGCTTACTCTCCTAATAGAAATTAATCACATCCATGTCCATCCCATTAGCCTCCATAATTACTTCCTTAGTAACATCCATGCACTTGTTACCGATCATCATAGAGCCATCCTTCCGAGATTTGACAAATTGGTGTGTAATAGCTAGATTGTTCCCTCTCAGCCTTTCCATATACCCTGTGAAATTGCCACACTTTAGAATGTCCCACACCTCTAACTTGTTCCTCCACTCCAAGTAGCTAGCTAGATCCACCTTTTTCCTTTTCCCCCCCATATTCTCTGCTCCAAATTTTTTGGTTTTCATTCTCTAAAAACCCTAAAATCACTCTGCAACTAAATGCCACACCCCAAATGAAAAGAGGAATAGAAAAAATTGCCTAGAATCTGTGCAAAATGCTCGACCGTCTAAAAATCATAACCCCCCACACACCATACGAGTTCACCTCCTAATTACAATTCGCTGACACCATCATAATTAAAATATTTTTTTCTTAGATCTTCATTTATCATACTTGATGAATTGGTGGCCGTTTGGAGGTAAGGACTCATAAAAATCCCAAATGATTTTATGATCATTAAAACAAGCCATATTTGTAGCCTAATCAGTAGTACAATTGGCTTCTCTAAAATTATGAGTTATAATGCAAGTTTGAAAAGAATTTATTATATTAATAGCCTTAAAAATAATATATTTGATACTCCATGATGGTTGAGTAACTTTATTTAAAAAATTAATTATATTGAGGGAGTCACCTTCCACCCATATATTCCTCAAATTCATACTTTTGGCATAGATAAGACCATGAAGAGCAGCAAAGGCTTCTGCAACATGATTAGTTTGACTCCCTATTGGAATAGCCATGCACCCCACAAAGTCACAATTAGAGTTTCTAATAATAACTCCACATCCTACTTGGCTCGGGTTCCCTTTTAAGGTCCTGTCAAAGTTTATCTTAAACCAATTAACCGGAGGGCAATCCCATCTAGCATTATCCCTTGGATTAAGATCCTTAATATTCATTCCCAAACTCATTATATTCTAGCTATTAAGCACCCTTCTTCCCACTCATTACAAGGTTGTTGTCCAGAGCTAATAATTTTAATATTTTCAATCAAAAGGACCTTAATTTTATAGAACACCTAATCAGGGATGGAATCTACTCCTCTAAAGGTCCTATCATTGTGCTCCTTCCAAATGCCCCAACACAGATAAGGAGGAATGAAGTCCCACAATTTAACAATCAAATTATTCTTGGAAGGAGCCATCCAACTAGAAAAGAATAGCTAGATGATAGCATAGAAAGCCCAATCCACTTTCAATAAGCTACAAACTTTATCGCTGAGCTTCTTGGTAAAGGGACAATGCAACATAATATGATCCACCAATTCCCCATCAGTCTTGTAGAGAATACATAGATTAACAATGATGAAACCTCTGTTCTTAAGATTATCAAGAGTTAAAATTTTATTCTGTAGAAGAATCCAAAAGAAGATATTAACTCTAGGTGTCATTCTTTTCACCCAAGCCTTTTCCCAACAAGGTTCTTCATGTTCATCAAAAGAGTTAGCATAAGCTGAGGCAATAGAGTACATACCACTGGGGTTAGTTTTCCAAATCAAAACATCCTCTTCATGGTTCAAAAATAATGCATTCAAACACTTGCCAAGCTCAACCAAGTTATGGTCCACACTATGAAGATTCACCCATGTGTCATCCTTCCAATAATCACCCATAAAAGAACCAAACTGATTCTTGCATTGCTCCATATACCTATTCCACCTTGGATCATCACAAAGAGGGTGGTCGAAGATCCAAATGTCTTCCCAAAAAAGAACTTTCCTACCATTTCCCACCTTCCATTAAACCCCTTTCCTTAAAATATATTTGAATTTCTTAGCATTCTTCCATATCAGAGAACCCCTTGTTCAACATCCGTATCAAGGAAATGATGAAAATCAAAGTGGTCCCTATTATATTTATCATCCCAAATATTCTTCCATTCCCCCTCTTTCTTATGCCATATCCATAATAATTTAGCCAATAAGAATTTATTCATTGTAGTAATCCTTCACAACCCCAACCCTCCCTTCCCCTAGGGTATACAAACATTTTCCCAAGCAATTAGAGGTAGTCTTTTTTTAGTCTCCGTTCCAGTCCACAAGAAAGTCTTTTGAATTTTCTCAATAGCAAAAGAAAACTTTCTCAAAATTTTTAAAATACTGAAAGCATAAAGCGGAACACTTTGTAGGATAGATTTCAAAACAATAACCTTACCAATCTAACTGAGGAGAGAGCCTTTCCAACTAGCAAGTTTCAAGTGGATTTTATCAATTAGCGAGTTCCAAAGGCTATCAGGAGGGGTTAAACCCAAATAGATTCTAGGTAGAGAAATTCTCTCACAACCAATAATATTTTTGATCTTGTTCTGTCTTGCCTCACTAACATTAATAAAGTAGATCACACTTTTGTTCCAGTTAATGATTTGACCAGTGGCCATCCCATAATCACCCAAAGCCTTCTTAATGTTCCTAGAATTTCTCACTGAAGCCTCCCCCATAACAATAGAATCATCTACAAATTGTTGATGAGAGCACACTAAAGCTAAAGATGAGGGGTTAAGGCCCACAAAGTCCCCTTTCTCCACCATATTATTCACAAATCTCCCCAAACATTCAGCCAAAATAACAAAAAGAATAGGAGAGATCGGGTCCCCTTTTCTAAGATCCCTAGAAGCCTTAAAGAAAGAGGTAGGGGAACCATTAACAAGCACTGAGAAGGAAGCTGACAAAACTAACATGTAGATAAGGTCCCAAAATCTCTTATTAAAACCAAATGCTTCCAAACCATAGAGGAGGAAATTCCAATCCACTCTGTCATAAGCTTTTGAGAGATCAAGCTTAAGAAGAAACCCTTCCTTCTTTGACACCGTAAGAGAATAGATATTTTCATGAATTGAAATAATGGAATCCAAGATCTTTCTACTTGGAACAAACCCATTTTGCTACCTTGAGATGATATCTGGAAGAAGGGATAAAATTCTAAGAGTAAGAACTTTAGAAATAATCTTATAAAAAGAATTACACAAGCTAATAGGCCTAAACTGATCCAATCTATCAACACTCAACTTCTTTGGAATAAGCACAATAAAGGTACCATTTAACTCCCTAAGGATGTTTCTAGTACCAAAAAATTCCTTTACACCATTACAAATATTAGCACCAATGATATTCCAATATTTATGAAAGAACAAAAGAGGAAAACCATCAGTACTAGTGGCTTTGTCACCCTTGAAAGAGAAAACAACCTTAGAAATCTCATCTAAAGAAGGAATGGAAGCGAGGGATATATTCTGGGCCTTAGAAATACAAGTTGGAATGCACTCCAAAAACATATTCTGCTTATCCAAATTAAAATTAGGGTCACCTTGAAGCAGTCTGCTAAAGAACTCCACAACCTCCCTTTTGACAATTTCTTCTTTATCAGTCAAACCTTCATTTGTATTAAGTCTAGAAATTCTATTAGCCATCCTATGCTTTAAAGTCTTCAAATGAAGGAACTTAGTGTTTTTTCCCCTTCCTTAAAAAAGACCTTTCTAGAACACTGTCTCCAAAACATCTCCTCCTTGGTAATAAGGTAATGAAGTTCAACTAGTTTTCTATTTTCCTCCTCCCTTGAGACCACCTCATAACCATAAGTTTGAATCCTATCTTGAATATCTTTAAGTTCCTCCAAAATCTTTTTTTTGTTCTAAAAAATGTTTCCAAAAGTATGTTTATTCCGTTTCTTAATGTTCTTCTTTACATTTTTCAATTTGGCTACAAACCTTCATTTGTATTAAGTCTAGAAATTCTATTAGCCATCCTATGCTTTAAAATCTTCAAATGAAGGAACTTAGTGTTTCTGTCCCCTTCCTTCAAAAAGACCTTTCTAGAACACTGTCTCCAAAACATCTCCTCCTTGGTAATAAGGTCATGAAGTTCAACTAGTTTTCTATTTTCCTCCTTCCTTGAGACCACCTCATAACCATCAGTCTGAATCCTATCTTGAATATCTTTAAGTTCCTCCAAAATCTTTTTTTTGTTCTAAAAAATGTTGCCAAAGGTACATTTATTCCATTTCTTAATGTTCTTCTTTACATTTTTCAATTTGGCTACCACTCTAAGCATTGTTGTACCTTCCACTTTGATACCCCACCACTCCTTAATGAGGTTCTCCAAGTCTGGATGAAGAGTCCATATTTTCTCAAGTCAAAAGGTGAAATTCTTATGAAATTTGAGCTTATCAACAACTAGGAAAATAGGGTAATGATCCAATCCCACACGAACTTGATCATTAAGTGCACATTTATAATTCAAGAACCGGTCATTACTTATAAGAGAATGATCCAACCTCACCTGAATAAGATCCTTTCCAACTCTTCTACTAGTCCAAGTATACTCAATCCCATGCAAGTCAAGATCATGGAGAAGATGAAGATCAATAAAGTTCATTAAATCTAATCTATTATCTAGATTGGTCATATTGCCTCCCCATTTTTCAAAATCTTTTAAAGGGGTATTGAAATCCCCCATCACCAACCAGTTTTCCTCAACAAAAAGCTTTCTATGATTTGAAATTTCTTCCCACAAGGCCTTCCTACCCCATTTTCAGTTGGGGGCATAAACATTAGTAAGGACCCAACTAAAATCATCTTTTGAATTAAAGAATCTAACATTCATCATATTTTTGTTTTGAGAGATGAGCTCCCCTTGTATCCATTTATTAATCCAAAAACCTACCATCCCACCTGACACTCCTTCAGAATCATTACCAATAATCCTTCCTCCCTTGAAAATAGGAAGGCATTTCACCTTATCCTTCAACATCTTGGTTTCCTAAATAACAAAAATGTTTGGCCTATTGTCCCTAATCATATTTTTTAGAATGCCATGTTTATGAGGGTTATTTAACCCTAAGATATTCTAGGAGGTAATCTTCATAATTTATGAAATTTTTTTGAGTCAAGGATGGTTCTCTGACTACCATCCACAATGCCTCTATTTGCTTCAACTGTTCTTTTCTACAAGTTGGATGGTCTACCAACTGATGATGGAGAAGACCCAACATCACCATTCTTGAAGGTTGAACCAACATGCTTAGAAGAAGAACCTCCATGTCTACCCTTAAAAGTTTTAGACTCCCCATTTTTAGAGTCTGCTTTGGGTCCTTTCTTATTATTTTTCAATGGAGCGGTCTCCTCATCTTTTTTACCTTCTTTCTTCCTACCTTTAGACTATTTACCAACCGAAATCCAACTGGCATCAGAACTGTCCTCTTCCCACACTACTTCCTCATTATGAGAGATAGTAAGAAGGTCCTCAACTTCACCTCTAACAAAGTTGCCAACCATCATAGGATCCTAGACCCTTTTAACTGTAGACACACCTGTATCTTTTTGGGTCCCATCTTTGATAGAATCCCTCCCCTCCTTGGACATGATCACCTTATCATCTTGGTTGCTCTTCAAGCTGTCACTATTAGGGATCTCCGAAAGGACCTGTGTAGATTCATTCAAACTAATCTCCATCTCCAAAGGTGAATTCAAGCTAGGAAGGGGTACCCCCACATCACAGTGTGAGCTATCTAATTGATCTTGAGGAGGAGGACCATTATTGCAAGGTTTTGTGGGAACCTCCACACCCCCAGTCACAGTACCCACCACACCACCATCTAAACACTTAGATTGATCATTTGGGGATACAAACTCATCTAAATCTACCCCCACGCCCTTAGAGAGATATTTTCTCACCCACAATTTCTTGACCTTCTTAACCTTTCCTTTCAGGGAAGGACATTTCTTAGCCCAATGACCAATTTTCTTGCAATGAAAGCAGGCAAAAGGAATTGACTCAAACTCAATCTGTTGGTCCCAAATACCAAGTTTAGATTTTAAAAAGATAGATTTGGGCAAATCCACTCCTCTTGAAACACCAACACAAAATTTGGCAAAGTTCAATCTCCTCCTAGAAACAGTCACAGGATGAAAAGAAAGGAGCTCCCCAAAAGTATTAGCAATGCCCTTGAACACATCTTCCACCCAGAACTCAAGAGGGAGACTAGGTAGTCTAACTGAAATAGGGGCTTGAATAATAGTATCATCCAAAGAGTAAAGGTTGGGGGTCCATTTCTGTAACAACAGAGTATGCCTTCCCTTAATCCATGGACTGCTATAGAGGATATCCCGCTTATCCTCCTCACAAGAAAAAAAAAGGAGAGACACCCTTTAGCCATAACTGAAATGTCAACTTGACCTTTCAAAATCTATTTTTTATGAACAAAGGCCCACACATCTTCAATATTGGGTCTGGCCCCAATGAAATATCCAACCAAAGTCATGTCCATACAAGAAATATTTTTGTCAATAATCTAATCAGGGATTTTGATTGAGTATATACCTTTATCCCTTGCAGATATATCCCTGACCAACGAGAAAGTAGACTTGCCAGTAGGGTGTACCCCAAATAAGCTAGACCATTTTTTTAAAAACTGCTTGGGCCCCCCTCCTGAGTCCTCCAAAAGCCTACCATCATCAACATCCCTAGATTAAATATCCCTAGATTCAATAGGGGAATCTCTAGTTGATGCAGATTGCTCACCTGGTATAGAGGAATTTGAATTCAAATTCCTACCTGAACACTTCTCCTTGCTCCTTCACGCACTCCCACTCGCCATTCACTCCAACATTTAGATAATATTTTTCTAATTGTTATTCAAGTTAGTTTTAGTTGTACTTTTTATGAGAAAAAGTAGTTGCATACTAGTCTTCTGACTCTCTCTCTCTCTCTCTAAGTTTTGTTGTCTATTAGTGCCAAACACTTAGTCATATATAAGGTAGAGTTAGTCAGTCATCACTGTGACTGAGATACTCTACATAGGCTGAGTCATGTAAAGACTTGTAAATAATCATGTGTATGCCAAGCTCTATAAGAGTCAAGAAAGTCTTTGGTTACCATTTACTTCCATATAAGCCAAGTTCACTAAATGCCAAGTAGACATAGCATATAGATGTCAAGTCATATAGAAGGAGTTCAATTAGTTAAGGTCAAGTAACAAAAGGAAGAACATTTATGACCAAGCATCAAAGATAGTATGTGTCGAGTAACACAAAGTGAACAAGAATGTTTGAAATGGTAAAAAATTTAAGGTAAATCACTTCGAGTTGACATGTAAACAACATTTAATGAGCATAAAGTTTTCTACAATAGTTGTTATGCATTTTGACATGGATCACCAATCCCTATGAAGGGAGAACAACTAATTAAATGAAGAGGCAAAAAGGGAAACATCTAGACGACTCTACAAATGTCTTAAAAAGGGAAGATCCAAACCCTATTTCATATGAGATGAGAGATGCAAAGTGTGAATGTGTAAGAAGAGAAAGGAAGTGAAGTATTATGTGAAGGACTTATGTTTTGGAAGTTGCAAGTGAAAATTGTGAAGCAACAGAGCTAGAAACCTAATGAAGTAGTAAATGACATAATAAAGATAGATCATATAAGAGATTGGAAGGAGGATATATGCAACCAACATCATAAATGTAAACTGAAGGATCATGTACTAAATTAGTTTTGGCAAATTGAATCAGGGTAAACATCTTAACAAAGCCCTTACTTCATTGTAAGTGTTAAATCCTTCAATCAAGGTAGACCAAATAGTCTTGTAAAGCTCTGAAAAAAGTAGACCCCTCATAGGGTAGATCATCAAAAGCAGTCAAAATCTATAGTCCTGATAGGTTAACTTTGTTACCATAGTAATGAAGATGCATGGGTGTCAACCCCACCCTAGTTTTACCTTCACCTTAGAGGGTTTCTAGGTTACCAAAGTCTTTTGTGTTATGTGTTTACATTTTATGGATGTGATACCTAGTTAGATTTATTTAAGAATTTGATATTTCAAGTTATGTTATGCATAAGCTAGATATGAGATGGTTAATGTGGTGAATACAATCAAGTTGATTTGAAGGTTAAAATTTTTATAGATCCTAATTCACCCCCCTCTCAGTATCTCAATTTCCCAATAAACTTACAACATATCTAAGAGCTAAATTAGGGGTGATACCCCTAGCTAAGGCTACTTAAGATAAGATGGAGCTCTGCATCAAATGTGTTGATAAAAATATCTTACAAGTTGATGTAGAAAATAATATTTTAGGAATTGCCTAAAGTAGTGAAGAGAGAGGCACAAGATGTTGTATCAGTCATGAAGCTAGATGGCAAATGGAGAAATTAACTCAGATAATTGACATGAAGATATCTACATGGTGAAGATGTATGAGAAAGATGAAGTGTCTTTGGCATTGTTATCAAAGATGGAGAGAATGTAAGTTACAATTTAGAGACATAAAGAGGATGATGATATAAAATTATCATTGGAGATGAAGGAGGGATATAATCTATCGCCACTTACCATGAGTAAAGAAACAAAGAGGGAGAAATAGTTACCATACAAAGAGCAAAAATCATGAAGGAGATATGCATGCAAGAAGATATCTATCTAACAAGACAAGTTTACGAAGTTTATGTTATGATATGTAAGAGGGAGTTGTGTTAACTATTTTTACAATTGGTACCTAGAGGTGCTTCCACTAAATGTTGTTGCATATTAGAGTTGCATGAGATGAGAATTAGAATGAAACTAAAAAGATGAGATTAGGAAGATAATTGAAACTAGATGAGATTCATAATGAAACTAAGGATATTAATGAAGATCTAATATTGAGCATAGAGGATGTTGATACAATTTACTTTTTTGGATTTCATGGTAACTTAAGAAGCAACATATGAGGTCTTGCCATCAATGCCAAAGAGAGAGATTGTTGGAAGCTACAATTAGAACAATTTTTATGTTTTCATTAATGTCAAACATTTATGGTGAGATAGTTGCTACCTAAGTAGAGTACCATATCTAGATTATTGATGAAGAGGATTTGAAAAGAGAAGATAACAAGAAGACCTAGAGGAAAGGTTGAGTTATGTGAAACTACAATGGGCACTTGATCAATTACACTTTAATAAGATAAATTGTTGTTTAACGATACCACTAAGTGGAGAAGATAGTTGAATTGAATCCTATATGAAATGATCAAAGGAAGACCAAATGCATAGGCTTGATCGAGTAAAAGTGAAGAAGATTAAAGAACTTGAAGAAGAAGTCGAGTGATGCTAGTGTTGATTGAGTGATAGTATAAGCCAAGCAAAATA
This sequence comes from Cupressus sempervirens, assembly GCA_028749045.1. Classification (NCBI taxonomy): domain Eukaryota; kingdom Viridiplantae; phylum Streptophyta; class Pinopsida; order Cupressales; family Cupressaceae; genus Cupressus; species Cupressus sempervirens. The sequence continues at coordinate 884,496,021 of CM053785.1, read as the reverse complement.
TAATGTCAACTAAGCATCAATAATGACTAAGTATTAGAAAGTGTGTCAAGAAAAACAATGAGTATTCACTGAGTTATCCAGTGATGACCAAGTTGAGAAACATAATGATGAACAAGTGTCATCATTTGATAGTTTGTGAGGAAATCTAGATTTCCAATTGATACAAATGAATTCTTGGAATATGTAAAAAGTGTTGACAATAAGGATGGATGACATGGAGAATTCAATGAATGATAATATGTGTTTGTGAGCTCCTAGGCATGGATTCAAAGAGAAGATTTGACAAGTATCTAGATGGGGAGAAGAAGAACAATATGGTGGAAGGATTTGATGAATATGACCAAAATCTAAGATCTATAGTAATTTTTAAGTGACAAAAGATCAAAGCTACTTATTTAAGGAGGTATAAGGGTAACCTAAAGAGATTGAGGCATTTGTTGATACTATTGATTGGTAAAGTTGAGTAGGAGGTTGAGAAGAGTTGTGAAGAGGTGAAGTGTAATTGCTTGAAGGGTTGCTAAGGAGATTAGAGACAAAGATGATAATGGAGGCTAGTCAGTGGCTTATCATATGAGCTACATTGTGATAGTATTTTCAAAGTTGGTTTTATTTATCATATCAACCTTTTGTTACTTTCTAACCATTGTATCAGTTGAAATTCTGTAAACAAAGTTGACCTAGCAGTCATTAGTAAATCTTTTAATCAAGGTGACATTCTAATGGAGTGTTCTTGAGCCCTCTAACCAAGCCACTCCTAATAGGATGACTAAATCATTTAACATGGTCACACCTAACAATGTGTATTGTAACCTTTAATAGGGTTTGCTTCTCATAAAGCTCACTTTAGAACAATGAAAATTTGGTAGCATTTTACTGGTGATTTTTCCCAATTTGGGTTTCCATGTAAAATCCTGGTGTCTTACTTGTGTGAATGTTATTTTTTGAGTTTTATTGCTTACTATTTATATTCTACAAGTTAGTTACTATTGGGACAATGGACTATAAATTTATGTTACTAATTATTTGCTATAGTGATTGAGTGAATTAATGAATATATCTAAGTTGTTTGAAGTATTTAAAAGTTTAATTTGTACATATGAACATGAGAATAACCGATTCACCCCCCTCTTAGTTATTCTAAATTATTCTAACAAGACCATTGAAATTTTCAAAATAAATGTCATAATTAATTCGAGTTGATTCTATAAGTAATTTTAGGGTTGGTAGGCCTTAAGGGTTAGGTTTAATGTCTGGAAACTTCCTAGGTAGTGTAAAATTGCCTATATAAGGAAGCTCCATAGATTTTTCTAGGATAGCTTTGGGTAATAGTTCATAGCTTTGTCTTGTAGATTATTGTAAGAAAAGATCCCATGTGGGTTTGCATATTGTATTCCAAAATTTCGTAATTCTGCATTTGCAGTATCAGAAGAAGCCCATATTTTTTCTCACAAACTATTTTTATTTCTTTATTTATATTATGTGTTTATGGTATTGAGGGGAGCACCCTTCATCAAGTGGTATTAGAGAATGTTTTCTTGAATGTGTAAACAAATTGCCAATTGTGATGTAGTTTGCACTAGGATTGTGGTTTGGGTTGAGTACATAGACAAATCCTCAATTGTGAGGTAGTTTTTACTATGGTTTCAAAAAAAGCGCAAAAATGCCTCTATGAAGAGAGTGTGGTGGAAGAGTTATAGGTGTTACACCTGAGGGTTTTAGATCCTTCCAAAGACAAATACAAGCATTAGAAGAACAAATGCATAGAGGAATAGTTTTTTTGTAAGAGATGAAAGTGAGGATGAAGGAGGAGAAGAAGAAAATGTTGAAGAGGAGGGAGTTCTAAACATAGAAGAAGAGAGGCTTTTTAGGGCCATTTCTAAGATTGGGAAAATGCCTAAGTTTAAGGTTCCCAAATTTTCATGAAATCTTAAATCGTAGGAATTGATTGATTGGATCAATGAATTAAAAGAATACTTTGGGTATGAAAATACTGAGGATCCCGATAGGTTCAAGTTTGCAAAGGCCAAACTGAAAGGTCATGCAAAGATCTAGTGGTAGGAGATTTAATTGGAGAAAAATAGAATAGGAAAGGATAAAATTATTAGATGGGATTATATGATAACTAAATTAAGTGATAGTTCATTCTCATGGATTATGAACTTGATTTTTTGAAGAAAATGTAAGGGTTGAAGTAAGCAAGAAGATTTGTTCAAGAGTATACCGAAGAGTTCTACCAAATTATCATAAGAGTAGGACATGCAAAAGCTAACAAGGAGAAAATTTCTCATTGTCTTAATGCATTAAAGGCAAGCATTCATGAGGAATTGAGTCTGGTTCAAATGAAAAATATAAAACTAGTTTTCCCTAAGAGTTGAGGAAAAGTTAGACAATAAGTTTGATAACAAGAATAGTTGTAGAGGTTATGGTGGAAGTTTTGGTAGATGGTCTTATGGAGGCTAAAATGAATATCAAAACAAGAAGGATGAAGGCAGTAGTAATAGTCAATACTAGAGGGAAAAAAATTCTAATAATTTCCATGATCAGATTAATAGAGATTAGAGAGGAAGAGGAAGAGGAAGAGGGAAAGGATTTGGTAGATGAGGTATTTGTGGAACCTTATTTCACTATAGAGAATAAGGGAATAGGGCACTTGAGTACACTAAGGAAGGAAAAATAGGAGAATTGAAGGCCAACCCAATGTTGCACATGTTGATGAAGATGCCAAATCATTACATTCTAAAGATGCTAAAAGAGGAGAAGTCCTAGTTAACAAACGAGTCCTATTGAGTGGTGAGAATGAACTTGATCAAAGGAGGAGCTTGTTTTATACAAGATGCAAATGTAAAGATAAGTTTTGTGATGTGATCATTAATGATGGAAGTACTAATAATATGATGTCAGAAAAGATGGTCACAAAGTTAAATCTCAAGAGACAAAGACACCCACATCCATACTGTATTGTTTGGGTGCAAGATGATCACAAGGTCATGGTCAATGAGTAGTGCCTAATGAAGTTCAAGATTGGAAGCCACTAGGATTAGGTACTTTGTGACATCATACCTATGTACATATGTTACATGTTGTTGGGTAGACTATGGTAGTTTGACATGTATGTTGTACATGATGGTTGCACAAATACCTACATTCAGACAAAGGATAGAGAGAAACATAAGCTAGAGCCATTGAAGGAGAAAGAATAAAAAGTATGTAGTACTTTTAGAGCATGTTTTTTTGATGAAAATCAGTTCTTAGAGGGTAAGAGGCATGAGAATATGCATTTTTCTATAGTTCCAAAAGATTGTAAAGAATGAGTAGAATAAGTACCTATAGAAGTTAGAAATTTATTGGAAGAGTTTCTAGATATTGTATCTGATAATGTTCTTGATGGATTACCAATGGTGAGGAATATCAGTCACCATATGGACTTGATTTCAGGAGATAATTTTTGAAACAAAGTAGTGCATATAATGACATAATAGAAAGTGAAGAATTGAATAGATAGGTGCATAAGTTGTTGCAGAAGAGGTTGATTGAAGAGAGTCAGAGTCTATGTGTTGTACCAACAATATTAGCACCAAAGAAGAATGAAGAATGGAGGATGTGTATAGATTCTTGGAATATCAACAAGATCACAATCAAGTACAAATTTCCATTGCTAAGAATGGATGGTATAATAGATTATTTGAGTTTGGCTATGTATTTCAAAAAGATTGATATGAAAAGTGGGTACCATTAGATTTGGATTTGTATTTTGCTAAATGATATTTTGATTTTTAGTACGACATTAGAAAATCATATAGTTCACATTCATAATGTTTTTGAGAAGTTGAGGGAAGAAAAGTTGTTGATAAATCTGAAGAAGTGTAGTTTTGTGAAGGAGTTGGTATACCTAGGATTTGTGGTTTCAATAGAAGATCTAAAAATGGACCCTAAGAAAGTGAAGGCTATTCTTGAATGGCCTACTTGAGGTAAGATCTTTTCATGGGCTGGTTAGTTTTTATACAAATTTTACCAAAGGTTTTAATAATATTTGTGGACCTTGGCTGAAACAATGAGATGGGATAGAAAAGAATTTATGTGGATTGTAGGAGTAGATGAGAGTTTCAATTTGTTAAAATAAAATGTTACTGAACAACTTGTTTTAGTACTTCTAGATTTTAATAAGGTATTTTGATTAGACTGTGATGCTAGTGGTACTACAACTGGAGTTATTTTGAGCCAAGAAGGTAGAGTTGTTTCTTATTTCAGTGAGAAGTTAAATGATGCCAAAAGAAATTATTCTATTTATGTTCATGAAATTTATGATATGCATTGAAGATGTGGATACATTATCTTCTTTCTAAGGATTTTTGTTTGTATACTAATCATCAAGCGTTGCAATAATTTAACAGTCAATGAAAGTTGAACCAAAGGTATTTAAAATGGGTTTTTTTTGCAAAGTTATACATTTTTTTTGAAACATAGGAGTGAGAAGTCTAATAAAGTTGTAAATTCTCATAGAAAAAGACAAATTTTGTTGACAAAGATACTAATTAAGGTCATTTGGTTCAAGGAAGTCGAGAATTTATATCCAGGGGATCTTGATTTTTGTGAAGCCTATAAATATTGTACATAACTTGTTACTCTTAACATGATGAAGTGGTTGGATTTCATAATTCAAGATGGTATGTTTTTCAAAGGAAGACAATTATGCATTCCAATATGTTTTATGAGAGAGAATCTCATCAAGGAGAAGCATAATGGAGGAAAGGCTGGACATATTGGTAGAGATAAAACCATTGCTTTGGTTGTTGAGAATTATAATTGGACACAATAGTAACTAAATGTCAAGAAGTTTAATACAAAAATGTAGAGTATGTCATATAGAAAAAGGAGTGAAGAAAAATATAGGGTTGTATAAGTCATTACCTATACTAGAGAAGTCATGGAAGGATGCTAGCATGGATTTTCTTCTTGGTTTACAAATGACTCAGTGAAGGCATGATTTAATTTTTGTAGTGGTTCATAGATTTTCAAAGATGACACATTTCATTCCCTACAAGAACATTAGTGATAATGTTCATGTGGGAGAGTTATTTTCCAGAGAAGTGATGATACTAAAATGTTTGTCAAAGAGCATAGTTTTAAATCAAGGTACCAAGTTTGTGGTTATTTTAGGAATACAATGTGGAAGAAGTTAAAGAATGATTTTAAGTTCAAGTCATCACATCATCCATAGATTGATGGATAGGAAAACTTTTTGAATCAAGGTTTAGGGAACTTGCAGAGATGTTTGGTTGGAAATAAGACAAAAGGATGGGATTTGGTTTTACTACAACCATAATTTGTAGATAATGATTTTAGCAATATTTGTACTGGTGAATCATTATTCAAGATCATCCATGGGAGAAGTCCCAAAAATTCTTTTGAATTAAGGGAGTTGGTTAAAGGGGAGATTAGTAGTTCTTAAGTGAAATATTTTGCTAAACATTTGAAGAGCATCTATGAGAAGGTGAGGAAGCACATTACAAACATGAATACACAATACAAGGCTAAGATAGATGAGAAAATGAGGTATAAGGAATTCTAAATTGGGGACAAAGTCATGGTTTATTTGAGGAAGGATTATTTTCCAATGGGTACATATAATGTATTGAAAATGAAGAAGTTTGGACCATGCAAGATATTCAAAAATATGATTTTGGAAATGCATATAAACTAGAGTTACCTATTGAACTAAATATATCACCAATTTTTAACATTTCAAATCTTACAAAGTATCATGAAAGAGGTGATGGAGATGAAGTTGTAGAAGTAGAGAGGAGTATTCCAACAACTACTTCAACTATAAAGGAGATTGAGGAGATACTAGATAGTCGTATAGGTAGAAGTATAAGGAAAAAAACCTATGAAGAATACCTGGTCAAATGAAAAGGGATACTGGGAGAAGATTCATCACGACTAGCAAAGGAGGAGGTTGATCATCTTGGTTTTCCTTTGACTACTTAAGATGTAATGGGGTCACTTCTCAAATTATCCAAGGTGTTTGATACAGGAGCATCTTGGGTGTAAGAGAAATCTTGCATCACCAAAAAATATTTTATTTATGTTTCTTGAATAAGTGTTATATCAGTGCAAATTTTTCATTTGTGGAAGCTTGCTACTTAGTAAGTCAATTATACCTAATTGCATTGGTTGAGGTTCATCTTGTATATTCTATCCTACTAGTTGAGGCTCAATAACATATCATGAGTATTCAAGATGTTTTTTGTGGATTTTTAGTGTGTAATTTGGTAGAAAAACTTGAGGATTAGTTTTGAAGGCCTTAGAGACTCCAGATGGGCTCCAAATTGAGGTTGACTAGAGCTTACACATGTAAAGCCTTGTAGATTAGAAGATGAGGATTCTAGAATGGGGATATAATAGCCAACCAAATCAATGATTTATAAGTTATGGTCTTTTGAAGTGGGGCCAACCAAAATTTCCAAAATAAATGTCCAAATTGATTTGAGCCAACTCTATAAGTAATTTTAGGGCTAATTGGCCTCAAGGGTTAGGGTTTGATGTATAGAAACTTCCCACGTGGTGTGAAATTTCCTATATAAGGAAGGTTGATAGCTCACTAGTACATTTGGTACCAAATTTTTATGGTAGTCCCACACATAATTTTGGCATCGCAACCTATCACCGTCACAATTTTGATAGTCTGCCATCACAATTGCGATGATGATAGGTTGCAATGCTAAAATTGCAATGGGACTACTGTTAGAATTTCATACCAAATGTACTAGTGATAGATTTTTTAGAACAACTTTGGGTGATAGCTTACATATATATCTTGTATATTAATATAAAGAAGGCTCCTATGTGGTTTTGCATATTGCATTTCAAAATTTAGTAATCCTGCATTTGCGATGATAATAAGAAACCCATATTTTGTTCTCACAAATTATTATTACTTATTTGTTTATGTTATGTGCTTATGGTATTAAGGGGAGAACCCTTTATCACTAACTCTCTAAAAAAATAAAAAATAAACAAACATATTTATAAAATAAGGAAAATAAAAGAAAAACACACCTCTTGCTTTGACATAATGAAGACTTTCAAACACCTCAGCCTAGCAAGCAACTTTGTTTTGGAGAGGAATAACCTTATGTTATTTACAAGTAATGAGATTTTGAATTTGTTTATGATATGGAACAAAAATCTAGGGTTCTCAATTTAATAATGGAAGGAAAGGGGCAAAAGAATGCATTAAATATGCAAAAAAACAAGATCAAATATTTACACTCACTTGAAGAGAAAAGAGGAAGACTTGTAGCAAAGATGAAATTGGAATGAAAAACTTCTATCCAAATTGGATTTTTCAAATCTATTTACACATTGCATACAAGACTTTTAAATATACTTCATTCCTAGCCCTAAATTGAACCTTTTAGATATCATTGCATATTTAAACGATATGTAAATAAAATGCCTAAGTGTAGACCAAAATTTTTGGTTTGCATTACATATTTCACATCCACTCCATGAAAATCATGGTTTTCAACATCACTTACATGTTTCTTTTTGGGAGAAATGTGAAAGTGTGAGGAATCATTATTTTGGGCATCTATCACACAATGCATTTGGCAGTTATGTGCAAACAAGAAGACAAATGAGAATTTGACCATGGGTTACTTGTTGCATATTGGTGAAAACTTGAGCAACCAAGAGGTAAATCACACTTTTGGGCTTGGAATGCATATTGCATAAGATGGAGTTTCTTTTCATCGTTTCAAAATGCATATGAAATCTCAATTCAAAAGTACGATAACATATGCATTTAAATCCATGCAAATGGCCAACCAAGTGGTTTGAAAAATATATACAAGTTTTTTTGCATGATAACAAGAAAAATCATGGATTTAAACTTCATCTACATATTGCATATGTTTGGAGAAGTAATTGAAATATGTAATGTGCTTTGAGAAGTGTGATTTGGCACTTGGAGAGAAGCATTTCAAACCCAATCATGGTTTTCAACTTCATTTGTATATTGCATATGAAGCAAATTGCACTTTTCATCTACATTTGCATATTTAGTTGTAAGCATATCTTATTGACTTGTTTTAACTTGTACTTTTAACTTAGTTTTTATTTTGTACATGTATGATTGTTTCACTTTTTATTTTGTACATGTATGATTGTTTCACTTAAGTGAAATCACACTTTTTGGAGCCTATTACACATTGCATATAAAAGTTCATGTGTGATGTATAAATGAGTTCAAAAAGTGCACTTTATGAATTAAGAGATTTATGTTATAACTTAAAGTGCATGTGTAATGTGTAAATAGGTTCAAAATGTGCACTATATAACTCAAGTGACTTAAGTTATAACTTAAAAAATAAAAAAGTGCAACTTAATAAAGTATTTACACATAAAGTGACTTTAATGTTAAAACATCAAAAAGTGCAACATAAAAACAAAACAAAAGATTTAATGTTTAAAATATGCAATCGGATTTCTAAAGTCCAATTACACATCCACATAAACCTCAATATCTTTTGATTGGAAACCCCAATTAATTCCCACAATAGCTCAAATGAGAAAGTGGCCTAAAGAAAGAGATTTAAGGTAACAAATGGACAAAAACAACCAAAATAAACACACTAAAATGCAAAAAGGGACTTGGAAGGCCTAAAAAATTAAGCGAATATGATTAGATTCAATAAATATAATTAAGCTTATAAAAAATAAAGAAAACTTGACAATAACCTTTAATAAAGAGATTCATAATATGATTTAGGAAAAATTAATTGACCAAATTTCACAAATCATATAGTGAACCAACTTAGAGTTAGAGAAATTAGAAACTTTTAGTGTCAAATTTTTTTAGTATTACCTCCTTTTTGTGGTTACAAAATGAAGGAAAACAATTCCAAAAGTTGTGTTAGTATTTGTTGATATAATTTCCAAAAAAAAATCATAATATTGTACCAACAGTTGTAATTTGAAAATTGATTCTTGTCATTTATCAATTTCAACATAGAATTCCTGAGGGGGTATTTTTTTTCCATATCTTAAAAAGATATAAGTTTTATTATAAGTTACAAGTTTTTGTTTAGGTTTGAAGATCTATTTCATCCATATGGCTCAATTTGGAAATGGAGTTTGGGTTTGTTGAAATAAAAATATGTACAATTTATACACAAAACAAACACACACACACACACACACACACATACATATACATATACATATGCAACCTGGATGTATGAATTAAGATTAGAATGCAACATATTATCAAATAAAAAATAAAAAGAAACGGGGAGAGAGAGATGGAAAATAGGAGAAGACCAAGTCTTTGAGTTTAATCAATGCGAGTCTCTTTTTCAAAATATGTAATGAAAATAGTCATTTACCCTTTGTTAAATTAAGTCTTGGGGAAATGGATATATCATACATGCATGTTGGTGGGTTCCAATCCTTAATTTTTAGTTTTCTTGGTGAGATCTACTATAACTTTTCTTGCAACCAAATTATGTTCTCACTATGTAGCTATTTATGTGTGAGAAATATTTAGGTGTAGGTTTTCCAACATTCTGAGGTTTTATAAATTGTCTTCTTTACATCCCTTCTTTTTGGCATTGTCTTTTTAACAACAATATCACTCTCTTTTCCACAAAAATAGGTCCATTCTTAAGACATTTTAGAATCAAACAAATACAATTAGAATTGAGAACATTGTGATTTGAATATGCACTAGTGGGATTCCTTTTAACTTTATAAGATATATTGACATGATATGGTGATTGAATTCAACCAAACTTCCTTAGGTACACATTCTTTGGCCAAGAGAGAGAAAGGGGTCAAGTATTTTAGGTCTTCACTAATGATGGGACCAAATAATACACTCTAAGTAAAAAAAAACTATGACTTAATTCATATTTTATATTTTTGTTGACTAGTGGAACATACCTTGTTTGGACTCATGGATGGAATGGACTGAGAGAGAGGGAGAGACCCGATTTGAACTAGACCAATACCTAGGCATTAGACCTACAAACATTGTGTTGTGGTTCCACAACGCACACCCCATTTTGATTAGAAATAAGGACCCCCTACTTTATTATTTGGCTTTACAGATCCCTAGTCTAGGGTTTGAGTCCTTTTGAGGTTTTATCTAGTCTCCTAGTTCGTGCCTGGGTCCCGACTGGGAAGCCCACTTGTCGAGAATCAAAATCCTGACAAAGAATAAGTCAATTTCCAAAATGAAGGGGCACACTAGTGCACCTCCCTAGGTGTGCTAGTGTGCTAATTTCCTTAAAATATGACATTTTGCATTGGTATTTTGCATCTACACAACACCGGGGGTCCCCGAGGCTATATAAGTCAGGGGGTTCCCCCCTTTTCTCACTCAACCTTTTCTCCACACTCCCGTCTCCACAACTCTATAGTATCTTTGGTGCACTTCCTCCCTCCTTGCTCTGCTTACCAACCTACACAAAATACATTAAGATAAACACCAAAAATGGTGCGCATTAGTGCATCTCCCCAAGTGCACTGATGTGCACCATTTTCTCCTTTCAAAACATTGTAAAAAATTTAGAAAAACACATAAGACACACCTAAAAGAGGTGCGCATCAATGCATATACTCGGGTGCACTGATGCACACCTATTCATTTTTTTAAAAACTTAAACCAACAAAAAATGAGGTGTCCATCAACGCACCCCATGAGGAAATTTGCTTTCAAAAAATAGGAACATCAGGCACATCTATCAGTTGCACCATGTGAGTCAATTTCTTGCATCCAGGGTCAAAATCAAGATTTTTCTATGTTTTTAGGGCATCTGGTCTTTAAGAGTTTTGTTTGGGATATTATTAGAGTGTGATTAATCATTTTTTTCTTCAACTTTGGACAAATGAATGTGCTTTTTTGAGATTCAGTGGCATCTTCATCATCCTCCCTTGGTGAGAAAATGGCACCAAAACTAGTAGTGTTCAAGTTTGAGGGTGTTTCTACAAAATCATAGTTTTAGGATGACAACTCAAAGATTCAAGATACAGATTTGGATCACACCAATTTGGGAGAATTCTTAAAGATATACAAAAAACCAATTGAGATGTCCCAAATGATCTCCACATTAATCTAATCAGGGTTTGTTAATGCAATGTTACACCCTATGTTGTAGTCTTCAGAACTGATCATGACACTCATAGAACATTTTGTTCTTAAGGAGAGGGTAGTCAAGAGCATAATGGGAGAGATCATTCTAGATCTTTGACCCAAGAGCATTGAGAAAGTGTTCCATCTCCCAAGGGCAGACCAATTCATTAGACTAACCTATAAGCAAGTGAAGAGATGGTATCGAGAACATATTGATGAGGCTTCTAAGATCATCCAATCGTCATACCTTATAGAGAAGACTCCTCTAGGAAAGAAAATAGGCAAAATAGACACAAAAAGAGGATACATGAAGGAGGATCTTAGATACTCAATCATACTCTTTAGTAGAGTTATGGGTTTGCCGATAGTCGGGAACCTGAACCATTTCATGGTGCATTTTATTGAAACAATAAAGAAAGCAGAAATGCCACTGGATTGGGCTTCTACTCTCAGTTAGAATTTGGGTGAATAGTTGGTGGTAGCAAAGAACAATAGAAAATTTTACATGACATCATACTTGGTGTACTTGTTAGCCACAAGAGCGGTAGATTATCTAGGGCTCTATAAGAGGGGTAGCATGCAAGATGCAAATGCATGGTCATATATCATGTACCCTAAGTTGGTAAAGAAGAGGCTTTTAGAGAAAAACAAAGAATACATAATTGTAAATGATGCTTTCATATTCACCACAATTCAGTTCATAGAAGGAGATTATGCGAAGAGAATATCAAAGGAGGTAGCTGCACAAATATCACTAGTCGAAGCTTACTATATCCAATTCTGAACATTTATATGTTTGAGGGTAGTAGGTACAACTATTAACCCTAAAAAGCTCCCTATATATCCTAGTGATAGGCTTATTCTCTTAGAGATCTCTTGACAACTCTTGTCTGCATATGACAGAGTTAGAAAGCAACACAAAACATGTTGGGTTTGGCCTATGACTATAGGACTTTTTCAAGTAGATTGGAGGCAAGATATCCCCTCCTTTGAATGTGAATGTGATCAGTATCACTCAAAAGAGTATAATTCTCCTCAACCATATTTTAACAATATCAGGAGAGTGTAGTACTTAGTGGGCAAAATATTTCAACATGAAGAAGCCATTAAAGATTATTGGATGAATGTAAAAAATGACTACGGTGTTCGTATCAGGGATTATTGTAGGATGATTTTGTATTTGGTAGAGAAGGCCTTGGAGATAAAGATTCCATTGAAGATAGTTCAACATGATATAGAGGAGTTGCTTGATCATTTGTTCAATAGGGATAAAATTGGTGAATGACCTATTATGAATACCGAGGTTGACAAAGAAGAGAACTTGGACATCAACTATAGAGTGAGGCATGCCATCAAACTGATGCAAGATTGGATCAAGAAACCATTCAAACTTGATCCAATTCTTGAGATAGTGATCTTCCATGCGCAAGCTCATCCAGCTAGGGGTAGAGGAGAAAAAGTCACCATGCCTACGTTTATAGCTCAGTCACCAGTAAGGCCAGAAATGGTCCACCAACTTGATAGGCTAGTTGGTTATTATTGAGCTCAAAAGGGTAAAGGTAAGGGAATTCTCCTCAACAAGCCAAACCTAAAGAGGGAGAAATTATGGCACCTCCACAGCAAGGAGAGGAAAACATACAAGGGCCAAAAAATATAGAAACCACACAAGCCAAACTGATCCCCAAGTGCCACTAGTTGCATAAAGACAAGAGGAAATAGAAATAGAAGTACAAGAGGTTTCCTCACCTCAATAGATAGAGTAAGCCTCCCCCTCATCACCTAAAGAAAGGAAGATTAAGAATCCAGAGAAGATGAGTCAAAAGCTGATCAAGAAGGTGATTCCTTTTCCATCAATCCCTAAATCCATTCCAAAAAAGGTAGAAGAAGAGGATGATGAGGATGAAGAGGATAATCTACCCTTGAGTTGAAGGACTCAGCTGGCTAGAGCCATGAAGGAGGAACGAAGGAGAAGCTCTACGATTACCCCACCATCTATCCCTGATGAACCAATGCAAACCACTACATTAGAAGATGAAATGTAGTAGTGGATAGATGAGAAATCTATGGAGGGCATTGATATCTTTTAGATGTCAAATTTTGACTTTATGCCCATGGATACCGAGTTGGAGGACAAGATCAGAGACATGCCAACCAACCAACCTCAACAAGAGGATTCAAGTCAGATGCCCCTCGAATCACAAGGACCTAAGGAAGTTCAGGTATCCCAACTATAGGCTACATTTTGCGTAGACAAGGGATCAATTACCCCTCTGCCTCTAGGTGCAAAAGTTGAATAGGTTCAGATAGAACACAAAGAAGAATCACAACAAGTATCACCGATGAAGTGTCAGAAGAGGGATAGATAAGTGAGCAACCTCAACAAACCTCCTAAGACATAGAGGTGAGAACTGTGGGATCTACAGATACAAAGACTGCTGGTGCAGATCTCTCACAAAGGGAGAAGACTCTAGAAAGGAGTGATAAGGGGAAGAGTACAACTGAGAAAATTCCTTCATCCTCTAAAGGTAAATCCCTAGTACAACATATTCCAAGGTGGCTTAGAAAAGAGGTGATAAGAAACAAGAAACAAAAATTCACTACTAAGGAGGAGGAGGATAGAATGTAATTGATAGAAGTACTAAGGAAGCCTGATTCACCTCCAAAGGATACACGAGAATTAGCCTTTTTTATGAGTGATAATGGATGCATGAGCATTAGCCTTTGTTATGAGTGATTAGGCATTATGAGCAATCAAAGGCCAAAGATATAAGATGCTAATGGATGTATATATAGCTGAGGAACTAGATAAAATATATGATTGGATTGAGAAGATTGCAAATAAAAATAAAGTAATGTAGTCATTACATGTAGAGATTCATAGATTCAAGGACCAAGCCGAAGAGAAAATTTTGGATGGTAAGAAACATTATAGTGATTCGTGTCTGGACATTTTTGAGATTATTGATGAGAAAATTTAATACCAATAGAGGTAGTAGTTTAGAAATTTCATAATTTTTTTGAAGTTTCTAATGATGAGGATATACGATAGGCATTTAGAAAAAAAGAAGCTTTACTAGAGCTTGATACAAAACTTGGGGATTTTGCAAAAACTCGTATAAGTGTAGATAACTACAGGCAGAAAGTAAAGGATACATATAATGCCTTAGATTTACTAGAGGTGGATCAAGTCACCAAGATAATTGAGAAATTCAAGGGAAAATATGCAGACATAGCTCTAGTATAAAGGGGAACAAAACCCATAAGCTAGATTTTCAATTTTGACACTTGGTGAAATTTTGCATTTTTTGCCTTTGAGGTGTGCCGTTGTGCTAGGTGCACTGGTGTGCTTTTTGCAATAGTGTCTTGGAATATTTTGAAGAAGTAAGAGGTGTGCTGATAGTTAATTACCAGTTCCAAAATTAGAGCTTTCCATGCATCGAAAGCACATTCTAATAGTAGTTTAACTCTGACAGATGCCTAATAAAGATGGAGCTTTTATTTTTGACACTTCCAGACACTCCTACATCAACTGATGGCTCTCTTCTTCTCATTTTCTTATGTTTTCTTTGTTTTAAGACATGTAAAGGCTCATGCATCTAATTAATGATATAAAAATGGATGGAGTCCTACTAAGCATCAGTTAGAGAGTTAGTTTGTACATAATTAGTTTTGTTTTATTAATTTAGAAGCATATGATTGCATAAAGATATCTCTCACTCTCAACACAAATTAAAGAGATGATTTCTTATAAATACGAGATTGTAATATGTAATCAAGGCCACTATTATTTTGCAATAATATATGCTTTTGATGCTTGCATTTGGAGTGTAGTGATTCTTGCCTAAGTGTGTTATATTTTGTGAATGTATGTTCATGGAATGTAATTGAGCTAAAAGCTTATTGCATTATTTTTGGTTGTGCAATCTTTTAATTTTGGTGTTTGCTACAATTTTACAAATTCCATTGACGTACCTAGTTTGAGAAGAGATCATCATATTGTTCTTGCATAGCTTTTTGTCTCGCATAAGCACACTTTCTTTGGCCTTGAGATTTGATGAAAATTGAAATATCTTACGGTTACTAAATTCCCATCAACAATTGCATTAGTGGAATTGAGGAAGCACTGCTCCTATTTTTATTGGTTACCCACTGATTTCTTTGAAGGCTTAACTCACAGACACGTTGTTTCCATAGCTTATGCTCATTAGGATATTATTTCCATGTTATTTTCTTAATTTTCTCATTACCTTATATGCATTATTTTATTTACTAACCCCTTGTTAAATTAGGAATTCATATTAGTTGCATTGTAAGATTGCATTCATTGAAAAACATAAAAATACAAAAACATAGTTCTTTTTGTGTGCTTACTATTTTGAAGCAATGAACAGCTTCTACATCTTATCCAAAGTTATCAAAACCAACAAAAGGCCTCCTCATAAACACTCAATTTACCTTCAACTGAGTGGATTCTAGTAGGTTGCAAGATCACCTAGAACCTTGGAGTTGATTCCCAAGATTAACTTTTGAAGAGAGGAGTTCGAAAGAATTCTTGTCATTAAGCATCGTGCAAAATGATAGCTCAATAGAAGTGGTGTTAGAAGGAGGATGCACCTTACTTTGTGAGAAAGTGTACTTCTATAGAGGTGCACTTTTTCTAGAGTTGATGCAAACTAGAGGATTTTAATCTAGAATCCCCAATTCAGCAAGCTTTAAGATCTTCACTAAGTGCACACGAGTTCCTTGAGCTTGGCCATTTTTGTAAATCTCACAGTGACAAAGGAATACCTTGAATTTAACCACTTCCATTCAACATTTCATCATCTTCTTCAGTTCCACCTCTACAACAAGCACCTTTCATTCCACCAAATCCTCCAATGGCCTTTTCACAAATGTTGTAGACTCACCAATCAACTTGGTAGGCCTACTCAATGACCTTCCTAAGAATCCTAAGAAGTTTTTCCCAAGGTTCATCTATGGAGAGACACAAACTTTTGAATATCACATCAAAGTATTCAAAGAGATTTGCATCTGAAAGAAGATTGCTAACGAGAATGTGGTTCTTCATTATTCCCCTACTCTTTGGGGGAGGTTGCCTTTAATTAGTACATTAATTTTCCACTGGGATGTATTGGAGACTTGTATAATTTTGAAAGATTATTCTTGGAACAATTCAAAACTTTCTTCAACCTAGCTAAGATACATAAAAAATTCATATCAATCAAAAGGGACATAGTTGAGATGGTTTCACACTTCAACTATTGCTTTCACATGGCATATCACAAGTTAGAAAAACCATACACTATACCAATTGAAGCTACTATTCAAATTTATCTGAGTGCTATGGACCATCTTACTGCTATCTTTCTGAGGAGACTTCCTATAACAAATATCGATACATTGGATAAAGTCTTCACAGAAGTAGTTACCTTTACTAAGAAAGCCAATCCTAATGGAGGAGGATTGATGCTTCCAGCTCAAGCTATCACAACAATGCCAACATACCCTATCGGAGCACCTACGATGCCTAGCCAATTCATACCTATGAATCCAGTTCCATTACAATAGGTGCTTACTCTAAAAAATCCAACTCTAACATATCTAGGATATGAACCTCCAAAAGCTACTTTCTTTGAGCAAAAAACAACAGTTTCCTCTAATACAAACAACAATTTTTCTTTCAAATTTGGTCAAATGAAAAAGACCATGTCACAGATAAAAAATGAGCTAACTCATCTAAAGTTGTCACAAGGACAAAATAACAACTTTCAAAGAAAAAAATACTGGTCCTTACAACAAAAATTATGGCCAGAACTATAATAGGAATTACAGTGGAAACAATAATATTGGGAACAACAACATAGGAAACAATAATGGAGGGAACAACTTCAATGCTCTTGATCATAATAATGGCTTCCAAAGACAGAATTGACAGTGGAACACTCATCTGAATAATGGAAGCATTCCTACAGATAACAATGATAACAATGTTCAGTATACATATATCAATCAGTATGACAATGGTCCAAATGCATGTAGCAATGATGATTTGTACTATAATCGAAACCAAGAGATGAATCAAAATTCACAAGTAAATGACAATGTCACTCCTTTATAGTTTAATGCCATGCTACTAGAATCATATGATTCTACATAGAATGTATAGGTAGAACAACCAAACAATGAAGAATCCTCATTTCCATTTAGCTAGGAACCAGACCTTCAGCCTGAAGAGATGTTTTCTTTTCACAATGACAATCGAAATACATACAATTTGAGAAGTAGAAAATAACCTATGATAGAGGGAATTCCTCTAGCACTACAACCAACTCCTCCCGATCTGAGAGCGAGTAATAATCCAGTACCAATTAGGCCACCATTTAGAGGAAAACAAAATTAGAACCAAGGGAATGTGCTGACAATATTGAAAAATCCTGATTGGTCTACTGAAAAGTATAGTGCAGTGGAAGATTTGAAACGAACAAAAGCCAACATGTCCATGTTTGACATGCTACAAAATTGTCTCTAGCAATGAGAAGCACTCATTAAAACTCTAGATCATACAAAGTACCCCATAAAATGAATATTTTCCCTCAAAAGACAATATCTCAACAAGTTTACTCTTTAGAGGCAATGCAAACTATGTTTAAGAACAAGGTTGAGGTGCCCCCATTTTTGCTTAGCATTAGGATTTATTGGAAGAATCTTCAAAATTTCCTAATTTATTTAGGAGTGTCATGTAATGTCATGCCATTATTAATAGCACAAAGGTTTGGAGTCATTCCTTACCCTTCTAATCAGATAGTGATATAGTTGGATAAGATAGAGGTAAAAGTCATTGGTGTGTTGAAAGATGTTCAAATACAGTTGATAGTCAACCCTTAAATTCAAGATGTCATCGATATACATGTGGATGATATTCCAGAAACATATGGATTACTTCTAAGTAGAGAATGGAAAAAATTCTTAAGAGGATGGTTTTCTATAGATTTCACTCAGTTCTAGTTACCATGGAAAGGGCTGAACAACCAAATCAAGATAGATGTAGAGCAAAAGTTAAAAATGACGATTACAGAATACATTGCTGCAAATAAGGTGGAATTCTTATAATTAGATTTAGGCTCTTTAAAAGTGATGGCATTTGATACAATTTCAACCAAAATATCAGATAATTGAGATGGAAAATCTAAGATTCTGATCCCAAAGGATGAGATCGTGACACAATTCATAGACAACATGGTGGCTGATTTACAATGTTTAGGAGAAGAAGCTAACCCCAATATCCTACTTCTCCTGAGATTTTTCCAATTACATAAAGTTAACCATTCAAAGTTCAAATGCTCATTGTGTTAAGAAGCAGTTGCTAAGGTATTAACACAAATGATGGAAATAAAAGGAGGTAACATCCCAAGGGGTCAACCAGTAGAAAATCAAAGTTCCATAAACATATTTGAATCTATTGAAAAGGTTGGAGAGGAAATTGAATATCTAAATCTATCATAGAGTGATACCTCTTCAAATGGTGGAGGTTTTTCTTCTCCTCCCCCAGGAGTGATCAAAGTTTAGAGAAGAAGACAATACGTAAAAGGTCAAGAATGGAGTTCAGTAGTCATCCATCCTAAACCCAAAGTGCATGAAATTAAATAATTGATAGGGGAAATTTAGGATAAACAAGAAAAACATACACTTCCTCTATCAACAAATAACAACATAAAATCATCAAGTCCACCTTGTGAAAAATTATAATGGGTCCTTAAGAAATGATCCTTTCAAGCCCAAGTGAAAGAGAAGCTAAGGACAAATAAGCATAAGGTTAGAAAACCAACGGAAGACTGAATTTGGAAACTTTGCTCCGATGGTTCCAAATGTAAATTAGGAGCTTATGTAGGTATTGAGTTGATCAACCCAAAAGGTAAGTCTTTCTATGCAACATATCAATTACAATTTAGATGTACTGACAATATTATAGAGTATGAAGCATTGATCCAAGGACTTCTTTTCACACTAGAGAAAGGAATCACAACTCTTATAATTGAGGGAGATTCTCAATTAGTTATACAAAAAGTGAAATAATTATACTTTTGAAATGATAAAAGGTTGCTTGCTTACTAAAAAATAGTATGGGATTTAATGGATTATTTTGAAGCTTTAAACATAAAGTCTATTCCAAGAAGGAAAAACATGGTAGTAGATGCTCTCGCTATTTTAGCTAGTGCATTGCTACCAGTCAAAAGAAAAAAATTGAAATAATTTTTAGTAGAATTCATTGATACTCCATCTAGTCTGAACACAAACTTTCAAGTTTTTTAGGATGATCAACATATACTCAAATTTATCATGTGCAATGATCATTTTAGAGGGCAAGAAATTGATGATGTTTTGAATGATAAACTTGAGAATGATGAACTTAAAGATGAAGATAGGATCCTAAATTTGAAAACCAACACTATTCCTAAGGGAATGGTTGAATTAGAAAACATTTTCATTCATGATGAATCAATGCTTAATAGAAAAATGACTCAAGAAAAGGGGATCGAGGAATGTGACTCATACAACTTAGGTACCATTGAAGATCCAAGGATGGTAAGGATAGGAAAAGCATGCAATGCACAAAAAAAGGAAGACATATTTAAGTTACTAAAAGAGTATAAGGATGTTATTGCTTGGAGCTTTGAAGAGCTAAAGAAATATGATCTTGAGATTATTACACATGATATTCCATTTAAACTAGATGCCAAATCTTTCTGGTAGAGGCAAAGACCTGTTAATCCTATCATTGAACTACTGGTAATGAAAGAAGTTAAAAAGTTACTTGATGCCAAGATCATCTTCCCATTTTCCATTCTATGTGGGAGGTTAATTTGGTTCTGGTATGGAAAAATATTGGAGAGATTCATCTTTGCATGGATTTTTGTAACTTGAACCTTGCCACTCAAAAGAACAACTACCCTTTACCCTCACTAGATGAGGTTTTGCAAATTGTAAATGGTTCAAAGATAATGTCTTTCTTGGATGGATATTTGGGATATAATAAGGTAATGGTTGATGAAGAAGATAGGCTAATGATGACCTTTATAATTAAATGGGGAACTTTTACCTATAGAAGAATGCCTTTTGGGATGATTAATGCAGGGGCTACATTTCAACAAGCCATGGACGAAGCTTTTAAGGGATTAATAAAAAAATGTATAGTTATCTACATGGATGACTTAATTATCTTTTCAAAGGATTGAAGAACTCATTTTTCTAATTTAAGATAGGTATTTAATAGATTTCATAAATATGACATATCTCTCAATCCAAAAAAATGTTTGTTTGGGGTTACTAAAGGAAAGCTCCCAGGCCATATCATCTATGAAGATGGATTCTCCATTGATCCTGATAGAATTGAGGCTATTCTAAAGTCATCACCTCCTCACAATTGAAAATAACTTAAGTCTTTCTTTGAGAAGATAATTTTTTTGCAAAAATTCATAAGCAAATTTGCAGAGATAGTTCGTTCCCTTAATGATTTACTCAAAAAGGGAGCTAAAACAAAATGGGTTTTGAAGATTAAGAAATCATTTGAGAATATCAAAGTGGCCATTTATAGAACCCACATACTAGTAAGTCCTGACTATGAGCTACCTTTCAAAATATATTCATTTGCTTCAGAACATTCATGTGCTAGGATTCTAACATAGAAGAAGGAAAAGGAAGATGAAAGACCTATTGATTTTATGAGTTTCCCTTTGAAAAATGCTGAGTAGAATTATTCCAACCTCAATAAATAGTCTTTTTCTTTAATTAAGGTAGCAAAGAAATTCTGCCATTATATATTGAGAAGCAAGGTATATGTGATTGTACTTGATGCAGTGGTCAAGACATTATTGATGCAAAATGAACTTGGTGAAAGATGAGGAAAATGGATGGTGATACTTCAAGAATTTGATCTAGAGATCCAACCCATGAGGTTAGTTAGAGGCCAAGGATTATCAAAGATGATAGTGGATAACCAAATTGAAGATGAAAGGAAGTTTAGATTTGACAATGAAATAGATATGAAAGATCAGAAGAAGATTGTAGTATCTCAAGTTGATATTGATAAGGGTGTAATAACAAATGTATGGTACTAGGATGTTGTTTATTATCTTTTACAAAATTAGTATCCCATTTGGATGAATAGTTCACATCATAGGAGACTCAAAATGAAGTGTGAGTCCTATATGCTATATGATAGAAAGTTATACAAAAGGAACTATGAAGGAATCTACCTAAAGTGTTTGGGATGCAAAGAAGTGAAAGAAGTTTTGGAACATTTTCATGATAAGTATGGTACAGGGCATGGTTCAGTAGAAGCAACTACTCATATAATTTTAAGATTGGGTTATTTTTGGCCCACAATATTCAAAGACACTTTTGAGCATGTGCGCACTTGTCATATTTGTTAGACGAGTGCTAACAAAGAAAGACATCCAATGATGCCATTACAACCAGTGTTTGAGATATGCCCCTTTGCAAAGTGGGGGATGGATTTTATTGGTCCAGTCAATCCACAATTGTCAATTGGACACACTTTTATTCTCATAGCTACTGATTACTATATGTGATGGATAGAAGCATAGACATTTAGAAACTGCACTGCTAAGGTGGTAAAAGACTTCATGGAAGAACACATTGTTACTAGATTTGGGATGCCATTCTTCCTAGTGTACGATAATGGATCAACTTTCACATTAGTATTCTTAACTCAATGGGCATTAGAAAATTAGGTTATTATCAAGTTCTCTTCAAATTATTACCCACAAGGAAATTGGGTAGCTAAATCTACAAATAAGAACTTGATCATAGTAATAAGACATTTGTTAAAGGAAAATCCTAAAGATTGGATAAGCAACTGAAATATGCTTTATGGACAAATCGAGTAAGGGTCAAGAACACTTTGGGGACATCTCCATATTTGCTTGTTTATGGACAAGAACTAGTATTCCCACTTAATCTCAAGATTTGTATTTTGAAATTCATGAGTGGGTATGCTGAAGATGTTGGCAAAGTACAAATTAGATTGATGAATCTTTTAGAGATAGATGAAAAATAGACATCTACTTTAGAGCACATGGCTAAACATCAAGCTATCATCAAGAGGTGGTTTGATAAGAGGGCCATGATAAAGTCCTTTAGAATATCCAACCTTGTTCTACTATGGGATAAGATGAAAGAAAAGTTGGGAAGCCACACTAAGTTTCAACGTTTGTGGATTGATCCCTATTAGATCGTGAAAAATCTCAAAGAAAATACTTTTAGGTCGATTTCCTTACAGGGGAATTGGCTTCGTTGCCAATCAATGGACAATTTCTAAAACATTACTTTAAAGCCTAGAAGACCAAAATAATAATAATAATAATAATAATAATAATAATAAAAAGAAAAATAAATGATCTCTGCAAGTATATTTATTTCTACAAGCGTATTTTTTTTGTAGTCATGTGTTTGCTTCCAGTCGTGTGTTTGTTTTCAAAGTTGTGTCAGTCTAGGGGGTAGGTGAACTTGAGATTTTTATCTTGACATATCTTACTAACTACTCTTTTGGTTCTGATTTCATGAAGAGGTATTTCTTTTTCAAAACATTGTGATGATTATGTGTCTTATACCAACTGAGGAATGGATGTTACTTGCAGTAATAGGGGACTTTCAGTCATGAATTTAGAATTGCAAATCAACAAGTTCTAAACACTCTACAAATTCAAAGATTGATTATCTTAGGTGTTGTCAAACTAAGGTTGAAGACAAATAGCGATGATCCAAACCCCATTGGTTCAAATAGAAGGGGCTTCTTGAAGGAATTGCTAAGATCATTGTTTGGCGTGAGAGTTTCTGAAAAGTTCTTAAAAGAGGAACGTAAGGGATGTTCAAAAAAGATCGAATCCAAGAAACAACACCGATGTCTTGGCCACACAGTCTAAGCATGGTTAGGATACAAAAAAAAAATAAAAGAAAAGGAATGGTGTTAAGAATGAAAGATTCTAAAAGGTCTAAAAAGGGGGGTAATCTAATAAATAGATATGCACTCAAAATAAGCTATCCAATACCAAAATATTGCTTCAACAAAGAATCAAATGGTGACATTATGAGCTACATGAAGCAAGTATTCAAAAGGTCACCCAAGACTTCAAATGACAAGTGACAACCCACCAAGAGCCCTCCTAACTAATTCCCTCATCTAGTCAGACAAAGGATTGACAAACAACTTTCGTAAAGATTCTCAACGAATGAATTGGATGGGGTGGAAGATTGTTTCTGAGTTGTCAAAAAATTTCTAATAGTCTTCATCCTAAGATGTTGAAGAAAATGAATACATGTAATGCACACTGAACTTGAAACTTGAGATTTTGAGTTTTGGACTGCAAAGTGACTCAAAATACGTGTAAAATATTCATGATTCAGTTGGTGTTTGACACACGTTGAAGGAATGTTTGCTGATGAAGAAATGCCTTTGTCATTTCTTCCTTTTTGGTCAGGGCTATTTCTTGTGGTTCCATAGTGCATGCCCCATTTCAATCATAAATGAGAACCCCCTACTTTATTTTTTGGCTTTACAGATCCCTAGTCCATGGTCCAAGTGTTGGAAATATTTAAGACTATGCTAGGTTACTAAGAGGGGAGGGATGAATCAATAACCTCTAAAACTTTATCAATTTCAGCACTTTATAACAATATACCAATTATCATTTATTGATCTAATTACATGCATGAGAAGCTCAAAACATAAAACATTCATAACACTTGAACACAATAATTGGTGATCCAGAAACCTTCCAAATAGAAAGTTAAACTAAGGTAGGGATGATACCCACAAAAAATTAATACTACAGCATAAAGTTGGCTTGTTAAGGCTTACAATGATTACTTCTAATGATTTTCCCTATTAGGAGCAATTAGGACTACTAGGTCCACCTTATGAAAGGATTTAGAAACAACAATAAAGTATTCGCTCGATAAAGAGATTCTAAGAAAGGCTGTTAAGTCTACCTTGTTAAAGGATTTGGACTTATTCACCTGTTAGAATGAAACAATAGATCTCTAACTTACAAATAATTTGCTGATAGAGATTCCTTGAAATATTAATCACCTTTTGTGATGGATATGTCTCTACTGCTCCTTTTCTAATATGGCCTTCAATATATACTTTATCTGCTGCTTGATCATTTTTGCATTCTTACACAATTATATTCATGAATTACTCACTCGCACACTCTAGATATGATATAATATATTACATATATAGCAATCAAATTTACAAAATAAAAAATTTAGCCATCATACAAGCTAACACCAATATTAAAAACTTGGCCCATATGAAGACACTTAGGTTTTGAAGACTGACTTGGTGAAGTTCTGATACTCAACGTCCACTATCATTACTCGACATCATCATGCACTCAATAGAAGTAGAAGCTTGTTCCATACTAATCACCTCAAATTAGTCTCAAACTTGTTCTACACTGGTGACTCAGTTGATATTGTGTCACTTGTCATAAATTGAATCACTCGGTAAACACTATCTTCGCATATGGCTTGGTTAACACTAGCTTCGCATTACAAGAACTGCTAGCTCGATAGAAACTACAAAGCTTGATAACCAATAGAGTGCTCAGGTTGAACTACTAGACTTCACACTACCTAATTCTACTCAGTTTGAACTATTGCACTTCACACTAATTGAATTTCCTTGGTAACCACTAGAATGCTCGGTGGCCACTAGAATTAGTCTAGAAGACTTGGTAGCAACTATAGAGCTCGGTGGCTACTGAATTACATGGAAAATTTTGTAGACTATTCAATGAGCTTGGTAGCCATACAAAATCTGAATAAGTGTTATCACTAATAACAAACTTGACTGATATGTCAACAATCACCCCCTTTGGCATTAGTGACAAAAAAAAAGCCAAAACTTATATACATCATCATGTGATACTGGCTCGATAGGGTATATTGTTTTGAGATTTTTCAAAAATGATCTTTGTAAGTATATACAATATACTATACAACATATCTACAAAATTCTTCTCTTTTATATACATTTTCTCTCTTTGCATGATTCTCCCCCATACAATATACACAGTGTCTCACTATACATAGTCTCTCCCCCTTTTTGACAATAATGCCAAATATTTATTCAAAACTTATTTACATGGAGACACCAAAATGAGATAGAAACTCAAAATGTACCTTAATAATGAGTGCTAGAGTTTTATCCCAAATCTCTTGCAAAATCTTGCATGTATGGAGAGCAATTTGCACTTCTGCAGAGAGTTCCATCATGTGATCTGCAATAAAGAAGTTATTGTCATTGATCAAGGTTTTTGAGTAAACAATGTGTTTTTGCATTGTATCCATGATAGGAAGGATCATATTCTGAATATCTATCAATGTAGACTAGATCCTTGCTTCTTCTCTCAACAACTTTGCCTACATGTTTGATAGAAATCTGATCTTCATATCATGTACAGAGCTTGAACTAGAGTCAAGTTGCAATTTCTGTGCACTGGCTTTCAGATCCTCATCAATCTTTGTTAGTTTTCTATTTATCTCCCTTTTAAACTCAATAATATTACATAACTTCACAAAAAGTGATGTCACATTAGTGCAAGAGGTTTCAAGATTGGTCAAAATTGAGGAAACCTCAACTTGTTGAATAGCAATTTGTTGAGCAATGTGCCCAAGCACTTTATTATCGAATTTCTTTTCTATTTTCTCAATTAACTTATGTTGACCACTAGAGTCCTCATTAAACTTTTGGATAGCCTCTTCTAATTGTAATAAAATAGGTTGAGAAGAATCTATCTCAATACCTATTGCCTCAGACAAAATGTTCTTGGCATCATCTATAATTTTATAATCTCTATCTCTTTCTTCTCTCAATTTCTTTTGCTTTGCCTTCTTTTGGAGGAGTTCACCATCTATATGCATTTGATCTATAGTGAGATTATCAAAGTCCCATTTATGAATTTCTATCTTTTCATCTAGGTCTATATCCTCTTTTATCTCCTTTCCTCTACTCAAAAATCTTGTACTCAGTTGAGCCTTAGGTTCAATTGTCCTTGTACTTAATGTCTTTGTATCTAGGAGGGAAACTATTGTAGATATACTAGGACTTGCTATGAAAATTGATATAGTACCAAGTGATGGAATACTAATAGGAATCCTTGTTGAATCCAAAAATGAAGAAGTCATAACTAAAGTATCCATTACTGAAGTAGACAAAATTGTAGAATCCAAAATTAAAGTACTTACTGCTAAAGAGCTCAAAATTGTAGAAGCCACTATATTCATGGCTGATGATTGCAACTTGGGACCTAAAGAAGAGGGAGGTTGTAGCTCGGTAGATGAAGTGGTAGACACTTCTATCAATGATGTGCTGAGCTATGTGGGGGTGAAGAGTGATTGGATGTTTGAAGTACCCGTAGTTGTCACAATCAAACTTGCTGAAGTTGTCTCCAAGCTTGATGTACTGCTGGTTTGCTTGGAGAGTGAGGAAGTGAGGCACTGATTGCAGCCACTATCTTCATAGGGTTAGTCTCCTCATCATCTTCTTTGTATTCCTTGGTAGCTTCTTCCTCTTTATCTTCTTCAACTTCCTCATTGTCAAAATGTGTGGGCTCAGTTTAAGTTTCTTCTTCATCATCATCACTATCATCATCCTTAACATCTACTAGGAAGTCACTTTGTTTATGCAAATGATAAAAATTCTTCCACATTCTTGTGGTATTCTTAACCACATGTTCTATATCCTTGATCAAAATTAAACAAGTATTACATCTAAGAATCATTTTATCTTCATTTTTCTTTAAGGACTCTTTTACCTCAACATTTGTCATGCTAGGTAGCAATTGCCTCAGGGTTTGTGCATAAATATCTTTTTCTATTTGCATTGGAAAGTCCCATCTTGGCTTAATTTTCTCTAATAATTCATTAGAGATTTGGGAGGCTATCTGATTTGGTGAATACTTCCATTTTCCCATTTTGGTTAACACCAGTTCTTCAACCTATTTCTTCTCTGCCTCTAATCTTGTTTCATACTTCAAGGATTTGAAGTTTTTTATGACTACACCTTCTTCCATTTGTTTCAATTTTTCTTGGAAGGTGGGAGGAGTTTTTCTAAGGAAAATTTCACTACCTTTCTACCTAGACCTCCTTTTGAAAACTATAGTGGATGGTTTAGGTGGCTTGGCGATGATCACCTTGCCTTTCTTCTTCCTTTTCAGACTCATCCTCTATGTCTTCATCTATACCTTCTCCTCTGCCCTTAGTTAACATAAGAGGTGTGTTTGTTTTTACTTTTGCTATCCTCCTCTTTCCTTTGTTAACCACTTGTGGGAGCTTTATCTCCAGCTCTATCCTTGCCTCTACCTCATCATATGTTCTGAAGTGTGGTGCCTTTGGGTCAATAGGTTCATTAATTAGATCTTCAATAATGTCCTTTGTTTCATCAATGTTTACCTCACAGGGAATAGGTTTTACCCATACATTTTTGGGCTTTACTGCTTGAATGTAGACTCTGTCACTGTCTACCATGAAACAAACATCATCTTTGTAATCTTCTACCAATTTCTTGGGTATTTTGAATATGTTAGTCATTTTCTCTTTGAATACTTCAAAGTAGTTATCCATAATGCTAACAAAATTTTCTCCCATTTCTACAATTTATTCATTTATCTAGTATAATATAGGCACATCTTTTCTCCATACTAGCATGCCTTTGGAAGGGAAGAACTTCTGAACATAGAAGAACAAACAAATCAACAGAGAGCCAAATTTGTAGTGGTTGTTCTTGGAAGTTTGAATACTTTCCATGTTCTTGGTGAATTGCTTCAACAATAGGTTTGCCAAGTCATAAGACAAATTGTTCTTCACAACTTTGTAATCTAAATCCACAGCTTCACATGATACACTATTGAGGCAACTCAAACTACATATCTTGTGAGCTATCACATGTATCCCAAATTTTAGTTTTGCATTAGTCACACTCTTGATTTTCATGCCTTTTCCATCCCACTCGGCTAGGGTTTTCTTTTCTAGCTTAGCTTGACCTAGGGTTTTAGTGGTTTTGGCTTTGGTGAGCATGGGAAGGATGCAATGAATCATTTTCTTTGTGATTAAAACTAGTTGCTCAAGCCATATCTAACAATTATGTACCCAGCTTTGAATGTATCTAATCCACTTGACTTGAAAACCTCAGGGCATGTGAGGAATGTGGGTCAAACCTTTGTCTTCCAAATGTTTATGCTCGGGTTTGAGAACTCCATTAACATACAATTCACCTAGGGCATCATCCATTTCTAGGGTTCCAATTTCTTAAATAAAACACTTGAAATGAGTTTGAATTCTGTTAATAAGAGTACCTTTGGAGGAATTTGTGATTGAGCTCCACTTGGGTTGAGGGTTTTTGTAATTGCAAGCACATGTTTGAAGTTTGGCACTTTCCACTCAACTCCTTGAACCAACATCTCAGACCCTTTCTTTGCTTTGCTGCTGCTGCTACTTGATGCCATGATTACTTGGTAAATTATCAAAACCTTGAAAATCTCACTATAAATTTGCTTAAGGTCACTTGATCACACTGGAATTCACTTTCTTCACAATAGCACTTAGATTTCATAGTGAAAAAATGAATTTGATTTCTTGCCTTTTGTTAAAACTTTTCCATTAATGCTCAGTATGAAGGTATTTGGGTTGACATCATGCTTGACATAATGCTTGATAGGCTGTCATCCACTATTCAATTGATTACTCGGTGAAGGTTTCATGACTCGGTAACCATGTGTGACTTGTTACTCCCAACCTTGCTCGGTAGAGTCTATGACCTGACCTTACTTGGTAGAGAAGGTGACTTGGTGATAAATGATATCAATATTCCTTAGTGATCCTTTTGTATCTTGAATACTAATTTGGATCTTTGTCACCTTTCAATTTGGAACTATTTGAATGTGATCTTGATAACATGGTTCCAATTATTCTTTCGAAACTTAGTTGAAAATGGTGGAGTCACCCACTTCTTGAGTGACATGACCATCATTACCTGAACTAGAATCCTCAATAGATTTAAGAATCCATTTTTGCCTCATCTACTTTCGAATGTTATCTACTTTTTCTTTCTTTTCATCTTCAACTCTACCTATATTCATGCAATTCTTGGCTAGATGACCAAGTTTGGTACAAGTAAAACATCTTATGGTGGTACCTCTTTTCCTTGTGTGATGTTTAACACAATTCATGCCAATGTGTCCAAATTCTCCATAGTAATGACATCTACACCAAGTGTTGTAGTCCCAACCAAATATTGCTTTCACAATTTGTTCTGCTAGATTGAATGACTTAGTTTTGCATTCTGATGCCTTGCAACCTTGTTTCTTGCATTTGTAACACTTGCCTTCAAATTTTGGTTTCTCTTTGCATTCATTAGCCTTGTGACCATGCTAATTGCAATTGTAGAATTTTCCATTAAATTTTGCTTTACCATTACTCCAACATTTGTTTGATGTATGACCTATATTACCATAGTGATTTCAAGTAGGTCTTTGATTCCTTTGAGCACCTTGTTTGGAGGATTCACCTTCTTCTTTGCATCCAATTCCTACTTTACCCTTCTACCTATAGAGATTCTGCTCATTCAGTTAATTTAATTGATTTGTGTCTGCTTGGGATTTCATCATTCTTTCATTGATTTTCTTTTCAATGTTTAAGTCATTTTTCAATCTTTCACTAATTTTCTTTTTAGACCTTAGCTCATTTCTTATTCTTTCATTGATTTGTCTTTCCAAATTTAGATAATTTCTTAATCTTTCATTGATATTTCTTTCACTCATGATTTCCTCATTTGCATTGGAGATTTGATCCATAAGATCTGCATATTGAAGGGATTGATTTTGGATTTCATTGTTTCTTCCATACATTTCTTCTTTCATCTTGTTCCTCTGTTCCAAGATTTTGCACAATCTTACTAGCTAAATTTCTTGTTCTCTTTTGAGCTTTTTGACTTCTTCTTGTAGGGAACCATTCTTCTCTAAGAGTTCTTTGATTGCATCATTTGCTTCATTTTCAAACTACTTGAAGGAGAAAATCCTTCAATTCTTTCTTCAATGTACTAATGATCATTCATTTGATTTGCAAGTTCCTTCCATCTTTTTAGGGATTAGGAAAGTTGCTCCTTAGCTTTCTTGAGTTGTATGATGGTCAATTTGAGATCCAACTTTTCATTGTCAATTGCCTTATCAAGTTTGAATATCTCCATATTATTGACCTTTGCTCAAGCTATTAAAATTTATCTTGAGAACCACAGAGCTCTAATACCAATTGTTGGAAATATTCAAGACTATGCTAGGTTACTGAGAGGGGAGGGGTGAATCAGTAACCTCTAAAACTTTATCAATTTCAGCACTTTATAGAAATATACCAATTATCATTTATTGATCTAATTAAATGCATGAGAAACTAAAAACATAAAACATTCATAACACTTGAACACAATAATTGGTGACCCAAAAACCTTCCAAATAGAAAGTAAAACTAGGGTGGGGATGATACCCACAAAACTTTAATACTACAACATAAAGTTGGCTTGTTAAGGCTTACAATGATCACTTCTGATGATCTACCCTATTAGAAGCAATTAGGACTGCTAGGTCCACCTTGTTAAAGGATCTAGAAACACAGAATAAAGTATGTACTCAGTAAAGAGATTTTGATAAAGACTGTTAAGTCTATCTTGTTAAAGGATTTGGACTGATTCACATGTTAGAATGAAATAGTAGATCTCTGACTTACAATTGATTTGCTGATAGAGATTCCTTGAAATATTGATCACCTTTTGTGATGGATATGTCTCTGCTACTCCTTTTTTGATATGGCCTTCAATATATACTTTATCTACTGCTTGATCACTTTTGCATTCTTACACAATTATATTCATGAATTACTCACTCACACACTCTAGATATGATACAATATATTACATATATACCAATCCAATTTACAAAATAATAAAGTCAGCCGTCATATAAGTTAACACCAATATTAAAAAGTTGGCCCATATGAAGACACTCAGGTTCTAAAGACTGACTTGGTGAAGTTCTGATACTCAATGTCCACTGTCATTACTTGACATCGTCATGCACTCGGTAGAAGAAGAAGCTTAGTCCATACTAATCACCTCAAAGTAGTATCAAACTTGGTCTACATTAGTGACTCGATAGATACTATGTCACTTGTCATAAATTGAATCACTTGGTAAACACCATCTTCACATATGGCTCGATTAACACTAGCTTCATATCACATGAATTGCTAGCTCAGTAGAAACTACAAAGCTCGGTAACCACTAAAGTGGTTGGGTTGAACTATTAGACTTCACACTACCTGATTCTACTCAGTTTGAACGGTTGTACTTCACACTAATTGAATTTCCTTGGTAACCACTAGAATGCTCAATGGCCACTGGAATTAGTCCAGAAGACTTGGTAGCAACTGTAGAGCTCAGTGGCTATTGAATTACATGGCAAATACTATAGACTATTCAATGAGCTTGGTAGCCATACAAAATTTGAATAAGTGTTGTCATTAATAACAAACTTGACTAATATGTCAACACCGAGTCCTTTTGAGGTTTTATCCAGTCTCCTAGTTCATGCCTAAGTCTCAACTAGGAAGCCTAGTTGTCAAGAATCAAAATCCTGACAAAGAATAAGTCAATTTCCAAAATGAAGGGGTGCACCAATGCACCTGCCTAGGTGTGCTAGTGTGCCAAAATCCTTAAAATATGGCATTTTGTGTTGGTATTGCACAACTTTGCACCTGTGCAACACTAGGGGTCCCCAGGGCTATATAAGCTAGGGGTTCCCCCATTTTCTCACTCAAACTTTTCTCCATGCTCTAGTCTCCACAACTCCGTAGTATCTTTGGTGCGCTTCCTCCCTCCTCACTACACTTAACAACCTACACAAAACACATCAAGATAAACACTGAAAATGGTGCACATCAGTGCACCTCCCTAGGTACATTGATGCACACCATTTTCTCCTTTCAAAATATTGTAAAAACTTTAGAAAAACACATAAAACACACCTAAAATAGGTGCACATCAATACACCTGCCCGGGTGCACTGATGAACACATTATTGTTTTAAAAAGTTAAATAAGAAAAAAATGAGATGCGCATCAGTGTACCCCACAATTAGAAATTTTCTTTCAAAAAATGGGCACACTAGGCGCACCAATTTTTTGCATCTACGGTCAAAATCAAGTTTTTTTTGTGTATTCAAGGCATCTGGTCTTTAAGGGTTTTGTTCGAGATATTATGAGGGTGTGATTAATCATATTTTTCTTCAACTTTGGCCTAATGAACATGCTTTTTTGTAGATTCAATGGCATCTTCATCATCCTCCCTCGGTGAGAAAATGACACCAAAACTAGTAGTGTACAAGTTCCAAGGTGTTCCTACAAAATCACAATTTCAGGATGACAAATCAGAGATTCAAGATATAGATTGGGGTCACACCAATTTGGGAGAATTCTTAAAGATATGCACCAAACCAATTGAGAGGTCCCAGATGATCTCAGCATTAATCCAATCAGGGCTTGTTAATGTAGCATCACACCTCAGTGCAGTTTTCAAAACTGACCATGGCACTCACAAAACATTTTGTTCCTAAGGAGAGGGTAGTCAAGAGCATAATGAGAGAGATTGTTCTAGATCTATGACCCAAGAAAATTGAGAAAGTGTTCCATCTCCCAAGGGAAAACCAATTCATTAGACTAACCTATGAGAAAGCAGAGAGATGGTATCAAGAACATATTGACAAGGCTTCTAAGATCATCTAATCGTCGTACCTTATGGAGAAGAATCCTCTAGGAAAGAAAATAGGCAAAGTAGACATGACAAGAGGATACATGAAGGAGGATATTGGATACTCAATCATACTCTTGAGTAGAGTTATGGGTTTGCCAGTAGTCGGGCACTTGAACATTTTCATGGTGCATTTTATTGAAATAATAAAGAAAATAGAAATGCCACTGGAATGGGCTTCTACTCTCAGTTAAAATTTGGGTGAATAGTTGGTGGTGGCAAAGAATAATTGAAAATTTTACACGACATCATACTTGGTGTACTTGTTAGCCGCAAGAGTGATGAATTATCCAGGGCTCTACAAGAGGGGTAGCATGTAGGATGCAAATGCATGACCATATATCGTGTAACCTCAGCTGGTAAAGAAGAGGCTTTTAGAGAAAAGCAAAGAATATAGAATTATAAATGATGCTTTCATATTCACCATAATTAAGTTCAAAGAAGGAGATCATGCAAAGAGAATATCAGAGGAGGCAGCTGCACATATATCACTAATCAGAGCTTACTATATCTAGTTTCAAACATTTAAATATTTGAGGGTAGTGGGTACAACTATTAACCCTAAGAAGCTCCCTAGATATTCCACTGATAGGCTTATTCTCTTAGAGATCTCCTGACAACTCTTGTCTATATATGACAAAGCTAGAAAGCTACACAAAACATTTTGGGTATGACCTATAACTATAGAACCTTTTTAGGTAGATCAAAGGCAAGATATCCCCACTTTTGAATGTGAATAGGATCAGTATCCCTTGGAAGAGTATAATTCTCCTCAGTCATATTATTGACAATATCAGGAGAGTGTAGTACTTAGTAGGAAAAACATTTCAACATGAAGAAGCCATTGAAGATCATTGGATGAATGTGACAAATGACTATGATGTCCCTATCAGGGATTATTGTAGGATGACTTTGTATTTGGTAGAGAAGGCCTTGAAGATAAAGATTCCATTAAAGATACTGTAATAGGAAATAGAGGAGTTTCTTGATCCTTTGTTCAATAGGGATAAAATTGGTGAATGACCTATTATAAATGCCAAGGTTGACAAAGAAGAGAACTCAAAAATCAACCATAGAGCGAGGCACATCATAAAATTGATGCAGGATTGGATCAAGAAACCATTCAAACTTGATCCAATTCCAAAGACAGTGATCTTCCATGCACAAGCTCATCTAGCTAGGGCTAGAGGAGCAAAAGTCACTATGCCTACATTTACAACTCAGTCACCAGTAAGGCCAAAAATGATCCACCAACTTGATAGGCTAGTTGGTTATTATTGAGCTTGAAAGGGTAAAGGTAAGGGCAAAAGGAAGAGGAATTCTTTTGAACAAGCTGAACCTACAGAGGGAGAAATTTTGGCACCTCCACAATAAGGAGAGGAAAACATACAAGGGCCAAAAAATATAGAAACTACACAAGCCCAAATTGATCCCCAAGTGTTGCCAGTTGTACGTAGCCAAGGGGAAATAGAAACATAAGTATAAGAGGTTTCCCCTTCTCGACATAGAGAAAGCCTCTCCCTCAACACCTAAAAGAAGGAAGATTAAGACTCTCATGATGAGGAGACAAAAGTTGACCAAGAAGGTGATTCCTTTTCCATCAATCTCTGAACCCATTCCCGAAGAAGTAGAAGAAGAGGATGATAAGGATGAAGAAGATAATATACCCTTGAGTCAGAGGACTTGACTGGCTAGAGCCATGAAGGAGGAATGAAGGAGAAGCTCTATGGTTACCTTATCATCTATCCCTAATGAACCCATGCAAACCACTACATCAGAAGATGAGCAATATGTAGAGGGCACTAATATCTTTCAGATATCAAATTTTGACTTTATGCCCATGGGTAATGAGTTGGTCAGGGACAAGATTAGAGACAAGCCAACCAACCAATCTCAATAGGAGGATTAGAATCAGATGCCCCCTAAATCACAAGGACTTAAGGAAGTTTAGACATCCCAACTATAGGTTACATTTTGTGTAGACAAGGGATCAGTTACCCCTTTGCCTCTAGGTATAGAAGTTGAACAGGTCCAGATAGAACATGAAGAAGAGCCACAATAAGTATCCAATGATGAAGTATTTGAAGAGGGGAAAATAATTGAGCAACCTCAACAAACTTCCCAAGATATAGAGGTGAGAACTATGGGCTCCATAGATATAGAGACTATTAGCGTAGATCTCTCACAAAGGGAGAATACTCTAGAAAGGAGCAATAAGGGGAAGAGTATAGCTGAGCAAACTCCTTAATCCTCTAAAGTTAAATACCTAGTACAATATATTCCAAGGTGGCTCAGAAAAGAGGTGATAAGAAACAAGAAACAACAATTCACTACTAAGGAGGAGGATAGAATGGAATTGATAGAAGTCCTAAGGAAACTTGATTCACCTCCAAAGGATGTGTGAGCATTAGCCTTTGTTATGAGTGATAATAATTAGGACCTTTTTTCTCATGTAGCTATCCCTCCTCCATAATCAAATGTCAAAGAACTGACTCCAAGGGATTATTAGATCTAAGAAGTTATGCTTGGGAAGCCAACCTTGGAAATTGCAAAGTTGATGGTTACGATAGGGATGAAGGAGGTGTTCCAGAGCTTAGAACAGGATGGGGTAGAATTGATAAGAATTTGGTGGCAAAATGAAATCCTAAAGGGAAATTTGAGAAAATTTGTTGTCCCCTTAGATCCCACTAACCCTGAAGAAACTTTAAATGTGGTAATTTAGAGAAGAGATAGGGGTGTCATTTAGTTGGACCCATTTTTGAGAGCTTGTCAGCAATGGAAAGAAATTTTTTAGGAGAAAGGTATACTAATTATTCAAGGGAATCTTAAATTATTACATGTGATGTAGGAGAATGTGGATAATTTGGTAGCAATATTGAATCAAGATTTTGGTTTAATGGATGAAGTGCATACCTAGGGAAGAGATATCGGATGCTAATGGATGTATATACAACTGAGGAACTAGATAAAATAGATGATTGGATTGACAAGATTACAAATGGAAATAAAGTAATGGAGTCATTACATGCAAAGATTCACAGGCTCAAGGACCAAGCCTAAGAGCAAACTTTGGAAGCTGAGAAATATTATACTGATGCGTTTCTAAACATTTTTGAGGAAGATGCACGAGAAAAGCTAATACCAGTAGAGGTAGTAGTTCAAAGATTTTAGAATTTTTTTGATGAAGTTTCTAATGATGAGGATATTTGGCAGGCATTTAGAATAGAAGAAGCTTTACTAGATCTTGATACAAAACTTGGGGATTTTGAAAAAACCTGTATAGAAGTAGATAACTACAGGCATAAAGTAAAGGATAAATATAATACCTTAGATTTATTGGATGCGGCTCAAGTCACCAAGATAATTAAGAAATTCAAGGGAAAATACCTAGACATAGCTCTGGTATAAAGGGGAACAAAACCCAAGAGCCAGAATTTCAATTTTGACACTTGGTGAAATTTTGCATTTTTTGCCTCCGAGGTGCACTGTTGCACCAGGTGCAATGGTGCACTTTTTGCAACAGTGTCTTGCAAGATTTTGAAGAAGTCAGAGGTGCATTGATAGTTAACTACTAGTTCCAAAATTAGAGCTTTGCATGGATCAGAAGCACATTCTGACAATAGTTTAACTCTGACAAAAGCCTACTAAAGATGGAGCTTCTATTTTTGAAACTTCCAGACAATCCTACATCAATTGATGGCTCTCTTCTTCTTATTTTCTCATGTTTTCTCTATTTTAAGACATGTAAAGGCTCATGCATCTGATTAATGATATAAAAATGGATGGAGTCCTACTAAGAACCAATTAGAGAGTCAATTTGTACATAATTAATTTTGTTTTATTAATTTATAAGCATATGATTGCATAAAGATATCTCTCACTCTCAACACAAATTGAGGACATGATTTCTTATAAATATGGGATTATAATATGTAATCAAGACCTCTGTTATTTTGCAATAATATATGCTTTTGGTGCTTGCATTTGGAGTGTAGTGATTCTTGCCTAAGTGTGTTATATTTTGTGAATGTATTTTCATGGAATGCAATTGAGCCAAAAGTTTATTGTGTTATTTCTAGTAGTGCGATCTTTTAATTATGGTGTTTGCTATGGTTTTATGAATTTTGCTAATGTACCTAGTTTGAGAAGAGATCAACATATTGTTCTTGCATAGCTTTTTGTCTTGCATGAGCACACTTTCCATGGCCTTGCGATTTGATGAAAAGTGAAATATCTTATGGTTACTAAATTCTCATCGACGATTGCGTCAATGGAATTAAGGAAGTACTATTGGGTAAAAGTACAAGTTGTGTCACCTTTCAGGCTGACTTATTTGAACAACTAGATTTGAGTATTTCTATCTAAAAAGCAATGTTTTTCAAACATATGATCTTGATAAAATTATTCTAGCTAAGTTATATATGGTCTCACACTTTTCCAATTGGAGATGTTTATTAAATGCATGTTTTATACTAGTCAGTATCTAATTACTAAAAAAATATAATTATTTCAGAAAAATGACATTTCAATAGCTCTTACTATTTATTATGATAATTTTTAATAACCTATAAACACCATTTTATAGAGCTCAAAGTCAAGAATATTCTTATATAGAGTTTATAGTGTTTTAATTAGATATAGTATATTGTAATTAAAAAATTCTACAAGTACGTATTTTAACACTTGAGAAGATGTCAATTTTGAGAAAGAAAAAATATTATATAATATCAAAAAAATTTAGAAATTATATGATGTTCTAGAGGAGAGAGTCCTCTTCTAGAATTTATATATATATTTGTTTAGAATAGATTTATTTTGAAAAATGTGGTGGGAGATGAAAAGTATCAATTTGAATAAGTTGAAATTTGAATTGTTATAAAAGAGAAAATACAGGTCTAAAGCCCATTTTAATTTTTGATTGTTCTAGCTATATATATTATCGATAACATAATCTAAGATCAAATGGAAATAAGTTTATTTCCATATAGTTTTGTGGTGGGAACTAGACCCCTAATTTTCAACATTTTTCGGCAATTAAAATTTATATTTAAAAAGTAAGAAAATATATAATTTCTTATTCCAAATAATTATTAAAAATTATAATCCTAAAATTCACCCATTTCTACACATTTCATTAGTTTACTTCATTTTGAAATTCTAAATAATAATACCAGTTTTATGTCATCGAATGTGAACAACTACAATTTGCAGATTTAGTTGTATATAAGTTCTTAATTTTTTGCGCTTGCTTTTATTTATTAATTTTTGTCCTTTTATTTATTCAAGTTAGGGTTTGAGCCTTCTTTTTTATTTATTTAATACTTAATTTTTCGTTAGTCCTAATTTTTGTATTTTCAACCTCTTATAGCTTTTTATTCTTTTTCACAATCGTGTGCTTCCTCCCTTTCTCACGCTGATCCTTAATTTTTTAATTTTTTATTTATCTTCTTATTTTTTATTTTTTAAGTTTTATTGAGTTTTTTATTTT
Organism: Cupressus sempervirens; assembly: GCA_028749045.1. Taxonomy (NCBI): domain Eukaryota; kingdom Viridiplantae; phylum Streptophyta; class Pinopsida; order Cupressales; family Cupressaceae; genus Cupressus; species Cupressus sempervirens. The sequence goes on along the minus strand of CM053785.1, from coordinate 884,457,516 downwards.
TATCATTTCTTAATGCATATTCAAAATTCCTTTACACATATGCTCATTCTCTGCATTTTTTCATATGAGTGGTTATTCTGTACCGGTTCTCTTGGTGGTTATGTCTTTATTTTTTGGGTCCCCTTGGTTTGTGTGCCCTTCCCCCCCCCCCCCCCCCCCCTCTCCTTTTAGGACTGCTTGTGATGTCCTGGTCTGCTCATTCCATATTCTGATGTTCTCTTGTCCTGATGATGGATCATGTAGTATGATCCGAAACGTTGATGCTAAAAAAACTCACACAATCTAATCCAGAAACATTGCTCACATACTAATGGATTGTGGAAATCTGATTATGTTAACTACAATTTTGTTAGCCTTTTCCTTTATAAAAGGGTGACACAGGTTTGTGATTTTACCTTGCTCCCATTTTAATTGGTTACCCACTAATTTCTTTGAAGGCTTAACTCACAGATGTATTGTTTCTGTAGCTTATGTCTGTTAGGATTTTATTTCCATGTTATTTTCTTAATTTTTTCATTTACTTATCTACATTATTTTCTTTACTAACCCCTTGTTAAATTAGGCATTCATATTAGTTGCATTGCTAGATTGCATTCATTGAAAAACATAGTACTTTTTGTGTGTTTACTATTTTGAAATAGTGAATAGATTCTACATCTTATCCAAAGTTATTAGAACCAGCAAAGGCCTCCTCATGAACACTCACATTTACCTTCAACTAAACAGATTCCAGTAGGTCGTAAGATTGCCCAGAACCTTGGAGTCGATCCCTAAGATTGACTTTTCAAGAGAGGATTTCAAAAGCATTCCTGTCGTTAAGCATCGTGCAAAATGACATCTCAACACCTTACAACTCCTATTTTTAACATTTTTCATCACTGATGGATAAGTAAAGATATATGAAGCATGGTCTTTCCATAAAGTGTTTTTTTGTTATGAGAAAACATTATTGATATTGTAATGTGAACATTACATTTTTGTTTCTCTTTGGTAAACCTTGAGTGAAATTGTGAGCATCCTTTACTATAGTGTGTATTTTTTATACTGAGTTTTGTTGTAGCCATACAATTTTTTTTATATCTCATCAAATTTTAAGCTAAATCTTCTCTTTTTTTCAACTCAAGAGTTATGTCTCATAGCCTTATCATATCCATGGATGATGGCTTTCATTGTTTCTCATTTATTTTTTTTAAGATCATCGAACACACCTTTTAAAAACAATCACAATAGCAATGGACTCAAAATGATATAATTTTTTAGTCAAATATTGGTGGAGTATTGCAAAGTTTACATATGAATGGTAAGAATTAATTTTACAAATAAGTTTTTCATGAGCACAGATCAATAGTCTCATTAAACAAAAATATAAGATTGAATTATGTGAAAATCCTAATTCCATATTTTAGGGTGCACTATTATGTAGAGAAAACAAAATTTACAAGTAAAAACACACAAACATTTAATTTAGTTTACACCTTGGAGAGTAGAAGCTAAATTTCAAAGTGATCAATTTTTTTAGACATGGTATAACACCCAAATGATAGGAGAATTAGGAGATATGAAGTTAAAATATTTTGGTGTATGATAGGATGCACACTATATTGAACAAAAATATATGCCCAACAAACAAAAAATTGATATCATATTGACAAGCTTGCTCCATTCAATGGATTAGCAAGTTTAGAGTTGTCAAGGTTGCAAGAAATTGTATGGGTGCATGTCAAAAAGAGGCAACATAAATGTTTAAATAAAAAATTAGCAATGATGTGATAAAGAATACATCAATCAGAAGGAAATACATATTTCAAAAAATATTTTGCATGTTCCACAAGACTACCAATAGAATACACCTTATAATATGTTTTTTTTTGAAAAATGGAATTAGTGCCCATGTATATGATGGCACTTATCTTTTAAGGGATATTTCTTTTGAAAACAAAAGAAAAAATTCTTGTTAATAGTTAGGCACCTTTGTATGTATTTATATGATTTTTATTTTTTATTTTTCTAATGCAATATATAGAGTTCACGCTTATTAGAAAGGAAACACAACAATAGTTTTCATCACATCAGCAATGATCATTGTTTAGGGGGAAAAGGGAGACCCTTTAATAAGATGTACATCTTCACTTTCCAAGCCACTAAAAAATTCAAAAGGGCAGGAAGGGATAAAAGGGAAAGAGATAATCCCCAAATATGATTCTTCTTTACAACCCAAATTAGATTAACAAGGACCCAAGAGAGAAAGGGTACCAATTATAAATTTGAATTATAAAGGATAATTAAATATAAGGAAATATACTCTTTTAAACCTTATAGGATAATGTGTATGCAAAATTTAAAAAATTGTTAAATAATGTACATCTAGACGTTAAGTGTATACAATCAGTCCAATTAAGATATAGATCTAGGATAAAGATATAAAATATAAAAGACTCACCTTGAAATATGTCGTAAAAGATGTATTTTAGCTGTGAAAGTTGTAGATCTAAGTGTGTTTTAGAATATGTCATTGTGGATTCCCAAATGAAATGAAAAATTTGTTGTAGATCTAAGTGTGTTTTAGAATATGTCATTGTGGATTCCCAAATGAAATGAAAAATTTGACAAAACCCAGAAATCATTTTTCTAGAAAACAACAGGGTCCATGTTGATCTGGTGGGTCAAATTCCTGTGGGCTTGATATGTATGAGGGGCATTATAATAAAGTCAATCTAACTTCTCTAAAAATATCTCGAAGAGGAATTTCCAAATCCACATGAAAACTCCTACTATCTTGTTCCTACACACATAAAGTGAACGACTTTTATTGTTTGGTGGATGAGGGCTTGCCTTGGTCAATCCCTAGATTAAGGAATCAACCTTGAATTGAAATGTAATTGATAAAGGAAATTCTTGCATGTAGTAAAATATAAATAATACCAAATCAGAGGTACAATTACCTATTAGCCCCAACTAATAATATTATTAATGTATGTGAAAGAGTCATATCAATTGTTATGTTGTCATTGATGTCAAGCCTTAGTTGGTTAGACATTATAATAATTCAATATAGTTCCATATCATTTGATTGATGAAGATACTTTGAAGAAAGTATGATAATATAAGAGTTGATAAGTGTATGATATTCAATGGGCACTTGAATGAGTTAGGCTCTGAAAATATAATGTTGGTTTGATCATTTTACATGATTTGATTGAGTGTTTAGATTATGTATAAGAAAGACAATTTGGTCAATGAATGAAGAACCCCAGTATTAATTGAGTTACTATAATTTTCACCAATCACCTAATGTAAAAGTAAGGAAAGTGTAGAGTCAAGAGAGTAATTTCAATGTTAATCGAGCCTAGTTTTGACTAAATAAGATGTAATGTCAACCGATCATGAATAAGGAAAAATAGTGTAAGAAAATATTTAATTTGAGGTTGATGAAGGAGATTTAACAATTATATATGGAGCACAAACTTCAACATGGTAATATATTTTCTAAGCATCTAGATTTAGTGAACATGATCTTGATGAAGATTTAATGATTGCAATCAAGCAATAAAACCTAGAATATTCTACAGGAATGACAAAAAAATTCTATTTAAATGATGAACACAATGTTTTTTATTGTTGATCTCATTGATTAAGTTGGTGTTCTTGATTATGTTGATGTTTCTAAAGAAGTAAAGGAGAATTGAGCAGAACTCCATTGTGAAGATCAAGCAAAGAAAGTGCTGAGTTGATGTGTAAAGTGAGTAAATCAACCAGAAAGGGATAAAAAAGAGATTGAGTGATACAAAGATATGAACAAGTAAGGTAGTGCTAAACCTAACAAGTCATTTCATTGTTACTCTCTAATTATTTTAGCAAAAAAACTCTTAATAGAATAGACCTAATAGTCTTTTGAAATCCTATATAGTGACATTTTGTTGAATGTTTTGTATATCTTTTAGAGGAAGCCATTCTTTAGAAGTTTCAAAAAATGAACAAGCTATAGATGATCTTTTGTGAATATTCTCTAAATGGTCACATTCACAATGTGTATGTAACATTTAACAAGGTTGGATCCTAATAGAGATCACTTTAGAAGAGTAAAAATTTTGGGTTATCAGTTCCCATGTGTTTTTCCCTTTACAAGATTTTCACATTAAATACTTCTATCAAATTTGTGTGGATGCTTATGATGTTGCAAGTTTATTTCATGTTTATTGTTTATTGCTACAACTCAGTACAAGCTAGAAGATAACTTTGACACTCAATATATTAAGTTGACAATTTAATGCAAAGTTTATATCAATTTATATTTTGATATTAGATCTAGTTACTGAGTTAATGATCAGAAAGGTTAAAGTGTTTGACATGGTGAAAAGTGTTTCTAAGGCCTATACGATAATTGGCTACAAGTGATTCATGCTCCCCATTCTTAACTATCTAACAATTTATATCAAAGATGAGTGCTCAAAGGAAAAATTTAAAGGGTCTTAAGCTAAATATCCAAATATGTATAAGAGAGAGGCATCAAAGATGAACAAGGCGAACTTATCTTCATGAAAAATGAGGATGAGTCTATATCTATATGGGATTAGAGAGAATGCATTATATTATTTGGAAAAATAGTACACCCCTCATAACCCTCCTATGAGAGTTGATGAGATGAACTAGAAGAAAGAAAAAATAGCTTGATGATTGAGATTTCTTCTACACAAAATGATGTTGAGTTTGATGATGTCAAATATTTTACTACTAGTAAAGAGATATGGGACAAGATGATACTTGTTCATGTTGGAGATCAAAATGTACTAAGATCCAAAGCAAAACGTATAAGAGTCAAGTATGATGAGATGAAGATGAAAGAAGGAGAAAACATAATTCAATAGGTTAATCGAATCAAAGAAGTTGTGAGTACCATAAAAGATAATGGAGGAGTCATAAAAAATGAAGAAGTTATAAGTAAGATCCTTAATTTTTTTTTCCCTACTTATGCTATAGGAGTATCTTCTATTCAAGAATTTAGGGCTATGCCTATAATGATCTTACTCCTAATGGTTTAGTTAGTAGATTGACTACATTCAAGTTTAAGTAAATTTGATAATAACATCCCTAAGATTGAGAATGCTTTTTAAGACATCACTAACTATTGGAATTTTGAAGAAAGAGAACAATAGAAAGGATGATAGCAATTCATATTCAGATGATAATGAGATGGATGAGCTTGAAGAACTATTGGCAAGAAGGATATTGAGAGGTAAAAGAGACTCAAAGGTAAGCTTCCTCTATTATGTTTTAAATGCAATGGATTTGGTCATATTTCTTTTAGATGTCCTAAAAAGACATGGGTGACAAGAAAGACAAGAAGGAGAACAAATGCATAAATAACAAGGATTACAAGGACTATAAGGACAAATGAAATAAGTCATGCTATATAGTTGAGGAGCACATTGACTCAAATTCTAATGATGAGAATGAAGTTGAAGTGGTATATGTGTTGTTAATGAAAATCCAAATAAAGAAAGGTAAGAGGAGGGAAAGTATCGTATTTCTCATAGTAGTAAATATTAGAGTACTTTTTCATTTATACTTATTAATTAAATCATATTGATTTAATTATATAAGTTTCTATTACTCTAGTTACTTAAGCTTCATTTAGGTGCATTATTAATTAATTATTAATTAATTATTAATTAATAATCTGCAAGCTAGCTTTTTTGTTTAGGGTTTCTATCTCACCTTTATAAGGTTGAGCCTTGTACTTTTTTCATTATCTCTTATGCATTTTTAAGATTTGAGAGCATCTTTTCTTCTGTCTCCATTATTCTTCTCTTGTGACAGGTTATTGGCTAATAGGTTCTTCTTGGGTTGTGTAGAATTGATATTAATCAATTCTTTCATGGTATCAGAGCCCAGATCTATGGCTACTTGTTCTTGATTTGAAGAATTTTTTTTGGAGTTTCAAGGGTTTAATCTTTTAGAAGTTTTTTTTTGGTTAGATTTGGGGATACACTTTTGTTGGAGGCCTCTTGAGGCTAAATAGACTTCACCAATGGATTCAAAGGATTGATCCAGAGAATTTTGATATAAAATTTGACCTATTTTATTTATCAGAGCATTCTGTAAAAAAATTGGCCATTAACACGTATTTCGAGGTAAATTTTTAGAAAAAACGTGCCAATGTTTTTTTATTATTTCAAAAAAGTTTGCATTAATTTTTTTTTCAACCTTTTTTGAAAAGTTGAAATTAAATTTCATTGCATGCATTTTTAAAAAAAGAGGAGAAAAGAAGTTTTTATCAACTTTTAAAAAAAGTTGACGTGACTACAAAGGACACAGGCCTGGTACACCTGTGCAGGCAGGGTACGTAAGGGATGCATCAGCAGGGTACACCTCTAGACTTGCACGCGTCAGCAAATATGCCATTTTTTGGCATTTTTTCAATCAATTTTTTTTGCCTTCTCCACCACCATTTTTGGTGGATATTTTGGTGAGATCCGCCTTTTTTGGTGAGATTTTTGGAGATCAGCTAAATTTGGGAAACTTTTTGGTATTTTGCACATGCAAAAATTTTAAATTTTTGGGCACGCATTTTGCTGTGCCACATCAGTGCACAGTCAGCAATGACATTAGTGCCCAATCAACTGCCACATCAGTGACCAGTCAGCTAGTGACATCAGCACCCAATCAACTACCACATTAGTGTATTATCAATGATGACATCATCAAAATTTCATATGACGGCCATACGACCGTCAAATTTTTTCTCAGGTCTGTAATTTTCCAGAGAGCTTTTTTTTTGGACCTACAATCGGTTTTTTAGCCATAACTTGGGCATACAGAGGTCTTTTTTTGATCTGAAAGAAGTGCCAAAAAGATGGTTTAGAGATAGAGACAATGGTGCTAGTTTTGTTTGATTTTGAGTTCATTCGAGCTTCCAATTTTGGCATTGAAGTAGAGGCTTCTGTTTTCCTCTTCTCTGCATTCAAAATCCAGGTTCCTTTGTAAGTTTTTATGCTTTCTATAGTTGTTTTCTTTGGTATTTGAGGGATATCATTATTTATTATGGGGGAGATTTTCTTTTCTGTACTTTAATTTAGAATAAGACCCTTCTACTTTCATTTTCTTCTCTCAATGGCAGACTCTTATGTTGCCTACCTTACACCACACAACTACCATACTTGGAAAGGACAGATGACTAGATTGCTTATGACAAAGGGGTTATGGTCATGTCTTGATGCGACTCAACCAGCCCTACAGAGGCCTTATGAGCTTCTTATGTAGTACAATAAAATGGATGAGGCAATGGGCCTTATTGCAATGAATATTTTAGATGGGTTATTGTTTCACCTGGATGGTTTGAATACACCCAGGGTTATGTGGAACAAGTTTTCAACCTTATTTAACATAATGAATCAGTTTAAGATTCTACAGATAGATGCAAAGTTTACCTCCTTGATTCTTGAATCATTCACTAGCATTCATGATTTCTTGATGAAATTCAAGTCTCTTCGATCTATGTTACAGGTTGCTGGAAAGACAAAATTTGATAATGAGTGCATCTTCCTGATACTATCCAAGCTTCGAGGACCTTATCAGATTTTCACTTCTACCTTCTACTCCACTATGGATGCTCTAGGTGCACGACATGTTATGCCCTCTTTCGAACATTTTGTGACTAGTTAACTTGTGAGCAAACAAAGCTCACTCAGATGGATTCTCTTACAGGTTCACAGTCATAGGCATTGCTTGCCAAGCCACATCTAAGCACATAAAAGTCGAAGAAAATATCAGATTCCTTGTCTCAGCACTCTACTGGCCCACCATCTTCTTCTAAGAAGGAGAAACATAAGACTGAGAGACCTACATGTTCCTATTGTCAGAAGGGAGCACATGATGAGTCACTTTGCTATCAAAAGAAGTTTGATGGTTACAAGAAATAGATAGCAGATTTGCAAGCTCTTCTTCAGAAGAGCAATCTTTCCTTTCCATCCTCTTCTAGCTCATAGGGGTCTACTTATCAGTCTTCTTCTATCAATTCTATAGTTGGACAGGATCTTGGAAAGGGTCATGCATTACAGGCTTCTTTCACATCCCCTTCATAGGTCCCTTGGATACTAGATTTAGGTGCTTCTCATCATATGGCATCTTCTCGAGAGATCTTCTCTTCTTTTAAGGCTTCTCCTATTCCCCATATTATCATTGGGAATAACATTGTTATGACAGTCTACAGGAAAGGCACTGTATGCATTCAAGATGGCACATTCAATGATGTGTTGTATGTTCCATCTCTATCTACAAACCTTCTCTCAGTTTATCAAATTTCTCACAGTGGGTCCAAGAAGACAGTTGAGTTCACTCCAGATTTAGTTTTCATCTGGGATAGTATGACAAGAGGTATTGTTGCTATAGGGGTAGTTGATCTTTCCACCTGTCTCTACTCCTTTTCACACTTTGGTCCACCTTTGTTAGAGCATAAATCTCCTCCTTTGAGAGAGCATCATGTGGTATAGTCAGGTTTCTTGAACCTCTGTGTGGTTCCTGAGACTATTGTTGTGACTACCTTGCCACCTCCTCTTGAGCTCTTTTCTATTCAGCAAAGTTCTTCTTCAGCACTGCTTGATGCTTCAGCTCCATTCATTGAGCCACCAAGTGCAGTTGTTGAGGATTCTATAGAGGACATTCATCTCCTCTTTGATGACGATGTCAACACACCTGTCATACCACTTACATTGGGGATTCCATTTCAAGATCCTCGTGTCTACTCCTTTGAGCATCAGCTCGGCCTTCCAGTGACACCTTAGTTTTTGAGGTTCTATCTACACTGTCCACTACCTTTCACTCCTCTGCATTGGAGTCACAATGGTTTGTTCATTGATCTAGGGGTTCTTTCATTCTGCGGGGGCTTTAGAGCCTCGACCCTCTCTCACAAGGGGTATTGAAGTCACGCATTGTACTTATGGCTTTGAGAGAGTCTCTTGAAGTCACTACATCTCTTTTTGGAGAGGGGTTTTTCCCACTAGGTTTTCTCCTTTACTCCAGCTTATAGAGATTTCCTTGTACTGGGTACCTGATTAGGCCTTGTTGCCAAGACCTACTTGTTTTTGCTTTCATAGCTTTTATTTGCTAGGTAAGCTTACTCCTTGCTTTCAGTTTAAGTGGGGGTATTAGATTATTTTTTCATTTATACTTATTAATTAAATCATATTGATTTAATTATATAAGTTTCTATTACTCTAGTTACTTAAGCTTCATTTAGGTGCATTATTAATTGATTATAATTAATAATGTGCAACCTAGCTTTTTCGTTTAGGGTTTCTATCTCACCTTTATAAGGTTGAGCCTTGTACTTTTTTCATTATCTCTTATACATTTTTTAGATTTGAGAGCATCTTTTCTTATGTCTCCATTATTCTTCTCTTGTGATAGGTTATTGGCTAACAGGTTCTTCTTGGGTCGTGTAGAATTGATATTAATCAATTCTTTCAATAAAAGTGATACATGGATTAGTGATAGTGGATGTTCACATCACATGACTAGTGATATTAGGTAATTTAAAAAGTTAGAAGAATATGATAGTGGAATTGTCAAACTTGAAAACGATGTTCCATGTCATGTGAATGGTAGAGGATCATTACTAATAAATGATAAAATGAGATGTGATGATTCTTAATGGGTTCAAGGACTAAAGTGAGATTTTTTGAGTGTTGCACAATTGAATAATATAGGTAACAAATTAGAATTTTAGAGCAGGTATGTAAAGATCTATGATGATGATGGAAACTTGATTGGCACTAGAGAGAAAACTAGAGGTCATGTAAATTTTGAGAATATGGTCAAAGTGAGAAGAAAGAAGAAAGTGAGAGGCTTACTAAACCTACATAAACTTGAAAATGCTATGTGTAAGCAGTATCAACTTGGTAAGATGACTAACTATTGTTTTTTAAGTAAGACATGTTCATCGAATGGCATTATGGAGTTGGTACATATTGTTTTGTGTGGCCCTATGAAATTTAAGAGATATTATGGAGATAGATATTCCATACTATTTGTTGATGATTATTCTAGAATGATGATAATGATGTTTTTGAAGTTGAAATTTGATACTTTTCAAATGTTAAAGTGGTATAAGGAAAGAGTTGAAAAAGAAATAGGTTAACAACTAAAATGTTTGAGATCTAATAGAGGTGGTGAGTTTATGTCTAATGAATTCACTAAATTTTGTATTAAGCATGGAATTAAGAGATAATTATCAGCATTGAGGAACAAAATGGGATTGCAAAGAGAAGAAACAAAGCCATTGTTGATTGTGCTAGAACACTACTGATTGAAAAATGAGTTGCACAAATGTTTAGGAGAGAGGTTGTAAGAACTATTGTTTATACCCTCAACCAAATTTAGTTGAGGAAAGGAAAAAATAAGACACATTATGAACTTTGGTATGGTCATACACCAAATATAAGTTATTCCAAAATATTTGGAAGTGAATGCTATGTTCATAAAGATGAAAGGAATGGGAAGTTAGATCCAAAAGGTGATGAAGGTATATTGCTATGTTACTATACAAGGAGCAAGAAAAGTAAAAATGTTTGAACAAACTGACTAACACAATAATTGAAAGTGAAAATGTTACTATTGATGAGTTTGTAGATAAGAATGGTGAAGAGAGCAATAAGGAACCTAGGGATTACAACAAGTTTGTGTATGTTTATGATGATACACCTATTAATGTACCCAAGCACCAAACTAAGTCATTGCAATGGTAAATAGATAAATACAAAGAGCTACTAAGAATCATCCTATATAACTCAAGCCACAAAAAAAACAACCTCATAATCTTAAGCCCCAACTAAGCAATGATAATCTTGGAGATCATAGAGCTGAACCGATCTTAGCAAAGTATGTAAGAAGGAATCATTCACAAGATCAAATAATTAGGGACAAGAGTGCTATAATCATGACAAGAAGTAAGGTGAAGGATAATACATGTTTGATTTCTGAAATTGAACCAAAAATTGTGAAAGCTACACTTGATAATGATGGCTACATTAGTGCTATGAATGTATAAATAGACCAAACTGAGAAGAATAATACATGGACATTAGTATCAAGATCCAAACACAAAAATTTAATTAGAACCAAGTGGATATTAATGAATAAATTGAATAAAAAAGCTGAAGCTGTGAGGAACAAAGCCAAACTAGTTTGCAAAGATTATGCCCAAGAAGAAGGAATTGGTTATGGTGAGACCTTTGCACCTATAGCTGGATTGGAATGAGTTAGAAAAATCTTGGATTATGAAACTTATACAAGATTTATAGTCTATAAATTTGATATTAAATCTACATTTCTAAATAGAATACTAGAAGAAGAGGTATGTATTAAACAACCTAAAGGATTTGCGGAGCTACATCAAAGGCACTTGGTATGTAAATTGAAAAAAATATGTATGGATTGAAGAAAACACCTAGAGAATTATATGAAGGTTTGCATTCTTATTTGATCAAGATTGGGTTTGTCAGAATAAGTGAAAATAATAACTTGTACTTGAGAAGTGAAGTTGAAAACAAAGTCCTAATAGTTGAGATATTTGTTGATGATATAATATTGTGTGGTAATGATTTCTTATGAAAATTATTTACTGATCAAATTAGAAAATAATTTAAGATTTCTATGTTTGGTGAGATAAAAAAATTCATTGGTTCACAAGTTCATAAAATACAAGTTGGTATATATGTGACCCAATATATGTACATAAAGGAGATATTTAAGATGTTTTTATTGATGAGTCAAGGCTAGTTAGAAAACCTATGGTCAGTAGATGAAAATTATCTAAGAAGCACAATATTGTTGAAGTGAATGAGATACAATATAGACGAATGATTGGTGAGGTGCCATATGTTACTCACAATAAACCTAATATTTCACATCTAGTTGGAATAGTTGCAAGGTTTTCATCTAATCCTAAGGAGATACATACAATTGTAGTTAAGAGGATATTAAAATACTTTAAAGGAACAAAAGACTATGGACTATGTTACTATCAAGAATGTGATTTTGAGCTTAGAGTATATACTGATGTTGATTGGGTAGGAAATGTTGATGCCAAAAAGAGCACTAGTGGAGAAAGGTTGATTACATGATTGAGTAAGAAACAAAGTTGTAGCTCACAATCTACTACTAAAGCTAAGCATGGTGCTTTTGCTATTAATTGTTCAAATATATGGATCAAGTAACTGTTGGAAGGTATGCAAGAAGAAGTCACAAAACCTATTACTATTTATTGTGAAAACACAAGTGCTATTAATATATCAAAGAATCATGTGATGCATGCTTAAACGATGCACATATCTATCAACTATCATTACTTGAGGGAGTAAGTTTAAGAGAAGCAATTAAGGCTAGAGTATGTGAAGTCTAAGGAATAAATTGTAGATATATTTACAAAGTAATTTCTTAAGGATGCTTTTTAATATCTCAAAGGTAAGTTAGGGATCCTTCCTCTATCCAAGATTCACTATAAGAAAATGCATGTTGCATCAATTCATGGATTATTAGAATATCTTTGTGGAGTTGAAGCAACAATCTACTCTTTAGGGATTATTTCTTAAATTGTTAAAAGTGATTGTAATGAAGAAAATGTAATCAATACATGCAAGGTACAAGGTATAACTACAAGGTTTTATATGTTTCTCATATAATCTTATAGTTACCTTTGGCATTGTTGTCAAAGGCAAAGAGAATTAGAATGGGAAAGAATTAGAATGAGAGATAATACATATAAGAGACATATGTATAAACATTAAATGAGTGATTGGTACAATGAAGTGTTATATAGTCAAAATGGGAGTAATTACATAGTTGATAAAAGATATTAAAAATGTTGTTGAATAGAGGAGTGCATCAAAATAGGGAGAAAATGTCAAAGTGGATTGAGATGGAGCTAAAGAACTTGATACTAAACCTATTGTAGAACATTTTGTGCATCCTTTTGTTCTTCCTCAAATATTTCTTCTATCTCCTCCATAATACCTTCCTTTTCTAAAACATCATTTGTTGTATCTTCCTCTTCTTTCTCTCTTTTCTTAGTTATAGCTTTTGTGGATAACCCATAAATAGATTTCCAAATCAATGTGCTCTTGGTTACCACATCTTCTACTTGTTTCTTCAGTATTTGAAATGCTCTATATTTAGGAGCAAAATTCCCTTTGTGTTTCTTCATTTCTTTTGCAATCATCTACTTGTACAAAGTAGGCATAACTTGGGCTAATGTAGCCTCTCTAATTTGTCTCTCAGTGGTCAAATTGAATTTCCACTTTTGCTCAACTCTATCATATAAGCTCTTTGGTATGGAGTTGTCAATCTCTAGAGGAGTGGACTTAAATGTTACCATCATGTCACATATGGCCTCTTCTACATTATTTTTATCCACACTCCCTAGCTTATCAAAATCTATATTTGAAAAGCCTAATAAATTTGTATTTGTTTTAACATTTTCACATAGATTATCTATATTAGATGAAGGGTTGTGGCTTACCACTTTGATTTGACTCAAGTTGTCAGACTCTATCTTATCCTCATTTGAATCTTCTTAAGGCTTGTACTTCCTCCTCATCTTCTTAGTAGGCTAGCTTGGCTCTGCTATGGCACTTTCTCTCTTTCCTTTTGCCTTAGTAACTTCTTTTGCCTATGTAGTGGCTGCCCTTGTGCTTGACCTTGGTAAAGGTACATCTAGCTTTTGTTGTGACTACTTCACAGTCTTCTTTGATTTCTCCACTGCATGTTTCTTTGCTTTCCTCTTCTTCTCAGTAACCTTAGGTGCTTCCTTGGCTTCTTCTTCCCTGACACCTTTTGCACCAACATCTTTATCTTCACCCAAACCTTGAGTAAGTTCTAGAGGTCCTTGACCTTGTTCTTGTTCTTCTTCCTTGGCACCTTCTTCTTCTTTTGAATCTTCTCCAAACTTCTCTTTCAATTTCTTTACAATCTTATTCTTTTACCTTATGAAAGAGGTAGCCTGCAAGTTAATAGTTATTCTAAACTTTTCCTCCTCATAATTTTCAAAGGACGTAGCATTCTTTTCAATCTCCTCTGCAAATAGTATAGTTATGGCTTCTATAGCCTCATCAAAATTTATTTCACATGTCAAGGGTCTCATCCATCTAACCCTTGGTATAGCTTCTTGCACATATGTGTAGTCGACATCCACTAGAAAAAAAAATCATTGTAGTGTTTTTATACTCGAGATACATGCATTCTCAACCTTTGTTTCATTGAATTCTTAGAATAATCAAAATAGTTGTTCACAATAGAATCAAAATCATCTCCTAATTGTTAAATAGACTTTGTTATTTTTTGGGTAGCTAATCTATTTTTCTTCCAAACAACTTTACCAAAAGTGGGAAAAGTGTTTTGCACATAAAAGAATATGTAAACAATCAATGAGCCAAACTTACATGATGTACTTTTGGCCTTCCTGATGGCTTCCAAATTATTTAAGAGTTGTTGAAGTTGCAACTTAGCTAGGTCATAAGAATGACCACGTTTAACAATCTTGTAGTTGAGGTCAACTGCCATGCATGAAACACTAGAATTTGTGGGCTATAACTTTGATTGCAAATGCTACAAAGGGATCTAAAATTGTGTCAATTGACATCCCTCTTTTTTTCCACATGGCTCCATTGTTCTTTTCAATAACTTCCTTAGCATCACTTCTCATACTTTTCAGTCTATCTAGGGTAGGGTACCCTGATACTATGTGAAGAATTTTTTTGAGATTCTAATTAGTCCATTTTCTAACCAAATCTAATTATCATGTATATGGCTCAATACAATCTTAATCCATTCATTTTTGAAATCTTGAGGAAAGTCTAGGGTACACATCGACCCTTTTCACTTGACGATCTTGTTTTCTTCCCTAAAAACATAATTATCACACAATTTGTAGTAGGTTTTCCTAATATCCATGTCTCTTACTTCTCTAATCTTTCCTATGTAGCAACACCACACATCCTAAACCATTAAAACCTTTGGTCGTATCATGGGTAAAACACTAGACAGATCTCCCTTATACATGATCTTAGGAATTGCATAGACTGGGGGATGCCTTACATCATTGCTAATTAACTAAACATTGAAAGCTTCATTCCCCTCTTTCCTAACTATTGTTGAAGACCTAGCCACCATATTGATTCTTAGGGTTTGAAAAATATGAAATAGTATAACTCAACACAAGCTAAGTACCTCTCAAATCTGATGAATGATGTCAAGTTGTAGTCGAATATGGTTTACAAACACTTAAATCTCCTTTGCTAATCATGTTCATGCTCTTCATGCTCTTCAAACTCTAGCAGGTGCAAATGAGTCAAAACTTGAGTATATAGCCATTAAAATTCAAAATTAACTTCTCAGTGCTTATATAACTATAAACTCAGCTATCATAGGACTTTTAACATGCTTAGCTAACATAGTGAGCTT
Source organism: Cupressus sempervirens (assembly GCA_028749045.1). Taxonomy (NCBI): domain Eukaryota; kingdom Viridiplantae; phylum Streptophyta; class Pinopsida; order Cupressales; family Cupressaceae; genus Cupressus; species Cupressus sempervirens. The sequence continues at coordinate 884,442,063 of CM053785.1, read as the reverse complement.
GGTTATCACAATCATATCTCCATTACTCAGCTATAACTATAATTTTCTAAATGTTGAGCAACAACATAGAAAATGACATATCTATAGAATAGTTCTTGCTTCTAACTTATTTGTTGCATCTAAATTCATGCATATATAATCTTTACAGATCTTAGATATTTGGAACTAATGTATAATATCACATTTCAAATATCAGTTCCACGCATACCTTTGATTGCCTAGTTGGGGGTGATGTGGTCACTTGATCCATTGGATGAAATGACCTCATCTTGACTTGATGTGATGCAATCTTGCTTCTTTCTCCATGTTTTGTTCATCTACAACCTTACCTTCTCAACATCTACCTTTTCTTTACCTTTGATGTCTTTATTGCTCGGTGTAGGTGATTGAGTTGGATAGTTTCTGCTAACATGATCAGTCTTAAGACAACTAAAGAAAACAATATCATTCAACCATGTATTGTAATTTCCTCTAAAATGTGTCCTAATGCATTTTTTTAGGAATATGACCATATTCTTGGAAATAGTGACAACTATACCTTGTGTTGTAATCTCAATCATAAGAATTTTCATTATGATGTCCCTTGTCTATTTATTTGATGTCCACTTGGACTTGGATCTATAGTCATATGCCTTGTGTCCATATTTATGACATTTGTAAAAATAACCTTCAAATATCTTGAGTGTTGGTAATCTTTGTCCTGCATTCATGTGCCTGATGTCCTTGATTCTTGCAATTATGATAATATCCCTTGAATTTCTACTTAGGGTTTTGATTTCTAGTAGTGCTCCTGCATACATTTTCTATGTGACCCAATTTTCCATAGTGATGACAAGTAGGCTTGTTGTTCTTTCCCTTATTGTTCCTTTGTTCACCACTCCTAGATGATTCTCCTTGCTTAGTAGTAGAATATCCCAAACCAATAGTGTCATTGTTTGATCTTGTTGCTTCCATTAGTTTTTCAAAGTACTTGATGGCTTCACTAGGCTTGTTAAGCTTTTCTTTCTTAGTATTCAATTCATTCTATAGTAGGGTATTCTATGTTTCCAAAGTTACACTCTCAATGTCTTTCCTATTCAGTTCTTGATTTGCAATCGTCATTTGATTCATTGTATCTAATTACATGTTTGCAATATTTTGTACATTCGATGTCTTCTCCTCAAGTCTATTAGCCAGTAGTCTTTTTTCTTCTTCAATCATGGCTCTATCTTCTTCAACTTTATTTTTCAATTTAGTTGTCTCACACAATAGTATTGATTGTGCTTCTTGTCTTATTTTCAGATTCTTGACTATTTCACTTAGGGCATTGTTCTTTTCCATCAAATCTTCAATTGTTGCATCAAATTATTCTAAATTTCCATCTTCAAATAATCCAATAGTGTCTACTTCTTGATATTAAGTGTCATCTTGCTAAATAGCTATCTCCTTTCTTCAAGCCATATTTCAATCTTCTAGTTCTCAATAGTCTTACCCAACTTGTAGACTTACAACTTCAATATCTTACCTCCAAAGCTATCAAACTTTCCTTTCTAAAGAACGAATGTTTGATACCAATTGTTGGAAATACAATGGGAAAGTAAGTTTTAAGAGTGGGGGGGGGGGGGGTGGTTGTAAATCAACACTTAAAATTTTTAACCTTAAAAAAAATCACCATACATCCATCTTATAACTTTTCATGTAAACTGAAATAAATAACCATACATCACACCCATAACATAAAATAAATCAACACATAACACATAAGATTTTGGTTACCCAGAAACCCTCCAAGGAGAAGGTAAAATTTGGGTGGGGATGACACCCACAAATTTTTACTATTGTAGTTGTAAAGTATCCCTTGAACTTTTGACAGTGTCCCTTGAATTTTTGCTTAGGGTTTTGATTTCTAGTGCTGCTCCTAAAAAAATTTGCTATGTGACCCAATTTTCCATAGTGATGACAAGTGGGTTTGTTGTAATTTATTTTATTATTCCTTTGTTCACCACTCCTAGATGATTCTCCTTGTCCCTTCTAGAAAACAAGGCTCCGACACCAATTGTTGGAAATACCAATGGGAAAGTAAGTTCTGAGGGTGGGGGTGAATCAATAATTTAAAACTTCAACCTTCAAACAATTCACCATACATCCATATCATAAATTTACATGCAAATTGAAATAACTAAGCATACATCACATCCATAGCATAAATTAAATCAATGCATAACACATAAGATTTTGGTTACCTAGAAAGCCTTCAAGGAGAAGGTAAAACTAGGATGGGGATGACACCCACAAATCTTCACTACTATAGTTGTAAAGTGTGGCCAATTATGGCTACAAAGTGTTGATCATAAACTATGATTTACCCTATAAGGGGTCTACCTTGTTAAAGGATTACAAAGACTATTAGGTCTCACCTTGCTAAAGAATTTTAACTCACAATTAAGAAAGCACTTGGTTAAGAGATTTACAATAGCTTGTTAGGAATATTCAGTTAAGAGATTTACTCCATATCACCTATTAGAATGATTCAACAACCAATCTTTGGTTAGCACCTTTTTGCTTGATGTTAGATCTCCTCTTTGTTGGTTGTTTCTTGATCCTTATGATAAGATCTATCCTTTCTAAACCTCTCACTACTTGTCTCTATTCCTCTTAGACTAATTTTTCTTTGCACTATTAGTGTAAATAATTAATTACTATTTACACTTTACTTAAGTTTACTTAGGCTAATGCATTGTCTAGACACCTAGGAGTATGTGTTGTCATATGAGTTGTCTTGTTGACAACACATGAGTTAGCAACTAATTTAAGCACATGGTGTCTACAACATATCTATACAAGATACACCTTGTCATACTTATCCTCTCATTTTTGCATGTACATTTATGCACAATGGAGGATAATCCACTACTGGTGGACGTGTTCTTAGTTGTCATGCTTATCTCCTTGTTGACTCCTAGTCATTCTAGAGGCCTTTATATATAGGCACTTCTAGTGTGTATGTACATGAGAAAATCATCTATCATTGAATAATCTAATATCCAAAGAATCAATTATTCATTCTCATTATTGTTATTATGATCATACATTTTTGGTCCATATTGTCCTATGTCTTGTGCTTCTTGATCTTGGTGTTATTTTACCCTAAGGAAAATTCTTCATGGTATCATAGCTATACCAAATTCTTCATGTTATCATAGCTATACCAAATTCTTACATGGTATCAGAGCTGAGGGAGCTTCATTTCATAGCAATTGGAGACCATATTTTCTTCACCTGTCGAAGGACCATGATTTAGATCCAGAGTATCTACAGCTATTGGGAGCATATTGAGCCAAAGCAGACCTCACCATTACATTTGGAGTATCGATTCAGTGGAATTTGACTATAAATTTGCCTACCCTAGGCTATAGTCAAATTTGAGGCAAATTTTTTTGCAAATTGGCACCTGAAGGCCCAATTTGTAGAATTGGTATGATCTTTTCAGATCTGTAAATTTGATTTTTAGATCTATATTTTCTCTGCAATTTTTTCCTGTCTTGAATTTCTCTGTATTTTTTTTGGATTCATCTTTTCATAAAAATTTAGCCATCAGGCTTGTAGAGATCAATTTTTATTGTAGGAATACCGGGTGGTTAATCCTTGGCAACCGCATATTCTACGAAATATTCCACATTGCAATGATAGGCTTCAATAACCTAATGACATATCACAACTGAAAATGACAATTGGATTCCAATAATCGGAAACATCAACAATATTGCCCATTTGATCACCAAAACTTTTCTCGTGACATCACAATTTTAATCCACATTATTTTCTCCAACACCGCGGATGTGGGATTAAAACCCCTGCCCATCACTAATTAAAGCTCCCATCGACTTTAACTTTCTCGTTGGCCACCAAACTACTTGATGTTGTCGATCACCAAACTTCTCATAGATGTCATTTGCTTCCCTGCTAGTGACCACTTTGCCAACACTGACCACTTCAACAATCTCCCATTGGCAGCATTAGACTCTCCTACTTCGATGACCTTCCCTCCAGCAATTGCTACAACTTTGACAAGCCCATGTAGATCTCCAACTCAATGGCCTCATCAGCACCCCCATGACTTGTCAGTGCCATATAGATCCACGTCAGTCGTACGATAAAGCCACGTCATCATTTGTACTGCCACGTAAGCCAGAGGCTATTTTTTGTTGATGTTAGCATCTCATGAACCTAAATTTTATGATCATTTGACTATCACCAATAGGCCAAATTACACTACTATGACGACCATTTGGAGGTCAAATTTACCCTCATAATTTCCTATGCAGATCCCTCACGATATGCAGTTTTGATTTAACAATCCAACTTTAGGAGGCCATATCTCAGTCATCCAAATTCCAAATTAGGTGTTATTTTTTTTTGCTTTTGGCTATAATTTCTTGAATGTTTCAGTGGTGCTATTGTTTTCTAGTTTTGGTGTACAGATTTGTTAGAAAATTTATTTTTTGGCACTTGTACCTATCCAATTCTGTATTTTACAACTTCAAATGCTCCGTACAAGCTCATCTGAACACATTTTTAGGTTCTATTTTTTGAAAGTGTATAATTTTTTGTCTACTTTCTAGATATATAATAAGATTATAGGCTTGTGTGGACAGAAATACCACTTTTAGAAATAAGTCCTTTTTTACATTGTAATGCTTTGATCAAACTTCATAATTGTTGTATATATGAGCTACAATGCTAAGTACTAGATTTGAACTCCAAGAGGAGGTTGTGAACAAAAAAATTAGAAGTCCACTAAGGCCTAAATTGGCAAGTGGCCTATTATAACCGCACTAAGTATAAAGTGTCAAATCATATATTGGGGGGGTTCATTGATTATTTTTACATTTTGGGGGGCATATATTTATTTGATCTCATGGAGTCTTGTCACAAATTTCAGTTTGGTTTAAAATTCAAGTTGACAAAAAAGAACTATCACAAATGGAGTGCTTTGATGATTGATAATCTAAGAGAGCATAAGGAAGTAATTCCTTTTCTATGTTCCAAAGAACTACCCTCATGCATTGATCCGACACCTATTTGCATAATTGTGTCAACCATTTTTTTCAATATTAGTTATGATTGCTTTGATGTCCTTGGAAAGATTAGTGACCCTTATGATCTTTGGATGGCTCTTTGGAAAACATATGGAGATCCAAAAGTTCCTCCATTCCTAGAGGACATTTTACCTCTAGTCACTCTAGTTATGGTACCTTCAACTCTAGTTGAGATCCTACCTCGTGATGCTCCTATTGTTTCTACTGATCTAGTTCCAGCCATAGATGCTCTTGATTCAATGTAGCAGGAAACACCATGTCTTCCTATTTTAGCTTCATGGGATGACATCCTTCTAGACATTGCAGTGTTGTTTATAGAGTCTTACATTGAAGATGTGGGAGACATCATTGATGACATCCATCTTCTCTTTGTTGAGGAGACTTCTTTACTTGTTGTGAGGGAACACTCTGACCTCAAGCACTTGATCTTTCTTTTGAGACTAACATGATTGTGGACACTTATTTGTAGCAGTTGGAGGAGGGCTCTTTTACTTCAAAGGAGACATATTAGTCTTTGGAGATTGTATTCTAGTTTCCTCAAATGTCATATCTTTTGTGGATTCTTCCTACTAGTTTGGGAGCATTCTCTACTACACCTATGGCACCACTTCTTCCTACAAGGAGGAACATCATTCAACTTTCAATGTGCAGCTTCTTTAGTCATCAAGGAGCTTCTTTCATGGGTGTGCACTCATCCTTGAGGGGAGGCTACATTGCTTCTCTTCCCATATCTTCCTATAAGGATTATTCCTTGTCTTTGGAGTTTGATTCACTTTCATACTTGGACACGTTACCTTGTTTTCCACCTTCTTTTTGGCATCCACCAGACTGGTTTGTGGCATCTACATTCATCAAGGACTTGTCAAAATATGAGAAAACTTTAGAGGTAGCATCCACAACATACTACATATAGATCCCTCTTCCTATCTACAGTGGGAAGCATATTTGCACCTATACTTGGTGTATCCTCTTCCTAAAGGGAGAAATGTTTTTTGTCAACATTGGATTTTCTATTGTCTTCAAGCACTCATCATCAAGAGATCCTTCACTAAGGGGGAGATTTCATGGAGGGATTCTCTATTGTATATGCTTGATGTATGTCATAATGGGGGGTCTTGATTACTTCATCCATACATGCATCTTCTTTATTGTACTTAGCTCTCTTTCTAGGGGAGGGTTTTTCCCATGAGGTTTTCCCTCTTTCTCTATTTTTAGAGAGATTTCATTTCATTGCATTTGTATATGGGTGCCTAACATGGCCTAGTAGCCGGGACCCATCATAGCTTTTGTGAGCTTAAGTGCATTCCCCTAAGTTGCACTTAAAGTGGGGGGGGTGGGGGGTGTTAGTGTAAATAATTAATTACTATTTACACTTTACTTAAGTTTACATAGTTTAATGCATTATCTAGACACCTAGGAGTATGCATTTTCATATGAGTTGTCTTGTTGACAACACAAGAGTTAGCAACTAATTTAAGCACATGGTGTCTACAACATCTCTATATGAGATACACCGTCATACTTATCCTCTCATTTTTGTATGTACATTCATGCACAATGGAGGATAATCCACTACTGGTGGACGTGTACTTAGTTGTCATGCTTATCTCCTTATTGACTCCTAGTCATTCTAGAGGCCTTTATATACAGGCACTTCTAGTGTGTATCTACATGAGAAAATCATCTATCATTGAATAATATGATATCCAAAGAATTAGTTATTCATTCTTATTATTGTTATTATTATCATACATTTTTGTTTCATATTGTGCTAAGTCTTTTGCTTCTTGATCTTGGTGTTATTTTACCCTAAGGCAAATTCTTCATGGTATGATAGCTATACCAAATTCTTAAATGCATAACTCTTTCATATCCATCATAGCCACCATGAATGCATTCTAAACTCTTAGCATTCATCTCCTTGCTCATTAATAAACTTCTTAGGGTTTATCTTTTTTAAATAAGCATTGGTGGGGATGGATTAGGTCAGAATCAATGACTATGGTTGATCCATATTACCGCCTAATACTTCCCTTAATTTGATTGGTTGTATGCATTGCATAGGGATTCATAATATGAATCCATAATTATCTCTTATAATCATACAAAAATGGTTTATGTAGAATTTTATGCCATAATAAAAATCTATGCCAAAAATTGTTTACTCAAAATCAATAGGCTCTGATGCTCGGCCTTCACTGTACTCTAAATGTTGTTACTCATCTTCTATAGAACTTGGTACTAACTATTGCTTGACACCTGAATCACTTAGTATGTTTAGACTACTCAGCATTGGTGTGACATGAAACATACTATCTACTTGGCACATATTAGTGCTCGACACTAACTAATCATATTACACGACATATATTGTTTGGAAACTTATTCTCAACATGCTTTGATCACTCGGCTCACATTGATTTCTTGGCTCGCTTTGATCACTCGGCTTGCACTATTCTTTTCTAAATAATGACATAGTGATTTTTCACTATAATGTCAAAATCAAAATGAGATTAACACAACATAAGTGCTATAAAAAGAGGAGATAAATAGAATATTAATAAAGCTAACCAAACACCAAAAGATCTTTGTATTATCAATGCAAAGTGTGATCTAACTTGAATAGAAGGCGGAAAGACATAGGGTTCACCAAAAAGAGGTAAAAATCAATGTAAACAATCTAACTTAAAAAAGAAAAGGGAACAAGTCAGGTTTTCCAAAATGAATAGGAGGGAAATGGATCAACCACCACAGTTAAAAATTAAGGGTAAAAATCAATAGTCACTTCCTAATATGGGCCTGGTTTGACATAATATTGAGTATCAATTTCTAACCTAATGAAAAAAGGTGAATATTTTGGATTTACTTCTCCCTCACCTCCATAAAGAGAGTGCTTTATGAATATTGTTATGAAATAGGAAGTTAAAATATAGAAGAAGGGAAATGCATATTTGAATTGGGAAAGAAAGAAGACTTACCTTGCTAAATACAAATTGTAAATGGGATGTCATATGATCTCCAAAATTATCAAATTCCACTATATAGAATTAAAACTATGAGATATTTAAACCCAAAAACCTTTCTATCTTTTGGCATAGTCCACTTAAGGATATAGGGTCAACCTAAGGCAACATGGTCTACTTTGTAGGGTCACAATGTGTCCTTGCATAGTAGTGTCTTAATCCAAAATAATTTTCAAATCTCTAAAGTTTTTTGAAAAAGGGTATTCAAATTTGTGCTCTATTCCATGTATCAAAATCTACAACTTAGAAGAAAGAAGGGTTTTTATTTTGTTGATGGGGGTTTTCCTTGGTCAAACCTCAGTTTAGGAATTAACCTTGAAATAGAAATAGAAATGGAGAATACTAGCAAGTAGTAAAATTAGATCTAACATGAAGCTATGTAAATCTATGGATATGCTCTTGAACTTAGAATATAATCTAGTATGTTAATTCAATAGCCTTGACTCAACTTAAAAATCCATAGGAAAGGAAATCAACATAAATAAAAAATGTGCTTGAAATTTTCCTTAGGACTGATCTTGAAGAGGTGAATGTAGAAGATGAAACAAAGTATCTTGAATGTATGAAGGTAGATCTTGAATGTTGAAAATTATATGATAGATCTTTCATAAAATCCTTTAATTGCTCAAATTCTTTAATTCTTGATCTTTAATGGAGGACTTGCTCAAACTCTTTGAATGCTTCAAGATTTGAAGACTTGAGTGCTTGAGTGGATGTTTGGATGATATGAACATGATTAATGGATATGTAAAATGTGTAAAATGGATGTTATTATATAGGTCTTATAATAAATGTTCTCATGCCAACTGAATGGGCATAAAAATTAATACCTTGTATCAACCTCAAAATAAGGACAAAAATGAGGACCAAAAATAGATCCCAAATAGGGATGCACTAATTTCATGAATGTTGATGGTATTCTTGTAGGGGAGTATCAAAGAATTTATAGAGACATGATTCAATGCTTATGTGCTCCTTTCATGATTGTATTTGTCATTGATGTCAAAATATACTATATTTTGTGAACTAGATTTCTATAGTTATATAGGCATATGCATTTGGAGTGGTCAATGGTCAATAGATTGGGTTGTGTGCTCTTAAACATATGTTTAAAGATGCATATAGATACTAAGATTATGTGTTCAAAAGGAGATATGCAGTTATGACATAGTTATGCAATATTTAAGGAGGTAGCTGTCTAAGAGAGTTTCTAGAAAATGGGTACTAGTAAATTGGTTATATCTTTTGATTGAGATGGAATTGTCTTTAGTACATTTAAAGTATTATTAGTGACATATTCAAAATTCTATGTTCTAGATGGAAAAATTGCATTTTTATTTTGAGCTCACTTATGAAGTATGTTCAGTGTGTTTTTTCTTGTCAACCGATTAATGATAAAATCATTATGGAAATAATTTATTTATAATGTAACATGTAATGTAATATCTTAATGATGTAATCTATTATTCATTGTAAATTGATAAAGCCTTAAGGTTGACTCAATAGTTTTTTAGGACTTGGTATAAATGAAAGATCATTTCCTTGTCATAAGTCATCATATACATTGTGATGTTTTGTTATGTGTACTTGGATACAAATTTTTATTTCATTATAGTAGAGATTGATGTTTAAAATGTATCATGAGCTTCAAAGGAACTGTATTGGCAAAAAAATCATTATTTTGTCAATTCAAAACTTGGATAAGATTATCTTGAAGATTATTCAGTGAAGATAGTCAGAGGCTATTTGGATAGTGGGTTCATTTTTCCTCCTTTCAACTCCTAACAAGGTTGGTACAACTCCTAATAGGGTTGGCACAAATCCCAATAGAGTTGTAATATTCTAACAAGGATTAAAGATCTCCTAATAGGGACTCATATGTACTTATTGTATTTCATTAGCTCCTAACAATTCTATCCTTTCACAAGGAACATTTATATTAGTACATCATCTTGTGGGAATCATTCCCACTAGGGTTTTCCCTTTGATCAAGGGTTTCTCTAGTTAACATATCTAGTGTTGTTGTGTATGGTTATCTTTCTATGGTCATTGCATATATTTTTTACATATTTCATCATTAATAAAGATACTGAGAGTTATTTTAAGTATACAATTGATTTAACCTCCACCCCCTCCTAGTTATCTTGGTGGAATTTACTTTCTAGAAATAGGTATCAGAGCATCAAGTCCTTGGAGGTAAATTTTAACAACTTAAGGAGATGCATGACTTATTTCAAGAAAGAAAATCTAAAGTTTGATGGAATTAACTATGATGATTGAAAGAAGAAGATGAAGACACACTTGCTATGCATGGGTCTAGAATTTTGGTTGATTATAATGAATAAGAAAACTATGATTGGAGAAGATAAGCTTGACCCTTATGAAAAAACTAAGAAATATCTATTCATGTAGAATATAATTGCTACAAAAGCACGATTGCAAGCTCTTCCTAAAACTAAATATGGAGAAGTAAACTCTTCTAAAGTTTCTCATGAAATTTGGAATAGTTTACAAAGACTATTTGAATGTGATGAACATTCTAAGAAGGCTAGATTGAAAAGTTGGATATGCTTTTTTCAAGATGCAAAGATGTTAGAAAATTAAATTGTAAGAGCTTATTTTGGTAGAATATCAGAAATTGTCATTGGAATGAAAATTTGTGAAGGTGATAAGACAAAAGATGAAATTGTGTGGATATATATATATATATATATATATATATATAGGTGAAACATTATATTTATATTAATAATAACTAGTTCAAAAGAGTTGCCAGAGAAAAGAACTAGAAAAGAAAAACTCTAGTCATTGCCTGATACAAAAAAGGAATGTAGAAGAAGAAATACTGCATCAAGAGATAATATCTATCAATACTAATGAATCTTATCCTAGAGATTCTCAGATCAAGAATATAGTAATCACAAAGAGCCCAAAACTCATATGAATACAATTCATTGATTGGTGCAAGAGACAAGACCTAGAGCCCAATGAAAAATGTCATAGAGATTACTATCCCTAAGCTACATTCAAAACTTCAATTAAGACCATGATATTAGAAAGCCATATGATGCAAGTGTAATCCAAGACCTTGACCTGTAAATAATATCTCAAAAGAGAAAGTGAGATCCATAAAAGAAAAAAACATTCAAAATCATAGAGGTCATGGTATACTATCAAATAAAAAATATGAGGACTCAACCTTATTCTAAAGATATTCTTTTGTCATAATATTAACCAAGTTGGGGAGATCAAGGAGGTTAAGGGGGAAGTAAAGAGTTAATATAAACCTCGTCAGTGCCCAAATTAGCTAGACAATCAGCTAAAAGATTGCCTTCTCTATAAGTATGCATGATGTAACATTTAGAGATTGAATCAAGAAGAGACCATACTTGATGTAATATATACTGTATGGGCCAATTACAATCATGACATTTAATACACACATTAATAATAATTGATCAATCCCCTTCAACATGTAGCTTAGATATAGAAAGTGATTTTGCAAGTTCTAAACCAAAAAGCAAGACCAAGGCCTTAGCTTTGTTATTGGTACACTAAGGGAGAGAAGATGATTTTGCTACAATTACACTGGCTTTTCATTAGAGAGAACAAATGATTAAACATGTTATTCCTTGTACGCCTAAATTTACAAGAGAGACTTTGTGAGGTTGTAGACATCTAATTCGAAAATTAAATAGAATGGAGAGTTTCCTAGAGTGGAAACTTCTTTCAACACACAAAGAGATAGACCTATATTGACAGGAAGAGTGAGAACAAGTGAAAATTATGCTAGTGGTAGCCAAGTAGAAAAATAATAATAAGATAAAAATATTGATGAAGGACTTACCCTACTTATAAAGAGAGAACCTAAAGGTAACAAAATTATTGTTTGTTGGACATGTAAAGAACTTGGTTGATATTATTCTAAATGTCCTAAAAGAGTGAAGAAGTTTGATCCCAGAAAGCCTTACAAATAAAGAGTACCTAAGGATTGCTTCTATGTTGTTGATTATGATGATGATAATTTTAAGATGGTGAATTTTCTAAAAGATAGTAATGATGAGTATGATGAGATAAAATTTGTTTCTATTAAAGAAGAAATCCATGAAAAGGAAGTAAAAGAAGAAAATTTATTAGTATCACAGATTGAGGAAAAAGTTTGATTGGATTATACATAGTGGTTGTTCCCATCATATGACTATAGATATGAACAAACTTTTTGAATTCAATAGTTATGATGGAGGTATAGTTGGACTTAGAAATAATGCAACATGAGGCATAAAAAGAAAATGATCTACAACTCTTGATGGAAAGAATAATACTAAGGATGTTTACTTTCTAGATGGATTTAAAAATAATATTTTGAGTGTTGGACTTGCTGACAAGGGTTATCAATTTTAGTTTACAAAGAAGACTTTCATTATCAAGGATAAGAATGGTACATCAATTGGTACTGGTACAGGAACATGAGGTAATCTATTTCAGTTGAACCCTACTAAAGTGACATGTTTGGTTGCTAAAGTGGATGATAGATAGTTATGACATAAGATATTTTGTCATATCAACTTTTATAATGGTTAGTACTAAATTTTAAATTAGATGTTTTCCTAAGATTTTGAAACCTACTAACATGATGTGAAAAGAATGTGTGTTGGAAAAGTAGAAGAAAAGTTCATTTGCAAGCAAGATCTCTATTATTTTAGTGAAGTTGAAGATTGTGAATCTAAGTGGTCCTACAAGAACAAAAGTTTTTTATGGTGAAATATATTTCATGCTTCTAATTGATGATTTCACTAGAATGATGTGGGTTGGAATTTCTTAGATATGAAGTTGAAGCTTGTGAGAAATTCAAGATGTTTAAGATTAGAGTTAAGAATGAATATGGTTTGAAGGTTAAATTATTGAGATGTAATAGAGGAGGATAATTTATTTCAAATGAATTTAACAATTTTTGTGAGGATAATGGGGTAAAGAGGCATCTTTTAGCCCCTAAGACTTTGTAATAGAATGGGACAGTAGAAAGAAGGAATAGATCAATAACAGAAGAAAATAGAACAAATGATGTGTGAGAACAATATAACACATATACTTTGGAGAGAAGTAATGAACACAATAGTATACACTATGAACAAAGTATAGATTAGACAAGGTACTAGTAAGACAACCTATGCACTTTGGTTTAGACATACACTTACTATAAAATACTTTAGAATATTTGGAAGTAAATGCAATATTAAGAGGGATGATGATATAGAAAAGTTTTATTCTAGAAGTAATGAAGGAATGTTTCTTGGTTATTCATTGAAAAGTAAAGAATATAGATATTTTAATTAGATATTGAAGGCTATTGTTGAAAGTGCTAATGTGAGAATTGATGAAAGGTTTAGAATTTGAGAAAAGATACTTGATTATAATTCTGATAAAGACACTAATCAAAAGACTAACAATCAAAATGTTGAGCAGGAATTATTTTACAAAACAAACATTGATTTACATATTAAATTACAAGAAGTATAGAGAGAAGAACCTAGAGCATAAATTAGAATTGAGCAAGTGACACCTAATAGGAACATTGCAAAGAATCACTATGTTTAACAAAATTTTTTAACTATGAACAAATGAGTTATGAAAAAAAAGGTTAGTGAAGAATTGTGTTTGATTTCTCAAGTTGAGCCTAAGAATTTTGATGAAGATTTTAAAGATGACTAATGGATAAAAGCTATAAAAGAGGAATTAGAGAACAATTCCTAGACCTAAAGATAATAATTTAATTGGAACTAAATGGGTATTTAGGAATAAGATGAATGAACAAGGTGAAGTTGTGAGAAACATAGAAAGACTAGTTTGTAAAGGAGATTCACAACAAGAAGGAATTGAATTTGAAGAAAATGTTGTACCTATTACAAGATTAGAGGTGGTAAGAATTTTTTTGGTTTGTGGAGATAACAAGAACTTTCAAGTTTATAAAATAGATGTTAAATCAACTTTTCTGAATGGAGAACTTGAACAAGAGGTATACATGGCTTGTAGATTGAAGAAGGCATTGTATGGCCTGAAATAAGCACCTAGAGCTCAGTATGCAAGATTAGATAAAGATTTGAAAAATCTGGGATGTGTGAAAGGTAATGCTGATAGTAATTTGTATTTGAGAAAGAATGAAGGTGGTTTGTTGATTTTTGTAGTATTTTTTGATGGTAAAATTTTGGAGGTAATGATGAAGCTAGCAAGAAATTCTTAGAATAAATGAAGAAATAATTTAAGATAAAAAATACATGGCTTGTAGATTGAAGAAGGCATTGTATGGCCTGAAATAAGCACTTAGAGCTTGATATGCAAGATTAGATAAAGATTTGAAAAATTTGGGATGTGTGAAAGGTAATGCTAATAGTAATTTGTATCTGAGAACGAATGAAGATGGTTTGTTGATTTTTGTAGTATTTGTTGATGGTAAAATTTTGGAGGTAATGATGAAGCTAGAAAAAAATTCTTAGAATAAATGAAGAAATAATTTAAGATGAGTATGATTGGAGAGATGAAATACTTCTTGGGATTGCTAATTGTATAAAATAAAGATGGAATTTTCATATTACAAGCTAAGTATCTTAGAGATTTGTTGAAGATATTTGGTTTGGAGAATTGTAAACATGTTTGAGCACCTATGGTAACTAGATGTAAGTTATCTAGCTAAGTTGAATCCTCTAGTGCATAACAAATAAAGTATAGATCTATTTTTGGTGGATTACAATATTTAACACATGAAAGACATGATATAGTAAATGCAGTTGGAATTATGGGATATAGTAAATGTAGTTGGAATTATGGAGAGATTTGAAGAAGATTCTAAAGAGGCACATCTTGCAGTAGTGACAAGAATTTTAGATATTTGAAAGGAACACCTAATTATGGTTTATGGTATGATAGATCAAATGATTTCATATTGTGTGCATACACTAATGTTGATTGGGAAGGAAGTGTGGATGATATAAAGAGAACTAGTGGTGAAGAAATCTTCTTGGGAGGAAGATTGGTTTCTTGGATGAGTAAGAAACAAGATTGCATTTCACAGAGTACAATAGAGGCAACATATGTAGTAGCAATAAATAATTGTAATTAAATTATTTGGATGAAGTGGATGCTAAAAGATATTTAAATTGATTTTATTGAGCCTATTATCATACATTGTGAAAATACAAGTACAATGAGTATGCCAAAGAATCCATTTTTACATTAAAAGACAAAGCATATAGCTAGTAAGTATCACCTTTTTACAGAGAAAAAAATCAGATTGGAATATGTTAGCACAAAGGAGAAGATAGAAGATATATTTACAAAACCTTTGGCTAAGAATACATTTGAGGACTTGAGAGGCATGCTTGGGGATATGCCCCAAACTAATTTAGAGTAGTTGATGTAGATATTGCATCAGTTCAGTGTGTACAAGAGCACTATTTCTTTTATCTAGAATGGATGTTGGATGCTTCTCCTATGGGGGAGCATCCATGTTTGAGATGAGTCTTTGAGGACTCTTGGTACTAGTATTTAAATAGTATCTTTAGACACTTGAGGTTGAAAATATTATTTTGTAAATTATTTAACTTAGAGAACTGACATAATGATACCTTTGTCAATGATGTCAATAAGGGAACTATTAATACATGAAAAATATTATTTTGATATTTTCCCAATGAGAGAGAGATATTATTCCTTATGGGGGAGAGTAATACATTTATTTCTAAGAAGATATGTTTATGTATGGGGGAGATTAACACCTTTCTTGTACATTTCAGTTACTGTATGTTTACATTCATGGGTAGCATGAATGGGGGAGTAAAGGTTGATGAGGAAGAAATATATTTTGTATTTATGATACTTAGATGTTTCTCATCTATGATGCCATCAATTCTAAAGGGGGAGATTATTAGGATTAAGGTTGATGGTATTCCTTTGGGGGAGTATCATAGCATTTATGGGGGCATGATTTAGTTCTTATGTGTTGCATTCATAACATTGTTTATCATTGATGTCAACATACAACTTATTCTATAAAGATTTCTAGAGTTGCAGAGGTAGATGTATTTGGCATGGTTAATGATCAATGAGTTGGTTTGTGTGTTGTTAGAAATATGTTTATATATTCCTATAGATGCTATAGTTATGTGTGAAAAAATATATATGCAGTTATGATAGAGTTATGTGATTTTTTTTTGGAGGTAGCTTTCAAAGAGAGTAAATGGAAAGTGGGTACTAGTAAATTGGTTGTATATTTTGACTCAGATGGAATTAAGTTCAATGCATTTAGAGGATTATCAAATACATATTCAAGATTCTATTTTCTAGATGGTGAAATCAAATTGGTAGTTTGAGTTGACTTATGAAGTTTTTTCAATGTGTTAGTTCCCTTGAGCTGAGTATTGATAAAATCATTATAGAAAGAGTTCAATTGTAATGTAACATGTAATTTAATATCTTAATAATGTACCATATTATTCATTATAAGTTGAGAGAGCCTTAAGGTTGACTCAATACTTTTTTTGGGACATAGTATAAAGGAAAGATAATTTCCTTGTGGTAGATCATCATATGTGATCATATGCATTATGATGTTTGGTTATGCAAGCTTGGATGCAAATTTGTATTTATTAGAAAAAGATTGATTTTGAGGATGTTGTTGGAAATATAAGAGTAACTAAGAGGGGAGGGGTGAATTAGTTACCACAAAAATAAATCCCAAACCCCTTAGATGCAAATACAAAACATAAATTCTATTGAAACTATTGTTACTCAATTAACACATAGGCACTTGGTTAACATTAACAATATGTTGTAACTCGATAACCAATAAACATGAAGAACTTAAGATATTATCTATGATTAACCTTAATTAACTTATTTTCATACACATAAAATAAATAACATGAACAAAAGTGACACCAAGATTTAACGTGGAAACCCAATTTGGGAAAAACCACCAATTGCAAATAGATACTAATTTTTACTCTTCTAAAGTGAGCCCTATTAGGAGCCAACCCTATTAAAATTTACAAAACACACTTTTAGGTGTGACCCTATTAGAGGATTTAATCACCTTGCTAGGAGTGGCCTTGTTAGAGGTCTTAAGACACCTCAATCTAGAAATGCCACCTTGTTAGAGGATTTCAAAATAGTTGTTAAGCCAACTCTATTAAGAGATTTAGTTCACTACTACAATGGTTAGAGAGTAAAAATGATATGACATCATTTTTGACACAACTATATTGATGATTTCAGATCTTGATTCTAGCTCAAATACTTGATCATTTCTGATCGAATGTATCTTTGTAGCTCCTTAAGGATATTCTTCCTATTATTCCAATTTGCTTCCTCCAAGCATCTTCTAATCTTCCATATATTCTCACACATTCAATCCTTAACTTGACCTTATACTTATATCATACACAATGTCAAGTCATCTTGAATACACCTTAGAATAATTAATATTGATCTTCCTAGTCGGCTAGAACCAACAAAAAAAATCATTAAACTTAATATGCCCAAACAACAAAATCCTTCATTAGTTGACCCTACTTGATATACACTAATTTAGAAATGATTTTCATGTGTTGACCAAATGAACTAGTTGACAATGTATCTTCACAAACTTCCTTTGGTAACCAAGTGAGCTCAGTTAGCACTAGTTTTATCCAATTTTCCTTTGTTAACTGAGAGATCTTGGTTAACACTCAATTTTTGCTAACTTCTCTTTGACACCCGAGTGAACTTGGCATACACTATCTTTGTAATAGCCCCAATTAGATATAACTTCAACAAACACCAAATACTTTACTAATTCGATTGTTTGACATTTCTTCAAATACTTTGCAAGCAAGATCTTATATCATTGTAAACTCTTGTGCAATTCTGATTTTTATTTCTTGATTGCTAACTTGAGAATTTTTTCAAACACTTTGCACACAAGGGATATATATATTGTAGACCTAAAGTCGGATTACTTTCTAAATGTAAAACTTTAATTGATACACTTATGAAACTCCAAACAACCAACAATAAATGTTTTTTGTATTTTTTTGAAACATAGAGCATTGACTATAATTGAGAAAATATGCATCTACATCAATAAGACATTAGGGCACCAATTATGATGTAAAACTTTGATATAAATTAGATTACAAATTATCTCTGAATTCATCACATCCCCTAAATATTCAAATCTAACCTCCATGCATTACAAATGAAATAGATGGAAACTTGGAAAAATTGCTTAAGGGAATCTAGATTTTTTCTGTAGCAAGTTCCCGTAGCAACAATGACACTGTAGCAAATTATTGTAGTGATGATACTATAGTAGCATCACTATAACAAGTTATTGTAATAGCATCACTATAGCAAGCTCCAACTTATTCCTTCTCCACAAATCTAGCCCTAGGCCACATATTTAGCACAATGAAAAGAATGATTTGTCTTCTCCAATAGTTGCAACCCTTTGGAAGATATTTCACCACCTCAATTACACAAATCAATGGGAGTGTTCATTCCCAATGATCAATGTAACAACTGTAGAAACCATTGGCTCCACAAGCTATTTAGAAGAGTAGATGGTAACAATTTTGATGCTCAATAATGAGGTTTCCCTCCCTATTTATTCTTTTCCTCCAATAGATGGACCTCGTTCTAGAAGAAATAAAATAATATTAGATTCCTCCTTTTAGAAGATTCTCTTAATTTATTTATTTAAATTTAGTCACTTTTAATTAAATTAATTAAATATAAAGTCACCTTTTATTTTTAATTGATTTAATGACTTTATAAGAAATTAATTTAATCAATTTCTCCTTATCTTTCCACTTAGTCTTCAGAGTATGTAAAGGCTAAGAACTCCATTGAGATGCTAAAAAGATGGGGACATTACAATCTGGCCCTATTGAAATTGCTTGTCCCTAAGAAATCTCAACTTTGGATGCTACAAAATTTCTTCACTCTCCCGAATGGAATCCTCTATTGGCAGGTCCTTCCACTTCACCAAGTACTCCCTGATAGTACATCTCCTCAAATAGCTCTCCCTAAACTTAGTGATAGCTTCTGGTACTAAAACCAATTTCTCCTCATCGTCTAACGGTGGAAGCACTGTAGAAGGAATTTTTGGTGCCCTAACACCTTTTTGAGATGTGACACATGAAAAATGTTATGGACTTTGCTCTCTACTGGAAAATCCAACTCATAAGCCACCTCTCCAACTCTCTTGATTACCCTAAAAGGTCCATAATAATGTGGCTTAAATTTTTAGGCACCATTCTTCTTGAAAGTGGATTGGTGGTAAGGCTACAACATCAAATATACCATATCAACTACCTGAAAAGTCTACTTAGTCCTCTTTTGATCATCATATTACTTTTTTTGATTCTGAACCTTGGTGATATTATCCTTAAGAGCCTTTATAATGTCTTGGCTCTCATGTAATAAGTCTCCAACACTTTCCACTCTAGTATTCGATAGCAACAAATCCATGAAACTAGGTGCCTCATATCCATATAATGTCATGAATGGTGACATCTGGATAGACATATGATAAGTGGAATTATAACAATATTCACATAGATATATCCACATAACCCAAGACTTTTTTTTGTCCTACTATGTAATTCTTGAGGTATCCCTCCACCCATTTGTTCACTATCTCTGTTTGACTATCTATCTAGGGGTGATAGCTAGTACTTGGAGTGAGCTCTATCTTGTACAATTTGAAAACTCTTGCTAGAAGTGACTCATAAACCTGCTATCCCTATCATTGAAAATGCTTTGAGGTAAACCATACAACCTAAATACCTCTATGAAGAATAAATCTTCCACCTATGTAGTAGTGTATGTAGTGTTGATTAGGAAGAAGTGGGCAAATATTCTAAGCCAATCAACAACAATATATAACAGTCTCTACCCTGGGCTCTCAACAATCCATGGATAAACACGTCCACTTCCTATCGAGAATCAAAATTGGCTTAAGTAAGCTGATTGGGTAAGAGTGCTCCTATTTATTCTATTGGCAAGTAGGATACTCTCTAACATATTGCAACATCTCATCTTTGAGCCCTTTCCAAGAAAAATGCTCATAAATCATGATAAAATCTCAACACCATCCTCTTCACCTCTGATATTGGCACCAAATAAATGCACCCTTTGTAAATGATGATCCAATTCACAAGATTGAAATGACTATTCTGGATCAATCCATATGTGAATCTTGATGCCCATGTATCCTTTGTGTACTCTACAAGGATAAAATGTGTCCAATCCTCTGATATATTGGTCATCAAGGTCAAGTGGGGTCTTCATGACAAGATATCTGCTACTACATTTTGTGTCCCCTTGAAATAGGTAATATAAAAAACATATGCCTATAATTTACTTACCTATTTTTGTTGTCTGTCATTAAGATCTCACTACCCTAGGAAATGTTTTAGGCTATTATGATTGGTTTTTATGTTGAATTTGCTACCTACTAAATACTGCCTAAATTTTTTCAAATCATGCATTATGGACAATATTTCCTTATCATAAACATTGAAGCTCCTCTCAGGCCCCCTGAGCTTCCTATTCTCATAAGAAATTAGGTGTTTGTCCTACATAAGCACTGCTCCAACAACTTCTCTAGATGCATCACAATGCAACTGAAAAAGTTTGCTAAAATTTGGAAATGCTAGCACTGGACAAGAAGTCATCAACTCCTTGAATTTATCAAAACACTTTTGTGCCTCAAGAGTCCACAAGAAAGCCCCTTTTCTCATCAAGTCCATTAAGGGTGTTGCATGCATAGAATATCCACTAACAAACCTTCTGTAGAACCCACACAACCCCAAAAATTCTCTCAACTGTGTTAGGTTTATTGGAGTAGGCCACTCAATAATAGCATGAATCTTTTTAGGATCCATGCATACTCCCTAAGCATTGATAATGTGACCCAACTATAATAACTCTGACAATCCCAAATCACATTTGGACTCCTTTGCATACAAGGACTCCATAGTAATAATGCTCAACATAGTGTCTAGGTGTCACACATGCTCATCCCATGTCCTACTATACACTAGGATGTCATCAAAGAAGACTAACACAAATTTCCTCAACTAATGCTAAAAAACCTTGTTCATTATGGATTGAAAAGTAGCTGGAGCATTAGTTATCCCAAATGGCATAACTACAAACTTAAAATGGCCACAAATACATCTAAATGTCATCTTCTCTATATCCTACTCTTTGACTTAGATATGATGATAGCCTAATCTCAAATCAATTTTGGAGAAGAAAAATGCTCTATGTAGCTCATCTAATAACTCATCAATTCATTGGATGGGGTACCTATTTTTGATAGTCTTCTTGTTCAGTACCATATAATCTATTCACATCCTAAGAGTTCCATCCTTCTTCTTCACCAAAACCATAGAAGAAGTGAAAGACAACTTACTTGGTCTAATGTTCCCCATAACAAGTAGTTCCTTGATGGTTTTCTTGATCTCATCCTTCAATCTCTTTGGATGTTGGTAGGGTGTGATCATGATGGGTTTAGCACCCTCCTCTAACTCAATAATATGCTCAATACCTCTATCTAGAGGTCTACTTGGTGGTATTTCACTGAAAACCTTGTAGTGCTTGATTCTCAATTCCTATTTGTCTAGGTGATATTCTAATTTTTCCTGCCCCTATGATGGTATTAAAGTGCAATGGGCTGCCCACTCAACCTAGTCATATCTTAACAAGCTCTCCATGCATCTACAAGACATCATCCTAAGCCCACTTTCATAAATGGCCTTAAGTATATGGGTCTAATGAGATTATGCTTCTGGATTTGATTGTGTATGTTTTTGTATCATCAACATTTTAGATCACACTCTGTGATCCATATGGGTCTTCTCTTCTAACTAAAACCTCATCTCTATATCTCTCAAATTGAGAGTGAACTCCCCTATATCATGTAACCAAGTCATGCCAAGAAGTAAATCTCTATCACCCATGTTAACAACATAAAAATATTCTTTATATCTATCTACTTAATTCTATGATTGAATTTAGGTAGTTTAATCATAAGACAAAAAATAGGTCCAAGAAAATGAGGAGAGCCATTTTTTCTCTAGAATTGAAGGGCTTCGATATTGGTTATTTAGCTTAGATTAAGGAAGACAACATGGTTGGGGAAAGGCATAGGAGGGACCCAGAGGATGAAGCCCAAAAATTGCATAGACAATCTAAGGTGTGGAACATTCTAAAAAAAGGGGAAATCACAATTTTCATTGATTGGCTCCATGGCTAGAGACCCTTTGTCACCAAGACAATGGTTAAGAGCTAGAATGAGGGTTTTGTTAAAATTGATGGGGTGGAGTTCACGGTGATGGAGGATGTCATTTCTATGGTCATTGACATTCCCATCTTGGGAAATGAATTCTATAGAGATTGGAAAATCTTGGGGCAAGAGGTGGTGGAATTTACAAAGGATCAAGAGGAAAAAAAGCGGTGGTGAAGAGAGGAACGCATTATCTCCCGAGCTCCATCAAGCTATAGTGGAGGTTCATTCTATAGATTATCATCAAATATATCACCCTGGATACCAAATTTGATCATCTAAGCACCTACCACTTCATGTTACTCAACCACTTCAGGTATGGGGCCAAAATTTCTACCCCCTTCTACCTATACTCTTCTATGAATGATAATATTAATGATTATCAGGAGAAGCATACCAGGAATTTGATGCTCCATGAGGGGTTGTTACTTTTAATTTATGAGTTCTTTAAAGCTAGGACAATGAGAAAAATAATTAACATTAGGAAGGAGGGAAAGAAGGGAAGAGGGGATTCTGAAGAGTCATAAGAGAACTATTTTCCTTCAATCACAGAAGACAACCTTGACATGCATACTAATTTAGAGAAGGATGAATCTCCATCGAGTGGCTCTAGAAAAAAAACCATCAGAATGGAAAGTAAGGAGAAAAATATCCTTGATCCCAAGTAGGCCTTGAATCCTCCTCCAATAGGGACTATAAAGAAAGGGCTGAAGGCATGGATACGAGGGAAGATAGTGCTGAAGGTGAGGAGGAGCTAAGAGAAGGGGAGGGCTTGGAGAGGAAGAAGGGTAAGAGAACCATCACCATCAAAATGCCAAAAAGCAAAGAGGACTTCATCCACACTTCCAGGGGCCAAAAAAGTAAACACTTTGAGGCCAAGAAGGATAAATAGGGGATTGAGAAGGAGGGGGTGGAAGGAGACCTTAATTAGAGTGAAAGGGAATAATAGGAGTAGGGCTTTGAGGATTTCAAAACCAACAGATATAGATGCTCGATCATGGGTAAGGATAGAAATGTGGCGTGGAAAATTTTTGACACATCTTCTGCTAAAATGGGGATTAATATAGAATTAATTAGAACATAGGTCAAAGAGGATGATGAAGAAATAATCCAAATAGAAGAATTGATTGACTCGACCCTAGTAATTTTTAGCAACACCACAAAGGAGAACTCAAATATGGACATCCTTAACAATGCCAAGAACAACATGGTAGACTACTTTCACACTACCAAATAGATTTTTCATGAAATCCAAGATCTTAAGTATAGGGTGAGTAGCCTAGAAATGGAGAACTATAGTTTGAAGAATAGATATCAGAGGAAGAAAAGAGCATGGACAACATAGTGAAGGAGGTCAAGAAAATGGTTCAAACAATGGAGAGCTCTATGCAGATTATTGTGGAGCAAAGCTACAATATTCTAAAAGAGGCCAATGAGAATATTAAGATTATCATAAATAAAATAAAGGATCAAAGAACCAGCAAGAGGACCTTGCCCCCCACAATGCAAAAGACAGGACCCCTAATGATAGCTCAAGAAAGTGCACTAGATCCAGCTTGGGGAAGAAGGATTACTTGGATCCTAACCAGGATCTCTTAGACACAAAGGAGGTGGCGGGTAGACTATCAAAGCTTGAAATCAATACAACAGAAATGCTAAGAAAGATCTCTTGAGCACCCTGGCTTTTCTTGGCTAGTCCTAGTTTCTTGTCTTGTGTTCCTAGCTTTTTATTGGTTTTTTTCATTTCATGTGGGGAATTGTTTCAAATGTTTTCTTTTAGTTTCTTTTGATACTTTAAGCATTCTCTTATTATCATAACTAATTATTGTATGGGTTTTAGGGCCCTGTTAAAACTTTTTTTCCTTATCAAAAACATAAAAATCTTCTTTGAAATCAAAGTTGTTGATCTTTAGGGGCAGACTTGTAATCTTCTTGTCACATTTGAGGATATAGCCATTAGCTACCCTCACTCTCAGACCCTCGAATTTCTTCATCTGAATCCCACACCTCTCAATCAATTTGAAATCAATAAAATTGTGAGTAGCACCTATATCAAGCAAAGTAATAACTTGTTGACCACCTAATACCCCTCTCATCTTAAATGATCCCTCTTCTTGTACACTAGTGAGATGGGTCTTCTTAAGTCTACCCTCAATCTTCTTATCACCTATATCATCTATGCCTTCCTTTTCTTCAATTGATTCCTCATTTTCAAATTTTTGGTTTGAATTTTCAGAATTAGATTCCTCATAATATGCCCACATAACCCTATTTTCTTTCCCCTTTGGCCTCAAGGGATAATCATGGTTCATGTCATATGGTCCTTTGCAATAAAAGTAAAGTTTTTTCTTTCTTAAATCATTCAATGTCTCTTTATCCAAAGGATCAAATGATTTATCTTTATTTTCAACCTTTGTTTCATTCTTGTCAGGTTTCTTGAAGAATGGTTTGTCTTTTCTAGATGATGCACCCTTGACTGAAATTTATTTACTAGGGCTACTTGTTCCATACTTATAGCCTTCTTAAGAACTTCTTGCAAATTGAATGGATCAAAGGCCTTTACCCAACCCTTCACTGGTTTGGATAATTCCTCAATGAACAAAATAACCAATTTCTCCTATCTAATATATCTAGCACTATAATGAATAGACTATGAAAGTCACTAATGAAATAATCCAATCTACCTATTTGTTTCAACTGGGCCAACTCCCTAAAGTAGACTTCTGGATCCTTCTTATCAAACCTCTCTACCAACCTATCCACAAAGTCATGATATGAAGTCACTTGGTTATGCTAAAGCGTAACCATCCCATAGTACTACCAATCATGTGCAGCTCCCTCTAAATGTAGCATGGCATATTTTACTACCTCGACTTCTTTCTAGGTCTCAGTGCTAAGAAGGTATCAAGCTTGTGAATCCAAGCTTGCACTATCATTCTACTACTCCCATCAAATGTAGTCAAGGAAAACTTCCTTGTAGCCTACTTTTATTCATTATCCTTGTCACAAGGTATCCTATTCTATCTAACAACACAATAATGTTCTCTTCTTTGGTTTACAAACCTCTCAAAAGTCATTCTCTCCCATACTTGCAATGCTAATAATTCTCATTCATCATTAGCAACCATAAGGATATCTATAAATGTTCCATCCCCAACTTCCTCTACTGGCTCCTATATTGGTTCCTCTCTAAAAAAGGTAGGATGTGTGGGCCTAAAGATTTTTATGAGCTCTAGGTGATCCAACTACACTCATGTTATCCCCTTATTCTTGATTCCATCTATCTTGTGGATTCATGTGTTCAACCATGGTGGTGAGTGCCTGCAAAGCCTAGGCCATTTTCTCTTTTCCTGTAACCATTGCTCTAAAAATTTCCCTTGTTTTATGGTCCTCATTCCTATCATCTCTTGGTGGGATACATTCTTTCCTATCACCCATGGTGTCTGGCTACCTATCAAAATCTTGTTCCCTGTCATACAAAGCTTGCCTGTGAGTGTAAAATTTGTGAGATCCAACCCCAGGTGGTTGCATGTGATTGCTAAACCCTAAGGATGGAAAGATTTAGCTCTAATATCAATGTAATAACCCCAACTAGTTATAACTTCAACAAACACCAAATTATTTACTAATTTAGTTGTTTGACATTTTTCAAACACTTTGCAAGCAAGCTCTTATACCACCGTAAAATCCTATGCAATTCTGATTTTTATTTCTTGGTTTCTAACTTGAGAATTTTGTTGCCCTAATTTCATATTGATGTAGATGCATATTTTCTCAATTATAGTCAATGCTCTATTTTACAAAAAATACTATATATATATATATATATATATATATATATATATATATATATATATATATATATATATATATATATAGTATTTTTTGTAAAATAGAGCATTGACTATAATTGAGAAAATATGCATCTACATCAATATGAAATTAGGGCAACAATTATGATGTAAAAATCTAATATAAATCATATTACAAATGATCTCTAAATTCTTTACATGCCCTAAAATTTTCAAATCTAACCTCCATGCATTACAAATGAAATAGATAGGAACTTGGAAAAACTGTTCAAGGGAATCTAAATTTTTTCTATAGCAAGTTCCTGTAGTAGCAATGACACTATAGCAAATTACTATAGTGATGACATTATAACAATATCACTGTAGCAAGTTACTGAAGCAATGTCACTATAGTAAGATCCAACTTATTCCTTCTCCACAAATATGGCCCTAGGCCACAAATTCGGCATAATGAAAAGATTGATTTGTCTTATTCAATAGTCATAACCCTTCAAAAGATATTTCACCACCTCAGTTATGAAAATCAATGGGAGTGTTCATTCCCAATGATCAATGTAATAACTACAGAAACCCTTGGCTCCACAAGCTATTCAAAAGAGTAGATGACAACACATTTGATGCTCAACAATGAGGCCGCTCTCCCTATTTATTCTTTTTCTCCAATAGATGGACCTCCTTCTAGAAGAAATAAAATAATATTAAATTCCTCCTTTCTAGAATATTCTCTTAACTAATTAATTAAACTTTAGTCACTTTTAATTAAATGAATTAAATATAAAGTAACCTTCTAATTTTAATTTATTTAATGACTTTATAAGAAATTAATTTAATCAATTTCTCCTTGTTTCTCCACTTAGCCTTTGAAGAATGTAAAGGCTAAGAACTCCACTAAGATGCTAAAAAGATGAGGACACTACAGTCTTGTAAACTTGGAAAACATTGGAATGCTCGTCAGACATAGGAAATTGTCTTCATCACTCGAGTGAGCTTGACATACATTGACCGGTAAAGATATGACATTTTGTGTAACATCAAAGACAATATAAAATTGATCTATTGTTTTCAACAGATGTGTTGTGAGCTTCAAAGAATTAAAAAGTAAAATAAGTTATTTTTTAGTATGTTTAGAAGTTGGATAAGATAATCTTGAATATTGTTTAGTGAAGATAGTTTGAGGCTATTTGGGAAGTAGGTTCAATTGTCCTCTTTTCAACTCCTAATAGGGTTCGCACAACTCCTAAGAAAAATATGGGCTTATATATATTAATTATATTTCATTAGCTCCCAACAAAGTCTATCCTTTTACAAGGAAATTATATATTTGTACATCACCTTGTGGGCATCATTCCCACTAGGGTTTTCCCTCTAATCAAAGGTTTCCCTAGTTAACATATATAGTGTTTTTGTACATAGTTATGCTTCAGTGGTTATTACATCTATTGTTTATATGTTTTAGAATTAATGAAGATATTAAGAGTTATTTTGAGTACATAATTGATTCACCCCCCCAACTTCGCACCCCCCCCCCCCCCCAAAAGTTATCTTGGTGGACTTTAATTTCTAACATACACTCTATCCTTAATTTCCATGCATGCATCTATGACAACCAGGCCTAGAAACCCCTAAAATTTCCTTAAAGGTCTTGAAATAGGTCCCATCTTTGAGAAATCATGTATAGATCTTTAAAAACCCCAATTTTGGTAAAAAAAGAGATTTTGAGTGATTGGAGGACCCCAGTGAATAGGTCCTACCTTGATATTTGCACCATGAAATGGTAATGCCAAGGAGGATCTATTAAGTCCTCCCCTAATTCCATCTAGGTGGAATGAGAAGAGATAAGAAGAAAGGGGAGAATGAAAATTAAATATAATTTATGATGAAATTGAATTAAATGGGTGCTAATGTTGGAAATGATTGAAAAGATCATAAGGAAGATTGTTGGAATGATCATATGGAACTGGTAAAGGATGTTCTCAATCATTATTTTTTCATTGATGTCAAACTTGCTACTTGCAGGAATGACAATTGCTTTAATGATCCAAATACTATCAAGTGGTTGATTGACAAGAAGGAGGCAATCAATAAGATGTAACTAGAACACCTAGAGAAAGGTTGAAGTTATGATGTTGTAATGAAGTACAAGGATTAGTCAAGCCATTGATGAAATAGTGTACTGATGACATACTCTAAGACATAGAGAAAGGGCACACTAAAAAATATCAAAGATGTAAGGTTTTAGCTAAGTCATTTGTAAAGCCCAACTAAGTTCATTAGAGAGAGGGAGCCGAGCAAGCTAGTAGGTGCCGAACAGATTTCTAGTTGAAGTCGAGCAAGTTCAACTTCATATGCCGAGTGAACTTTAGATGCCGAGTGATACAGAGTTTATCAAGTGCCGAGTGATATCAAGTGTTGAGTGATACAGAGTTTATCAAGTGCTGAGTGATATCAAGTGTCGAGTGATACAGAGTTTATCAAGTGCCGAGTGATACAATTTTGTTTAGGTGCCGAGCTATCCAGGAAATAGATGCCGAGCATCAGAAAACCAATAGTGCCAAGTAACACAGAGATGTTGAGCATTAGTAAACCAATAATGTCGAGTTGCTACATTATTTCAAAAATCAAAGATTCGCTAGATCTAAGCTAACAAGGTTGTTATCTAGAAGTCTGTGAATTAAATGGAACATAAGAATGATGAGCTGGTGGCACAGAACACCATGTAGAACATTTTTGGAGGTTACAACTAGAGCCTAGACAACATTTCTAGATAAGAATAATATATGGGGTAGATACATTGTATCCTACCTAATCCATTTGAAACCCTAAATTTGGAAAGGGAGAATCAAGTGGCAAAGGAAAATCAAATTTCTATTTAAGGATTCATAAGGTCATGAAGAAAAGAGAGAGAGGTGGTCAAGCATGAAAGCATAATTGTTGAAGAAGGTGCTAAGGAAGCACAAAAGCTCTGTTTGGATGGACTACCACAAGGATGATTGCATTGGCATGATGAGTAAGAAGATTCAAGGAGATGAAGCTTGAGAGGAAGATAAGCTGTCAGAGCTGAAGTGATTAAAGCCAAGCAATAGGACTGAACTAAAGAGTGATCTAAAATCTGCAAAGTATGTTGTAAGTTGTATCAGATCAAAAAGCCATTATTGTTACTCTCTAGCAATTGTAATAGATAGTTTAAATCCTATGGAATTAGGATGGTTTAATAGCCATGAGTTAAATCCTTTAACAGGGTGACATTTCAAGTGAATGTTCTAAAGTCCTTTGACCAGGCCCATTCCTAACAATTTGGTGAAATCCTCTAACAAGGTCACATTTAACAGTGTGTTGTAAGCCTTTAACAGGGCATCACTTTAGAAGAATGAGAATCAAGTAGCATGTTACTGGTGGTTTTCCCAAATTGGGTTTCCACATAAATCATTGTGTCATGTGTTGATCTTACATGTTTTATCTCTACATGTTGATTTACTGTAACTTGCTAATATGGTTGATTTAAGTTTGGATGAATGAAAAGTGCACGGATTCATTAAAAGTAGTGAAAAAGTATTATTAGGGCATTTGGACCTTGGATAATTGATTCACACCCCCCCTCCACCCACCCCCCCCCCTTCTCAGTTATTTTAAAGAATTCTAACAATTAGTATCAGAGCCTAGTTGCTGATTCAGTTTAAAGGGACTATAAGCAGAAAAGATCAAAACACCTAAGAGAGAAGTTCCCAAGCTCAACAAAGACAACTTTGTTGCATGGAAAAGTTTGATGAAGGTACATCTTGGATGCATAAGAGATTATGCCCAAAATTCAATTGTTACTAAACATGTTGATCCAACTGGTACTCTTACTGCAAAAGATATGAAAAACAAACAGGAACACAATCAAACAATGCTAGAGATTGCTTCTGCACTTAACTATGCTGAATTTGATGATATCAAAAGATGTGACACGGAATTCAAAATGTGGCAAGCTCTATCAGACATCTATGGAGGAGATCAAAATGTCCAAAGAGAAAAAAGAGAAAGCCTCAAAGGAAAGTTTGATGATATGAAAATGGAGGAAAATGAGAATGCTGCTCAGTATGGCACAAGAATAAAGGAAGTGGTAATTGCAATAAGATGTTTGAGTAGTCAATTGGATGAAGATAATGTTAATAATAAGTTCTTAAGAACCTTTCTACCTATCTATGCTATTAGAGTATCAGCAATACAAGAACTAAGATGTGTACCAGGAAACAATCTAAGTTTGGAAGGTATAGTAGGTAGACTCACTGCATTTGAGTTATCTAACTTTGACAACTACAGACCTGAGAATGTTGAATCTGATTTCAAGGCCAAGCTATCACTGAAAGATGCTGAATAGATGAAATCAAAGAAAGGAAGAAAGATAAAATATGTATCTAGCAACAGTAGCACTCATGAGGAAGATGTGGAAAAATTGGAAGCACTGCTAGCTAGAAGATTTCACAGAGGTAAAGGAAAATTCAAAGGTAAGATGCCTATCATTTGTTTCAATTGCAATGAAGCAGGACATACTGCTACAATATGTACACAGAAAAAGGAATAAGGAAGGCAACAAGTAAAAGTACAAAAGAGAAGATGAAAAGAGAGATTACAAAGAAAAAGGCAAGAAGTGTTATATTGTTGAAGAGAATTCTAATGATAATGATGATGAAGTTATTTATGTAGCCATGAAGGACCAATCTAATGAAGAAGAGCCTACATTACTGGTAACATGTATGAACAAGAATGACAGATGGATCATAGGCAATGGATGCTCACATCACATGACAGGAAGCAAAAGTAAGTTTGTTAACTTTACTTAGTATGATGGAAATAGTGTTAGATTTGGTAATGATGCTCCATGTCAAATAAAAGGAAAAGGTTCCATTAAGCTCAGTGAGAAAATTTCATGTGATAATGCATACTATATTGAAGGATTAAACTACAATTTTCTGAGTGTCTCACAGTTAGGTAATATAGGATGCAAAGTAGAATTTGAAAACAAAACTACAAAAATCTATGATACTGATGGTAAACTGATAGGAAAAAGAGATCAAACAAGAAGTAATTTGTTTTACCTTGATATGGATGATGTTTCTTGTTTTGTTGCAAAATTTGATGATGAATGGTTATGGCATAGAAGGCTATGTCATGTCAACTTTGACAATCTGGTCAATATCAGTAAAATGAAGAAAGTCAGAGGTTTACCAAGATTGAAGAAGCCTAATAATATCATGTGCAAACAATGTCAGTTAGGAAAGATGACAAAGTCAAGTTTCAAAAGCAAAAACTATACATCTAAAGAAGTATTTGAGTTAGTTCATACTGACTTATGTGGTCCAATGGAAGTACAAAGCTACAAAGGAGATAATTATATAATGTTGTTTATTGATGACTATTCCGGGATGATGACTGTTATGTTCTTAAAACAAAAATCTGATGCTTTTCAAATGTTTAAGTGGTATGTGGCTAGAGTTGAAAAGGAAACAAGACAGAGCTTGAAATGCCTGAGATCAGACAGAGGTGGTGAATTCACATCAAACGAATTCGAGATATTTTGTAATGATAAAGGAATCAAAAGACAAACGTCAGCTCCTAGAAATCCCCCACAAAATGGAATTGCTAAAAGAAGAAATAGATCTATGATTGACTATGCCAGAACATTAATGATGGAAAAGACTGTTGCTCTAAAATAATGGAGAGAAGCTGTAAGTGTAGCTGTTCATACACTGAACTAAGTACAAGTCAAGAAAGGTACAAATACAACACCTTTTGAATTATGGTATGGTCACTCACCCAATGTAAAACATTTCAAAGTATTTGGTTGCAAATGCTTTATCCTTAAAGATGCTAGAAATGGAAATTTTGATGCAAAAAGTGATAAAGGCATATTTCTTGGTTACTCCACTAGAAGTAAGGCATACAAGTGTTTGAATACTAACACTAACAAAATTGTGGAAAGTGCAAATGTAAACTTTGATGAACATACAAAATTCCAAGCTGAAGAACCAAAGAAAATGGACAAGTATAAAACCTTTTTGTATTCTTATGAAGGAATGCCTGTTGACAAGGATGATGTCTATCAAATTGAAACTCAACAACAAATTTCATTTTCAGCCGAGTCACAACCAGTGAATGCCGAGTTGCATTCAGAAGCCGAGTTGTAGAATGAAGGAATTACACAATCTAGTAATGAATTTAGTACACATGAAATAGATGAAGAACAACCTGACAACTCAGTACATAGTGACCCTGAATTAGAAAGATCAAACATGGAAACAAGGACTGAACCAAGATTATCAAAATATGTAAAAAGACATCACCCTGCTAAACAAATCATTGGTGACAAAGATGAAAGACCAATGACAAGGAACAAAATAAGACATGAATCATGTCTGATCAACAAACTTGAACCTAAGATAGTATATGGTGCATTACAAGATGATGACTAGTATAAAGCTATGGAAGAAGAGATTGATCAAATAAAGAAGAACAAAACCTGGAGTTTGGTTCCCAGACCAGTTGACAAGAATGTGATTGACACCAAGTGGGTATTCAAAAACAAGCTAGATGAGAATGGTGAGATTACTAGAAACAAAGCTAGACTAGTATGCAAGGGTTATGCTCAAGAAGAAGGATTAGACTATGGGGAAACATTCGCCCCTGTTGTTAGAATGGAAGGATTAATAACTCTACTTGCATATGCTACATATAAAGATTTTAAAGTCTATCAGATAGATGTAAAGTCTGCTTTTTAAAATGGTATACTAGAAGAAGAAGTCTATATTGAACAACCAGAGGGATTTGTTGATGAAAACAACAAGGATATGGTTTGCAGATTACATAAAGCACTCTATGGTTTGAAACAAGCACCCAGAGCATGGTATGAGAGACTTCACAAGTATCTAGTGCAAATAGGATTTGAAAGAACTGATGATAACAAAAAAATGTACATTAAATCAGAAGAAGGTAAGGATATTATTGTATCTAAAATCTTTTTTGATGACATAGTGTTTGGAGGAAAGGAAGTGCTTTGCAAAGGCTTTGCTGACAAAATGAAACATGAATTTGAGATGTCTATGTTTGGTGAGATCAAATTTTTTGTTGGATTGCAAGTACATCAACTAAAACATGGTATATTTGTGACACAATCAAAGTATATCAAAGAAATACTCAAAACATTTGGATGGAGGAGTCCAAACCAGTTAGCACACCAATGACAATAGGAAATAAGCTGTCCAAAAATGATAAATCAGCTGAAGTCAATCAAACAATGTACAGATCCATGATTGGAAAACTACAATATGTTGTACATAGCAGACTAGAAATAGTATTGCCAATTGCAATAGTGACTAGATTCTCTACTAATCCCAAAGAAAATCATCTAATAGTAGTAAAAAGAATAATGAGGTATCTTAAAGGAACTGATAACTTTGGTCTATACTACAAAAAGAATGGAAAGTTTGAACTCAATGCATGTGCAGATGCAGATTGGGGAGGCAACATTGATGACAGAAAAAGTACAAGTGGAGGTGCATTATTTTTAGGCAAAAGACTAGTTACCTGGACTAGCAAGAAACAAACATGCACATCCCAGTCCACTGCAAAATCAGAATATGTGGTAGCAGTAGTCAATTACACAAACATTGTGTGGCTCACACATCTATTGAAAGGAATGAAAGAAGAGGTAACTAAACCTGTAATACTGTATTGTGATAATACAAGTGCTATAAATATATCCAAAAATTCAGTAATGCATGCAAAAATCAAGCACATTGAAATCAAGTATCACTATGTCAGAGAATTGGTAGAAGACAAACAAGTGAAGTTGGAATACATTCACACAAAGGAACAAACTACAGATATCTTCACCAAACCATTTCCCAGAGATGCTTATGAATATCTTAGAGGAAAGTTGGGGGTAATACCCCTAACTCAAGCAGTATAAAATAACAAGGATGCTGCCCTGCATCAACAGCAATAAATTGTTGAAATATCAAAAGAATGATGCAGAGGATGACAGCAGGAGCAGAAACTCCAAATCAGTCACAAGCATGGTGATAGAGGGAGAAGACATCAAGAAGCCAAAGCTTATATTTTGCATGATAAAGATGCTACATCTTTGGCATTTATGTCAAAGAGGGAGAAATATGTAGAAACCTGATCAATACAAAGCAAGAGGGAGATATATATGAAAGAGGGAGATATATGAGATCAATAGTAAGGATGCAGCAGCCAAGAAAAGTAGCAGACAACATATACAATCTTGGTGGTAACTAATTTGATCAATTGATCAGTTTGGTTTTGCCATCAATGCCAAAGAGGGAGATTGTTGGAAATGATTAAAAAGATCATAAGGAAGATTGTTGGAATGATCATATGGAATTGGTAAAGAATGTTCTCAATTATTGTTTTGTCATTAATGTCAAACTTGCTACTCGCAGGAATGACAATTGCTTTAGTGATCCAAATACTATCAAGTGGTTGATTGACAAGAAGGAGGCAATCAATAAGATGTAACTAGAACACCTAGAGAAAGGTTGAAGTTATGATGTTGTAATGAAGTACAAGGATCAGTCAAGCCATTAATGAAATAGTGTACTGATGACATACTCTAAGACACAGAGAAAGGGCACACTGAAACATATCAAAGATGTAAGGTTTTAGCTAAGTCATTTGTAAAGCCTAACTAAGTTCATTAGAGAGAGGGAGTCAAGCAAGCTAGTAGGTGCCAAAAAGATTCCTATTTGAACCTGAGCAAGTTCAACTTCAGATGCTGAGTGATATAGAGTTTATCAAGTGCCGAGTGATATCAAGTGCCGAGTGGTACAAAGTTTATCAAGTGCCGAGTGATACAGAGTTTATCAAGTGCTGAGTGATACAATTTTGTTTAGGTTTCGAGCTATCTAGGAAATAGATTCTAAGCATCAAAAAACCAATAATATCGAGTAACACAAAGATGCTGAGCATCAGTAAACTAATAATGCCAAGTTGCTGCATTATTTTGAAAATCAAAGATTTGCCAAATCTAAGCCAACAAGGTTGTTATCTAGACGTCTATAAATTAAATGGAAGATAAGAATGATGAGCTGGTGGCACAAAACACCATGTAGAACATTTTTGGAGGTTACAACTAGAGCCTAGACGAAGTTTCTAGATAAGAACAAGATATGGGGTAGATACATTATATCCTACCTAATCTATTTGAAACCCTAAAGTTGGAAAGGGAGAATCAAGTGGTAAAGGAAAATTAGATTTCTATTTAAGGATTCATAAGGTCATGAAGAAAAGAGAGAGAGGTGGTCAAGCATGAAAGCATAATTGCTAAAGAAGGTGCTAAGGAAGCAGAGAAACTCTATTTGGATAGATGAACACAAGAATGATTACATTGGCATGATGAGTAAGAAGACTCAAGGAGACAAAGCTTGAGAGGAAGACAAGTTGTCAGAGATGAAGTGATTAAAGCCAAGCAATAGGACTGAATTGAAGAGTGATTTGAAATCTGCAAAGTATGTTGTAAGTTGTATCAGATCAAAAAGCCATTATTGTTACTCTCTAACAATTGTAACAAATAGTTTAAATCCTATGGACTTAGGTTGGTTTAATAGCCATGAGGTAAATCCTTTAACAGGGTGACATTCCAAGTGAATGTTTTGAAGTCCTTTGACCAAGCCCATTCCTAACAATTTGGTGAAATCCTCTAACAAGGTCACATTTAATAGTTTGTTGTAAACCTTTAACAGGGCATCACTTTAGAAGAGTGAGAATCAAGTAGCATGTTACTGGTGGTTTTTCCCAAATTGGGTTTCCACTTAAATCATTGTGTCATGTGTTGATCTTGCATGTTTTATCTCTGCATGTTGATTTACTGTAACTTGCTAATATGGTTTATTTAAGTTTTGATGAATGAAAAGTGTATGGATTCATTAAAAGTAGTGAAAAAGTATTATTAGGGCATTTGGGCCTTGGATAACTGATTCACCCCCCCTCCCCCCCTCTCCGCTATTCTAAAGAATTCTAACAGCTAAGCCATCATTAAATTGAAGTGCTTCCAATTTAATATGGTACAATTACAAAACCCTTAAATACTCTTCTCAAAGAAAAACTACTAGGTCTAAGATTTGGAAAGTTTGAAAATAAGAAGTTGAAACCCTAGTAGCCCATAACTTTAGAAAAATGATTAGTCAAAGTCTTGAAATAGAGATATAAAAGTTCTCATGAAAGTCTACAATGTAGGAAGCAAGAAGAGTTGTTGTCTTTTCTCTAAAAACTCTAGAGTTTTCTATTTAACTTTTACCATAATCAATAACCCTGTAGGTGCCAAAAGAATGTATACAGTATCTTTGAGTAAATATAAACAGATGTATTTGTTGAATTTTTATACACTTACGTTTTGATTATATCTATATTTTCATGCTTTTTGTCACTTTTAAACAAGTTGTACATGCCCACTAAACTACTATAAATATTATCTTTAATCACCTTTGATTACCATTTGTAGTAGGGTGCTAAAGATGATTGAAAATTCTACAAAAGGATGAGAATTTTCTTTGATTTTTTTATGAACATAAAAAGTAAAATGTCTCTTATGTATCTTAGAGATGATAGCTCTTGCATAAAAATCTATATAGAGGGAAATTTGGTTGGCAAGGAAATTTTGGAATAATCCTTCAGGTGAATTGGAGGATAATTTCCAATAAAACTATGATAATCTCATCATCTTCCTTATCACAATATATATCATGGATGAAAAGTCACAAATTTTATCTAAAACTTCCTTAGAAGTACACCTATAATTGCAAGAAGATTTTCCTTGAGAGGTTATTTTTCCATTATCACACTTGACAAGGATCAATCACTTGTCCTATAATGGTTTTGTTAATTTGGCATCCTTTGTCTATTGATAATACCTATAATTTCATTAGTTGTACTTTGAATAAAAACCCAATTTTCTAATCCAAATATCTACATGATTCTACAATACAAGGTAATAAGGACCATCCTATGGGCCACAAAAATTACTAATATGTAGATTATGTTGTAATCTCACACTACCTAGTCATGATAATAACCCTCAATTGTATTGATGAAACCATTACTATTGTTTATTTGAAGGAGGATGAATGTATGACTAACCATATAGTGATTCAAAATAAATATATTCAAATGATAGTGAAGACAATAAATATGATAATAAAAATTTCAAAACATATGATAATAGTAAGGAAATAAGACTATAAAAAAATTATAGTGTATGAAAACTTCCATTAGATGGTCATAACTTATTGGAACACTGTATGGTATGAAACTAAAGTTAGTTGATGCATCAACATGAGCAATTTGTTCACCTATATGAAAATAAAATCATTAGACCATATTTTCTATAATCTTGGTTTTTTTTTTTCCAAACTATTCCAAGGGTCTTTTAGTGCCATATTCCTGTACATTACATGTGGATTTGGATAATTTTTACCTCACAATGTCAAGGCTTGATGGTAGAGTCACTATATTTTTCTTCTAATCAAACCTTAGTAAAAAGTAATTCTCACCAACGAGGATTCACTCAAACATAATTGTGTTTCTTTCACATTCAACCACATGAGAATTCTCAACTCAAACTATAGCTTTGTTGTCACACTCATTGTCTCCAATTTCTCTTGTCTTTTGAGTTTTTTTCACTTAGTTTCCATAATTAAAGACCCTCCAATGTCTAAAACATCATTATTGTAAAAAAAATTCTCCTTTTCTATGAAATAATGTTTAGACTATCTCATAACCTCCCTTCTTTTAAGGGATTTATTTTTATTCTTCTATTTGCTCTAATAAATCAACCCACACTTCATCTATAAACCACATACATATAGCTAATCCTCCCACTCTTCCTTTATAAATTTTCTTGTAGAATGAATATTGTAGTTTTTATTAAAAAATTTCTCCTAATGCTTTATCAAGGTGGACTACCACCTATGATTTAAAAACTACATTTTCTTCTAACTTGTTTTGGTCATCTCCTCTTACTCTTTCTTCTGCAATGCCTAAAGATCATCTCACTTCTTTTATGTTCCTTGACCACTATGTGATATTTTTTCATTTATATTTTGGGTATAAATTTAATAATTAAACATGGGAATTACAATGACATTTTGTATTATGACCCTCCCTTTATTTATTCTATCTTTGTCTTGATGACTTGTTGTCTATATACTCAATCATCTCATTTAAAATGAAAATCTTGGAGTATTATCGAATGTCTTATGAAGAGTCTCAAAAGATATCAAGGGGAATATTTTAGGAATACATGATTTATTGGCTCTTGGATATGTTAGTTATGTGTTGTATTAATAATATGTTTTGTCATTGATGACACCATATGTTATTGAGTTTGTGATAGACATAGATTTTTTACATCATAGAGGATTACTGGAACAAAAAGTTGAGACATATTAGGTTAAGCTATACAAGCTTATAATTATGTTTTTATGTGAGTGTAGATGTTATATAAATGTTTTATTATGTTTATATTGAGTATTGGATGATTTATAGATCACTTGGTAAAGACTCATAGTAAACCAAAACACATAAAATAGTGATAGAGATAGATATTGGGAAATTGTTTGTCTATTATTAGTAAATTGGGATAAAGGTTAGCAAACTTGGATCATGGTTGAAGACATTTTCATGTTATAAAATCTTAAAGATCATTCTGGAAAGGTCATTGAAGTGAATTATGGGATATGTTTTAGTAGTAGTTGATTGTGTTGGTGTATTGTGTTGATCTTCATTGTATAAAGTATTAATTTTATTGTAACATGTGGAAACCTTACTATAATAATTGGAATGATGCTTAAGGAGGTGTTTATGCCTTAGATAGGTCATTTATTATTATTTTTACATTTGGAAATGCCTAACATGCCAACTTAATTAGTTATTTGAGAAGAGTATAAAGGGTGGATGTTTTCCTTGGTTAGGTATGATAGTGATGATTCATGTATCATGGGTATTATGATATGATGCAAGCTTGAAGTATGGATAATCAAGGATTTTTTATAGGTTTGAATTTCCCCAGGTAATGCTAAGGAGGGGATTATTGGAATAACTACCAGTGTTCCCCTCTAGTATTTGTAGCATGGCTCAATCAACTCCTACATTGTATAATTCTAGTGGTTGTATTAGTCATCAACATGTCAATATTTTGGTGTAATAAATACCATATCTTGTAAAAATTAGTATCAAAGAAGACTCAAGATTGATTTGATGTATAGTGTTAAGCTTCAAAGGAACTATAATGGAAATTGAGTTGCAGTATCAGCCAATTTAGTATCTTGGATATGTTATCTTGAAGAAAAAATCTTCATAGTTCCTGAAGTAATTTGGACAATGAGTTTATTTATCTTCCTATCATCCTTTAACAAGGTTATAACCTTATATAATGGATTCAAGCTCTCCTAATAGGAATCTATCATTTTAACAGGAGCTCTTGTACTAATTGAATTTTGATTGACTTCTAACTGGGTTACATCCTTTCACAAGGAGCTTATATATTAGTACACGATCTTGTGAGTGTCATCCCCACTTGGGTTTTCCCTCTGATCAGTCATACTCAACAAATAATTATGTCATTGTACATGGTTTATCTCTTGTTATGTTTCATTCTTATGGCTATTGAAGTCAAATTTAAGTTTAATTTAGTGACAACTGGTTCACTCCTCTTCTCAGTTGTGTGTGTGGACTTTACTTTCTAATATTTGGTATCAGAGTTGTTAGATAACTAAGGTGGGGAGGGTGAATTGGTCATGTCCAATTATCCTACAATCCCTTCAAACATTTTATTACCAATAAAATTTCATAAACATCAAAAGCAATCACTCGATGATCTCATTCAACTTCATAGTTAACACTTGTAATAAATTTACTCCAAACTTCTAAGTCAATTTAACATATTGGTAACATAACTTTACAGTTACCTAGTTGTTACTGACTTGCAATAAAAATTAATTATTATGAAAATTAACTTGCAACATACAAAACATTCACACATTTTACACCAAGATTTTTAACATGGAAACCCTGTAAAGGGAAAAAAACCACCTTGGATTGAAAACCCAAAAATTTTACTCTTATGAAGTGAGCTTTACTATGATCCAACCTTGTTATAGTTTTATATACATATTTTAAATATAACCCGGTTAAAGTATTTACACCAAAAGATCATCTAGACCTTATCACTTATTGATCCTGTCTAAATAGTGACCTACTCTAAATTACTTATAAAAATCATTGATTGATGTAAGGTCATATAGGATTTCATAGACTTGTTAGGTCCACTTGATTAAGAGAATTTTTTTCTACACTTATTATAAAGTAAAAATTGAAATGATCTTTTAGGTTTAGCACTACCTTGTTCAGATCTCTGTTCTGCTTCGTGTCCTTTTGATATTTTTCTTTTGATCTCTTACTAGTTGATTCACTCCTTAATTGTTTCACTTTGCACTTAACTCTACTTGATCTTCCTTATCCTCTTCTTGGTTCACAATTTTTGTTTCATCTTCAACAAATTTTCACTTAGATGTTCTTTCTCCAACAATTTCACCAACATTTAGCAACCAAAAACTTTCTCAATCATCTCCTTAAATAGTAGTCTCTCTTCTTCCAAATTTTGTCGCTTAACCACAATTGTCAATCTTAGATTCATTAAATTTTTTCACTTAAAAAATAGAACTTTCTTATCATCCTTATCCTTATTTAATCTCTATTTTATTTTTCTAGATGTAGAACTTGTAACAAACTTTGACTTTAGCCTTTGAACTTCTCAAACATTCTTTATTTCACCAAAAGTTGGCCTTAGATTCTACCTTTATAAACTTGCTCTTCCAGATATTACTAGGTGAACATAACATTTCATTTGGGTAAAAAATCACTTTATTAACACTAACTTTACTCTGTTAACATTGGTCTTTAACTTTCTTTGCCAACTTCTCAGTGACAATTGTAGTCACTTGGCAAACATTTTCTTCCTTCTTTCACCTAGTGACTCAGTGTAGCTTGTATAGCTTATTACATTACAAGGTTATGTGATTGTAAAACAATCAAGCCAACATTACATTATCACTTTCTAACTCATTCAAGTGCCCATTGAATACCATACTTATTAACTCTGTTATCAACATACTTTCTTCAAATCCTCTTCATCAATCAAATAATATGTCACTCTATTGAATTAGCATAGCCAATAATCATCAAAAACTTGGCATAAATGAAAACATAACAACTTATATGACTCCTTTACATACATTCATATCATTCTCAATTACATCATCAGTGGGGGCTAACAATCTCCCCCTTTGACATTGATGGCAACACATAACATATGATTTTGTATTAAAAAACATTACATTAGATAATCAAATGTATGAATTTACAACAATACAAATTTTTATCTTTTGGACTTCATTACGTTTCTATACATTAGGTTGCATCATTAGATGTACTAGTCTATATCTTCAGTATTGTGTATGCTAAAATGTTGACACACTTCTATGAGTCATTATATCCACGATTGCTCAAGAATAATGTCTTGAATGGTATCTCATAGCTCTCTATTCATGGAGTGCAAGGGTTTGTGATGGAGG
Organism: Cupressus sempervirens; assembly: GCA_028749045.1. Classification (NCBI taxonomy): domain Eukaryota; kingdom Viridiplantae; phylum Streptophyta; class Pinopsida; order Cupressales; family Cupressaceae; genus Cupressus; species Cupressus sempervirens. The sequence goes on along the minus strand of CM053785.1, from coordinate 884,400,195 downwards.
CCCTCAGTTTGACCTAGTTTTTTCCCATGCAAGTACACCATAAAATGAGAGATTCAAAGATCAAAATATGAATGCAAATGAAGATGCAAACTAATCTAAATGATGACAATACAAAGCAATGCAAGAAAGGAAATCTAATCTATGAAAGGAAATAACAATGGAATATTAATCTATGAAAACAAATATGGATCTAAAATAATATGAAAATTCAAGGATGGATCATGATGATGGAAGCAATGGATGCATGAGAGAAGAAGACAAGAAGATAGAAGTTCTCCACAAAAAGCTTTAATGTTCAAACTCCTCCAAAAATCACTCTTCAAACCTACAGCATAACAATAGCATAATCGTGGATGTCCAAAAATGAGGAGAAGGCTCTCCCTTATAAAGAAGAATAGACAATTAAGATTAAGAGGCAATAAGATTTAATCAAGGGTGAAGAAAGAATGACCAGTGTGAGACAAAATTTGACCAATGAGAAAAGAGGAGGAAAATTGAATAGAATCCCACTTAGAAATATGTGCATTTAAGTATAGAGAAAATGAAAAATGATTTATTTAATTTTTGTTTAATTTATTTCCTTTTTTCAAGTGGTATGTTATTCATTTAATTAAAAGAGGGATCTTTTTTTTTAAATGGGTAAACGGTCGAAGCCTTAATTATATTAAATTGATAAAAATAAATACAATAGAGTAACTTCGTTCAAATGGGCACTGGTAGGAAAGAATGGTGAAGAAAACCTCCAATCTTGCTAGGGACCTTAGTCCAATTTTATTACACAATTAAAAGGGGCATACCCCAATTGTCAAGTGTAGGATTTTTAAAGTCAATATAGAAAGGAGGATGCAAATCCTCTTTTAAATATAACTTTTCTTCTTCTTCCACTAATTTGATTTAAATCATTACAAGAAATAATTAGCTAATATAGAGCTTTAATGCTTCCATGTATACCTCTTCTCATCTATTTTGATTGAATTGCTTTCCCCTTGTTATCTTACTACTTAGTTATATAGCTTAAAGCAGATGTTAGAATTATTAGTTAAAACAAAAGATAACACGAGTTCAGGAAGGAGGAAAACAAATGCTAAAGCTATCCAAATAAGATAAATTTCTAGGAGAAGACCATTTAAAGAGCTAAGCTTAATTATATTGTCTAGAGACATCAATAATAAACACAACTAAAGGCATTACCATAACATTGTATCCTATCAACACAAGTATTACTATATAAACTAAGAGTAACTATCAAACCAGCTTTAAATAAACAAAGTGGGTACTAGCTTTACATAATAAATAATACATGTATAATCATCAAATTGAAGGATTACTTTAATTACAGCTGCCTCAGTGAGTTTCTCTATTAAGATATCCTAATTCCTTCCTCTGAAGCTATGGAAGTTTAAAACATACCCCATAATCAAGAAATATGTCTAGGGAGATTGAGATTTGGAATAGAGCTCCTAGCAAATAAAATTACTAATGATTTAGAATTGAGATATAGATATTGTAATGAAATGGGATTTAAAAATGTTCAAGTAACTAAATAGAATTAACAAGACTTCTTCTAACTGCGACACCCATATTAAGAAATGTCTGATGCAGCTTGGTGGGTTATTATCAATGGACTTGCCTCTAAGATTAGCTCTTTAAACCAACTGGATTAATCCTTTAAGTAGCTATAGGTTAATTTTCCAACTCATATACCTATCCCAAATTGGAAATTTCTTAGGTAGCACCAATCAATTCTATAGCCTATGCTAAGAGAGAGCCCACAATTTGCCAAATGTAGATACAATTTAAGAGATATCAAAACAAAAACAAAGACATGCCACACAAAGAGAGCATAGGACAAAACGATCTCAGTACTAAAATAAACTTTATATAACTTGGTATTGATTAAATACAAAGATTAACCTAATATAATAACCTACTAGCCAGCCTCTAAGTTAGCTACCAATAGAAGCATGCTTCCACCTTACTTACGCTTAATACTCTAAACTAATAATAAACATAACATACTATTCATACTATACTACCTTCGAAAGATACATTACATAATATCCTTACTAGCTATGATATATTTTTTTATTATCAAACTTTAGAAACCAAAGCCTTCTAACCAAGAGAAAAAATGGGGAGAGCCAGCCAAAATCACAAACCAGGACACAAGGTTGCAGGCAAAATAGGGGAAAATCTCCACCAAACTATAGGAGAGCCAAAAACAAGGAACCCTTACAAATTTTTTGTTTCCAAAAGACCATAATAACTTTGGAGATGTCATTAGGGTTTCCACAAGAGTTCTTTTCCTTGTTGGACTTTTCAATGTTGGGGGTGCAAAAGTCTAGTGTCTAGATTCTCCAATTCCACTCCTGGGTGGATGTTAGCTTTGAAAAAACCCAAATAATTTTGAAGCCATACCTTTCCACTATGCACCACAATCCCTCTCCATCTTTGGCCACACACAATTAAGAGTTGGAAGATCACGAATAACCAATGAAGGATGCCTAGGAACAATGGCTAGATCAAAACTCCTAAGGGGATTATCCATGTACATTTTAGGGAGGTAGCTTTGAGTTTTTCATCTAAGCTCCTAATGGCCTCTTATAAGCCCATGCACCAGACAAGGTCAAATATATTCTGGCAAAGTCTAACCATATCCCATTTGTTGATTCTGGATCTTGCCAAATACCCAATGAAAGACCCTATGATATCACTATTTATTCTCCATGTAAAATCATATTTGAAGAATCCTTCTCCTAAGGAATGACTCACTATAATTCTCATCATGTCATCAACTAGTTTGAGCATGTGATTCCATCTTTCTGGCTTCACATTATCATGGAAAGCCATAGTCTACACTTTCAAAACATGGAATACACAAATAAAGGTGTCCATTGCAAAACAGCTATCGACAGATGAAAGAGATGAAAAAGAAATGAATAAAAAGGAAAGGCTTTGCATGTGAAGGATCTAGAAAAGCTAAGAAGAAAGCCCAAATCAGTTGAGGCCATCTACTAGATGTCACTAAGAAGTATTCATGACACCATAATTGAAAAACAAGGGTGAGCTAACTTAGGATTTTGGGTTGAGAGCTATTGCTGATTAAACAATAGAAAGAAGATGGCCAACTAATAATGATTAACCCTATAAACTCTCGACAATAAGGAAAGCAAAAAAAGGTCCTAATTATACTAATATGTGGCTTACCTAAATGAAATTCCAAGCAAGCATATTGTCGAGTCTTAAGACTATTTATGAAGCAGAGACTATATTCATATAAATCACATAGAGCGGGATAAGGTTAGGATGTGCAACATACTAACAAGAACACTAGCGAAAGGATGCTTAAGAAAGAATCCAAGGAACCAAGACTTACTAAAGGCTAGATTAAAACATAATCTAAAGATAACTAACTACTTAATAGGTTTTATTTAAAAACTTTGTTAACTTAATAATAAATGGTATAGTGACTGATGTTTCTTTTTAAGACTACCAATCTTTGATGACCAGAGAAGTTTCACCATCAGGCTCCTTATTCCCCAATTGGTCTGCCTTCTTGTTACGTTCTCGAAAAATGTGACAAATTTGAGTATTTTTAAACTTATCTAGAATATTGTGAACTTCTTCTAATTTTGATTTTAAGACCTAGTTGGGCATTGCTCTTTTCCTTATTGCATTTAATACAATCTAAGAATCTCCTTCAATGATGATTTTAGATAATCCTAATTTTAGGCAAAGTTGAAACCCTTCTTGCAAGTCTTCAAGTTTAGCTAAATTATTAGTTGTTGGGTCAATAGATCTAGCCATTTTAGCAATCTAATTGCTTGACTCATTGGTAATGATACAACCGATGCTTGCTAAACTTGGATTGCCTCTAGATTCTTCGTCAAAGTTTAACTTAGCCCATCACTTTGGAGGTGGTGTCCATCTACAATTTTCCCTTGCCTCTTTGTTCCTCTTTTTGTAGATGAGTGAAGGATTAATAAGGTTTGTCCACTTCTTTTTGATGTATCCATCCTAGTTTGAGAATGATCCTTCTTCTTTCTAGGACTTCCTAAGGTGGGAATTTAACATCTCAACTATGCTTGCTTCTATTTTTTAACAATCTCTTCTAGCTGCATTTTTTGGTCCCTAAATAGTCTTCTATTTCTTTCTTTCTACACCTCCCATATGAGGATAGAAGGGAAAATATTTTAGTTTCTACTGTAGATACCTTTACAAATATTATTGGGCCGACTTTTAAGAAAATCAACTAAAGAATTTGACATGGGGGAGTTCTAGCCCAACAAGTATCTAAGCCAATCTAAACAATGTTGGGTGTAAGGACATCTATATAAGATGTGGTTTGTATCTTCATTGTTTTGTCTACATAACACACATCTAGAGGGGCCTTCAAAACCTAGTTTTTGGATTCTATCAGTTGTGAGGATCCTATTTTGAAATGCCAGCCATAGAAAGAACCCGACCTTTGGCAAAGATGAAGGATCCCAACAGAGTTTGAGTGGGAATTCCACTTCATCCCATCTTTGGGAGTGAATGAGAGCTCTATATCCATCTTTAACACTATATTTGCCATCTTTTGATGTTGCCCAAATGAGATTATCATTCCTTTCTAATTGTTTGATTTTTCTATTCTTGATAATCTCTTCATATACCTTTCTTGTAGCTGGTTCCACATCTATATCATCCAAAGATTTCCACACCCAACTAATACTTCCATTCAAAGTTTTCTTGGTTTTACAATCACTGACCTTTCTTCCCCATAATTTTACTAATTTATCTTTGAGAGCCACAAGAATCTCCAAGCTATCTATTGGGGGATGCCCATCCCACGAGTCTTCCCAAAATAGGGCTTCATCACCCTTACAATATCCCAAGTAAGATATTTACTAATGAGGGCTTGACATCTAACAATAAAATTCTAACTCTCTGAACCTTTTGGAAGAGTCTTCATCCTAAAAATGGACAAGGGATCAATAGCATTAAGATACTTATTATAAATAATTTTAGCCCATTTGTTATTTCTTTCAAAAAAGAGGCACCATATCAGTTTGGCCCCTAATGCTTCATTTTTCCAATATAAGTTTTTAATGCCTCACCCTCCAAAGTCCTTTGGTTTACATATGTTTTCCCATCTTATGAGGGCAAGTTTTTTAGAGTCCTCACAATCATTCCAAAGGAAGCTTCTAAGAATTTCCTCAACATTCTTATTGATATTCTTAGATAGAGGGAGGTAGGAAAGCTGATAGATTGGAATAGCAGAAAAAATTGATTTGATCTTGGTGATTTTGCCAACTTTCGTGAGCCATTTATCTTTCCAACTGCCTATCCTAGCCTCTAATCTATCCAAAATATGCTGCCATACCTTATTAGATTTGCTAACTTTTTCTAACTCGATGTCAAGATATTTGCATGGAAATGCACCCCTTTTATACCCCATGATATGATAGATCTGCTTTTCTATTTCCAATTTAGTATTAATAAAAAATATTTTGAATTTCGCTGCATTTACTTTTTGACCTGATGTTGCCATGTATAGTTAGATGATAGACCTGATATTCAATGCCTCTTTTGATGTACTGTCACTAGGTAGAATAGTATCATCTGCAAATTTTTGATGTGTAATGTTGGGATTATTTTCTATTACAATTATGCCCATAATTTCCCCTTTGTTGTAAGCATCAAGAAGTGCTCTCCCAAAGGATTCTGCCATAATGATATATAGAATGTTGGAATTAACAAGTGGAAAGATTTACTTCTGAGAGGGGGGGTGAATCAGAAGTAACTAACTTTAACCTTTTCAAATCCTTTTACTGAAACCATTTACATGCATCTAATTCATCTAACAAACATGAAAGTAAAAGACATGCATGAAAATAGATAACACACAAATTTGGTAACCCAAAAACCCTATTAAAAGTGACCTAGTGCAAGGATTTCACTACCCTGCTAAAAGTAGGCTTGGTTAAAGGACTTTAGTACATTGATTTGGAATGCCACCTTGTTAAAGGATTTACAAATGGCTGCTAGGCCAACCTAAGTCCATAGGATTTCCATTATCTAATACAATTGCTAGAAAGTATTAGAAAGTCTTTGACTTGATAGCTTTGCAATCTTTAATTGTTGATTCCAAATCCTTGTTTTGCTTTGACTGACTTGATCTTTGCTTGATTTGATATGTCACTCTTTGAAATTCTGATACTTTTTTCTTATTCAACTAAATTCTATTGTATTTCTTTGTTCTTCACTAATTCTTTTAAACTTCCCTTTCAATTTTTCTATAGTTCACCCATACACTTGTCTCATCCATGCATACAATGGGGTTTCATCCTCATTTTAAAGATTTCCAAGACTTAGGGTTAGGTATGAATCTATGATCAATATTTACTCTTCATTTCCTACTCATTTCTTGCACTTTTCCTATTGGTTGCATGCCTTCTCCATTTTTCTTATTGGTTGCATATTGATTACATAGGTAATGCAAAAGATTCAATCTTATCTTCAAGATCCTTCGAGATTCATCCTATGTTGGCTCCAAAAATGGTTTACATCTGAGTTTGTGAAGGCACAAACTTGTTACTGATGCTCAACACATATACAAAAACTAGCTCACTCAGCTCCTATAGTAATTCTATTTCACTTGGCATCTATAGTGACTTGGCAACTATACTTTGCTCAGCACTTGAACTTTTCTTGGCACCTATAGATTACTTGGCACGTGAAGTTCACTCAGCACCTATTGAATTTTCTAGCTTGGCATATACTGTAGCTTGGCTTCTATATTATACTCAGCATCAACTAAAGAATTGGTTAAGTGTGTTAACACTCAAATGTCAAAACCAGTCTCAAACTAACAATCTCCCCCTTTGACATGAGTGACAAAAACACTACACTTAAACATTATGAATCTGATCTCTACAAGTGTACTACATATTTTTTTTAGCATATGTACAAGACTTCAAAAACTTATTCAAAATTTGTATACCTCAAAATCTTGTGACTCCCTCTGAGTTGATGTGCCATTTCCATTCCTATAACCAAAACTCTTGTGCTGAATTTGTCTCATGTTGATATATCTGATACTCTTTGTCTTGTTTGCCTTTGTTTCTATATCTGTGTATCATGTTTCTGCTTCCTATACTCTGTATCTATTCCCTATCACATCTTCTTGTAGTTTTGCAAAATTCTTGACTTTTAATTACTTCCTCAAAATGTGAATTTGAATATCTCCCCATTTGGATATTCTTTATTGCTTCAATGTATTATCTCTATTCTTATTCACATCTCCCCCAGAACTTTTAATTACTTCCCTCAAAATGTGAATTTGAATATCTCCCCATTTGGAAATTCTTTATTGCTTCCATGTATTATCTCCTATTCTTATTCACATCTCCCCTAGAACATTATACCTCCCCCTATCTAATTACACACTATATCTCCTCATTTATTATTTCTCCCCCTTTTTGACACTTATGTCAAAGGGTCCTAAGGGTGAATAGAATACTTTTCCAAAAATGTTTTATTTACCTCTATAATCATCTTGAGAGAAGCATCCCAATTATCTAAAGCAATTGCCAATGACTTGTGTTGGATGGATGTCTCTGCTGCAAGATGAACAAGGCCATCTAAAGTAGAAAGATTAGGATCTTTCTTTAGAACATGCTCTACATAGGCTTGTTCCTTATGGAGTACTTCCAAATTTGGGGTACTGGAAGACTAAATTTGCATCAATTTGGCCTTGATATTGGCCTCTTTTTCTGTCAACATAGCTAACTCTTTTTGTGTATGAACCGTAGCTGCAAAATGCTTCTTACTCTAAGCTAGATCTTTGGGTAGCTGAGTGCTAGAAATCTTTAGATTTAATTCCAAGCTTAGTATCCTTTGGCTAGTCTCTTGTGTGAAATAAGATGAATCACACAACTTGGTGTACAATGAGAATACATTCTCAAATACTTTCTTCACTTTTTCAATCTTCTTCACCAATTCAACTTGTGAAAGTGCTATTTCACTTGATATTTTCTCATTCATTTTCATCTGAAACTTCTTTTTTGACCATTCTAATAATTTTACATTTGTGTCAAAGTCTTCATTCTATACTTGGTCTACTATGTTGGCCAACTGTTCCATGATGGGTTGGATTTCCTTAGGTACTTGTAAGTTGAAAGCATCAAGAAATATATCCTTAATTTCCACCAGTGCTTGCTTCTACTTATACTCATTTATGAGTATCTCTTGTCTCTTCCTTCTCTTTAGTGCCTCTTGAACTTCATTTATCTATTGTAGGTTCATAGTTCTTGATTCATAATGAGGTATGACTATTTCTTCATCAAGTGTAGGGTCTCCATAGTGAAGTACCCTTGCAATCTTGGTGGAGCTTGAGCTTGGTGCTGAAATTTGCAATGGGACTACATCAGTGCTTGGCTTCTTACTAGGAGTCCCCGAGGTAGGAAAGTTTACCAATGTCTATATTGCCTCATGTTCCTTAGGAGTTTTCTCCTCTTCTTTCTCCTCTCCTCTACTACCTTGATCAATAATTATAATTTGAGGAGGTGCACCTTGGGTTTGTACTGCAAGAACATCTGATCTTGTTTGTTCCTTGGTTGGCTCATCGGTAATTGTTGTTGTTGTAACCATCAACCTTAGAAATTTTGTCTTATTCTTCCTGCCCTTTGGTTTGATCTGTTGCAGCTGTGGGAGGTTGTGTAGATTGTTTTTGTGTGCTTTCTTTCTCCCTTGTTATCTTTACTACATCTCTCTGCAACTCATCAATGCTCACCAAAATTGGATTTGTACAAAGTTGTGCTTGCAATGTAGATCGATGAAAGATCTTTTTGAGATCCTTTGCAGTTAAAGGATTGATGTTCTGATCTGAAGTGTTAGGAACATCCTTTACAATTACTATGACTACAGGTGTTGTATGTTGGGACTAGGTGGTGGCAATTGGGTGTCTTAGACACTTTGTTTAGTCTACTATTCTTCAGTTGTTGCCTCTTCACCATGTATCTTCTCCATTGTCTCCTCTTTAGTCTCTTTCTCTCCTTGCTCATCTTTCTCTTTTTCCTCTTCTTCTTCATAATTTTCTTCTTATCCTTCCTTCGTAGTTGTCAAACCATATATCAATTTCCACATTTGTGTGGACTTTTGGACAACATCTTCTATTCGGTTTTGCAAAATTTTGAAGGCTCTATATTTAGGTGCAAATTTGTTCCCGTACTTCTTGCTAGTCTTTGTTATTTGACCTTTAGTAAGGTCTAGAATTACATGAGCCAATGTAGACTCCCTTATTTCTTTCTCCATTTTGAGATAGTAATGCCATTTTTTCTCAACTAAAGAGCTTAGCTTCTTAGGCATTGAGTTGTCTAGTTCAAGTGGGGTGGTCTTGAACTTAGCCATCATAGTGTAGATGGACTCTTCCACTATGTTTTGTTATTCCTTTGACAACTTGTTGAAATCTATGGTTTTTTCACCAGTTAAATCAGTATTGTCTCTTATATTATTTCAAATGCTTTCTAATTTAGATGTGATAGAATGGCTTACCAATCTGAATTGATCTTCATCAGACTCTGTCCTCTCCTCATCTGATTCAAGAGATGCAACATACTTCCTTCTCTTCTTTGGTTCTACAGGCCCTCCTTGTTCTATTTCCTTTTTCTTCTCATGTTCTTTTTCCACTTGATTTGTAGCCCTAGTATCTACCCTTGTAGTTGGCTTGGTTGGGCTTGGCTTTGTTGTTTTCTTCTTTCCCTTGGGTTGTGCAATTGGTTGTTTCTTTGCCTTTCTCTTCTTTGGCTTAGGCTTTGGTGCTTCCTACTCAGCACCTTCATCTTCATCTACATCCTCCCCCATACCTTAGGTTAAGGCAAGTGACCCCTGATCTTGTTCTTCTTCATCACCCTTGACATCTTCACTTTCATCTTTTGCTTCTTCTACAGTACCTTCCCCAAATTTAGCTTTTAGCTTCTTAACAAGCTTGTCCTTCTTTTTCAAAGTGGAGGTGTAGTATTCAGCTCCATATCCACTTTTGATCTCACCACATCATAAGTTCCAAAACATGGTGCATCCTTGTCTATTTCCTGTACTAATAACACAGTTATTGCTGCTGATACTTCATCTATATTTATTTTATACCTAAGAGGTCTTAGCCATCTCACTCTTGGTATGGTAGCTTGTATGTATGTATATTCTATATCTACAAGAAAACATACATCATTTACATGGTTTTCTACTAAGGAAACTAGAATTCTGAGCCTTTGTTTCATTGGCTTTTTTAAGTCCTCAAAATAACTAGTCATCAAGGTCTCAAAATTAGCTCCCATGTGCTCTATGTATTCATTGACTTGAGCTATGATTGACTTATCAGTTTCCCATGCAACTTTTCCAAAAGAAGGAAATTCATTCTGAATATAAAAGAAAATACATATCAAAATGGCACCAAATTTGCATTGGGCTCCCTTGGTTCTCTTGATTGCTACTAGATTTTAATTGATCTGTTGCAGTTGTAGTTTTGCAAGGTCATATGTGTGATCCTTCTTCACCAATTTGTATCCTACGTCCACTGCAATGTAGGGCACACTCTTGAGTCTACTAGATTGATAGAATTTGTGTGCAATGACCCTAATAGCAAAATCAACTAGAGGGTCTTGGATAGTGTCAATTTTCATCCCTCTTATTCAACTTAGCACCTATATTTTTCTCAATTGCCTACTTAGAATCACTCCTAAGGCTCTTCGACTGATCTAGGGTTGGGTACCCTATCACTCTATGTACAATTCTCTTTGTGATTATTATAGGGCCATCCTCCAACCATAAGCTGCCATCATGCATTTTGCTCAAGACTAGTCTAATCCATTCAGTCTTGAATACTGTAGGGAATTCTAGGGCACGTGTTAAACCCTTGTTTGCAATGATTTTATACTCTTCCTTGAACACTCCATTTTCACATTATTTCTCATATGCCTCCCTCATTTCCATGTCACCTATAGCTCCAATCTTGCAATTATAGCATTTCCTAACATCCTAAACCATTACAACCTTAGGGGGTATGATGGATAGGGCTCCAGCTAGGTCATTCTTATATGCAACTTCAAGTATTGGACATAAATTGGGTTGTTTGACCTCTTTGAACACTAGTTGGACTTCAAATGATTCCTTCTCCTAAGTTTTTCTAGAGCTAGAAGCCATTTTACACAATCTAGGGTTTTAACATGAAACTACATAGCTTGACACAGTTGCAAATATCTTAAGATCGATGAAATCACGTTGAAATGTTGTTGAAATCTATTAAAACACTAAATTCTCTACTATGAGGTCACTTTGTGCTTTTTCACATCTTTTCTCTTTGTTTGCAGTGAGGAAAAATGATTAAAAACATGATAATATATCCTATTTTCATCACATTTAATACTTAGTGCATTTATAGTTGTCCACTCAGCTTCTGAAGGATTACTACATTACTCAGCTTCCATTGCCTTTTCACCACTTGGCTTCCACAAGAGTATTCTTTACTCAACTTCAACTAAAAATTTCTTCTTCACTCGGCTTCATCTACCAACTCAGTTCCTACTAATCATTTGGCTCCCACTGTCTTGAAAATCAACTCGGCATGTACTGGATTTTTACTTGGCATCTGAGGACAACTCGACAACATTTGCTAAATCTTGAAATTTTAACTTTACATCTTTGTTCATGCTAATCTCATCTTTTCAGTTCTTGCTTGTTTAGGAACTGATGTATGATAAAACTTTGTAAATCAATTCCTCATGCCTTTTCTTTGCTTAGTTTGATGAAGTGTGATCACTTGACCTATTAGGTGAAGTGATCCCTTCATCTAATGTGCTACACCCATCTTTCTTCTTCCATGTCTTATTCATTTCTCCTTTGATGTGTTCAACATCTATCTTTTCTTTACCTTTGTCATTCTTTGAGTTGGGTGCCTTTGACTTTGTTGGGAAATTCCTACTGATATGACCAGTCTTCAAGCAATTGAAACATGTGGTTTGGCTAACCCATCTATTGCAGTTCCCTTTGAAATGTGTTCTTATGCAATTTTCAAGAATTTGTCCATATTCCTGACAGTAATTGTATATGTGAAAATGCGGCCTATGCTAACACACACAATTCAACACGATCATTGCATGGGAATTCATCTCGGAATGAAAATTGGATTGTTCATCCAAAATTTTCCCTACAAAGCAACCTGTCGCCTTCTATCTAAAGGGATTTTGCCTGTTAATATCCTCAGAATCAAGGTGCAAGCAACCAGACCCTCTAAGAACGAAGGATTTGACAATGGAATTAAGCTAAGAATGAGTATGCAGATTAATCTAAAATGAAAGATGCAATGTAATCTAAGAACAAATAAAGCAAACTAGATTAAGCATATGCATGATTAAACTAAAATGAGATTAAACTAAGAATGAGAATGTATGCAAGAAATGTAAGTAAATGTGAGCATGAATTTCAATAGCAATTCGATAGCAAATCAATTCATCCTTTAAAATGAAGAGATGAGGGTCTCTTAAATAGACTTTCCTGGATTCCATCAATGGTTGAGATTGATTCAGATCAACGGTCAGGATTGAAGATGAGGTTCAGTCATAAAGGGAGATTCCCAAATTAAAGGGAGTTAACAGATTTGATTTTGAGTAAAATAAGGAGTTAACTGTTTTAATTTGAGCAGAAAAAGGAGTTAACTGATTTAACTCATTTTTGATCAATAGTGAACTGGAAATTTCCCTTTTTGAACTGAAGAGAGATTTTGTTGAGATATTTAATTTAATAAAATGAGATATGCTCTCATAATTACTTTTTCTATTTAATTAAATAATATTATTTAATTAATTAAATATGCTTTTCTCATTTAATTAAATAAATTCATTTAATTAATTAGGAATGACTCCCCATTTAATTAAATAACTTCATTTAATTAATTAGAAATAGCTTTCTCCATTTAATTAAATAGTTTTGTTTAATTAATTAAAAGAGGCACATTTATTAAATTAAATAAATTTAATTCCATAGTACATTAGCCTTAGGATATAATTTAATTTAATTAAAGTATAAATACTTAATAATTAAATTATAATTAAATCAAATAGGTTTAATGCGACTAATATGAGTACGTACTATAGGAATTAAATAAGAAATACGATGAATGCAGATTAGGGTTTTCTGCATCTGACAATTAAGTCAAGTAGCGAATAGAAAAATGAGAATTGCCTATTAGAATAGGACTTAGAATTGATCAGAAATATATCAAAATTGGTTGAGATGGCAATGAGCCAATTTTGGGGTATTATATTTTTCCCCTCTTTGAATGAATGTGCAAGCAGCACGTTCAATTCAAAGAAAAATCAGAAAGTATGATGTGAACATGAGATTGGTTCCAAAGTTGATTACACAGAGACCAATTGATAAGATTTTAAGGATTATCTCTAGAACAGAGCTGAATCCTAAGGAATCCAAGTAGAGCAACTAGATACCTAAGATTGATAGCATTTAAAAGACTACCTCCAGAATGGGGCGTAATCTTTAAGGATCCAAATAGAACGTCTAGATACCTGAGATTGATAAAAGAAATATAACAAGGTCCAATCATGAGTCGTAGAATCATCCCCAGAATGAGGCTTGATCCTTAGGAGTTGGGGTTTAGATTGTCCCAATACCTGTCCATCAAACTCTAAGAAGAACTGTTATAAGGTTGATCAATTGATGAAAAGATAAGATAGATGGAAAAGATGCCAGATAGAAGGGAACAAAATGCCCTGAGTGATGAGATGACCCAAGTGATGAGAACATAAGATGGGAACCAGATGCGATAGGTAGAAAAGATGCCAGATAGAAGGGAACAAAATGCCCCAAGTGATGAGATGCCCCAAGTGACAAGGACATAAGATGGGAACCAGATGCCCCAAGAAATAAGTATTTAATGATGTAATCATCTTGCCCCCACGGGAGCGAAATCGAAAGATGAAACACCAAAAATAGATGTGAAGCAATATAGCAATAGATACAAAAGAAATCTAAGATTCAACAGAATGTAGAAGAGATCAGAATGATCTGAACAATAAAGAAGATATTAGAACGATCAAAAGAAATATGAAGAGATCAGAATGATCTGAAGAAATATGAAGAGATCAAAATGATCTGAAGAAATTTGAAGAGATCAGAATGATCTGAAGAAATTTGGAAGTTGATCCGAAGTGATTTCGAGGTCCAAAAGACCAAGTTTGAGTTGAAAAGATTCCAAGAATTGCAAAGTGTCAAAAAAATTTGGATTGCACAAAAAATTTTTAAATGCATTTTGAGCCACTTAAGTGTGTCAGATTTTGAATTCGATCCCGAAAAATGGGTTCAGAGCAACCAAAGTAGCCAAGAGGGTGATTAATCAATCATTTATGCAGTTCGTGAAAGAACATGATACTTTGAAGAGATCAGCAATCCCTCATCAAAGAAGATGAAAGTACATTTGCAATTGAATCGCATGCTTATGCAAGTGAAGTATGCAATGCAAGACTATGTTAAATACAACCCTAGGTCTGGTTACCGAGCCTTAATATTTAATCATTACTGGATATAGAACAAAGCTCGTAGGTCATAAAATTTTCACTAACATTGCAATCATGGAAATATGAATATAACATACGTTATTGGTTCGTCAGGATTAAATGTAAGCATTCGAGGCACAAGAAGCCAAAATGACTAGAACATTTGTCTGTTTTAATATAGCAAGTTAACATAAGCATCAAAGCATAAACGCTAGGATGACCTGAATGTTGCTTGCATGACAGGCACACCAAACACACGGGAGATTCCTCTTATGCTAAGTATTCAGTATTCATTCTGTCCGCAATGACCCTTGCATCTGTAACCTGAGATAGAAGTGTGCTAGATATACTCGCAGTGACCCGTACATTCACTTAGCAGGACGAGTATCAGTATTTACTTTAGCATGAAGAGTTTACTCCAACAAACAAGGAGAACAACCAATGTCATTGACGTATCTATATAAAAGGAGTTGAGGTACACACGGCCATCCAATATGAGATGGAGGCTCTTATAGTGGACACCCCTTTTATAAGAACATGTCAACTTGTTGGAACTAAACCACAAACAAAAAGCCAAGAAAAGATCATGCCCCTAGTCATTACTTCTCTAGTCGAAGATGACATCATTGAGTTTCTCGAGGAGATATGATAAAGAAAAAACAAAGCAAACAAAGAAAAAGCTCAGCATATCCAAAGAAGTATATCATTTTTTTGAGTTCAATGTTTTCGAGATTGATGTCAAGTGTCAATGTCCAGAATAAGTTTGAAAGAAATCTCTTCTGTAGGGTGATGACAGTAGGCAGATGTAGTCAGAATGACTGGTGACTGAGGTCAAAGAGGAATCTTCCCAATGAAGAACCTAAAGAGGACTAAGCGACAATAGACAGACATAGCCAAGATGATTGGTGACTGACACAAAAGAGATCTTCCATAAACGATTCTTGAGACATGACCCGAGCAACGGTAGGAAGACACAACTGAAACAACTGGTGACCATTGAGAAAGAGATTCTATGAGGAGAATCTCAAAAAGAGTGACACTGGTGATGGTAGGCAGACGTAGTCAGAATGACTGGTGACTATTACGAAGGAGATTCTATGAGGAGAATCTTGAAAAGAGTGACACTGGTGATAGTAGGTAGACATAATCAGAACAACTGGTGACTGTCACGTAGGAGATTCTATGAGGAGAATCTCGAAAAGAGTGACACTGGCGACAATAGGTAGATGCAGTCAGAATGACTGGTGACTGTCGTGTAGGAGATTTTATGAGGAGAATCTCAAAAATAGTGACACTGGCGACAACAGGTAGACACAGTTAGAACGACTGGTGACTATCACGTAGGAGATTCTATGAGGAGAATCTCGAAAATAGTAATACTGGTGACAGTAGGTAGACGCAGTCAGAACGATTGGTGACTGTCACGAAGGAGATTCTATAAGGAGAATCTCGAAAAGAGTAGTACTGGCGACAGTAGGCAGACGCAATCAGAATGACTAGTGACTGTCACAAAGGAGAATCTTGAAAAGAGTGACACTAGCGACAGTAGGCAGACGCAGTCAGAATGACTAGTGACTATTGCAAAGGAGATTCTATAAGGAGAATCTCGAAAAGAGTGACACTGGCGATAGTAAGTAGACGCAGTCAAAATGATTAGTGACTATCATGTAGGAGATTCTATGAGGAGAATCTCGAAAAGAGTGACACTGGCGACAGTAGGTAGATGCAGTCAGAACAACTGGTGACTGTCATGTAGGAGATTTTATGAGGAGAATCTTGAAAATAGTGATACTGGCAACAACAGGCAGACGCAGTCAGAACAACTGGTGACTTTCGCGTAGGAGATTCTATGAGGAGAATCTTGAAAATAGTAATACTGGTAATAGTAGGCAAACACTATTAGAATGACTAGTGACTATCACGAAGGAGATTCTATGAGGAGAATCTCGAAAAGAGTAGTACTGGCGATAGTAGGCAGATGCAGTCAGAATGACTAGTGACTGTCACAAAGGAGATTTTATGAGGAGAATCTTGAAAAGAGTGACACTAGCGATAGTAGGTAGACACAGTCAGAATGACTGGTGGTTGTCACATAGGAGATTCTATGAGGAGAATCTCGAAAAGAGTGACACTGGCGACAGTAGATAGATGCATTCAGAATGACTGGGGACTGTCGCGGAGGATATTTTATGAGGAGAATCTCAAAAATAGTGACACTAAAGGGGGAATGCCTCCGAGTTGTGACAAGACTCAATCCATGGATACATGAGCAGGAAGCAGGAAAGCAAAAGTATGAAAGCGACTGTACAGAATAGCGAGAAGATGCACTACAAGATGGAGCATCAGGAACAAGAGGCGCCTGTTTACCAAGTTTTCACCTTCTTGGCAGGATTTCCTTTTTTTGCTACCATGATGCCTGTTTCCAATTTTTCACCAATGGCACTTTTTCTTTTTTCTTTTTTTTTTGTGTTACCAAGGCACCTATTGCTAGGTTTTCACTAGGGTAACAATTTTTTCAGGACTTTTTCTAATTTTTAGGATTTTTTTCAGGACATTTAGATATGTACAGAGAGCTTGCTGAGATTGAATCAACTGTAAAACCGCTTTAGGTGGAGAGTGTTCATAGGCTCTTTAAGCACTTCTCCTTCGATTGTGGAAAGTTGATAGGTGCCAGATCCATATACTGCAGTAATGATGTAAGGACCTAGCCATTTTGGTTCAAACTTTCCCTTTTGCATTCATTGTTCTTGATTCTTAGGATTCTCTTTCAGGACTAGATCACCTAGTTGGAAGTCACGTGACCTAATTCTCCTATTGTAGCTTCATGCATTCTTTTTTGATATCCTCATAGATGATCATAGGCCACTTGTCATCATTCATCCAGCAACACAAGCTCTTGAAGCTAGGCTATCCTATAGTCATCATCAGTGATAAGACCTTTCATAGAGATTCTCAAGGTAGGAATCTCGACCTCTATCAGAAACATAGCATCCGCCCCATATACCAACACAAAAGGAGTCATGCCCGTTGGAGTTCTAATGCTTGTTCTATATGCCCACAGGACTGGATTGATCTAGAGATGCCAGTCTCTCCCTGACTTACTGACCTTGCGATGAAGAATTTTGAGGATTGCCTTATTGGATGCCTCAGCTTGGCCATTACCCTGAGGGTAATAAATGGAAGACCAATGTTGTGTGATCTTGAATTTCTTGCACAGTTCCTTAAGGTCTTTATTTTTGAACTATCCTCCATTGTCAGTAATGATTGAGGATGGTTTACCATATCTACAGATGATGTAGTTTGTGATAAAAAGTGCTACAGTTTTGCCATTAGCAATTATGAGAGGGACTGCCTCTACCCATTTTGTGAAATAATTTGTAGTGATGATAATGAACTTATGTCCATTAGAAGAGGTTGGGTGAGTCTATCCCACCAAGTCAAAGGCCCATTGTTGAAATGGCCATGTTGTAGTAGAGGGAATCAACTCTCTAGCTGGAGCGTGAATGAGATTCTCGTGTAGCTGACACTGTTTGTAGGACCTAGCATATTTAATAGCTTCTTGCTCCATTTTAGGCTAGTAGTAACCAGCACGAAGGAGTTTGCGAGCTAGTGTTAGGCCATTGGAATGAGATCTGCAAATGCCTTCATGAATGTCAATTAGTGTGCGTTTGGACTCGTCAGGTTCTAAACACCTAAGGAGTGTTCCGTCGAGACCTCTCCTATACAGATCGTCAGCTATAATGACATAATGTGAAGCGTTATGGATTAGGTAACAATTCTCATTCTGGGTTAGACCTTCCAGAATGGTTTGATTATGAAGGTAGGAATAGATGTGATGGTAGCGAGATGATTCTTGTCCTATAATAGAACAGATCATCTTGGAATTAGGTGTGTCATAGTTTGGGTAGTGTAACGCTTCCACCAAGAACTCGTGTCGTAGATCATTTTTTGGCATTTGTAGAAGGAAGGCTAGAGTGGCCATGGCGTCAGCCGCTTTATTATTTGCACGTGGAACTTGTTGGAAGGTGATGTGTGCAAAATATTTCATCAAGTCATCAACCATGTATTTGTAAGGAATTAGTTTTTCATCCTTTGTTTGATACACATCATTTACTTGGTTGATGACAAGCTGAGAGTCACCAAAGATATCCAACTAATCTACTCTCCATTCAGCTGCAATTTTCATACCATTGATCAAAGCTTCATATTCAAAAATGTTATTTGTACAAGGAAACAGAATCTTGTACGCTTTGGGAAATGAGTATTTCTGTGGTGTGATGAAAAGTAATCCAGCACCTGATCCTTGTTGTGTGAAGGATCTATTGAAGAACATAACCCATGTATGATGAGTGAGTGTTAGAATTGACTCATCTGGAAAATCAATGTTTATTGGTAGAAGATTCTGTATGGGTGCCTCGGCCAGCTGGTCTGCAATTGCCTATCCCTTTATAGCTTTGCGTTCAACATATTGGATGTCAAACTCACTTAGTATCATGACCCATTTAGCCAATCTTCCTATGAGAGCTGCCTTACTGAGCAAATACTTTAATGGATCTATTTTAGCCACAAGCCGTGTAGTGTGGGTAAGCATGTAGTGTCTCAACTTTTGGGAAGCAAAGACAACTGCCAAGCAAGATTTCTCAATAATACTGTAATTTTTCTCATAAGAGACCAAAGTTTGGCTCAAGTAATAAATAGCTCTTTCTTTGTTATCATTATCTTCCTAGGCCAACAGGATTCCCAAAGATGTTTCAGTGGCTGAAATGTATAAAAGCAAAGGCTTCCCATGCATAGGAGGCATCAGGATTGGTGGATTGACAAGATATTGTTTAATCTGTGTTAAGCTTTGCTCACAATCTTGGCTCCAATTGAATTTCACACCCTTATGTAAGGTCTTTGTGAAGGGTTGTGATTTATCCGCCAATTGTGAAATAAATCTACGAATAGATTGAAGCCTTCCCTGTAGTCCTCTCATCTGACTGATGTTTCAAGGTGGAGGCATGTCCATTATTGCTTGTAATTTTTCTAGATCTACTTCAATTCCCTTTGTAGAAACAATATATCCTAGCAGTTTTCCTGATGTGACACCAAATGCGCACTTCTTAGGATTGAGCCAAAGACTAAACTTTTCCATACGATCTAGGATTGGTCCCAAACTGTGCAAATGAGTATTGTGTTTAACACTTTTGACCAAGGTATCATAAATATAGTCCTCCATAGTTCTATGCATCATGTCATGGAAAATTGTAGTAACAGCCCGCTGATATGTAGCTCCAGCATTCTTTAAACCAAATGGCATCACATTCCAACAAAAGGTTCCCCATGCACATGTGAAAGTTGTTTTCTCTTGATCTTCTGGTGCAATTTTTATCTGATTGTATCCAGAAAAACCATCCATAAGTGAGTACATCTCATAGCCAGCCGTCATGTCCATGATCATATCAATATTAGGGAGCAAAAAATCATCTTTAGGACATGCCAAGTTAAGATCACGAAAGTCTGTACAAACTCTGATAGACTTATCATGCTTGGACACAGGGACAATATTGGATATCCATTCAGCATAATCAATTGCACAAATGAAACCAGCCTTCAGAAGTTTCTCCAATTCTGCTTTGACTAGCAATGCAACATGAGGATGCATTTTCCAAAGCTTCTGTTTAACTAGTTTTACGCCGGGTGGTATGGACAAGTGATGCATGATAAGATTAGGATCTAATCCTGGCATGTCAGAATATGTCCAAGAAAAATTTATTTTCTTTCCTTTGAAAAAGGTAATGAATTGTTCCTTTTCTTCAGTTGACAATGACTAAACTAGATGTATCACATGAGGATGTTCTTCTGTGCCCAGGTTAATCAGCTATGTTGGCTCTATCAATACTGATGATCTCTCCTGAAAGTGACTGGGAAGGACATCAAATATCTCATCCGTGGGTGCCTCAGAGAGGTTTTCACCCCTGGATACGTATTTTGTTTTTACTTTTTTTGGATCCGACATTGCCACAATGTGGTTTTCACCATCGGACCTCTTGCATTTTTTCTTTTTAATTATGTCACTGAGATATTTGATGTCGGTCTCGGTCATGTTGACGCTCTGCTCATTGGTGGAAGACGTTATAGGTTTGATAGCGTTTAGGTAACAAGCAAGACCATAGTCATTCTGGAACATGGGGACTTCATTAGATGCATTGGGGTTCTAGTCTATAAGCTCGGGATGTGCGAGTGAGAGAGTAGTGGCTGGTTCAATTGCGTTCACAGTATAGTCATTAAATGCATGGACCAGCAATTTGAGACCTACGACGACCTCACCCACAGGTGTATTCAAACGTCTTGAAGTATGAATGTTAGTAATTGACGACTCTAGGACACTAGTTGGATCAAACCCCTGTGACCTATCCCTAGATGTTTCACTCATTTCGATTTGATATTCATAGACATGCACTTGGTCAATGTCTTTATCAGTAGTCATTTTTGAAAGATTGTCAAATTCATATTCATAAGAATCGGTGCTACATGGTGAGAGACTATAGAACTCCCCAACAGTGATAGGGACATACTCTCATTTAGCCTCTAGATTCTTACACAAATACTCAATATGGCATGATTGACTACATTCTCCCTTTTCTGAATGATATTTGAGTTGCTTAGCATTTTCCTCAGAAGAATCACTAGTATCATCCACAGTGCTAACACATGGCACAAAGTCATCTAGCTCAGAAAAGAATTTAGCAAGATCATAAGGAATAGGATGAGGGTAAGAATCCTCATCATCAGATTCTTCCTCTCAAGTACCTGACTCAAATTGTGACTCATTTTTAGATGAACTCTCAGGTACAGGTATGAATTTATTGGATCCCAAATGGAAAGGGACCTTCTTGAACCCTAGGCCAATTGTGTCACTGTTGCTTTGAGCTGTTGCTTTGATAGGATCTATTAAACCATTGTTATTGCACCCAATAGGGCTGGTTCCCTTGTAGCCAAAATGCTTCATAAGCTTAAGACCAGGTCCATACTTCTTAGGAGTGATTTCTCGAGCTTGTTCTGTTAGGTCTACTGGAGACTCTTCTTTGTAAAGCCATGGAGAAATGGCTCTGTTTTCACTTTCATCTTCTAAAGGAACTGTAGCTTTGACAAAAGAGCCATTAAACTTGGTCTGAGGTGTCAAAATGAATGGCTTCTTTGCTACTGAGGGTCTCCCAAAATGTCAAGGGGACTCTGGAATAGATGTTAATGACAGCACTAGTTCCATGTGGTACTCTCCCATACCAGTTTCTTTCAATTTAAATGACTACTCAATTTGTTTCAGCTTATTTTTGTGACAATCAGTAGACTCATGGTTAGCAGGGATGAAAGAATAAGCAGCTTTGAGCATATTGCAAGTGTAGCTAGTAGTAGCAGGAATAGTAACTTCTGAGCCATGAAATGGAAATTTAATGTATTGGTGTATGTGGATGGCACAACGTGCATCTCATGTATCCATGGCCGTCCCAACAGAATGTTGTAGGCTAAGGGAATGTCAAGTACTTGACAGGTGACATCCCTTTCGACAGGACCGACACGAATTGGTAAAGTCACAAGACCTAGTGACTTTCATTCTACTTAATCGTACGCTTTAATAATGATCTTTTGTTGAGGATCAATAGAGTCCTCAGAATAATCCAATTGTCTAAGAAGAGCAGTAGAAACAATATTTAGGTCAGCACCATTGTCAATGAGTACTCGACGAACACGTGTCTGGTGGATCATAACCTCAATGTGTAGAGGCTGATTGTGTGGGTGATTCAGTGAGTTGTCATCCTCCTCAGAGAAGGTCATAAGATGAGGTGAGGTCAGGTGACCTACCATGGATTGAAATTTCTCAAGATCAAGATCTTGAGGAACGTTTTCCTCAGTGAGGGCTTTGTCCAGAATTTTCATGTGAGCAGGCAAGATTTTAAGCAGCTCAAATATGGAAATGTGAGCATTGGTTCGTTTCAAGTGATCTAGAACACTATAACTGGTTGTAGTCAAGTTCGTCATTTTTTTTGCACCTTTACCGAATGGACCAGCAAGGGCTTTGTCCTTTTTTTGTTGGATATTTGAAATAGGAGGTGTAGGGCCTTTGAGCACCAACTTCGCATGAGAGCAAGTAATAGCATTAGCACAATGCTGTGAAGACGCATTATCCATGTTATTGGAAGTAGGGCCTCTCAAGACAAATGGTGTCTTAGGTTTATCATTATCTTGCTTGCCCTTTATGGTAATAATGTCATAGTATTCAGAATCTACAGGTTCAACCATGTGAATGACATTGTCATCATTGGAATACGTATAGTTGACCTTATTGTAGGGTTCTAGTTTTGAAGTCTCTCCTTTTTCATAGGCTGGGAAAGGTTCTTTGAACGCCTTATGGTCCGAGTTTTTGTTATGTCCATCTACCACAAGTTCACCAGCATCAATCATGTCCTGGACTTTATGAAGTAAGTTTATACAATTGTTGGTTTTATGTCCCTTGTTTTGGTGATACTCACAAAATGAGGTCTCATTCCACCATGGTGGACATGGTTGTGGATCATAGGGATGAGGGTTATCCATTGGTGAGATAATCTTGTGTTGTAGCAACATTTTGTAAACCACATCCAAAGGTTCTCCTAAAGGTGTATGCTCTCGCTTGGGTCGTGCTGCCCATGAGTTTCTCGATTTGTTCCTAGATGTCTTATTGTCAAGAGGAGGCTTCTCAATACTTTTGGCCACTTTGAAGCAATCTATGAGATTAAATGTTGCTTTAGCAGGTTTTGGTGTGACATTATCAACAACCCCATCATGTACAATTTCTCAGTTCTTGTTGACATGTTTAGTTTTATCCCTGTTGGAAGTGGAACCTTGTTTTGAGTCTCTCTGAAGAGTGAGCTCACCTTTCTTGACCATAAATTCTTCGATACAAATAGCCTATGTAATCATGTCTTCAAAGGTATGTGGATTTCGTAGTTGGACTCTATACCTGAAATTAGTAAGAGGTTATCAGTGAAAATGTCTAGCTTCTCCATTTATGGAATTTTACGGGAGTACTTAGTATAAAGTTGTCTCCACCGTTGGAGGAAAGTGAGAAAAGGCTCACCAACCTATTTATGGTTGCATAGATCTTGAATATTTACAAGATATTGAATGTTATGATAATATTGCTAAACAAATGAATTTGCAATTTTGTCAAACATCTTAATACCAGGAGGTAAATGTGAGAACCACTCCAAAGCTTGACCACCTAGGCTTCTAGGGAATAAACGCATGAGGTACATTTGATTGTGTATAAACTCCATAGACAAAGCACCAAATTCCTGCAAGTGATCTTGGGGATCAGTAGTACCAAAGTACTTGTCATAATTGGGTAGTTCTATGCCTCTTGGGAAAGGTGACATGTTTATACTTTTTTCAAATGGAAATGAACAAAGAGCGTCCAATGTGTATGTCTTTTTGGGTTTCTCTTTCTCATGCATCATCTGAGCTAATTGGTCTTGCATAATTTTTAGTTGTTTTTGGAGTTTAGTGGTCTCAGTTTCTTCTTCATGTGTGTTAATGGTCTCGACATTGAAATGTGTGGGTAGTTTAGCTCCCTCCTGGGCAAGTTTGAGAAAGTACTTTTCTTTCTCTTCATGGAGTAAGATTCCCATGACCTTCTGAAATTTTTTGTCTCTTCGACATTTTGCTATGTGTTCAGGAAGGATTTCCACCTCTTCTTGTTCTTCATCAGTGTCATCTTCTTTCTCTTTCTCCTTGTCATCCCTAGGTTGTTCTTGATATCGACTATGACTACCCCATTCAGGTTCACGATTAGTCATTATAGGAACTTGTTCAATTTTTGTACGTTGTATTTCAAAAGCGTTCATGGAGAAAGGATCATACATTGTGTTTGAGAATGCAGGACTCCTACCTGTCTCAGTATCCTTTTGGTAAAAAGGATTCCTAATTTGTTGCAAATTGGAAAATGTTCATTGAACTTGAGATGACCTTGCAGGTGAGGAAGACCGTGAAGACGCCTCACTAGCCAAACTAGATATAGATTGCATAGCAAAAGGTAAGCTACCTCTGTCGCGATTATGACCCCTAGCATGACCACATCTAATGTTATCAGGATAAAACATGTTGCCACTTCTGGTTGTGACAGTCATAGGCAAGGAGTAAAAGCTAGAACCTAGACAAGGACTACACTAAGACTGAGTCACAAAAAGGACAAGATAATAGCAAGAATGTTGTTCACTAAGGCACAAATGGTCTAATTTAAAGGCTAGAATAGCCAGAGATTATGATCACTGTGGCACAAATGATGACAAGCATTAAGATGAGGACCAAAATTACTTATGAGATGAGACTAGTCAAGGTATAAGACACAAGTTTTCAGTTAAGCGAAGTGTCATTGTTCCAGGACTGTTTGCAAATAGAGAGTGATAAACGGATGCAAAAAAGGATAGCATGCAGGGCGAAGATAGCTAGAACAGACCTGGATTGTTAATGCTGATACAAAGTCTCACATGAAAAACTTTTACGATCGGCACGAAGAAGTTTTACGAGTCGCACGAAGATGTTTATGTCTCGTGCAAAGATCAGTAACAGTTTTTAATTTCATGCGAGAATGTTTTTTGGATCGCACGAAGATGCGTAACAGAACTTTAATTTTGTGCGAGGACAAAATGGCTTCATGCGAGAGTCAAATGATTTCACAATAGAGCCAAATGATTTCGTGTGAGACCAAAATGATTTCGCACGAAAGGACAGAACAATTTCATAACAACAACTAATTTTGACAAAAAAATTTATCGTTCCAATAACCAAGCAGATAAATAGGCACGTAGAACAGCAAGCAAGTGATTTCAAGCACGTCTAAAAATAATGAGCAAGGGCAAAAGCAACCTTGCGCATGAACAATGAAGTGACTTAGTTTGTGCTAATCCCTAAGAGAGCTATTTATTTACGTTTTCAAAGAGTTTTGAAATCATTTCACACATTCCTAGAAAATAAAAGTTGGCTTCTCTAAGGTATTTAGTAATGGTTTGATTCTGCAACTTTTATGACTCATAGGGGTGACCTCCAATCCCGGCACACCGAGGTTTTGACACAGTCTGCGAACTTAATCTTCAAGAGCTACTAGGGAGATCTGACAACCCACAATGAACCACACCCATGGATATTTCTTCCACAAGGACATTTATATAGCGGTTGTCACTACCATGGCGAAAATGGCTATTACCACTCGAGGTTCCGTCAACGCAGTTTTCCCTATAGAGGGATTGTCTACTACGATTAACCCTCTCTAAAGGTGACCAACTCACAATAGTGTACCACAAAGGGACTTAGCTTCCAGATTCAAGGTTTTGACACCTTTTCACCTTTATCCCAATCAAAACAGACAAATTAATCTGACACGCTAAACTAAGATTATCTCTTAAAGATCTATGATATCATCTCCTCGTGATCTATCAACCTCTCCGAAGAAAGGATGCCTTAATCAACAAGTCAAAGATTCATCTATCTATGAGATGCTCAAAGTATCCTCCCCACCCATAAGGAATCTGTCTTAGAGAGGAGTTTCACTAGGAACCCACTCCCTCAAGATCCACGAATAGTGTTCATGGGGGCTTAATTACTATGTGTGTACAGATGTTAATTCCTAAAAATAAATCTATCTAAAAGTAATCAAAAATCACAAGGTGGTACACTTAACACTTTAACTAATGTGAGGCGAGTCCAAAGATGTGGAACATTTAACCCCTCACACAAGCCAAAATGAGTCCACAACTCAAAAATTAGTGAGTTCTAGAAAGCACAAAAGGGTTGCCTTGTGGAGCCTTTAATGCTTATGTCCTATAGACCCCTCCCCTATTTAACGCGGTACTGAGCTTGCAACCACAAGGTGGAATGAGGGGTCGACAGATTAGCGAGTCCAATAACCCAAGATAGCTAATTAGATCTATCACTAAAGACTAAGCCTGCTAAATGAATACTAACAGAGATCACACCCTAGTATCAATTTATGCATGTGTTGTAAAATGAAAATACAGAAGGAAACACACAAGCTCAACATGAAAGACATTTTTTTTAGATCCAAATGAAGTGTTATTAGCTGAGGAAGATTACCTGGTGATCCTCACAATGCACTTAGTAGATTTTTACCTATTTTTGACAACTTTAGCACGCTTTTCCCATTGTCCCACAAACCACTACTATGTCATTCAAAAAAAATTAGAAAACACAGAAACACTAGAAACTGCGAACAGTCAGCAGAAAAATCAAAAAACACGCAAATCAATGCAAAAAAATTTCCTCTGTCAGCAGAGTTTCGCGCGAAATTCCTGACAGTCCACGCGAAGAATTTTTACGGCTTGCACGAAATCAAATTTGGCTCACGCAAAATTAAAATCAGCTCACATGAAGAAATAGGTCTCGCGTGAAGTTTCGCGTGCTAAAGAACTTTTTCGCACGATGCAAAAGAATCTTCGCATGAAGATTCTAGATCCTTGCGTGAAAATGAACAATTTCACACGAAGATTCTCGAATATGTACTGAACAATACGGACACAGAACCAAAAAAATGATTTAAAAATACAGAAAGAGGCCAGAAAAATTGATTTTCGTGCCCCACGGTGGGCACCAGAAATGTATATGTGAAAATGCAGCCTATGCTAACACACACACTTCAACACGGTCATTGCATGCGAATTCATCTCAGAATGAACATTGGATTGTTCATCCGAAATTTGCCCTGCAAAGTGACCTGATGCCTTCTATCTAAAGGGATTTTTCCTGTTAATATCCTCAGAATCAAGGTGCAGGCAACCAAACCCTCTAAGAATGAAGGATTTGACAATGGAATTAAGCTAAGAATGAGTATGCAGATTAATCTAAAATGAAAGATGCAATGTAATCTAAGAACAAATAAAGCAAACTAGATTAAGCATATGCATGATTAAACTAAAATGAGATTAAACTAAGAATGAGAATGTATGAAAGAAATGTAAGTAAATGTGAGCATGAATTTCAACAGCAATTCAATAGCAAATCAATTCATCCTTTAAAATGAAGAGATGAGGGTCTCTTAAATAGACTTTCTTGGAATCCATCAACGGTTGAGATCGATTCGGATCAACGGTCAGGATTGAAGATGAGGTTCAGTCATAAAGGGAGATTCCCAAATTAAAGGGAGTTAATAGATTTGATTTTGAGTAAAATAAGGAGTTAACTGTTTTAATTTGAGTAGAAAAAGGAGTTAACTCATTTAACTCATTTTTGATCAATAGTGAACTAGAAATTTCCCTTTTTGAACTGAAGAGAGATTTTGTTGAGATATTTAATTTAATAAAATGAGATATGCTCTCATAATTACTTTTTCTATTTAATTAAATAATATTATTTAATTAATTAAAGATGCTTTTCTCATTTAATTAAATAAATTCATTTAATTAATTAGAAATAGCTTTCTCCATTTAATTAAATAATTTTGTTTAATTAATTAAAATAGGCACATTTATTAAATTAAATAAATTTAATTCCATAGTACATTAGCCTTAGGATATAATTTAATTTAATTAAAGTATAAATACTTAATAATTAAATTATAATTAAATCAAATAGGTTTAATGCGACTAATATGAGTACGTACTATAGGAATTAAATAAGAAATACGATGAATGCAGATTAGGGTTTTCTACATCTGACAATTAAGTCAAGTAGCAAATAGCAGAATGAGAATTGCCTATTAGAATAGGACTTAGAATTGATCAGAAATAGATCAGAATTGGTTGAGATGGCAATGAGCCAATTTTGGGGTATTACATTTTTCCCCTCTTTGAATGAATGTGCAAGCAGCACGTTCAATTCAAAGAAAAATCAGAAAGTATGATGCGAACATGAGATTAGTTCCAAAGTTGATTACACAAAGACCAATTGATAAGCTTTTAAATATTATCTCTAGAATAGAGCTTAATCCTAAGGAATCCAAGTAGAGCGCCTAGATACCTAAGATTGATAGCATTTAAAAGATTACCTCCAGAATGGGGCGTAATCTTTAAGGATCCAAACAAAACGTCTAGATACCTAAGATTGATAAAAGAAATATAACAAGGTCCAATCATGAGTCATAGAATCATCCCCAGAATGAGGCTTGATCCTCAGGAGTTGGGGTTTAGATTGCCCCAATACCTGTCCATCAAACTCTGAGAAGAACTTTTATAAGGTTAATCAATTGATGAAAAGATAAGATAGATGGCAAAGATGC
The DNA here is from genome assembly GCA_028749045.1 of Cupressus sempervirens. NCBI lineage: Eukaryota > Viridiplantae > Streptophyta > Pinopsida > Cupressales > Cupressaceae > Cupressus > Cupressus sempervirens. The sequence goes on along the minus strand of CM053785.1, from coordinate 884,371,404 downwards.
CAGATAGAAGGGAACAAAATGCCCTGAGTGATGAGATGACCCAAGTGATGAGTACATAAGATGGGAACCAGATGTGATAGGTAGCAAAGATGCCAGATAGAAGGGAACAAAATGCCCTGAGTGATGAGATGCCCCAAGTGATGAGATGCCCCAAGTGACAAGGACATAAGATGGGAACCAGATGCCCCAAGCAATAAGTATTTAATGATGTAATCATCCTGCCCCCTCAGGAGCAAAATCGAAAGATGACACACCAGAAATAGATGTGAAGCAATATAGCAATAGATACAAAAGAAATCTAAGATTCAACAGAATGTAGAAAAGATCAGAATGATCTAAACAATAAAGAAGAGATCATAATGATCAAAAGAAATATGAAGAGATCAGCATGATCTGAAGAAATATGAAGAGATCAGAATGATCTGAAGAAATTTGAAGAGATCAGAATGATCTGAAGAAAATTTGAAGAGATCAAAATGATCTGAAGAAATTTGGAAGTTGATCCGAAGTGATTTCGAGGTCCAAAAGACCAAGTTTAAGTTGAAAAGATTCCAGAATTGCAAAGTATCAAAAAAATTTGGATTGCACAAAAAATTTTAAAATGCATTTTGAGCCACTTATTATTGAAGTGATCTTTGTTCCATTTAAATATTTTTTCTTTAAGCATTTTCATTTTTAAGATGAAGATATACATTCTAGATCCTTTGAAATTACCTTGATTCTACCAATCTTTAATGCATTCTAAAAAAATTGAGTCTAAAAACCACATTTTTCCACACTTAAAAGGATTTCTCACTAGTTTAGAAGGTTTAGAAAATTCAATTCTAATAGGGAAGTTGTTAGATCCAGCTATTGGAAGGATAGATGATTGAATATTAACATAAATTTCAGTCAGTTCTCCTTTAATGAAAAACCTATTCAATTTCTTAGCAATATACGAGAAATCCTTCCATTTATTGTTCCATGTATAATTCCCATTATTAAGTGGGATGTCGATCAGATTATTGAAATCACACCAGTTTTTAAAGTCTTTAGAAGCTTGGGAGGATTGTTGTATACCTCCAAATTTTTTATTTATGTTTAAGATAGTGTTAAAGTCTCCTCCTAAAAGGATGAGATCATTTTTATGATTATTAATAAATAAACTAATTTCATCACATAAGATTTTTTTGTCTATATTATAGATTGGACCATATATGTTCAGTAAAATAAACTAAAGGTTGGTTTTGATGCATTTAACTCTACTACTTAACCAATTATTATTTGAGTTTAAAATCTTTAAGGATACTTTCCTAGGGTTCCAAATGAAACCTAAACTTGCAGAAGCCCCTCTAGATTCATGCAAATTAATATTCCAACTACCTATCTTCTTTTCTAGCTTGGTTCCTTCTTCCTTATTTAACTTGGTTTCTTATAATAGAATGACTTCAGATTCAAATAGTTTTAAATTTTGTTTTAATAGTCTTTTCTTGCTAGGGGTGTTTAAGCCCCTAGCATTCCAAGTAGTGATCTTCATGCTTCCTTGGGAAGGATCTTCCCCTTCCCTATGTTAAATTAACTAATTGATCTTTTGTTGCTCTTTATCCTGTCCATCTGCTTCTCTGAGTTCTTTAAGGGATTTTCTTTCTCTTTTAGATTTCACCTTGCCATACATAGGAGAATTTATTCCTTCTTGATTCATTTCGATGCCTAGCTATTCAATATTCTTCTATGCATTTAAGGTAATTTTGGATTGATTACCTTCTTTTTCGTCTAGGTCTTCACTTTCCAGTTCTTGTAATATTTTCTCTACAATGTTTAGCTGGTTTTTTATAGAACTATCCTCTAAATATGGTAGCTTCCTGATATCATTCCCCTCAAATTCCTCACTTTGCACTATCACTGGTACATCTTTGATTAACTATTTAACTTCCTTTTCTTTATTATCACCTTCTATCTTTAACAAATCTCTTTTTAAATCTTCACATGTATAGTTATCTCCTCCTAATTTTAAGATTCTCTGTATCAAATTCTCTTTCTGTGCTTCACTGCTCCTATCAATATTCTCAATTCTAAATACTTCAATTAATTCCTCAGTCAAAGAATCTAGATTATCTACTTCAATCTTATTAAGGTTCAGTCTTTCCAAATCTTCATTCCATACCAAGTCCCTGTGTAGAAATTCTTTAAAATCTTGTTATAGCGATCTTTCTATTACACTCTATTCACTTCTCTTATCCTTATGATTACTGCCAAAGGGAACTGAGGATTTAGATTTAGATAGTAGCGTCTGCTAAAATTTGAAAAACCTGTTGATTGATTCTTTGTTGATGGTTTTGATTTCTTTCCCATTCTTTATTGTCTGATACTATGGAGATCCCAAATTCTCTTCTTTATTCTTGACTTTCCCATTTTCTGAGTCTTCCCCTACAAATAAGAGGTTATTTTCTTTTCTTCTATACTACTGACCCCATTATCCACTAGCTTCTTGAATTGTTGTATCTCTTATTTCTGTGATGACTCTTCTTCTTTAATTGAAGTACCTCTTTTCTTGTTCTTCTTGACTTTATTTGAATTTTTCTTAAATTTCTTGTTGTTAATAGTAAATCCTTGTAGCATTGTGATAACCATATCTTGGTTGTTGTTTCCATTATCCATGTTGAAATCTTTGAAGCATTGATTTTCACAAGAAGTCTACAATTTTGAAAGAGAACAGAGTCCTTTACATTCCCATGTGTCTAATCCATCTATATTTTCTTTTCTAATATCTGATACTATGTATTTTTTCCTTTACTGTACACTAACTATTTATAATTTTATCTTCTTGCATTGCCTCTGGAGCTTTCTTCTTTAATTCCTTGGGATCTAGAGAAAAGCTATGTCTAACCTCTGACATTGGATTTTCCCTTGTGAGATCATCTGAACAAATTGTCCCCTTCTCATGAATCAATTCTAATTTCTTTGAAGTGTCTTGGTGAATCTGTATTAGATCCTTCTTATGTGAGGAAACGTTTTGGTACTCTTTTTTATTCCTTATGTTCATCATAGGGAAAGTGCTTTTAAGATCCACAGTTAGTTGTAGTGTTTTGAATATAATTTCTCTATCATTTTCTAATCTTATAGTTTCTAAGATTTTTCCTTCATATATGTGAAATTTTAGTCTACATATAGCTTTATTTGTTATCACTTTAATCTAATTAGATTCTAGATTATTAGCCTTGCATCTAATCTGTAGTTTGATATTATTACAAAAATGGAAGAAAGAATACAAGCCTATCAAATGACCCATAGATGGCTCTATTTTCTTAATAATTTCAAAACATAGGAGTTTTGGAGGGAGGGATTGAAGGTTAAACCAAGTTGGAATCAAGAAATCTAACGTCCCTTCCTTACAATCCAGAAAGCATTCAAAAAATTTCACAGCATAGCCTTTAAAAAAAAAATCAGAAACGTAAAGGAAATCTTTTTAGATGGGTTCATCACTACAATGAATATATACTAATCTATCTAAGTGGTGAGAAATACTTACCTAGTTCTTGCATAATTCTTGTAACCAATTGGTCAGGTTGAGCAATTCGCACATTGGATTGTTCCAGAATGCAAATACACCAACCTTTTCGCACTCTTTCCAATGATATTTTCTTTCATGATTACTAATGATAAGGGTTTTATCATTTGGGTTGGGAGGATATGAAACAGGAGAAGATCTAGGTTGTTGGTTAGTGAAACTAGTTGGATTGGCAATAGAGTTTCTATGGTGAGGCAAAACATATGAACTAGGTGAAGCATAGGGAGATGAAAAAAATGAGAGCTCGTTCCTTTGAGGTTGGACCTTATAAAGGTGTGGATATCTACAATATTATTAGAAAGAAACTCTATCTACTGAGAAAATAGCTCATTCTTGTTTTTTCCTAAGTATTTGGTGAGATTAAAAAACCTAATCTGGTTATCCAGGCTTGCCTTGGAAAAAATGATAGGGTGTAAATTGAGGGATATTGATGAAAGGGAGAGCTTGGGGGATTCAACATTATGAGATTGATAATTACCCTGAGGAATGCAATTTACCTCCCAATGGGCATGGAGTAGATTTATTTGGTTAGGAACCTTCCTAACTCGTTCTCTGCCATCCCCAACCTGATTGGATACAATTTTGCCTCCTCTTCTTTCTAAAATATTCGCTAGGGTAGTTGATTATTTAGCTAGAGCAGCCCCAAAGTTATTTTGATTCACCTGCTTTATATTCATATGTTACTCCTCTTTTTTCCCACTTAGGACCTTGAACAGATTTGAAATTTCTATCAAATACTTAGTGAGATGGTTGGATTTGAGAGGAGATGTAGAGTTATGGATTCTCCCTAGTTTATTCCTCTCCCTATCAGGGTTAGAAAATTTTAGAAATGGATTTGGCATTGCGCTTGTCCTAGAAGTAACATCTTCCTTAAGGTTTTTGGGCTTCTTAGCAATCTATTGGTTTCCATATGAATGTTTCTTGTTGTCGCATTCTTCAAATTATTCACTAAACTACAGACTGCTCTGCTCGTCATTTTTTTTCTCCAAAGAGGGATCTTCTTTTAATTCATAGGGGATTTTATTTAATTAAAAGGGAGCAATTTCTTTTAATTAAACAGGAAATATTTAGTCAATAGTGGTATATTGTGATGGTTAAGTTGTTGCGTTGTTATCCTTGCAATCAAGGTTCAAATCTAATGGGGATGAGGTCCCCCATTTTTGGCCTCACTGGTTCATAGCTCTAGGTCAAAGCATTTACCCCTCTTTAAAAAAAGGAGATATTTAATTAAATTAAAGAGGTATTTTTCTCTTAATCAATTAAATGTGGAATAATTATTTAATTAAAAGAGAGGTTTTCTTTTAATTAAATAAGATAGGATAAAATGATCAAACCTTTAGGAAATATTGAAATAATTAAATTAATTATAATTTCATCAAAGAAATTGATTTGAATTGATTTAATAAAATATTGCAAACCATTGATTCATGAAATTTGATAAATTGAGTAATGGGGGCCCATACTGACCATTTTAGGGTGCATACATTTGCCCCTCTTTGACTAATGTGTGATTGATTTGGGAACACGTGTAGTCAAAGAAAGAAATTGAAGTGTGAGATTGATTTGGGATCACAAAACAACCCAGATGTGTGGTCAATTTGAGAACACATCAAGACAAAGAGTATAAATAAATTTTGACTTAAAAATTTGAGGATAAAATTGATAAAATTGAATCAAGGATTGAAGTTGATAGGTACTTCCCCCTTGTGATCAAAATCAAAATGAGATAGAGGAGAAACAAAAAATTGATAAATTTGATCAAATCAAACAAAAGATAAAGTTCTTGATGTTAGATGAAAGATATAAGAATCACAGAACCAAGGTAGATCATCAAGCATGAAATATTATTCCCCAAAGATGAATTAGAAGAAAAGAAGTGGGGTAAAATCAAATGGAAGATAGAAGTTTGGAAGATATGGAAAGAAACAAAAAGAAGAAAAGAAAAAATTTCGTAAGAAATAAAATGCCCCATAATCAATCAACTGTTTAAGATAGAAATTTTGATTGAGATCATGAAAGAAGATAAGGAAATTAAGATCAAAATATGACCATAGTTGATTAAAAGTCCACAAGAAAGATGAAGGGAAAACCCTCTCAAACTCATAATGCAACCTAAAAATGTAAATTAATAGGAATTCTAGTAATGCAAGCTACATGAAAATGCAAAGGTGTACTTCAATAGAGAAACTATAACATAGGATTTTGTGTTCATCATTTAGTAGAGAATGTTAAATAACTTATTTTCATCATTGGGCCATTATTAACGGACATCAAAAAATCACACAATCATCACTAGTCACAAGTGCAACTACAAAGATATGAATGTGATTTATATCAAATTGGAATGTGGAAAGATTCTAACATAAGCATCAAAGACATAAAGGTCAAGATGACTTTGATGTTAGCTTACCCAATTTAATGTAGCAAAACCATGCTTGCATCAAGGCATAGATGCCAAGATGACTATGAGAACAGTTGTGCAAAAATAGTCAAGGATGACGTCTCAAATCTCCTAAGTGTTTCAAGGGGACAACAAGAGACACTTTAGAGTTTCAAGACCACACCCACAAGAAAAAAACAATTAAAAACATACCCCATGCCCCAAGTCCTCTAGCTATGCATCTCAGAGAGACTTATCAGACAAAGTTCCTCAATGAAAATCAATAACAATCAGCACACAAAGAAAGATCATGACATAGGTCAAGAAATAAGTATTTGTGTTAAAAACTTTAAGTGTGTTAACTGGTACTAAGTTCCAAGGATAAGGATCAAATTCTTGCAAGTAAGTAAGATCACATGACAAAATTGGGTAAGAACAAATCGATAAGTGTTGAAAAACACTCAATGTCAAGGGTTGTATTGAAAAATGCAATTGTGGTGGTGTTGAAAAGCACCTTTTGCAAGGTGTCCTAAATACTAATGTAGCGAAGAGACCAAAGTGAACACAGTTATGCCCCCTAGACAAAGACCAATTACAAACCAAGGCAACAAGGACAAGAAATGATGGAGAAAGGTCAAGTGTTGAGGACACATGCTAAGAAACAGGTGTTCAAAGGCCTCAAGTAGCACCAGTTTCCAGGTTTTCACCACTTGGATTTTTTTTTTATTTTTTTTTTTGGAACATATAATTTTTTTGGAGATACATCAAAGCGCTTATTGCAAAGATGATCATTTTTTTAGGACATTTTATGCTTTTTAGATTATTTTTTAAGCATCATATATGATTTTTTTGGATTTTTAGAATGACTTAGAGATTACTCACTCTCAAGAAAGATCACATCATTTTGTTCCATTGTCAAGAAAGGTGTAAGGTATGATGTAGCAAGAAGATGGTGGATATGATGAATAAGCAAGGAGTATATGAAGCAAGTGAAAGTGATCTTTAGGGATTGACTCCTCAAGAGTACCCAAGCTAAGGAAAGATCACCATATAAAGCATGTGTTGGACAAGAAAATAAATCCATGAAAGGAGATAGCATGTGGGATAAGCAGTGGAATCTAATAACTAAGATAAAATGAAAGTGTATATTCCAACAAAAGTAGGCATGTCAAGAGGCCTAAGAACCATGTTTCTCATTGTGTGAACAAGATCAAGGGGTCAAATGGATAGAATGGTGGTAGGATAAAGTAATAAGAATAAAGGTAACTGTGTAGGCTATGAGTGAATGAAAAAGCATAATAGGCAAGCTGACAAACAAGATAGTCAATACACAAGGATAGCTCAACATTGTCAAGATTAAAGAGGAAATATGGGATAGATGGATTAGGGAATGCCTACACATGAAGCTTGTTTTCTAGGTTTTCATCATGGTACTTATCCAAGGTGCCACAAGAAGTTGTTTTCACCATAGGACGAAATTATTTTTGTTTACTTTTACTACCAAGGTGCCTGTTTACCTAGTTTTCACCAAGGTACATTTTCAATTTTTCCTTTTTTCTTTTTCCTTTCAATTTTTTTTCTTTTTGAATTTTTAGAAAGAGCTCAAGTTTTTTCAATTTAAATAGTTCTCCTCTAGGAAAGATGAGTCATGATAAGCCAAGACAATAGAAATGTATGCTCAAAGATGCTAATTGGGTGATGGAAAGGAGATGGTAGATAATGTATATGGAGGACAAGGTTTTATGTTTTGGAAAGATAGAAGGAATATGGATAGTAGGTAAGTGTAGACTTGAAAATATTGTGTAAGAGTAGGTGAGAAAGTAGATAAGATCAACATTGACACATAACTTGAAGGGTTGCAAAATGATGGAGTAATCAAGGAGGAAATAGTTTGAGGTTTAGATGTATGAGGAAGTAAGAGAATTATGGAAGGAGATGGAGTGGAAATCTTTGGAAGATTCTTAGGAATATTTTTGGAAGAAGATGGAGTGGAAGCCTTTGGAAGCTTGAATGTCAACTTTGATTTCTTTTCAATATTCAAGTCTTACAAAAGAGATTTGGGAATCCGTATAGCTTTAGAATTTTCTTTTCCTTGGATGCTTTAGAACACATTTCTTCAATTATGGATTTAGGAACCCATATTTGCTTTGATTTAGCTCTTTGGGCAGTAGACCTTTGTGGTCTCTTGAATAATTGTTCTTTCTTTTTATTCACATGTTGATTAGATGGGACCTAGTGATATTCATTTTTCAATGGATTCTTACAATTGTTCTTAAATTTATCATTTAGATTGCTTTCGAAAGACTTGGGATTTGTGGATGAATAAAGATTATATGACTGGTTCATATGGATAGATGAATGTGAATTCATCAAGGATGAGTGCCTTTTTTTATCTTGAGGTATGATATGAGAGCTAGGAGATGAGATAGGAGTGAAATTAGAATATGGAGGAACATAAGGTCTCAATATATAAGGAAGGTTTGAAGGCTTTATCTTTGATGAATAAGGACCAAGCATAGATTTAGGAGATGTGAAGGGATAGTGAATAGGGATATTAGCATCTTTAGAGAGAGCAATGTGACCAAGGCCATCAATAGACTCATGAATATATTTAATAGGAGAAACACCATTGATAAGAGTATTTTAAGCTTGAGCATAGTTTTGAAGTGAATATCAAGAAGTAAAACAAGAATGGATTCTTTGATCTTGACAAGTTTCTTTGGATAAAATAGGCATACAACTTTGTTCACAATTTTTAGTAAGCTCAAGGGAAATAGTGGAAGTATTGTCTTCATCATACTTAGGAGGTGGATAAGACATAGGATATGGAGGGGTGACATCTTGAAGGAGATGAAGGGGTGCTTGATCTTGATCTTTCTTGAAATTTTTATTTTTATCTTTTTTCGACTCCTCTTGACATGGAGCCACTTCTAAGAACAAAGGAGTATATGAGGTTTTCATGATAGGATCTTGAAGGGGTAATAAAGGATTATACGAAGTGGGTCACATGAACATTGAGGATGTTTAGTCTTAAAGGCATGAAAAGGGTTTTTAGCCAAGTGTAGATTAGCTTGAGTTTCTTTAAGAGCTAGCACTTGAGGATAACTATAGGTAACTACATGAAAAACATTAGGACCTTTGTTTGATGGAAGAATATTGGATAGCTTTGAAGTTTTGGGAGATGCATAAGTATGGGAAGAAATGGAGGTATCAAGGAAACCATCACTAGAAATAGGTTCATCAATATGATCTTGCTCAAGAGAAGCATCTTCATTACATAGGTCTTTAGGAATTTCAACATCAATGATTCCATCATCAATAAGATATTTAAATACAATACAATCTTCAATTTTATGACCTTTTCATGTATGGTAGCCACAATAATGATCATCTCTCAACCAATAAGGTTTTACCTCAGGTTCATAAGTTATAGAAAATTTGTATGGTAAAGTAATGATCTTTTTTGCAACTAAGGTCTCAAGCACCATGTAATATGAAAATCCAAAATGAGTTAAAATTCTCTCAAAAGTATATCTAGGACCATTTTTGTCATTCTCATCTTGGTCAAAGATAGGCCCATCATGAAATATTGACATATTCTTAAAGAAGTTATTACTCACTTTCTCTCTCAAGAGGTCTTTGGATCTATAAGATGAAGACAATTGATGTCTTGGAGTAGAAGATGTAGACCTTGAAAAAGAGAAACTAGTAGATAAGTATAGATACTTTTCAATGCTAGAGGAGATACTTTTCAATGCTAGAGGAGAACTCATAATCATCTAGACTTGATAGAGGTTTGGTAGGTAAGTCTAGATACTTTTAAATGGCACATGAGAACTCATAATCATCTAGACTTGACTGAGGTATGGTAGAATAGGGTTTAAAGTCCATAGTTGTTTTAAAAGCATATAGAAGGAAAGAATCCTTAAGGCTTAATTTGATGGATGTTGTATATGTGAAAATGCAGCCTATGCTAACACACACACTTCAACACGGTCATTGCATGCAGATTCATCTCGGAATGAACATTGGATTGTTCATCCGAAATTTTCCCTGCAAAGTGACCTGTTGCCTTCTATCTAAAGGGATTTTGCCTGTTAATATCCTCAGAATCAAGGTGCAGGCAACCAGACCCTCTAAGAACGAAGGATTTGACAATGAAATTAAGCTAAGAATGAGTATGCAGATTAATCTAAAATGAAAGATGCAATGTAATCTAAGAACAAATAAAGCAAACTAGATTAAGCATATGCATGATTAAACTAAAATGAGATTAAACTAAGAATGAGAATGTATGCAAGAAATGTAAGTAAATATGAGCATGAATTTCAGCAGCGATTCGATGCAAATTCTCCAAATTCATCCTCCTAAAATGAAGAGATGAGGGTCTCTTAAATAGACTCTCCTAGAATCCATCAATGGTTGAGATCGATTTAGATCAACAGTCAAGATTGAAGATGAGGTTCAGTCATAAAGGGAGATTCCCAAATTAAAAGGAGTTAACAGACTTAATTTGAGTAAAATAAGGAGTTAACTATTTTAATTTGAGTAGAAAAAGGAGTTAACTGATTTAACTCATTTTTGATCAATAGTGAACTGGAAATTTCCCTTTTTGAACTGAAGAGAGATTTTGTTGAGATATTTAATTTAATAAAATGAGATATGCTCTCATAATTAATTTTTCTATTTAATTAAATAATCTTTAATTAACTAGAGACACTTTTGTTTAATTAAATAACTTCATTTAATTAATTAGGAATGGCTTCCCATTTAATTAAATAACTTTGTTTAATTATTTAGAAGTAAGTACTCCATTTAATTAAATAATTTCTTTTAATTAATTAGAAATACCTTTCCCATTTAATTAAATAATTACATTTAATTAATTAAGATAGGCATATTTATTAAATTAAATAAATTTAATTCCATAGTACATTAGCCTTAGGATATAATTTAATTTAATTAAAGTATAAATACTTAATAATTAAATTAAATATTAATCAATAGGTTTAATGTGACTAATATGAGTAAATACTATAGGAATTAAATAATAAGCATGATGAATGTAGATTTAGGTTTTTTGCATCTGACAATTAAGTCAAGTAGCGAATAGCAGAATGAGAATTGCCTATTAGAATAGGACTTTGAAATTATCAGAAATAGACCAGAATTGGTACAATGGCAATGAGCCAATTTTGGGGTATTACATTTTGCCCCTCTTTGAATGAATGTGCGAGCAGCACGTTCAATTCAAAGATAATCAGAAAGCATGATGCGAACATGAGATTGGTTTCGAAGGTGATGATACGGAGACCAATTGATAAGCTTTTTAAGGACCATCTCTAGAACAGAGCTTAATCCTAAGGAATCCAAGCAGAGCACTTAGATACCTAAGATTGATAGCATTTAAAAGACTACCTCCAGAATGAAGCATAATCTTTAAGGATCCAGACAGAACATCTAGATACCTAGGTTTGATAAGCATTTAAAAGGTTTCTTCAAAATGAAGTTTAACCTTTAAGGATCCAGATAGAACACCTGGATACCCGAGAGTGATAAAGCATTTAGAAGACTATCTCCAGAACAGAGCTTAATCTTCAAGGATCCAGATAGAACACCTAGATACCTAGAATTGAAAGCATTTAGAAGATTATCTCCAGCACAAAGCTTAACCTTCAAGGATCTAGATAGAACACCTAGATACTTGAGATTGATTAAAAGATAACAAAGTCTAATCATAAGTCGTAGAATCATCCCTAGAACAAGGCTTGATCCTCAGGAGTTGGGGTTTAGACTGTCCTAATACCTGTCCATCAAACTTTGGGAAGAGTTGTTATAAGATTGATTAGTTGATGAAAAGATAGGATAGATAGCAAAGATGCCAAATAGAAAGGAACAAGATGCCCCGAGTGATTAGATGCCCCAAGTGATAGATGGCAAAGATGCCAGATAAAAGGGAACAAGATGCCCCGAGCATGAAGTATTCAATGATGTAATCATCCTGCCCCCTTGAGAGAAAAATCAAAAGATGACACACCAGAAATATGATTTGAAGCAGTATATCATGTCAACAGAATCTAGAAGAGATCAGAACAATCTAAAGATTGGGTTGATTTGAAATGATTGCGAAGTCGAAAAAAACCAAGTTTGACCAAAAGTTGACCAGATTCAACCATAGTTGACTTAAGTTGACTATTTTAAAATGAATTTTGACTATTTTAAAATATGGAGAATGTAAAGTTGAAAGGATTCCAAGAATCATAAAGTATCAGAAAGATTTGGGTTGCACAAGCATTCGATCACATCAGTCCCCAAAATTTTAAAATGCATTTTTAAGGCTCTTAGGTGTGTCAAATTTCAAATTTGATCCCGAAAATGATCTAGAATGGTCCAATTAGCCAAGGGTGCAATTTTTGCGTAAATCTGAGCACTTTGAAAAATTTGGTCAACAGCTATATAAGGGCTCGAAGGGTCATTTTCAATTCATTTGTACTTTTGTCTTGTAGTGATTTTGAGCTCTGATAGAGACATGGCAGTGAACATGAGATATCATCATCTTGAGTGCTCCAAATGACATAGTCGGCCAGCAGACTATGGACCACCAGTGAGTCATCGATTTCCCATCTTTGTACTTTCATTTTAATGCATTTCGAGTTCATTTATGCATGTTTTTAGCATGTTTTAGGTTTGTGAAATCTTTCTTCACACAAGACCAATCTCTTCTCATGCGAAGATATTCTTTCTTCGCACGAAGAAACAGGATGCACTGTTTCTTCGCGCGAGGCTGGAGGATCTTCACGTGGGGCAATTTTAGTTTCGCATGAAAGTGGAGATTCTTCGCATGAGGCAATTCGTGTTTTGTGCGAGAACCTATTTTCTCACGCAAGAAGATCTATCTTCGCGGGAGAAAAGAACTATTTCATGCAAAACTGTATGTCTTCGCGCGAGATTTCATGAATCTCACGCGAAATTCTGTGCCAGTTTTATGATTTTTGCTTTTAGAAATTGCATTTTATTTCGTTTTGATGCATCATTTCAACTTGATATTGATCTTTTGTTTGTCATTTTTTTGGTGTGCGTGCAGGAGGTCTTCGGACACATTTCATTTAGATCTCATTATCCGTCGTATGGAGATTTATTGCAGAGTTTGGATGACGTAGATCGGGCACACATTGCCCGATTGGGTTTGTCTTCACTATGTCAGATTCCAACCGTGATGGTGAATCATGACCTTCTCACTACATTGGTAGAGAGTTTCCTTTTGGAGACAAACACATTTCATTTGTCGATGGGTGAGATGACGATTACCCCGGAGGATATATGGAGGATATTGAGGATCCCATTTCACGGTGTCTGAGTCATCTATGATACAGTGCCTCGATTAGGGACAGAGGCACTTTCCATTGTATTTGGGAGAGAGCTATCGAGAGGCAGAGCCATCAGCTGGGATGAGCTAATGCATACTTATGGACCCACACACAGGTTGGCATCTGTGCTAGGTATTTTCTTGAGTTGTTTCCTATGTCCTGATAGGGGACAGCATGGATTGGAGTGTGGATGGGGTGTCATGCTCCGTAGGATGGTTGAGGCACTTGAGACCTTTGGGTGGGGTCAGTGCATGTTGGCCCATCTTTTTCATGAGATGCATGAGGTCATCTTCCATGAGAAGAAGACCATGGAAATAGGTGTTTATGTGCTACAGATCTAGGCCTGGGAGCATCTCCCTGTATGTAGGCCAATTTTTGAAGATTCTCGAGAGCCCATGGAGCCCTACATCTGCAGATATCGAGGGCATATTACCTAGGCCCACCTGGGTAAGACTAAGCACTGGTAAACACATCTTGATGACCTGGTGTCTATTATATGGCAACCCTGGAGATAGATAGAGGACTGGGATGATGCCCCGAGAGAGCTACCCTAGATGTTTAGTTCTCGACCGCTGGCAGGTAGGACGATATTAGTCATAGAGAGATATGTGATCTCATGAGCGTGGCGGCAGTATGGCCGACCAGAGGACATTTCAACTAAGTACTGTACCTACGCTAGGGTGCAGAGGGATATTGAGTGGGGATGGCCTCCACGGATGGATCCAGGATGATCCATGATAGATATCTGCAGTTTGGCTGCTGTTCAGTGGGACTACCTGCCAGAGGTAGTAGATGCAGGGATGACGCCTGCATATTAGGCATTTTTTATGAGCCATCCATTCCCATGCTTCACAGATCCACTAGAGATGGCAGGGCAGGTATAGGGGCAGGGACAGGTGCCCCAGCAGCAGCAGGCACAGCCACAGGTGCCACCACAGGTCCAGCATTGGGTACAGTAGATACCTATTCCTCCACATCAGATGGGATTAGACCCAAGTGCTGGGGATAGTGGGGTAGGACATAGTCAGTGGAGGAGGCAGAGGACAGAGGAGCAGGCCCCTCAACAGGAGGTCCCACAGCAGCAGGTGCCTCCACAGCCACAGGTACCTCCACCAGAGATGGTTGATGAGGATATGCCAGATCAGTCGACAAGTGGGGTACAGGATATGGTTTGGTGATACCGAGAGCGGGTTTGTGCAACCTCCCGACAGTTGGGAGAGTTGCAGATTGCATTGGCAGTCAGGGATGTGCAGCTAATAGAGCGACAGTGAGAGACAGATCATCAGAGAGAGCATGTGGAGACAGCAGAGCGGAGGCTGGAGCTGGCACAGGATGAGATCCGCTTCTAGTTTGCTCAAGCTACATATTATTATGCTGCATACACCAGCATCATACCTGATGAGACATTGCAGGTGTAGTGATTCTCTCAGTATGCGTGAGAGTCTGGAGGTGCACGACCTCCTCTCAGGCTAGATATGCCACCACCGCCTCTGCCACCTATTGCCCCTACTACTCCTGCTCCTCCTGGAGGTGAGAGTTCGGGAAAAAGTTAGATGCTTTGTGCCTAATTTTTGATTTTGATCCCTGGCTATGTATCGATTGGTGTGCCAGCACCACATGTATCATTTTTGATCGATTACGCTCGAGTAGCGCCCATTTTTGTACTGACCCATTCTTTGATATATATATATACGATATTTTGAGCCGAGTATTCCTGTGTACATTTCATTGTCTATTTTTGTTTTGCTTTGATGTACATGAGATGTATGTTGTACTTAGATAGAACGCATATGTATGAACTGACATCTTACGTAGTGTTGCATGTTTTTGTTTGACAGTCACAGGTATTCCATTGAGGAGCAAGAATCAACGAACCAAATGCTTGTGCAGCTGTGGAAGAATCTGATGCATGTGGAGTATGAACAAAATTACCATCGAATTGCGTGCTAATGCAAATGGAGTATGTAATACAAGACTATGTTAAGTGCAATCCTAGGTCTGGTTACCAAGCCTCGATGATTTATCATCATTGGATATAAAATAAAGCTCGTATGTTATACAATATCCACTGACATTGCAATCATGAAAATATGAATATAACATACGTTATTGGGATGTCTGGATTAAATGTAAGCATTCGAGGCACAAGAAGCCAGAATGACCAGAACATTTGTCCCTTTTAATGTAGCAAGTTAACATAAGCATCAAAGCATGAATGCTAGGATGACCTGAATGTTTCTTGCATGATAGGCACACCAAACACACAGGAGATTCCTCTTATGCTAAGTATTCAGTATTCATTCTATCTGCAATGACCCTTGCGTTCGTAACCTAAGACAGAAGTGTGCTAGATATACTCGCAGTGACCTGTACGTTCACTTAATAGGACAAGTATTAGTATGCACTATAGCATGAAGAGTTCACTCCAACAAACAAGGAGAAGAACCAATGTCATTGACATATCTGTATAAAAGGAGTCGAGGTATACACGGCCATCCAATACGAGATGGAGGCTCTTATAGTGGACACCCCTCTTATAGGAATATATCAACTTATTAGAACTAAACTGCAAACAGAAAGCAAAGAAAAAGATCATGCCCCCAGTCATTACTTCTCTAGTCGAAGATGACATCATCAAGTTGCTCGAGGAGATATGATAAAGCAAAACAAAGCAAACAAAGAAAATGCTCAGCATATCCAAACAAGTATATTATTCTTTTCTTTTTTTGAGTTCAATATTTTTTGGGATTGATGTCAAGTGTCAATGTCCAAAACATGTAAGAAAGAAATCTCTTTAGTAGGGTGACATTAGTAGGAAAATGCAGTCAGAATGACTGGTGACTGAGGTCAAAGAGGAATCTTCATGATGAAGAACCTAAGAAGGACTAAGCGACAGTAGACAGACACAACTAGGACGACTGGTGACTGATGCAAAAGAGATCTTCCATAAAGGAATCTTGAGACATGACCCGAACAACGGTAGGCAGACACAGCTAAAACAACTGGTGACCATTGTGAAAGAGATTCTATGAGGAGAATCTCAAAAAGAGTGACACTGGCGACAGTAGGCAGACGCAGTCAAAACAACTGGTGACTGTCGCGTAGGAGATTCTATGAGGAGAATCTCAAAAAGAGTGACACTAAAGGGGGAATGCCCTCGAGCTGTGACAAGACTCAATCCATGGATACATGAGCAAGCAGCAGGAAAGCAAAGGCATGAAAGTGACTATACAGAATAGCTAGAAGATGCGCTGCAAGATGGAGCATTGAGAACAAGAGGCGCCTGTTTACCAGGTTTTCACCTTCGTGGCAAGTTTTTTTTTTTTTTTTTTTTTTTTTTTTTTGGTATTTTTGGTATTTTTGAGATTTTTCCATTTTTTTGGTGTTACGAAGGTGCCTATTGCTAGGTTTTCACCAGGGTAAAAATTATTTTCAGGACTTTTTCTAATTTTTAGGATTTTTTTCAGGACATTTAGATATGTACAGAGAGCTTGCCAAGATTGAATCAACTGTAAAACCGCTTCAGGTGGAGAGTGTTTATAGGCTCTTTAAGCACTTCTCTTTCGATTGTGGAAAGCTAATAGGTACCAGATCCATATACTGTAGTAATGATGTAAGGACCTAGCTAGTTTGGTTCAAATTTTTCCTTTTGCATTCGTTGTTCTTGATTCTTAGGATTCTCTCTCAAGACAAGATCACCTAGTTGGAAGTCATGTGGCGTAATTCTCCTATTGTAGCTTCGTGCCATTCTTTGTTGATATGCTCATAGATGATCACAGGCCACCTGTCATCGTTCATCTAGCAATACAAGCTCTTGAAGCAGAGCTATCCTATAGTCATCATTAGTGATAAGGCCTTTCATGGAGATTCTCAAAGTAGGAATCTCAACCTCTATTGGAAGTATAGCATCCGCCCCATATACCAACACAAAAGGAGTCATGCTCGTTGGACTTCTAATGCTTGTTCTATATGCCCACAGGGCTGGATTGATTTGGAGATGCCAGTCTCTCCCTGACTTATTGACTGTGCGATGAAGAATTTTGAGGATCGCCTTATTGGATGCCTCAGCTTGGCCATTACCCTGAGGGTAATAAATGGAAGACCAATGTTGTGTGATCTTGAATTTCTTGCACAGTTCCTTAAGGTCTTTATTTTTGAACTGTCCTCTATTGTCAGTAATGATTGAGGATGGTATACCATATCTACAGATGATGTAGTTTGTGATAAAAAGTGCTATAGTTTTGCCATCAGCAATTGTGAGAGGGACTACCTCTACCCATTTCATGAAATAATCTATAGTGGTGATAATGAACTTATGTCCATTAGAAGAGATTGGGTGAATCTGTTCCACCAAGTCAAAGGCCCATTGTTGAAATGGCCATGTTGTAGTAGAGGGAATCAACTCTCTAGCTGGAGCATGAATGAGATTCCCATGTAGCTGACACTATTTGCAAGCCCTAGCACATTTAATAGCTTCTTGCTCCATTTTATGCCAGTAGTAACCAGCACGAAGGAGTTTGCGAGCTAGTGTTAGGCCATTTGAATGAGATCTGCAAATGCCTTCATAAACATCAATTAGTGCACATTTGGACTCCTCAAGTTCTAAACACCTAAGGAGTGTTTCATCAAGACCTCTCCTATACAGATCGTCAGCAATAATGACATAATGTGAAGCATTACGAATTAGGTAACATTTCTCATTCCGAGTCAGACCTTCCAGAATGGTTTGATTACGAAGGTAGGAATAGATGTGATGGTAGTGGGATGATTCTTGTCCTATAATAGAACAAATCATCTTGGAATCAAGCATGTCATAGGCTGGGTAGTGTAATGCTTCTACCAAGAACTTGTGTTGTAGATCATTTTCTAGCATTTGTAGAAGGGAGGCCAGAGTGGCCATGGCATCATTCACTTTATTATCTGCACATGGAACTTGTTGGAAGGTGATGTGTGCAAAATATTCTATCAAGTCATCAACCATGCGTTTGTAAGGGATTAGTTTTTCATCCTTTGTTTCATACACATCATTTACTTGGTTGATGACAAGCTGAGAGTCACTGAAGATATCCAACTGATCTACTCTCCATTCAGCTGCAATTTTCATACCATTGACTCATCTAGAAAATCAATGTTTATTGGTAGAAGACTCTGTATGGGTGCCTCGTCCAACTGGTCTGTAATTGCCTATCCCTTTATAGCTTTGTGTTCAACATATTGGATGTTAAACTCACTTAATATCATGACCCATTTAGCCAATATTCCTGTGAGAGCTGCCTTACTAAGCAAGTACTTTAATGGATCTATTTTAGCCACAAGCCATGTAGTGTGGGCAAGCATTTAGTGTCTCAACTTTTGGGAAGCAAAGACAACTGCCAAGCAAGCTTTCTCAATAATACTGTAGTTTTTATCATAAGAGGCCAATGTTTGGCTTAAGTAATAAATAGCTCTTTCTTTGTTGTCATTGTCTTCCTAAGCCAACAGAATTCCCAAAGATGTTTCAGTGGCTGAAATGTATAAAAGAAAAGGCTTCCCATGCATAGGAGGCATCGGGATTGGGGGATTGACAAGTTGTTTAATCTGTGTTAAGCTTTGCTCACAATCTTGGCTCCAATTGAATTTCACACCCTTATGTAAGGTCTTTCTGAAGGGTTGTGATTTATCTGCCAATTATGAAATAAACCTGTGAATAGATTGAAGCCTTCCCTGTAGTCCTCTCATCTGATTGATGTTTTGAGGTGGAGGCATGTCCATTATTGCTTGTACTTTTTTTGGATCTACTTCAATTCCCTTTGCATAAATAATATATCTTAGCAATTTTCCTGATGTGACACCAAATGCGCACTTCTTAGGATTGAGCCGAAGACTAAACTTTTCCATACAATCTAGGATTGGTCCCAAATCGTGCAAATGAGTATTGCATTTAGCGCTTTTGACCAAGGTATCATCAACATAGTCATCCATAGTTCTATGCATCATGTCATGGAAAATCATAGTAACAACCTGTTGATACGTAGCTCTAGCATTCTTTAAACCAAATGGCATCACATTCCAACAAAAGGTTCTCCATGCACATGTGAAAGTTGTTTTCTCTTGATCTTCTGGCACAATTTTTATCTGATTGTATCCAGAAAAACCATCCATAAGTGAGTACATCTCATAGCTAGCCGTCATGTCCACGATCATATCAATATTAGGCAGCGAAAAATCATCTTTAGGACATGCCAAGTTAAGATCACGAAAGTCTGTACAAATTCTGATAGACTTATCATGCTTGGACACAGGGATAATATTTTATATCCATTTAGCATAATCAATTGTACCGATGAAACCAGCCTTCAGAAGTTTCTCCAATTCAGCTTTGACTAGCAATGCAACATGAGGATGCATTTTTTGAAGCTTCTGTTTAACTGGTTTGATGCCTGGTGCTATGGACAAGTGATGCATGATAAGATCAGGATCCAATCCTGGCATGTTAGAATATGTACAGGCAAAATTTATTTTCTTTCCCTTGAAAAAGGGAATGAATTGTTCCTTCTCTTCAAGTGACAATGATTGCGCCAGATGTATCACATGAGGATGTTCTTTTGTGCCCAGGTTAATTGGCTATGTCGACTTTATTAACATTGATGATCTCTCTTGAAAGTGACTGGGAAGGACATAAAATATCTCATCCGCGGGTGCCTTGGAGAGGTTTTCACCCTTGGATACATCTTTTGTTTTTACTTTTTTTGGATCCGACACTGCCACAATGTGGTTTTCACCATCGGACCTCTTGCATTTTTTCCTTTTAATTATGTGACTAAGATATTTGATGTCGGCCTTAGTCATGTTGACACTCTGCTCATTAGTGGAAGACGTTATATGTTCATAAGCTTAAGACCAGGTCCATACTTCTTAGGAGTGATTTCTTGAGCTTGTTTTGTTAGGTCTACTGGAGACTCTTCTTTGTAAAGCCATGCAGCAATGGCTCTATTTTCACTTTCATCTTCTAAGGGAATTATAGATTTGACAAAAGAGCCATTAAACTTGGTCTGAGGTGTCAACACAAATGGCTTCTCTGCTACTGAGGGTCTCCCAAAATGTTGAGGGGACTCTGGAATAGATGTTAATGATAACACTGGTTCCATATGGTACTCTCCCATACCAGTTTCTTTGAATTTAAATGACTGCTCAATTTGTTTCAGCCTATTGTTGTGACCATCAGTAGACTCACGGTTAGCAGGGATGAAAGAATCAGCAGCTTTGAGCATATTGCAAGTGTAGCTAGTAGTAGCAGGAATAGTAACTTCGGAGCCATGAAATGGGAATTTAATGCATTGGTGGTATGTGGATGGCACAGCGCGCATCTCATGTAGCCATGGCCATCCCAATAGAATGTTGTAGGCTAAGGGAATGTCAAGTACCTAACAAGTGACATCCCTTTCGACAGGACCGATGCGAATTGGTAAAGTCACAAGACCTAGTGACTTTCATTCTACTTTATCATACACTTTAATAGTGATCTTTCATTGAGGATCAACAAAGTCCTCAGAATAATCTAATTGTCTAAGCAAAGCCGCAGAAACAATATTTAGGCCAGCGCCATTGTCAATGAGTAACTGACAAACACGTGTCTAGTGGATCATAACCTCAATGTGTAGAGGTTGATTGTGTGGGTGATTCAGTGAGTTGTCATCCTTCTCAGAGAAGGTCATAAGATGAGGTGAGGTCAGGTGACCTACCATGGATTGAAATCACTCAAGATCAAGATCTTGAGGAATGTTTGCCTTAGTGAGGGCTTTGTCCAGAATTTGCCTATGAGCAAGCGAGATTTTAAGCATCTCAAATATGGAAATGTGAGAATTGGTTCGTTTCAACTAATCTAGAACACTATAACTAGTTGCAGTCAAGTTCGTTGTGTGTTTTGCACCTTTATCGGATGGACCAGCAAGGGCTTTTTCCTTGTGTTGTTCAAGATTTGAAGTAGGATGTGTAGGGCCTTTGAGCACCAATTTTGCATGAGAACGAGTAATAGCGTTAGCACAATGCTGTAAAGATGCATTATCCATGTTATTGGAAGTAGGGCCTCTCAAGACAAATGGTGTCTCAGGTTTATCATTATCTTGCTTGCCCTTTATGGTAATAACGTCGCAGTATTCAGAATCTACAAGTTCAACCATGTGAATGACATTGTCATCATTGGAATACGTATAGTTGACCTTATTGTAGGGTTCTTGTTTCGAAGTCTCTCCTTTTTCATAAGCTAGGAAAGGCTCTTTGAATGCCTTGTGGTCCAAATTTTTATTATGTCCACCTACCACAAGTTCACCAGCATCAATCATGTCTTGGACTTTATGACGTAAGTTTATACAGTTGCTGGTTTTATGTCCCTTGTTTTGGTGATACTCATAGAATGAGGTCTCATTCCATCATGGTGGATGTGGTTGTGGATCATAGGAACGAGGGTTATCCAATGGTGAGATAAGCTTGTGTTGTAGCAATGTTTTGTAAACCATATCCAAAGGTTCTCCTAAAGGCATATACTTCGCTTGGGTCGTGTTGCCCATGAGTTTCTCGATTTGTTCCCAGACGCCTTATTGTTAGGAGGGGGCTTCTCAGCACTTTTCGCTGCTTTGAAGCAGTCTGTGAGATTAAATGCTACTTTAGCAGGTTTTGGTGTGACATTATCAACAACCCCATCATGTAAAATTTCTCGATTCTTGTTGACATATTTGGTTTTATCCCTGTTGGAAGTGGAACTTTGTTTTGAATCTCTCTGAAGAGTGAGCTCACCTTTCTTGACCATCAATTTTTCGATTAGGATAGCCTGTGTAATCATGTCCTCAAAGGTATGTGGACCTTGTAGTTGGACTCTATACCTGAAATCAGGTAAGAGGTTATCAGTGAAAATGTCGAGCTTCTCTGTTTCTAGGATTTTACGGGAGTACTTAGTATAAAGTTGTCTCCACCTTTGGAGGAAAGTGAGACAAGGCTCACCAACCTTCTGTTTAAGGTTGCATAGATCTTGAATATTTACAGGATGTTGAATGTTATGAGAATATTTCTGAACAAATGAATTAGCAATTTCTTCAAACGTCTTGATACCAGGAGGTAAATCTGAGAACCACTCTAAAGCTTGACCACCTAGGCTTCTAGGGAATAAACACATGAGGTATGTTTGATTGCGTATAAACTCCATGGACAAAGCACCAAATTCTCGCAAGTGATCTTGGGGATCAGTAGTACCAAAGTACTTGTCATATTTGGGTAGTTCTATGCCTCTTGGGAAAGGCAACATGTTTATACTTTTGTCAAATGGAAATGAACAAAGAGCATCCAATGTGTATGTCTTTTTGAGTTTCTCTTTCTCATGCATCATCTGAGCCAATTGGTCTTGCATAATTTTTAGTTATTTTTGGAGTTTAGTGGTCTTAGTTTCTTCTTCACGTGTGATAATGGTCTCCACATCAAAATGTGTGGGCAGTTTAGCTCCCTCTTGGGCAGGTTTGAGAAAGTACTTTTCTTTCTCTTCGTTGAGTAGGATTCCCATGACCTTCTGAAAGTTTTTGTCTCTTCGACATCTTGCTATGTGTTTAGGAAGGATTTCCACCTCTTCTTGATCTTCATCAGTGTCATTTTCTTTCTCTTTCTCCTTGTCATCCCTAGTTTTTTCTTTATATCGACTATGACTACCTCGTTCAGGTTCATGATTAGTCATTATAGGAACTTGTTCAGTTTTCGTACGTTGCGTTTCAAAAGGGTCTGTGGAGAAAGGATCATACATTGTGTTTGAGAATGTAGGACTCCTACCTGTCTCAATATCCTTTTGGTAAAAAGGATTCCTAATTTGTTGCAAATTGGAAAATTTTTGTTGAACTTGAGATGACCTTGTAGGTGAGGAAGATCGTGAAGATGCCTCACTAGCCAAACTGGATATAGATTGCATAGCGAAAGGTAAGCTACCTCTACCGCGATTACGACCCCTAGCATGACCACATCTAATGTTATCAGGATAAAACACGTTGCCACTTCTGGTTGTGACATTCATAGGTAAGGACAAGAAGCTAGAACCTGGACAAGGACTATACTAAGACTGAGTCTCAAAAAAGACAAGATAGTAGCAAGAATGTTGTTCACTAAGGCACAAATGGTCTGATTTAAAGGCTAGAACTGCGAGAGATTATGACCACTACAGCACAAAGTATGACAAGCATTAAGGCGAGGACCAAGATTACATATGAGACGAGACTAGTCAAGGTATAAGACACAAGTTTTTAGTTAAGCGAAGCATTGTTGTTTTAGGACTGTTTGCAAACAGAGAGAGATAAATCGACGTAGAAAAGGACAGAGTGCAGGCTGCAGATAGCTAGAACAGACCTAGATTGTTAATGCTGATACAAAGTCTCGCGCGAAAAACCTTTACGGGTCACACGAAGAAGTTTTATGGGTCGCTCAAAAATGTTTCTGTCTCGCGCGAAGATCAGTAACAATTTTTAATTTTGCGCAAGAATGTTTTCTAGATTGCATGAAGATGCACAACAAAACTTTAATTTTTCACGAGGACAAAATGGCTTCGCACGAGAGCCAAATGATTTCGCACGAGAGCCAAATGATTTTGCGCGAGACCAAAATGATTTCACGTGAAAGGATAGAACAATTTCATAGCAGCGACTAATTTTTACAAAAAATTTGATCGTTCCAATAACCAGGCAGATAAACAGGCATGTAGAACAGCAAGCAAGTGATTTCAAGCACGTCTGAAAACAATGAGCAAGGGAAAAAGCAACCTTGCACATGAAAAATCAAGGGACTTAGTTTATGCTAATGCCTAAGAGAGCTATTTGTGTACATTTTCAAATAGTTTTGCAACCATTGCACACATTCCTAGAAAATAAAAGTTGGCTTCTCTAAGGTATTTAGTAATGGTTTGACTCTGCAACTTTTATGACTCACAAGGGTGACCTCCAATCCCGGCGCACCGAGGTTTTGACACATTCTGAGAACTTAATCTTCAAGAGCTACTAGGGAGATCTGACAACCCACAATGAACCACACCCGTGGAGATATCTTCCACAAGGACATTTATATAGCGGTTGTCACTACCATGGCAAAAATGGCTATTACCGCTTGAGGTTTCGTCATCACAGTTTTCTTTGTAGAGGGATTGTCTGCTATGGTTAACCCTCTCTAAAGGTGATTGACTCACAATAGTATAACACAAGGGGACTTAGCTTCCAGATTCAAGGTTTTGACACCTTTTCACCTTTAGCCCAATCAAAATAGATAGATTAATCCGACATGCTAAACTAAGATTATCTCTTAAAGATCTATGATATCATCTTTTTGCGATCTATCAACCTCTCTGGAGAAAGGATGCCTTAGTCAGCAAGTCAAAGATTCATCTATCTACGAGATGCTCAAAGTATCCTCCCCACCTACAAGGAATCCGTCTTAGAGAGGAGTTTCACTAGGAACCCACTCCCTCAAGATCCACGAATAGTGTTCATGGGGGCTTAATTACTATGTGTGTACATATGTTAATTCCCGAAAGAAAATCTATCTAAAAGTAATCAAAAAGCACAAGGTGGTACACTTAACGCTTTAACTAATGTGAGGTGAGTCCAAAGATGTGGAACATTTAACACCTCACACAAGCCAAAACGAGTCCACAACTCAGAAATTAGTGAGTTCTAGAAAGCACAAAAGGGTTGCCTTGTGGAGCCTTTAATGCCTATGTCCTATAGACCCCTCCCCTATTTAATGTGGTTCTGAGCTTGCAACCACAGGGTGGAACGAGGGGTCAGCGGATTAGCGAGTCCAATAACCCAAGATAGCTAATTAGATCTATCACTAAAGACTAAGCCTGCTAAATGAATACTAACAGAGATCACACCCTAGTATCAATTTATTCATGTGTTATAAAATGAAAATACAGAAGGAAACACACAAGCTCAACATGAAAGATGTTTGTTTTAGATCCAAATGAAGTGTTATCAGCTGAGGAAGATTACCTGGTGATCCTTGGAACGCACTTAGTAGATTTTTACCTATTTCTGGCAACTTTAGCACACTTTTCCCATTGTCCCACAAATCGTTGCTATGCTGTTCAAACAAATCAAAAAACACAGAAACACTAGAAACTGCGAACAGTCAGCAGAAAAATCAAAAAATACGCAAATCAATGCAAAAAATTTGCCTCTGTCAGCAGAGTTTAGCACAAAATTCCTGACAGTCCGCACGAAGAAGTTTTATGGCCCGTGCGAAATCAAATTCGGCTCGCACGAAATTAAACTCAACTTGCACAAAGAAACAGTTCTCGCGCGAAGTTTTGTGCATCAAAGAACTTTCTCGCGTGATGTGGAAAGAATCTTCGCACGAAGATTCTAGATCCTCGCGTGAAGATTCCCAAATCTGTACAAAACAATATGGACAAAGAACAAAAATAATAATTTTAAAAATACAAAAAGAGGCCAGAAAAATTGATTTTCGTGCCCCACGATGGGCGCCAGAAATGTATATGTGAAAATGCGACCTATGCTAACACACACACTTCAACACAGTCATTGTATGCGAATTCATCTCGGAATGAACATTGGATTGTTCATCCGAAATTTTCCCTGCAAAGCGACCTGTTGCCTTCTATCTAAAGGGACTTTGCCTGTTAATATCCTCAGAATCAAGGTGCAAGCAACTAGACCCTCTAAGAATGAAGGATTTGACAATGAAATTAAGCTAAGAATGAGTATGCAGATTAATCTAAAATGAAAGATGCAATGTAATCTAAGAACAAATAAAGCAAACTAGATTAAGCATATGCATGATTAAACTAAAATGAGATTAAACTAAGAATGAGAATGTATGCAAGAAATGTAAGTAAATATGAGCATGAATTCCAGCAATGATTCAATGCAAATTCTCCAAATTCATCCTCCTAAAATGAAGAGATGAGGGTCTCTTAAATAGACTCTCCTCGAATCCATCAACGGTTGAGATCGATTTAGATCAACAGTCAGGATTGAAGATGAGGTTCAGTCATAAAGGGAGATTCTCAAATTAAAGGGAGTTAACAGACTTAATTTGAGTAAAATAAGGAGTTAACTGTTTTAATTTGAGTAGAAAAAGGAGTTAACTGATTTAACTCATTTTTTATCAATAGTGAACTGGAAATTTCCCTTTTTGAACTGAAGAGAGATTTTGTTGAGATATTTAATTTAATAAAATGAGATATGCTCTCATAATTACTTTTTCTATTTAATTAAATAATCTTTAATTAATTAGAGACACTTTTGTTTAATTAAATAACTTCATTTAATTAATTAGGAATGGCTTCCCATTTAATTAAATAACTTTGTTTAATTATTTAGAAGTAAGTACTCCATTTAATTAAATAATTTCTTTTAATTAATTAGAAATACCTTTCCCATTTAATTAAATAATTACATTTAATTAATTAAGATAGGCATATTTATTAAATTAAATAAATTTAATTCCATAGTACATTAGCCTTAGGATATAATTTAATTTAATTAAAGTATAAATACTTAATAATTAAATTAACTATTAATCAATAGGTTTAATGTGACTAATATGAGTAAATAGTATAGGAATTAAATAATAAGCATGATGAATGTAGATTTAGGTTTTCTGCATCTGACAATTAAGTCAAGTAGCGAATAGCAGAATGAGAATTGCCTATTAGAATAGGACTTTGAAATTATCAGAAATAGACCAGAATTGGTACAATGGCAATGAGCCAATTTTGGGGTATTACAGATGTGTCTCATTTTTTTCAGAGTGGGGAAGGTTCTAAACATTCAAGCACATCAAACACACCAACTACCTATTCAGGTTTCTATAAGGATGCAAAAGCTCAACTAGGGGATGTCCTCAATATACGCAAGGTACGTGAGGCCCAAATCTATAAATGAAAGAGAATACTGCCAAACAGCTAGGAGGAAATGGTAACCCAATCTCCACCTTCACTTCCCAAAGGTATAAATTTCTTTGGGGCTTATTCAAGATTGACAATTATTCTACTTTTAGGAGACTTGTCATGATATTTATACTCCACCGAAACATAAGAGTTGAGGTCATCCCTTAGAGTGATCAGTTCTCTAGGTAGGCCCCCTAAAAAAAAAAATCAAGATCCCGTATTTAGGTTCCCCTCAAACTCCTTAACAAGGATGTAAGAAGAAAACATCAATAAGAAAATCTTGGGGATTAAAAGACAAAAGGGGTTTTTTATTTTAAGCTTAAATCTGAATGTGAATGATTCATTTTAAGCCCTTTTTTCAATGTTGGGAAGACACACCAAACAATTTGACAAAAGAAATAAAATTATTTTACAATGAAAAAGAACACAATGATCACTTTTTATAATTCAAATAAGAAGGTTTGGAATGTGTGCACCTTGATTTCATGCTTTCCAATTTTTTTCCAATTTTTTCTTTTTAAACCTCAAAATTACCTTCACAAACTCCAATCAAGTCTATGAAATCATGAAGAAATAGGAAAATTCACATGAAATATATTGAACTATTTGATTCTATGAAAAATGACAACTCATATCATGCATTGGACTTTGTACAAATAAAGTGCACTTTAATCATGATTTTTAACCTAGTCAACAAGATTGGACTTATATGCCATGAATTCAGACCAAAAACCCTAAATGAAGAAAAGAGACCCCTGTCAAAAATAAGATAACTTTCCAAAAATATTATATTTTTAAAAATATCTTATCATTTGTGCCCTAGGGAGCCATTTTGTCAAAACAAACTAGTTTTTGCAAATCGAATTATTGAGCCTTAATATGATCTCTAAAATCAAAATACAAAGAACCAACCCTATTTAGAATTTAGATAGATTTCAAAAAATGTAGGTTTTTTCTAAAAAATATGCTAATTTATGATCTAAAATTATTTTTCATGAAAAATCAAGAAAAAATTATAAAAAAACAAAACTAACTCAGAAAATCTAAAAATTTCACTGAAGCTTCTCTAATATGTCGCAAACTTACAAAAAAAATTCAGACTAAAAAACCAAGCCATTTGGGAGATATGATCAAATCTTTAAGCTCTAGGGTTTTTTTATCTCCAAACAAATCCACATGAGGGGGTTAGCTCCAAAAATATCTAAAACCAGCAAGTAAAGGTGGATTGCCCCATGGTGGGTGCCAAAGATGTGTGTGCTAAAATGTTGACACACTTCAAGTCATTATATCTAAAATTACTCAAGAATGAGGTCTCAAGCAGCGGCTCATAGCTCTCTATTCATGGAGTGTAAGGGTTTTTTATGGAAGCCCTCAGTTTAACCTAGTTTGTGCTCGTGCAAGCACACCATAAAATGAGAGATTCAAAGATCAAAATATGAATGCAAATGAAGATGTAAACTAATCTAAATGATGACAATACAAAGAAATGTAAGAAAGGAAATCTATTCTATGAAAGGAAATAAAAATACATTATTAATCTATGAAAACAAATATGGATCTAAGCTAATATGAAAATGCAAGGATGGATCATGATGATGGAAGTCATGGATGCATGAGAGAAAAAGACAAGAAGACATAAATTCTCCACAAAAAGCTTTAATGCTCGAACTCCTCAAAAAATTGCTCTCCAAACCTGTAGCATAACAATAGCATAATTGTGGATATCCAAAAATGAGGAGAAGGCTCTCCCTCATAAAGAAGAATAGACGATTAAGATTAAGAGGCAATAAGATTTAATCAAGGATGAAGAAAGAATGATCCATCTGAGACGATATTCGACAAATGAGAAAAGAGGAGAAAAATTAAATGGAATCCCACTTAGAAATATGTGCATTTATGTTTAGAGAAAATGAAAAAAGATTTATTTAATTTATTTCCTTTTTTAAAGTGGGATTTTATTTATTTAATGAAAAGAGGGATCTTCTTTTAATTAAAAGGGGATTTTATTTAATTAAAAGGGAGCAAGTTCTTTTAATTAAATAGGAAATATTTAATTAAATTAAAAGAGGGGTTTTTCTAATTAAATAAGACTTAGGATAAAATGATCAAACCTTTAGGAAATATTGAAATAATTAAATTAATTCCAATTTGATCAAAGAAATCGGTCTTAATTGATTTAATAAAATATTGCAAAACATTGATTCAAGAAATTTGATAAATTGAATAATGGGGGCCCATATTCTAGGTGACCATTTTAGGGTGCATACAAGTCTCTCCCAATCTCATTCTTTCCTTTAGTCATTCACTGTATAGATTTTTTCATAGTTTTTCTCCTTTTTCTATTCATTCTCTCCCCCTTTGACTTAATCTTCTTTAGTATATTTCTCTTCCTTTGACAATAATACCAAAGGTAACTATAAGTTCCAATGTAAAACTTATAAAACCTTGTAGTTATAATTGTACCTTTCATGTACTATTTACATCAATTTCATCACAACCATCTTCACAACTTCAAGAAACTCCTAAAACATGAACTCTTGTATCAACTCAACATAGGTATAAATGTTCATCCATGAACTAATGCTACATGCATCTTCACATAGTGAATTTTAGATAGGGGAAGGACCCCAAATTTACCTCAAGTAGATACTAAAAAGAATCTTTAGGCAATGGCTTACTAAATATGTCTAAAATTTTCTATTTAGACTTCATATATTCAAGCTTAACTTGTTTCTCTTGCACTTTCTCCCTTAAGTAGTGCTACTTGATTGATATATGTTTTTTCCTTGCATGCCTCACTAGATTCTTTGATATATTTATTGCACTAGTATCATCACAATAAATAATAATAGGATCAGTTATCTCTTCTTATATTCCTTCCAACAGTTATTTAATCCAAACAATATTTGAACAATTGGTTGTAGCAACAACATACTCATCGTTAGCAGTAGATTGTGAAATGTAGCTATGTTTCTTGCTTAGATATTTTTGCTAAAAATAAATATCAACCACTTATTATTTTACTATCTTCAACATTATCAACCCAATCTGCATCAATGTAGACTTTAAGATTAAAGTCGCCATCTTTCTTA
Source organism: Cupressus sempervirens (assembly GCA_028749045.1). Taxonomy (NCBI): domain Eukaryota; kingdom Viridiplantae; phylum Streptophyta; class Pinopsida; order Cupressales; family Cupressaceae; genus Cupressus; species Cupressus sempervirens. The sequence goes on along the minus strand of CM053785.1, from coordinate 884,341,106 downwards.
TAACATAGTCCAAAATCTTTAGTTCCTTTTAGATATATGAATATCCTCTTGATAGTAGTCATGTGTGTTTCCTTTGGATTAGAGGAAAACTTGGCAACAAATTCAACAACATGTGCAATATCTGGTCTGGTATGCACAACATACTATAATTTACCAATCATTGATCTATATTGTGTTTCATTTATCTCTGCAGTAGTATCCTCCTTTAATAATTTTTCTCCAGTCACCATAGGTGTACCAATTGGTCTAGACTCATCTATTCCAAATTTCTTCAAGTTTTCCTTTACATACTTTGATTGAGTCACATATATACCATTCTTTATTTGATGAACTTGTGATCTAATGAAAAATTTTATCTCACCAAACATAGACATCTCAAATTCTTTATTCATTTGATCAACAAATGTCTTACATAACATGTCATTTCCTTCAAATATAATATCATTCAAAAGTATTTTAGTAATCAATACTATACTTCCATATTCACATTTCAAATATAGATTGTTGTTCTCACTTGTTCTAGAAAATCCAATCTCAATTAAATAAGAGTTTAGCCTTTCATACCATGATCTCAATTCCTATTCATTCCATACAAAGCCTTGTTTAATTTTTAAACCATGTTTCTCTAATTAGGTTCAATGAATCCTTCTAGTTGTTCTATGTGGACTTCATCTTCAAGTATTTCATTTAGAAATATAGATTTGACATTCATTTAATAAAATTTTAACTTCTTGTAGGTAGCATAGACCAACAATGTTCTTACACCTTCCAATCTTGCTAGAAGTGTAGAAATCTCACCATAGTCAATTCCTTCTTCTTGTGCATAACCTTTGCAAACTAGTCTTGCCTTGTTTCTCACAACTTCTCCATTTTCATTCATCTTGTTTTTTAAAATCCATTTTGTTCCAATCACATTCTTGTCTGTAGGTCTTGATAATAGAGTTTGTGTATTGTTATTTTCTATTTGATCAATCTCTTGATTCATAGCATTTATGACCTTAACTATTCTAGGTTTAAAATTAGTTACCAAATAGGTAGTATCGCCTAAGTTCTTGTCAACACTCCAATGCTTGTTTCTCCAATGATTTGTTTAGGTGAATGATTATTTCTCACATACTTGGCCAAAAAAAATTTAGATCATTGATTTCCAACATTTTCTTCACTCGGTTGAGATTCAAGTTCTTGCTTGATTTGTACAATCTGATGCTTGAATAAGGAAGTTGATAACTTGGGCAATACCATTTGATTCTTGGTAGCTCTTTGTTGTAACTAAGGTAGTTTTTCTAGTGCCTCTTCATACATGTAGAACAACATATAATCTTCAAGTTCCTTTTTAATTTCCACTGTATTCTTATATGCAAACTCATCAATTCTCACATTTTTACTTTCAATCATTTTGTTAGTTGGTTTGTTCAAAAATTTATAAGCTTTTTTTTTAGATGAATGGCCAAGGAATATACCTTCATTTCCCTTTAAACCAAATTTACCATTGCTTGTATCTTTATGAATATAAAACCTACGTTCAAAGATTATGAAATAACTTACATTAGGTTTATGACCATACCAGAGTTCATAGGTTATCTTATTTGTTCCTTTCTTGAACTAAACTTGGTTGAACGTATAAATATAAGTTCTAATATATTTTATCTAGAATATTGGTGCAACATATTTTTTAATTAGCAATTTCCTTACATAATCCACAATTGATCTATTTCTTCTCTCATCAATTCCATTTTGTTGTGGTGTCCTTGGTGTAGATAATTTTCTCTTAATACTATGGTTAGCACAAAATTTAGTGAATTTAATAAGCATAAACTCATGACCTCTATCAGATATTAAGAATTTCAATGATTTACCAGTTTCTTCTCAACTCTAGCCTTATGCCATTTGAATATATCAAAATCAAGTGATTTCAACCTCGTGAACATGATAGGCATCATTCTAGAATAGTCATCAATAAACAAGCTAAAATATATGTCATCATAATAAATTTCCATACCTATAGGTACATATAGATTAGTATGCACTAATTCCAAGATATAATTAGAAGTGTGTGTCTTTCTTGAAAAACTTGACTTTGTCATCTTACCGAGCTGATATTCTTTACACATGGAATTCTCAAGTTTTTTTCAATTTTAGAAAACCTCTAACTCTTTTCTTTCTACTAACCTTCACCATATTCTCAAAATTTACATAACATAACCTTTTATGCCACAAACATACATCCTCAACTTTAGAAAATAAACATACCTTAATAGTAGGATCAAGATAAAATAGATTACCTTTAGTTTGCATCCTAGTTCCAATCAGATTTCCTTCATCATCAAAGATCTTAACTTTTCTGTTATGAAACTCCAGCTTGTGACTCAAACTATTCAACTAAGAACTACTCAAAAAAATATACTTTAGTCCTTGTATCTATTATGCATCATCACATTTGATTTTATCATTCAAAATTAGTGATCCTCTACCTTTCACTAGACCTGGAACATTAGTACCTTACTTAATAGTTCAACCATCATCAATTTCCTCAAATTTTTCAAACTTACTTATATCAAAATTCAATTGATATGAGAATCCACTGTCTATGATCCATGCATCATTATTTCTAACATGTGAAACAAGGGCAGTTTCACTTACATACATTTCTTCATTGCGATCTTACTTGATAGAAACACATACCATCTTAATTACTTCCTTCTCTTCATCAGTACTAGACTCAGTGTGCTCTTCTTTAGAAATGTAGCATTATTTATTTCCTTTGTATTTGTAATCCTAGATCTTCCTAAACTTGTATTTTTCTTGTCTTTTCTATCACTCTTACTTATAGTAGGACATGTAGTAGCAAAATGACCAACTTCATTGCATTTGAAACAAATCAAGGGTAGTTTTCCTTTGAATTTAACTTTACCTCTTGCTAACCTTCTTACAAGCAATGCTTCAATTTCATCTAGATCATCTTAAGATTCAGACTCATTTTCATATTTATTTTTCTTCTCTTTCTTTGAACTTCCAATGGTAGTGAAGGCTTAAAATCAATTCCAAGTGTAACCATACTATTATCATAATTTCTCAACTCAAATGCAGTCAACTAACCAACCAATCTATCAAGTTTTGAAATATTACCAAGCATATCCCTTACTTCTTGAATTGCAAACACTTTTTAGCATGGATAGGTAGGAGAGTCCTAAGAAATTTACTTACAATTTCATGGTCATTGATAATACCTCTAGAAGCTCTGATTGCACTCACAATCTCTTTGATTTGGTTCAAATACTGTAAAATATTATCACCTTCTTTCATTCTCTTGTCATCATATTTTCCTCTCAAACTTTCATCTTTAACTCTAAGCACATTTGGATCTCCACCATGTACAAGTGCCAATTTGTCCCATATCTATATAGTATTTGTACAGTTCTTGATATCATCAAACTCAACATCATTAAGGGAAGATGCAATCTCAATCATCATGTTATTGTGATTTATCTTATCATTCATTTTTTCCACAATCATAGGAGTGGCGATTATAGTTTATCATTTGTCCAACTAGTGTGTAACATCATCTTTTGTTCCAGATAGATGTAGCCTCATTTTATCTTTCCATGAGGAGAAATTATCCTTGTCTATCTTTGGTACCTCTCTCTTAAACATCTTCTAATCTTTAGCTCAAGTTCCTTTAAACTTCTTTTTCCAAACATTATGCTCTAATTCCAATCATTAGATAACTAAGAGGGGTGGGGGTGAATCAATTATGTCTAGTAATCATATAGTCCCTTCAAACATTCAGTACCAATAAAACTTCATAAAAATTAAAAGCAATCACTCGGTGATCTCATTCAACTTCACAATTAACACTTGTAATCAATTTACTCCAAACTGTTAACTCACTATTCATTACTTTACCAACTACTAGTAAGAGAGCTTTACTATTACCTATTTGTTACTAAGTTGTAGTAAAAAGTAATTATCATGAAAACAACTTGCAACATAAAAATATTCACAAATTTGACACCAAGATTTTTAACATGGAAACCATGTAAAGGGAAAAATCCACTTGGGATTGACAACCCAAAAATTTCACTTTTGAAGTGAGCTCTTCTAGGAGGCAACCTTGTTAAAGGTTTACATACACATTGTTAATATGACTTGGTTAGAGGATTACACCAAAAGATCATCTAGACCTTATTACTCCCTAATCTTGTCTAAAGAGGGGCTTTTTCAAAGGACTTATAAACATCACTAATCAATGGTACCATATAGGATTCCACAGACTTGTTAGATCCACTCAATTAAGAGATTTTTCTACTATAATTGTTAGAAAGTAATAGTTTAAATAATCTATTAGGTTTAGCACTACCTTTCTTTTTTAGATCATTTTGTACTTTGTCTCCTTATGATCTCATTCTTCTAATCTATTACTATTTGATTCACTCCTTAACTCTTTCACTTTACACTTAACTTTTCTTAATCGTCCTTCTCCTCTACTTAGTTCACCTTGATTCTTTCAACTTCAAAAACTTTTCACTTTGATCTTCTTTCCCCAATAATTCCACCAGTAATCAACAACTTAATCAGCAACCAAAAACTTGATCAATCATCTCCTTTAAAAGTAGTCTCTCTACTTCTAAATTCTTCAATATTTTGTCACTTAACCACAATCATCAATCTCAAATTCATTACATTTAGTCACTTATAAAATAAAACTTTTATAGAACTTTTTGCTCATCCTTATCCTTATTCAATCTTCATCATCATATCTTAATTGTATTTTTCTAGTCATAGATCTTGTGACAAACTTTGATTTTATCCATTGAACTTCTTGAATATTCTTTGTTTTCACCAAAAGTCAGCGTCAAATTCCATCTTTATAAACTTGTTCTTTTAGCTATTACTCAGTGAACACAACATTTCACTTAGGTAAAACATCACTCAATAAACACTAAACTTACTTGATTATACTAACCTTTAACTTTCTTTGCCAGCTACTCAGTGACAACTATAGTCACTCAGTGAATATTGTCTTCTTTTCTTCACCTAGTCAATTGGTGTAGCTTATATAGCTCATTAAATTACAAGATTACATGAGTACTAAAAAAAAAATCAAACCAATATTATTTTATCACTATACAACTCATTAAAGTTCCCATTGAATTATCAACTCTATCATCAACTTACTTTCTTCAAATCCTCTTCATCAATAAAATGATATGACACTCTAATGAATTAGAATAATGTATAATCAACTAACAGTTGACATAAATGATAGCATAAAAATTGATATGACTCTTTTACATACTTTCATATCATTATCAATTGCATCATCACTTAGGGATAACAAGAGCACCATTCATACATCTGGATGTGATACTTGATACTGCTCCTTAGCAGAATGGTTGCATTAGGTAGAACTACTCTAAGAGTCCTCACAAATGATTTTTAACATAATACATTTTATTAGATATTTCCATATATTTTCTTGATTTTAGATTGGCTTGATCTAATGCAAGTACTTTGATAAGGATCTTCGTCAAATGAGGAGGAGTACATATTGATAATTGACATCTTGTCACCTTTTCTATTGATGTCAAATGGGAATATCAAAGGCTATTTATGTTGAGGATAGTCAAAAAATTATTTTTGTTTGATTGCTTTTCATCATATGTTGTCATAAATGTCAAAGGGGGAGACTATTAAGAATATATGATTGGTTATCCCTTGTATATTATAGTCAAATTTTGTATTGATGAAATGTTTTTCCTCTAATGACAATAAATTTTATTAAGTTCATGATAGATATAGATTTTGTACATTGCAGAGGATTATTGGAATAGTGAAGTTGACATAAAATAGGTTAAGCTAGGAGAGATTATGATTATGTTCATAAATGAATTTAGATCATACATCAATTTTCCCTTATGTTTATATTGAGTATTGGATGAGATAGATCATTTGGTGAAGACTAGTAGCAAACCAATGTGCGAGAAATAGTGACAAAGATAGATGTAGGGGAATTGGTTGTATCTTATCAAAAAATAGGGATAAATGTTAGTGATCTTGGATCTGTTAGAAACAATAGCCCACCAAAATAACTAAGAGGGGGGTGAATCATTTCTCCAATGATTAAAACATTTATCCATCTTAAATAATCTTAACCATTCAACCAAAGTAAAAAACAATCATAACAAGATTCACATAAACAATTACACTAGATATGTTAACTAGGGAAACCCTTGATCAAAGGGAAAACCTTAGTGGGAATGATGCCCACAAGACGATGTACTAATATAAATATTCCTTGTTAGAGAATGAACCCTATTAGGAGACTTTGAATCCTTGTTAGAAGATTCCAACCTATTAGGAGTTGTGCCAATCATGTTAGAAGTTGTAGAAGATAGAAGGACCTATTGTCCAAACAACTTGTAGGGGCAAGACCACTAAACTCACTGTCCAATTGTCTCTCATTTATTCCTTGAAAGATAATTGTTTGTACTATTCTTTAACTTCTTTCCTCTATCCTATCTATAGACACCTAAAAACCTTTAGAAAATAAAGTATTTTTATTTTTTGAAAAATTTATGATGACATCATCATTAATTAATTAATTAATTATTTAATTTATTTATTTATTTTTATGTTTTTTTTATGAATGCATGATTAAAATAACAAATCCAATCTTGAATGCCATAGATCAAATAATCATCTTTTGGGGCATAAAAAGAATCCACATTTTTGAAATCTTCTAAGTTCTAAAAACTAATAAAGACGCTTTGAGTAAGTTTGTATTTGGACTCACCCTCTTTAATCACCAATCAATTTAACCATTGGTTACAATCTCAACGCCATCTATGGGGATGGGTCTACCTAAGAGGGTGTTAAGTGCTCCACAAAGATCAAACTCCACTCACTTGGGTCTTTAGTGGTTTTTCTAAGTTAAAAAAAATTTTGAATGCACATTAATCTCACTCACACTTCATTTGGGCATAAAAATTGGACAAATCTTGACGTGGAGGGCCTTCAGGCGAGCGCTTGGTAATCGAGTTTCACACATCTTTGTTTTGGGCTTAAAACAAACTCACACTCAATCTTGAATGCCTAACAATCAATGAACATTGCATGGTTTGGACGCATTTTCAATGGCGCTCACATTTCTTATGTTGATGATCTCTCGACTTTCATTATGTTGATGATGCTATCAAATTGGAATGAACATTGTATGCCATAATCACAAGTGTCTTCAATCATAGCTTACAAAATCTAAATCATCAATTGGAATAAACGCGTGTCTTTTAAAGCCCAAGATCATGTATGTGGTCTTGTTTTACACTTTTTAGGAGGCCTGCTTGGGGATCTCATCACCCCTTGGGACGACCTCAACTCCAGCATTCTGGCAGAGTATAAAAATTGGGAGGTGAATCCAAAGACACCTCTCTTGGAATCAAAATTTTGTCACTCGGGCTAAGCCTCAAGGAACTTTATACCCTTGAGAAGTGAAAGAGGAGAAGTGGGTTACCGCTCCTCTCAGCTGTGTGACATCTTTTTGGTTTCAACTATGGATTTGGGCCTCACGTACCTTGTGTATATTGAGGACTCCCTAGCTATAACAAATTTCATCCTTGTAGAAAGCTTCCTAGGATGTTGGTGTGTTTGACGTTCTTGCTCCAAAATTTTGTCTGCTTTTTTGTTCATAGCTTTTGAATGAATGTTTGCCAACTTTGGTCGAAATTCCAAAAATGCAAAAATCTCCCAACTCAAGGCATACTTAGCATAGTCACTGCCTCATCAGAAAATCATCCAAGCTCCCCTGCTGCAACCGAATCTATCTAGTTCCTTGCTTTAGAACAATCCCAAATCCAAAGTCTCTCCAAATCATCCCCCCTAGCTAGCTAGCAACCCAATCCAAAATCACACCCAAGCCTTTAGAGAGTTGTTGTCATTCTGCTAAAATTTTCTATCCAATCAATCTGACCAATCCACCAGCCTCACCAAGGTTATCCCTTTGACAGAGCTTTGTCTAGGGTAATCTAGCTTTGTCACTTGTTATCCCTCATCACCTTGAGCTAAAGGTTGGGATCCACAAGTGGTCAATCTCATGTCATGCCCATAGGATCATTAGTCTATCTTTAGGTTGACACAATCTCCACCAATCCAACGCATAGGAAAGAAAAACTCTCACTTTTTGACAGCATGCCCTTGAAGTCTTCCATCCACAAGAAAGCCAAAAATCTCTAGCCAATCCTCCTTAGGTCTGTCATTTACCTTTGACTCTCCCTAGGAAATCCTTCATCAGCCAATCCAAAATCTGTGCTTAATCCAAATCCAACCATGAGCTTCCGTGTTCATTCGTATGCAAGACCCCATCCCCATCTGACTCATCATCAAAAAATTAAATCCCAAACCTATCATGATGTGTTCGGTCGTATTGTCCTTGCTCCCACCACCTCCTATTCCAATGATGATGAAAATCTTGTTGACTATGACATGTATATTGAAAGCCTTAGAAACATTCCCCCAAGCATCCCACAAAATCCATGCATTCTTCCAAACTATCTAGTCATGCCATCTGATATCCCAGCTTCTCCTCCATCACCCAATCAACCAAGCTTCCAATCTTCCACCCCCATCACACTAGCTATTCCTGTCAATCCACCTCCACCTCTGACACACGAGTCTCCAAGGAATCTCCTAGAGGAAATACAAGAAAAGTTGCCTCCAATAGTTGATAAGCCATGTCATCTAATCCAACCATGTGAAGTAGTCAGTAATGAAGCTTCCCCATCTATAATATCACCTCCATCTCCCATAGCTATCATCCCCATACCATCCATCAAATTGCTTAAAATCCTTCCACTTCCTGCAAGCATCAAAATCCCACCATCTGTCAAAACCCTCCAAATCCTCTCCACATCACCTCCAAGAATTTCCCAAATCTCCCATAATGACCCTTATGCATCCATCTTCTACTCACCCATCTCCACTACTGAATCTCCCATCTATCCATCTGCTGCCTTTGAAGAGTCCATCCCTTCACCTCCTATCGCACCATCGACTCCAAACCAATCCTATCAAAATCCTACCCAAAAGCATGTTGACATCCCCCAAAGCATAAACAAAGATATCATCATACCATGTCTTCCATCCATAGTGCAGTCACTATCCCCTCCATCTCAAAAACCTCAAGCCATACCTCCTCTACTGCAAGATATCTTTTCATCCCATCAGCTAAATCAAGATCCTATCCTACCATCTCCTCCACTCCATGCTTCCATATTACCACCTATCCAAGCTATTTCACCATCTATAATATACCCTCTTGGTTCACTTACATTCATCCATAGTGGCCTCCTCTTAGCAGAAGAATTAAGAATAGTATCTCCCTATTGCAGTACATCTAATAAAGCACTTCCACCATTTTTTGCAAGCAAAAAGTATCCTCAGCTAGTTCAAATGCTTAATTGATGGCATTATCAAGGTCAAGGTTTAGGACCACAAGAGCAAGGAATTAGAAAGCCTATTATTGCACAAAAAAATCTAGGATTTCATGGTCTTGGATATGTATCCAAAGGCTCACCATCTAAAGGTGTTGGTACACCACACCCCCAAACATTATTTAAACATTATTTCCTTATTTATTAATTATTTAATTAATAAATTGACCAAAAAACCCAAAAAAAAAATTTAAAAAAATTTGCCCAAAACTTGGCCAATTTCCTTAAGACCACTAACCTCTTCCAAAATCTTCTAATCCTTCTTTAATTTTGATTAAAGGCTAATCCCATCATTTCCTACCCCTAATCCCAACTCAAAATATTTAATTAAGATTAAATATTAATCCTCATGTTTATTAAAAAAGTTTTAATAAATATCTCCTCAACCCAAACCCTTGAAATAAATAAAACTTTATTTATTTCCTAAAAATCTAATTTATCCTCATCCTAAGAAGTTCTAGACTCTTCTAGAAAGTCTTCATCCTCATCCTAGGAAGTTCTAGACTATTCTAGAAAGTCTTTATCCTCATCCAAAGTCTAGACTCTTCTAGAAGATGTCTTTAAACCTAATCCTGATCCCCTCCTAACCTTGTCACATTCTCTAAACATGGGTTAAGACTTACTAACCCAAGCCAAAGTTAACAAATATCTCCTCCTTCACCCACCCTCATTAAATGCCATCCACTTGCCTATCCCTAAGCTAATCCTAAACCATCCTAATCCATCCTCTAATCATTTTCACAATCCTAAGCAAGCTTAAAACCTTCCTAATCAAGCCCAAGTCAAAATTCCTCTCATCTCCTTCAAAATATCCCGACCATAAAACTTTATGAAGCCCACTAGGCCATAAATGACTCTTCTAAAGCCCTTTTATTGCTCTTACAAGCCATTATGAGGGTCTTTATGAAGATTTTATCCTTTGAGCCTCCTTTTTTGACTCATCCTTCCCTTTTCCTCCATCCTCTCACCCTGTGACATGTGTCACTCCCTGATTGGCTGTAAGGAAGCACAATCCATGTGCTCTCCTCTCATGCAATTTGAGCCCTCCATGAGCTTTTTCTCATCCTTGCATCCTAGCCCTTGATCCCTCAAGCCCTTTGCCTATTTAAGGAATCCTCTCCCAAGCCATTTTAACACAATCCATGAAGTAAAGTCATAATGCCATTTTAAGAAGCCATTTTACATCAAAATCATACACTCACACCCAAATTCCAACTCCATTTGAAGCCATTTTTGAAGCATAAGCTTGAGCATACATCCTATCTATTTAGACAAAGCCACTCAACAAGAGAGCTTCTTATTGAGAGAGTCCATTAATGGCTCATATTCTCAATTGAGAGCTCATCTTAGTCTATCTTGAAGTTTATGAATTTTGTTTAGTTTGTAGAAGCTTTATTTAAATTTGGTTTCTATTAGCATACTAACATTGCTCATATACAATCTTCACATTCTACTCTTCATGCTACTTACAATCATTTAGTTACATCCATACATGTCCTTCCTTCATACTAAATCCATACAATAATTCCCTGAGTCAACTGTTACACCTTCTCAATTAATTATTATAGGACCACATTAAGAACACATTACACTTAGCGATAACATTAATCTTTCGCCTTATAACTTGAATATCTTTCCATACATTTAACATTATGATGAGCGAGCTTAGCTACATCATCTCTAGAATGTATTCTTCACATCTTTAGCTTCACCTTCTCAGAGTAACAACTTTTCTAAGAGATATAACAAGTTTACCAGAACATGCCTTTGTAAACTCTATCTCAGAATAGTCTTCACTGAAACTTGCATAACTTCTTCCACAATTAATATCTTATACTTTTGAGGTTAGTTTCATACACTAGAGACTTAATAGTATCTCCCTTTAACCTTGTTTAGTGAAAATTTTCAACTATCTATCCGTACCAACTTGATATTTTTGTTGTTCTTCAGTTAGATACCATAGAAAACTATTATGTTGACATCAATGACAAACACAGTCATGAATGTAACATATCATCATGATAATTATCTAATCATGTTTCTACAATACTCTTCCGTAGGAATATCATCATCATTCATGCTTCGAATAGGATCATGGTTTTTTCTTTTTTCTTTAAAGAGAGGTAAATGCTTTGACCTATAGCTATGAACCAATGAGGCCACAAATGGGGAACCTCGTCCCATTAGATTTGAACCTTGATGACAAGAATAACAACTCAACAACTTAACCATCATGACACACCACTATTGGTTGAATACGATCATGGTTAAAGACATGTTCATGAGGCTATTTTTGTGTTATAAAATCTTAGAGATCATTCTAGAAAGGTCTCTAAAGTGAAACATGTGATATGTTTTACCAGAAGTTGATTGTGTTGGTGTAACATGTTGATCATCATTGCATAATGTGTTAATTCTATTGTGACATGTAGGATGATGCAAGAGCATCTTGGATTACCTTGCAATCCAACACTTTTTTTCATTCTTCCAATTGCTACCAAGTTCTAGTTATTGTTGAGCATGAGTTTTTAGTTGTTGGTGAGTTCTCAGTAGGTGAAAGCATTTAGTTGAGGTCAAGCTTTTATTCATTTTTTATTTATCTTTGGTTTCTAAGTTTGTGTGATTTCTAAGTGATCTTTGGATGTTGAGTGATTCCTTTAGTTGCCGAGTTCTCCATGGTTGTCGAGCAGTGGAAGATACCAAGTTCATAGTTGATGTTGAGTAATCCATTGGATGTCGAGCTCATGTGGTTGTTGAGTGCTAGTATTTTGTGAAGTCTTCATTTGTTGAGTTATCTATGTTTGGTTCTAGTTTGGGCCGACCTTGCTGGCATTTAACTTGTGGCTTTTTTATCTTCTAGAATCTTTTGTAAGTTGTTTGGGCAAGTATTTAAGGGGATCTTGGGTAGAGTCTTAAACAGCTTCTTAGGGGGAAGAGAATGATGAAAGGAGGTATGGAAGTGTGAACTTGAAGTTGGATCATGAATCTAAAACTTGTATCTTTGAAATTAGTTGTAACCCAAAAGGCTTTACAGCTGGGCATGTATGCTAATTATCTAATGAATATATAAATATCTTGTTCTCTCTCTCCTTGGTATTATGTTTGTGTTTTTTTGTTGTGTTAACTCTTGCATGGTGGTTTGGATAGTTGTTTGTGCCTTTGGCCTTGGTGATTCTTACCCTCCCTACATTAGGTGGTATCAAAGAGCAGTTGCTCCTAAGTGTGCAAGCAGATCGCTAAAGTGTGAGGTAGTTTGTACCAGGACCTTGGATCATGTAGAACCCTACTTTGGATTTGGTTGTAGGGTTGTAGATCTATGGATTTTACCTATAACTTATAGAGGGTTACAATCTTGTAGGAACCTAATTTATAAAGATGATTTGTGGTAGAGGAAATGTTGATAATGCTAATTTGATCAATTGAGACAAATTGCAACCTAATTAGATGCTATGGAGATAGCCTAGAGGAGAGGAGCACATCTTGATGACGTAAGTGATGATCAAGCAGTAGCACAAAACCCTAATTCAAAACTAGAAGACTAAGATGAAGCATTGTTGAGAGTGTTGTCTAGGGAGAATTCAAATCCTGCTATAGAAGTTGTTCCTTATCATAGAAAACTGGACACTAATGTTGTATTGGATTGGATCTTAGATATGGAGAAGTTATTTGAATATGAAAACACTCTTGATAATAGGTGAAGATAGCAATTACAAGGTTGAAAGGTCATGCCTCACTATGGTGCGAGCATTTGCATAATTGATAGACAAAGGAGAGGAAAGGAGAAGATCAGAACTTGGTCAAAGATGGTAAACAAGGTAAAGAACAAATTCCTTCCTGTTGATTACCAAGTTATCTTGTTAAGAAAGATGCAAAATTTGAGACAAAGAGACATGACTGTGAAAGAGTATAGCAAGGAATTTTATAGATTGGACATTAGATTTGGATATGTGGATGATGATTTTGAGAAAATTGCAAGGTACATAAATTGATTGAGATCTGGAATTCAAGATGAGATAAGTTTTGTGAAGTTGGAGAGTGTGGAAGAAGCATATCAATATGCTATGAAAGCTAAGGAGATCTTGACAAAGAAGCATGAACAAAGACAAAGAGGTAGATGTGGTAGATTCTAGAGAGGTAGAGGTAGATCTATGGAGAAGGTGGTAGATCTGACAGTTTTCTACATGATAAAGGAAAAAATTAATGGAAGAATGATGACAAAGACAAGGCCAAGTGGAAAGGTGGTAGTTCTTGATGAGGAGGTACTGGATCTTACTGAGGAAGATGTAATTCTTATCTTAGAGGTGGTTTCCATGGTAATTGTTTCAGATGTGGTAAAGAAGGGGATAGATATTTTGAATGTATATCTTCTAAAAGTCAATAGAATAATAGAAATATTTTGATTCAAGAAGATGTTGAGAGATCAACAAGTGGACCTAAGGCTAGAGAAAATCTAATGGTGAGAACAACCTTATGTAATAAGGGAAGTGATGAGGAACTTATTCTGAGAAGAGGTCTTTTCAAGATCAGATATAAGATGGCTAGAAAATGTTGCAAGGTGACCATTGATAGTGGAAGTTCAAAAAAATTGGCATCAAAAGAGTTGGTTACAAAGTTGCAATTACAGAGGCTGAAACATCCCAAACCTTATCATGTTTCATGGATTAAAGATGAGCAAAAGATAGTGGTAAGTGAGCAATGTATTGTGAAGTTCAAGATTGACATTACTTTGATGAAGTTTTGTGTGATATTATGCCTATGGATTGTTGTCATATTTTTTTGGGTAGACCTTGGCAATATGATAGATGTGTTGTACATGATGGAAGATTGAATCAATATACTCTTTAGGTAAATGGGAAGAAGCAAATATCATTGCCTTTGATTGAAAGTCTAGATGAGATCAATTGTGTTCCACTAAAATTTTGCATGGTTAATGGAAAGCAATTTGAAAAGGAAGTAAAGAAGAATCAAGTTGTTTTTTCTATAGTTACTAGAGGACCGAATGTTGGTAGTAATGACCAAGTAGCAGAAGTTGGTAATGGTCGAATAACAACAAATAGTGGTAGTCAAGTACCAAAAGAAATTGCAGAATTGCTAAAGGATTAATATAAAGAGATTTTTGTAGAGGATATACCTAATGTCTTACCTCCAATGAGAAGTATAATTCATTGCATTGATCTAATTCCTGGAGCTAGTTTTCCAAAAAAAGCACCCTATAGATTGACACCTATAAAGAATGAAGAACTTAACAGACAAGTGTATGAGTTGTTGCAAAAAGGTTTGATCAAAGAAATTTTGAGTCCATGTGTTGTACCTGTTGTATTAGCACCTAAAATGAATGGAGAATGGAAATGTGTACTAATTTCAGAGCTATTAACAAGATCACAGTGAAATATAAGTTTCTTATATCGAGGATGGATGACATTATGGATTGTTTAAGTGGAGAAAAGTAGTTTACAAAGATTGATTTGAAGAGTAATTATCATCAAATCAAAATTAGAGAAGGTGATGAATGGAAGTTTGCTTTCAAGACAAAAGATGGTTTATATGAATGGTTGGTTATGCCTTTTGGTTTGACTAATGCACTTAGTAATTTCATGAGGTTGATGACTGAAGTTCTAAAAATATTTTTGGATAAGTTTGTGATTGTTTATTTGGATGACATTCTAATATTCAGTAAGACTAAGGAAGAACATCTTGAGCATATTAGACAAGTATTGTAGAGATTGAAAGAGTAAAAGCTCTTGATTAATTTGAAGAAGTGTTCTTTTATGCAAGAGGAGATTGTGTATTTGGGATTTGGGATTTCAACTAATGGTTTGAAGATGGATCCTGAGAAGGTTAAAGCAATTTTGGAATGGCCTACACCTAAGAATGTGGGTGAGGTAAGACCATTTCATGGTTTGCCTAGTTTCTACAAAAAGTTTATAAAGAATTTTATTTTTGTTTATAATGTTATGACTGAGACAATGAGAGGAGATAAAAAGGAATTCAACTGGGCACATGGAGCTGATAAGAGTTTTGAGACTTTGAAACAAAAGGTTGCTAAGTTACTTGTATTGGCTTTACCTAATTTCAACAAGGTATTTCAAGTTGAATGTGATGTAAGTGGCAATGCAACAGAAATTGTATTAAGTCAAGAAGGTAAACTTGTTGCTCTCTTTAGTGAAAAGTTGAATGAAGCTAAAATGAAGTATTCTATGTATGATCAAGAGTTTTATGCTATTGTTCAAGCATTGAAGAAGTGGAGACATTATTTGATTCCTAAGGAGTTTGTGTTGTATACTGATCATAAAGCTTTACAATACTTGGGAAGTCAACATAAATTAAATTAGAGACATATGAAGTGGGTTGAGTACTTGCGGAGTTTTACATTTGTGATTAAGCAGTGGAGTTATTAACAGAGTTGTCGATTCATTGAGCAGAAGATGTTCTCTATTGATTGAAATGAAGGTTGAAGTTCTTGGTTTTGATGAAATGAAAGAGTTGTATGATTTAAATCCTAATTTTTTTGAGGTGTAGAGAGAGTGCAAAGCACCAAATTTGACAAATCACCTTAGTAAGTATGATTAGTATTTCATTCAAGAAGGTATATATGTTGTTCAAAGGTATTCAATTGTGTATTCCTAAAAGTTATTTGAGGTTGAATCTAATTAAGGAAAAGCATAGTGGTGGATTGGATAGACATTTTGAAATTGATAAGACATTGAGTTTGTTTAAAGAGAAGTATTATTGGCCACAAATGTATAAGGATGTTCAGAAATAGGTAAAGAGTTGTGGGGTTTGTCAAGTTGAAAAAGGAATAAGTCAAAATATTGGTTTGTATACACCTATTACTGTTCCTAAGAAACCTTGGAGTGACATCTATATGGATTTTGTTCTTGGATTACCTAAGACAATGAAGGGGTATGATTCCATATTTGTTGTGGTGGATAGATTTTTGAAAATGGCTCATTTCATACCATATAAGAAGACATCCAATGTTGAGCATGTTGTTGAACTTTTCTTTAATGGAATTGTGAGATTGCATCGACTACCAAGAAGTATTATTTTTGATAGAGACAGTAAGTTTGTTGGTTATTTTTGGAAGACTTTGTGGAAGAAGATGGGTATCGATTTGAAGTTTAGTTCTACATTCCATCCATAGATAGATGGACAGATAGATGTTATGAATAGAAGCTTGGGTAATTTGTTGAGATGTCTAGTTGGGAATAAGTCAAGTAATTGGGAAGTAGTGTTGACACAAGCTAAGTTTTTATATAACAATTATGTGAATAGGAGTACAAGGAAAGCACCTTTTGAGATTGTTACTAGAATACAGCCTAGAGGTATATCATATTTGAGAGATTTTGTTGATGAAGAAAAGAGAAGTGTTGTAGGAGAAGAATTTTTTGATTTTATGGAGTCTTTGCATAAGGAAGTGAAGTTGAATTGGAACAAAGTAATTAGAGGTATGAGGAGAATGTTGATCAGTCTAGAAGACATCATGATTTTCAAGTTGGTGATCAGGTAATGTTTCATTTTAAGAAAGGAAGATTTCCAATTGGAACATATAGTAAGCTAAAGATGAAGAAGTTTGGACCTTGTAAAATCTTGAAAAAGTTTAACAATGGTAATGTTTATGAAGTTGAGTTGCTTGATGACATGGATATATCTCCTATATTCATTGTTGCTAATTTGTATAAGTATCATGAGTCAGATGATGAAGTTGTTGTATTAGATGATTATCCTAAAAAGTAGATTGAAGAAGTTGAACAAATATTGGATCAGAGAGTTGGCAAGAGTACAAAAGGAAAAGATTATTATGAATATTTGGTGAAGTGGAGGAATAGACTAATAAAAGATGCTACATGGATTTCTTAATCTAATTTGGATTTTTCTTAGGTTGTGACATCTCAATGATTCAAGAGAATCATTTCTCCAACCTTGGTTGTCTGATGCAGGAGCATACTAGGTTGCCTTGCAATCCTATACTTTTGTTCATTCTGCTAGTTGCTACCTAGTTCTAGTTATTGTCAAGCCCCAATTTTTAGTTGTTGTTGAGTTCTTAGTAGGTCCTAAGCATTTAGTTCATGTCGAGATTTTAGTCACTATCAAGTGATCTTTGATTGTCGAGCTTGTGTGATTGTCGAGTGATATTTGGTTGTCGAGCGATTGCTTTGGTTGTCAAGTCCCCTATGGTTTCCGAGTAGTGGAAGATGTCAAGTTCATAGTTGATGTTGAGTGATCCATTAGATTTCAAGCTTGTGTGGTTGTCGAGTGCTAGTATTTTGTGAAGTCTTCATTCGCTAAGTTATCTGTGTCTAGTTCTAGTTTGGGTCGTGTAATGTCCCCACTAATAGGGTTAGTTAGGGACAAGTAATACCTACAAAAATAAATTCTAGAATCACAATAATAATAATAATAACTATATCATTCTACCCTCTAAGTTAACCCCAATCTTAAGAACATCTCTAGATCGAGCTTCATAGCTCATAGCTACTTCACTGTCATCTCGAGAGCGCATCCCTTAAGATTCTTCTTGGATGGGCATCCTCTATCCAAGGCCAACGACATATGCATATGTTTGACAACATCAAAATATTCTAGCAACATGGAGAATTCTTGGCCATGGTGGTCAGTTCAAGGTGTTAATACTTTACTACCCCCATGCTTTGAGTCTTATAATTCTCCTAATAGATTAATGTATTATTACTCAATTATCAGTCATGGTAGACAATTGAGATCTTAATATCTCCATGCTCCATGCTTCAATATTGAATCTCGGCCATGGCGGACAATGTAGATATTAATATCTCACATGCTCAATTCCATAGTGTTAACCCCATGAGCTAACATAATATTATCCACAAGTATTGTTCATAAATAAATTCATAAACATAATTAAAAAAATATAATTCATAAACATACCTTTCTTACCTTCTTCTTTTCCAAGATTCCCACCCTTTCATATAATCCTTTCAAAAAGTCACAACACTTCATAGTTATAATCCTTTCGAAAAGTCACAACCCTTCATAACTAAAATTCTTTGGAAAAGTCCCAGTACTTTATAATTAAAATATTTTGAAGAGTCACAACTGTTCATAATTATGACCCTTTCAAAGGTTCACATCCTTTTAATATCATTGATACCTTTTCATAAAGTCACTTCCTTATTTTCTTCATATTACTTTCCTCTTCCATTTTTCCTTTTGAACTCCTCTCCTCTTCTCTTCTTTTTCTCCTCTCTCTAAAATAAACTCTCCTCCCTTTTATATCTTAATTTTTAGGATTCATACCTATTTGTTAAACACCTCTTGAATTTTCATTAGATTTAGTTAATTTATATTATTTTATGTTATATTATTTATTTACTTACTTATATGTGTTTATTTTATTTATTATTAAATTCTATTCAGAAAGTTAACATACTTTCTACAATATTGTCTCTTGTATTTAATTTTATTTCTTTCTTTCTTTACTCATTGAAATTTTATTATTTTATTAATTTTTTCAAATATCATACTAAATATTATTTTATTTATAATATAGATTAAATAACTATTATTTCCTTGGTTTATAGTTTAGTATTATTTTTAATATAATTTTATTATTTATTTAATAACATTGTATTATCTAATTATTATTAAAATTCTATCTTAAAATGGGGATATGACAATCCACCCTTCCTCAAATTGCTTGTCCTCAAATAATTAGATAATTTATTTTTTTGAGTTGAGATATATATTTCTTCTAGTCCAAATTATTAGGTTTCTATCATGGATATGTTTGAATCCTTTCTAATAGTCATTAACTTTTTACATTAGTCTTTTGTATAGATTATTTTTTCTAGCTCCTCTTTAATCCTTCAAGATGGCAAGATCATGCTCTAATACCACTGTAATGTCCCCTCTAATAGGGTTAGTTAGGGACAATTACTACTTGCAAAAATAAATTTTAGCATCACAATAATAATAATAATAATATTCTACCCTCTAAGTTAACCCCAATCTTAAGGACGTCTCTAGATCGAGCTTCATAGCTCATAGCTGCTTCGTCATCATCCCGGGAGTGCACCCCTTAAGATTCTTCTTTGACGGGCATCCTCTATCCAAGGCCAATGACATATGCATATGTTTGACAACATCAAAATATTCTGGCAACATGGAGAATTCTCGGCCATGGTGGTCAGTTCAAGGTGTTAATACCTTGCTACCCTCATGCTTCAAGTCTTATAATTCTCCTAATAGATTAATGTATTATTACTCGATTATCAATCATGGTAGACAATTGAGATCTTAATATCCCTATGCTCCATGCTTCAATATTTAATCCTGGCCATGCTGGACAATGTAGATATTAATATCTCACATGCTTGATTCCATGGTGTTAACACCATGAGCTAACATAATATTATCCACAAGTATTGTTCATATATAAATTCATAAACATACCTTTCTTACCTTCTTCTTTTCCAAGAGTCCCACCCTTTCATAATACAAATCCTTTGAAAAGTCACAACACTTCATAGTTATAATCCTTTCGAAAATTCACAACCCTTCATAACTAAAATCCTCTAGAAAAGTCTCAATACTTTATAATTAAAATATTTTTGAAGAGTCACAACTATTCATAATTATGACCCTTTCAAAGGTTCGCATCCTTTCAATATCATTGATACCTTTTCAGATAGTCACTTCCTTATTTTCTTAATATTACTTTCCTCTTCCATTTTTCCTTTTAAACTCCTCTCTTCTTCCCTTCCTTTTTTCCCCTCTCTAAAATAAACTCTCCTCTCTTTTATATCTTAATTTTAGGAGTCATACCTATTTGTTAAACATCTCTTGAATTTTCATTAGATTTAGTTAATCTATATTATTCTATGTTATATTAATTATTTACTTACTTATATGTGTTTATTTTATTTATTATTAAATTATATTTAGAAAGTTAACATACTTTCTACAATATTGTCTCTTGTATTTAATTTTCTTTCTTTCTTTCTTTACTCATTGAAATTTTATTATTTTATTATTTTTTCAAATATCATACTAAATATTATTTTATTAATAATATAGATTAAATAATTATTATTTCCTTGGTTTATAGTTTAGTATTATTTTTAATATAATTTTATTATTTATTTAATAAAATTGTATTATCTAATTATTATTAAAATTCTATCTTAAAATGGGGATATAATAGGCTGACCTTGCTTGCATTTAATTTGGTATAGGTAGTTAATAATTGTTGAGAGCTGACTTGTGGCTTTTCTATGTTCTAGAATCTTTTGTAAGCCATTTGGGCAAGTATTTAAGGGGATCTTGGGTAGAGTCTTAGGTAGATTCTTGGGGGGGAGAGAATGACAAAAAGAGGTTTGGAAGTGTGAACTTGAAGCTGGATCGTGAATCTGAAAGTTGTATCTTTGTAATTGGTCGTAACCTAGAAGGCCTTATAGCTAGGTATGTATGCTAATTATCTGATGAATATATAAATATCTTGTTCTCTCTCTCCTTGGTGTTGTGTTGTGTTTTTCCACTTTATTAACTCTTGCAGGGTGGTTTGGATAGCTACGTGTGCCTTTGACCCTAGTGATTCCTCGCCCTCCTTGTGTCATAGGAACTTTAATTTAATAATTGTAATGATTCTTATGGATGTTCTTATATTTAATAAAGGTACTATATTATTAATTTTAATTGTGAAAGACCTAGCATGCCAACCTAATTAGTTATTTGAGAAGGGCATTAAGGAAAAATGTTTTACTTAGTAAGATATCATAGTCTTGATTCATGTATCATGTGTATAATGATATGATGTGAGTTTTAAGGATGGATAATAAAACTTTGTTCATAGGTTCAAATATCCTTAGGTGACACTAAGTTTGGGGGATTAGACTAAATGACAATTTTCCCCTTTAGGATTCATATCATGGCTTAATTGCCTTCTATGTTTTATAAGTCTAGTGGTTGTATTAGGTATTGATATGTTGATATTTTGGTGCAATGAAAACCCCAACTTGTAATAATACATATGTTACTTTTGTCACTTGAAGATTATCACAAGTCAGTTCTTGAGGAACTTTTATTTGTTTGGATTCCATTGCATATTTTATTTCACAATGGTGTCCCATAAATAAACTAAATCTTTCATATAATTATCTTTTCTTTGTTGTTTGGATTCTATTTGGTCTTATACTGGTTTCCTCATTTATATAGTGTCCATTCATTCTATCAAGTGTTTTTAAAGGAAACAATCCCAAATGTCTACTTTCTAAATGAATACACATTAAGGGTTCATAAAAGAATTGCAAAGGAATTGAAAATAATATTCACACGACATGCCAATTTAATTATTCATTAGATGTTCATTACAAGACTAGAATAAGGGAACGATTCTAGCTCTCCTTCCCTTATTCCATATAATGAATAATCACATAAACTAGCTAATAATTATCAAGAATTAAAATCATTGATAACTGTTGAGTTGTCATTTTGCATGATGCTTAATGACAGGAATCCTTTCAAACTCCTCTCTTAAAAACTAATCTAGGATCAACTCCAAGGTTCTAGGTGATCTTGTGACCTATTGAAATCCTCTCAATTGAAGATAAATGTGTATGTTCACAAGGAGGCCTTTGTTGATTCAACCTATTTTGGATAATATGTTTGATTTATTGTTTTGAAAAGTAACCACAAAAGAGATATTTTTTTGATATTTTCTATTTTATGATGAATGCAATTTATCGATGCAACTATATGAATTTATATTTTAACCAAGTATTAGCAAAGAAAATAAAAAAGATAAGGTAAGGAGAGATTAAATCAAATAACTTGAAAGGGAAATTCCTAACATACATAAACCATAATAACAACACATCTGTGAGATAAATCATCAAAAAGATCGACTAGAAAACCAATGAAATAGGAACAGCACTTCCTCAATTCCACTAATGCAATGATTGATGGGAACTAAATAATAACTAAAATATGTTACACTTATCATCAAATAGAAAGGCCAAAGAAAGTGTGCTCATGCGAGATAAGGAGCTATGTAGAATAATAGGTGAAGTTTTCTCCAAATAGGTACATTAGTGGAATTCATTAACATGAAGAAAACATCAGAACTATAAGGCTAGACAATCATAACAACACAATAAAACCATTGGCTCCATTATTATTCATGAACATGCATTCACAAAAATAACACACTCCGGCAAGAATAACTACACTCAGAAGGAGAGCACTAATAACATATATTATTGCATCAAAATAATGACCTGAAGTACATATTACATCCATGTATTTATAAGAAATCATCTCATCCCTTTGTGCTAGGAGAGACAGTTCTTAAAATGCAACTTATGCTAAAAAATAATAAAACAAATCTAATTATATACAAATTGACTCTCTAAATGGTGCTAAGTAGGTCTCCACATGTTTATATCAATTAATGGGTGCATGAGCCTTTACATGACTTAAAGAAATAAAAGAAAAATTATATAATAAGAAGGAAGTTGCAAGAGGATCTAAAAGACACTAGAAGCTCTAAAAATGGAAGCTTGACCTTCTCTAAATTTTTCAAGGAGTTGAATTGTCATCAAAATGTGTTTTCAGTGCATGGAATGCTCTTAAAATAGCAACTAGTAGTTAACTATTGGCGCACTACTACTTCTTCAAAATTGTCAGTGCACCTCTAAGAATTGCACACCTACGTACCTCTATGAATAATGCACTTGTACACCTATTCACCTCTATGAATAGCACACCTACACACCTTGATGGTAGGTTCCAAAAATGCAAAAAATTTCCAAGTGTCAAAATTGAATTTCCAACATCTGGGTTTTCTTCCCCTTTATACTAGAATGATTTTTGGATGTTTTCTCTTGAATTTTTCTATTATTTCCATTACTTGAGTGGCCTCTGGTAAATCCAAATCTCCATACTTATCCATTACTATTTTTTGGTAATTTCTTACCTCTATTTGGGTTGTTGCAAAATCCTCAAGTTTGGTGTCGAGCTTGAATAACACCTTTTTAGTCTTGACTGCTTGCCTGATATCTTCATCTAATGAAGCATCTTCAAAGGTTCCTTGGAATTTTTGAACCACTAATTGCACCATGTTGAGCTTGATCTTTGACTCATCTTCAGAAATCTCAAGGTAAGCAGCATTATATTACCTTTTTGCTTCCAATAATTTCTCTTGAGTTTGGCCCCTTATCTTTTGAATATCTGCATGCAGTCCTTCCATGAATTTATTATCGACGGGTATTTTTTTATTTAATCATCAAGCTTATCAAGCTCCTCAGTAGTGAACACGTCCATGAGTGTACAATACCTTTGACCTTTTATTGATTGGAGCACCTGAAGGTATTTTTCCTAGGTATGTACCTTATCAATCAATCCAAAATCAAGGTTCACTATGGACACCAGCTTATCCACACTCGACTGAATATGGTATAATAGGTTCAAATTCCCCTGTATTATTTGTACACCTTTCTCCTCAAAATTTTCATGCCATTGCTGACATGCATCCAAAAATGGGTCTAACTGTACATTCCCCTTCTCTTTCCTCTCTAGTGCCATAGAAAGAGTGATCTCTGGATTATCTAGGTCTATCAGGCCCAAAAATTTGTGCAAATATCCACTCAAAAGCTTCTTCTTTTTTCATAGTACTAGCAACTCAGACTCATCTCGGTCCATGCATCTAAACACCTATTGCATGCTCGTAGTGATCATCACTTTTGCGGTATCTAGCATGGGCCTTCCCAACATGACCTCCTTGATCTAGTAATCCTTAGGAGTCAGTTCCTTGATGTCAACATGTGGAGGAGGAATAGCTATATGTGTGAGAAAGTCCTGATCTTAGTTCTTCATTATGAAGGTCAGTGCTCATGCATCACCCATAGGTGGTTCAAGCTTCTTGATGGATTTAATAAACTCTCTCATTCCCTCATCATAAATTAGATCCAACTTCTTCTTTTTCCAAAACATAACCTCCCTCTTCAGCCATGCTAGTATGGAGACATATATTTGACTAAAGAGGTATTCTACTATAGGCCCCTTCCCCTTATCAATCCTCTCTGGAGTCTTCTCCCTTTGAGAAAGATCAATAGTTGGACTTTGCATCTACCTGGGCTAAAGTCCTAGCCTATGTATCATGAGGATTTTGTTGAGGATCTTCAAGTATTTTCCCTTCCTCTAATACTTTATTGGCTTGCATTTTCTAGGGTACAACTTTCTCCATTGCTTTTTCTTCTATTTCTATAGCCTAAGGAAGTGTTGTTGTTGAGCCTTTGTCCAAAAATCTTAAGTCATAAGATTGTGGTGGTGGTATACCTAGAGGTCCTTGAGGTAGAGGAGGCATTTGACTCCAATTCTCTCCTAAGGATTCACTTCTGGGGGTATCTCTTATCTTTTCTCCCACCATCTCAGTACCTAATGGCATGAAGTCAAAATTTGAAAGATTAAAGACATTCATTTCTTTCCCCTCCATATCATCTATCCATTATTTTTTTTCATCCTTTGATGTTGAAATGTGAATAGGCTCCTTTTGAACAGATAGAGGGGTCAAGATTGAGCTTCTTCTCCTTTCTTATTCTATTGCCCGTGCTAAGTGAGTCCTCTAACTCAAGGGGATCTATTCAATTTTCTCACCCTCCTCTTCTTTTTCTTCAGCTTCTGAGATTATTTATGGGACTTGTGGGGGTGGAGTGTTTTTCTTCTTCAGTTTTCTCCTTTTTGTCCCTACCATAGTTGATTCAATCCTTACTCTTTTTGGAGTGATGGGGGGGGGGACTTCTTCTTCTGGTGTAGTTGTTTGAGGCACCCTTTATTCTTCTAGTTGTCATTCTTCTACTAGTTCATCCTACACCTATTTTTGTTGTGCAGGTACTTGTGGTTCTTGGATGGGCTCTTGTTTGAGCTCTTGTACTTCAAGTTGAGCTTGTGGCTCTTGTTCCTTGGTAGAAACACTCTTCCTTTTTTTCTTTCCCTTATCTACTCTAAAGTACTCAACCTACCTCTCATGTTGATGTACCATTTCTGGTCTCACTGGTGATTGAGCAAGGAAGGTTGGTACTATAACTTTTGCACCTTTACCCTTCACCGAGCATGTTGTGGCTTGAAGAGGAATAGCCTAAGGAACTAGATCTAGTTTGAAAGGTTTCTTGATCTAGTCCTTCATTAATTGAATTATGTGCCTAGCTCTATGACTAGTGTATGTATTTTCATCTCTTCTTATCTCTACATTCATTATAGGCCTATCATAAATATTGTCCCTATTGAATAGAGGATCCAATATGTCTTTTATGTCTTTCTTGACAGTCTTTAATGGGATCTTCATCTTGAGCTCCTTCTACACCAAATATAGAGTCATCCTACAATGATCCCTCATATAAATGTCATATCCATCTATTATGTCCATCCAATGATCTTCTAACACATCTTCATGTAAAAATTGCTTCCCTACCAAATGTTGCACCATCCCTATGTTGTCAAAGTAGGGGCAAGGGATTTGTACTCTTCTAGGGGATATTGATCCCACCCAGAATCAAGCATGGAAATATCCTACTTTTTCTTGACTTCAAAAGCACCAATTGTCATGGGCTAGACATAGGTCTTTTTGTGTTGTTTTCTCACTCTATTGCATGGAGATGTGAGTTGCCTGAAAATCTCAAATAAAATGAGCCTATCCAATGGGTATCTTAGGAGTTTTTTTGGATTCTCCAATGTACTAGCTACCCTTAGGTAGGTGAATATTTTTAATTGGATTTAGTATGTGTTATATCTATGATCTTGGTCACTGCTTCTCCTGACATCCTTTTTGCGTAATCACTTTTAATAAACTTGATTATTGCAAAGATGAAACTATCATTCACCACCCAATATTCCACACTTTGCTCTAACAATTTCTTCTTTACCAGTTGAGGGTACACCACATAGGGCTAGGCATTAGCATCTTGCATGCTTCTCTTCTTGTAAAGTCATGGGTAGTTCTTGGTCCTTTCTGCTAGTACCATGTATGATGTCATATAGAATCTTGGATTAGCTTTCATGGCTATGAGTTGCTCATGCAAATTATCACTGAGGATAGAAGCTAAGTCTATTGGAATTTTTTCATCTTGATGGTGTCAATAAAATGGACCATCCATGTGTGAAGATGTCCAACCACAGGGAGTCCCATTACTCTGCTCAAAAGCATAATTATGTAACAATTATCATGCTTCATATACCTTCATGTCATATCCACTTTTTTGACTCTACAGCCTACTAGTGTTCTATCTATTAGGAAGGAAGATTGAATTGTTTCTTTGGCTTCCTTTTCATTCTCTCGATACTTTGTTCCCTCGGCCAATATTGATACTTGTCCAACATTTTTCTTCTCAACAATGCTTAAGTTCCTTGAACTTCTGCCTCAGATACTCAGTTTCTTCACAACCCATATTCTTCTCAATTGATCTTTCTTGCTTTCTTTTTTTAATGAATAAATAACACATTATCTTTTCAAGTACTAATTTGTTAAGTTCCCATTGTAATTCCATCATTATTTCACATCTCAACTCAACCTTTCACTAGATCATCTCATGATCTTTTCTTTTCAAATCCTCTTCATCAATCGAGTGATATGGCACTCTACACTATTACTAAATGTCTTACCAATAAGGATTGACAACAATGATAACATAATAATTGTTTTATATATGTAGTTCCAACAATTTTCACCTGCAATATATAAGAGAAGTTAGTATTTTTCAATTGAAGATTCATACTCAAGAAAAATATCATAATTTATATAAAGCATTGAACTTACATTTTTGTAGTTGACTGATAATATAATTGAAGAATTTATAAAGTGTCATATATCTCTACTACTATTTGTGAAGAGAATATTTTGTAAGCATCCAAATTCATAGTAAAGCAAACAATAGAATTGAAGGTTAAAACTCTACCACAAATCGTTGTTCCTTAACATTTGGGGGCAATTCCCCAATGATGGAGTCAAGGGGCAATGCCCTTTATGGGGTCTTGGGACAAATCCCTAAGAATATTATTTTTTATAGCAAAAAGTGTACAATTTATTATAATAATCAAGGCAATAGGATTGTGACTATTTTGCCTATGAAAAAAAATAGAATGTTCCCTTTAAAGTTTGACTAACATAACAACAACCTTGAACATATGGCATATGAGGATATTACTTGGTTATGATATATCAAGTGTGGACATTTAAATTTTCATGATTTGAAGATTCTCACATAGGATGCATTACTTTTTGGTTTTCCTAAGGTTGAAGAACAAGAATAATTTTGTGAAGGTTTTGTTAAAGGAAAACATGCAAGGGATACATTTCCAAAAGGAAATACATGGAGGTTTCATCACCTGCTTCATCTTGTTCATTTAGATATTTGTGGCACTATGAAAACAAAGAGTTTGGGTAATTCATTATATTTTATCATATTTTTTGTTGATTATTCATGAAAAGTGTTGGGTGTATTTTTGAAGACCAAAGATGAGGACCTTGATAAATTCAAGAGGTTTAAAGAAAATGTTGGAATGTGATGGGGTGTACAATAAAATGTTTGAGGATTGATTATGGAGGTAAGTTATGTTCAAGAGACTTCCACAATTATTGTGAGGTGAATGGCATTAGGAAGAATCTCACTATTGCATACACATCGCAACAAAATAGAGTAATTGAAAGGAAAAACCGTAGAGTGGTAGAAATGACAGGGGGCATGTTACAAACAAAATAATTTAGAAAAAAAAATTGGTGAGATGTAGTTTTTATCATAATATATATTCTCACTTTAATTACAACTAATACACTTGAAAATATAACTCCTTATGAAGCTTGGTATGAGAAAAAGCCGAAGGTTAATCATTTTAATTTTTTTGGTTATTTGTCTTATGTTCATGTACTTGATCAAAATAGCCAAAAGTTGGATGCAAAAAGTGGGTCTTGTATTTTTTGGGGTATAGTGAGGAAATAAAGGCTTATATGTTTCATAATCCTCTCACTAATAAGATTTTTGTCTCAAGAGAAATAATTCTTTATGAAGGGGGGGTTAATGGTCATCAAAAAGACCATGTTAAAAATCCAAAATCTATTTTGAATGATGTTATTATTGGTTATGATGATCATGAGTAGACCACTATGTTTCTATTTCAAGTGCCTCAAATCCACCAAGAAGGCCTACAAGAAAGGTAAGAAGATTGAGTGACATCTATCAAAGGAGTATGAATCAAGCACATGAACAAGGTCCAATAGGTGAGATAGTAAATTGTTCTTTACTTGTCGAGGTTGATTTTGAACCATCATGTTTTAAATATGCATACTTTAATGGGGTTTGGATGCAAGCAATGAAAGAAGAGTTGGATTATATTCTCAAGAATGACACTTGGGAACTTATAGAGCTTGCACATGACATGACGAAGATTGGAACCAAATGGGTCTATAAAATCAAGTACAATAGTGATGTAAATTTTGAAAGAAATGAGGTAAAATTGGTTGATAAAGAATTCGCCCAAAAGTATGGCATATATTATGAAGTCATTTCACTAGTAACAAGAAAAGAGACCATCAAAATGTTGATTTCATTAGTATCTCAAAATAATTGGAGCATACACCATATGGATGTGAAAAGTACCTTCTTGAATGGGTATTTAGAATAAGAAATATATGTGGAACAACTGCAAGGTTTTGAAGTGGAAAGAAAAGAATAGCAAATCTACAAATTGAAGAAAGCTTTGTACAGCCTAAAGAAAGCACCAAGAGAATGGAAAATTAGGATTGATGGATACTTTTAGGATAATGGTTTCAAGAGAAGTAAAAGTGAACCTACTCACAAGAAGGTAATGTCATTCTTACTATAAGTTTGTATGTTGATGATCTCTTATTTATGGGTAGTATTCCTAAAATGAAGGATGAGTTCAAATATTTTATACTGAATTAGTTTGAGATGAAATATCTAGGTCTCATGAAGTACTTTGTAGGAATGGAGGTTTACTAAAGAAAGAATAAATTTTTCATTTATCAAAAGAAAGTATGCAAAGGATATGATAGGAAAATTTGATATGGTTAATTTTAATCCATCCTCCACTCCAAGTTCTCATGGAGTTGTGTTGTGTAGAGAGGATGGTTTTGAATTAGTTGAAGAAAAAAAATTACAAGTATAATTGGGAGTTTGATGTTTTTAACACATACAAGACCTATATTTCTTATTCACTTTCAAGGTACATGACGAATCCATCATAGGTACATATGAAGGAAGCCAAGGGAATTTTGAGGTATGTGAAAGGAACAATAATTTTTTGTGTTCATTAATACTATTCTAAAGGGTTCAATCTTAATAGCTTTAGTGATTCAGATTTAGGAAGTAGTGTGGATGATTATAAGTTCACATATGAAATTTATTTATCCTTTGTTATGGTTTGATTACATGGAATTTAAAGAAGAAAATGAATGTTTATTTCTCATCCATAGAAGCATAGTATGTTGTAGTCACTTTAGTTGGTACACAAGCCCTTTGGATTAGAAAAGTTCTTGAAGAAATTGGGGAGAAACGTATTCATATTATAGTGAGTTATTGTGACAATGTGAGTGCCAATAACTTAGCAAAAAAAAAAATTCATCATAGCTGGACAAAACATTTTGATTTGAAGTATCATTTCATTTGTGATTTGGTATAGAAGATGGAAGTTGAATCTAAACACATAAACACTCTATATTAGCTAGCATATATCTTCACCAAGGCAAGTGCACATATCTTGAACAAGCTTTCATGAATGTTTTAGTTAGCTTTATTTTATTTTATTTTCTATGCAAATAAATCATTATTTTTATTAAACAATAGCTTAATTTTTTCTCATTGTTTCTGAGGCATTGAATTCTTTATATTCAGCCCTATGTATTTCATTGTTGTCAGTAGTAATAAGATATATTTATAGAATATTGTTAGAGACAAAATATAGAGTATTGTTTTCTTATTTTCTCTACTGTTGTTAAATGTCTTTTCTTTATGATTGATTTTATCATCTAGCTATTAGATATGGGGTTTCAGTTTTAATCTACAATAATGATATGAAATTAAATCCCTAGTTTGCATGCCTCAATTTATCTAAAAAAGGGCTTTAAATTGATTCAAAAGTGGTGAATCTCTGGGTTCAAAGGTGTGTGCTCTCTTTTTATAATTGTTTGGGTTATACCTTAATTTCTAAGTGAGATCTATGGGCTCAAATGTATATGGTCATTTTTAATACTTGTTTGGCTTATAGCTTAATCTCTAGGTGAGATTTGTGGACTATCACTATGGTCATTTACCCCAGTGTGGGCTCATACAATGATTACATTTTAATGCAATACCACTGACCTAGAAAAATATCCAAATTATAGAGAAAATAAGATGGTTCCATCATTCAATCTCCTCTACAAGATGTTTACAATCCAAGTATTTTATCGAGTACTTGGAAAAGGAAGTTACATTTAAGCTTGGTAGTTTGGTTGTATAGGATGTTCTTAGTGTTGGTAAATGTGAATTTTCTACAAATTATTTTATTTTAAATAATTAATCCATTGTATTGATTTTTTATGATGGATATAATTTATCTAAATGGTGGAAAACAAGCAATAAACACCAAATTTACCAATTCAAAAGAAATGCATAAAGACCAAGACCATGAATCTAAACATTTTTCTTTGGATTGAAATGGGGGAAAAAATCACTCAATAGAAAGATTAAAAAGGGTTCAAATATTTTGGAATATAGAGTACATATTCTATTTTTAAAATATTATGTCAAATAAAAGAACATAAATGTTGTTTTTTCATCTAGTGCAACTCTTTTCTATTTCTAACTTTTAAGCTTTTAACTAGGCTCTAAACCTTCTCCACAAAGCGACAATTAAGTCTTAACTGACTAAAAATATTAGCTCCATAAACTAATCCAATATTTTGTTACTTGAACAAAATTAAAATCTATAGTAAATGCCAAAAGTCTTTTGGCAGAAAAGTCAAAAAGTGAGTATTTCCCATTAAGATCGAAGAAATTGAATTAAAAAACAAGAGCTTGTTTCCAATTAAACTAGTCTTAAGAAAAAAGTTGGTAACCTTGGAAATTGTTCCAACAAATGGAGAAAAATGGTCATCCAATTCAGATCAAGGTTACAAACTAGAATGAGCCATGATTTATTAAATATTTTTGCTACTATACACTTTTCTTTTCTTCTTGATGACATGAATCTCCCCACTCATCAAGTCTTTGATGTATTAACATTGCCCAACAAAATAGCACTAGAAAACAAATCTCTAAATAATATCAAGATCATCTAGAATGTCCACCTAGCTAGATTTTGTCATGGAATTTTGTACACTAAACTAATCATTTATTCATAGTACTATTTAGAAATGAAGGATAACATTTGTCTTTTAAAATATTACTATTAATTTCTTATTCTATGGATATTGGTATACAATATAATTGGAAATTCTTGCATTTATATTAATGAATAAAAACTAATGAAGAAAATAACATGTATAATATATTTTCAAACAAGATGAACCCATTCTTGCTCCTATACATATATAGTCATTTCCAAGGCAAATTTGGTCAGTCATCACTACAACCAAGCCATTCAGAGAAGGTCGAGCTACAAAGGGTGTGTTTATATTTCTTCTCATGTCGAGCACCCCATTAGAGACGGAGCCAGTATACATGCAAAGTAAAATAATGGAGACCAAGTAGTGTAAAGCTAATTAATTTTGAGTGAGTCAGTATATGTCAAGCCTATAGAAGATGAGTGGTGCATGAATGTTAGTTATAACTGAGTCTCAGAACACTCAATTGTCAAGTGAACCAGTTTTGAGATATGAGTTTGTAATGGCACAAGCACTTATGTAAATATTAGCCAACTTCTACATGAAATTTAAATATTGTATAGATAGTTAAGGAGAAGATTACATGTTTTTTAGAAGGCATTAATCCTAAGAAAAGAAGATTAACCAATTAGAAAATCAGAAGGGTAAAATTGAAAAAAGATGAAATATGAATCGTTGATTAAGATCTCTAAATTTCTATGATTATCTATTTAAGGAAGGGACATAGACCTAAATTATAGAGATGAGAAG
The DNA here is from genome assembly GCA_028749045.1 of Cupressus sempervirens. NCBI lineage: Eukaryota > Viridiplantae > Streptophyta > Pinopsida > Cupressales > Cupressaceae > Cupressus > Cupressus sempervirens. The sequence continues at coordinate 884,308,523 of CM053785.1, read as the reverse complement.
TGTGAAGATGTGAAGTAGTGAACAAGCTTAGAACAAAGCAAGGAAGGCTAACTTTGATAGAGAGATCAGACAAAGAAACCTAGCAATGAAGGACAAAATAGAGCATATCAGATAAGGAGACCAATTTGAGACAATGAAGAGAGAATATCCATAAATATCTTTTAGAGAAAATTGAAGGATCAAGTACTAAGATATTCTAATAGATAAATCAAGGCAAGTCTCTTAATAGAGTGGTTTTAATAGATCGTATTTAAATCTCGTAATAGAGTCATTACTTTATTGTAAGTGTAAAATCCTTTAATCAAGGTGAAACCTAATAGTCTTGTAAAGCTCTTAACAGGGAGGACCCTTCATAGAGTAGATCATCAAAATTGATCAAAATGTATAACTAACAGGAAAACTTTGTTGTTCCAATAGTAAATATTTGTGTTTCATCCCCACCCCAATTTTACCTTCACCTTGAAGTATTTATGGGTTACCAAAATCTTTGTGTTATGTGTTTATGTTTTCACGGATGTTATGCATAGCAGCATTATAGTTTATGAGTATATGGTATGAGATTTGTTTGATATGAGATGGATTAGGAGTGAATATAGTTAAATTAAGATATTATTTTAATAATGAAATTTTTTATACATCTTGATTAACCCCCCCCCCCCCCCCCCAAATCTTGTTTCGTAATAAGAATTCCAAAAATTGGTATCAAAGCACAATTCTCTTAAAAGATGTCTAAAATCTTGAGAGGATCAGATCTTGGAAATGGAGGAATACAAATTGGGAAATATCATTGAGAACCGGATGATTGAAATCAAGTTATACTATAAAAACTTGAAGGAGAAAAAGAAGAGTTAAGAAAGTCCTTAAAAAAGGTAAAATATTTCCATTCAGCATAATGACACACTATATAAGGAATTTGATGTCAAAGAATTGCTTAACAGTGGAAATATTAGTGACAATGATGCAGCAATAGTAGATCTATTGGAGAAGAATAGCATTCTATGTAAAGAAGTTAGAGAACTTAAAAGAGAACAAGAAATTAAATTAGTAAGACTATGTAAAGTGACTAAACAAAAGAAGAATGATGAAGAAGAAAAAATCATGGCTAAAGAAGACAAAATAAAAATAGCTATTAGACTTGAAGAAAGATTATTTGATGTGCAAAATATTATAGATACTCATTTGGACATGGTGAATCAGTTGTTACTTGCAAATCAGGAGTTGAATAGAAAGGACATGGAGATCACAGAGTGACCAACTAAAAAATGAGTTGAGATCTAAGAAAGAACTTTTGGAAAGAGTGAATAAACCAAGTGAATCTATTAGATACTTTGAACAACTAATGACATCACCAAGGTCATCTAGTGATACTTCTGATCTAGGATATGTCAAACACTCTTCATCTACTAAAGTGGGAGAGTCATCAAAGAGTAGAGAGTGAAGAAATGAAAAGCCCAAAGGCAATATAAGAAGAGTAACTAAGAGGGGAGGGGTGAATCAATTACAACAAAAATAATTCCAAATCCCTTAGACGTCAATACAAACTTATCAATAAATAAAATCCTTGCACTACTCGGTTATAACTAGATATACACTACAACTCGGTTAATAACATAGTCTTAAGATATTAATGTGAATTAAAATTTTGTGATTTAGTTGTAGAAACATAAAGTAGTAAGAAAATGACATGAACACATGAGACACCAAGATTTAATATGGAAACCCTTTGGGAAAACCACCAATGCAACTAGTTACAACTTTTCACTCTTCTAAAGTGAGCCCTATTAGGAGCCAACCCTGTTAAAGGCTACAAAATACATGATTAAGTGTGACCCTATTAGAGGATTTGAATCACCCTATTAGGAGTGGCCTTGTTAAAGGTCTTCAAACTTTTCAATCTAGAAATTCCACCTTGTTAGAGGATTTACAAAAATGATTGTTAAGTAAACTCTATTAATAGATTTCTTCACTACTACAGTTATTAGAGAATAACAATTATTGACCTAATTGATGAAGCAACTAACTTTGGAAATTCAAATCACTATTCTAGTTTATCATATGGATCCTCCTTGATCAGAATACTCTTTACAACTCCTTGGATGTTCTATCTTGAATTAGATATCCCTCTTAATTTGCCTCATTTTCATCCTCTTCCAATTCTACAATTTAGTCCAAAACTTGACCTTTCATATATATGAAACCTAATGTGAAGCCAACTTGAATACACTTTTAATCAACAAAAGTATTATTTTGTCAGTCGGTTAACACTAAAAATAATTGCTCAGTTTATTCTAAACTCCTTTGGTAATCGACTTGACTCGGTTAACACTAACTTCCTTTGGTAAATGACCTTACTCGGTTTACATTGAACTCATTTGGTAACCAGCCTTACTTAGTTTACATTGTGAACTTGATTCCTTTTGAATTTTTCTCAGCCGATTCTGGATTCTTATTTAGTGCCCAACTGAGCTTGATTAATAATATTTTTGTTCGATTAGAGCGTGACATTTGTGTAACATCAATGACAATATACAATTTAATAATTGATTTTAACATGTAATGTCCACAATTTTTTTGGAAGCATCAAATTTTCATAGATTATTTTATTATTGTGACCCTTGTAGGCTAATATGGTGGTTAGAGGGTTTTATTGGGGATTGTCAGTTTATGATGGGGCATAATTTCATATTATAATATTATAATAAAGTGAAAATATAAGAATATATTTTATCCCACATTGGGGAGAAAAATAAGTGAGCTCCCCAAGGAAAGAATAAATTAACATGAGAGATTTTTTTCTTATCATCTGATTATTGTCATTTGCATTTGATGAGTTTTATGAGCCAAGGGTTTCTTCAAATGGTTGCAAATTTGAAGGGATTCTTCAATCCTTTCATTTGTACTTAAATTGGAGAATACATTTATTACTGGTTGCTACAGTGTCATGTATAGTGTTGTGAATAGTACCCATGCTATAGTACTTGTCTTGATTATGATTGCAATTTCATCTCTCTCATTGGGCAATTTGTATATCAGGTTCTACATTCAACTTGCATCATTTAAATTGGTCATTTGGAATTGTATCATAAGGTAGCTATAGATGCACATTTGATATCAAATTTATAATGTCATTTGTACTTTGATTTTTGGTGTTGCAAAGCCAAGAGCCTTGTAAGATTACGCTAATCATTGAATTAGAAAATATCTCACTAAAGGAGAGATAAATTGTAGGTCCATATATATTTTATGTAATGTACATATTTATACCTTTCAAGATTGACATAATAGTATGCATACCAAGTGTTTGACAAAATACCAATTGGCTGTAAGCACACATTTTTTATTTAGAATTCATATATATACATTTGAAAAGACAAAGGAGAATTGCATATGCATTTATTTATTTTCTTAGATATTGTAGTAATCAATTACAATATTTTAGATTCGCTTTGATATCATTTCAAGTAAGCATAATCAATCTGAAACTCAAAAACAACAAGCATAGAGATTGTATTGGAAGTGTTAGACAATATTCCTTCAGCTATAAATCAACAAGTTGAGGTTCAAATTGTCAAGGGATGTTACAGTGGTATTAGAGTGGTTTCATGTCATCCTATGGGGTAGGAAAGTTGTTTTATTTTTAGATTTTTTTTGCATCTGTAGCAACCAGCACTCTAGTATTTTTTTTTCTATGGATAGACATAGGAGGATTGGTAGTTCTAGAAATTGATAGAGTAATGAGGAAATTACCATGAAAATGTATGCTTTGTGAGAGAGTATGGATAAATTTAAGCTTTATCAACAGAGGTTGGCAGAGAGCTTGTCAAATCTTGATATAGTTGAGAGGGTTGTGAAGCATATAGTTTCCACTTTTTGAAGGCTAACATTAAGGTTGCAAAGAAGGAAGCTTGAGTTTTCCCTGATGGTTTTCTATGATGAATATGTACCTATATTTAGTATGACATCTACTAGTCCTATCAGCATTGTTGATGATGGACTTATTTCACAGGGACATGTGGTTGTGTCAATGGCAGTGGAGGATAGTGGCACTAAGCTTCAATAGGTTGAGACTCCCAGAGCTATTGCTATAGTTAGTATAGAGATGGTCATTACCACTGATACTTCTAGCTCTCTTGAGGATGGGATTATTATTGGATATTTATATGTGAGTTTTCAAAGTTTTGTTCCAGTACAAGAGGAACCTACTTCCTCAAGTGGTACCGATGCATGTATGGATTCACCCAATTGTGATGTTGGTGATTTGTGTGCTACAATGGAGTCAGTATATTTGGGTTCATGCTCTAGCATTATTGATTCATAAACTAGTATAGAGTCATGTGTGCAGAGTTAGGTGATACCACTTAAGGCTCTATTAGATGATGGGAATGTAGATAGTATGGACACCTTTGATGACTTGTTGGATGATGCTATGAGTCACACCAGGTATGATACCCCTTCTCATATATTTGGTGATAGATTTGAGGAGGTTTTGGATGAGTTCTAGGATCAATGCTTATATGATCTTACTATTGAGGTGGAAGCTGAGATATGCAAGGATATTGATACTGTGAGGGTTTTCATTTCTTCGGATAAGGAGTTGGTTGAGGTACATGGTAATTGTATCTTAGATGCAAAATTGTGCGAGGACAATAGCACATGTGTGAGTGATCTTATGGTGGAAAATTTTGATTTAATCTCTTATCATAGTGCAATTAGTGAGATACAGAGCTTGTATAGGAGTTAGGGGTTACAAAGGCATCATGTGACTTATCAGTTGAAGGTGAGTGATAGTGACATTTCTTCATATCTTGATCATTATGATTCTATTTTTCAAATGTTGGCTATATCTAGTTGGTGTTCTCCTATGTCATATGAGCACAGTGATAGTAGTCTTTCCCTGGCAGAAGTTCATGCTCTTCTAGAGACTATTAGGTTCTTGAAGCATAATTAGTCTCAGTTAGTTAGTGACAAGGATTACCTTCTAGAGTGGGTAGCACTTATCATGAGACATTTTTAGGGAAAGAGGAGGAGGTATTTGAGTTCATCCAAGAGCTTGAAGTGACTATAGACTCTCTTCAGTATACTCAATTGGCTCTTCAAGAGTCACAATCACAATTGGATGAGGTTACCATATAGTTAGAGAAGGTATAGTCAACACTGGTCCTAGACCTTGTTCAAAAACATATTATGGTTGGTGGTGATTTTTATTCCATGGTTGGGGATGAGGTACATGATGATAAGTCAGACACATTCATCTAGTATATGGTTGAATTTGGTACCAATGAGGTAAGAGTATTAGTAGATTCAAGCTCTCATGTTGATTTGCTTCCTTCTACTAGAAGGAAATCTATTTCTTCATCTCATGCAATTGATAGAATGGGACAATCAACAGTGCCACATTTTTAGAGGGATCAGTTATAGGTCATAGGGGAGCAACTTGATGCTTCCACATATAATTTCTACTATACATAATCCTTCATGCAGTATCTATTGGAAAGTTCAAATGTGTAGGAGGATCCATACAGAGTGTTTGAGGGTACTTTTGTTTGAGGCTCTCATTTTATTCATAGGTTGATCAAAAAGATTGTAGAGACTTTGTCTACTATACTTCCCCATGGGGATTTTGTGGTTGGATTTACTGTGAGGATTGACCAGGATTGTACCTGATCAATGGTTTGGAGTTAGAGATTGGAACCATCTGTTGATTCCTAGTTTGATGATGGTGAGCCCTTTACAGAGATTGGGAGTTTTTATTTGCATTACATTGGGAGGAGTTCTCATCACTTTCCTTTTGACCCATAGGTAGAGGAGTTGGTTTCATATCTGTGTGGGTTGGCTCCACTTTCGTACCATCCATTATGGGATGGGATAGCACCATCCTTTGTAGATGGGATTGACAACTATAAGTTAGACCTCTTGTAGTATCTACACACTCAGGACAATGTGGCAGTGGTTGAAGTTTGTGGTACTATTTCAAGTTCCTATAGTTGTTACCATCTCCATAGTGCAGTTGGATGTGAGTGTCAATTTTATGGGGACTCAGGTGTGGACAAAGTTGGTATTTTAGTTGGGTTGAGTTCCAATGAGATGTTTTCTTCATTAGTGCCTAGGGTCAGTTTTCAAATGATTCTGATGGTGATTGTTTGGGTGTTGGTGCTACAGTATTTTCTTTTACACTATAGGGATAGTATACAACTCTACCCTTGGAGTCCAGGTGAACTGTGATGTTCATTTTGTTTTAGGAATTTCCTGGGGACAAGCAATCTTAGGGGGGAGGACTATAATGTCCCCATTTTTTAGGAAGCATCAAAGATTCAGATATTAGCTCATTATTGTGACCCTCATAGGCTAATATGGTGGTTAAAGGGTTTTATTGGGAATTGTCACTTTATGATGGGGAATAATTTCATATTATAATATTATAATAAAGTGCAAATATAATAATATGTTTTATCCCACAATGGGGAGAAAAGTAAGTGAACTCCCCAAGGAAAGAATAAATTAACATGAGAGGTTGTTATCTTATCATCCAATTATTTTCATTTGCATTTGATAAGTTTTGTGGAGCCAAGGATTCTGCACATTATCTACTTGGTCTTTGGGAATGAAAACTCCCATAGATTAGCATAACTGAGGTGGTGAAATATCCTTTGAAGGGTTACAAATTGGAAGGGATTCTTGAGTCCTTCCATTTGTTCTTGAATTGCATAATACATTTATTATTGGATGCTATAGTGTCGTGTATAGTGTCATGAACGGTACACATTCTACAGTACTTGTGCTATAGTACTTGGCTTGATTATGATTACAATTTCATCTCCTTCGTTGGTTGATTTGTATATTAGGTTCTACATTCAATTTGTATCACTTAAATTGGTCATTTCACATTATAAAGGTGGTTGGCATAAGGTAGTTGTAGATGCACATTTTATATTAGATTTATAATGTCATTTATACTCAGATTTTTGGGGTTTCAAAGACAAGAGCCTTGGAATATTGTATTAAGCATTGAATTAGAAAATATCTCACTAAAGGAGTGACAAGTTGCAGGTCCATATATATTTGATGTAATGTACATATTTATATCTTTCATAATTGACATAATAGGATGCATGCCAAGTGTTTGACAAAATACCAATTCATTGTAAGCTCACATTTTTTCATTCAAATTTCATATATGCATTTGAAAATCCAAAAGAGAACTATATATGCATTTAATTATTTTCTTAGATATAGTAGTAATCAATTATAGACTATTAGATTCTCTTTGAAATATTTTTAAGAAAGTGTAATCAGTATGAAACTCAGAAATAACAAGCATAGAGATTGTATTGGTAGTGTTTGACAATATTCCTTGAGCTATAAATCAGAAAGTTGAGGTCCAAATTGTCAATGGATATTACAAAAGAAAACCTACATGTCATCATTTTGGTAAACTTCAACACACAGCGAATATTTGCAGAAGCAAAAATGGTATGTAAAACCCTAAACCTAAGTTTACTGGGAATTGTTTTAATTGCAAGAAACAAGGAAACTAAGCACATGAATGCAAGTCAAAGACAAGTGATGAACCTAATACATCTAGATTTGAAGAAATTTTTTATATCTATCAGAAATATGGACATAGAGCTCAAGAATGCAAATCCAAATCAAAATCCAATTGGACATCTAAAGGGAAAACACATGCACCTAAGTAAGGAAACTCTTACAATTGCAATTAAACACATGGTATCATTGTCATTATTGTGGAGAGTATGGATATATTCTAGATAATTGCATCAAGATGCATTTTAGAGGATACTACAAGAAATGGTTGAATGGAAACCTAGTTTGTTTCAGTTGTCTCAAAGTTGGACATGCTAGTAAATACTGCAAGACCTGAGCACCAACACCAAACAATGAAAGAAATAATGGAAAAGGAAAATTTGAGATGAAACAATCATGGAAAAATAAATTAGAAGCTAGAAGTAGTGGATCAAGTGAAGTTGAGATCACCCAATCTAATGGATCAGGTGATCACACCAAATCCAACTAAGAAAAGAAGGTATGTAAGGGACTGTATACTTAAATGTTATGTCATACATCAGTTCATAACAAGATATGTGATTAAAATTCCATAACAACATGAATCAAGATGCATTAGAACATATCTAAAAGAAGAATTAGGCAATGGAATAAGTTACACTATCAAGCGTTGAGCATTAGTAATATTGTCTGTATTGACTGAGAATTGCAATATAAATCAAAAGCTTACATCAAATAAGTTGATGTATTGTCCAAACCAAATGGTATTGACTGAGAAAAGTGATAGTGACCAAGCATTTGAATGGAAATGAGAAATAACACAACTTGTGAAGTCTAAGATAGTTGTTATGCACCTACCTTTAAGACAACACATTTATTGTAGACCTAAATGACAAGATTAAAAGTAGATATCAAATTTCGGTACTAATTTTCATTTTACCAAGCAATTTTAGTGCTCAGATGATTCAAAGGCAATTAAGGAAATTTCAGTGACATAACAAGTGAATCACAGCATGTCATTGGCAAAATTGGAAGAACAGAATAAGTAAAGTTCCAATGCCAAATTAAGTTATTTTTTAGATTGTTGAAGGAAATTTGTTCAAACTTTAGTTTGGAAATGACATCCCCTACATCTGCATCTATAAAGAAAATGTTGTGTCCTCCACCAAAATTCAAGGAGTTCCCTAATGTTGCATTGATTGGTGATGAATTTGGTGCCTTATCATCAATTCCACTAAGAGTGTTAATGATTCATAATGTGTAATCGTGTTATATGTGCAAAGTGGAAGAAATTGGAGATTATAAACTTTGAGCAATGTATGAAAAATTGTGTGATAATGGATTTTTGAAGGATGAGAGCAAAATTGTTTCCAAGAAAGGGCTGACCCATGCCCTAGCCTTTCCAATGGTTTTTAAGGTTGAATGAATAAAGATTGTGTTGATCCAAGTTCACGATATGAAGATATGGTTAGAAGGTGGACCAATCAAGATAAACAAGGCCATCATTCACTGAGTTACAAGTTACCCTACTCTGGACAGACCAAAGACAATGAGGTGTGTTGTGAAAGATGTCATTGAACAACTGACGAATTCAAAATGAAATGGTCATTTTATGTCAATTGATGGGATTGAAGACCAATTATTGAATTTTCAATATGTGTGATTACACACAAATTTTATCAATTGAGTCAACTGAACAACATTCCTTGCATTATAGTGGACCTAGGATATAAAATTATAAAGAAAGATCATAGTTATGATCTTGTCGAGATGCTTGAGAATCTTGGAGTGATAAGGAAAGCAAAGAATACTTCATGTAAGTTTGGATCCTTACTTTTTTGTATATTTTTCTATGTACAAAATTCATTTCCCACCATTGATACAATTTCATTAGACAAGACTAGACCAGTGATTGAGCAGGTAAGTAACCCAGTCAATCAATTGGGAGAAAATTTTGAGGCAATAATGGACAATTCCTTTGAAGAATTCAAGAATAAGATTAAAAAAAAATATGATGAGGATACCTAAGTTAGTAGTAGATAATTATTTTGATGATATATGTTTTATGGTATATACATATTTCGTTTATGCATAGGCAGTACTACCAAGGGTTGCATGGCTAATGCCAATGAAATATGAAGTTAATGTTGATGAAGTTACATCAATAGTGACTACATTATTATATGAAGAGATTGAGCAAAATTTTGAACCATTCGGTACCTATGAGACAGCCAAGATTAAGATGTTAATGGAGACAAAAGTTCCCCAGATAGATATGAAAAGAAAGAGGATGATTAAAGATCTTGAGGGAAAACTTGGCACAAGTCAACTTTAGATAACTAAAGGAAAATGTGAGGATGAGGAATTTGATGAAGAAGGAGAAGCCAAAGAATCAAAGGGCAAAGAGCTAGTCATTGTCGAGTCCAGGGAAACAAAACAAAAGAAAGTAGTGATTGTTGATCCAAAGGTAAAGGAGGCTCTAAAGAAAGGTGTGAAGAAGGTTGTCACACCACCAGAGTTAGAGCCAAAGAGAAGACTAATCACAAGATCAAATGCAACTCAATCTCTAGCTACAAAAGACAAAGAAAGCCCAACAAAGAGGAAGTCGGCCAAAACACCAAAGCAAAGCTTTCCTAAGAGGCCAAGGATAAAATTAGTTGTGACACTTGATGATGAGAAAGATGATGAAGAAACTAAAGTTGATTATTTGAGAAAACTTTAGATTGTACCAAGATTATCTCCAATGACTATTGACCAAGTTTGTGAGAAATAAGAGAATCGTCTAGTGTAGAAGCATTCAAGACAATTAATTATGATTCTTTAAATAAAGATGATCACATGAATCTTGAAAAAGATACGATGATAAAGTTTAGGTACATGCCTATAGAATTAGGTGAATACATTCCTAAAGATTTATATAATAAACTAGATGCTAAGTGGAAGTGGGCATTATCCACTGAAAGATAAATAAGGGAGACCAATTTAGCATAGACAATGCCTGATTTGGAAAAGACGCATATGTTTATAGGCCTAAAATATTTTTTAAAGAAATTTATACCTAAAGAGCGTGCTTACAAAATTCTAAAGAATAAATCTCACAAAGTTAAAAAAGATAGCATTCTTATATGGAAGGAAGCATTTGGATTTCTTGTTCCATTGGCTAATGAAAAAGAAGAGGAAGGACAAAGAGATACAGTAGAGCTTGAAGAGAAAAATTATGAAGAAGTTGCTAAGCTAGCAAAAGAAATAAGGTAATTTCTAGAAGGGTGTCAACAATAAGATGTTGTCACCATTGAGGACATTCTTGATTCATCTCCACCAAATCAGAATGTATTAACTAGGGAAGATTTGAAAAATGCTACATCAAATGCCTCAAATACCTCTCTACCATGCACCAATCTAGTTTTTTTACAAATACAAGATGATCCATGGATTGAAAGTGCAAAATTGATGATTTACAAGTTACATCAGTTACAATTACTTCTAACATGAGTGTCAAGCAATAGGATCAGGCAATAATTGTGTTTCCATAATTCACTCATGTCATAGATGATAAACCATATGAGAAAGAGGAAAAAGAGGGAACAAAACCAATAGATATAGAGAAACATGAAGAACAAGAGGCAATTCATGATCTTATACAACTGTCGAGTGTCATGCCAAAGAGACATTAACTTTTACATCTATACAATAGGTAATATCAACACCATATGAGCAAATACCTCGATCAAGTGCAAAGGGAAAATAATTATAGGTATCACCACCTAGTGATAGCACCCCTCAATCACAACTAGTGGCACAGAAAGATGTTAGACCAGAGGAGACAATGAATTTAGATGAGGTCATCACACTGCCTATGTATGACCTGAATAACATGACTCTAGAATAGATGCAAGAATTGCAAACTTTGTTGAATCACAAGACAAAGCAAGAATAGTTGAGAATAGAGCACAAGAAAAAGAAGGTATTACATAATATTAAGGATATTTTTGTTGATGCTTTTGAGATTTTTGATGTTAATGAGAAACATCAAATTTTGGATCAACTTGTGTATATAGTTGATAAGGTTCAAATGGATGATTTAGAGACCAATGAAAATTTGATGAGATGGTCTGAAAATCAATTTGACCACAATTTTTGGAGAAGGTATCAAGTGAACTTGCAATCAGATAGGTTGAGCTTTCTAACCCTACCACTCAATTGGAAAGGATTTTGAAAGTAACTCATTCTTTGTATATGAAACTTTGTGATGTTGAGTTCTTCACATTAGTGAATCAACATTCTATTGATCTAATACAGGTAGATATGAAGGCTTGTACTATTTCTTTGATAAAGAACGCAAGTTCAAGCTCACCTTCATACAATAAATTGGCATTTGATCAATAGAGATTAGTTGAGTTGATGGCTAGATATAGTGGCATCAAAAATATATTAATTTCAATTCAATTATGCTAATACCTCATTTGGAGATAATTCAAAAGGAATTATACGTGGCTCAAAATCTTACGAGGAAATATCCACATCTTTCAACAATAGAGAGCCTGATTGATCTAGTTGCTTGGCTAGAAATTCGCATTCAAGTCATGGAATTGGTAAGAGATGGATGGTATCAAGGACTTGAAGAAATCTTATCAATTCATCAAACATTTTTGGACAAATACAAGCTGACTCCTGCAAACCCAAAGCCATAAGTGTCAAAAACAAGGGGGAAATCTAATCATGATAGAAATAAAGGGGGAGATAGGAATCATTAAGAACGGAAAATTCATTACTACATAGGAAAAAGTTAGAAGATCATAAATAGAATTATTAGATGAGTCGGCATCAGAGTTTATAGACATATAATGTTTTGAAGACCGAATCATAGTCTCAGGGGGAGTGTTGTTGTTTTATTTTTTATTTTATTTTTATTTTGTATGGATTGCTAAGTCATGACAAAAATGTATTTGTCAATAATGTCAAAGGGGGAGATTATTGATCTCTAAGCCCAAGTTGCCTATTAGTGTCCAACACTTAGTCATTTCCAAGGGAACATTGGTTGATCCTCACTGTGACCAAGCCATTCAAAGAAGGTCAAGCTACAAAGGACTTGTTTCTATTTCTTCTCATGTCGAGCAATTCAAAGGTTGTCGAGCACCCCATTAGAGACTGAGCTAGTATACATGTTGAGTAAAATAGTGGAGACTAAGTGATGTAAAGTTAATTAATATTGAGTGAGTCAATATATGTTGACCCTATAGAAGCCAAGTGACAACATGAATGTTAGTTATGATCGAGCGTTAGAACATTCAATTGCCAAGTAAGCTAGTTTTGATGTATGAGTTTGTAATGGAACAAACACTTATGTAAATCATTTTAGTTGACTTCTATGTGACATGTAAATATTATAGAGATAGATGAGGAGTAGATTAAACATTTTTTAAAAGGCATTAATCCCAAGAAAAGAAAATTAACCAATCAAAAAATCAAAAGCAAAAATGGCAAAAAGATGAAATATGAATCGTTGATTAAGATCTAGAATTGTATATGATTATCTATTTAAGGAAGGGATCTAACCCTAAATTATAGTGATGAGAAGTGCGAAGATGTGAAGGAGTGAAAAAGCTTAGAACAAAGCAAGGAAGGTTAAGTTTGATAGAGAAATCAAATAGAGAAACCTAGCAATGAAGGATAGAATAGAACATATCAAATAAGTAGCTTAGTTTGAGACATTGAAGAGACGAGATTCATAAACATCTTTTAGAGAAAAATGAAGGATCTGGTCATGAGATATTATAAGAAATAAATTAGGGAAAATCTCTTATCAGAATGGTTTTAATAGACCTTATTTAAACCTCCTAACATAGTCCTTACTTTATTGTAAGTGTAAAATCCTTTAATCAAGGTGAGACCTAACAATCATGTAAACCTCTTAAAAAAGAAGACCCCGCACAAGGTAGATCATCAAAAGTAATAAAATTTAGCCCTAACAAGAAAATTTTATTATTGGAGCACTAAAGATTTGTGGGTTTCATCCCCACCCTAGTTTTACCTTCACCTTGAAGTGTTTCTAGGTTACAAAAATATTTGTGTTATGTATTTATATTTTCATGAATGTTATGCTTAGATAGATTTCATTTCAAAATTACAATTTATGAGTATATGGTATGAGATCTAAGGTATGAGATGGATTGGGAGTGAATACAGTTAAATTGAGATATTATTTTAATACTGAAAATTTTTATTGATCTTGATTCACCCACCCCCCCCCCCCCACCACCAATATCTTGTTTCCCAATAAGACTTCCAACAAGTATGGCCTAACCATGTGGTTGATAAAAAAAATTTATTGCAAGTCATTGTAATGAGTATGAAAAGTATTCTAGCAATTAATCATGGAGATCATTTGACCGATATGTTCTTTGTAAACAAGAACAAAATTGTGATGGAGTGCTCCCTAGAATATGGTTGGAACTTTTAGGAAATGGGAAATATTTATTTCAATGACTTGCATGTTGGTCAAGAATGAAGCATGGGGAGATATGGCAAGACGATGAGGTCTTAGCATGCCCAAACCCTGAGAAATGGCCATAATGAGACATTTATTAGATTAGACAATAGATATCATGTAGAATTTTTAAAAAGCACTATCATTTGGCAGATAATGGCTTCAAGAAGAAATTTATTCCAATTACATGTCTTCATGGTCATGCAAATATGATTGATATAAATCTCACTTGAGTTTGATTTGGATCTAGACTTACATTTGAGAATTGCCTCTTTGAAAACATGTATCAAACTAATTAAGAACCTTCATAAGGAAGCAATTAGAAAATCCAAATCCTAAAGTTGATGAGAGATGTCATCCCACTCCATAAGATAATGTCATTAGTGATGAGGCCCTTCTACCTTCCAAACTTACCATTCCTCTTTCATCTCCTAACACCATCAAAACCATCCCAATTTTTTACTCCACCCAACTCCAATCCCTCTCTTCTAAAATTATCCAAACATTGTCCAATAGACCATATGATTCTATAAATGCATCCCCACTTCACACCTTCCACACCAATCTAATCATGCCAAGAGATTTTCCCATAGCATGTCAAAATATCCATCAACCCAAATGAAGATCCCACTAGTCCACCTACTCCATCTAACAATTCATTATCCTCTTTCCCAAATCATGATCTTACCATCCCACCTACTTCATTTCATGCTTAAGTATCATCTTCTCATTTGAATCAAGAGCCTATCATCCCTCCTACTCCATCATATGATCCATTATTGTCCCCTCCTCTACCTCACAAGCACAACATCCCATAAAAGCAGTGCATGATCTCACTATGTCCAATCCAAACCATCATACCACCATCACTATAGTCCTTTGGTCCATTTACATTCATCTACAATGGTTTTCTTGTAGAACAAGAATGTCTCATATTTTCCACCTATGCAAATCCACTTAATAATGGACTAGAATTTTTTTTACCCAAAAATAAGTATCGCATTTCAAACCGAATGCTCAAGAAAATGAACTATCAATATAAAGGCTTAGGCTTACATGAGCAAGGTACCTTTGGTCTATCCATGTCAAACAACATCCATGATCTCATGGTCTTGATTATATATCGCAAGGCACTTCACCCAAATTTTTTGCTACAACTCATGTGAAATCCAAGTGTTCTTCCAGCACCATAATTACATCTTCCCATTATTCTTCAAGACCATTTATTGGCATACCCCTCCACCAGATTGACCCCAAAAAAAATCAATCTTCCTCCATCCTCTAAATCTATTTTGGGTCCCTACATCAAAATAGGCATAGGCTAATCTCCCACAAAAAAGTACAAAGATAAAAGAAAGTCAAACTTTCTTTTTTTCCATATTCACAAAAACATAGTGATTTTTCTCCAAATTTTTTGTTGTTTTCGACTACAAATTATGTAGATCATAAAGATCAGATGCTGAAATTTTCAAAAAAAATCATGATGTTTTTTATCTCTTAAAAATTGGTCAACTATACATTTTTGTGGGAGGATAGCCACGTCCCATCAAAATATCCACCATCTCATATTGTCTACATGATAAATCCATTTTGGACTTTTATATCACAATATCTCATCCTTCATCATATCCTATTGATCCCTTTATCTGTGAGTCCACTATTCCTAGCACCCATCATAGCATCCCACTCCCCTAATTCCTAATTAGGATCAGAAATGGCATGCACCCATGCATTCTATACACCATTTTGTCTCTATGAATGCATTAATACTCCCTGTGTCCCATAGATCTCACACTCCTATTGCCACTAGCAAAACTTTGAATGTAGAATAAAAATGTATAAAGTTGACCATCCACAAGAGTCTATAGATAATAATGTCCATTCCAAAAGACATGTTTAAAAAAAGGAAAATTTTATTAAGAAAAAAAAACAATAAATCCCAAGGCTACAAAATCCCACCAAAGAAATGGAAAAAAACTATGTGACCCCTTAGCACAAAGAATGTTAGATGCCTAACCTGAAATGGATTAATCCATACAATCCAAAAATAGTAATAATTCGATATTAATGCTAGACATATACTATATATGGCATAACAAGAATAACTAGAGATAGCACACAATCTAGAGATAAATAAATAATCAATTGTGAAAACTTGGTAAACTAGTACCTTGGACAAGTACATAATGAAATATAGGTAAACATAGTTCATGTATAATCCCTCCATCTCATTTATTTCCACACTTGGGTATAACATCTTCTAGCATGTCAAATCTATCACATATGCCTAACATACTCATCATTTCTTGTCCATTTCACTTCATCCTTCTTGGATCTTCATAAAAATAAAGGTCACACATTTGTTTCCCATCACACTCTTCATCCACCTATCCTCCTATGTGTCCATGATCATATCTTCCATCTAACTCCCTCATTCTCTTGTCCTATCTTCCATCCTTTAATACCCTTCCTAATGCCTTATCATGCATAACATACCCTAAGTACATATGCTATATATGGGATAACAAGAATAACTAGAGATAGCACACAATCTAGAGAAAAAGAATAATAAAAAATAAAAAATCAATTGTGAAAACTTGGTAAACAAGTACCTTGGACAATTACCATAATGAAATATAGGTAAACATAGTTCATGTATAATCCCTCCACCTCATTTATTTCCACACTTTAACATCTTCTAGCATGTCACATCTATCACATATGCCTAACATACTCATCATTTCTTGTCCATTTCACTTCATCCTTCTTGGATCTTCATAAAAATAAAGGTCACATATTTGTTTCCCATCACACTCTTCATCCACCTATCCTCCTATGTGTCCATGATCATTTCTTCCATCTAACTCCCTCATTCTCTTGTCCTATCTTCCATCCTATATTACCCCTCCTAATGCCTCATCATGCATAACATACCTTAAGTGGGGAATCTTATTCTATATTAATATAATGTTTTGAAAAACCTATCACACCCAACTTTCATCTCACAATATTCTATCTTATATCCATCATACTCTCATTTACTAACGCTTATGCCCTTGCATTCCTCCACCCCCAATCTTTCCATCCCCAAACCTTGCCTCCTTCCATCATTTTCTCCCCAATATTTTATATCTTCCACCATCTCTTCATCCATCAATCCTTGTCTCATAATGCTTCCATCTTCAACTCTCTTGTACTCCCCTTTATCTCTCAATCTCTCCTTTCAGATCATTCCATCACCAATTATATCTCTTGTTATTTGTATGTAGCTCTAGGCTTCCCCAATGCAATCCAATGACACCCATCCCATCAATCCCAACCTCCTTTGCATGAATACAATATTTTCCCTTACCTCACACACCCCCCAAAGTCCACCTATTGTTTGACCATCAATTCCTTCTGAGTCTTTCAGTGATCTATCAATTCACTCTTATGTTGAGGTGCATTCCCCAATCCAACAATTCTCCCAATCCATAAACTGACAAAATTTCTAACCTATATCCACCCCATCACGTTATCATGGTTGAAGTATTAATCATATTCACCCATATTGTTTGGCAGCTTTGCTTCAACATGTTCATCATTCTAGCTTCATTTCCCTCCAAATATGGTAAATCCTCCCATCTAACAAATCTGTCTATCTTTCTCAAATGTGCTAAGGCATATACGCTACTCATTTAGTGGCAAAAATTCCATTTCTAGTTGGTCACTCCCATGTTTGAAACTCATTAAACAATGAAAATTTGACCATTCTAACCCCATAAAACTATATCATATCACCTAAATTGCAACATGTTCACCACCTTGCGAGCATATCCGTTACACCCTAGGAAAATCCACCCATCTCAATTGGGTGAATCCTCCTCATTCACCTAATGTCACCTCTTGTATATCTTGTAAATATTGTCTTGTACGTAATGTATTTCACGTGTCTCCACCTAGAAACATTTGTGCCCCTAGATTCTATCTTTTGTGTCACTCAATCAAGTGTCATCATAATTGTGGCCCTATCTATATTTAGTCCTTCAACAAACATCCCATGGTGATTCCATGGTTCCTACAAGGTTCAAGTGTCTCGCTGGTCTCTTTGTATAGGAGTCTTGGCTTAGCAATCCATCATAAATCTTTGCAAAATGTATCCTTCCTCAAATAAAGACCAAATCAATAAATCATAACCCATCATCCTACTTGTGGAAAAAGGTACATGAGATACTTGTTATTTCTTTGGTGCTTCCACATTCTTGTTGATATTTTATCTTGATCTTGTTATTTCTTTGGTGCTTCCACATTCTTGTTGATCTTTTATCTTGAGCTTCTTTGTATTACTTAAATGGTTTCCAAAATCTTTCATATCATGGTGTGCTACGAATTGTGAAACTAGGAGAGTGGTCTTTCTATTTCAATTCTCCATTTTTTCCATTGGCTATTTCTTATTTTCTCGGTGACTTTTTAGTTTCTTCACATGAAATTGGGACAAAATTTATCTACAAATTCTTGGAAATTGATGGAAATTGTGGCACGTCATGAGAAGTGGAGGAAGATCTGTGCATAAATAAAGTAGCAGTTGTCACTTGGCTTGCTTTTAGATTTCACCAGTTAGCGATTCAGCGTCTTTGCGTACATGCAGCATAGCAATGTGTCATTAGCACATTTTTGATGTGGGTGCTTTATACATATGAAGATACAATTAAAAAACATTCCAACTACAACTACCCTTCCCCTTGGAGAAGACAGGTGCAAAAGATAGAGATCATGTGAGTTTTTTATGAACTCTAGCACATTCTTTGTCCTCCTCTACTATTTCTTATTTGCTTCTCATGGTCTACAAATATATGGGGCATTTAGGGTTCTATTTGCAAAAAAATATCATGCCTCTCTTGACAGTGATCTCAATAGAAAAATTGAGAGCTTTGGACATTCTCTCTATTTCTACTCATTCAAAGTTTATGATTCAAGAGGTATTAAAATGTTCTTGTATTTTTTAAATTTGTTAACAGGGCAATAGCAATAATAATAGCTAATTTACTATAAAATTATTTAGGATTAAAAAACATTATAATATCTACATATAAATGGATTTTCTTTGTACCACTTTGGTCAGACTCATCTTGTCATTGATATGGTTGAAAACAACCATTTCCTAGATCGAATGCCCTCTATCTAGTCGCTTACTCATCTCATGAATCAAGCTTTGTAGTACAATGAGATAGAAAGGGTTTCATGTTTTATTTTTTAAGTTTAAATTAGGGATATTTATGAACTTTTTTTTTAGAATAAGCTGCCATGTAATTGCTACCCAAATACGGTAATGTGTGTAGAAATGTCTTTTTTCTGCTAACAAAGAAGAGATGTATGTTTTCTTCTAACAAACAATGTCAATTAAATGATTTGATTTAAAACACAAATCAACTATGTGATCACATATTGCACACATCATTAGCTACTTATTAGAATGATAGATAAACATGGTTTCTCGATGGCTTCTTTTTGTTCTATTTGTGGTAATTTTTATTTGTCTATATCACTATATGTATATATATTCAGATGACTTAACATTCTCACATTAAGGGCTATGCTAAAATCAGCACTACAGTAATGCATAGACCATTGATATCCTATTTTCTATTTAAATTTAAATGATATTTTCATCTCAAATGCTTGGGGCTTATTGTTGTTTACTTATAAGTTCTACCAAATCTTTCTTCATGTCTGCTCTTTTTACATCATCATTGAAGTGGAAGAAACAAAGTCATCTATATAAATATTTAAATTTGTCTAGCCCCACTTGTACACAGTCAAAGGAATTCACCTAGTGCAAGTATCTCTCTAGTTGAAGTTCTAATTTGGAACTTTAGATTGTCTTTTTAAGTGTATTCTTCTAATTCTGTTTCTGAATTAGTGCATTCTTTTCTAGTTTCCCACATACCTAGTTGGTGTTACAAAATTTTGTTAGACTCTTTGTCACTAGGGTCCAGTAGGCATAGCTATAGCTGAACTATGTTCCTTAAAAAAAATGCTTCTCTGGTCCTCTTTGGTGGTTGTATGTAAAATTGCCTAGATTGTTTTGTAATCATCTATTTTGAATATCTCAGAATTTGAATCTATTTTATATTTATGATTTTATGTGTTTCCTTATAATCCTCTCTAATCACATCATTTTCAATATTTTTATTTGTTTCATTTGTAATGTTTGTCAACCAATTGCCCACTAATAAGGCATGCGACAACTTGTCTCAACTCTTGGTATACCCATACTTCCTTTCAATGCCCACTAATAAGGCATGCTACTACTTGTCGCAACTCTTAATATACTCATACTACCTTTAAATTTCTTTCAACAGCATTTAATAAACTGTGTAAGTTTAGTACTTAAATAAAAGTCAATTTAAGTGCATTTAGATTAATTAAAGTGTGGCAACTAAATAGTGTGCCAAAATCACATAGGATGAAGTTTTGTGAACTAGAACTACTGATCAGATCATTTTTTATTTGTTTATTTATTTCAAGAGTCAAATTTATTATGTAAATAAAGAGTCAATTCAAGTGCATTTGGATTAATTTAATTTAACTAAGGCAATAGAACGTGTGCTGAAATCATAGAGGATGAATAGTTTTGTGAACTAGAACAAAATTAGAGACACAAGGCAATGTAATGGACTTGTATTGAAACTTGTTCTATATTGCTACCAAAATATAGTTTAATTAGATCATGAAATTGATATAACACAAGGCAATACAAGTCACTAGAACAAAATCAATGCAATGGACTTGTATTGAAACTTGTTCTAAATTGTTACCAAAATATAGTTTAATTAGATCATGAAATTGATATAACACCAGGTAATACAAGTCACTAGAACAAAATCCATTGCATTGGAACTTGTTCTAAATTCCAAAATATAGTTTAATTAGATCGTGAAATTGATATAACACAAGGCAATACAAGTCACTAGAACAAAATTAGAGAAAACATTTCTATATAACACAAGGCAATGCAATGGACATTTATTGAAACTTGTTCTAAATTGCTACCAAAATATAGTATAATTAGATGATGAAATTGATGATTGAATATCAATTGTAACTAGTGGCTAAACTGATTTTTATATGCTATAAAGTTACGAGGACTAGCTAAATGAAAATAAAAAGGGTTCAAACCCAGTTAATCCAAGAAATCTTTCAATTTTCTTATTTCAATTTGTTCATTTTTCAAATATGAGCAATGTCGCCATGATTTTATTTTCTTTAATTCAAATGTTCATTTTCAGCAATGTTGCTATGATATTGATGATGATGAATATTTTTTTTATTTCAATTGATGATGATGAATTTCCAAAGTTTCTCTTAATCCAAGACAATGAATATGTATGAGTATACAATTATCTTTTACATGTTTCTTATTATATCATTGCAAAATAAGCTTTTCTTTCTTTCTTTCTTTTCATCTTTCCCTCTTATCCTCTACATTTTTTTTTTAATCACAATTACTACAATGCTGATGTCAAAAATACAAGGTTTATGAATATGATGAAAATTTTAATCGGTTAATATTTCATATTTAAATTTGAAATTATTAATGATCTGTATGAGTATACTTGTTATCTTTTACATGTTTCTTATTAGATCATTACAAAATAGGTTTTTTTTCTTAGATTTTTTCCACATTTTTTTATAATAACAATTACTACAATATTGATGTCAAAAATACAAGGTTTATGAATATGGTGAAAACTTTATTCAGTTAACATTACATGTTTAAATTTGAAATTATTAATTTTCTTTGTGTAATAACCATGTTCATCATCTATGTTTAAATTTCAATTTATTGATTTTATTTGTGTAATAACCATGTTCATCATCTGATTTCACTTGGATTTATCTTGCATGGTCAACATGCTAATTAGACCTAGGTAAGATCTTGGTCTCCTTTCAAGAAAGATAAGATTAATTTATATTTTGATTCAGTTAGGGTGTGCTAAATCGTACGTCAACATATTGTTTCTAGATAAAGGACCCATGCATCAACATATCGGTGCTAGATAAAGGACCTAAAATCATCACAATCTAAGTAAGTTGATTGCAACCAGCCCTCAAAGTTTCTTGCATTAGGAATGGCCCAAAACATTTAAGAACAGTCCTCAAATTCACTTTCTTGCATTAGGAATGTCCCACAACATTTAAGAATACAGAAACACAACATTTAAGAATATAGAAACTTAGTCCATGTAAAACACATACACAAAGGAAACAAACTCCTAGGTACACATTTGAACAAATATGTGAACTCTTTGTCACTCCTTTCTTAACCAATGAAGGAGAGTTGCATATTTGATAGACCCAAGTATTTTGGATTGATTACAATGGTGTCAATCAATGAACTCAAAGTTATGAAGCGACATACCAAACATGTGGTAGCTAGCTATATGTCTCTTGAGATCACTTGAAGTATTATTTTTTTGTTTCTTGGGATGTCCTATAGCCATAAACATTCAGATAAGATTCATTGAGATGAAAAAAAAATTCTCCACTCAATGAATATGACTACTTTACTCAAATGCTTTAGTGAACCTCAATTTGTTTGGCTACCATAC
This sequence comes from Cupressus sempervirens, assembly GCA_028749045.1. Lineage (NCBI taxonomy): Eukaryota > Viridiplantae > Streptophyta > Pinopsida > Cupressales > Cupressaceae > Cupressus > Cupressus sempervirens. Next base: position 884,285,924 of record CM053785.1, on the reverse strand, counting down.
TCATTTTCATAAATGTCAATGCTGAGCTTAATCATAACTTTATGATTTAGATGTTTGCACCATAATTGTCAATGTTGAGCTTAATCATAACTTTATGATTTAGATGTTTGCACCATAATTGTCAATGTTGAGATTGAGCATAACTTTATGATTTAGATATTTGCACCATAATTAGGTCATTTAGTTGAAACACTGAAGAATCTAGATCTGATGTGCAATCTAGAACTGTGTACTTCCTCCTACTAAACCATATCCAAGGAGTTTTGCACTTCCTCATATGCATAGTAACTTTTTTACTACCTCATATTTGACCATAGGCACGTTTTTACTTCCTTATATCTGACCATAGGCAAGGACTATGGCTACACACAACCCTTGCTATTTTTACATATGATCAATGTGGACACATGTTACGTTAGACCATGTATTTTACTTATGGTTCTTCTAGCATTGTATCCATCAAAGTCCTCTGCAACCTTGTGAGATGTTAGGCTAATCTTTTTCTATTTGTTGTGTCAATCTAATGCATGTAATACAAAGTCATCTCGGTTCTTCATACCAAGTTCATGACATTGTATGTTGAACTAAAATTAGTACTTATTCTATGTTAGTTACCATATATTTCTTAATCTCCAGATATTTCTAATTCATCCATCCTAACTTTCTATCCCCCGTATTACATTTTAAATCCCCTCATCATTTGCATTCTCTATTCATCTACTTCTCTTTCATTCATCTTTTATTTATTTACATCCATTTCATTGTCATGTCATTAAATTTTACATGATATAGATTTTTAGTCTCTTTATTATTATTTCATCATTGCACTACCACTATCATTCATTTATCATGCATGCATCATCTTTTCCCTTTTGAGAGCACACTCATGTTCTCTTGAACTCAAATTTCCTCTCAAGGGGGCATCCTTATCCTCATCTCCCATGATCTTTCCTCCTAGTCATTGTTTTGAAAGACTTGGGCATCTTTTCTAACCTAACCATCTCAAAGTGGGAAAAAATGTAGACATCAAAACATGATATTAACACTTGATAAACTTAATTTTCATGAACTTGGTATTAATTAATTAATACCTATAGGTGAGGTAAATTAATTAATTAAATTTAAATGTAGTGTCATCTCATTTAATTAAATGAATGTACACGCTTATTTAATACAAATGTTTTTTATCCCTTTTCCTCCAATTTTATATTAAAGTTGATTCAAAACCCCTAAAATCCCCATCCACTTACACATTTCTAAACCATTCACTCGTATATTTAATTTCCTTCATTGGATAAAGTGAATTCTATTATTTACCTAACTAACCCCCACTTTTCTCACTTGAATGAAAATAAATTAAAAATTATTCCATTCATTGACTCTCCTCACATCGCATTTGCATAACTTTCTTACTTGTTCTCCAATCTTTTTCCATTATTCCTAGTCACCCTCCTAACAACATGGACATCCCTAATCGCAATGATTACATAAATAAGTCAACTTCCCCATCATGTCAACCACATAATCCCATGTACTTGGGCACACAGACTTATCTCCAAACTACTCAAAAAGGAATTTTCAATTCATTTTGTTCATTTCATCTATCCTCAACCATTGATCTTCATTAATCAATCTTAAAAATTTATGCAAATTTATAAAAGTAATGTAAAAAGACCCCCATGGACTAAATGTATGCTTTCAACTTGGAGAAAATAGAAGAAAAACATCATATAAACATGTTAGTTTACTCTAAAGATATTAATAGTACTATCAAAAATTAGTCTAAATTTTAGAGAACTAGATACAACTTTAGAAAAGATGTCACAACCCACAAACTTGAATTAAAGCTAATTAGGGATTTCAATGCCAACTCAGTAAATAAGCAAGCTATTAATTTATGATGCTCAAAAGTGGCAACAAAATTCAATGTATGGGCCTAAAAATGTAACTTTGACAAATTATCACTAAGCTCATGCAACTATATCAAATGATCCCAAAAGTTAACCGAAAAGATCAATGCTAAAGCTTGTTGATCTCAACTCCAATATAATTTGATATACATAATCAACTTGTCATTAATTAGACAATGCCAAGGGCAACCACAAGATTTTCAAAGGCCAAGACAAGGGAAAGGAGACATAATTATGACATAAAAGAATCACAAAAAATTTAAGCCCAATTCTCAAAGCATACTAACAAGATATGGAATAGAGGCAATGCAAGCTTCAAGTGAAACATAATGACAAAAAATTAAAGGAGAAAGCAATAGATTTCCAAAGAATGTTTGGTTTGACAAAGAGTGTGGAGCAATAAAAAAAAATATGAAGCCTAACAAATATGCAAGGTAGTATGGTTCTTGCAAGTGTGGGGTTGATTTAATAGGAATACATATCAAGATTATCTCTGTGGAAATTATCTCCTACTTATCAATACATATCAAGTTAAAAAGAACAAAAAAATTATCTCGTTTCTATCAAAGTGTAGGTGAAGCAGGGTTGATTTAATAATAGTAATGTGTTTAGCTAAAAGGGAAAATATTATTTTTCGGTAGCAAAAATTAAGGTTTAGAGAAATATTTATAAGAAAAGTGTATTTCAAAAGAAGGTGAGCCTTGAACGGGAAAAAATATACAAGTGTGCTTATGAAGTATTGTCCAAAAACCTAATACATAGAATAAGATACTTAACTTAATATTCTAATAATAGGGGTTTGATGACCTGAGCTAGGAAGATGAAAAAAATACATATAGATTTATCTCTTTCATTGAAACATTGAAACGATTTCAGAATGCATTCTTAAAATGACTGCAGTTTATTTTTTATGTGCACTTGACACCAAAGACATTGTTAAAATTGTCAAATCTCCATCTATTGAATACATAGCTAGGGCTTATAGTCGTTGAAGTTTAATTTTACTACATTTGAATATTGTAACATAGCACTAAAACACTCCTTGTTGAAATAAAATTGAAAAGATTAATATTGATTCATAAGATAAATCTTCTTTTATATAAATATATGTGCAAAATTTTATAAATCCAAAAGAATAATGAAATCAATCAATACAAACTAAAAATACATATAAACATGACCTAAAAATCCCACATGTGCACATCAAATATTGTACATGAAAATGGGGGAAAACCTAGAGAATAACTCCTCTATGGATTCTAAAAGATTAGTATTTGAACATATACCTTTTAGGTAGAGTAACTAAGATCCATAGCAATTATTCCACCTTCATTTAATTTATATATTGGCCTCAGATTGGGAGGAACAACTTGTTAAAAGCATAGAACCATCCATTGTGGTTCTACAATTGTTGAAATATATTTTAAAAAGAAAAAGAAAAAATCAAGAAAAGGTAGACACTGAGAAATGTCAAGATATTAAAAAATGTGTTTTAAAAGGAAACCAATATCTAGACAAAAGATTTTTCAATAGAAATAGTATACCAATAAGCACTTACATTGGAAAGGATGGTCAAGTAGTACTTCATGAGAACCTCGATCTACAATAAGTTTATATCTACTTTAGAAATATGGCTATCTAGAATGAAGTAATTCTTTACACAATTTTGTGTCTCCCGCAAAAAATTATTGAAGGTTCAGATAGGTTTAAAAGTTCCTACTATTTATAGAAAACAAAATCTCATTGGTTGGATTTAAAATCTAATTCTCTTTTTAATGGTGTTTCTTATTTCTTAATAGCCATTGAAAATCCATATGAAGTGAAAATATTTTGTTGGTATTGTGTGTTTAAGCTTCACCATAGGCATTTAACACTAAAATGAAGAAAAAATGGTCATGCTACTAGACCTTATAAAAAACTAAGGAGTAGCTATCAAATATTAAAGTGTTGAGAGACCTTGTGAGCTACAATATTCATTTTCATCATTTATTTCTAATAATTTTGGATATTCTTAAGGTTAGATACCTAGACAGAGCTTCAGGGAACACTCTACAATGTGATTTTCTACAGAACAACTATTTGATCTTCTTCAAATAGCCTAAACTCTACATAGCCCTATTAAAACTTAACTAAAATGTATGCATGGAAATGTCCAATCTATAAAATAATTTAAAATAGTAGAAAAATAATATTAAAATAATTGCATTTCTATCAAAAACTACTATAATTAGCTTTATTTAAAGTAACGTAGATACTAGACTATATTTTTCTATTAATTTAGAGAAGGTTTTATCAAATTCAACCATTTTTCTTTGTTGACCATCAATCTAACCCAGCTTATAATAAGAAAATCAATTATCTAAAAGCCTTACGTGATCAACATATTGAGTGGATTTGTTGCTTTACCATGTTTGGCTCCTATTTGACATGTAGACACTAAGCACTTAATAAATGTTCTGGTTGTACTATTATACATATGGAAACTAGTACTTCTCAACTTTCTTAGTCTTATGCATAGGAAGAATCCTTAATATGTTCTCAATACAAGTAAGATGTGTCGAGCCTTTGAAAGTAAAAGAATTTCAAACCAAAATATAAAGTTTAAGATCTATTGAATTGCAGTATTCATCTATTAAATGATCTGTCTTTGCTTCCCATTAAAGAAAACCAAAGAAATACAGAAGTTTGTAACCATGGAAAAAGTAAATGAAACCCACATACAAAACTCATCACAAATAGATTTCTCTACAAAAAATAATAAGAGTTAAAATTTCCTGCTCTCTATAGAAATTTTCCCTCCATTGTATTGTTAGAAGGGTGCTTATGGATATTTATGCGGCAATATCACTACAATAATCTCCTACAACATTATTAGAGCCATTTCCCGTCATATTTCTTGAAACTAAATGGGATATACAAAATTCATGCACGAGTGTTATCATGTTGGCACAAAGAGCACAATGTTAGGTTTCAAATTATAATGCGCAATTTGAAGAGGGTAGTCATGATATAGATATTCCATTCCGTGGGCTACATATGTAGCAGTTCTCAAATAAGCACTTCAAAATTTTAGAAACCACCATGTTAAGAAGTGCAACCTAAACAAACAAAGAAATAATAGGGGCTATAAAAACCCTATTGTTTGCCTATGGTAGACAATTATAATGAAATATAAATCTATCTCATACAACTGAGAAGCATGGTAAATACCATAAATTTCTTCTCCACTTCAATGTCGATAGAAAACTGAAAAAGAAAATATGTTATCCACCATCTTAATTCTATTAATATAAGAATCAAACTTTAGTAGATGAGAGGTAACATGAATCAAAAAAGATGTAAAGCTTAATTAAAAAATCCTTTCAAAAATATTATTATATTGTTCTGGTGTTTTCCATCTCATAGAGTAGGTAACATGTACATTATAGGCTAATTCTTTTTGTTAGATCATTTTCTCTTCATGTCCTATTTCATTGGGAGTGTATAGAAAACTAGGCAAGTCATTTGAAATCATTAATAAACTAGTATTCAACATGTTAATGGACAATAATTAAACAAAGCTTGCTAAGATTCATTAAGAGTTACAACTATAAGAATGATAATATGGAGACTCAAACTTTACTTGCACTGGTAGGATGAATTGTTTTTCAAATCCAAAACTCAATAAAATGAAACTAATCAAACCTATCAAAATCAAATCAAAATTACCCAAAATTTGAGATAACACATTTGAGAATTAAAATTTGTATGTTATAGATTTTTTTTAATCCTTTGGATGCTACAAAATACAAAGATGTTTTTCTTTATTTGTAGAGGGTAGCCCAGGGAGTATCCATGTCTAATATTGAAAACACACAACACCCACAGCAATATTGATATGTATTTTACTTCAACATTCCATGTAATGCACCCAAATAAATTATTGTCAAACAATCCAAAAGAACTTCTATAGACAAAACTAGTTGAGATGTTAATAACTTGCCAATATCAAAAAATTCCCTATAGGTTTCAACACCAAGAAGACAATGTCCAACTAAAGCAGTGACAAACATTTTGAAAAATAAAAAATCATATTACCTATCAATGTGGAAAAAGGGATTGGAGTACACCTATAGATAGAAAGTGAGGTAGTGAGAATTGGTCACTAATACCAAGTTCTGTAAACCTACAAGAGGCCTTGGAGAAACATGCTCTTGTGATTTTTAATTTGTACTTTTTGTGATGATCTATCGCCACAAATTTCAATCCAATCAAAACAATGATAATTCTTTTTCATATATTTCAAACTTAAAGAACTTGCACCTTTTCCTACAACAACATAAGATTAAAAATGAAACTTACAAAAATCTAATGTATAATTAGTTAATAAAATTAAGCATTATTCATTGTTTAATGTTCTAGCCCTTAACAATGGTTTCCTAAAGGGAAGGAACTAAAAAAGTGTACATATAACTATATAATGTTAAAAGGACCAATACATTGCAATAAGGAAATCAGAGATGCTAAGATTTTGAAAACATGATACTGGATTCATTTTAAATGAGCAAATAAGCAGGGAAAAAAAATATATCGATGGCTAGATTATGTGAAGCAACTATGAGCATAAAGAAGATATTGACATGCCCCTATAAATCGGTAAACAAATGTACTATTCACCATTAAAGAAGCTTAAAAGTGAATGGAAAAGTACAAGATATAGATGTTTACACAAAGGAAATACTTGAAATGCATAATTGACATCACGACACTTTACATAAGAGATAATTTTAACATTTCTAAAGAAGGCTTTCATGCAAAATATACCACTAGTCTAGTCATGCACATTTCTAAAAGTGAAGAGATGAACAACCCATCATATGAAAAGGATACTAAGATAAACCCTCTCATGGAAAAATCACTTGGAAGCATGGTGGAACATATACTTAGCGACTAGGACAATAAACAAAAAGAAAAAAAAGATAAGTAAGATCCAAAGAAAATCATTACAATGTTCCCAATGTCTAATTTAGAAAAACATTCGATACAAGTTTTACAAGGCATTATGCAACAAGATGGAAGAACTTGGAGTTCTTGAAGAGCATAGATTTATATTTCATAGAATCTACAAGCAAGATAGAGCTAAAAAATGGAACTTTGAACAATAGAACTGATTGTATTAACAATACATACAGTTTAAAAGAGTTTACATAAGCTAATAATAGTGTTAAATGGTAAAGAAAATTATCTAAATTAAGACATCTTCTAAAAATGTATCAGAATAATAAAACTAGTAATAAAGCCTAAATGACCATTAGCTAAGGTTCTAGAAGAATGGGCTGAATATAGAAAGAACCTAAAATACTAAACATAATATAAAACCTCCCCTTAATGGTCATTTTATAAATTATCCTACAAAAGACTGTATTGTTCTTGTAGTTATATATCATTCAAAACATTTTGTTATTGTTGAGACTCTCCCTCAATCTGTAGAATGTCAATAACCAAGAGTGGCCTAGGAAAAATAGAGAATGTTGTCCCCTTCTTCAAAATGGCATGCAATGATAGAGAAGTGAATGTCATGGGATTTGTCACTAATCCTCCCAAAATCTACAAAACCATTGATAAAAAATTATCACAAAAACATCTAATCTGATGTCGGATAACTAGGTTGCCCTTCTTTGTAACAGAGATACACTGAGAAAAGCTCTAAATCCATCCAAATTGTTGCAGGATACCCCAAAATTGACTACAAAATAATATGATTTGAAGTGTACAAAGAATTAGAAAAACCTTAAAGCAAAAATCCTTGATAGAAAATCCCACACAAACCTCATGTATTAGAAAAATCAGAAATAATTTCTGAGGCAAAAATTTGACCAAAACCAAACATGATTTTCGAGGTGAAAAGTCAATTATAATGAAATATGATTTTTCAAGTGAAAAATAATCAAAACCAAATAGAAGAAAAGATATAGGTAAGAGAATACAAAACTCTAGTTTCTAGCAAAAAAGGCAAACCCCAATAGAAAATAAGGAGCCCTATCCCGAAATGTAGAAACCTTGACTAGGTCTTATAGGAGAAAACCCTTATTTTTTTAGGAAAAATTTATAAACCCTCCTTGAGTTTTAATTTTTTAGGAAACATAATTTATAAACCTCCCAGAATTTTCTAAGGAAAAAAAATCCTAGAGTTTTTGCAAGGATAAAAAATTATTTATTTTATGGACCACAATTTATTAAACCCTAAGTAGGTTTGAGCAAAAAGTAGAGAACCCTAAGATGTAGAAATCTGAAATATATCTTAAGGTATTGCACCCAAGAAAAATCTAAAAATAATTTTTTTTTTATGGAGAAAGTTTTTTTACAGGACCCATGGTTAGTAATCTATGATTTTGTGCCTAAAATGAAAATATGAGACACAAAACAAGAAACCCTAGTAAACACAAAAACTCAAAAAAATTGCAAATCACATCCTAAACTTTTATTGATTACAACCATTAATCAACAAAAGAATTGCCCAAAAATCAATAGAAAATCGTGTAAATGTCAAAAAATTGTCATGGGTTTTTTTTAAAATGGAAAATTATGTTTAAACTCTAAACAAAAAATGTTTGCACACTTTTGAGCCATGTTTCAAAAACAAATCTCAAAAATAATGCTACTAGCCAAAACTAGTGAAAATTGTGGGTTTTAAACCCTAAAAGCAATTTTCAAGTACATACAAGCACTAAAAAAACCCTAATCACAAGTTTTAGTTGTGAAATGTGGAAAAAATATACAACTAGCAGCCAAAAAATGATGAAAATCCTTGTTTGAGCTTAAAAGAATTTGCCTAAAAAACACTTGCATACAAAAATAAGATTACTTTAAAGATAAACTAGCACAACCAAAAACAACAATTTTTTTGCCAAAAATCAAGGAACAAACTCTTAGAAAAAAATTAAAAACCTTCAATTATGTTGAATTGTGCTCTCAAATTCCACCTCAAACTCCCACGAATTTGGAATAAATCTTAGATAAGTTTGGAGCATATTGCAAAAAAATAGTGAAAAACTAAAACCCTTGAAAAAAATTCATGAACTTGGACTCTCTCGTGAGGGAGTCATATAACCCATACCAGTACCCACTATGATATAATAAAACTTTGGTAATTGGAATTGATTGTATTAACAATACACACTCTGAAGTAGAGAAAGACCTCTAAAAATATACTAGAATAAGAAAACTAATAATAAAGTCTACTTGACCATTAACTAAGGTTCTTAAAGATGAGTTAAATATAGCAAGGACCTAGGATACTAAAAAATGATCTAATAAAATTAATAAACACAAAATTATTTAAATGCATTGACAAGAATAGGGTTTAAATAGAGTTATCTATTAGCATCCACCTTATTTGACCTCTATATTGACAAACTAGAAATATCAAGAGATAGATGCCAAGTACTTATTTATGTGATGTAATTCCTAAATGTTGATGCTCCTATTTTAACCACAACACCGCCTCAAAACTTAAAACATCATTGGAGTGTTGTGCAAATCATTTCTAAGAGATCAAGATGCAAGTCAACACCAATACAACTAAGATATTTATCTTCTTGGGTTGAATAGATGGAGAAAAAAATATGTTTTTGTGTTTGGGGAAACCCATTGGAGATACTTACTTGATGTAGAGGATCCAAAGAAAGTGAAGAGTCTTGTGCAAGATAGATGCAATGATGATAGTTATGGGACTAGTAAACTACCAACTACATATATGGGTTACTAGTAGTACAAATGGCACTATACATGCAATACCAACTCTTTTGTTATCGTTATAGATTTGTTGCTAAACCATACCAAACCTTTTTGTAGTGCCTGCCCCTGGTTCGCATTTTGTTATCATTGTTGAACTCTTTTAGAGCTAGTTTCATGTTGATGGTTAGTAACATTATTATGAGATTATTAGATATTGTGTTATGGATTCAGTTGATATGTGATGAGATTACTTAGACTCTACATTTAATGTATGTATGATGATTATTTTCAATGTTTGCAATTATTAATGATGATTAGTAAGATGATTTATTATCATATGTGTTTTCTTATGGATACTTACCCCATACTTGCATGTGTATGGTGTGTGTGTTTGCTTTGTGTGTTTGCTTTTGTATGGTGTGTCTGATGTGGTTAAGGAAGGGAGTCGTAGTCACCTGCTAGTCGGGATCTACACGATGCACCACTTTCTGCCATTGCCTGCTTAGTATATATTGTGTTTGTACATGCATAATTTTTATGCAAGTTGCAGGTACCGGGTATCGACGTCCCTGAATTGTCAGGATGAGCGTACCCTATCACATTATCTCAATGATAAGAAAGGGGAGATAAATTCTCAAGTCCAAATCCCAACCCTTTAAGCCATTTGTCCTAATTGAAAAATTAGGACAAGTATCTAAGTTGAATACCCACCGAATGTGTCGGATGACATATTTTGTGATTTTTAACCCTTTAGATTTATTTTGTATGATTTATTCTATGATGGGTTTTCATATTTTATCTTGGAGGTCTATGGTAAATTTTTCATTAATTAAGTCTTAATAAATAGATTTGATTAATAAATTATTTATTTGAGAAACTTAATAAAATATCATGATCTTTGATATTTTGATTGTAATTAATTAAATGTGAATTATTGGAGAAAAGGAATTAAATAAAAGAAAACTAGAAATTAAAATTAATAATAATTATAAAATAAAATAATAATAAAGTAATAAATAAAATAATAATAATAAAAGTTATAAAAATTAAAATGAAAGTTATAAAATTTAAATAGAAATTATTTAAAAAGTAAATTGGAGTTATAAGCCTGCATGGGAATTAACATGTGTCAACAACACGGGGGTTAGTGCATCAATTAAGCACAAAGTGTCTACAACTCTATGACTCATCAAAAAGGTTGGAAAAGACCCATGCTTAGTTGGTGACACCTTCCAACTGTTTCAAAAAGCATTCCAAAGGTTTCTTGAGTGCTCTTTATATTCAGGCATTCATAGAAGCTTAGATATAGCGTGGAGAGCAATTGGGGAATGGAAGTTACAAGCTACAAGCTTAAAATGGAAGCTTCAAAGCTTACATGCATTGGAGAAGTTCATATGCTCATATATTTTCTACATGCTTCTAGTCACTTGGAGATTCTCGGTTGGCTTGGATTTTGGAGGAATTGCAATGATGGAGAAGGAAGGGATTTTCTATGGACTTCTCAGGCATGACAGATTAGCATCAGTGTTCAGGTGCACTCGTGATATTCACATATTCTCTTTGTATTGTTTCTCTTCCTGTCTTCATCATGTTTGTTATATGTGTATGAATACTGTTTGTGATTGAATCTACAATTAAATTGGAATCTAGATATGTATGGTTGCAAAGAAAACAATAGAAAAATCTTAGATCCAATTAAGGAAGAAATTAGATCTAAACGGGTTTGGGTTCGAATTAGAATCAAATTGAAATAGATTTGAAAATGGATTCAAGATTTATGGCCAAATCCATTAGTGAAATTATTGGATAAATTTAGAGAACAATTACATTTTAAGAGGAAATTCTTAATTCATCACAAATTGTCTTGTCACTGCCCTTTGGATAGACCCGAACTCAGTCATTCATAACTTTTTATTGTGATCGAATTTATTCGATCGCTCCAGTCAGAATTGGCGCAACTTGGTCGTCTCCAACATATTTTAATTTCAGTCCGATCCAACGGTTCATTAGGGAGATATGACCGTCGTACTGAGACTGTTTTATTCAAAGACAGATATTTCTCCATTTCTCATAACTAAGAGTTCTTTATGCTTAAACTTCACAAAAATAATATATCAAAGCATAGAATGAATTAAAGATATTATTGCAATCTTCCCTTATTAGAATCTTATTAATATGCATTAGTTTTATATGGTTTATTATCTAATCTAATTAAATCAAATTTAATTAAGATTAGTTAATAGTAGAAGAAGTGTAATTAATTATTAGTCAATCTAAGTAAATGGATTTTTAAATGAGAGAAAATTAAAAGAAAAGATATTTTAATATAGTTTATATAGTGGACTTTTTATAATGTATCTTGTATACTATTTAATATATATTAAACAATTTTAAAGTTGTTTAATGAAGATGATAATGTTAAGAATTTGGAGATTATTCATGTTAAAATCTACAATGAGTCTTATTGGTTTGTGATAGAGATCTTTATATAGACAAAATATTATTAGAACAATTAGAAAATGGAGTCTAATGGTTGATTTTAATATTGATTAAATAATTGTAAGATGATAATTTATATTATGTTGATTTATAATTTAGAAACTCTAAATGATATTGGATTAAGATTGAATTGTTATGTTAATACGTTTGAATACCTTATGGTGTTAAGAGTTAGTCAAATATTAACTAATGGGATTTATGAAAATAATAGTTTGATGAGTTTATTATTTATTAATGTTTGTTGGGTCTAACAAACTATTAATAAATAATGGTTTAAATAATTATCAATAAATTTGATTAGAGTTAATCTAAAGGAGATTATTTGATGATTAAAGTTTGGTAAAAGATATTAATTTTTGAATTTAGATTATAATTGATTTTTAATCAATTGATATTCATTGAGTTGATAATATAACTATGATATTAATAATTAAGTTGTGCGATAGTTTTATTCGAAAAGATTAATGATAATACGAATTTGTTGAGGGAATATTGGTATTCTTTGAAAGATGACGAATATGGTCATTTAAAATTTTTAATAATTATTATTGAATTATTAATATGATCATTTGAATATTGAATTATAATTGACTTTTAACTTATAGAATTCGAGTTAGTTAGTTAGTCAATTGATATTAATTGAAACATTGCTATGGTTATGCAATTATTAATTAAATCAATTAATGAGAGTTAATTAGATTTAATTAATAATTAAGTTATGTAATAGAGATTTAATTGATATAATTCTTTTAACAAGATTGTAGAAAAAATATTGATATCAAAGTTGATAAGTCTTATTCTAATAACTTGAATAATGACTTAGATATTTTAACAGTTATTAGTGACAATTTAATAATGATTATAATTAAGAGGCTTAAATGTTAGAGATACTTAATTGAGTTTTAACCATTAAAATGTTAATGGATCATGGAATTGTGCACCTAAGTTAATTGGTGGATTTAATTGATCATTTTAATAAAGTTATAATCTTCTTATTCGAAGATTAGTAATTGGCTCTCTTATAATTTAGATGATTAATGATCCTTGATTTATGTTAAAAGTTGAAGTAACATTAGGAAGAGTCATTCAATTTGTAACATTGAGTGAATGATTTTACTAAGTGTCAAATGATTTAATATTTACCCTTAAGCTATTCTTAGAATATTATTTTAAATAATAGAAGGATAATGCTATCGGGGAACAAATGGGTTGACTTGTAGGTCAAATGATGAAACTTAAGACACTTGAAAATACACTTGCAAAAAAAAACTGGAAACCTCTACACTTGATTCAACTATGTAAGATAGCAAAATCAAAACATGTGTCTGCATCGTGTATTCTATATGCTTCTTGTTTTGGGTTTTGGGTTAACTAGTGTTGACCAGTCCTAGGTTGTTACCAGAGGCTCGGGGGTTATGAGATGTGATGGCATGTTGATCTTATTTGGTCTCGATCTTTATAAGCTCAACCATGGTAATGTGATCGTGTGCTCTATGAAATGTTTGTATTTGTTCATCAGTCTTCATGTGAGAAGCTGAGATGTATATGTATCTGAGACACTTGAGCTAATCATTTTGAGTCATCGATCAGTTATCCCTGATTTGTTTTCTAGTCGCCATGATGGGACTAAAGTGTTGATTTATTTCTTGATGATGTCATGTTGTGACATGTTTTGACTCAACCATTTTGGAGTCTTCGATCAGTATGATTTTGAGATATTCTTGGTTGCTTATTGAGAACCAATGGATATTGTGATTTATTTTGAGATATATTTTGGTTATTGAGAACCAATGGATACTTATGATTATCAGTGATGCCTTCAGTTGCCAATAGAGAACTGTTGTGGTCATGATTTTCTATAGATGCTTTTCGGATGCTCATGGAGATTTGATGATTCTTATCTTGGAGATTTGATGATTCTTCTTATGGATATTTGATGCTTTTATGCATATTTGATGATTTTATTATGGATTATCTTTTGTGATTTTGAGATTTATGATTCCATGAGCTTAGGGTAGGTAATCTACTTATAGTGTCGAGAAGTGGCTTGAAATGGGGGCCGAGGCCCTAAGTGGCTGTCAAGGTAACTCATTGTAAGTTTGGTTAATAAGTGATAACATTTACACACTAAATGGGGATTAAATGAACCTAAAAAGATAATTGTTTTGATGTTCTCGCCCATGCCTTGAGTGCTTGTACAAGCTAAGATGGGAGTAGTGAGAACGCATGGTTGCGACCGTGCATTCCATAGTATGCCTCGTCAATATGAGAGGATACTAGTGGCCGCATGAGATCAGTATGGACCCGTGGAGTTTAGCTAACTGTCAGGGTAACTTGTACATGATAATTGCGATGACACTTTTTCGCTTGCATAGTAGGTTTCCTACATGTCATTGTTGTGCCTTTGAGAATTAGATGTCGATTTTGTGTGTGATGGAACCTTTGAGTAGTATACTTTTAGGATTCCTGGACTATAGAGATTTGTGCTATGTGTTATGGATAGCCTGTTTGGGACTTGAGATTATCTCCTCGGCACGGTGGGAGTAGACCACTTAGGTTCCACGCTGTCGGGTGGTAGTGTATTTTTCACTCTTATCATTTGAGATCCGCTTGAGACACCGTGGCTGGAGTATTCTTGCTTGGTATTTATCTTCATTATGTTCTTGGAGCATTATGATAGATGATATACCTTATGATAGATGTATTTACTGGTATGTTTCTTATATTGATGATTTGCATATGTTAGATGATGTTATCTTATGCTTTTACTTTGCATGTTAGTAGGATGTTTTAAGAGTGACATTCTTACTATGTTTATAGCCAATGATCTCTTCGATGCCTTGGAATGTTACGCACGGAGGGATAGCTAGGACCCACGATGGTCTAATGATGCTATTAACGGTTGGGAGGAACTGTGCACTTAGTTAATTATGTTTGATCTTATGATGGATGTATATGTATTCTATGATGATGTATCATGAGTATCATGTGATTGTCTTTGATGTATCATGGATTAGAATAGGATGATGTACCTTATTCACATATGTATATTCTTTTAAGCCTTCATACCCTGTGACATGTACAGTGGATGATTGAGCATTTGGAAATGTAATGTATGAACATTGGACTTATCATTATTATTCATGTGGATGTTGTACTAGATGGATTCATGTACATTAGTTAGTTTAGATGTAACTCAACGTTAAGGGATTCTTAAAAAATGAAATCGGTAATGTATGTTATGTTTACTTTTAGATGGACATTGCTATTGCTTCCGTTATTATGTACAAGTTATATGTTGTATTTACTTTCATGTTATAAAAAAAAAATGTTACCAAACTTAGTGAAATTCTAGGTTAATTCTTTGGATCCCTTGGCGGGGCATTACACTTTTTGTGAACATGATAGTTCTTCTATTATATGTGGTGATGCAATGCTTTTATATATAGAATTTTTTATTTTATCATGCTATTAGATAGTAGTGATTACTTTTCCATGATGATGATACTTTATATGCTCTTCATTAATGATTATGATTATTTTTATGATAATGTCATACTATGTACTTTCAATTGATGATTATAGTTATATCCATGATGATGGAATTCATATGTTAGGATGTGATTTTATTTATATTTGTACTTTACTAGTTATACTCACCTCATTATTGCATGTGTATGATGTGTGTATCTATTTTAAATTTCTATTTGATATGCATGATGTGGTTGAGGAAGAGTCTCGTAGTTACCTACAAGTCGGGGTCTACATGATGTATTAGTCTCAGCCATTGTATTTTATATATAAATATATTTTTACATGCAAGATTGAGGGTATCATACATTAACTTCCCTGAATTGGCAGGATAAGTGTGTCATATTGCAATATCTCAATACTAAAAAGGGGGAGATAATGTTCAGGTATGAATTCCAATTCAAGACTATTATTCTCTTAAGAAAGAGGACAAGTACGTAACTGACTACCCATTTGAATTAGTCAAGGTGACATAAATTCATGAAATTATCTCTTGAGTGTGTTTTGACATTTTGGACTTTGTCAAAAAAATTGATAGTGTCATTTGTTTTGTTGTGAGATGTGGTACTAAATCGGCTAAAATGATTAAATAAGATTAAGTAATTGATAAAATTATTATATCTATTAGGCAAGGAGGTCTTAGGTTTGAGTCTACTCAAACTTATACATAATAATAATAATTTTAATTAATCACAACATGTAATAATAATTAATCTTAGTTTCAACCTCTTACAGATCAAAAATATATTATATTTATCATAATACAAAGATGTTCAAATATGAGAGTATTTAGTTAGTTAAAAATTAATTAAATACATTATTTTAAATTGGAAACTCAATTTAAAAGTTTAATTGAGAAAGTTGATGAATTTAATTAATAATAAAGATTACTCAAAATTTAATGTATAATTAATTTAATAAAAATTACTTATGAAATATATACATTTTACATGTTATAAATATTGTTAAGGATTTTTTTAAGAATTAGAAAAATGGCTCTCTCTACAAAAAATGTGAATTTGACAAAAAAAAAAGTAGGAAATAAAACCATTTTTTCTCACCCTAAAAACCACTTGATTACAAGCTCTGTAATTACACAAAGAGCGGAAAAGTCAATCCAATGCAAGAACAACTTTGAGATTCTAGCTACTCTTCATGAAAATAGGAGAAAAGAACTCGTAGAAGTTCAAAAAAGAATAGTAAACAAGCAACACTTGAGCCAAACTGTGTGAATGAAGAAAAAATCAAAAGCACATCTTAGAAAAGTGAAAGCACGGGATATCAAAAACCCTAGAATCTAGAATAGCAAAGGAAATGAACAAGTCTCAAATCAGAATACCTTCTTTTCCAAAACAAAATATGCATTAGCAATGAAGAGCAATATCAAAACCAAGAACTCGATCAAGCCTCATTTATTACCCCAAATGTGAGAAATCTCGAAGGAAGAGCAATCCAAAAGCCAAGTAATCTCCAAAAGTGAAATTATTTCTTTAGATATCTCTTCTCCTAGGATATTTTGACCTAACCCTCTCTTAGAAGCAAACAAAATCCTTTTAGGAAAGAGGACACCACCCAGTAATTTGACCAGGCAACATTTCCCCAAATCAAACAAACCCCAACAACTACTAACTAAACCTGGCATCTATGTACCTCCCCATAGAAAAACTCTTTCCCCCAAAGATCCACCTAAATGAACCTAAATAAGAGATCCAAGTAAACAAGGATAACATCAAGTATGATCATAAACCCCCAAACCTTAGACTACAAAACTATGGAGAAAACATAATAAGGGCTAGCAATACAAAAACTAAGTCTTGAAGACCTCAAACCTCATAATTTGAGAATACCTTAATTGTTAGCAATGCATATAGTGAAAGCATATTGAAGGAGTGCCAAGATTTATGGTTGTATACTTTTTGAAATGGACCATTAGCTAATGTTCCCAAATTAATCAAATGGTTACGGGATTTATAGGGCCAATAGGTAAGTATCTCTATCTATACCAATCATTTGATCTAATTTCATTGTCAAAATGAATATGTTAGAATATCTTCTTTTAGTTTCACATTGCATATTTAAAGGATACTCTATAAAATTCTTAAAATGGGAACCTAATTTCAATGAACAAAGGGTTAGAAAATTTTGTCTTCCATCTTGGATAATCTATAAAACTCTTCCTCTCAAACTCAATCAATGCCAATTTCTTTTAAAAATGGGAATAGTTTAGATAAACTTATTGGTTTTGATAACTCAACCAATGACATCAAATTCTTGTTATATCTAGAATTAGGGCAAGATGCTAACAAAACTAAAATGATTATAAAAAATCTATATATCTACAATGTATCATTCACCAAATATAAAGGAAAAATCAAGGATATTATCATCTTGAATTCTGTAGATATCTTAAATTATATCAACAAAACTTCAAATATTAAGGATTCTTTAGGGAAGACATAGCTAAGAGAAAAAAAGAGTCATCGGGTGGAATCTATGATTACATCAGGGTTAGAAGACAACCCCACCTCAGACATCGACAAAGAAGTTGAGAAGGAAAGGAGGTATGAACCATTGGAGGAAGGAGAAATTAGAATAACGAAAAACACTCACAATACAAATAAGGATAGAAAAGAAGATACAAAGCATTAGAAATTAGTGATGAAGAAAAATATATTATATTTAGCAATAAGTCTCTATAGCATAAAATCAACCAGATGCAACAATGTACTCAATGTGAAAAGGACATCTCATTCTTTGAAGACATCACCAACTATCTAAAGACCCACAATAGACTAATCCATGACTTTCTCTTAAATCAGGCTAATATAAATAATCAAGGGGTAATCATGGAACAAAATCATAAGGAACATTAGATCTCTCCTAAGCTCCTAAAATAGGTAGAAGTCCAAGGAAAAAAGGTAAATGGAAATACAAAGGTAGATTCCAACGAAGGAAAAGGTTTAGAAGAACAATTATAAGTTAGGGAAATAAAGACTACAGATATGCACAATGAACAAAAGAAGTCTCCCAATAAAGATATGAGAGAGAAGCCTATGAAGGATCATAAACTAACATATCATATTGAAGAAAATATGGGAAACCTGAGAATGCCAAGTAAGGAAAAAATAGACCATAACTATGACTGACAGCTAGTGGAAGATCCCCAAGGAATCCAGGAAGAAAAGGAAAGTCCAAGAATATGGGAGAAGTTAGGACAGACATAATATTAGCAAGAGATATTCCTCAAGGATTGCAAGACAACAGGGAAACAAATAGTTTGAAGGATGATTTTTTAGCTCAAGAAGAATCTCAACCTGAGACTCCACAAACGCACATAAAAGAGGATAAGTTGGGCTCATCTCAACCTTCAAGACCACTAATCCCTCATGCTTCTTGGGTTCATTAGGAAAATGTCACCATTAGGGAAAGAATAAAAGAAAGGAAATGAACATCTCACAAATTCTGGAAAACTCATTCAAATGGGAAAGATCCCTTTGAGGAAGTAGATAAAATCAAGAATAAGCATATCATAGGAAAGGAGATATGTAAAGGGAAACTATTACTGACAAAGGTGAAATCTCTTATGGAAAGACTTGGCATATAGTCTACATAAAAGATATAGGATCTAGTTAGGAAAAAGTAGACAATAGAAGAAGCGAACTAGAGGAACATCAATTTTGGGAAGAGTTTGGAGTTCTAGACATGTTAGAACTAAACAAAGAGGAAGTAATGCCAGAAATAAGCAATGCACAAGATATAGAAGGAAAGGAACTAGAATCTAATGAGACAGATATAGGGGAACATATATTTCAAGAATTAAAAGAAGATGAAGAAGCATTAGAGAATGATACATCAAAAATGATTTTTACTATTGATAGTGAACTTTGGGAAAAATTAGGCATCTCAGCTTATCAAGATGGAACAGAAGCTCCAAAATGCGGCAAAGAAAAGAACAAAAAGGGAAAAAAGTCTTTGTTTGAGCTTAGAGTAGTCATAGGAAAAGCAGAGAACCAAAGGAAGATAAGCAATATCCTGAATGTAGGGAAGAGGGAGTTCCTTCCCATAGTGGGGGTTTAAATGCCCCTATCAAGAAACGCTTACTAAAGTGCAATATGTCCCTTTTTGAATCAGAATTAATTTTCATTCAAGAAACTAAATTTAATAAAGAAATGGAGAAAGAATTTTTTTTAAATGGGCTTTTGGAAATCAAAATTAGTAGAATCTAATGGATCATCAGGCGGCATAGGAATAATATGGTACTTCAGGAATATAGATTTTGTTAAAAAATCTCAAACAAAAATTGGATTTGGGGGGGGGTGCAATACGAAGCTTCAAAAGTGATCTCCAACTAATGTTCATCAACGTATATGGATCAATTCAAAGAGTAGATAAGAAAGAGATTTGGAATGATATTAGTACATGTATGGAATTAAACAATATGGATAACTTTATATTGGAGGAGATTTCAATGCAATTTTTAGCCTAGATGAAAAATATGAGGGTTCTCAATCTATTACACAAGTAATCTCATATTTCAGAGAGTGGTTTAATAGGAATAGCCTACAAGAGATCCCTCTAAATAATGGCAAACATACATGGAATAATAGAAGAAGAGGTTTTTGCCACATTGTAGAAAGGCTTGATAGGTTTGTTATAAAAGGGGGTCTAAGTACTATAATGCAACAATTTATTCATCAATCCTCCCATATGCAAGTTCAGATCACTTTCCAATTAGAATTTATTTTGAAGCTTATAAGCCTTCCAAAAATCCATTTAAATGTGAAAAGATGTGGTTCTTGGATGAATAATTCATGGTCAATATCAAAAAGTGATGGCCAAAAAATTCTTTTGAAGGATCTAAAATGTATTGATTTGTTTCTAAACTAAGACTGCTCAAAGAATATGTTTTAAAATGTTATAAAGAACATTTTCACAATATTTTTAAAGAGAAATTAGAAAATGAAGAAGAATTAAAGCAATTAAACAAAGAAATTATCAAAAATGGTATGAATAATAGTTGTTATAATAAAGAAAAAGAATTATTAGCCAAACAGGAAAACATCTTGGAAAAAGAAGAAATCTATTGGCATCAAAAATCTAGAGGACCTGGCTGGAAGATGGGGATTGCAACACTAAGTTATTCCATAACATTACTATTAATAACAAAAATATCAATAGAATTTCAAAAATTAAAAACAGTGAAGGAATCTTGGAAGAAGAACCGAACAAAATTGCAGAGGTGTTTCAAAACTACTACAATAATATACTTAACAATTTTGACAACTCAAATTTGGAAGCCCAAAAAATAATGGAAAACTCTATACTAAAACTAATTACACCTAAAGAGAATAAATATTTAAAAAAACCCTTCTCGATAGAGGAAATTAAAAGGGCTCTATTCAACATGAATCTAGATAAATCACCTGGCCTAGATGGTTTACAAGCTTTCCTCTTTCCAAAGTGTTGGGAAATATTAGGTGAAGATCTATGGAAAATTATAGAAGCTTCTAGAAATTTTGGATCCCTCTTAATTGAAATCAATAACACCTTCATAACATTAATTCGAAGAAAAACAAATCATGAGGTACCAAAAAAATTCTTACCAATAGCCCTATGCAACACAATACATAAAATATTAACTAAAGCCCTTTCAAATAGACTTTAAAAAGTCCTTCCAAAACTAATATCAGAGGAACACATAGGATTTTTAATAGGTAGGTCCATCCTTGATGGGATCACTATTAATCAAGAAATAATATACTTCGTCTAGATTAATAAAAACTCGTTTATGCTAATCAAACTAGATATGCAAAAGACATATGACAAGGTAGATTAGAGATTACTATCCAAAACTTTAGAGGCATTTGGTTTCTCTCAACAATGGATAAATCTAATATTCACCTCTATTGCTACCCCGTAAATATCACTACTCATTAATGGAACTCTAGAAGGATTCTTCACTATCTCTAGAGGATTAAGATAGGGAGACCATGTTTCACCCTTCTTGTTTATCATCATGGAAGAAGCATTCAAAAAATTAATCAAAACAGTACAAGAAGAAGAGAAAATTAAAGGAATAAGAGTAGCAGAAGATATCCAAAACATCACTCATCAACTGTTAAAAGTAAAGGATCTCTGATAGATGAACAATTACAAATATGTGTCTATAAATTATGAATCAAATAAATAGAATAAATTTACTTATCTTCTCTGTATTTGTAGCAGGTTCTTGAATTCTTCCATCCTTAGCACTGATTGCTTTTACTGGATCACTGTAAGACAAATATTGTGAATGATAATAGCAATGATATTATAATATGAATATAACTCTGCAGGTACTTGTATGCTTGTTTTTATATGTTCACTGCAGTTTGAATGATCTCAATTCTATACACGATGAATAGACATGACTTCGAAGAGTCATGCCTCTACGTGGCACAAGGGCCATGTAGGGACATGCCTCTTCAGAGTCATGTTTAACTTAATACATAAATGTTCATGTTTTTTTTACTAATAACATTAGGCATAATCACGATGGTATTAATAGCATCAAAACACAGGTTGGAGACCCAGCATAAGAAAGAATACTTGACACAGGTTAACACCCCGACAATACCATCAGTCGAGAATAACAAGAAAAGTCACAGGTAATATGAAACCCAACGGTGATATCTGTCATGAATAATGTGAGACTCGACAGCAAGGTTTTTCATAAATAATAACAAATTTTGACCACTTAAGCCAGTTGATCATAATGCAAATTTACTATCACAATTTATATATATATATATATACATAACAGGGGTGTATGTATATGTACATGCATGCATACATCAGTATGAATACATGTATGTATGTATGTATATGCCTCTGTTATGTATATCAGACAGTGGTGCATGGATACTTCTTTGTAATATAACACAGATATCAGAGTCAGAACACAAATTTCTTATATCTCTGAAATATAATTATAAATAATAACATCATAAAAGATTCAAATTTACTTATCTTGATGCTAAACATCAACACTCCCTCTTTAGCAAGGGGGAAGAAAAACATTAGTCAGAGTCATCTTAATAAGCAATACTACATGAACAGTAACTGATCTCTACTTGCACTTAAGCAATGTCTAGAGATAACACACACAACCTCTACTTGCACTTAAGAAATGTCTAGAGGTAACACACACAACCTCTACTTGCACTTAAGCAGTGTCTAGAGGTAACACACATATCCTCTACTTCCACTTAAGCAATGTCTAGAGAAGCCCAAAAAATAATCTCTGCTTGCACTTAAGCAATGTCTAGAGAAGCCCATAAATAATCTCTACTTGCACTTAAGCAATGTCTAGAGAAGCCCAAATATAATCAACTTTTTACAAGATCGTCACCTTGTAAATGATTCTAGATTACTGAATATGTCCATGAAAGATCGTCACCTTTCATTACATATAAAATAGAAGAAGAAAATAATCAATTCTTTTATTTCAAAAAATTTCCATTACAAATAATCATACCAAGTCTTTCCCTGAAATATTTCAATTTCACTTTAGCAAGAGGTTTGGTAAGAATATCAGCTGATTGATCATTTGTACATATATATTCCAATTGTATAACTCCTTGATTAACCATATCTCTGATGTAATGGAATGGAACTTCAATATGTTTAGAGCGATTGTGAAACACAGGATTAGAAGAAAGCTTGATACAACTTTGATTATCACAATAAATCATGGTGGGCTTCAATGGTTTTTTGAAGAGATTAGAGAGCAACTTTTAGAGCCATATTGCTTCTCTAGCACATAGGGAAGATGCAATGTACTCGACTTCAATAGAACTCAAGGTAACAGAAGTTTGTTTCTGACTAGTCCAAGAGATCATACCAGATCCAAGACTGAAACAGTATCCTGAAGTACTCTTGCGCTCAATAGAACTTCCAGCCCAATCAGAATCTAAGTATCCAGATAGCTCAAGATTAACTCTGTCATATTTGATTCCCATTCCAATAGTACCTTTTAGATACCTCATTATGTATTTAGCTGCCTGCAAATGTATCTTCTTAGGAGTGTACATGAACTGACTCAAAGTATGAGTTGCATAACAAATGTCAGGGCGAGTATTAACCAGGTCCATTAAGGATCCAATAATATGTCTGTAATAAGTAGGATCCAAATCTTCAGATTCATTCATATCATCTTTTAGTTTGTGCAAGTTTATCTCCATAGGTGTAGCAGCCAGTTTGCATTCCATCATACCAAACTTGGTTATTATGTCAACTGTGTATTTTCTTTGATTTAGTATAATATGATTGTCTAGTTGCCAGATTTCTAATCCCAAAAAATAGTGAAGTAACCCTAGATCCTTCATTTCAAATTTAGCAGAGACATCTTGTTTACATTTTTCTATCAGGTGTTCATCACCTGTGATTAGTAAATCAGCAACATATAATACAAAGATAACCATATCATCACCTTTAGTTTGAAGTGTAGATTAGGATCGGCTTCATTCTTGGGAAATCCTAATTTTAGTAAATAATTATCTATTCTTTCATACCAGGCTCTAGGAGCATGTTTAAGACCATAAAGTGCCTTCTTCAATTTACAAACATGAGTCTGGCGGTAAAAAATACTGAACCCTTATGGTTGTTCAACATAAACTTCTTCTTCAATCTTTCCATTGAGAAACATTGTTTTGACATCCATTTGATGTACTTTCCATCCTTTAGATGTAGCAATAGCTAGGATTGTTCTGACTGAAGTATATCTGGCAACAGGGGAAAAAGTCTCATTATAATCGATGCCTTCCTTTTGTGAGAAACCTCGGGCTACAAATCTTGCCTTGTATTTTTCAATACTGCCATCTGCAGCATGTTTAATCTTGAACAACCATTTGGAAGAAATAACAAATTTGTTTTTAGGTCTTGGTACAATGTCCCAAACATCTTTTTTCAATATTGAATTATATTCCTCAATCATGGCTTCCTTCCAAGATTCATGTGAAAGTGCTTCCTTAACATTGTTAGGTTCAGATTTAATGAGTTCAGATAATAGAGCAACATAACAGGATTGATTTCTAGTTCTTTTGCTTTCCTAAATTACATCATCTGGTTCAACTTGATTTTCGGCTAACATCTGTCTAGCCCAAAGAGGTCTCTTCTTATTGGTATGGTTGATGTTTTCATATTCAGTATGATTTGACATGGAAGAGATGTCAAAATTTTCCTCCCTCTCAATTTATGTAGCTTGATCTTCTTCTGAGATGGATTCATCACTATTACTAGAAATTTTGAACGCAATGTCTTCTTCGAATATGACATCTCTATTGATCTCAATTGTTCTTTGTCCAGGAATGTAGATTTTATACCCTTTTGAAGTTTCACTATAACCAATGAAAATCCCCTTTTTCCCAGAAGGCTCTAATTTGGTTCTATTTTCTTTTGGGATGTGAATGTAGACTGGACATCTGAATATTCTTAGATGACTTAAATCTGGTTTAACTCTGGTAAATGCTTCTTCAAGAGTGGTGTTTTCCAATATAGAGTGAGGACAATGATTTTGAATGTAGACAGCCATATTGGAAGCTTCAGCCCAAAAGGAGTAATGAAGGTTTTGATCATGTAACATGGCCCTGGCTGACTCAACAATGGATCAATTTTTTCTTTTAGCTATTCCATTCTATTGAGGATTATAAGGTATAGTATACTCCCTCTTAATCCCAACAGAAATGCAAAAAATTTAAAAATATTAGAAGTGAATTCACCCGCATTATCAGACCTAAGGGTTTTGATCTTTTGTCTTGATTGATTTTCAACTAGGGCTTTAAACTCTTTAAACTTGATAAGACTTCAGAACACTCCTTTTGTTTCAGAAAATAAATCCAAGTTCTCCTAGAGTAGTTATCAATGAAAATTACATAGGATTGACATCCATTTAGAGAGGGAACTGACATAAGACCACAAAGATCTATGTGAATCAACTCAAGTATGTTTTTAGATTTATGAACACTATTGGAAAGGAGTGTTTACTATTTTTTCCTAAGGCACACCCTTTACAGATACTTGAGTGATCTGATTTAAGATTTGGAAGACCTTTTACAATTTTACTTATAAATGCTAAGGCTCAAAAATTAAGCTGACCTAATCTTCTAAGCCAAATTTCAATGGAGTTTGTCTTATCTTTACTAAGAGTTAAGTTTAACTTTGGGTTTTGATAATTACATAGTTTATAAAGGCTTCCATCCCTAACCCCTATGGTTATGGATTTCTTGATAGATGAGTTCTTAGTCTAGGATAGAACTTTATCTCCTTGAAATGCAATGTGGTACCCTTGATCGGCAAGTCTAGAGATGGAGACAAGATTTCTTTTGATCCCTGGCACATAAAGGACATTCTTTAGTTAAAGAGTGATATCAAAATTCGGTTGAATAGAACAAGTACCAATGCCTTTAATTGGATGAGAGGAGTTGTCTCCAATAGTAACTTCTTCTGATTCATGATTTGAGAGTCTCAAACTTGTCTTTAAATCCGGAGATATGGCGAGAAGCTCCACTGTCTATGATCTAGGTGTTGTGATTAGAGCTTAACTCACTTGAGAGAGCTACTATAAATGCATAATTTTCTTTGTCTATTTTCTCATTATTCTCTTCTTTGACTTCTGCCAACGTTGCTTGAATTTTCTATTTTTCAGGACACACATAGTAGGAATGACCAAGCTTATCACATTTAAAGCATCTTACTTTGGACCAATCTCTATGTTTGTGAGATTGTGATTTTTATTGTTTTCCTTCTTGTTGTGTTTGAACTTTCTTTTCTTATTTGATTTGGAATACAAAGCTTGGATGTCACTATCTTGATTTGAAATTAAACCTATGGATGCTAATCTGGACTCCTCTTGAGTGCATTCATTCTTTAGTTGATCAAGTTTAGGAAGTTCAAGATGAGAGCTTAAACCTCTTATGAAAGTTTCCCATGATAGTGGAAGTCCTCTAAGGGAAATCATACTTAATTCTTTATCATTTATTTGATTTTGCATAGTAGCTAGTTGATCCTTTAATTCAATAATTCTAAGGAAGTAAGATGTAATGGATTCTCCATTTTTCATTTTTATGTAAAGTAGATCTTGTTTCAATGTCAGCAATCTACTTGTATTATTAATTTCAAATGTACTTTGAATTATAGAGAACATATCAAATACAGTTTTGAGATTTGCTATAGAAGGAAGTATATGATCTTTAACTGAATCTATGATTATTTTCGTTGCCTTATTATTGTGCCTTTTCCATGTTGCTTTCTTAGATTCATTTTCAGGCATAGATAAATTAGTTTCAATGTGATTTTCTAATTCCATCTCTCTTAGAATTATTAATAGTCTGGTTTTCCAAGATGAAAAATTAGAAGCTCCATCTAATCTATCTTCAATTCTTACATGGTTCACCATCTTATGCCTTTTTTTAAAAAAGTTTTTTTCCCTTTAAATTAGACTCAATATATAATATTTTGCAATGTTTTTCTTATTAGTACAGCTCTGATACCATGTTAAAAGTAAAGGATCTCTGATAGATAAACAATTACAAATATGTGTCTATAAATTCTGAATCAAATAAACAGAATAACTTTACTTATCTTCTTTGTATTTGTAGCAAGTTCTTGAATTCTTCCTTCCTCAGCACTGATTGCTTTTACTGGATCACTATAAGACAAATATTTTGAATGATAATAGCAATGATATTATAATATGAATATTACTCTATAGGTACTTGTATGCTTGTTGTTATATGTTCACTGCAGTTTGAATGATCTCAATTATATACACGATCAATAGCCATGACTCTGAAGAGTCATGCCTCTGCATGGCCCAAGGGCCATGAAGGGACATGCCTCTTCAGAGGCATGTTTAACTTAATACATAAATGTTCATGTTTTGTTTACCGATAACATTGGGCATAATCATGATGGTATTAATAGCATCAAAACACGGGTTGGAGACCTAGCATAAGAAAGAATACTTGACGTGGGTTAACACCCTGACAATATCATCAGTCGAGAATAACAAGAAGCCTAGCGTTAATCTTAGTCACGGGTAATATGAAACTCGATGGTGATATCTGCTATGAATAATGTGACACCCGACAACAAGGTCTATCATAAATAATAACAAAGTTCAACCACTTAAGTTAGTCGATCATAATGCAGATTTACTGTCACAATTTATATATATACATAACAGGGGTGTATCTATATGTACATGTATGCATACATCAGTATGAATACATGTACATATATATATGCCTCTGTCATGTATATCAGACAGTGGTGCATGGATACTTCTTTGTAATATAAGACAAATATTAGAGTCAAAACACAAATTGCTTATATCTCTGAAATGTAATTATAAATAATAACATCATAGAAGATTCAGATTTACTTCTCCTGATGCTAAACATCAACATCAACAATTCACAGATGATACAATCCTCCCAAGAGAAAGCTCGGTAGAGGAAGCCCACAATTTTAATAATATAATTCAAACTTATACATGGAGGCATCAGGACAAGTGATTAATGTTGAAAAATCAGAAATGTTATTTTTAAACACATCGCTGAAAATAGAAAGGAAGATTTGCAACATAATGGGCTTTAGGAAAGGTGCTTTTCCCTGCAAATATCTAAGATTTCATCTAGAAAAAGGAGTAAGGGACTCAAAAATTTGGATCCACATCCTAGATAAAGTGGATAAACAAATAGAAAACCAGAAAGATAGAGGGTTGACCAGAGTAGAAAAGGTAGCTAAATAAGACGGTCCTTTCATCCATCCCAACATGTCAAATGGCATGCCTGTCCTTATCTAAACGGGTCAAAAAGAAATTGGATAGTAAACTCATAAGCTTCTTCAAGAAAGGAGTAGATGAAAACAAAAAACAAGCCTTAATTAAATGGAAAAAATATCTGCAAACCAAAAGAATTTGGTGGTCTTGGAATCAAGAATCTTAGTTGGAAAAATGAAGCCTTGGGTGCCAAATTAGAATGGAGAATGCATAAGGAAAAAGAAAGCAAATGGGAAAAAAATCTATACCATGAACATTTAAACAACACATATCCTCTATCAATTTTCAGAACAAGGCACCCCCCGAAAGGATCCAAAACTTGGAACTTCATGACAACAAGTTAACCTAGGACATAGGGGAAGGTAAGGAATCTCATTTTGGGGAAGATTCTTGGGATGGACTCCCAACACCCGATAACTACAACCTTCCCCCTAACACTAAAAATACACTAGTTGCTCTTCAAGGCAAGCAAGTCTTCAACTACAAACAAGAAAAACTAATAGAAGGAAATGAGATATGGGAATGGAAATCAGCAAAAGACACTAACCTGTCATATCACAAAAAAGAGACATTCACAAACTTCCTCAACCAAAGACAAGTCAATCACAAAAGCAGGAAAGACAAAATGATCTGGGGAGCATCTAAGAATGGACAGTATAGTGTCAAGCAAGGATATGACATGTTAGTCAACTCCCAAAAATGGGAAAAGATAAATATCCCCTCAACCTATGGTGTGACATTGAATGTCTACCAAAGGCGAGCATTTTCCTATGAGTGGCAACTCAAAATATAATATTAACAGTAGACAAATTCACCAAGATGGGCTTTGAAGGCCCCTAAAGGTGCCCTCTTTGTAAACATGTCTCAGAGATAGCTAACAATTTGTTGCATCATTTCTCTTTCACTGGAAAATACTAGCAATGGCTATGTTAAAGGCTAAATTGGACAACAATATTACTAAGTAACCTCAGGGAGCTACTGAATAGCTGGCCCAACTTTGGCAAGAGAAGAATATATAGAAAAATTTGGAATATTTCACCCTCAATCATGTTATGGGAGATCAAGAAGGAAAGAAATCGGAGAATATTTGATAACATTGAATTAAAAACCCCTTCCTTTCTAAATAAAGTAGAAGCAAGTATCATAGAAGTTATGAATAGTAAACTTAGGAACACGGTTAAAGAGGAAGGATCATTTATGAACTAGGATGCAGAAATGCACATAAACTGGAGCAAGCCAATAAATCCACCATTAGTATACCCCAAAAAAAAAGCTAGAGAAGAATGTAAATGGGATCTGGGAAAATCATCTAGTTGTGTAGGTTTCTCTTCAATGAGATTTGGTTAGAGGGTCTAAATCAAGTTGTGTTAAGCATTACCACTATGTTAGAAATCTTGTATGCAGAGGACTATATTCTCTATGCCCTAGGCTCATTGCTAAATGCAAACATTCTTCATCACTCTATCTTACATATTAGGGACCAAAGCTTCTTTGATAACATCTGGCCAAAGATGAAGGTTGGCATTAACTTTCTTCTATGATGGACTAACATCATGGAGGAGGAAAATTAGGAGTGACTCTTCAATTACCTCAATGCATTTGGGTTCTATGTTGAGATGGACATGGACTTGAGAAAACTAGAGTTTACGAGTCCAAATCTTTGCAAATCCAATAGGAAGAAAACAGCCTTCATCCTTATGCAAGACAAATGGAAGTCAACCTAGACGAAGCAAAAGATTACATTTTGATTTTCAACAAGGAGGACTGGTGAGGAATATAGTTTTCCTCTTTTTTTGGCATCTCTTGTGTTTAGTAAATGATTGTATATATATGATCTCAGTCCCATAGGCATTTCTAACCCTTTGGCTTGTCATTTTGCTAAACTAAGGCTATAGGATTTTCGATCACTCTCCTTTTGGTTTTTTCTTGTATATCTTGCTTCTTTCCTTTTTGCCCTTTTTAATTCTGTAAGATTTTGTTCAATTGGGATATTAATAGATATATGTTATCCCTTCAGTTTTGGTATATAGTCGAAAGAAATATCACAATGTACATATCGCATTATCATTGGTAAAGCCTTTTAATATTAAAGAACTATGGCATCTTCCTTAGATTTTGATTATTGTTAAATCTTTAAACAATTGAGATAGAAATAGAATTTTTCAAAAGGATAGAATAAAATTCTATATAAACACACACACACACACACATACATGTGTGTGTGTGTGTGTGTGTGTGTGTGTGTGTGTGTGTGTGTGTGTGTGTGTATACATATATATATACATATACATACATATATACCTATATACATACATATATACACATATATGTTATATACATACATACATATATATGTATATGTATGTATATATGTATATATATACATACATATACATATATATATGTATATGTATGTATATATATACATATATACATACATATACATATATATGTATGTATGTATATAACATATATGTGTATATATGTATGTATGTATATATACATACATACATATATACATATATACACATATATGTATATATGTATATATATACATACATATATACATATATGTGTATATATGTATGTATGTATATATGTATATATACACATATGTATATATGTATGTATATATACACATATATGTATGTATGTATATATATACATACATACATATATATACATACATACATATATATGTATGTACATACATATATACATATATGTGTATATATACATACATATATACATATATGTATCTATATACATATATGTATATATATACATACATACATATATATATATACATATATGTATATATATATATATGTATGTATGTATATATGTATATCTATATATATATGTATATGTATATATGTATATCTATATATATATATATATATATATATATATATATATATATATGTATGTATGTATGTATGTATATATACATATATCTATATATATATATGTGTACATATATATATGTATGTATGTATGTATATATACATATATCTATATATATGTATATGTATATATGTATGTGTACATATATACATATATATGTATGTATGTATGTATGTATATAGATATGTATATGTCTATATATAGATATACATACGTATATATATATATAGATATACATATGTGTGTGTGTATAGATATGTATATGTAGATATATATATTTATGTACATATATATAGTCCTTTTAAAAATAATGAATGAGTTTATCAATCATAGCAAATGCATCATAAACCAGTCGATTTACGAGGGCAGGAAGCTAAACTATTAGAGTTCTACCTCAATCTTTGATCTTTCTTAGAATAAGCAAGTTAGCTCTGAGAATCTTTCCCATAATATTTAAAGTTCCTTGGTTTTTTCCATATCACAAGTTCGGAATACAAATATGCTTATTAAGATCCCTTGTTTATAATGAATCATCCTTTTTGGGGTGACATTATGGTTGGTATCAACACATTAGTAACTTCTTTTACTAGATATTCACTATCATAGCTTCAAATCAAATTGTAATACAACTCCTTTTAATCCAAAATATTATCATAAAAGAATAAGCCCAACCCTAAGATTGAAAATCTAGCTCTGAATTAAAGGTTTGTTATAATCTCTCTTGGTTTCCCCCTTTCATTGGTTTAAATTATGACTTTAAACTGGTGTGACAAACTGTTGGGAATCACATATACCTTGTTTTTAGACTATCTCTTTGTCACTCAGTTGCACAATACTTCATTATATTTTAAATATTAAAACTCTATTCATATTAACAAATCCTGATGAGAGGTTGTCCTTATCTCTTTAAAACCCTAAGCAAGGCACTCAGTTTCTTTGAAAGCTTCAAATTTCCACTAAATGAATATTTTTGACAATGAGATTTTATAATAAGATGGAATGCACAAAATAGAGGAGTGACTAATCCGTGCATAAAGTAGTAATCTCCTTCTAAACCTCTCTAGCCCTCATTCCATTCAGAATTTTTATTTCCTTTATTGCTACTCACATTTGCAAGCACTAAATAAACATATAATAAAACTTGCTACAAGTTTAAACTATTTGAATAATAATGGAAATACTTGAAAAATCAAAACTATTCAACAAAATTAGAGGTAAAGAAGTGAAAGGGTAAGTTATCTTGATTATAATATGTTTCATAAAATGGAATTTTCTATCTCATTCAGATTCATAACTATTACATGGATTTTGATTTCAAAGACTAATGGTTTAAATGAGCTTGACGTTTCTCGTAGAATGCAAAGATGTATGAAGAACTTATGAAATTACCAAATGTTTTCACCTGATCTAAAAAGAGGCTCCAAACTCTTCAGACTCAAACTAGGTTAGAATGAATTCTTAATATATAAAAGCAATATTCAAGAATGTATAGGAAGGAATGCCTTCTCAAAAGCTCCCTAGTATGATAAGGGCTATTGTATACAGACATCCTGAGCTAAAAAGAAAACTTGATAAAAGGAGATGTCTAGGTAAAAGGGAAAAATCTTATCAATTTGTGAATTGGGGTATACCCCTTTTAATTTTGTACTTTTGTATAGAACTCTTGTCTCAAACAAAATTGGGGGTTTCCTTCTTCGTTCTTTACTACCAACGAACACTTGAACGGAGAACATGTAACAATTTTTTTATCAATAAAATTAATATGGCTTCAGCTTTTTATTGATAGAAAAAATATGTTACAAATATTAATTATATATTAAAATAATAATTGTGCAAATTAAAAGTGCATAGAAAGATAAATTAATAATAGAAAATAAAGTAGTAAAAGGTTAATTCTATACATGAGAGAGAAAATTAGTAATTAAAATATTTATTTTATAATTTCAAATGGAGTTGTCTTAATTTAGAATTGAGAATTTAGTAAACTATGCAAGAGCTAAGCTTCGTTATTAGAGCTTGTTTTGTTCATTTGCTGGATAGAAAGGTTTTGGAGAGCAAAATTACATAGTTTTGGTGAAATAAAAATTTGAAGTTAAAATATATTTTTCAAACCTTAAGAATATGTGTGTGTGTGTGTGTGTGTGAGAGAGAGAGAGAGAGAGAGAGAGAGAGTGTGTGTGTGTGTGTGTGTGTGTGTGTGTGTCAATTTGTTTCAGAATTCAACCAGTGGTTTTGAAGTAATAATTAAGAACTTTTGCAAAATCTCTTTTTTTGAAATATTATTTGTTTCAAGTTGTTTGAATTTGATTGTTGAAATCGTGAATGGTTATTGTCTATGAATTTGAAAGAGAATTTTAATCTTACAATTTCATTGTACTTAAGAACTTGAGAGAAGGGAAAATGTTGAATGCTTGTGTAGAGAAATTTATTATTTCATAAAATCTAGTAGACCCTTGTTTAAAAATTTAGAAAAATCATGCTTCATTAACTAAAACATTAGGTTTTTTATATATATAAAAAGTACAATATAAATTGAACAATTGAAAAATAGGATTAGCTAAGGTTTGACCAAAATTGTGTTAATAAAGCCATACAATTTAAAAATAAAAGAATTTTTTTTTAAATATGTGTGCTCAAATTGATTTTGCAATCAAACTATGCTTTAAGAAATCAATAAAAAATTTATAAATATGATATACATGCAAAAGAGTGTGTGTGCATCCACATGTAAATAAATATATACATGCATGAAAACAAATAATATATTGAGATGTGAAAATAATATATACATACTTTTTTTTTAAAAAAAAATTAAAAAGTTATTTTAGACTTTTTTTAAAACAAAATTATCAATTTTAAAAATTAATTAATATTTTTAAAATTTATATTAATTCTTAAAAATTAATTATAAATTTTGAAAATGTATTAATAATTCTAAAATTTTAAAATTAAAAAAATATTATTATTTATTTATAAAATTAAATAAATAAATATTATTTATTTTTCTCATAAATGAATTTTAATATTTTTATTTTTATTTATAGTATGATTAAATTGTTGGTAGATATAATTTAATTATATTAATGCAAGCATAAATTTATATAATTATTATCTAGTGGAATTTTGTACATAATCATTTAGTTATGATTATTTGATATTATGAATAGAATTATAAATATTTTATTGAAATTACAATTTAAGATTAGTTATTTATAATTGTACTATGAATTAAAAAATATTAAGTATGAGTTTTATAGTTCATTATTAGAAAATAAGAAAATATGTGATTCAAGATGGTTTTACATTTTAGATTGTATACTTATTTTGGAATATTCAAAAATTAAAAAAGAATGATATTGTTGAAAAAATTATTATTATTAAACACTCGTGATTTTTATATGAACATTTTACAATCAAACTGCACTTCAGTAAATACTTGTATCATTTATACATCTGAGATTGGACTTTTGAATTTTGTTTGTTGAGTGCACTTAATGTGTTGTTTGGTGTTGTTTATATGGAAATTAAACTCGTTTGATTGTGTTACTTTTGAGAGCATTTATGATATTATGGTTTGAAGACCATTGTAGGTTTCATTTGTCTATTATAAAATCAAAGTTGATTATCATTCTTTATGTGAGTGTTGAGATCTATCTGTGATCTATGAGCTTAAAGGAGGAACTCTACGTACATTTGAAGGGAGAGACTTACAATAGGGGTATGTCATCCAAAATGGTTAGTTCCAAGGTAACCTGTTGTAATTTTGTTAATAAGCAATAATGTAATAATTAAAATTTGTAGCACACATTAGAAAGATAATTAGAGATATTGCATTGCCCATGTCTTGAATGCTTGCATAGGTTAAGGATGAGAATGGGATGGTATGTAGAGAATAGGTACGACTGGTATTTCTCATCTTTATAAGAGGTTATTCTAGTTTTGCATGGGACATGTTGAGGTTTAGGGTCTACAATGACCAATCCAGGGTAACATAACGATTCAGTGTTCGGGGTCTAGAGAGAGACCATTTCAGAGTAACTCAAGTAGTTAAACATTTGATGTCAGTCCCTGATATGTAGTCTAAGTCTCCTCCATAAATTTTGCATTTGCCTCTCATGGTCATTATTTATTTGGTGATTGGTAAATACTTGATGGATGGTACTTAATAGTGGTTGTTATTTATTTGGTATTGTTATTTAATTTGAAAGTTGGTACATGCTTCTTTGTGTTTTGGTATGTAGTGTTAGTATTGATTATTTGTTGGTATTTCAATATTTGTTATCTTATCTTTATCACAAGTCTATGGTACCCTTGAAATAGAGAGCTTCCACAAGATAAGATAAGATAAATTTATTAATGTCCAACAAAAGACCACAATGTGGGTCTATGGGACTGGAAGCTTACAACAAGGAAAAAGCAGACAAATGGAGCACCAAACGGTGACCAAAAAAGAACAAGCGCAACAAAAGAAGAAGAAAGCAGGAAACAACACAGAAAAGATTAGGTATCCGTCTTCACAAGGAAAAAGTCCAACAGTGACTGATCTGTGCGGCTACCAGAAGCCCTGTGATGAAGCTGAGTGCCACGAGAGGAGTGTCGCTGGCAAAAAGGTCCCCTGCAAGGTCTCACCGATCTGGAACAGGCAGTGTTAGGGAAACTGTACGGTCGCTTCACACCCCGAGCTGGAGTTAAGGGCAAGAAGAAGGTCGTAATAAGCTATGCTTGGGTCTAACTCCTAGGAAATGAAAGTTGTAAAGTACAGTCACGAAGCTGTAAGGACTCGCGAAGATAGAGTGCAATGCAACGCTGATCAATGTACTTGAAAAAATTCGAGAGGGATCTGCAATCTCTAAACAAACAGTAAAATCTCCCTCTAATCTCGTAGTATATGGGGCATCTGAAAAGAAAATGAATCTCAGATTCTACCTCTGCTAAGGTACAAAGTGTACACACCTGATCCTCTCTAGCAATATGGTGATCGACCTAAATCCGGAGTTTGTGTGAGCCCACCCTAAAGGAGCCAAGGGAGATACGTAGGGCATGAGTCCAGTATCTATGTAAGTACTCAGGGCGTACAATAATCCCATCTCGGATAACTAAGAAGTGCTCAGCGTAGAAAGCCATCCTTGGACATAGTCCCCCTGGAGGATCCACCCAAGTCCGTGTGATATACTTCCTGTAAATGTCAAGTCTGACATGCCCGTTCAACTCCTGCCGAGAAGGGAGTAGATGAGCAGGGGCATCCAATGAGAACTGGTAGGAAGGAAGATGATCAATGTCGATCCCCACTAAACTCAGTAGGATAGTAGCCTGAGCATACCAACCGCGAGCTCTAGTGGCAGGATTGACGTCAGCAATAGCAACTGAGGAGCAGTAGGCTAAATAAGGGTATCTGTGTTGGCCTTCCTCTGAGTCAGCAAAGCCACAAAGACGGTGGAGAAACCAAATCAAGTCAAAAGTGGCTGCAAGTCTAAATGGGTGAGCACCGAACTCGGCCAAAATAATACTGTGGGGGGTAGAACCGTGACATCTAATAATCCGACGGAGGAGCATAATCTGGGTACGATCGATCATGGCCCAATCCGAGTCAAAAAGATAAGGACCCCAAACCACCAAACCATAGAGCATTGTGGGTCTTACTAAGGAATCTATGAGGGATAGCTTAGACGATGTGTCCTGAAAGTGGTGTTTGAAGCACTGTCTCTCGAGCATGGCAAGGGAACCCAACCCTTTACTGATCCGAGGCTGAATAGCTGATCTCAAGCCGAAACGAGATCTAGAAAACTTAACCACAAGGTATGTGTAAGATGATGTAATCTCAACTTCCCGACCCTGGAAGTGAAAATGGAGATGTGAAGTCTTCAGACCGTTGAAGACCATAACCCGAGTCTTCTCAAGGTTCACAACCAACTGTCTAATATCACAAAAAGATGCAAGTCTATCTAAAAGCCTCTGAAGACCCTCAAGAGAGGAAGCAAGAAGAACCACATCATCAGCAAAGAGAAGGATGGAGATCAATACCTGGTGTAGATGACAACTATCACCTGGAAGCGAGGAGTCACTAAGAAAAGCTTCGAGTTCATCAATGTAGATCTCAAACAAGGTGGGCGAGAGAGGGCAGCCCTGCTTCACCCCAATGGTGCTCTGGATAGGATCAGAGAGGCCCTCTGTGGTCCTGAGTCTACCAATCACAATCTCATATA
The DNA here is from genome assembly GCA_028749045.1 of Cupressus sempervirens. Classification (NCBI taxonomy): domain Eukaryota; kingdom Viridiplantae; phylum Streptophyta; class Pinopsida; order Cupressales; family Cupressaceae; genus Cupressus; species Cupressus sempervirens. The sequence continues at coordinate 884,248,338 of CM053785.1, read as the reverse complement.
ACCTCATAATAGCCGTCAATAAGATCTCAGAAATACCAATATCTCTCAGTCTCTAAAAAAGGGCTGCTCTGGGGATGGAATCAAAAGCCTTACGAAAATCCACAAAACAACAGTAGACTTTCTTCGAGTGATGTCGAGCCTCCTCGATAATAGCTCGTAGTGTAAAGATATGATCTATGGTCTGGTAGTCTGTCTTGAATCTTGCTTGACCCTTAGCCCTGCAATTCCTCCTATCAAGCTCACTGGATAAAACAGTATTCAATGTTGTAGCATAAAGTTTGGCAAATGTATGCCCAATCATGATGGTCCTATAGTTTCCGAGATCAGAGGTTAGCCCAGACTTATGGATTGGGTGAATAATGTGTCTCGGCCAAGAGTCTGAAAAACCAAAACAAACCACTCTATTAAAGAGTGTAGAGAGATAAGGGCCCAAGATTGTGGTACCGAGTTTGAAGAGCTCCGCCTGAAAACCCTCCTCATCAGCCGCCCTGCTGCATCTCATAAGTCTGATGGCCTCGTAAATGCTAAAGGTGGAGGATAAGTGACAATGGGGGAGTGGGCTAGGAAGGAGGGCGAGCTGACCCGAGATGTCATACAACGTGGAGATATGGGAAGCAAGGAGATGAAGGTCGATGGTGGACTGGGGTTGGCTACGCTTGGGGAACATGATGCGCCAAAACAACTTGGAATACTAAATAAGTGTGTCTCGGAGGGATCTGCCCTGTGAAGCAATAAATAATCACTTCTTATGGCGAAGAAAGCGTTTGTAAGAGAGTCGTAAATTGGTGAAAGCGAGGAATGAGTATCAAAAGCTAAGCGCAAGGAGCGGTGGAAAGTTTTACAGTCATCATCAAACCACTGATTCATGGGACAAGTATTTCGTCGAGCCGATCTGTGAGTGGTGGAAATGGAGCGGTGAGGGATAGAGAGGAGAGCCGACTCCCAAATCGCGGTAGTGAGTGAGTGAAACATGGTGGACACCTGACTGTGATCCGTGAAGCTAGTTGGGTAGAGGAATCTTCTCAAATGGAAAATGAAGAGGTCTTGATCACTATCCTCGAAACAGAAACGAGAGTGGGGGCAAAACCGAGCAGGGTGAGTAGCGACGGGTGATAAAGGGTGGGAAGAAACACGGCCCGAAAGGCTAAGAAGGGCATGATCAGCCAAGGGAAGACGAGAGATGGTAAAATTTTGGATGGAGGGGAGGAAGGAAGCAACAACGAGGATGTAATCCACCACAATCGCACCCCCACTATGAGGCCAACACGTAAAAAGCTCAAAACCCGAGAAACAAGAGAGGACATTCAAAATCACCAAGTTGGAGGACCCACAGAGCTGGAGAAAGTGGCGACCATAACAAGTTAGAGGTCCACTGTGATCCTCGGATAAACGCTAAAGCCCCATACTAGTAAGATCCCTCTCAACAGTACAAATCAAATCGGACCCATGGTCATATTGGGGGGTCTGGAGATCTTTAGTCCGTGCATTAAAATCTCCTAAGATGATGATGTCGCCCATAACCCCAAACTTGGAGATGCTCTCGAATAGGTATGAAAAGGGTTCCCATCCTCAACACTATGAATGGCGTAAGGTGAGGTAGTTGGCGAGAAGTAACAAACAGCAATGAAGATATCTTTCTGACGGTGACTGGTACCTCCAACTTGGATCCACATAAATCTAGCATAAGTGTCAAAAAGAACCAATGTGGTATTACTGAACAAATCGTCTCTAATCAAACAAGCAACTCCACCGGAACCACGCACACCACCCGAAGCTCAGACCTCCTCTCTGCAAACTGAAAGCCACTGATACCCTGTGTAACCTGGAAGGGGCCGAGCAGGACTCTCATGAGTCTCGGTAACAGTTAAAAAATCAGCATCCCCAACTGCATCATGAAGTAAGCCTAGCAAAGACCATAGGGAACCATTTTCATTCCAACAGTTGACAAGCAAAGAGCCAATGGAGGGTTTAGACTTGCCAAACTGTTGGTGCTCAAACTGTCATTTGGCTTGGGTATGTCTCTCATCCCAACCCTTGGGAGGTGAGTCACAAATAACTGCCTTTAGATTCCTTATAACTACCCATTTCTCTTACTCCTTGCTTGTACCACAAGACTCCTAGAGTGCTTTAGTTCAGCTACCTGTGATTTTGTGAGGTCCTCATCAAGAAATATCTTTGTGGGAAGAAGGAAGAGCTTCTTCTTTGCCCTGAGAGCTTGTAGTCGATCAGCCAGTGAGAGAAACCTAAGAAAAAGGGTGCCATCGTGTCCAAACCATGCTCTGTCTAATGTAATATCTGAAATACCCAATTGCTCGTTGAGAAATGAGTAGCCTGTGAGGAGAGGATCAATGAAGGACGAAGGAAGACCTCCAACCCGAAGGTTGAGTTCCCTGAAGCACCTAACTCTGTCTTCTGCCAACTTCTCTTGGACAATTTTTTCAACCACTAGCAGAGGCGTAGTGCTGGAGTTTTTGCAAGTAGAGGCCCAAGTTTTAATTTGCTACTATGTTTCAATCAAAAGAGATGATTGTTTTTTAACAAGCTCGGTTTGCTTATCCTTGAGGTTTCCAATGTCTCCGAAGTCTTCAATAATGGAGCTGATATCTTTTGTAATGCCTACCGTTTGTGTGGTAAAAGTTTCAGAAAGGTCCTAGATGCGTGAAGAATTAGCTACAATCTGCTGGTTCAAGTCATTTAATGATTGAGATAGGGAGTGAATAGTATCTTGAAGAGTTTGATTCGCTGATTTGAACTTCTGGAGCTGCACTAAGAGACCTTGGGAAACTACTGAGAGAGAAAGAGTTGTGACTTTCATAGCTGCATTATCCTTCTCTAATAATGCCAAGTGGTCAACTATCTACTGTAATGTTGCTGGATTGGGTGGGGGGTCCATGATTCAAAACAATACTAAACAATATATGAATAAACAATATTAAGTCATAATTGAATAAAACAAAGCAAAAACGGTACCGAACATTCTGTCAGACAAATCATGTACGAACTGTCTTGTGGGTCATAATCTGTCTTGTGGTGTAGGTACGGACTGATTACGACTTCTCCATACTTAACTTGCACGTTCACTGCCCTAACCTCCTTGCCTGACATGAAGTCCAAACGCCCAAATACTGATGAAGACAAACTCCTGTGAGCTATGAAGTGACCCGCAACTTCTCAAAAGCGTAGAAACCCCAAGACATTAATGACCACGCTCAACTCCAGGCTTATGCAATTATTATGATAGTGACGCCTTGCCTGCTCCAAAAATACAAGTCGCGGCTGCTAGGAAGAATGTCGCAACTGTGAATTAGACTCACACCTAGGGCGTGAATTTTTAAGCAGTCAAACACCTTACAATGGCGTGGGAACAGGGCACCGGCTAGGAGTTAGGTGCACAAGTTGCTACGCTAAACATAAACAAGTCTGCTGGCCAGAATGAAATAAGTAGCAACGATAATCAACTCCAAACACTGAACCAAATTTCTGCCCAGCCTAAAAGATATTGCAGAAATAAATGTCGCCAATAATCACAGCCCAGACTAGAAGATGAGGTTCCAACTCCCGCTACAGATAAGGGCACAAGTTAAGCTCACGACATTGGCACAGGCTCACGAATCTAGCCCAATCGCAGGCCCATGGCTCTTGGCACTGAACACCAAATGAATGCTAGGGCACGAGCCTGAACACCAGACTTGGTCTGAGCACAAAGCCGAAACACCAGCACCGAGTAGGATATTTGTGAGGGATGTTTTATTGATTTTGGTGCTTTGGTATCTAAGTGGCATCCAACATTATCTCTTTAGCACAATGGGAGTGGGTCATTTAGGTTTCACAAAGTTAGATGGTAGTGGTTCTTTTGTCATTGAGATCCTGTCAGACTTGTACCATTCTTATATCACTTGGAGACTTCCTTGACATACAGTTGATGTATCTAGGTATCATGTACTTTGTATCTTTGAGGTTTCTATGGGACGATGAATTGTATTGTATTGTATTTGAATTATTGTTAAACAACATGTGACATGTTCAATGGATGTTATGGATTTGGATGCACTTCGTTATATAGTTGTAGATAATGTATTTGCCTTGGAGATAATGTACTTGGTATTACATTCATAGATATGGGCATTGTACTTATGATTAAATCTAATTAATAACACTTACACAAATGTGATTCAACATTAAAGAAACGTAATCTTTGTTTGATATGCATTTATGTGTATGCGATGTGTATCCATTGTATTGTTTCCGCATTGTTATCTCAATATTGTATAAACTTTCAAGAAAAAAAATTTTCAGTTAACTTAGTGACAATTTTAGGTTAATTTCTCTCAAGTTCCCTAGTAGGGCATTACAAGATAGGTCTAAAGTTTAGGCCAATTGTATGTTGTGTCTAATAAAAAGAGAAATTGGAGAACTAAGAAGTGCTTAATCACAAGCAACTTCAAGCTTAAAACATTGATCCTATACAAAATAATACTAGGGAAAACAAATACTTTTGCAATAGAAATAACAATTATGATACATCTCCATGGCTATATAAAGAAAAAAAGAACATGAAAGAAGATAGGTACCCAAGCTAATGAGATAAGAATTGAAGAGTAAAACGGTGTAGATGAAACCATCAAATGATGAATGAAGAAGTGGAGTATCAACCTACAAGTATACTTAGCCACCAAACAAGGGATTATACAAGTAGGAAAAGCAATTCCATATTACTAAGTTCAATCTCACAAAAGTGATGGTCATAGCACAATTAAGGACTGAATCACACAAACTTATCTGAGATCTATAAGAAGAAGATTTCAATAGAAAATTGTGGAGAGAGAATGTATTTTCTGCAATACAAAATGGTCAATGCAGGATGGTATTAAGTTATGTATTCCATTTATGACAAGGACATCCTATACTTGTTGTCATCCTCTACCATATTTCAATAAGGAATGTTTTTGAAATATTAAACAGCCAAAACAGGGGGGTTGGCCCTTACAAAACAAACAGACAAACTACCAACATATTAACAACCAAGAAAGGCACACCCCCTACCCTATACTAACATTCCAAAAACAGCAACTAACAACAAAGTAACAGCATACAAATAAGTAAAAAAACTAATAGGCATCCATCTAAGATAACATGTAACCAAACTGCTAAAAGTAAAGTTTTTTTAAACAAATGCATCATAGCCTTAAACCTGACCAAGTCCAAATACCAGCAATACCAAGAACACAAAACCAAAGGAATCAAGGCACTAACTAAGCTTTCCCTCATTTCTTCCTTTGAGGAGGATGCTCACCCAATTTTCAACAAGGAACCCAAACAACAAATTGGCGTCCTCCTACCTCAGGTCCTCTTGGTTGTCCCTCAGCAGATGCAGGGTAGTGGTTGCCACATGAGTCACATTGATAGTGAACTTAGTCAACAGGCCGAACCTATCCTCCAAAACCCGCACTTTGTCTCTCAACTCTTTAACCCCCAAATTTAGGGCTTCCACCATTTCATCCAATTTGCCTCCCGACTTGTCCATCTCCCTACCCACACTATCAACCTGCAAAATCAGAGAGTCAGAAATAACTTTATCAATGGGGGTCACCCAATTCAAGGAGGACATCGTCATAGGAGAGGAGGCCTTATCCACCATCTCCAAGAACTGATCCTGCGTGAGGTCCACCATATTGATCGTGGGGGACTCAAAGACGTGGGTCACCTCATTATCCTCCTTATCCTCCCCTCTCGAGCCTGATGCAAACGAATCTAAAATCTCCACCTCCCCATCTCTACTGTCATCCTTTCCTCCACTGTAATTCAAGATCTTCTATTTCATTCACTGCTTTGGAGAGGCCATATCCTTTGAGCCCAACTCATCCTCCTCCTAAGAGGTAGCAGTTCTCAATTTCCGTTGGGCACTTGTTTTAGCCAATCTCCCGGACCTCCTACCCTACTTGACTTCTTCCTCTGAATCCAACAGTTCCTTCTCTTTCCCTTTCACCAAATTCAAGTTTTTACCAGATGGGGTCTTCTTGCTCTCCTTAGGGAACCCACTAGGCGAGGTTTGTGGGGTGGGGGCCCTAGGTCCAATAATTCTTAAGAGGGACTTGAAAGGGATGAGTGTTATGGATGGCAAGGGCCCAAGGTCCAATAATTATAGTGTTGAAAAAAGTAGGGAACACTCAATCAAAATCCATAGTAGGAGAAACAACTTTCAACAAGAGAAAAATAAAAGAGATTCAAATTAGAGCCTAACTGGTTTAACATTTTTTTCAGCAGAATTTCACTTCCTTGGTTTTACATATGAGGTCCCACGGAATATTTAGGTTTCAAGAATTTTATTGCAATTATGATATTGCTATTAGGATTCAACTGTGTAATTTCCGAGACAAAATCATGGACCAACTTTTCATAAGTAGTGGTTCGCACGAACCCATCTCTCATGAAAATGAATGGAACACTTAGCACTCATTGGATCTTGCAAAAGTCATTTTTTCCCCTGATTAGTAATTTGACATATAGCTGCGTTATTTTTATACATAGTAGTCTTGTGAGTTCAGAAATGTTTTAGATTGAAAGTGGTTTTGATTGTGCCTTGTCCTGAATTAGGAAATAATGCAATATACCTAATGCACAGCAGCCATCTCCAAATGGTAGCAGTTCACAAAACCCAGAACAAAACTAGCAGATTATATGCAATACATAGCAAGGATCAAGAACAAGTTCAATTTTTTAAACAAACCCAATGTTTTATTTGACATGAAAATGATAATGTTTAGTGGCCATTAAAAGTTATCCAAAGCAATGAATGCATATAAGATGCATTAAAAATAAATAAATGAATGAATATCTAGTAATAATTGATATTGGCATGCCAAATTTTGAATGCCCCATGAACTTGAATTCCGATGTTGAAATTAAATTTTAACTTTATTCCTTTCACAAATATTTTGTCACCCACGGAAGATCATTGTCATCCCTCAAGGAAAACGAAACATCATCCCTGCCATCAAAAGAAAGTGAGTAAAATGGTGGAACTCTTAATACCTAGTTTTACCATAAGGCCATAGACAATTTATAGTTTACAGCATTACTTCTGTAATTTCTAATACTTCAACACTGTATCTAAAAGGAATTTGTGATTGGGAAATTTTAAAATAGCTGTGATCACTTTGACTTTCATATGAGCTAAAATGACTTTTCCATCCTACTGCATCAAAATATCTAGCCAGTTTTGTACAGCCGTATCCAGTCCTAAGAATAAACTTTTACCCTTACACAGAATGTTTGCATGGACCAGCCAGTGATTTGGTGGTAATTGGACTTTAAATTGCATACTTTTACATGAGCCTTGTATATTACTAAAGCTATTACAAAGAGGATGCTCTTTATGTAACAAAAAGTAGAACGAAGTACTAACCCAACAAATCTAGACAGAAGAAATCATCCATACATGTATACAAATACAAATTTCAAGTGAGAAAAACATTAGATACCTTGGGAAGTTTAATTGTAATTTCTGCAAACCATGGCGAGAACCAGGTTCACAAAGTAGAATGCGACAAGCACCAAGCCTGCAACTGCATAACCATGCACAAATTTTATGATTAAATGCCCATTTCAAACATGCTCAACAAATGACGTATAACTGCCAACCCAATGGAAATAACTCAATTAAATAATAAGATTGTGAGATCAACTAACCCAATCGAAAAGAGTGTGTCCCACTCAGGGCATTTCTCTCCGTGGTTTGTGCATAGAAATGAAATACAGATTGCAAGCTGCAATAGAATAACCAATGAGGTCCAACCATACACTTAATGTCCTGACAAACTAGAAGTTAAAACTAAACAAATTTAACACAAATGATTTATAGACTTGGTAAGTGCATGAAAATTACCTTTTCAAATGTTGTCTCTGATGTTCCTGTTTTAAAGTTCTCATACACCATTGCTACAAGAAAAATTTTGGCAAGTCTTGAACAACTCCTCATTATCTAGACGAAGCAGAAATCAGACACCGTCCTTAGTATTATAGTTATATACCATACAGAGATTAGCATAATTTGGCAAATAAAAAATATTTCATAGAGTTACTGAATTATGAATCGTGATATAAATCATTCCCAAAAGAAGTAATCAGCAGACCTGAATATGTGGAGCTTGAAACATTTCATGTATTGCAGCTTCAATGTCTGCCATGCCAACCAAATTTTTCAATGTGCCCACCCCACTGTGTTCTTTTTTTGCAGTCTTTGGAGAGAGAGAGCACTGTTGGACTCGGAATTCTGCAAGCTCTGCAGCACGTCTACATAACTCCAATGCTCGACGAGCATCACCAGAAACTGCTGCAACCTGGAATACATGTTTATCCAAAAGTTCATTTGGAGGGAAACTATTTCAAATATATTTTTTGAGATGAACAAAAAAAATTGTACCAGTCAAAGAAACTTACCTCTTACAAAAACCTAGAAAAGCTCTTAATTCTATTATGCAAACTACATCAATGATAATTTTGTTATTATATGCATACCTTCCGCGAAACAAACTCTATAGCCTGTTTTTCAAAAGCCTCAATTCCATTCAGCCGACTAGTAATTATCTCCTGCAGTTGCTGGTAAGAATAGGGGCCAAAGCACAATCTTTGCATTCCCATACGACTTGCTATACGTGGAAGCAATTTCTCAGGCAGATCCATTGTATTTGCTATACCTATTTTAAATACAATATAACGACTGACATCTCAGAAATCCAAATCAAGTGCAATGCTTTTATTCTAATCTTTGTACTAAGTGCAAGTAATAGTTTGAAAGTTGTTTACCAATGACTATCAACTGAGAATGGGCTCTAGTTGGCCAATCAAAAAGGTTATACAGAACCTAAAAAGGCAAAATAAACATATTAGAATTCAGTTATTCTCTATCATATACAGTAAGCAATCTAGATGGAAACAAAAAATACAATGAGTGTAAATGCAGTATTATGGATTTTGAATAGCAGGCTCCGCAGCAATTCTCTATTTCTATCCTGCTTCTTTGTATCCAAAATTAAAACAAAAAATCAGTTTAAGAAGAGATACCGATTGATTTCTTGTAACTAGTAAATCAAGCTCATCTATTAGCAGAATACAGGGTTGACATCCATCCTTGCTTGTCTGTTTTGATTCTGAGAAACGCTGATTCAAAAAATGAAGGGCTTTTTTCCAGCTTATTCTATGCCCAGTCAAAGCCTCATAGAGAACCTGCAAAACAAGGGAAGCAAAAGATATCTAGATGAATATCATATTTGGTAATAACTAAAAGTCTAAAACATTTAAAAGAGTTAAAAAGAACCCACTTTACCTTGTAGAGATTCTCTGGCTGGGCAAGTTTAAGCCCATTTATCTCTACAAATCGGTAGGGCTGAATAACCTTAGCATCAACTTTAGCCTGGATCTTCTTCATTACTGTTAAAACAGTTGCTGTCTGTGCAACATAATAAATGTCCATCAGCATGCTAGTAATATGATTCATACTGCATCCATATCAGTGGAACGTTAAAAAATGTAAAGTTGAGAACAGGAGCAGATTTACTTGATGAAAATTCAGATGACACTGTCATTTTTTCAGGTATGTAATTTTTAGCCCTGAAAATGAACAGGTGATTTATTCCTTGTGGAGAAACCTACCTTTCCAGTCCCTGGCACCCCATGTATGTAAAGACATCGACCCAGACATTGGTTACCAGTTGCTAGTGCTCCCATCACAAATCCTGTTATCTCGTCTATTTCTCTGCTTGCAACAAAATTGGAGTTTCCCTACAACTATTAGATGACATTTGTAGCCTACAAGATGCATTTATCTACAAGATACATTTAACACTATCATAGTGGCAACTGGAATAATGGTCATGGCAAGTATGCATACTTGTTTCTGCAAGGCAGTGAACCGGGAGAAGTAGCCAGCATAAGATTTGCCTTTGCTCTGTCAAGAGCAGTTTGCCGGCGACACCTTGTGCTATCTGGAATTTTCTTTGTCATTATTTTTTCTAGTCCACTGATGCGTCCCTTGTATGTATTCTGTATTTACAAGATATCAAGAATTGTTATGGAATTTTTAACCCGTAATCAAGCACTAAAAAGCTAAGGTAGTGATTATACCACAGCCTTTATAGACAGTGAAGACTTCTGGCTGCATGGAGTCTTAGCTGTTGATTTTACTTTTACATGCTTTTCCATAAAATCCTCTTCTTCATCCTCAAAGTCATCTTCACCAGAATCCTCAGTCGAATTCCAATCATTCTCACTATCCATGATTCTATTGCTCTACAATATTGTGTCAATTTAACCCATCAAACACGTATTCAATAACAGTTACAAAATAAGCATAAGCATTTTTCAATTATATGTATTTAATAACAATTACAAAATAAGCATAAGCATTTTTCAATTATATGTGGAGTGGGAAAGAATTAACTGCATACCAAACCTACCTCTTCATCAACATCTACATCTGCATCTGCATCTGCCAGGCGCTTGAAAGCATGCCAGTTGACATCATACTCATACTCACACAAAAAAACATCATCTCCCTCGGTGCATTTCTCAAATTCTTTGGGGCCCTTAACATAGCAATGTCTTAGGATGGACTCCATCTGTAGCGCCAATTATTTTGTTATTCACATAAGCCTTAAGTAAGAGAATTAAGATTACAAATCTTATCCAATGTAATTTACAACATAATCAAGTTATCTGAAAAGCTGTGTTGTTGGGTAATTTTGTATGGGACCTCAAGCAGTCATAAAGATAAAACGACAAAATTTCATCAACAAGGTCTAAAAGCCTTCCAAACTTTCTTTTGGGAACATTTTTTTATTATTAAATCAAATATGCTATCATTCTGCCCCTTGATGTCAAATCACTATATTTACAACTTCATCTTCAATTACAAGCATATATATACCCTCGTTCATTAGCTGCCATTTATGAACTAAAGAACTTAAATTCAACTTTTTTTACTAGTATAATTTCTCTACATAATGGTGCTTCACCTCCATTTTTTTTGTCTTCGCATGAAAAATCAGTTCTTAATTGCATTACTTTGCCATTATCACAAAATATTGCTCTAGGATTTCTTTGATCTTCTCTGAAATCTTTCAAAGCTTGTCTTAACAAAGTATTTTAATAGCTTATAGCTTACAAAGAGAAAATGCTCATAAATTCACAATACAATAATTCAATGATTTGTCAAATGTCAATACAAAATAATTACAATCAATATTCAATAGTTTTCATATTAGTCTTCACTGAAAGATCAAAGTCAACATTCAGCTCAACTTCTTTTAAACCACATTCAACAACAATAATAGTTTCACTGGTCATATCATATGTAGAAGTTACACCATCTATATGAAATTCAGAAAGCAATGCAACTCTAGTGTCGACATTGACCACTAATGATACAGAACTAGCTGGAGAAGAGTTCCCTCTAGAGCCTGCAAGAACCAAAGGTCGATGGGAACTCAAATACTTCTTTGTTTCAGTAGAACATATGAAGATAGAAAGAACCTAGGCGATCCAGATAATACAGATAAGATACTTGATATTCATAGTAAAGATATGCTTAAAGCCCATGACTCTATGAAATCAAAATCAAATAGATATACTTACATGTCAATCAGATCATTCATAGGAGTCTACAGAGAAAAAAGTAAGACCTTTGAGAAACAACAAATGAAGACCAGGCATTAATAAAATGATAACCATTATCAAAATGACCAAATTTCATTGGATCTAACACCAAAATTTTGAACTCCTTGATCATTTGTATATATATGACCATGTATATGTGTCATGTGTAATCGAAAGGATTGGTTTTATTAAGCTTTAGGGTATTGGACCAAGGTGGGATAATGTTCTTATATCTGATGTCCAATATAAATCTAGACAAGAATTGGAATAAAAAATGATGTCCACCCAATCCAAGTGCATCTGAGATCAAATCATGAAGTCTCAAATAGTTAGGAATAAGACTAACCCCCAATTGCATATCCATAGTCAATTCAAAGACTTCATATTTCATACTAAGATGGCGCTTTATGAGAAAGACTAAATTGATCAAAGTCAAATAAGTCAATGCTGTGGAATTTTGTAGCTGTGAGATATATCTTGGCGATATTGGCCTATTCAGTGATAACTCTCCATTCTGATCCTGTTGTGGTCTTCATCTCTGCAGTGCCAATGGAGTTGTGTTCCTCTTCACTGTTCTTTTTCTATTGTTGTGTGATGCACCTACTTTGTTTTGGTTCTATTGAGCTCAAAGGTTTATTCGCAGCTGGAGTTTATCATGTGCTATATGGTTATGATGACTTGGCAGCAGCATTCATTTCTTTTGATGATTTGGCATCATCAATACTCTCTCAGCCTTGCCAGCAGCTTACTCTTGCATTTATTATTTTCAAGTGCCGTTTGATATTTTGCGGTGATAGTTCACTCCTCTCAACCATTCGTTTCCATGTCTCTTTATTTTCATTTACTGCTGCGGCAATGTCACCATTTTTGTAATTGCCGTCTCGTGTTTTGGGCATCAATTCATATTGGCACAATGTTGTCTTCCACGTTTTCAAAGATTATTCTTGGTAAAGAATGGCTGTATTTCTTTCTGAAGTATTTTTTGTAGTGTTGAAATCTCCTTTATTGGCATTTTCTGAGTCTTGGTGTGTCGTGTATCAGCATTACTTTTACTGTAGAGACTGCCGTATCTGTCTCATCCTGCAAAATTCATGTATGTCTATTTTATATTACTTTGTGTAGCAGAGTCTTCATCGATCAGAAAATAATCAGCTTTTGTGTATGATGCTCAGAATTTTGTTTGCAGTCTATTTCAATTTAGTTTCTCTGACATTTGATTTTGGTTGATTGACTGTAAGTTGATGTCAATCACAAGAGGAATATTGTGTGTATTTGAATTATAATCTGAAAGACTGAATAAAGTCAGTATCTTTGGTGGGCTGGGTTGTTCCTCAAAGATGAGGATTTTCCCAGGATAACTTCTTGTGTTATCAGTTGTTTTGAATTTTTATATTTCATCGATGCAATCTTAAATTTCTGGTTCAAGAATTTAACAAATACATTTCAATCAGGCCACTCAATGAGACCTTTGAAAGACAAAACAATGAAAACCAAACATCAATATAGAGAATTCCACTGTCAAATATTCATGATTTGTAACATCCAACCATTGAGTCCCTTAATAGTTGAACACTATGGTTTACTTGGTTAGCGACAAATCTAAACACAACTGTGGAAAAAACATACAAATAGAAAAACTGATTAGTTTCTTCTCTAGCACAAAATTGTCAGCACAAAATTGTCCACGAAATTTCCATCTCGATGTATCTTTCAATGGGAAAATAGCAAACACACAACTGCACTAAAAGCATGTTCCCCTTTCATGACAATTATATCAATTGTGTGGCCTCTCTTACCAAATTACATGAAGGCCCCATTTCGCATTATGATGCGAAAAGTGTGTTTTATGTTGCTGGTGTCGCTTCTAAGCAAGAGGTAAAGCACAGGACACATGAAAACATGGGATAAAAAAATTAGCATGTAGTGAAGCTCAAGACAATGATAGGTTGGGGGCCAAATTTTTTAAATGGGGTGTTAAGACATCGGCTCTGTACATCAAAAGAATTTTTAATAACATGACTCAAAGCATCTTTCCTTTTAAATGGACCACCAATGTCGTTATTCCTCTTTTTAACAGCGGGGACAGCAATTATCTTTCCAGTTCCAACTACTGTACTATCATTGTCAATCCTCTTCTTGAAAAAACTATTTGGGAGCATGGTGGAGTGTCGAATCAGAAGTTGGGCTGAAAAGAGGGTAAAAGAACAAAGGTGAGGCTGATTTTAGGCCAAGGCCCTCTACCGTTGATCATTAAATTACTCCTAAGCAGTTCACCAAAAATGTTTGGGACAGCCAAGTTAGAGAGACATGGTCCTGCTTCGTTGTTTCAAAAAAGCTTTTGGCACTATTCCTGTGGAAAAGCTTTGGAGAAGAATGGAAGAGCTTAGAATTCCAAACAAGTATAGAGCAGTTGCCCACGATCTTCATGAGAAAGTTACAGAAAAACTCAGAACTAAGGAAGGATTTTCAAAATTCTTTGGTAGCGACATTTGGGTAAGACAAGCGTGTCCTCTTTCCCTCATATTGTTTGGTTTATAGACTGTTAAGCTAGAAGAGTAGTTAAGCAACACCATAGGAGACAATCAATTATCGGGCTACATGATGAAGCTTCTTTTGTGTGTGAATGATCTTATTTTGATTGTGAAATCTCCCTATGGTTTAAGAGAGCCCTTGAAAGTTTTCGAACTCTTTTGCCAGGAGGTCGGGATGCAGATAAATATCAGCTAAACCAAAATCATCATCTTTTCTTTGAAGCAGAAAAAGCAGAAGCTAATTTTATCTTCAAAGAAAGTCCTTTTGAGATAGTGGAAAGGGAACAAGTGCCAAGGATTGCTGTTCAAAACAGGCTCACTTGAGAGACTTGTAGGACAAATAGGAATCAAAAAGGATAGAGAGCTTCTTACCTTCTTTAGAACAGGTACAGAAAAGCAGAACTATGGGACTGGAAAAGCAAGAAGCCCTTTTTGGTTTACTGGCCATTCCAGTTGCCCTTTATGGTTGTGAAGTTTGGGGGAGTAGCATGTCACATGTGGAGACAATTAAAAAGAATTCAAAACCACTCAATAACTACTAGCCTCAAGTCGAATCAGCAATCCCCTATGAGATCCTTTTAGCTGAGGCTGGAATGTTCCTAATGGAAGCTTCAGCAATAATTCATTTGGTAAATTACTAAAGAAAAGGTTCAAAACATGGATTAAGACCATGGCCCAGAATGGCTATTATGCAGGAGTTAAAATGCAAGAAGACATGCAGAAATTAAAATGACAAGTGGATGGTGAATGGGACATTAATTGGCAAGAATGTTCTTACTGTAACAAGGAGAGAAAAAATTGGGTGCTGTAAAAATTAGGGACTAGCCGAAATAAACAAAATATGTCAAAGAATTCAATACCATGTAAACACACAATGGAAAGGATTGTTTAAAAAATGAAATCAAGGGAAAGGCTAGAACCTTAATAGCATAGTTGAGGACCAAGTCCCCTCATCTTTGTTGTGAAACGGGTAGATTAGTAACTCCCAAGGAAGAGTAAGAAAACAGAATTTGGATCCTTTTTAGTCAAGGGGCGATTGAAACTGAATGGCACAACATGGAGTGTATGACTTATAAGGATATATCTAAACAGTTTGAGAATATGTTCCACAATGTTTTCAAGGCTAGGATGGCAACGGACAACGGGCATTTTTATGGTAAGGGGGTAATCTTTGGTCACTTTTTAGGGGACAGAAAGGTATGTTGTTCAAAATATCGAAGCTCTCCAAGGTTAAGAAAGTTATTATCCGCACAACAGACTCAATGAAGGAGAAACCATATCTATAAGTGAAAATAAGTTAGAAAAACCAATTTTTAAAAATAAAAATAAAAAACTGGACATGTGAAACATATATGAAATCCAAATAACTAAACTAAATTATCGTTATAAATGTTAAATAATAAATTCAATAAAGCCATTTTCCTTACCTAGTCATAGGCCACCAATTATCAACAAGGATTTTTTGTTTCACACTTGTCCCCTCGTGTCATCTACCCTTCTTTACATTGACCACCATGTAAAGCCCCGTAGACCTTAAGCATCCTCTCTAGTAAAATAAGGTAGTTGGCATATCTAGTCTCCATGAGCTAGAGGAATTCCTTCCTTGAAAATGTCCCAAATAAATCATGTGAAGTGTGATGGTTGCATATGAACATCTGCAACATATCTAGCCTCTGACACCACTACCTTCACCTAGTCTATCTTCCCAAAGTCTCTAAATGTATTGTTCAATGCATGCACACATGGGATCCCATAAATTTCCTCAGAAGCACCCTCCACCATCAATCCAACAAACTTACACACAAATTGAGTCGGTCATTACCTACACTATTGCATGCTCCAAAATCCTCTATTGTATCCCTCAAAATCTGAAATTGTAAGTCTACGTCCTTATTTTTCCTTGTTAAATCTACATCACTAATAAAATAAGAACCTGCTGTACTAGTGACAATAAGATTGATGAGTGGTTCATGTTTGAGATTAGTCCACCCATCCATGATTATAAAGCATCCATCCTCTATCCATGTTTGGCTCATATCTTCCATCAAAACATTTGCCTTAGAGTATCTTTGAACATTTGTTTAAAATAGGGTGAATGTGAGAAATAAAAGAGTATGATATAAAGATAAAAACAACTTCACAATAGAGGTTTCAGCCACATGTTTTGTTTGTCCATTTAACAAATCTGCAACATTAGCACTTCTCTTCTTTCCCCTAGCAGTAGTAGAACTCTCCCCCATGAGAAGAAACATACATGGATCATGTAAGCATCAACACACTAGGCTGCACACTCTCCAATGAATTCCATTTACCTAATGCCTCTCCCACCAAATGCAATCTAATTGCCTTAATTTTTTCAATATGAGCTTTTCTTTTTCGCAAGCTTTCACTACTTAACCACTTTACACAAGAGATGGCAATTAACTCTAGCATAGCTGCCCCTATATTGTTTGTGGCACAAATGCCACTGCCATACTCTACTACCCCAGAATATCTTTTCATATCTTTATCAACTCTTGCTGCAAATTGTATTGGAGGTTTTCAGGGTTCAGGGGACCTTTTGCATAGGATATGAGGACTTGGGAAGGACAATCAAATGGATTTGAACCTCCTGTGTTTAAAGTTGAAGACCCTCAATGGCTTCCATACCACTAGGTCTATTTCTTTCTTGCCTTTGGACTTCAAAATTCTCACTATCACTACTGCCACTACAGCTCATGATTTTGTTTTGATAATAATTGCAAAGAGAGCTGCAAGTTCAGATAAATAATAAACAAACTCACAATGCCCTCCCTACGTGTTGAAAAAGTTGAAAAAAAAACTTCTAAAAATGAAAAACAAATAACAAATGAATCATTTACCTCTAGTGAAGAAGCTTTGATGCCCTAGACTCCCCTTTCAACTGCTGTTCAACAGTTCATCTCTTGTTGCTCCTCTCTTGTCACACTTCACTTTGTTTGCAAAGATTTATTTTAGTTTTGGTTGATATAATTGAAAGGTTAGGTTTTGATTTATTCTAGAGGGATGGGGGGTTCATTTGGGCATGTTCTTCCCTTCTTTTTCTTTTAAAAAGGTGTTTTTCTAAATCTCATTCAAAATGTAGCTAGGTCATAGATCATCCCCTACTCCCCTGCAAATTTATCAGACATCCCATGGATATTTCCTCTCTTTAGAGGCAAAAGAGGACACCTAAGGAGCATTTCCTATCCATCCCCAAGTCCCCAAAACATTTCAAGGACAGAAATTAGGGTAAAAGAATAGAGGGTGTATCCCTGAGGTAGATAGGTTTGATAACAATTTGATGGTGGGCAATCTGAACAAGTTGTTTGAAGAAGCAAGGCCTTTCAAAACTGCAACTTTCTAGTCAAAATTCATAACAAAAGTCGCTAGCATAGAGAGAAATCTGAAATAGTGTTGTCTTTGGAGCTCTTGGTCTGTTAGACTGCTTGGCCTCGTGGACATTATTATGATCCTTCATTCTATCAAGATTTTCCTGTCATTCCCACAGTTGCTAGGGAGTCAAATATCTCCACTTTGTATCACATAATCACACATATAATATGAATATCTACTTTGTGAAATACAGTTGTATCCATATTGAATGAAAAACAAACAAAAAATTACATGAAATTATTGGCTTCTTCCCTTCTTCAATGGAATTCTTTTATAAATTCAAATTTTTTTAAAATATTTAGATATGTAGAGTTTTTTTGTTCTTTTTATAATCTTAAAGTGCTGCAAATTGCAAGTGAGTGTTGATTCAATCGTTGAAAAGAGTTCCAACTAACCTTAAAAAAGACTCAAATTTAATTTCAAATTAAAATCTTTTATTATGTAATATTTGTTTAAATAATTATCTTTTAAGGACATTTTCTTTTATAAATTTTATGTTTTTATCTTTATTATAAATTAAAATTAAACTGTATAATTATATTTTATAGAAACTGTTTTTAAAATTTGCCTAGAAATTGTTTCTATACCTGTTTAGATATACTTAATTAAAAGTTTTAATTTAAATGCATATTTATTTACATGGGATTAAATTTTATAATATGTCTACCTGTTTTGATATATATTTGTCTCTTGTATGCAACCTCTAAATATTTTGTTCCTTGTTTCCGGTAACATCAATGAAGCCATCTCTTTAGGCATTGTCTGTCAAATTTGAGTTTGATAAAGTTTCAGCTTCTTCTCTAGTGAAACCACATTGTAATCTTCCAGGCGATAAAATGATAAGGGCACTATCTGTAGGGCAGCCAACAGACCTCAACTATGAATGGAAGAGTGTGACCTACTCTCATGTAGAGGAACAAAAAAATCCCCAAAAAATCATGTTCAATGAAAAACCTATAAGCCCCTAAGATATGCCCATATGTATTTGTAAATGCCATGCAATATGGTATAGCTCCACAATGTGAGTACTCCAAATAATTTGCCTTTACTAGGCTTTGGCCTATTGATCTAGATTTAATGCTGTAAGAACCTGAAAGCTAACCTACATGATGTAAAATGGTAAAAATATTGATAAAGACAGAAAATTTGACATGGCAAATTAAAGGCTGAAAAACTATTAGTTAATTTAATGGAGACTATCACACTATAAGTTGGAAGATAATATTGTTAACACATGACCTTCATACAAACACCCTCTTGCAAAATTATTTTTTATAGAATACCGAATCTCACATTGTTACAAAATCGTTTCCAATATATCTTAAATGTAGCCCTGGTTTATTGTCCTCCTAGCTGTTTCATTTTTTCTGTAAGCTGTTTTGGGTATCCTGCTGTGCTTAAAGCTTAATCTTTTTATTTGTACAAGGGACCAGAGCCCTTATCTAATTAAAAATACAATGCTTTCCAAGAAATTCTTTAAATTTTGTTGAAGCTTACAAAGATTATGGACTATGACAAAGATTACAATCTAATTTTTTGGCTCATCTACAGGATGCTCTCAACTTTCAATCAAATCAGGCTCCTTTTAGTTGCAGGGGATGAACCCCTTGTTGTTAATAGCCCTACCTGCCATTTTCTTTTCAGATATCCATTCACCAAGACTGATGCTATTGCAACATGCCCATTCTAATAATGTCATCTGTGGTGTTTCCCTTACCACGATAGGATGATGATTTTCTCTTTCTTCAGAGCACTCCAAATGGACTTGCTCACACCAATTAAGAGTTTCACATATACTATTCTATTTTGGGCTCCCAATTTGCTATCCACAGAACATAATAATTCATAAATCATCTAGCTCCCACTTTACCTTGAATTCCACATAAATGGTTTCTCATTTGGCATGGTGTTCACTCACTACTTGGGGACCCCATTCAGTTTACGGGCATCCCTTTGTGATATGTGGCCTCGGTTCCTTTCAAAGCTCATTGAAGCATCGACTTTCTCTTTATGGTAGAGAAAATTCATATGACCTGTTGGGTGGATATTTTGCAACTAACAATTTTGGGTAAGTCCAATCACAAAATAGGACAACCAGCCACAGCGTGTGAGACAGACTCTCCTACCTTAAGGGAAGGCTCCCCCTTCTCAACATTCCTTGGGTCAACTCAAGGTAAGGAAGAAGTTGAGAGATTTCGTAAAGGGGTGTTACCAATATTCTTTCCTCTTAACTTTCAGGAAAGAATCCACTTACTTGTGGAGTGAGTAATGGGCAAGGTGAAATCTCTAACTACACTTCTATCTAATTGCTGGAAACAGTGATACTAATAAACCAACACCAACTCAAAGGCTAGCTGAAAGTGTACCGATTTGGCTCTAAGTTCAGTCGTAATTCTATATGAATAAGCTTTACTATTGGGACGTAAAGACTTCTAGAAGTAAAGTTATCATAATTATTTTATGAATCAAGAAAGAGATATAAGCTACAGACAAAGCTTCTAGTCTATATATCTCTACAACCGCTCCCAGTCAAACCTTTGGATTCGGTTGCTTTCTAACTCTTTTTAAACTCAATTATCAAGAAAGCAAAACAACATGTGAATCAAAGACAACAAATGCAAATCACAGTCAAAGCTTCTAACTTGCACAAGTAACAATTTCCCTCAATCAAAGTTAAGTATCAATTAATTCTTTGTATTCACTTTTCTTTCAAAATGGCGCTTCACAATCAAAGTTATGCTTGCACAATTTCTCCATAGCTCTCTTGCATACAATAAAAGATAGATTTTACAATAAGAGAACACTCCTTTATATAGGGAAAGGAGTTGAGAAAAAGATGGAGGAAAAAGTGGGAGCAACACAGCTTACTTTGACCTAGTTTAATTGAAAGAGAAATTATTGACATGTCATTACACATGCAACTCATATTACATGTAATTACACAATTTCATGCATTACATCCTCTTTGATCTATAGGCATCCCATTTGTTCCAAATCACACGTGATCCCAACTTCCATTGCTTGACAATCTTCTAAATTAGCCTACAACTTTGTTACGAGCTTTCTTAGTGGCTCTTTCTTGTAACCCATGAGTCCATGACATCTATAATACATTTCACAAGAAGGAAGAACATCACACGTAACCATCGCATCTAGATCGTTATTTCAAAGTACTAGCCTCCTAAGCCAATGATGCAATCAAATCATGTATCATTTCTTCAACATTTTTGATACATCCAAGAACTCTGGTTGTATCTATCAGAGTAACGAGAATCGCCATAAAATCGCCTGAATCGGCGATTCGGCGATTAGATTCAGCAATGGCGATTTTTTTGGAGTCGGAAATCGCCATTGCCGATTTCTTCAAGTGAATCGCCTGAATCGCCGATTCAGGCGATTCAGGCAAAAAATCGCATGAATCGCCTAGAAAAATCGGCAGGAATCGCCCGCGGCCAATAAAGTATAGAGTTGTAAAATTTTAAAAAATTGCTTGGTTTTTTTACTTTGTTTTTGACCATTTCTCTTTGTTATAACCCTAAAGGGCCTTCTATTTATTCAACATGAGTAGAAGAGAGGAAAAGTGAGAGAGAAGAAGAGAAAAGAAAAGCCATAGGTTTCTAACCGGCAAGAAGAAAGAGCACAAAAGAGATCAGCAATCCATTTGGGAAGGCCATCAATTGCATTGGGAGCATTAGGGAGCCAATCTCAACACTCCTCAACTCATTTGCAAGAGGTAAGTGCTCTTTTTTTTTTTGCATGTTAGTGTATTATGCATTTTTTGTTAAATTTTTATAGTTTTCAAGATTTTTAGTTTAGATCTTGAATGTTCTTTATTTTTACTAAGTTGCAAACTAGGGTTTGTTGTTTTGTAGCTTTTATTAGCTTCAAACTTTGATATTTTACATATAAATTTTTATTGCAGCAGCCTTTGCTTTCATTTTTTGCAAATTCGCAATGGGTAGAAAAGATGAATGTTGGAAATATAACGAAGAGTTTCCTGGAAGAACCAAATATCAAACAAAATGTATTTTTTGTAAAGAAAAAATAACTTCTGGGGGTATTTATAGATTGAAATACCACATTGCTGCTATACCTGGACACGATGTTACAATTTGCACTCACCAAACTCCTGAGGCAAAACGCACTTGCTTAATGGCACTAGAAAAAATTGAAAAAGACAAAGCCAATAGGAAAATGCAACTTGAAGGGTTAAGGGGTATTGGCTCCCATGTTCTCGCATTCGCATCTGCAGCCGCATCCACATCTACATCTGCATCAGCTTCTGCATCTGTAGGTTGTGTTGGAGAGGGTTCTTCTAGGCTTCCTTTTTATCCTAGTTCTTCTGCTCGTGCTGGTGCTAGTCGGTCACATACTGAGACAGAGTCCCACACCAACCTATTGCAGCCTAGAGTGCGGAAAAACAGAATGGATAGTTACTTTGTGCCCCGCACTACTCCTGGTTCCCAACCCACGCTTGAGGGCATGGGTTTGAACAAGGAAATTCATTATGCTGCCAGAAAGGAGATATGCAAATTTTGGTACTTTTGCAACATTCCATTTATTGCAGCTAGGTAATTGATTCTTTTTTCGTTGTTTTCTTTAAAGTTAAAATTAAAAGTAAAAGTAAAACTTTAATTATATTTACTTGTTTTATAATTTGAGTCTTTGACATCTAAATTTTTATTTGTGACAGGGCTCCTTATTGGCAGAACATGATAGACGCGGTTGCTATTTGTGGTCCGGGGTTTAAAGCCCCAACTGAGGCTGAGTTGAGCGGATACCTCTTGGATGAGATGGTAGAGGACATGAGGGCTGAGCTCGAGGAGAACCGAAAGGAGTGGATTGCAAAGGGTTGCACCATCATGACTGATGGTTGGACAGATAGGAGGAATAGAACACTCCTCAATTTTCTTGTATCTTGTGGAGGTAATTGATCATTCTACTTTCCTACATACATAATTGTAAATTTTGATTTGTTGAATGCTAATTTGTTGATGATCCATTTAATTTTAATATTCTAATTCATTGTTTTGTTACTTGTAGGATATACCATGTTCATCAAATCCATTGATGCTTCCGCACATGTAAAAAATGCCACATACTTATGTGAGGCTATTGAGGAAGTCATAGCAGAGGTGGGAGAACAAAATGTGATCCAGGTGGTGACGGATAATGCAGCAAGTTATGTTGCTGCAGGTAAACTTTTAACTTTTCAAGTTTTGAAAATAAATTTATTTGAATTTTGAAATTTGAATTTCTAATTGACTTAAAATTGTTGTAGGTAAACTTTTGATGGAGAGGCACCCCACCATATTTTGGTCCCCTTGTGCGGCACATTGCATTGACCTCATGTTGGAGGAAATTGGCAAACTTGAGTTTGTCAAGTCATGTGTGGAAAGAGCAAAAAACATATGCAAATTCATTTATAATCATTCATTTGTCCTTAGCACAATGAGGAAGTACACAGAAGGAAAAGAGTTAGCTCGCCCAGGTATCATGAGGTTTGCCTCGAATTTCATCACCTTGCAGTCCTTGTTGACATCAAGGGATGAATTGAGGAGCATGTTTGTTGGGCGGGAGTGGATTTCCTCTTCCTATGCTACGACCACTGTAGGGATAGATGTGGCGGATTGCATATTTGATGAGGATGGTTTTTGGAAACCCGCTAGAGAAATCCTGCAGGTAAATTTATTGCAATTTAACATTTAGTATTTTACTTTTACTTTAAGTTATATTATTTTATATTTAAGTTTTGACTCAAGTTTTTTGTTTTACTTTATATGTAGGTCACTGAGCCCCTTGTAGCTTTGCTACGAACTGCTGATGGGGAGAAGCCCTCTATGGGCTACATTTATGAGGGCATGGATAGGGCCAAGGAGGCCATCAGAGCCCAATATGCAAGAGTGCAGGAGAGGTATGGCCCTATTTGGGACATCATCGATAAGAGATGGCAGAATCAGCTCCATCGACCCATCCATGCAGCAGCTTACTTTCTGAATCCGGCATATCGTTTCCGTCCTGAGTTCAAGGCGGATGCGGAGGTTCTCACTGGCTTATACACAGTGATTCAGAGGTTGAGTAGCGATGAAGATAGCGCTGCTGCGATTGTTGAGCTAGACCAGTTCAACAATAAAGAGGGGCCACTTTTCTCTAGCAGGATGGCCATAAATGCTCAGACAACACTACAGCCAGGTAAAAATTAAATAATATGTTCAATGTTCATGAATCTAGATTCTAATCTTAAAGTTGATTATGTAATTTTAGAGTTAACTTGTAATTTGTAAATGAGACTAATTGTTTCTATTTTCAATTTTTCCCTTATTGCAGATAGATGGTGGCAAATGTTTGGGGCCACAACCCCAAAACTTCAAAAAATTGCCATTCGTATTCTGAGTCAGCCAAGCAGCGCTTCTGGATGTGAGCGCAGTTGGTCCATGTTCGAGCACATCCATTCGAAGAGGAGAAACAGGTTGACAGTGCAGAAGTTGAATGATATTGTCTTTGTTCATTAAAACTTCCGTCTTAGGATCAGACAGATTTTGGGCACTGACTCCTCTCCGATCATTCTAGAGGAGATTGATCCAGAATCAGAGTGGCTCACAGAGGTTGTGGATCCAGTCTTCACTGAGGAAGACCGTGTGTGGGTTGACCAGGTGGATATAGAGGCTGAGGCAGCTAGAGCACGTTCTTCAGGCATTGGTAGACGCACACGTGCACGCACAGGCACAGGCCCTAGCGACGTTCATGAGCCCATCTTACATGCGGGAGATATGGCTCGGCAGTCCTCTAGGACCTACATTAGACGCCTTGCTACTAGGCAGACTGGATACTCAGAGGCTGAGGCTGAGGCTGCAGCCGAGCTTCAGGATGATGTTGAGGATGATGATGATGACTATGAGTCTGAGGCTTGAGCTGGAGCCTTGTTTTTATATTTTGTTTACAAATATTGATACTGAATCATTGATAGACATATGTTTCAAACTTTCATGGATCTTCATCTTAGATTCTTACATACATTTATGATTTGATGTCTTATGGATCATCTTACATACATTCTATGATTTAAATCATTGTGATCATTTGATTTCTATTTACTTCAGCTAGCCTACAATTTACATTTTAGATAACATAGTTACATATGTGATGGATTTTATGTTCCATGTTTATGTATGTTAAGTTTTAACTTCTATTTGATGATGTTATAGTGTGTTTAAGTTATATTCAATAAAGGGTGCATGAAATAAGTTTTAAATTGTTAAAATCTTTAAATTTAAAGGGTTTTTTCAAATTTGCCGATTCATTGCCGATTCATTGCCGATTCACGATTCGATTCGGCCTTGCCGATTCCGATCCGATTCCGATTCTTGTTACTTTGGTATCTATAATGGCTTATACTCCTTCAAAAATGACTTCTCCCATCCAAGACTTCGCAACTTCTACTATCCTTCTCTCCTTAGGTGTCTGAGATACAACTACATGCTATGAGGATTATTGTTGAATAATCTTGTTTAAGCGAGCAACCTCCCGCTTGAGCTGGTTTTTCTTTTCCCATAATTCATGAGTGCTCTTTGATACATTGGCAAGTGTGTCTACCTTGGTGAATTTGTAATCAGAACAAGTAAGTTCTTCAACTGGCTTGTTCACCAATGGCTCAGCAATTTCTGCAAACTTGGTCTTTTCATAATCAACTAAGATCCTTGAAACAATCTTATCAATCAAAGATTTGGACTTGGTTTACTTAATAGGAAGATCATCAGAGGGTACGACAACCTTTCTTCTCTTCATTGTGATCCTGCTCAACCATGCAAGTAAACTGAAATTTTCATCTATAGAAGTAGGTACAGTAGAGACCATTAGCATTGATCATAATTGTATCTCCATTGTGACCAAGCAAGATTCAGTTTGCATTGCTGAATTCATAGGTGCATGATAGGAGGATTCTATCATAAACAACTCAAAACCAATTAGGGATGTATTAAGTTGAGAAACTTGACCTTCTATAAGAGTTGGAAAACCCTCGATCACATTACCTAAATGTTCACATTGTTCAACTATTAAAATGGGAGGAGTTGTTGAAGATATAGGAAGAGCCAATGAATTGACTTTTGAGGTCGAGATGGAAGGTGTGAAAATAGCGGTAAACAAATCCACATCATTATCTATCGTACCCAAAAAATGTGCTTCCTGCATAGATGGTTCATGAATTTGTGCAAGCCTCGGAAGAGATATGATCATGACTTCTCCTTCTTCCTCATCTTCTTCATCAAGTCCTGCATCTGATTCTCCTTCTAACTCTTGAACTTGTTCAAGTGTCTGAGATAGTTTAAATCCCTTTCCACCTTTTAATTTGAATTTGAGGGACTTCTTCAAATTCGACGAAGATGCTCCATCTTTACTGGCAATTTCTAATTGTAACTTCCTTCCAAGAGGACCAAAACTTCCACAATCCAAATCCAACTTTGGATTTGACCCTTTTAAGACCTTTAATTTTCAAACACTTGTTGGTGTTTGGCAGAATGGATTGAAATCTATCGAGGATAGAAGTATCTTCCTTTTGTTGCCATTGAATAGGGAAAGGGCATCGTTTATCAAAACCAGTCTGATGATATTCTAGATCAAGAATATTACCATCATCTTCAATTTGGAAATCAAATGAGATCTCGAGCATATTAAGATCAATGATCTACTGCAAAGTCAACCTGTAGTAGTCCATTTTCATTATATCCAACTACATCTGCATGTCAATCCAACTATCTTCTATACAATGGACATGAGTAAATACTCTCTTGATTTTTGAATTCATCTCTTTGTAATCAAAATCAAATCTAGCTTGGAACTTCTTCAACATAACCAACTGAAGTTCTGCTTTCATGGCCTTTGCTTTGTGTACAAAATTGATCATATAATGACTGATCACCAAGGGCTTGGCAGAAGAAATACCAAAACCTAGCCTATGAAGAGCATGTTGATCATATTGAACCTCCATGAGTTGTTTGGTCAATTCCATTAGAATAATCCTGTCGATAGCATACCTAGGTAAGGTATATGGTTCTCCTTTAAAATACTCAACTCTTAAATAAGTAAAAGTTGGAAACTGGATAAAGATGTAACCATATTGATTAACCTTATCCCAAGCCTCATCTAACACTTTTGATAGACAATTGCTTATCAAACAAGCATCGAAAATGTCCAAAGAATGCATCTTGAACTCTCTATAGTGGCACTTGCTATTTGTCAAAGTAATCTAATCATAATATTCCCTAACTAGAACTTGAAGACAATCTCCTTTAGTTGAAAGTCCTAAAAAAGATCCCATAGCAGCAGCAATATAGGCAAGATAAAAATTCATGTAGAATAGTGCCGATGTTCCTACATTGAGCAACTAGTTGCTCACAAAGTGCAGTGTTTATTAGTTCTCCCCAAAAGATATGTTCTTTATTATCAATAATTTGGAATATGAATTTATACATCCATGGTTCAAAATCACTAGAATCCTTGAGAACGCATATTTTACTGAGAAGGATAATCAGATCTTTGTATCCCAGCTTGAAACTGCATCTGTGAATGGTTTTTGGCCATCTTGAGAAATTGTTTCTCTTGGAATCCAACCAATATAGATTAACATATTTATGATAATTCCCTCATTTGCATTCCATATCTCCAAAGATGTTTCTTTAGTCAAATCCACACACTCTACACTCTGCGGCACTTTGAAAATATGTTTAATAACCTCAAGATCAAGGCTTATAATGACATTACTATCAGCATCCTTGATGGTTTTTGACTTCAGACTAAAACACTTTGCACATCCTAGAATAAATTCCAGTTCTAGGGCAGCCATAGGAAAGGAAAACACCAAATGAATATTACTCCTTTCGATGCGTTTCATTTCAAGACTGTCAAGAGCTTTTATCCTTCACAAGAAATCGGTCATATCTACATGCTTGATCTTTGTATCTGACACACTATCAAGAACAGATGTGACTGTTGACACAAAAGTCTGCACCATTGCCTGAGGAACTACTTCTTAGGCGACCTTGTGTAACATGGAAACAGCCTCCGAGCGTGGGACTTGTGCTCTAAGACTGAATCTTCGAAAAAGGCCGGCTTCCTTACTATTAGGATGCACCTACACTACCACTTGAGAGGAAAAGGGAGAAGGAAATTGAAATTAAAATGCAGAAAGGGAAAGAGGGTGATGCACCAAGACAGTAATATGGTCACAACTTTGTCTAGGAATGCACTACGCATCAATGAAACAACCAAAATACACCAACTAAACTATAATCTATCCTCAAAGGAAATACATGCAGGTTTGGAACTGAATGAAGTGTTGAAAGGAAAAGATACTTCACTATGCAGCAATCGCTAACAGACTTGACACAACATGTAGATCTAAGAAAATGGAAAAAAAGCATTCAAAAATAGGGTAGTAAACATGCACAGATTAAAGAATGGCCAGACTGGGTAAGAACAAGGTTTTTTCATTAATGGAAGGCAAAATACAAAGCATAATGCTGCTGCAAAATACAAACTGAGAAGAACCCAGAAAAGGTATTTACAATTGTCTTTTAAAGAGTTCAAGCATAACTCAGATCTAACTTGAAGTTCAAACCCCAACCAAAGTGGAGTTGAGTTGCAAAGAGAAATAAATGAATATCAGAGTAAAATCTGATCTTGAAATCAACCTGCTGTAGTGAAGTGACAGGAAGGGCAAAACGAATGCACCCAGCCTTAAGAAATCAAATCCCATGAGATTTGATCATTACAATCCTTAATGAGGCATGGAGATGCATAAATGTTGGGCAAACAAGGCCAAAGAATGTCATTCGGCATTTAAGAATAGTCCTTGTAACGTGTCATGGCCACAACAAATAAATTCGCACCGCTGTCAAAAAATGCGAGATGGGATAACACACAAGTTAACCCGCTGCAAAAATTTCAGAGTTGACCTGTGTGGAATAAATCTGATTTGCCCCAATAAGATGAGTCATTGATGTAGACCTTCATTTAAATATGGACGGCCAAGATGCTGCAAAAATCTCCTCAACAGATGAATAAAACCCAACCGTAGATGCATATCTTTTTCATTCTTCAACGGACTGCTGAGATGTACTCAAAAATATCCAAGATACTTCTAGATCCAACGACCATTGTATCTTCGCAAGAGCAAAGGGTAGCAATGCGAAAATACGAGAACTGTTCGATTAAAAACATCCTAGCACAAGAAGGATCCACCATGTGGCATGAAACTATTGGTCGGCAGATTTCTTGAATGCACAGTTGAAGAGGCAGCAACAATTTCGCGATTTCGAAAAGAGCAACAAAGTCATTCTCCGAATAGCAAAAATAGTTAACTTAAAATGTTAACCCCAATAGAAAATGCGTGTTAACCCGCAACTCGACACGTGAAGGAAATTAAGCCAACTCGACACACGAAGGAAATTAAGCCAACTCAGTCAATGAACAAGCTGAACTAGCTCGACACATGAAGGAACTGAATCAACTCGGCTTATGAAGAGACCGAGTTAAGACAAGACATTAACCCAACCAAAAAGCGTGTTAACCCGCATCAAAGAATCCAACCCATTGAAGATCTCTCAAACCGGTTATCAATGATGGGTTGAATGGGGAGCAAAAATGGCCAACATTCTTGGCGACTCAAAGAGGATGCTTGCCTGCTAAGCATAGACCAGTGGCCTTAAGCAATCCATTTGGCATAGAGTCACTACCAAGAATTGACGCATTATCCCACCTGCAACTTCACAAAACTCTGCAACCAGCAAAAAACAAAAAACTCTAGGTAGCTCTGAAAAAGGAAGCAAATGCGCTCGTGCACTTATTGGAAAGCTAAAAACACCTAGTCTAATATGTACAAATGTTTACAACACAAAAAATCAAACAAGGCCATTGATTGGCTTGTTGAATTAGCTGCCCTTTCTCACAAGATGGTGTCTCCTTCCATTCATGTAGGTAGCTAAAGCTAGCAGCAAGCATAACAAGCACGCTATTGCATGGAACACCTCCTTCACAATGCTGAAGACAATGAAGCTTTCCAGCACTAGGATGCCTTGGTACTAAGCAAAACATGCTTGCTCTTCCTTGTGGTCCTCTCCCTTATGCTCTGGAATAAGCATGACCGAGGGCAACTTGCATTGCTACAAAGGTAGATGTCTGATGGGGCATCCTCTTGATGGTGTTGGGTCTAGGCAATCAATCTTGATCGCATTGTTCTCTACAACACTTGTATCCTCATGGCCAGCAGGGGTTGGCTCTGATGGTATGGTTGGTGATGTGTGTGTCTCCACTTGCTACAAAAGGGGGGAGGATTGCTCAGCATGAAGTAAGAAAATTTCCGCCTTGGGGGCTCCTATGCTTCAACCGCTTGCAACTGGGCAAGCTTGAGCTTCGTCTCCTCCTAATCTGCAGCAAACCATCTATCAAGGTCCTTAAATTGGGCCACCCTCACCTTAAACTCCAGAGAGCGAAGGTAGGCCAAATCATTCATCTTTATTCTCATAATATGGAGGATTGAAAAGAAAATTATCTTGATAGAGGGGATACATGAAGAAGCGTTTAAACTAGGAACCTCATAAAAAAGTGTGAAAAACACAAAAAGATCAAAAGATCTTCACACAAATCAGCACTTGATCTGTTGAAACTAGAAGATGCATAGAGTCGCCATGGTGTTAGATAAAATGCCTCTAAAGGCTGATTTCATTGAAAATAACACCCAAATTCTCAATGGATGAAGATTACAATAGCTTCCAACTGGACTTGTGCAGCTAAAAATGATTGTCCCACCAAGCATGCCAAAAACAGTTGACACAAAAGTTGATGCAAGAGCATCCAGAGGTATAAGGGCAATCCTGTGTCACCCAAAAAAATGTACTTAGACTTAGTTTCTGTTTTATGTCTTTACATTTTTGGATACCCATTTGGCTCAAATAAAGGTTCCAACTCTCATAGTTCAACTATCAGTGCATTTGAAAATCCCGAAAAAATAGGAGCATGCAATTTGGCCATCATTTTGGTGACCTAGAAGGTGTGACTTGGCCAGATGAAGGTAATTGAGATTTAGAGCATTCCAGAAAAAGAATCAGGTCAAAAGGCCCCACGGTTTGAAAGTTATTGCAGTTTTTCGAGTTTTGGAGACCTCCTAAGAATGCTTCAAAGTCAGGTTTGGGGCATTAAATGACCTCGAAAAGGGTCAAAAAATGGGGGACGAGCGAAGCTTGTCCATAGGGCTATAGAGCGCTTCAAGAGCTTTCCGAAAATGTAAACGGTTCGTCAATCGGAGCTACGGTTCAAAAGTTATGCCTCCCGGAAGTTCGGCTACCGTTTCTGGATTCTTCTAGATTTGCACCGACTTCTAACGCGGCTTCTGGAACCTTCTATTTTGTCGGTGGATGCCTACTAGCACTTTCTAGAATGTACTCCTAGTCCTTAACCCTCCGGGGTCTATTTAAGGAAATTTTTGGCATTGTAAAAGGCAGTTCAGATTGGAGCTTGAGAGGAGGTGCTAAAAGAAGAAATATTCTCCAGATTTATGCTATTGTAAGCTCGCAGGGCATGTTTTGAAGTTTATTTTCTCTGCACTGTTTGTACTGGCATATTTTCTCAGTTAATATAATTCCCCTTTCTATTGTGTCTATTCTGGTTGTTGGGTTGTGTCCCCATCAAGTGGTATCAGAGCCGGTTTTCCTGAGTGTGTAGACAGAGCGCCGACTGTGAGGCAGTTTGCACCAGGACTGTGTGGTTGTGGGTTCAAGTTAGAAGATGCCTCCACGAAGAGAGCGTGGCGGAAGGGCCAGAGCTATTGATCCTGAGGAGGTTAGAGCCCTCCAGAGACAGGTACAAGAATTGCAAGAGGAGCTTCGTAGAGGAGCAAATATTGTCGCAGATGACAATAGTGAGGATGACAATGAAGAGGAAGTAATGGAAGTTGACGGGGAAGTTCTGAATCCTGTAGAGGAAAGGCTTTTTAGGGCCATTTCTAGGTTTGGGAAAAGACCTACAATTGAAGTGGGTATATTTTCGGGAAATTTGAAACCAGATGAGTTGATCGATTGGATCAATGAACTGGACGAATACTTTGAGTATGAGGATATAAGGGACCCAGATAGGGTTAAGTTTGCAAAGGCCAAACTAAAAGGCCATGCCAAAATATGGTGGCAAGAGATTCAACTGGAAAGACTTAGAAGAGGAAAGGAGAAGATCACAAGATGGGATCGCATGGTGGACAAATTGAAGAAGCAGTTCATTCCTGTGGACTATGAGCTTGATCTGTTTAAGAAGATGCATGGGTTAAAGCAAGCAGGAAGATCAGTCCAAGAATATACAGAGGAGTTTTACCGACTCCTGATTAGAGCGGGGCATGCAGAAGCAAATAAGGAGAAGGTTGCTCGTTATATCAGTGGGTTACGACATAGCATCCAGGAGGAATTAAGTCTGGTAAGAATGACCAACGTTGAAGAAGCATACCAGTTTGCCCTACGAGTTGAAGAGAAGCTGAGTAAAAGGTTTGAAGGAAGACAAAGAGGGCGCGGTCAAGGAGGAAGGGGAAGCGGTAGATCCTCTGGAGGCCGCAATGAAACTCAAAAGAAAAATGAAGATGAGGGTACTAGCAGGAACCAGAGGAATGAGGGTTTCAACTGCTCCCGTGATAAAGATTTTGGAAATCAAAGAGAAAGAGGTAGAGGACGTGGACAAGGAAGAGGAGGCTTCCGTGGTACCTGTTTCCATTGCAATGAAGAAGGTCATCGTGCCTTTGAATGCCCTCAACGACAAGGAAGGACAGATAGGAGAGTTGAGGGCCAAGCTAGGGTTGCTCATGTGGATGAGGATGCACAATCATCACATTCAGAGGATACAGAAAGAGGAGAGACCTTGGTAAACGAAAGAGTCCTACTAAGTGGTGAAAATGAACCAGGACAACGGAGGAGTTTGTTCCGTACCAGATGCAAGTGTGAGGATAAATGTTGTGATGTGATCATTGATGGTGGTAGCACTGATAACTTGGTATCCGAAGAGATGGTCTCTAAGCTGAAGCTCAAGAGGGAGAAACATCCCCAGCCCTATCGGATTTCTTGGGTAAAAGATGATTATAAGGTCCTGGTAAGTGAACAATGTTTAGTAAAATTCAAAATTGGAAGTTACCATGATGAAGTTCTCTGTGATGTTATTTCGATGGATGTTTGCCATCTATTGTTGGGTAGACCATGGCAGTTTGATAGACATGCAATACATGATGGACATGCAAACACATACTCTTTGACAAAGGATGGAGTTCGCCACAAATTGAAGCCCATGAAAAAGGAAGGTGAAAAGGTATGTAGCAGTGCTAGAATTTGTCTTGTTGATGGAAGGAAGTTTTTAGATGGCATGAAACATCAGCGTATATGCTATGCTTTGATTCCTAGGAAAGATAAAGAAGGTAGTAGTGAAATACCATTTGAAGTTTCAGATTTACTAGGGGAATTTGGAGATATTATCTCTGATAACGTTCCAGATGGATTGCCACCAGTAAGGCAAATCAGTCATCAAATAGATCTGATTCCAGGAGCTAGTTTGCCTAACAAGGCTGCTCACAGGATGACTCCTACTGAAACAGAGGAGCTAAATAGACAGGTTCAGGAGCTGTTGAGGAAGGGCTTGATTCGAGAGAGCCTGAGTCCATGTGCAGTACCTGCAGTACTTGCACCAAAGAAGGATGGAGAGTGGAGGATGTGTACAGATTCTCGAGCTATAAATAGGATAACCATCAAGTACCGATTTCCTTTACCAAGGATGGATGATCTTATGGACTGCTTGAGTGGAGCTCAGTACTTCACAAAGATAGATCTGAAGAGTGGCTATCATCAGATACGAATTCGAGAAGGAGATGAGTGGAAAACAGCCTTCAAGACCAAGGAGGGTCTTTATGAGTGGTTAGTCATGCCCTTTGGATTGACGAACGCCCCAAGCACCTTCATGCGGCTCATGAATGAGGTACTTAAAAAGTTCTTGGAAAAATTTGTTATTGTCTATTTGGATGATATTTTAATTTTCAGCAAGACTTTGGAAGAACATTTACTGCATATTCGTAGTGTCCTTGAAAGGCTAAGGGAAGAGAAACTGTTAATTAATCTAAAGAAGTGTGTCTTTGCAAAAAGGGAGTTAGTCTATTTGGGATTTGTTATATCACCTGAAGGTCTCAAAATGGATCCAGAGAAGGTAAAAGCCATCTTGGAATGGCCTACTCCAAGGTCTGCTACTGAGGTAAGATCATTTCATGGTCTGGTTAGTTTTTACAGGAAGTTTATTAAGAATTTCAGTGGCATATGTGCACCTCTAACTGATACAATAAGAGGGGATAGAAAAGAGTTCAAATGGACTGCAGCAGCTGCGAGAAGTTTTGAATTGCTGAAGAAGAAGGTGACTGAACAGCCTGTGTTGGCACTTCCAGATTTTAGAAAAGTATTCCAGGTGGACTGTGATGCTAGTGGTAGCGCTATTGGGGCTGTATTAAGCCAAGAAGGTAAGCCTATTGCATATTTTAGTGAAAAATTGAATGATGCAAAGAAGAAGTATTATGTTTATGATCAAGAGTTCTATGCGATAGTTCAAGCCTTAAAGAAATGGAGGCATTATTTATTGCCAAAGGAATTTGTTTTGTATACTGATCATCAGGCATTACAGTACCTAAATAGCCAAGGTAAATTGAATCAGAGGCATATGAAGTGGGTAGAATTCTTGCAGAGTTATACATTTGTGTTGAAGCATAGAAGTGGAAAATCTAACAGGGTTGCAGATGCATTAAGTAGGAGACAGTTGTTGCTTACAACAATGCAGGTTGAAGTAGTTGGGTTTGATGAACTCAAGAATTTGTACCCCGAGGATCCTGATTTTGCTGAAGCATGGAAAGCTTGTAAAGAACCTGTTGCTGTAGATAGAACCAAGTGGTTAGACTATTTGATTCAGGATGGCATGTTGTTCAAAGGCAGTCAATTGTGCATTCCAAGGAGTTCCATGAGGGAAAATCTGATTAAGGAGAAACACAGTGGAGGGATGGCAGGACATTTTGGTCGGGATAAGACCATTTCCATTCTTAGAGAACATTATTTTTGGCCTCAAATTACACAGGATGTGAAGAAGTTTGTACAGAGTTGCCAGGTTTGTCAAGTTGCCAAGGGGTTTAGTCAAAATACTGGCCTATATCAGCCATTGCCTGTTCCATCAAGGCCATGGGAGGACATAAGTATAGATTTTGTTCTTGGATTGCCAAGGACACAAAGGGGTAATGACTCAGTATTCGTGGTGGTTGATAGGTTCTCCAAAATGGCACATTTCATTCCATGCCACAAAACTCATGATGCTGTCCATATTGCAGACTTGTTTTTCAAAGAGGTGGTAAGACTACATGGTCTTCCAAGGAGTATAGTTTCTGACCGAGATACTAAATTTGTGGGGTATTTCTGGAGGACATTATGGAAGAAGTTGAGAACAGACTTGAAATTCAGTTCCACGCATCACCCACAGACTGATGGCCAAACAGAAGTGGTAAATAGAAGTCTGGGCAATTTGCTGAGATGTTTAGTTGGAGATAAGCCCAAGGGATGGGATTTGATTCTACCACAGGCAGAGTTTGCTTATAATAACTCTGTAAATAGGAGTACTGGAAAATCACCATTTCAAATTGTATATGGGAATAGCCCAAGGACTGCACCAGAATTGAGGAAGATAGAACAAGGGGAGAGAACAAGTGCTGAAGCTGAGGAATTTGCTGAACACATCAAGCGTCTACATGAGGAGGTTCAAGCACACATTATCAAGATGAATCAAGAGTATAAAGCTAGGGCTGATGCAAGGAGAAGACATAAGGAATTCCGAGTAGGGGATCTTGTCATGGTGCACTTACGAAAAGAAAGATTTCCAGTTGGTACTTACAACAAGCTGAAAATGAAGAAATTTGGCCCCTGCAAAGTTTTGAAGAAACATAACTCAAGAAATGCATATCGGGTGGAGCTGCCAGATGGTATTCACATTTCTCCCATTTTCAACATTGCAGATTTGACAGAGTATCATGATGATGGTGCTGATGAGGAGTTGGTTTTAGAGCCATGTCCAATTCCTGCTTCTAAGCAGGAGGAGATAGAAGACATTCTAGATCAACGTGTGGGTAGGAGTACCAGAAACAGGCAGTATGAAGAGTATTTGGTAAAATGGAAAGGACGGCCGATCGAGGACTCAACTTGGATTTCAGCAGCTGAGGTTTCCCATTTGGGATTTCCTCTACCATCCATAAAGTGACAGGGTCACTTTTCAATCTACCCTGGGTGTCTGATGCAGGAGCATCCAGAGGTATAAGGGCAATCCTGTGTCACCCAAAAAAATGTACTTAGACTTAGTTTCTGTTTTATGTCTTTACATTTTTGGATACCCATTTGGCTCAAATAAAGGTTCCAACTCCCATAGTTCAACTATCAGTGCATTTGAAAATCCCGAAAAAATAGGAGCATGCAATTTGGCCATCATTTTGGTGACCTAGAAGGTGTGACTTGGCCAGATGAAGGTAATTGAGATTTAGAGCATTCCAAAAAAAGAATCAGGTCAAAAGGCCCCACGGTTTGAAAGTTATTGCAGTTTTTCGGGTTTTGGAGACCTCCTAAGAATGCTTCAAAGTCAGGTTTGAGGCATTAAATGACCTCGAAAAGGGTCGAAAAATGGGGGACGAGCGAAGCTTGTCCATAGGGCTATAGAGCGCTTCGAGAGCTTTCCGAAAATGTAAACGGTTCGTCAATCAGAGCTACGGTTCAAAAGTTATGCCTCCCGGAAGTTCGGCTACCGTTTCTGGATTCTTCTAGATTTGCACCGACTTCTAACGCGGCTTCTGGAACCTTCTATTTTGTCGGTGGATGCCTACTAGCACTTTCTAGAATGTACTCCTAGTCCTTAACCCTCCGGGGTCTATTTAAGGAGATTTTTGGCATTGTAAAAAGCAGTTCAGATTGGAGCTTGAGAGGAGGTGCTAAAAGGAGAAATATTCTCCAGATTTATGCTATTGTAAGCCCGCAGGGCATGTTTTGAAGTTTATTTTCTCTGCACTGTTTGTACTGGCATATTTTCTCAGTTAATATAATTCCCCTTTCTATTGTGTCTATTCTGGTTGTTGGGTTGTGTCCCCATCAAAAGTCTACACCCTTCCCTGAGGAACTACTTCTTCAGCAATCTCTGGAGAAGGCTGACTTCCTTACTATCAAGATGCACCTACACTACCACGTAAGAGGAAAAGGGAGAAGGAAACTGAAATTAAAATGCAGAAAGGGAAAGGGGGTGATGCACCAAGATAGAAATATGGTTACAACTCTGCCTATTAATGCACTATGCATCAATGAAACAACCAAAATACACCAACTGAACTCTAATCTATCTTCAAAGGAAATACATGTAGGTTTGGAACTAATTGAAGTGCTGAAAAGAAAAGATACTTCACCATACAGCAACCGCTAATAGACTTGACACAACATGTAGATCTGAGAAAATGGAAAAGAAGTATTCAAAAATAGCGCAATAAACTTGCACAAATTAAAGAATGGCCAAACTAGGTAAGAACAAAGTTTTTTCAGTAATGGAAGGCAAAAATGCAAAGCATAATGCTGCTGCAAAATACAAATAGAGAAGAACCCAAAAAAAGTATTTACAACTGCCCTTTAAAGAGTTCATGCATAACTCAGATCTAACTTTAAGTTCGAACCCCAACCAAAGTGAAGTTGAGTTGCAATGAGCAATAAATGAATATTAGAGTAAAATTTGATCTTGAAATCAACCTACTATAGTGAAGTGACGAAAAGGGCAAAACAAATGCACCCAACCGTAAGAGATCAAATCCCATGAGATTTGATCATTACAATCATTAATGAGGCATGGAGATGCATAAATGTCATACAAAGAAGGCCAAAGAATGGCATTCAGCATTAAAGAATAGTCCTTGTAACATGTCATAGCCGCAACAAATAAATTTGCACCGCCATCAAAAAATGTGGGATGGGATAACACGCGAGTTAACCTACCATGAAAATTTCAGAATTGACCTGTGTGGAATAAATCTGATTTGCCCCAATAAGATGAGTCATCAATATAGATCTTCATTTAAATATGGACGGCCAAGATGCTGCAAAAATCTCCTCAACAGATGAATAAAACCCAACCGTAGATGCATATCTTCTTCATTCTCCAACAGACGACTAAGATGTACTCAAAAATATCCAAGATGCTTCCAGATCCAACAACCATCATATCTTCGCAAGAGCAAAGGGCAGCAATGCAAAAATATGAGAATAGTTTGATGAAAAGCATCCTAGCACAAGAAGGATCCACCATGTGGCATGAAACTGTTGGTCAGCACATTTCTTGAATGCACAGTTGAAGAGGCAGCAACGATTTCACGATTTCAGAAAGAGTAGCAAAGTCATTCTCTGAAATGGCAAAAATGGTTAACGCAAAATGTTAACCCCAGCAAAAAATGCATGTTAACTCGCAACTCAACACGTGAAAGAAATTGAGCCAACTCGGTCAATGAACAAGCTGAACTAGCGCAGCACATGAAGGAACCTAACCAACTCGGCTCATGAAGAGACTGAGTTAACACGA
Source organism: Cupressus sempervirens (assembly GCA_028749045.1). NCBI lineage: Eukaryota > Viridiplantae > Streptophyta > Pinopsida > Cupressales > Cupressaceae > Cupressus > Cupressus sempervirens. Next base: position 884,210,131 of record CM053785.1, on the reverse strand, counting down.
GACGTTAACCCAACCAAAAAGCGTGTTAACCCACATCAAAGAACCCAGCACATTGAAGATCTCTCAGATCAATTAGCAATGATGGGCTGAATAGGGGGCAAAAATGGCCAACACTGACTTGGGATGGAGTTGCATGAGCCAACTCTTTATCATATTGATATTTCATTTTGCCTTTCGATCTTGCAGATGAGGGCATCCCTTGAGCTTGTGCTGCAACATAAAAATTTCAAAATGTGAACACATCATCAGAAGATATTGCTTCCATAAAAGCATTGATTCTTTATCAACAACAAAGCTTCGAAGTATGGATTAGACACTTCGAAGATCTAATATGATGATCTTGAAAAGAAACAACATGCATATGTGAAGGCTGGAGTATAGCATGAGGGGATGAAAATATGAGGTGGAAGTGAGCGTTTATGAATATGCTTTAAAACATGAAAGTGGAATGCATGGGAATGCATGCAAATGAAAAATTTTGACTTCTAAAAAGTGACTTTAAGTCAAAAACGAGATTTCAAGATGCCATTGCACGAAAAGTGAATTGCATGTATATGTGACATGCAATTGGGAATGAAAAGTGAGATTGCATGAAAATGCGGATGGAAGGTGAGTTTACATGTATTTGCATGCAAAAGATGAGATGCAATGTATTGTGACATGAAATGGGGGAATTACATGTAATTGCTCATGAAGTCTAATTGCATATGAAAGGAATGGATGCAATGCGCCTTGGCATGTAGTGATGGAGGTAAAATGACAAGATGCACTTGCATTCATTGATGGAAGATTGAGTAAAGTGAAACGTGCTCAAGTTCTTGGGAAAGAACTTGCAACTTCTTCCAAATGAAGAAAAATAAGAAAACAAACAAGCAAACAACGAAAACAAGCACAAAAGAAACACCTACCTTCAAACATGTCAATAAGCAAGATAACTCAACATGCAAACTCGAATTTGGAATTTGGGAAAAAATCAAAAGTATGAAAATGAGACTTTTCATCATTTTTAAAGAGGAAATACACTTTTCATGGCATCTATATCAACAAATGTGAAATATCAAGCTAAAATATGCATTAAATCAGCAAGATAAGCATGAATTAATTAGCAAAATGGAAAATGTCCACTTACTTGAAGATTAATATGCCAAATATGAAGGGAATGAAGTTCCAACTTTGACAAATTCTCAAAACAAATTTGGACCTCTTCAACCTTGCAATGATGAATTCGAAATGAGCATCCAATGAGGCATTTTTGGATGAGAATGCCCAAAACGTGCCCTAATATCCCTCTCAACTCCAACGTTTTTAATAAATGTAAGATTATGGGGCATTTTTGGCAAAAAAATGTGTTTCAAAACTCCCCCAAATGAATCGTTTTGGGTAAATAAAAGGCAAAAACGTGATCCCAAGAACAATCACATGGCTCAAAAACCCCAAATTGACTCCTTCATGGACCAAAATGTGATCGGTAATACCATGAAAATGAGCATTTTTTGTTAAAAACATGACTGCAAATCGGTATAAAAAGAACAATTTTGGCATGAAATCAAACGTCCATGGCATAGAAATGCCAAGAAATGCAAAAGCACCTCTCCTCTTGGGATTTTCAAGTCATTCCATGATCAAATCTAAGCATTTGAGTTTCTTGGACGGCATATGCATGAAGTTTTGCCTTCAATCTTCAAAAACGGGCTTTTGGAAAACAAATGCATGCTCTTGAATGCAAATTGCACCTTTTAGATGCATTTGCATGTTTTAAAAACTTCAAATTTGGCCTCCTAGTCAAAAACACACCTTTTTGGTGCATATACATATTTTTAAAACTCCAAAAAAATGACCTAAAGGCAAATGTACCTTTTAGGTGTTGCATGTAAGCAATGAGAGCCATAAGTGAAAATGCACCTTTTATGTGCAATTGCATGTTTTGAATTTAGCACAAAAATGTGTCTATAGGCAAAATGCACCTTTTAGATGCTATTGCACATTTTAAAACATATATAATTACATGTTTTTTGTGTTTTTACATGACATTTCTATTCGAACCACCTTTTAGGTGCAATTGGATATTCTGAATTTAAAATGTGCTTGTAGACATATTTGCACAACTTAAATGATGAATTAAGAATATGTCAATTTAATTTTTGAATAAATATACTTAAATGGGTCATAAATAATATTTACACTATATAGTTCATATAGTATATGGAAATATTATCTTAACAAGTAATATTTATCAAGATGTTTTAATTTAAAACTAAACAATTAAATTAGGCTATATAGTTATATAGTCACTTAAGTGAAAAATTAAAAAGCAGCTCAACTTAAAAATATAACATAAACTGCACTATAGTTACTTTAAGTGAAAAATTGAAATGATAAAATAACTTTAAAACATAATATAAAGTGAATTTATGTTATATTTTTCAAAAAAGTGAATGTCAACTTAAAAATATAACATGATATTTTTAATTTGTGCAGTTGCACCAAAAAATTCTACTTTTTGGGCACTAAAATAGTCAAATATTTTGATTGCCAACTCCAATTAAGCCCTAAGATAGAACAAATTGAAGGGAAAACCGAAAACAATGATTTGAGTAAAACCAAAAGGCCCAAAGCCAACAAAAACACACTCAAAAACGAGAAAAAGGACGTTGAAGGCTTCAAAAATCAAACATAGGCTCAAAAAATAGAGAAACTAAAAAGACTTGACGAAAGCTTTCAGTAAAAGGATTCATTATATAAATTGAAATTGATTGATTGATCAATACTAACCAAATACATAATGAACTAAACTCAGAGAAATGCAAAACTAAGTTAAAAAAGTTTTGTACTGTTACCTACATTTTGTGGTGACATAATGCAAGACAACGTGGCTGACAAGCTGTTACTCGCTAATCCTGTTCACTCTTGAGGCCAAACAGGACCACCATGATGCTCAATTGTTTTCTCTTGCTGACAGAACACGTGATGGTCTCCCTTAGCACCACCCTCGATAAAGAGCTACAACAGACATCCAAAATACTGTTAACAGATTGATTGGTTGTGATTCTTGTAAAGGCCTTCTACTGAGTGGCCTGTTGTGGAAGGCTTTAAATGGCACGTCCATATGCCACAACTCATTGATAGTTTCTCCACATTTTTGCTTCTATTCAATGTAATGTGGCTAATGCGTTTATGTTGATATAAATCTCTGTTCAGTTCTATCTGCTGTGTTTGCTCACTGCTGGACCAGCTAGTGTTACTGAACATTGTTCCACTTTGTTTGCACTGCTCAATGCTCTAGAAAACTTGTCTACTGATCTATTGATATCTTAATAAAATATGCTTATTTCAAAAAGAGATATCTTCAATGATTTTAGTATTGACAGTTTCTTCAATGAGTTGTCTATCAATATTATCCAGGCTTTAGTTTAAACTTGAAAAGTTGAAACTACTGGATCAGAAAATTTAATAAGACTGAATTATAGACAAAGCCAAAGGTATTTTTTTAAGGTTGAACGTTGCACAAAAGTTTGGTGAGTGATGGCATAGTAGTTTAGCAGGATGCATAAGCCAGATGACCTTCACTGGTGGTTTCTTGGCTGTTTATTACTTAATAAAGGAAAATCAAATTCTGCTCAGATTTTAGGTAAGCAAGATTGTATGTCCAAAAAATACTACCACAAACATTTCTTCTCTCGATCATGGTTCACTGCTGACTTTTGTCCTTTTCATGTCACAATCCCACTGGAAGGTTGATCTTGTGGATGGTCTACAAATTTCGCTGGTTTTCCCTGGCTTTTCAGAAAATTATATTTTTTGTAGATAAGTATGATACTGCTCAAAAATGATCATATGATGGTTTTCATTTAGTTTCCAGTTGATACTTGCAATGTTGAATTTATCCAGAGGAACCTACTAATCTTGGAAGTTTTAAAAATTAACATGCTACATCTGAGAAGAACTGAAAGAGCAAAATTTACCTCCATGTGAGAATCTTTTATATAGTATGTTCTACTCATATTAAAGAAACAAATCTGTGATATATCAGCATCAAAGCACTTCCTCTTAGATGTCCCTTCAGGACAGCAATTTGATCAATCACAAGATGGTATTGGCACAATTTTGTATGCTATGTAATAGCATCAACACCAACAATGAAGGAATTGTAGCTATCCTGTTACTAATTCAATACTGGGCGCAATAAATGAAGCATTTCACTGGAAAATGGGTTGGAGGTTCAAGTAATTCTTAATTTTCGACTAGTAATTATACAATCTAAGTCTGTTCAATTGAAAGCAAATTTGCTGTAGTCCAACTCTTTGCCCAACATCTTTATTTTTTTTGTGATTTATACATTTTGGCTTCATTTGTGTTTTTCTCTGTACACGATTTCATCAACTTTCACTTTTAGCGTGAGCATTTTAGCCACATTGCAACCATCCAGAACGGTGCATTCACAGGCCAAATAGTTTTTGATCTCACAAACCCACCATTTGACTCAGTGCCATACAAAATACTTTTCCAGGAACATTACTTTATGTCTGCAGGCTACAAAAGTAAATGGTAACACTTGAATAACTTTGTCATTATAATCTCTAGTTTTTAAAATGTAGATAATAATCATAAGTATAGTGATGCAACTTTAACCTGAGCTTATTCTTTGTTACAAAAAACTCAAGTACAAATATCATGTCATAAAATTTTAAAATAGTAGAATGTGAATGTACATCCTGGATTGAACAGGTAAGGCTTATCCTTAAAGCTCCAGCTAATATGTGAAAAATGAATAAATAACTTGATTGTTTTTGATAAAATAATGTATAATGGGTATCTAAAACCTGTAGTTCCCCTTGCTGGAGCATAGAAAGTTCAGCAACATCTAGCGTACCTCATTGTCATCAAAATGATTAGTTTGAAAAAGCTCCCTCTTAAGGTTATGAGGTTGTCTTCCAATAGTTGTCTCTTCAGGTATAATAAACCAGCATCCTGTAAACTGGTATGAACCACCTGGTTCCTTCCATAACCTATACAAAAAATTGTGAGAAGATCAACTCCTGCACAAACAACTGTTACAATATGCATAATTCATGCCAAGTGATAATAAGTTGCAACCCTTCTGTATTTTTGTAATAGGATTAGTAATAACATGCCAGGAATATAATCTACTCTATATCTTACAGATAGGAAGGGATGCATTCAGAATGTTTATTTCCTTTATAGTGTCCCATAACAGATTCTGTCTAGAAATACTTTTATACAGGTACATATTTATGAGTTTATAAAGGACGGTTTTCATTTAAGGAAAACTATATCTAAATAAACCTTTTGAAAACAGAGAAGTATGTGTGAAACACATCCATGCTATAAGCTACTGCATTTGGAGTGTTCATAGCTAGTCCATGGTGCATTGATAATGTCTTTGTTTAGGAGAAAGCTGGTCCTTGCGGAAGCAATTACTAAATGAAAGACAGGGACATTTAGAGGTTTGTTAAACCATTTAATGGTTAAATACATTATTATTAAATATGAATAATGTTAATAATATTAATTTATAAGGAAAACACCAAAACTTTGCTGTGGTTTGGTTAAAGAGAAGCAAAAAAAATGAGAGAACAAGGGTAGGAAGAGAAGAGAAGTGAAAAAAGGATTTGAGAAAGGAGAACAGAATTTAGAATCAAGATGGATTGCTATAGAAAATTGCAAGCAGTTGATCCTAAAAAGATATGTCATGTCCCCTTTTCAAATTAAGGAAAATAATTTAATTAGAAGTTGCCAAAAAAGTAACTATAATATTATAAAAGGCAAGTTATATTTATTATTAAATTAGAATATAACAAAAGTGATATTTTATAAAGATGATATCAAAAGTGTCACCAAGACAGACAAATTGAAATATTAAAATACAATCAAAAAGAATTTCTAGAGACTTCTTGAAAGCTAAAAATAAAAAGCAAAGGATTATAAAAGAAGTTGGGCTTGAAGAAAATTCTCTCTTGTATGTTGTCAAAAAACAACTTTCTTGAAGATTGAGAATATGGCGTTCACCTTCTAATCAGAGGATAAAAGCCTTTTTTATTTTTGGATTGGAATTTGGGACTAAAACCCTCGTATCTGTGAGAAGTGATTTGACCCAAATATTGCATGTGCGTGGGAAGATTATTTTAAGAGTTTTTTGAAAAAATAAAAAAGTTGTGCAGAAAAATGTAGCTTATATATAGTTACAGGTTATCAATTGAATATTTGAATAACTTTTCAACTTTCTAATTGGTATTTTTCAATGAATTCTCAAATTTTATATAGGATATGTGTTTGTAATGATTTTGTGAATATTAAAACAATTGGATGTTCAAAAGCAATATTATTAGTATATCTCTGGCCTAGACATACTCTTTATTATTAGAAATTTCATTCCAAGACCATACCTTTAATATAACTGATAAGCCAATGGTTAGAATCACCATAAATATGTAGAAATGAAGTTATGAACAATATATAATTGATGATTGTCACTGTCACATAAAATTGGTGGAGTTATTCTTCTATAGGACAATGGATGAATTGAAAGTTATAAATGATGCGACAATAGCAGTAAAGAAAATACACAAAGAGGAAAAAGAAAAAGAGCCAGATTGAATCAACTCCAAGCAAGAAGGGGAAAAAGAAAAGCAAGTAGAACATCAGAAATAGAGAAATTTTGTGTGCATAGTCTGAGATTCATACCAGAAATTATATAAGATAAACCCCAAACTCGTATAAAATTAAAAACAAAACATACCCCAATCTGTAAACTGCCAAATAGAGAATCCGAAAAGGCAGAATTCCCAGGCAAGAATAGCCTCTTCTTGGGCTATTCGTGAAACCAGCATAAACAAGAATCTTCACTCTCTAAATGAACTCGCGGTTGTGAATCATTTGTAACAAAGTTATCCCTCTGCTTATCATCTTCTCTCCTGCATCTATAGCTACTCATAGGTAATTTCAAACTGATTTCCTTCTGTTAATCTTAACCATTTTGTTTGCAGGTGGTGGGAGGAAGGTGTTGGAGAAGAGCATTGTTCTATGACATCATCTGCTCTGCCATTTAGAGAAGATGTTTGGGTGAAATGGGATGCAGTATCAAAGAAATAAAATATACCCACCATAGAGCAACAGGAAACAAACATGGGAAGGGGCCCAAATAACCACAGAAGAGGGAGAAAGATAAGTACAATGCCCCGAACCCCAATGACCAGAGGTAGCCTCCTTTGCTCAACGCATTGCCCACAAAATAAATTGACAGAGTGTGCTGGCAAAATACTTATCACTGTGAACATTATCAGAAGACTTGCATGGCTGTAGTAACCTACTGACTTTAAAAAGGTTTTGAAGGAAGGAGTTGGAGAAGAGCATTGTTCTATGACATCATCTGCTCTGCCATTTAGAGTAGGTGTTTGGGTGAAATGAGATGCATTATAAAAGAAATAATGTACACCCACCATAAAGCAACAGGAAACAAACATGGGAAGGGACCCAAACAACCACAGAAGAGGGAGAAAGAGAAGTAAAATGCACCGAACCCCAATGACCAGAGGTAGCCTCCTTTGTTCAATGCATTGCTCACAAAATAAATCGACAGAGTGTACTGGCATAATACTTATCACTGTGAACATTATCAGACTTAGCAATGCACACAAATCTTTTAATCGCTGGAACTTCATGACAAAGTTGCAAGACAGACAGAAATTTTCAAGCATCCCTGGTTAAATATCCTGAAGGAAGAACTAGATGGCATTTTCTCACACTTTTTATAACGTGACTATTTAAGGACACAGTTTTACACAACATACTCTGTTCAAGGAGATGCCTACTCTTTCTCAATTACTCTCTATATTGTCCAATTCTGACATTAAAGATCATTCTTATAACTCATCAAAATTGTGAAACTGAAGAGTCTTTTCCCAGATATTTGTTGCTAGAATCACAAATCTTAACCATTGTCTCTCAAACTGTCCAAAAAATGTCCTTGAAATCAATCAGGCTCATTGCAACTGAATTGTTTGCTCAGATGCTATAATGACTGGGTAATGAATCTGAACAAAGTTATTAGATATTGTATTGTTAAGAAAACAGAATGTGTACAAGCCTAGTTTTAATGCTGAGCATATGGTGTCCATGATCTTGCCAACCATAATACCTACCAAGATAATGATGTGGAAAGCTTTTTCATAATACCAGAGGATGCAACAAAAGTACATCCATGCGCTTTCATCCTAATCTGATACTTCACATAGGCCAGACACATCCCTGCTGAACTGTCTTGTACCGAGAGTGCTCTTGCCAAGGACGGCTAGGAGACTGCAAGAACAGTACTTCTTCTGATTATTAAAAATCAATCTCACAATTTTTTGCATAAACTATTTCTGAATGACTCTAGACTATAAATAGGAAATTGACCGGGTAATCAATCTGAACAAAGTTACTGGATATTGTATTGTTGAGAAAATAGATTGAGTGAAATGCCTAGTTTTGATGCTGAACATGTGTACATGATCTTGCCAGCCATAATGCCTACCAAGATAGCAGCATAGTTTCTTATACAGTAGGATGATGTGGAAAGCTTTTTCACAATAACAGAGGATGCAGCAAAAGCACATCCATGTACTTTCATCCTAATCTGCCATAACACCTACCAAGATAGCAGCGTAGTTTCTTATACGGTATTATGATATGGAAAGCTTTTCCAAAGAACCTGAGGATGCAATAAAAGCACATTTATGTGCTTTGATCCCAAATCTCATCCTTCACATAATCCAGATCTCATCCCTGCTGAAATTTACCAAGAGTGGTCTTGCCAAGAATGGTTAGGAGACTGTAAGAGCAGTACCTCTTTTGATTATTGAATCCATCTCACAAATTATTGCATAAACACTTTCTGAATAACTCTTGACTATAAATAGAAAATGCTAAAAAGAGCACAATGTAAAACTAGCAAGGGCTCTTTGCTCTAAAAATAGGAACTGCTACAAATAGCATAGGCCTTAAACAGTTCCAACTACAGAATACGCTGATCTTCGAAACTGATAAGCTATTTTTAGTGCAGGCTAAAACTAGACTTAGGGGTAGGTGACTCTAAACCACTTCAATGATTCTGTATATTTACCTCAACTACATTTTTTCACGGATCTGAAAAATTGGAAAAATGTTGAATGGATGATTTGCTTTGTTCCAGTCAACAATAATGTAAGTAAGACACTTATTCATATTGGAAAGTGTAGAAATTTGAATTAGTTTCTTCAACATTTGCATTTCTATATAGAAGTGCACCTATCCTCACATGCACATGCCTGGGGTTTTTATCTAATATTTTTGAGAATTATTTGGCTTTGTTCAGGCACGTGCCTAACCATGTGCTCCTTAAAATTTAGACCAATTCATTCTTTCTTGATGAGTGCATGTTTTACTTTGCATTCACTCCTTTCTTTCTTCCTTGCGGAACTTCTTCCTTTGTTATGATTTCACAAATCTACAAATGTTTTTGCTTAAGCGTGGTCTCCTTTGACACACATAAATAATTTGGAATAAAAGAATAAATTTAACTATATTTTGTATCTATTAATATGTGCCTATAATTAACTTGAAATTTTGATTTTTTTTAGGTTCAGAGTTTGGAATAAAAGAACAAATTTAAAAATATTTGGTACGTATTAATGTGTGCCTATAATTAACTTGAAATTTTAAAAATTTTAAAGGTTTGGGTCTTCAGTAAAGATCAGTCCTTAGGCATTTGTCTTCACAATGATGGATTATTGTATTTAAAGGATCGCCGTGAATGTTCTTTATGTTGAGTCTCTAAGTAAACATATTCTATGGTATATTCCATCTTTGCCAATTCAGTTTCATCATTTATGCTTTATAAATGAAGAGTTATATCCCCTTCATATGCTAACAGTTTTATGCACTGAAATACAATTGTTATATTATGTTTGCTGGTTTGGCTTCATCATATATGTTTTATAAATAAAGAGTTATATTCCCTTAATATGCTAACAGTTTTATATGCAGTGAAATACAATTATTGGCCATATGCATTGTGACTACAATAAATTTTCTTATTACTTCTTGCAAGGAGGAGGCATTACAAAGGTCATTGAGAATGCTGGTTTTGAGGCAGATATTTGCCATCGGTGGTTGGGTGGAACTGGTTCATGGTTCATCCAGCAGAGGCTCTAAGTATTCTTAGCCACACAACAACGGACCATCAAGCCACCTACCGTCACATACACATCTACCATGAGAGTTGTAACTACAACAACTGCAACAACTGATAAAATTGCCATTAACCAATTTATTTCAAGGGAAGTTAGAATTTTGTTTGCAAGCTCACATTTTGATTCTGGCACAGAAGATGTTCCCCCTGTTTTAAATCCTTTATGACTGTAAATCTTCATTGAATCATCTCTTTTGAAGAAGAATATACCATCATTATAACATTTAGTTTGTTATTAACAACCCTCATACGTTGTGCCTTCTTTGTTTCCCTCATTGCACTTTCACTGTCATGTCTTACTAAACATGACTTTTTATGTGTTGTACCATGTGTGATACTTGACTATTACATTTCTTGTCTCATGTCTTACATAGAACAAAAAAACATGAATTGCAAGTTCAGAATTCTTTTTGAAATTACTCAGCGATGCATGAATCTTTCCTATCAATTGAATGTTTTAACTTTAGTTAGTTCTGTTATCTTCCTTCCAGCCTCTGCATACTTGCGGTTGGCTCTGTATTCCCTATAAACAGCATGTAGTATGTAATGTTGTTGTTGATCAAGACATGGAATTTCATCCGGATGAAAAAACTATCTAGGATGAACATGAAAAAATAAGGCAATTTTCCTTTCCACCAATATCCATCATCCTGCTTAATACCAATAATATTTAATATACAGTTGTCCAATCCCAAGGACTAATTTTCCCCCTCTGCCTAATGCATCATAGCACTGGTATGCAAGAAAAGAGCCTCATAATTGTGCAGTTGAAACTTTACTGAAAGAAATATTAGCATGTAAAAGGGTTATGGACGATGGTAAAACCAAGGGCCATGGGTTTGTGAATTTTGAACTGGAAAAAGCTGCAGCTGCAGCTGCTGCAATTGAAAATATTAATGGAACTGGAATACTGGGAAAGCATTTTTAAGTAGATTCTGTCAATTTGAATCTGAACGTTTGAATACAAGTAGTGTTCATTGAAATTGCAGGATGTAGTTTGAACACGTTATAGAAGATGCCCTGCAAATTTTCTCCTCCACATTCTATCTTTCTTGACAGGTAGCATGAAGGATTTTGCCATACACAAAAACAAAACTCTCGGCTGGAGCTTAAGGAGTATATGACAGAGCCATTGCTTGACTTTTATGACATTTTTTTCATATTGAATTAGATTCAATGGCTTAATTGATATTTTATCCTAGATTTCTTGTTTTTGACTTTCCTTTTTCAAACATACTAGGGACGTTTTAGGACATGAAAGTGCAATCTCTCTGCTGCAGCAATTCAAACAAAAGTTCTGCTTTTTAAAATTGCTTGCATTTGTATTTCATTTCATTTATTGAATTATTTCTGAATCACACATTTAATGCAGCACTAGAGACTAGCGAGATGACAACTTGGTTGCAACAAGATACATTCTTTTGGAGTACATGAACATATGTCAGCTTTTCCTAGGATATCAAGAATCAAGTGTTTGAATCTTGGGTTGGGTTGAAGTTTGAATTTTTTATCAGGTTTTGGTAACTTATTAATGTGCCTTACTATGAAAATCAATTCAATAACCATAGATAATTGTTTGATTGTGATCTTATTTCGACCAACTTGTGTGTAAACTAAAACATAGGTGACATGATGGTGTCACTGAATATTTCTCTGAATCTCACATAGCAGGGATGATTTCAACAATCAGATAATCAAACTCTGCAATGAGATTCAAACCAGAACATTAAGAAGCAATCGTGCTTAAATAATGTAATCCACACAGCAGAATTGAACGCTAAATCAAAATATTTTTCTCTTTCACTGAGGAATTATCAATGGAACACATACACTTTGCTCAGCCCTTGATGAGTTTGGTAGCTTCAAATTTTAAGATATTAGCATAATCAGGGGTAGTAGAAACACACTTCGAAATCTGATGACTAGTTAACAACAACTTGCATAATTAATAGTTTCTTGTGCTAAATAGAACATCTCTGATTGAATAATAGCAGAAGAAACTAAGAAGCCAAGCAGATATTTCGAAATACGACAAGACCAAAGTCATTGAAACGAAATGTTTAAAATATTGTAGCATGCACCACCTGTTTTTCTAAAAGTCGCCTTCTCCCCGAGTGGGTCATGAGTGCATAATAATAGAAAATTAGAAATGAAAGTAACAAAAGTAGAAGGAGATTTCTGCAACAGTATATAAAAGAAAACTAAAGCATACCTGTCAATCCTAGCAGCCCACAACTCAGAATTAAGAAGCTTTTCTCTCGCAGTCTTCTTGGTCTTTCTTCTGCGTCTCCGCTGGATTGTGTTCCCTTCATTTGTCTCGCAATATGGACAAAACCACTTGTCCTCGGGAACCTCCTTCAAGGGAGGTTTCAAGCAGGATAGATGGAAACCACCCAGACACTCCTCACATTCTACCATAATTCCTCTTCCAACCTTGTTACATATTTGGCAATGCTCGCACTCTGCTTCATCCGAATCAGAGCTCGAATCCAGGCGCTTCACATAAACGCAGTCCCCTATCCTAAACTCAACTCCATCAAAGACCACTTTACTGAACTCCTTACAAACCTTCTTCGTAACTGTATTTTTACCCTTCTCAGCATGTTCCGTTTTCTGAGCAACGCACCTTAAACGCCTGGCTCTTTGTTGAATCTTTTCACCAGGCTTCTGTCGGGCAGGAGTTCTAGCAGCGGATTTTGGCTGCCTTTTCGCAGGTTTTTTGGCGGAGCCTCTTATGGAAGATTTGATAGGCTCGGTGGGATGAGGCGAAGAGGGAGCCTCCACTTCGTCAGGCTTCTGCAAGCGAGAAGACCGTCTGATAGATTTAACGGCACTTCCAAAATCAAGCACCCTTTTAGACATGGGAATGGGGCTTTTCTCTTCATTCTCATTGTCCGTGCAAGGGTGGGACTTAGGCTTTTTGGTTGGTGACTCGTACAATGGCGTTTTGACATCATCTTCTGCTGGCGCTGCTTTCTCATTTCCTCCTCCATCTGCTCCGGCAAATAACAGACGCTTTGTCAATTGCCCTCGTGAAGGAAGTGGCTCTGGAGTGAATGGCCCCGACTTGCGAGCGCTTGACGACTGGTGGGATTTCTGTTTGGTGGCGTGTGATGATGGCGTATGCACAGATGAATCCCTTTCTGCCATTGCTACGTCGTAAAGGCGCACTGCAACTTACCCGCGGCAGGATAAAACAGAGACAGACAATTTGGCGGGAAAACTTCCCTCAAATTCGATTATTCAATTAGCCAATGATGCCTCGCCCTGAAAAATTCACCGATGAAATCTTTTCATCGCCGGGAAAAATATCTGCGTAAAAAAATCTATTGTCAAATCGGAGGGGGATTCCCGTTTATGATTGGTGAATAGCAGGAACATATGTAACCATGAATACAGGTTTGGAGAGCAAATTTTTTTTGCTCTTTTTTCCCAGACGCGGATCAACCCTCATTCACTTATAATCTGTTTTCATAAATAATAATAATAATAATAAATTTTACTCTCCATTTCACCAAAGCTCTCTTTCAATTTATTCGTATTATTGTAAAAATATTATAAAAAACAATTTATCAATCAATAATTTTGAAATGATAAATAGATATTTCAATAATGATTACTTTGTATAATTATTTATAATTATTTAAAAAATCAATCTATTACGATTTATTCTTGTTATTGATAAAAATGTTATAACAAACAATTTGTCAATAAATAATTTGAAATGATGAATAGGTATTTCAATAATTACTTTGTATAATTTTTTATAATTATTTAAAAAATCAAAACTTTTGATATATGATTTTAGACTTAAAATATATAAATAATAATTGTAAATCTATTATTTAAAAAACAAAAAACAAAAAAAATAAGTTTTAATGTTGATTGATTTTGAATTTGTCAAGTTATATATGTATATGAGTTTTTAAAATAGTTGTATATTTTTTTTCCTTTTAATAATTTATTAGAAGTTTAGTCTTGTATAATTTTATCTAATTGATTGAATATAAATAGATAAAAATTAATGGATAGAAATGTTGCAACAAACTAATAATTTTATTTTATCTAAATTTGTATAGTGGACATTAATGAAATTCAAAATGAAATAATTTATGTTGAATTTGACTTTTATTGAAAATTGTGAGCTTATCTATCTAGGCAAAAGCCTACAACACAATGGTAAATTGTGAGCCTCTTATTGAAGAGGTCTTGGGTTCGAATCTATTCGTGATCGCACTTAATAAATTATAATTATTATTATTAATTACAGCTTGAATTTGTTTGATTTATTTGATTTAAAAGTGTCTTCAGGGTTTTTTCAAGGGCACTTGAAATTAAGTACCTTCTGCCACTTTTGTGGAACTTGATCCCATAGGCTTTGGAACCTAATGAGAATGTCATTAGGGTGGGTAAAATAGATACTCTATTACCCTTGATGCCATGACTCTTGTTTCTAATATGAGCTTGTACCTTCCAAAAGCCATCACATTTGACATTGATGAGCATATATGTAAATGCCTTTTGCATTCCTTGGAGGTATGAACATTTGCTTCCTATGTAAGAAAGAAGCCCACATCAAACAGAATTGCCCTTTCCTTAAAAATCATCTTTGTGTTGGGGATAAACAAGTCTCCTTTGTCCCTTCCACCAAAGCCTCCTCACAACTAGTTAAGGGATCTACTTTGAAACAAGTTGCTTCATTGTCAATCTTGCCACCTCCTTCATCTAAAGATTTGACTACTTTTTTTAATGCCTTAAAGAGTAAGTTCTAATATAATGTTACTCCTTCATCTTCTTCTTTTGTTGATGTCAGTGACGCTCTTACAATTTTTTCCAATATCGAGTCTTTGGATTTTGGTATGGATTCCAACCAAACCAAACCTAAACATAAAACTTAGAATGCCCAGCAACATGCTCTAGAGAAAATTAGGAGAGTCTCTGGGTCTAACATAAATAATGGAAGAATCCAAAACAATTTTTTAAATAAATACATGAATCATAAATGTACCTCCTTGGGTCACTTGGAAAAAGGTGAGACCGTGGAGGGAAAGAATCACCCTAGTGTGGAGGTGAATAAGGGCTCTAGGAGGGGGCATGAGAGTAGGAGCAAGAAAGCCATCTCAAATGGATTTGTCGAAGGACTTGATGCTCTTAAAAAAGCATATGGTGATGACAGTAAACTTAGTAACTTCTTTTTTTGGCATTCCAAATGTCCTCCTTCACCACCACCTCCTAGAGTTCATCAATCTTATTCATAAAAAGAAGGCATGTATCCCTCGTAATGTCACCCCATCAGATGGAATTGATCCTCCTGATGTGTCATCAAATTCTAATGAGCAGGATAAATCAAAAGGTGGGGAAAATAAGGATGGGCATGTTGATCCTTCCTTCCAATACTATTTAAAAATAACAATTGTAGATTATTCAATTTTTGTTTTCAATGCTCAACCTAAAAAGAGAAGGGGAAGAAATAATAGAGTAGAACAAGTAATAGAAGGGAATGGATATAGAAAGAAAAGGAGGGAGAGACCTCCTAGTCTTAGGAGATTTAAACTACCCCACAAGAAACCCGAATAACAACTTCCAAAGTGTTACAAGAGCTTTAAAGCTCTCATGGATACAAACCCCTAATAAATAAGTTTAGATGGAATTTAATTGCACATCTTGGAATGTAAGGGGGTTGGATTCACTCGATAGGAAATATGTCATAAAAAGATTATTTCTTATGAATAAACATATTGATATCTTATTTTTGCAAGAGGTTAAGGTAGACGATTTTACCCCTGACATAACTTTAAAGTGTATTTGGAAATATGTTGAGGAATTTCAATACCAAACATTTAAGAGGCAAAGACGGTGAATCTATCTTGATTAGCCTTGGTTGGTATAGATTTGTTACTAGCTAGGGATACTCTCCATGTAATAGGATTGTGTGGGTTATTTGTCAAGTTGATGAGGGAAGTTGGCTTCCACAACATCTATTAATCTAAGGATTATAGGGAGTGGATTTCCATTTGGAAGTGGTTATTCCAACTAAAAAAGCATTTCATGGAACATGTGTGGAGACTACGATAAGATTGATATATCTTTAAATAAAACGTGGCGATTGAAGTTTGAATGGAAATTATATGAAATATTTTTCTTGTAAATTTTTTAATGTAAACACAAATTATTTGACCCTCTAGAAGGGAACAAGTCTTCACATAATGATATACGACACACCTGATCTGACTTTCGATAAGGAGGTAGAAGAATCTATTCTAGGCTTAACAAATTTTATGTGAACAAAGAATACTTCTTATTCAAAAAAGATCCAAAAGGATATAGTTTCATATTCATCTCCTACACACTTTATGATCATCATCCCATTATAACTTCTATCTTTTCTCTTGGTGAAAGACTTTGTAATTACAAAAGAGGTGAGTGTTTTGTCCTTGAAACTAGGTTGATGAGAGATGAAGATGTCATTTTTACAGTGAAGATTATCAAACTATTTAATTTGGGACCTCATATGGATGCTTGTTTCATAAATTATATGGGTTCAAGACATTAAAAGTTGGCAAAACCTATCCCAAGTAAAAAGGGAAAATAAATGTAAAGATGGAAGGAGAAGGGAATTAGAATTGTACAATAAAGTCTTAATGGTGAAATAGATCATTCAAAACAACTTAGTGATATGGTATATGTAGAAACTGTGACCCATGCTAGAAATAAATCAAGAAAGATCCAAAATCTAAAGATTTAAGGAGCAAAGACCAAAGTCAGAATTATGTGGTTTAGCCATGGGGGAAAAGGCTCAAGATATCTTTTTCAAATCAATAAACAAAAAGAAACCAGGAAAAGGATTGATCCTTCATGTGAGGATGGTAACATTATTAAATCTCAAGAGGAGATACTTCAAACTTTTGTTAACTTTTATTCTAATATATTCCCTTCTAAAGATAAGAGTGTGGAAATGAAAAAAACTAGAGATGATATCAATTCTATTATCCACGTAAAGGTTAGTAAAGAAGATGTAGATATTCTTAACCATCTCATCTTTAAGAAATAAATTAAATTGGCCATTCAAAGACTACACGACAAGAAATATCCAAGGCTTGATGGTATGCATGTTGAGTAAGGAAAACATGAAATGGATTTATGAGGATCTTCTATAGGTCTACTCTCAAGCTATTGATAAGTGATATTTGGGAGATGAGATTAACTTAGGTTTGATAAACCTCATTGCAAAGAAAGGGGATATGTCTTTGATCAAGAATTGGAGATCAACACATTTTTTAATGCATCTTATAAAAACTTAGCCAATTTTTTTTCCCTAAGACTAGAAGACATCATCCCAAACATTGTAAACCCTACTCAAATAGGATTCATAAAGGGAAGATACATTTAGAGTAATCTAATCACATGTTTGGAGGCTCTAAATTGGGCTAAAACATCATAACAAAAAGTGCGCATGTTACTTCCAAACTATGAAAAATCTTATGTTATAATTAAATAGAGCTTCATCTATATGGTGCTCCAAAGTTTTGGGTCTCCAACATTCTTCTACCAAATGGTCTTTGGATTAATGAAAGGGATTATTTCAATTGTTGAGGTAAATGGAATAAGATCCCCCACCTTTTGAGATCACCAAATCCAATATACAAGGATGCTCTTTGGCACCAACCCTATTTGTGGTGGCAACAAATGCATTATATTATCTTTTAAGGGATGATTTATTTTCTCCTGAGGTTCAAGGTACTATTCCACCCAATTGAGAATAATTTTGTAATGTAAAGTTTTTTTATGATATTGTTATCATCATTTGGAAAAAGATAATGTTGATCACCATATGAATAAATTGGATATTTTTTGTGTTGTCTCTGCTAGTAAGGCCTCCCTTTCTAAATCCATGATATGGGGACGGGGACACACAACTTCAATGGTGCAATATATGTACTTTAGCATGGGAAGGACCTAATCACTTCGTTAGGTGTTTGGGAATTATGCTCTCAGTTGAAACTTAGCTTAAAGTCATGGGGAATAGATAAAACATAATTAATAGAATAACAATAATAATAACGAATCTTATATGTAAAATGTCAAATCTAAGATTTAATGACAAAAAATATTGATGGAAATATTTTTTAATGTTGTAAATAATTATTGACTATGTTAAGAAAACTGGCATAGAAATTAAAATATAATAGAAAATAAGGTGTACAATTTGAAATTCAATTTTCTATGTAAAATAAGGAAAAAAACTAGTATATATATAATAGATCATACTTTATGATCAATCATATGGATGAGAAAGTTTTAGAAGGAAATAGTGACGATCAATCATAAAGTGTGATCTAGTACTTATGCACATAACTTTTACACAAATAATTTTTACATAGTTAAATCAAGAAACTAGGCGCATTTAGCATTATTAAAGTACAAGCTTTAGTTTTAAAAAATAGACTACAAAAAAAATTATTGCTTCAGTATATAAATATATAAATAGAAATAATATATTTTATAATATAATGAGAAAATATATTTATAAGAATCTAATATGAAATTGCGTTGATTTTACTGAAATCTACACGGGGTTGAGTAAAGGTGCAATGATCATTAATTAGAAGCAAATGAATGCAACCAAATATGATGTGTAGCATTGAAACACTATAATGTCCTATTTTGGAATGAACTTCACATCGCTCTTAGTTTCCAATTTAGGGTCTTATGAATAGCTTCAAGTATTCATCCTATACTTGGGAAAGTATAGAATTTGTATTTATTTTCAATCAATTGTAATTTATTGAACTACACACACACACACACACACACACACACACACACACACACACACACACATACATATATACATGTGTGTGTGTGTGTGTGTGTGTGTGTGTGTGTGTGTGTGTGTGTGTGTGTGTAGAAACACTATAATGTCCTGTTTTGGAATGAACTTCACATCACTCTTAGTTTCCAATTTAGGGTCTTATGAATAGCTTCAAGTATTCATCCTATACTTGGGAAAGTATAGAGTTTGTGTTTATTTTCAATAAATTATAATGATTTTGTATATAAGGTAAAATATATTTGAAATTAGAATCTATCCTAATAACACATCAACTTGTACTCCTCCTTTACTTGTAGCTTTAGGCCTCTTAATATATTGGTAATTCAATTTATAAATTAATTATCAATTCCTTCTTACTTGCAATTCTCCTTATTACTTTGCCCCTTTTTATCATTAATTTTGTGTCAATAAATACTCCATTTGCATGCTCTTCCAAAGCTGATGCTATGTACGGTGTTCCATGATTTTAGTTTAAGGGTTAACATAACCAAATGTTCCGATCTTCACTCTCTCCTATTAATACCAATGTGAAGTCCAAGTTGGATGCTTGTACCTTAATTCAACGGGATGATGCTTCGATTCTTCTTTTATTCCAACAGGATGATGTGTCTATTGTACATAAGTTTGTGCATCATTAAATGCTTGTAGTTTTCAATATACTCCACATCTTTGATTTGGTCATCAATTTCCTCCACGTCCCTCCCCATGTGAAACTCAATGATGACGTCCTTCGTATTGATGTTGATGTGGGACTGATCTAAATGTTTGTAATTTTGAGGCTAGGTCAACGTGATTTGGTAATCTCCCACATCTTTGGTTGTGAATGGGGTATTCGATGCTATGCCCCTTTACTTGGTCCTTTTTCAACTCTCATAAATACCGCTGACTCGATGGGGAGAAGATGTGTCCTTTGAAGTGAGTAGACATGTCCTTCGTGTTACAGGTTATGTAATGTTATTGACTTGTTTTATTAATATATTATTTATTGTATTTAATTAATATATGTTGATTATATGAATGTTGGTTAGGTTTATTTATTGGTTGTGTGTATTAATTGTATTTTGTTAGTATGTCGATTAGGTATAGTTTGTTTGTTTTATCAGATTATATTTAAATGTCTATAATATATATAGACATTAATATATATTACTAATAATGTTTATAATTATTATTATTATGGAAAATAATAATTTATATTATTATTAAATAATTAAGTAGAATAAATAGACTATAAATATTTATCTTTTGTGAATAGTTAATTCAATTATATAATTTGATTAAGTTATAATTGTAGGATTCCCTTTTAGGAGGGGTCATGACAATCTCCCCTTCTCAAAATTGCTTGTCCTCAAGCAATATCATTCATGCATGAGCTCCTTCGTAAACACAAATATATTTTCATACAAAAGGCCTAGAGGATTTATGAGATAAACATCTTAATGAATGAAAACATGAAGCAAACACAAAGTAGTCTCATGAATGCATGAAAACACAAAGCATACACGATGTAGACAGATGAAGACATGAAGTATACACAATGCAGACACATCATACATTCTTTATTGATTCTCTCTAATTTATTTCTCACAATGAAGTAGAGTAAAGGGAATGATTTACAAAATATACTTCCCCAGTACACCTTTTGATCATATATCCTACAAGCACAAATAAATATTAGCATGTACACGTATATAATAGCTCCAAAGAAAAGTCGAGTCATGATAAATTAGTTCTAAACCAATATCCTACCAAGCCCAAGAGCAAAACTTTGGTCCCCTTGGCCTCCATGGAAGACATCAATCATCTAATGAGGTGGTCTACTTGGTAAATTCTCAACTGAATTAGGTTGACATGATGTCAAATTTTTCTTAACTTAACCAATCTAAGCCCAAGAGAAAAACTTTGGCCCCCTTGGCCCTGATGGAAATATTCTACCATTTTGTCAAGGTGGTCTACTTAGATGTCTATCTTAACATTCTTTTCCCAATCTAAGTCCAAGAGCGAAACTTTGGCCCTCTTGGCCTTTATGACAGCACTTTGGTATCCATCAAGGTGATCTGCTTAGATGTGTTGGAAATCTGATTGAAAAGCTCATTGTTGAAGATCAAAGAGGGAGATTGTTGTTAACAAAATGTTTTCAATCATTGTTTTTGTCACTGATGTCAAACTTGCTATTTTTAGGAATGACATTTGCTTATAAGATCCAAGTACCATCACTTAGTTGATTGATGAAGAGGATCTAATCAACAAGATGTAACAAGAGTACCTGAGGGAAAGTTTGAGCTATGATGTTGTAATGGAGTGCAATGATCAATTAAGACAATGGTTAAATGATGTATTGATAACATATTCAAAGATATAGAGGTTGGTCACACTTAGAAACATTGGAGGAATAAGTAGTAACGAGGTTGATTGCAAAGCTTAAACTATGTTCATCAGTGGGTGTCGAGCAAGCTAGTTGAAGCTGAGAAAATTCTCAGTTGGAGCCGAGTAATAGAAATTCTAGTGTGTGCTGAGTGATCTTCAAGTGTCGAGCATCAGAAAATCTTAGTTGGTGCTGAGTGATCTTTAGGTACCGAGCATCAGGAAAAATATAGTTGATGCCGAGCAACACAGTATGTGCCAAGCACCAGTATTTCAATAGTGTCGAGTTGCTGCATTATTTTAAATGATGAAGATTCACCAAATTTGAGCCAACAAAGTGGTTACCTTGAATTTTGTGAACTAGTTGGAAGATAGGGATGATGAGCTGGTGGCACAAAATTCTATGTAAACCATTTTTGGGCGAATTCAAAAGGATTATTCAAGAAGTTTCTAGAGGAAACAAATTATGGGTTAGATACAATGAATCCTACCTAATCCATATGAATTGAAAGTAAAGAATGGAAGAATCCAGCGGGAAAAGGAACTCCAAGACTTCTATTTAAGGAGTCACAGATCAAGAAGCAAATGCTATTAACGTTGTTACTGGTGAAGTGCAAAATTACGAAGTGGTTAGAAGGGTTTCAAGGAGAAGACATCTAGGAGAAGGGAGAGCATAGAGGCTTTGCTTCTACAAGTGGTCAAGAAGAGATGATTGCATTGGTACATTGAGCATGAAGACTCAAGGAGACTAAGCTTGAAAAGAGGGCAAGCTGTCAAGAGATGCAATGATTGAAGGCCAGGCAATGAGAAGAACTGAAGAATGGTCTGAGATTTGCAAGTTCAGTTGTATGCTGTAATCAGGTCAAATTCCCTAATTGTTACTCTCTAGCAATTGTATCAGTTAGGATAGAAGGGAAAATCCTATGGACTTAGGTTGGCCTAACAACCATTTATAAATCCTTTAACAAGGTGGCATTCCAAGTGAATGTTCAAAAGTCCTCTAATAAGGCCCACTTCTAACAAGGTGGTTAAATCCTCTAACAAGGTCACATTTAACAATGTGTTGTAAGCCTTTCACAGGGAATCACGTCAGAAGAGTGAGAATTGAGTAGCATGTTACTAGTGGTTTTTCTCAAATTGGGTTTCCATGTAAATCATTGTGTTATGTATTGATCTTTTATGCGTTATGCTTGCATGTTGATTTACAATAACTTGTTGATTAGAAAAGTTAATGCTTAGATGAATGAATGGTTGAATGGGCTCACTTCACTTAGTGAAAAGTTTGAATAGGACATTTGGACCTTGAATAATTGATTCACTCCCCCCCCCCCCCTCCCTCATATATTCTAAAGCATTTCTAACAATTGGTATCAGAGCCATCTATTGATTTAGTTTCAAGGTACTAGAAGCAGGAAGATCAAGATGTCCAAGAGAGAAGTTCCCAAGCTCAACAAAGACAACTTTGCTACATGGTAGAGTCTGATGAAATTGCACCTTGGATCAATAGGTGACTATGCACAAACCTCAATTGGAACAGAACATGTAAATCCAACTGGATCTCTTACTGCAGATGATTTGAGCAAAAGGAAGGAGCATAATCAAGCAATGCTGGAGATTGCCTCTGCACTCAGCTATGCAGAATATGATGATACCAAAAATTGTGACACTGCATTCAAGATGTGGAAAGCCCTAACAGATATCTATGGAGGAGATTAGAATGTCTAGAGAGCAAAAAGAGAAAGCCTTAGAGGAAAGTTTGATGACATGAAAATGGAGGAAGGATAAAATGTTGCTCAATATGTTGCTAGAATAAAAGAAGTGGTAAGTGCAATAAGAAGTCTAGGTGGTCAATTGGAAGAAGAAATTGTCATCAACAAATACTTAAGAACTCTACTCCCTATCTATGCTATTAGAGTTTCATCCATCCAAGAGCTAAGGTGTGTATAAGGAAGCACACTAACCTTTGAAGGTATAGTGGGAAGACTCACTGCATTTGAATTATCCAACTTTGATAACTACAGACCTGAGGACCTTGAATCTACTTTCAAGGCCAAGATAACAATAAAAGACACTGAGGAGGAGACATGAAGCAACAAGAGAAGAAAAGGAAAACATGCATCCAGCGATAGCAGTGCAAATGAGGAAGATGTGGAACAATTAGAAGCACTACTGGCTAGGAGATTCCATAGAGGCAAAGGTAAATTCAAAGGTAAGCTCCCTATCATATGTTTCAATTGCAATGAAGTAGGTCATATTGTTGCAATATGTACACAGAAGAAGAACTACAAAGAAGGTAACAAGTACAAGAACAAGAGAGAAGATGATAGCAAGGACTACAAGGAAAAAGGCAAAAGATGCTACATTGTTGAAGAAGACACTTATGAGAATGATGATGAAGTAGTCTATGTGGCCATGAAGGATGAATCAAATAAAGATGAAGATGAAGCAACAACATTAGTTACTTGTGCGAACAAGAATGACAAGTCGATGCTCACATCACATGACAGGAAATAAAAATAAGTTCATTACCTTTACTCAATATGATGGAAATAGTGTTAGATTTGGAAATGATGCTCCATGTCAAATCAAAGGAATAGGTTCCACTAAACTCACAAAGAAAATTTTATGTTATAATGCATACTATGTTGAAGGATTGAACTACAACTTGTTGAGTGTATCACAGTTAGGCAATGTAGGTTGCAAAGTTGAATTTGGAAACAAAACTACCAAGATCTATGACACAAATGGAAATATGATAGGAAAAGGTGAACAAACTAGGAGTAATCTATTTTACCTAGATATGGAAGATGCAACTTGTCTTGTTGTTAGATTTGATGACGTGTGGTTGTGGCATAAAAGACAGTGTCGTGTTAATTTTGATAATATGATTAGCATCAACAAGAAGAAGAAGGTCAGAGGGTTGCCCAAATTGAAGAAACCTTAAAACACAATGTGCAAACAATGTCAAGCAGGGAAGATGAATAAGTCAAGTTTCAAAAGCAAAACATATACTTCCAAAGAAGTACTAGAGTTAGTCCATACAGACTTATGTGGTCCAATAGAAGTGCAAAGCTACCTAGGAGACAAATACATAATGCTAAATTTGTAGATGACTATTCAAGGATGATGATTGCTATATTTTTAAAGCAGAAATTTGATGCATTTCAAATGTTCAAGTGGTATTTGGCCAGAGTTGAGAAGGAAATAGGAAAGAATCTGAAATGCTTAAGGTCAGACAGAGGAGGTGAGTTTACATCAAAGGAGTTTGAGGTATTTTGCAATGATAATGGCATCAAAAGACAAACATCAACACCAAGGACCTCACCTCAGAATGGTATTGCTAAAAGAAGGAACATATTAGTGATTGACTGCGCTAGAACCTTGATGATGGAGAAAAATGTTGCTCTAAAATACTAGAGAGAAGTTGTAAGCACTACTATTTACACCCTGAATAGAGTCCAAGTCAAGAAAGGTACAAATGCAACACCTTTTGAACTATGGTATGATCACTCACGTAATGTAAAACATTTCAAAGTCTTTGGTTGTAAATGCTATATTCTTAAAGATAATAGAAATGGCAAGTTTGATGCAAAGAGTGATGAATGCATATTCCTTGGATACTCCACTAGAAGCAAAGCATATAAGTGTTTGAATACTAACAATAACAAGATTGTGGAGAGTGCAAATGTAAATTTTGATGAGCATACAGAAGTTCAAGTTGATGAGTCCAAGCAATCAGAGGATTATAGATCTTCTATATACTTCTATGAAGGAATGATTGTTGAAGACAATGCTGCAAATCAAGTTGGGAATTAGCAACAAATTTTAGTATCAGCCGAGTCACAGCTAGTGAATGTCGAGTTGCATTAAGAAGTCGAGCTGCAGAATGTAAAAAATACACATTCTAATTATGAAAATAGTATACATGAGAGGAATGATGAAATGCCAGATGGAGAAGAGCAAAATGACTCTGAAGCTAAAGGATCAAACATGGAGAGAAGGACAGAACCAAAGTTAGCCAAATATGTAAGAAGACATCACCCTGCAAATCAAATCATTGGTGACAAGGATGCTAGACCAATGAAAAGGAATAGACTAAGGAATGAATCATGTCTATTGAACAAGGTTGAGCCCAAAATAGTGAAGGATGCACTATAAGATGATGACTAGTATAAAGCTATGGAAGAGGAGATAGATTAGATTGAGAAGAACAAAACCTGGACCCTAATTCCTAGACCAGCTGATAAGAATGTAATTGGTACCAAATGGGTGTTTAGAAACAAACTTGATGAGAATGGTGAGCTAACAAGAAACAAAGCTAGACTAGTTTGCAAAGGCTATGCACAAGAAGAAGGACTAAATTTTGGGAAAACATTTGCCTCTATTGCAAGAATGGAAGGAGTAAGGACATTGCTTGCATATGCTGCTTACAAAGGTTTCAAAGTCTACCAAACGGATGTGAAGTCTGTTTTTCTGAATAGTATACTAGAAGAGGAAGTCTACATGGAAAAACCATAGGGATTTGTTAATGATAAGAACAATGATATGGTTTGCAAATTGCACAAGACACTTTATGGATTGAAGCAAGCACCTAGAGTATTGTATGAGAGACTGCACAAATATCTTGTGAAAATAGGATTTGAGAGAATAGATGACAACAACTTGTATATCAAAGCTGGAAAAGGTAAAGACATTTTGATATCATAAATCTTTGTTGATGATATAATATTTGGAGGAAAAGATGCTCTATGCAAAGATTTTGCTGATCAAATGAAGCATGAACTTGAGATGTCAATGTTTGGAGAAATCAAATTCTTTGTTGGATTGCAAGTACATCAATTGAAGCATGGCATGTTTGTGACCCAATCCAAATACATCAAGGAGATACTCAAAACATTTGGATTAGAAGAGTAAAAAACAGCTAGCACACCAATGGCAACTAGACATAAGCTATCCAAGAATGATGAGTCTGCTAAAGTAAATCAGACATTATATAGATCAATGATTGGAAATTTGCAATATGTTGTACATAGTAGACCAGACATTGCATTAGTTGTTGGAATAGTGACAAAATTTTCTACAAATCCAAGAGAAAATCACTTAATGGCAGTAAAGAGAATACTAAGATATCTAAAAGAGACTGATGACTTTGGTCTGTACTACAAGAGGAGTGAAATGTTTGAGCTAAAAGCCTACACTGATGCAGATTGGGGAGGTAACATTGATGATAGAAAAAGCAATAGTGGAGGAGCACTTTTCTTGGGAAAAAGATTGATTACATGGACCAACAAAAAGCAAAGTTGTACCTCACAGTCCACTGCTGAAGCAGAATATGTTGCAGCTACCATTAATTGTACCAATATTGTATGGATCAAACATTTGCTGCAAGGTATGAAGGAAGAGGTAAATGATCCTATGATACTTTATTATGATAATAAAAGTGGTATCAACATATCAAAGAACCCTGTAATGCATGCTAAAACCAAGCACATTGCAATCAAGTATCACTAATGTAAGAGAGTTGGTGGAAGACAAACAAGTGAAGATGGAATATGTTAGCACAAAGGAACAGATTGTTGAAATTTTCACAAAAGCACTACCTAAAGATGCTTTTGAGTATCTTAGAGGTAAGTTAGGGGTGATACCCCTAGCCAAGGCTACTTGAGGTAAAAGCAAGATTGCCCTGCATCAAATGAGCTGATTGTTGAGATATTTCACATTGATGTAGAGGATATTTACTTTAGTATTACTCCTAAAGTAATTGAGGTGATGAAGTTCCAAATCAGTCACAAGCAAGGTGACAGAGGGAGGAATCGAAAAGAACCTACAAATGCTACACTTACATGATTAAGATGCTAAACAATATGTCTTTGGCATTGTTGTCAAAGAGGGAGAAGTAGTGAGAAACTAATTAATAATATATGAATTTGATCAACAACATGTGATCAAAAGTACAAGGGAGAAGTGTTAAGAAAATGCTGAAACTGATCAAAAGAAGATAGAGGGAGAAGTAGACAACAATGATCAACAGTTGATAGAAAAGAAGAAGAAGTTGATTAGAACAACAGAAGATGAGCAATACAGAGGGAGAGAAACAAAGAACAAGGATATAACAGCTAAGAGGGAGAAGCAATAATGAAGCAATCTGGATAGTAGAGGGAGATGTGAAAATTGATAATAATACAATTACTTTTTGGAATTTGACTTACTGTTCTAACCCAGTTAGCATGTGGTTACATAGTTTAGTTTGATGGTTGATCAGTTTGGTTTGCCATCAATGCCAAAGAGGGAGATTGTTGGAAATCTGATTGAAAAGCTCATTGTTGAAGAACAAAGACAGAGATTGTTGTTAATAGGATGTTTTCAATCATTATTTTGTCATTGATGTCAAACCTGCTATTTGTAGGAATGACATTTGCTTATAAGATCCAAGTACCATCACTTAGTTGATTGATGAAGAGGATTTCATCAACAAGATGTAACAAGAGTACCTAAGGGAAAGGTTGAGTTATGATGTTGTAATGGAGTGCAAGGATCAGTTAAGACAATGGTTAAATGATGTATTGATAACATATTCAAAGATATAGAGGTTGGTCACACTTAGAAACATTGGAGGAATAAATAGTAACAAGGTTGATTGCAAAGCTTAAACTAAGTTCATCAGTGGGTGCCGAGCAAGCTAGTCGAAGCTGAGCAAATTCTCAGTTGGAGCCAAGTAATAGGAAATTCTAGTGTGTGCCGAGTGATTTTCAAGTGTCGAGTAAAGTTCAGGTGCTGAGCATTAGAAAATCTTAGTTGGTGCCGAGTGATCTTCAGGTGCCGAGCATCACGAAAAACATAATTGATGCCGAGCAACATAGTATCTGTCGAGCACCGATATTTCAATAGTACTGAGCTGTTGCATTATTTTAAATGACAAAGATTCACCAAATTTGAGCCAACAAAGTGGTTACCTTGAATTTTGTGAACTAGTTGGAAGATAAGGATGATGAGTAGGTGGCAAATAATTCTATGTAAACCGTTTTTGGGCAAATTCAAAAGGATTATTGAAGAAGTTTCTAGAGGAAACAAATTATGGGTTAGATACAATGAATCCTACCTAATCCATATGAATTGAAAGTAAAGAATGGAAGAATCGAGCAGGAAAAGGAACTCTGAGACCTCTATTTAAGGAGTCATAGACCAAGAAACAAATGCTACTGATGTTGTTACTACTGAAGTGCCAAATTGTGAAGCGGTTAGAAGGGTGTCAAGGAGAAGACATCTAGGAGAAGGGAGAGCATAGAGGCTCTACTTCTACAAGTGGTCAAGAAGAGATGATTGCATCGGTACATTGAGCATGAAGACTTAAGGAGACTAAGCTTGAAAGGAGGGCTTACAGTGATTGAAGGCCAGGCAATGAGAAGAGCCAAAGAGTGATTTGAGATCTACAAGTTTAGTTGTATGTTGTAATCAGGTCAAAATCCCTAATTGTTATTCTCTAGCAATTATATTAGTTAGGATATAAGGGAAAATCTTATGGACTTAGGTTGGCCTAACAACCATTTGTAAATCTTTTAACAGGGTGGTATTTCAAGAAAATGTTCAAAAGTCCTCTAACAAGACCCACTTCTAACAAGGTGGTTAAATCCTCTAACAAGGTCACATTTAACAGTGTGTTGTAAGCCTTTAACAGGGCATCACGTCAGAAGAGTGAGAATTGAGTAGCATGTTACTGGTGGTTTTTCCCAAATTGAGTTTCCATGTAAATCATTGTGTTATGTGTTGATCTTTTATGTGTTATGCTTGCATGTTGATTTACAGTAACTTGCTAATTAGAAAAGTTAATGCTTGGATGAATAAATGGTTGAATGGGCTCACTACACTTAGTGAAAAATTTGAATAAGACATTTGGACCTTGAATAACTGATTCAACCTCCCTCTCAGTTATTCTAAAGCATTTCTAACAAGATGGAATTCTTTTTCTTCTTAAATATCCTACCTAGGCCCAAGAGCGAAACTTTGGCCCTGTTGGCCTTGATGGCAACACTTGACATCCATCAAGGTGGTCTACTTAGGAGGTAATTTGATTCACTAATTATTATAATCCCTTTTATTATATATATATATATATATATATATATATATATATATATATATATATATATATATATATGTTTTTTAATTTTTAATTTTTAAATTATTTTTATTATTTTTATTTTTTTAAGTTTACCTTTTTTCATTGAATCACCACTAGAATTGCAGCTCATCTAGTTCTTGTCAGTCCTTTGTATCTTCATTACTCTCTTGATTGTATTTAGATCTCTTGTTCATCTTTTCCTTTTCTCCCTTATCAAGTGTGGCATCCATTCTTCGAACTTGGGCTTCTCTTTCCACATATATGTCTTGGTTCCCAACTTTCCTTGCAATAAAAGCATACTTTTTTTCTTTTTAGTTTGTTATGATAACTTTTGAGCTCCCTTCTACATTTATGGCTACATTCCCATGGTTCCTTGCAATGGTAACATAACTCATTTTTCTGGAATTCCTTTGAGTGATTTCTTTCTTTTTCACAATGCCCGGAATGTGTGCTCAGTGCATGGTTCTTAGACCTATCCTTTGTTGGGTGAGTATCAAATTTTAATGCCTTTTGGATTGCATCTTCCATTTTTTTTGGTTCATGTGCTCCCACTGCACTCTTGATTGATTCCTTCAACCCAACTAGAGATAAATAGGTGAGTCTCTTTTGTGATATTTCAGGTACCATGGTTGATAACCTTTCAAACTCTCTAGCAAATTCCATCACTGACCCTTCTTGTCTAAGTTGGGTTAATCCTTTGAAGTAACATTCTGGGTCTATTTGATCAAATCGCTTTATGACTTTTTGGGTGAATTCATTATAACTCTTAATTTATTTATGTTCTTAGTTGTTAAGGCCATGTTGCCACCAATCTTGTGCTACTCTTCTTAAATGAAGGACAACAAATTGAATAGCACCTTTTTCTGTCATAAAATTTAAGGAAATATATGTATCCAACAGTTGTACCCATGAGTGTGTTGTAGTTCTTTTTGATCCATCAAATTTTGGAAGATTCACTTTATTTATATCTTCTCTTAGTCCCTTCTCTTGGTGTATCTGTCTCTTTCTATTAGGTAGTGACTTCATCTGAGCATCACAATAATCTTTAAATGATATCTCCCCTCTAAGTTCATGTTCAATTTTAGAGTACTCATTTATAATGTCATTTATATTATTTATTTCATTTATCCCATCCTCATCTTCTTGTTCTTCTCCAGGTTAAAAAGGGGGTCTCGTGGGTCTACGTTGTGATTCTGGTGTATGCAACTGATTATTATCATTTTTAGATCGGTGAGAATTTGTATCTCTCCCATTTTTGTTTATATTATGAATGGCTTCTAAGAGGAGTCAGTTTGTTTCACTTTGCTGAGTTATAGCTCGAGTGTTTCTTTCAATTTGTTCCATGAGTGCTTGAGTAGTTCAATTCATTTGTTCCATCAAGGCTTTCAATTTATTACTTATTTGATTATTCATTTTGGTGGAATGTTTCCTTCCTTCCCTTTCTAATGCTCTCTGATCCCTTTGGTATTTT
The DNA here is from genome assembly GCA_028749045.1 of Cupressus sempervirens. Classification (NCBI taxonomy): domain Eukaryota; kingdom Viridiplantae; phylum Streptophyta; class Pinopsida; order Cupressales; family Cupressaceae; genus Cupressus; species Cupressus sempervirens. The sequence continues at coordinate 884,179,116 of CM053785.1, read as the reverse complement.
TGCATTAACTATTTTCCACAGGTTGGCAAGAAAGATCCTCTGATATCACTTGTAATGTCCCGTTTTGGAATGAACTTCAAATTGCTCTTAGTTTCCAATTTAAGATCTTATGAATATCTTCAAGTATTCATCCTATACTTAAGAAAGTATAGAATCTATATTTATTTTCAATCAATTCTAATCTCTCTCTCTCTACACACACACACGTATATATATACATACATACATATATATACACATGTATATATACATATATTAATAGATATATTATAATGATTTTGTATATAAGGTGAAATATATTTGAAATTAAAATATATCCTTATAACATATCAACTTGTACTCCTCCTTTACTTATAGCTTTAGGCCCCTTAATATATTGGTAATTCAATTTATAAATTAATTATTGATTCCTTCTTACTTACAATCCTCCTTATTACTTTGCCCCTTTTATCACTAATTTTGTGTCAATAAATACTCCATCTGTGCGCTCCTCTAAAGCCGATACTATGTACACTGTTCCACGATTTCAATTTAATGGTCAACGTAACGAATATTCCAATCTTCACTCTCTCCTATTAATACCAATGTGAAGTCCAGTTTGGATGCTCATACCTTAATGCCAACGGGATGATGCTTCGGTTCTTCCTTTATTCCAATGGGATGATGTGTCTATTGTACATAAGTTTGTGCGTCTTTAAATGCTTGTAGTTTTTGATATACTCCACAACTTCTCCACCTCTTTGATTTGCTCCTCGATTCCCTCCACATCTATCTCCACATGAAACCTGATGATGATGTCCTTCGTATTGAAGTCGATGTGGAACCGATCTAAATGTTTGTAACTTCGAGGTTGGGTCAACGTGATTCGGTAATGTTCCACGTCTTTGGTTGTGAATGGGGTATTTGATGCTATGCTCCTTTACTCGGTCCTTTTTCAACTCTCATAAATATCACTGACTCTGTGGGGAGAAGATGTGTCCTTTGAAGTGAGTAGATGTGTCCTTGTGTTATGGGTTGTGTAATGTTATCGATTTGTTTTATTAATATATATATTTTATTTTATTTAGTTATATATGTTGATTATATGAATGTTCGTTAGGTTTATTTATTAGTCCCTGCCTTGCATAAGGCAGGGTACTAATGCTTTCGGTGGTGGCACCCTATTAGTGCAAATGAAATCAAAACTTATAACCTAATGTTTTGCTATCAAGTATTTAATAAATATTTTCTGTTTGCAAATGTCTAATTTTCTATTGGTTGCATCGATTTTTGGCAGGGGTAATATTTGGCATAATTCTAGAAAAAAGCATATGAAACTCGAGAGGCAGTAAGTATTGTTGTTGATTTAATAGCATTTATTATATGGTGGAGCTATCAGAGCAGTAATAATTATGTAGCGGAGCTAGCACGAGATTTTTGCATGAGAAAGAAACTTTTAAAACACTGGTATCTAGCGTTTTGGGAGTGACAAAGATGATTGCGCAGAGAGAGACGACTGCAGAAAGCGATAGTTGTAAAGCGAGATAGAGACAAACGTAAGTTCTCTCCTTTGCGCCCTCGTTCTCTCCTTCTTTTCCGTCATCTTTCCTCACGCAATTCCATGTTTTTAGATTTGTTCTTTCTCTTGGATTAGTGTTCACAAATGCAGTTTACCTTGAATTTAAATTTCTTCAGTGTTCTGGATATTTCTCCACTTCCCGCTTCTATAATGTTCCAGTGATTTCTTTTGTTTAAAATACTTCCAACTTCTATAATGTTCCACTGATTTCTTCTATTTAAAATAAAAAATGTTTCGCAACTGTGTTCGCTTCACGATTTTTCTTTTCTGATTTTATGCTGAAAACTAACCTGTAGGTCTTATGGGTTTTTCTTTTTTCATCTTCCACCAGCATTTTATCTTCCCACCTAAGTCGGCCCTCGGTATCCTTAAAGATACCATCAAGGCGCCTCTAAATAAAATGACTTTCAACCCTTTTCTGATTTTATGTTGAAAACTAACCTGCAGGTCTTATGGAATTTTCCTTTTTCATATGCCACGAGTATTTTATCTTCCAAGCTAAGTTGACTATTATGTAGAACTCAGCTATTGTGTAGAGACTAGGCTTCCATTCTAAAGAGCTGGAAATTTGTCCTCCTTTTGTAGTGCTATTAGACTGAATCAACAATGGAGTCGCAACATTTTCAAGAAGCCCTCAATCTATATTTCGCTCAACTTATGGTTGGGAAACGAAAGAAGTTGAATCTTCTGCCTTGGTTCTCGACTTGACTGAAATTGACATTTTGTCCTTTCCCGATCCTCCCTTTTGTCGTCGAGAATACGATTCAGGGCCACGTTAGTAAAAAAGAGAGGCATGAGAACCAGATAATAAAAACAAGACGATCGAAGCTTGGCATGGAGACACTTGCAAAAAGCTTAGGTACTTGCTTTGGCAGAAGATTATGGTCGTCCTTCACAAAGGCATTCCACAGTCTCTTCGCCTCCAATGGAGACTCGAATTCATGGCTGCTACTTGCCACAACCAATTGCGAAGGAGGGCTTTTGCTTTTCGCTCGTCCGATGCAAAAAATGCTTAGGCACATTTTTTCTTTCTCTCTTTCTGTTTAGGAATAAGAAATTTACTTCTAATTGCTCTAATGCAAAGTGTACAGACGGATCGTCAAAGCCTTTCGTTGTATTATCCCCTTAGCATAGCGTTCCTTTTTAGTTCTCACCCTTCTCAACTTGTACTAAAGTTGATTCCATCCTTCGATATTGCAGAGTATAGACATTTCATCAGCAAAACTCGCGCAGTAGCCTTAAAAAAATGCTTTTAACTCAAAAGCCTCACTTCCACGCCATTACTGAATATATATAAGTTGCTACAAGTGTTCAGCCAGCAACATGTATTGAAGAAAAATGCCATTAAAATGCAAATTAAATGCTTTGGAACTTCTAAAACAAACACAAAGGCTAACATATAATGAAGAAAAATACTATATATTGAGTAAACACGGTTTGCCCAATTTTTTTTATGATAAATCAACATTTTAGACCTGCACAAACCCTGGAATGACTAAACCCCATAAGACTAGACCTGCCATTTTAAAATGAAATGATGCTCATTTCTACATCCGAAAATGTCAGATTTAACAAAATAACATCTTCCAGAATCATCACCCACCAGCCAATGCTAATCATCAGTAATCCCACTCATTTTTCTTACTCATAAGCTGCCTTGAAGACTACAAATTATTTGAAAACCACACACTTAGGTCCAAGCTTTCATTACGAAATAGACCACTTTTTCATCATTTAGATGATTTCTATTTTTGGCACTTGCACTTTACTCTTGCATGAGGTCTGCATTCCATGTGTGTAACGTGTCAGAAGTGCAAGCACAAATAGGGCATGTAGACTGTTCACAAAAGTTCCTCGTATGATTGTTCAAACTACCGAGCAAAGCCTAAAGCGAAAAGATATGACTTGGTAGGGCAACTAGCTGTAAAAAGTGCAAAAGAGCTACACATTTGGATTTTTAAATAGTCGAACTCTTTGAGGCAGTAATTGAATAATAGTGGCAGTAATATTTCTGTCACTATTATTCATCTCCACAAAGGTTGGGGTCAAAATTAGCTGTAAAAAATGCATCTTGCTAAGTGCGTGCCAAATTGTAAAAGAATTTATCGCAATGCCAATTATTTTTAATTATGATAAATACAACATTTTAAATACATTTTGTTTCCCTCACAAATAAGAAACACAACTGTATATGTTCTTGTTCTCCAATAACACCAAAGTTGAGAATTACAAGACAACATGAAAGCTTTTTTTTCAGTATGACCCCTCTGCATCTCTGTGCATCTACACAGACTCTTCATCTGAAAGCTTTAGCCGATTGACAAAAATCTCCTCTAAATTCTCTGCCTTCATCTTCAATTTGATAAAATCTAAACTTGATAAAATAATAAAGTAAATGAATTTGTAATTTGATGGTTCATCAATTTTAAATTTTGTTTAAAAAACTTAATTACATAAGTATTCAATTTGATGATTCATAAATTTGATTTGGGGTTTTAGTTTTAAAAATTATTCATTTTAAATTTGGTATTTCACAAAGTTATATTTGGTATCGATTCAATTATTAAATTTGATTTTTTATTAAAATAAAATTGCCACCAGCAAACTGTAGTTGACAGCATAGCTGGAGGAAAAAAAGGCATTCCCAACCACTATGTTTTCAAAGCTATATTACCTGATTTCCTGCAGGTCAAAGTCTGAGAAAAGGTAGAAAACCATACTATTCCTAAACTGAAATGAACAATTCTCTAAAAATACTAATAACAAAAAAATGAAATTGAATTTCAATTTGATGCCAACCCCACTTCTACTTCTCTTGCTACTAATTACCCCTCTGAAACATCTTTTTTGAAGCTACAATCTGTCAGAACTCACTAAGGAGTTGCCCTTCAAGTCATTACATTTTTATGTACGTTTACTTTGAATGTTAAGAACTTCTATGAGATATCTGGAAGGATTGTTAATGACAGAATGGTTTTCCAAATTTTGATCTATGCAATGATGTGATGGTCTGTAGGACTTTAAGAGTCTCCTCTTATCAAACCTTATGGTTTTGTTTTGCTGTAGCAATAATAAACTAATTTTAGATTAAATTATTGCATAGAAATATTTTTAATGTAATTTTATCATATGTTTTCTTTTTCTTTTGCGTACTGCAAATCTAGGAATTTTTTTGCCATTTCTGAAACCTTACATGTGTGCCCATGAAACTTGGAGATTCACTGTTGTTTCTAGAATGATAGTAAAAAACATTAGAAATGATTGCTTTATGCTTCAGCCAATCTTTTAACATCCGAAGGCATATTAGTTTGTTGTTCTTGTGCAATTTGACATCTCTTTCTGCATTGATCTTAATATATTCTCATTTCACATGCTATATTTTTAACTCAAGAGTTTTTTGACTAAAATTTAATTCCCTACTCATAGATCAGAACATTCTTGCTTCTCTACCAAATAATTTTCTACTTTTCCTTTCATCACCAGCTACAAAATTGCAGACCTCACCTTACACCAACCCCTCCTTTGCTCCCCTGCACAAGGCAGGGACTAAAGTTCAAACAGAGCTCTTGTTGGTTTTGTGTATTCATTGTATTTTGTTAGTATGTCAATTAGATATAGTTTGTTTGTTTTATTGGATTATATTTAAATGTCTATAATATATATAGACAATAATATATATCACTAATAATGTTTATAATTATGATTATTATGGATAATATAAATTTATACTATTATTAAATAATTAAGTAGAATAAATAGACTACAAATATTTATCTTTTGTGAATAGTCGATTTAATTATATAATTTTATTTAGTTATAATTATAGGATTCTCTTTTAGGAGGGGTCATGACAAACACATCATCAAAATGGAAACCAATCTCTGAAGAAGAAGAAAAAGGCTGCAATAATGACATAAATGCAAGGGATGCAATTGAAATGAATGTATTGGAATTACTTTCCCAAATGGATTACATGAATAATGCTTTCTTGAATGAACTCAATATGTTTGGCATGTGAAAGTTTGATAACAACAACAAATATGAACAAATTGTAGTACCTCAAATTTAATACATAATTTATAACATGAGGAAGATCTACAACTAAGATGGATGTGTCTTAATTAACCTTGTCTCTCCAAACTATACACACTCTGAAACATTAACTAGCATTCACAATAATTGAAAATCACAATAAACATAGTCAAATAAACTACCATACATGATTATTCAAGGAAAAACAATAATAAGGAAGTCTTACTTAATCTCTTGCTTAGTAAATTCTCTAACAAGTAAGACACGAGAACAAAAACACCGTCTAATTACACTATTTTTTATATGAATTGTTGCATTTAACATAGACACATAAACTATACATTTAATGGTTAAGATTTTCATCACAAAAAATGAAATCACTTTAAGCACAAAGATGGACAACACTAATATGAAATGAAACACACAAGCATGTACAGGTAGTCAACTTAAACCAAGTTAAAATGAGTAATTTGAAAACGGAATGCACTTTAAAATGATTTTAATATACTTCATAATAAAATAATGTTAAAATATGGAAAAACTTGTTGCAATAAGTATTGCACTAGGAGAAGAATAAATAATGTAACTAGAAAAAAAAAGCTTTAGAAACATGTCCTTTTCTGAAGAGGTCAACTTGTCATGCTCAAAACCACCACATCAACAAATGCAAGACTTGTACACAAAGCCCTTATCAAAGTTGTTGATATCATTAATGTTGCTCTAGATCCAAAATACTAGATATTGCTACGTACATTATAGGGTGGATTGAAAATTTCAACGAGCCACCATGGAACCAAGAAGCCTACAAATTTATATCAATAGTACCTATTGTTGGAAATGTAGATGGAGTAACTGAGAGGGGGGGGGGGGGGGGGGGGGCGGGTTGTGAATCAGTTAGCACAAAAATAATTTTCACAGATCCTTTACATGTCTGATAAAACTAATTACTACTGTAACTTGGTAACCGTACTAAAAAATGTTGTAACTCGGTAAGTGCAGTGTATGTTTAACTTTAGTAGATCTAACATCAATAGTTATGCATTGCAAACATGAGAGAAAATAAATGAACACAAGAGACACCAGATTTAACGTGGAAAACCAATATGGGAAAAACCACCAATGTAACTAGTTACTGATTTTCACTCTTCTGAAGTGAGCCCTGTTGGGAGCCAACCTGGTTAAAGGTTACAAAACACACTGTTAGGTGTGACCTTGTTAGAGAATTTAATCATCCTGTTAGGAGTGGCCTTGCAAGAGGTCTTAAAACAATTCAATAGAACTGTAACCTTATTAAAGGATTTACAACTGGTTGTTAAACCAACTTTGTTTAAGAGATTTTGGATCACTGCTACAATGGTAAGAAAGTAACAATGAAATGATTTGTTCGAGATGCAACTAAATTGTTGAATCCAGATCTCTGTTCTATTCACGAAAGCTTGATCCTTCCTGATTGAATATTACTTTGCTGCTCCACAAGGATATCTGACCATCCTTCAAATTCACTCACACACTTTCCTTTTCAATCAATACACTGACATACTCGCATACACACTAAAATATCCTCTTGTCATTTCATATATATGGTCCAGATTATCAAGTCGGTTTAATTACAATTTACAATGACCAATAATCATTAACACAGTCGACTGGAAATAATACTTGAATTAATTAAACTTCATAACCCAAAAATTAACAAAATCCTTCATTGGCCGACCCTGCTCGGTAAACACTAATCTTGACATGATTTCGTGTGTTGACCAATAAACACTTGGTTAACATTATGAGCTTGCAAAAACCTTTGGCAACTGAGTGAACTCGGTGAACACTGACTCTAACCAACTTTCTTTCATTAACCATGAGAACTCGATTAACGCTACTTTCTGCCATAATTTCCTTCAACGCCCGAGAGAGTTCAATAGACATTGTCTTTGCAGAGTAATCTATAGGAATGCTTGATAGACAAAGAAAATTGTCTTGCTGACCAAGTGAGCTCAATAAGCACAGAATGACAACTGATATGACATTTGTGTAACATCAAAGACAACACACAATTAGACAATTATATCCAACACCTATATCTACAAGTAATTATAGGAAAGTACCACTCATTGTAACATTGTCTATTACCATGCACAAATCTCAAGGTTTCACAATACAAAAATAATTATTTGACTTTTGAAAATGGAAGGTAAGAATATTATAGAGTTGTATGTATAAAACTCGTAGGAATGAGAATTTATGTTCATTATTATTTGCCAATATTTGTAATATCTCACTATTGACACAACCATTGCACCTCATTTTGTGTAAGTGATATGTAGTATGAGAAATTAAAATAGTTTTTAGATTATGAATCATTTTCACAGGGAACGTGTTAGAGATGTGTTTGGGCCTTAAATTTGGTAGTACTATAGCTATACTTAAGTTTCTTAATTTTCAAATTCAATAATTTTATCTTTTTTGTGTGTGTGAGAAAGGAATAACATGAGATGAATAGTAAAATTGGGAATTGTATTATATGAATTAATATTATAATTGATAGTTGTCATTAATTGTATTGTTAGTTTATTATGTGTATAAATAATGTATTGGTTAAATTATTGTATTATTGTTGTTGTGTTTAAGATTCTGACTATTTGCAACTTTTGAACATCTTGATTTTTGTTAAAATTACACACTTTTAAGGAAATATGATGATTTAATCCTTGAGAGGTTCCATTTAGAGGAGTAAATTGAAAATGATTAAATAAAAGCCTCTTAGATCAAACTCTCTTTGGTATAATCTCTCTACTCATTGGTCACACTTGTAATTGAGTCTCCTTTACAGACATATAAATCTACAAAAAAAATGAGACTTTAAGGCCTAAACCGAGGACCAAACATAGTCATAACAAGCTTTATAATTCCTATAATTTTTATACATATTGAGTTTAAAATAGATTTTGACCATTCAACAACCCATGTCTTTGATGCTTTAAGAAGAATAGTAAACTAGGAAAACAAAATATAGGAAGAGAGAATTGGTGCTATCTTTCTATTGAAAAAAAAGAAAAAAGAAATTGCTACATACATATCAAGTTAGACCGATCTAAAGGGAATCATTTTAACCTTTTTGGTATAATTTTGTTACAAATCTAACCTTCATGGAATTATATTGTTATCATTTTTGAAATAAAACCTATGTTTATACAAATGATACTCACTCCTTAAATAATTTTATTTTCACACAAACTACTTTTCAAAGGAGAAGGAAAAATGGATACAAAAAAATTTTAACTCTAAAAAAGAAAATTTGAAACTAGAAAGAAAATGATCAAGCACACTACTTTACATCATCTTCAAAATCCTAAATTTTTTACAACAAGATGTGTTTAAGAGTGAAGTTATTTTTCAGATAGTTGATCTTAGTGTCAAATTTGACCAAAAAGTGGATCACTTTATTATATGACCACCCTTAAAGCATCGCATTATTGTTATTGTCTTTAAGATTCAAACTATTTGTAAGTTTCTTTTTACTCTTGTTCGTTATGTTTAATGATTTAGATTAATTGCATTAATGTAATGCATTTACATGAACAATGGGATCTCTAATTTACGACTTCAATTAATTTGGAGCAATAAAAATATCTCAAATAGAAATCAAAAAATAATATCAAAGTTTTCTTTTAGTTGTCCTATATTTTTTCAAATTACATTTTATAAGAAAACTTTTTGTAGATAATGAGTTTTGTAAGATAAGTTTAAAGTCAACAAACTTTTCATTTCCCTAAAAGTCATCACCTACATCATCTTAAAAATGATATTTTCCATTAGGGTAACCACATTGCACATTTGCTTGCCTTTTTTAAGCTTTATGGACATCCTCTCCATTGTATTGTGTAGTTGTAGCATCTAGCAGTTTTGTTCATTTTGGTGTCTTAATTATAGGCCTATTTTTTCTATTCAATATAGTTTTGTGTACTTTCCACATGTTTACTTGTCATAATATTTTAAGACTTCTGAGTTGTAAGATATTTGACTATGCACACATGCTACATTTGTGTTCTTTTCTTTGATTTGATTTAGTCACACACAACAAGTTTTCAAAAGGTTCTAAGTATTTAGCAAAAGCATGCAATTTGTATCTTTTAAGTCTGACTTTCAGGGAGAATATAACTTTGTTTTGTAATCCCTACTGGTTAAATGCAATTGTGGTTTTGTGATGTTTGATTAAGCTTGTAGAGAATACCAAGTATCAATAATTCTTTATGTTGGGATGGAAATGATGATGAATCAACAAAGCAAATGTAATAGCAACCTCCAAGTGCATTAATATGGATTGTGGGAATCTTGTGGGGTTAATAGTATTTTTAAAATTTTTTTAAGCAACCCAGTGATCTTTGTACTAGGGGTTAGCATTTCTTCTTTTCAAAGAAACTTAAGAACTTTAAGAAGCAATATATATTTAAATTTGATCTCAAGGATCTTGGAATTATTATTCAACTCTTAATGATAATCAATCTAGTAGACTTTTTTTTGGCCTTTGTTGTGTACATGTTTTCTATCATGTTCTTATTTCACTCAATATCTAAATCTAAGATGAGATTTACTTTGTTTTTTTAGGACTTTGCAAATTTTTGTACTTAATTTGTAGGTTATCGAATCATATTTTGTAACCTTATTTGTGACCTATGATATTTTAATGTTGCATTATATCTCTCATGGAGAAAAAATCTCAAAATGTTATAATTTACTACAATTTGGTACTTCTCCTTTGTTAGATTTGTTTTATTACATCTTTATATCCTTTTTTTCCTCAATAGAAAAAGTTGAAGAGTCAGTTTCTGAAAGCTCAGAGGTCATACAATGAAACACAAATAGTCTTTATTCATTGAAATTCCCATAAGTCTATTTATCTTGGTCACTGTCAACTTTAGAGATCAACAAGGCTGCAATCATCATGCAAGCCCCAATAAACCCAATCCCACAAGTAAGTTTTTCCCCTTGTCTCCTCTTTTCTTAATCTTTGGTGAATATGTATCCTCTCTCACATCTGCCATCTTTGGTTCTCTAGTTACAATAATAGTTACTACTATGCAATTTTTGCCTTCCAATCAATAATAACAATTGCTCCAACTCCAATTGACCTTGGGTTTACACATAGAAAATGATTTGTGTTTGTGTATCCATTTTAAATTTGGTTGAATCAATTTTTTAGCTTCCATTGTCTCTATTTTTAGACACTTGATTTGTATTTGCAACTATTTTGACCCCTTTAATTGCTAATTTTATAGCAAAAATTCTATCATCATCAATGTCAATTGTCTTCTCATTTGAAATTCACCTAATCTTATCCTCTTCATACTCTATGCAACATGTAGTTCTATTTTACCTTTCATAGTTCCAATGCTTCAGCAAATTCCATCTTTTTCACTTGCTATCCAGAGCCTTACTAGGACCACAATCGTCAAGTCACAAACTAATGCCCCAGTTACACTTATCTTGTTTAGTCTTTTGATTTCCATTCCCTTTGTGTGATAACCCTATTAGAATGATAAGAATATTTGAGGGGGGGGGGGGGGGGGGGGAGTTAATTAGTTATCCTCAAGTCTAGATGTACCAATTCAACTTTTAACAACTTCAAACAACTTATAAATCTACTCGGTCAATATAGTAAATTATTAGTAATTCAACTTACTCATATCAACACCTTGTTCCTTATTTTAGTGTTAGACAGATTACAGAAAAATATAAAAGTAAACAACATAAAACATGATAACAACATTCACACAAGTATGACACTAGGATTTAACATGGAAACCCAATTTAGGAAAAACCACCAAGTAACATGCTACAAAATTTTCACTCTTTTGAAGTGAGCTCGGTTAAGAGCCAACCTTGTTAAAGGTTAAAAAATACTCTATTTGGTGTGACCCTGTTAAATGATTCAATCACCATGTTGGGAGTGACCTTGTCAGAGGTCTTAAGAGTATCCCATAATAATGTCACTTTGATTAAAGGGTTTACAACATGACTGTTAGGTCAACCTTGGTTAAAGGATTTTACTGCCATGGTCATTAGAAATTAATAGCTAGGTGAATCTGATAAATTAAATCTCACTTTGCATATTCATATCTCTATTCAACTCATTCTTGGTTTGTTGACTAGTATCCATCACATTCTCCATCTTTGATTTGCTTGGCAATACCTTAAGTAATCACACTTTTATCAACTTCTTGTTTTTCCTCTACAACTCTTATTCTTCAACACATTTGCTCAAATTCACTACCAACCTTGTAAATCATCTATTATGCCTTTTTAATAGATATTCTTAATACTTTGTTGCTTAAACATAACTATAGATCTTAGGGTTTAATCAGATTCATTGAATATGTTCATCATTTTGTCTTTCTTCTTCTTTCCTTAAAACTTTTGGAAACTTCTCATTTAATCCTTACCTTGTATCACTCATCAAACTTAATTCATGCATTAAATATGCCAGCTCATCAATCCTCATCTTCAATATGCTTTGACTAATCTGTAAATTAAACCTTTTCAGCCTCAAATCTTGATTCTTTCTCAAATTGTTAATATGCTTACACTTAGTCATCACAATGTTCTTTAACTCGGTCATCACTATGTAGCTCGATCACTATTGATCTATCTAACTCGGCTTACATTGGCTCGCTCCACCATCACTCAACTAATACTATTTTTCTTGGCTAATACTTAAGTTCCGTAATCTTATTCTTGATAATGTTCAATTTCTTCATTGACCTAGTAAAAAAAGTTCTGTTGTGTTAGTGTTGTACTATGCTTATTGACTTGCTTTGACTCATCTTTATTCTTCACTTAATACAATGATCAAACAACACATTATCTTGTTAAATACTAACTGATCAAGTGCCCTTTATAGTTCCATCATACTTACTCCTCTTTAATCAACCATTTTACTAGTTCATCTTGTTATCTCTCTTTTCAAATCCTCTTCATCAATCAAATGATATGGTACTCTACATTGTTAGTAAATGTCTTACCAGTAAGGTTTGACATCAATGACAACATAACAATTACTCCAATTATAGTTCCAAAAAACACATCTATTTATTTGGAGATAAATCTAGCACAACAAGAGAGGCTTAGGATATTAGAGAAAAAAATGAAGATTACAAGATGCAACCAAACTAGAATTTTCCCAAATTAAAGACTTTCATTTATGAATCCAAATAGACTGTAATTTCTGCATTGACAACTTTAAACATTTAAACAATAAGATGTTGAGATGCAACTAGAGGATTATTTAGTATATCCAATTGGGATTGAAATGATTCGTAGCTACTGACAAAATAAAGTAAAAATTCCTAGACAACTCACAGGGTGATGGACAAAAATAATGGCCAAATTTATGTTTTTTTGTTGCTTTAAACAAAATATTGTTACAAGTTTATAATGTTTTAAGACTCTTTTACTATCACATTTCTAAATTTGAAGAATACTTGGTGTTCATAAAGTTATGCACTTATATCTAGTTTAGAAGAATACTCGATGGTTTAAATCATAGCTATCTTTGTATTATTCCTCTGTGAACAATTGAAGCATAATGGGTTCCTAAAACCATGTGATGTATGCATATGAGGCTTAATGAATGAATGCAATGTGGAAATAAATGTATCTATGTGTTTTGTGCTCCTAAAACCTCCCTGCAAGAGTATGTCAACAATGAGGAATAACCAAGCAAAAATCCAACGTGTTGCATCAAGTCCTTAGACCAAGTTATTTAATATGTAGAGAGAAATAAGGACAAAATTGAAGGCTTGACAAGTTCAGATACCTTTTTGGTTGGACCAACTAGTAATGTTTTAATACAAAGTAAATCTAGGAAGTAGTTATCCTATATTTTCTCCTATGGAAAAGATTATGACTATTTATTTCTTACTAATAAAGTTTCTCATTTCTACTTTAATGTAATAACTGCATCCAATCATTCTATTAGAAGTAGTCAATAAGTTAAGATAGTTAGTTATAGGTTTCAGTATAAATAGGTTGTTGAGATACTCATTGGAGGTTAGCTAGGAAGTAGAGAAGAAATTAATATTACTAGATTGAAATTTGATGTAATTATTTTTAACAATAAAGTTTCCAATTTCAAGATACTATATGTAATCAAGTTCAATCATATTAATAAAAAAATAGTTATACCAAGCACATAATGTGTTAAGTATTTGGATTTACTCAGCAAAGGGGGACCACTTGGTGAGTGATCCTCTACATTCATTTTATTTCTTTCATATATGTTTCTCATATTTATTTATTTATTCCTACAACCATATAGAAGCAATTATTGTGTCTATTCCTACAACCAATGCAAGAATAATAGTTCTTGTGTAGTAATCCTAAACTTAGTCTTTATGTTTGGTTATGCTTTGATATGTAGGATTTAGGTAGGTTTAGTTTCACATGTTCATTTCTTACAACTTTCATTTTTAATCAATAGTTAGAATGTCTATTAATGCATAACATGTGCATAAACATTTCAAACGTATACCCTTGGGTTGATGTATTAAACAGAATGTTTCCATATAATAAATAGTTTCTTCATATAAGAGTCTAATCTATGACTATAGGATTTGTACCTAGTTATTAATTAGGACTATATTTTTGGCATTATTTTTTTCGAAGATGGTGTCAAGCTAAGGACCTATTATATTCATTAGTTAAAGTTTCCATTTTATTTCATGTTCCCTTCAAATTATTTTAGTCAATATTTTCGGTATCCCATTTTTGTTAGAGTAATAAAGCTTTTTCTTATTAATTAAATCATAATGATTTAATTATTAAGTCACTTATTATCTCTAGTTTACTTAAGCTAAAATTAGGGCATATAATAATTAATTCTTTTATTAATTATTATCATGCAACCTAGGTTATATTCATGTTAGGGTTTTGATCTCCTTTTATAAGGATGATCTCTCTTTGTAACATTCAACAAATCTCTCTTTTTGCTCATCAAGAATGTCTCCTCTATGGATTTGGGAATTCCAACCTCCATAGATTTTTGCTTCTCTCTTATGTGATAGGTGTTTGCATGCAGGTGATTCTTGAGAGTTGTGAGGTTGATCTTTCATCAACTTTAACATGGTATTAGAAGTCCAGATCTTCATGCCCTATTCTATTTATGAGAAGTTTGGCTTGGCTTTTAGATTTGTGTTTTTTTGTAGGGTTTTGGTTCTTCGAAATGATTTTTTTGGATTTGGGGGATCGCTAATTTTTGGGTCACTTTGAGCCCAAATAGATATCACCATTGAGCTTAGAGCAACCAAAAACCCCAATTTTCATATAAATTTTGTCCAATTTAGACACAGTTGGAATTTAAGGCAAATAAATTGCTCCTAGATTGGGCACATTTCTTGAGGCAGCAATTTTATGATTTTTTGCACATAAATTGAGATATTTTGGTACCAAAATCAATCTTTTTGGCATGGAAATCAAGATGATTTTTGGTACATAACTGACATGCTTCCTGAGAGACTTTTTGGTACAAAATTTGCACACTTCTTGAGATAGTTCCTAGTACATACTAACATGCTTCCAAAGGTAATTTCTATTACTGGTGGGCATGTTCCTGAGGTAGTAATTTTTTATTTTGCCCTTCTGGCTCTTTTTTGACCTACTTGTAGTTTTTTGGCCATAACTTAGTCATTTAGACTCCATTTTCCCAAATGTGATATCATCATAAAGTTGATTCTGAGCCCATCATGATGGTGCAGTTTATTTGGATTTTTTATGTTGTTTGATTTTTAATTTATGTAGTCAAAGTCAGAGGTTTTATTTTGCACAATGGGAGACATCTTGAGAAATTCTATTTTCCAGATTTTTCTCCAGGCACATCCCATTCAATTTTTTGCCTTTTTTGCATTCTAGTGGTTATCTTGGTTTTTTCAAGCTTGGATATCAATTTTGTTGCTTCAGATGATTTTTCATGGGTTTCACTATCGCTTGTATCTTCCTTATGTCTCTTTTGATCTTTGTCGACATCTTTTTGTATTATTTTTGCAAACACACTGAGATAAAGTGTCACTCTATTGCATTGGGATCTTGCACATCTTTGTGTTTTCTTATACTCACACTACATTATAAAGTGCCACGGGGGGGTTCATGTTGGCCATAATTCTCATTTTCCTTTGTCAAGTGAGTGTTCCTTCCATGACGTTAGTCTCATGATCTGTCAATGACATGTGTCATTATAGTTGTTTGTACTTCTTTTGCACTCTCAATGTTCCTAGTTCTTCTTTCTGTAGGAGATATTGCATTTAGTTTCAGTGTTCATGTCTTACCTCTCAGCATTATAGGGGGGTTATGTTGGTTCTATTTATTTCTTGGTTTGATGGAGTGAGCTATGTATTTAGTATTTGATCCTGTGTATTAGGTGATTACAGTGGCTAGATACCTATGCATTTCTATGAGATGCATCATTTACCATGTAAACATTCTTTCATTCCTATTTTTGGAGGCCACAAAGATACCTTTATCTTCAATTGATCAACTTTTCATACTTAGTCTTCTCTACTTGGTCATGTTCTATATGTTGATATCTAATTGAGAAGATCATTTGAAAAGAGTATTGTTAAGAAGGAGACTATGTGTTTCAATCATTGTTTTGTCACTGATGTCAAGTCTACTATTTGTTGGTAAGACAATTGCTTATATGATTCAAGTACTATCACTTAGTTGATTGATAAGGAGGATTTGATCAACAAGATGTAATAAAAGCATCGAGAGGAAAGGTTGAGTTATGATTATGTAATGAAGTACAAGGATCAGTTAAGACAGTAATGATATAATGTATTGGTGATTTGCTTAAGGTTACAAAATGGCTAGCTACACTTAGAACATTTAGAAGAATAAGTTAAATAAAGTTTGTCTGCCAAGCTTGACCGAGTGGATAGTAGGTGCTGAGAAAAGTTAGTGCAAGCCAAGCAAAAAAGCCAGTTGGAGTTGAGTAAAAGCAAATTCTAGGGGATGTCGAACAAGACAGTATATGTTGAGTGAATTTCAATTGATACCGAGTGCCAATAAAATCTAGTTGATGTCGAGTGACATAGTATGTGCCGAGCATTAGAAGATTGATAATGTCGAGCTGCTACATTATGACAAAGATCGAAGATTCACCAAATAAAAGCTGACAAGTTTGTTTTTATGGAACTTGTGAACTAGGAGGAAGATAAGATTTTTGAGTTGGTGACATAAAATTTGATGTAAACCATTTTTAGGCGAATTCAAATGGATTCTAAGAGAAGTTTCTAGAGAAGACAAGATATGGGGTAGATACATTATATTCTACCTAATCCATCCAAAACCCTAATTTAGATGATGGATAATGAGCAGGAAAATATTCTAATTTCCTTTATATAGGAATGTCTGGTCACAAAGAAAAAGAGTTAGAGAGGTTGGTGTCATGTGGAAGAACCTAAGGAGGAGAAGGAACTAAGGGTTTTGCTTCATCAAGTGACCCAAGAGAAGTGTCTACAATAGCATACCAAGCATGCAAGCTTAAGGAGATGAATGCTTGAAGGGTGAACAAGCTGTTAGAGCTACAAAGTATGAAAACCAAGCAAAATTAAGGAATGAATAGAGATCTGTAATCTGCAAGTGAAGTTGTAAATTGTATCAGATCAAAGCTCTACTGTTACTCTCTAACAATTGTATCAATCTAGGGTAAATTCTTTAGATTAAGGTTGACCTAATAGTCATTGGAACATCCTTTAAAAGGGTGGCATTCCAAGTGAATGGCCTAAAGTCCTCTAACAAGGCTCACTTTTAACAGGGTGATTGAAATCTCTTAATCGGGTTACATTTAACAGTGTGTATTGTAACCTTTAACGAGGTTGGCCTTTCACATGGCATCACTTTAGAAGAGTGAAAAGGAGTAGCATGTTACTGGTGGTTTTTCCCAAATTGGGCTTCCACATTAAATCATTGTGTCAAATGTGTTGATAAATGTGTTGTGTTTCATGCTTTACATTTCTGCAATTTGATTAGACAGTAATCTACAAGTTTTAAGTATTCACATATTCATTTGGATGCATGTATGAATATGAATGCTTTATGGGTTCACTAAGTTAGGAAAAGTTTTATTTTGTACATCTGGACCTTGAATAATTGATTCAACCCCCTCTGATTTATTCTAAAATATTTCCAACAATTGGTAGTAGAGTCATTTGCTTAAGAGGACTAGTTTTAAGGTACTAGAAGCACAAAGATCAAGATGTCTAAAAGAGAAGTACCTAAGCTCAATAGAGATAAATTTCCTACATGGAAAATTTTGATGAAGCTACACCTTGGAGGACTTGGAGATCATGCACAATCTTCCATTACAATGGAACATGTTGATCCAATAGGAGCCCTAACCGTTGAAGATATGAAGAAAAGGAAAGAACACAATCAAGTGATGTTGGAGATTGCTTCTACCCTAAGCTATGTTGAATTTGATGATATCAAAAGATGTGACACCATAAAGAAGATGTGGGATGCTCTGACCACCATCTATGGAGGAGACAAAAATATTCAAAGAGCCAAGTCTAGGAGCCTTAGAGGTAAGTTTGATGACATAAGAATGAAAGAAGGTGAGAATATTGCTCAATTTGTTGCTAGGATAAAAGAAGTTGTTACTGCAATAAAAGGTGCTACTGGTCAAATAGATGATGACACTACGCTAAGTAAAGTCTTGAGGACATTACTCCCTGTTTATGCTATTAGAGTTTCTATAATCCAAGAGTTGAGATGTATACCAGGAAATAATCTAACCCTTGAAGGTCTGGCAAGTAGACTCACTGTCTTTGAGCTATCTAATTTTGACAATTACAAATCAGAGAGTCTTGAATCAACTTTCAAAGCTAAATTGTTATTGAAGGATTCTGAGGAGGTAAAGTAGAAGAAGAAAAGAAAGTAGGAGATAATTTCCATAGCAAGTCAAATTATGATATTGCTATCAGGATTTAACTGTGTGATTGTTGAGTCAAACTCATTGACCCATATTTCATGAGTAGTGATTCAACATGAATCCATATCTCATTAGAATAAATGGGACACTTAGCACTCATTGGATCTAGGTGATGCTCACCTCTGTGAGCATCACCTAGATCCAATGAGTGCTAAGTGTCCCATTTATTCTAATGAGATATGGATTCATGTTGAATCACTACTCATGAAATATGGGTCAATGAGTTTGACTCAACAATCACACAGTTAAATCCTGATAGCAATATCATAATAAGAAAAGAAAGATAAAACATGCATCCAATGACAATAATACAAATGAGTAAGACATTGAACAATTGGAAGCACTATTGGCAAGAAGATTTCATAAAGGTAAAGGCAAGTTAACCATCATTTGTTTCAATTGCAATGAAGTTGGTCATATTGTTGCAAGATGTACACAAAAAAAGAACTACAAAGAAGGAAACAAGAACAAAAACACAAGAGAAGATGATGGCAAAGATTACATAGACAAAGGCAAGAAGTCATGCTACATTGTTGATGAACATGACTTTGATGAACATGATGATGAAGTGGTATATGTTGCAATGAAGGACGAATCTGATGAGGATTAGGCAACTGCACTTGTGATTTGAGTGAACAAGAATGATAAATGGATCATTGACACTGGATGCTCACATAACATGAATGGAGACAAAAGTAAGTTCATTACCTTAATTTGTTATGATGGAAATAATGTAAAATTTGGTAATGATGCACCATGTTTGATAAAAGGAAAAGGGTCTATCAAACTCATAGACAAGATTTCATGTGACAATGCTTGCTATGTTGAAGGATTAAATTATAACTTGTTAAGTGTGTCACAATTGAATAGTTTGGGATACAAGGTTGAATTTGAAAATAAAACTACCAAGATATATGACACAAATGGGAAGTTGATTGGAAAAGGTGGTCAAACTAGGAGTAATATGTTCTATTTGGATATAGAGGACACTACTTGTCTTGTTGCAAAATTTGACGATGTATGGCTTTGGCACAAGAGATTATGTCATATTAATTTTGATAATTTGGTTAATATTAGTAACATGAAAAGAGTTAGAGGTTTTCCTAAGTTGAAGAAACCTGATAATATAGTATGCAAACAATGTCAACTAGGCAAAATGTCAATGTCAAGCTTTAAAAATAAAACTTGTACCTCTAAGGAAATACTAGAAATTGTTCATACTGACTTGTGTGGACCTGTTGAAGTGCAAAGCTACAGAGGAGATAAGTACATAATATTGTTTTTTGATGATTACACTAGGATGATGACAATCATGTTTCTAAAACAAAAATCTGATGCTTTTCAAATGTTTAAGTGGTACTTGGCAAGAGTTTAAAAAGAAACAGTTAAAAGTTTGAAATGCTTGAGACCAAATAGAGGTGGAGAATTCACTTCAAATGAGTTTGAGATGTTCTATAATGACAGAGGAATCAAAAGAAAAACATCTGCACCTAGGACCCCTCCACAAAATGGAATTTCTTAAAGAAGAAATACTTCTATAATGGACTGTGCCAGAACACTTATGATGGAGAAGAATGTTGCTCTAAAATATTAGAATGAAGCTGTAAGTATTGTTGTATATATCTTGAACCATGTGCAAGTCAAGAAAGGTATTCATTCAACACCTTTTGAGTTATGGTATGTATATCCACCTAATGTGAGATACTTTAAGGTATTTAGAAGTAAGTGTTATATTCTTAAAGATGTTAGGAATGGAAAGTTTGATGCAAAAAGTGAAGAAGGTATATTTCTTGGATACTCCACAAGAAGCAAAGCCTATAAGTGTTTAAATACTAACACTAACAAAATTGTGAAAAGTGCAAATGTGAATTTTGATGAATTTATAAAAGTACATGAGGCTGAACCTATAAAAGAACCAGAAGAATTCAAATCATCTGTGTACTTCTATGAAGGAATGCTTGCTAAAGAAGTTGCTACAAATCAAGTTACAAATAAATAGCAAGTCTTAGTAACTACTGAGTCACAACTTGTGAATGTCGAGTTGTATTCAGGAACCGAGCTGCATTCAAATGCCAAGTTGTAGAATGAAGAAAATGCATGTTCTGACTCTAAGATTAGTATACATGAAAGAGATGCTGAGAAACCTGATAGAGATGTACATAGTGATTCTAAAGCTAAGAGACAAAATGTAGTTACAAGAGCCGAGTCAAGATTGTCTAAATATGTCAAAAGACATCATCCTATAGATCAAATCATTGGAAACAAAAATGCAAGGCCAATGGAAAGAAATAGAGTGAGAAGTGAATCATGTTTGTTAAGCATGAAGGAGCCCAAAACAGTGAAAGATGCATTAGAAGATGATGATTGGTACAAGGCCATAGAAGAAGAGATTCAACAGATAGAGAAGAATAAAACATGGAGTCTAGTTCCTAGACCAGAAGACAAGAATGTGATTGGCACCAAGTGGGTATTCAAAAACAATCTAGATGAGAATGGTGAAGTGACAAGGAACAAAGCATGATTAGTTTGTAGAGGATATGCACAAGAAGAAGGAATTGACTATGGTGAGACATTTTTCCTTGTTGCAAGAATTGAAGGAGTGAGAATTCTACTTGCTTATGCTGCATACAAAGGTTTCAAAGTTTATCAGATGGATGTTAAATCTACATTTCTGAATGGCATACTAGAAGAGGAAGTCTACATAGAACAACCAAAAATATTTGTTGATGAAAACAATAAGAACATGGTATGTAGACTACACAAAGCCCTATATGGATTGACAACAAGCACCAAGAGCATGGTATGAGAGACTTCATGCTTATATTGTGAAGATTGGATTTGGAAGGACTGATTATAACAACAATCTATACATGAAGACAGAAAAGGACAAAAGGTATACTGTTATCTAAAATATTTGTTGATGCTATCATATTTGGAGGACAAGATGCTTTGTATAAGGACTTTGCAAATCAGATGAAGCAAGAATTTGAAATGTCTATATTCGGAGAGATCAAATTCTTTGTGGGATTACAAGTATATCAGATGAAGTATGGAATATACATCACTTAGTCAAAATATGTCAAGGAGATATTGAAGACATTTGGACTAGAAGATTCCAACCTAGTAAGTACACCCATGGTGATAGGACACAAGTTATCAAAGAATGATGATTCAACTGAGGTGAATTAGACATTGTATAGGTCTATGATTGGCAAATTGCAATATTTAGTACATAGCAGACTTGATATTGCACTAGCTGTAGGGATAGTTGCAAGATTCTCTATTAATCTCAAAGAGAATCATTTGATGGCTATGAAGAGAATAATGAGATATTTGAAAGAAATGGAAGAGTTTGGTTTATACTACAAGAAGAATGAAAAGTTTGAACTAAGAGCCTACACTGATGTTGATTGGGCTGGAAACATTGATGACAGAAAGAGCACCAGTGGAGGAGCATTCTTCTTAGGCAAAAAACTAGTTACATAGAATAGCAAGAAACAAAGTTGTACTTCCCAACCTATTACCAAAGTAGAATATGTTGTTGTTGCTATAAACTGCACAAACATTGTATGGATCAAACAAGTACTCAAAGGAATGAAGGAAGAAATCACAGAACCAGTGACACTTTATTGTGATAATACAAGTATTATCAATGTACCAAAGAATCCAGTGATGCACACTAACAAGACAAAGCACATTGCAATCAAGTATCACTATGGAGGAGAGTTAGTTTAAGACAAAGAGGTGAAGATGGAATATGTTAACTCAAAGGAGCAAATTGTTGACATCTTCACAAATCCATTACCTAAGGATGCTCATGAGTATCTAAACTAGGGGTGATACCCCTCTCAAAGGCTATGTAAGAAATAAAAGGAGTGCCCTACATCAAACAAACTAATGTTCATACAATACAAATTGATGTAGTGGATCTTACTTTAGGAACTACCTAAAGTAATCACAGAACTAGAACTACAAATCAGTCACAAGCAAGGTGACGAAGGGAGAAATTGAAGAACCTAAAAAAGCTTATATCTGCATGTATTAAAGATACTAAGTGTTTGGTATATGTCTTTGGCATTTTTTTCAAATAGGGAGAAAGTATATTAAACTGATCAAGATCAAGAAAAAAGTGGAAGAAAGTCCTAAACTGATCTGCTGATCAGAGAGGGAGAAAAATATCAAGAATCAAGTCATAATAGAGAAGGAGAAAATCAGAGAGCTAGAAAGAAAGAGGGAGAAATCCTAATCTACCTAGTAAGAGGAAGATACAAGAAGGAACTCAAAGGGAGTTTTAAGGAAGATATTTTGTAACCTAGTCAGAAGATTGAAGTTGTTGAAAGAGGAATAGAAGGAATTCAAGTTTTTCTTTTTGGTATTGTATTACTATTTTAACCTAGTTAGTATTGGTTGAACAAGATGTTCATCATTTGATTGACTTGGTTGATCAATTTGGTTTGCTATTAATGCCAAAGAGGGAGATTGTTGATATCTGATTCAAAAGATCATTTGAAAAGAGTATTATTAAGAAGGATATTGTTGAAGAAGACTATGTGTTTCAATAATTATTTTGTCATTGATGTCAAACCTGCTATTTGTTGGTAAGACAATTTCTTATATGATTCAAGTACTATCACTTAGTTGATTGATGAGGAGGATTTGATCAACAAAATGTAACAAAAGCACCTAGAGGAAAGGTAGAGCTATGAAATTTTAATGAAGTACAAGGATCAGTTAAGACAATGATGATATGATGTATTGATGATCTACTTAAGGTTACAAAATGGCTGGCTACACTTAGAAAGTTTAGAAGAATAAGTTAAATAAAGTTTGTCTACCAAGCTTGACCGAGTAGATAGTAGGTGCCAAGCAAAGTTAGTGCAAGCCGAGTAGAAAATTTAGTTGGAGCCGAGGGAAAGCAATTTCTAGTGGATGTCAAGCAAGAAAATAGATGTTGAGTGAATTTTAGTTGATGGCAAGCACTAGAAAAATATAGTTGATGCCGAGTGACACAATATGTGCAGAGCATCAGAAGATTGATAATGTCAAACTGTTGCATTATGAGAAAGATCGAAGATTCGCTAAATAAAAGCTAACAAGTTTGTTTTCTTAGAACTTGTGAACCAGGAGGAAGATAAGATTGATGAGTTGGTGGCACAAAATTTGATGTAAACCATTTTTAGATGAATTCAAATGGATTCTAAGAGAAGTTTCTAGAGAAGACAAGATATGGGGTAGATACATTGTATTCTACCTAATCCATCCAAAACCCTAATTTAGACGATGGATAATGAATGGGAAAATATTATAATTTCCTTTATATAAGAATGTCTAGTAACAAAGTAAAAGAGTTAGAGAGGTTGGTATCATGTGTGAGAACCCAAGTAGGAGAAGGAACTAAGGGTTTTGCTTCATCAAGTGACCCAAGAGAAGTGTCTGCAATGGCATACCAAGCATGAAAGATTAAGGAGATGAATGCTTGAAGGGTGAACAAGCTATTAGAGCTACAAAGTGTGAAAGCCAAGTAGAATTGAGGAATGAACAAAGATCTATAATCTGTAAGTGAAGTTGTAAGTTGTATCAGATCAAAGCTCTACTGTTACTCTCTAACAATTGTATCAATATAGGGTAAGAATCCTTTGGATTAAGGTTGACCTAACAATCATTGGAAAATCCTTTAATAGGGTGGCATTCCAAGTGAATGGCCTAAAGTCTTCTAACAAGGCTCACTTTTAATAGGGTGATTGAAATCCCTTAACTGAGTCACATTTAATAGTGTGTATTGTAACTTTTAACAGGGTTGGCCTTTCATAGGGCATCACTTCAGAAGAGTGAAAAGGAGTAGCATGTTACTGGTGTTTTTTTTTCAAATTGGGTTTCCATGTTGAATCATTATGTCAAATGTGTTGTGTTTCATGCTTTACATTTCTGCAATTTGATTAGATAGTAACCTACAAGTTTTAAGTATTCACATATTATGAATATGAATGCTTTATGGATTCACTAAGTTAAGAAAAGTTTTATTTTATACATCTGGACCTTGAATAACTGATTCACCCCCTTCTCAGTTATTCTAAAAGATTTCAAAAACTATATAGTAAAGGTTCTTTAGATCAACAGTTTGGTAGTGTTTGTAGCTTCATGCTTCAGTGGTGTTCTACATGATCATATTTTGTTCCTATCTTTTGGGACATTCCCTAGTTTGGAGACTTCTTTAGTCCTTCACTAGTTCTTTCAAGATTATTGCCATCTCATTTTGGAGTAGGGTTTTTCCCATGTGGTTATCTTTATTTCTCCTATTTTTAGAGATTTGTTTGTGCTTGGGTACCTCATCAGGCTTTGTTGTTAGGATCCAATTTTACTTTTATTAGTAGTTTCTAGGTTTTTACTAGTCCCTAAGTTTATCTTAAGGGAGGGTGTTAGAGTAATAAAGATTGAAATGGGTATGCACAATCTATGCACTATGTCTCCATTATAGCTATTTCAACTATCACTTGTAAATGAAAGCAATAAGAAAGTAAGCATGTGTAAGTAAATCTGCCAAATCCTATTTACCAAAGTAGGAATAAGAATAAAAATTAACTTAGTTTAGGATTATAGGCAGAAACTACTTTGCTCATTTGGCTTTAGGAATTCACATAGGAATCATTTTTGTATGGCTACATGGATAAAAAAGTACTAAGAAATTAGCAAAATAAAGGGAAAGGATCACTCACTAAGTGGCCCCTTAATGAATCTATATATTCAACACACCATATGATGGGGACCATCTTTTCTTTATTCATATGACTAAACTTAATTTGCACATAGTACCTTAAAAACTAAAAAGTGTATTTCAAGTGCATTAATATAAATCCAATAAAAATTAACTTCTTTTCTACTTCTTAGATTAAATCCAAAGAGTATCTCAACCTCTTACTTCCACTAAAAACCTATAACAAATTAATTTGACTTAATGAGCACTTCCAAAAAAATGAGTGGATGCAATTATTACATTGTGTTTATGGGGAAAGTGACATCAATGAATTTGACATTGATGTAAACTAGATGAGATGAGTTCGTTAGTAAAAAAATCACCTTAATCCATTTAATACAAGAGAAAGAGGGGCTTGCAAACATAAATCTCAACATAACTCAAGTTAGATTAGAAAATCTCAACTAGGATGAACATATTGCCAATACAAAACCTAAATTATACTAAGGTACTTGTTACCTATTTTTCACCTAAAGGCTTAAATAGGTATATTCATGCTTTCTACGAGAGTCATTCTAAAATTTGATCATGTGGTGTATACCTTAAAAAGGAAATTGTCATTTTGGTCTAATTTTGCAAATAGATATAGCATTTATGAGGAAAAGAAAGCAACATAGTACAAGTGGATATATCATTTAACATATTTTAAAAAAAATGTAAAGTGTATTCATCAAAGTCTTCAAATGTTTCACGCAAACAAAGAAACTAGATAATAAACAAATTCTAGGATTCAATTTGATAACATAAATACATATGTGAAAAGAGAAAACATAAGGCATAAAAAGTTATAGGGGCCAGTCATTGCTTGAATGATTGGCGATGTTGTAGCTCTTATTGATAATCTGTACTCTTGCTATCTTGTTGCTCCCACTTTTTGCTCTCCAAGTGCCAAAATCTTGAAAAGACAAAGAGAAAGAGTTAGATCTAAAAGATATAAGTAATAATTAGCCATTTCATCATTATAGCTCACACATGCATCCATGTTATCCAAATCCAAACATTGTTTTATTCTTCCAACTAGTTTGTATCATGTTCCAAAAAATGGGAGTTAGTGACACATGGATGTAAATGTGGCTCCCACAAGGGTACAAGCCCAACATGTCATTGACAAACAATAATTATATATGAACAAACAAGAGAAATATCAATAATGGTAATGATCCAATAGAAAAATAACATTGAATTTGAGTGGGAAATATTCATTTTTAGTAGGGGTGTATAGAATGTTCCAATGTAGCAGATGCTACAAGAGGCAAGTGATGCTAAAAGAAGGTGCATTCAACAGAAAATTTGAAAACTGTATTGCAATAGGAAGTAACAAAAAAATAACAATAGTAAACATGCGTAACAAAATAAAGTACTACAAAAAAATTAGATTATGAGCATATATTTGAACTAGATGAATGTACAATGCAACTACACCAATGGGAATCTTAGTTTCAACATCAATAACATGTTCAGGAGGCTCAAATCATGCACAAAAAGGTGGTTGGAAATGCAATGAAAGGCTAAATTTTATACCAAAACTAATAATATATCAAATAAATTATAATCCATCATCATTGAATGAAAAAAAGGACACTTTATTCATTAACATGGAAGGTTTTAAAAGCTAGAAATAACATTCAATGTGCTACAACAAGTCTAATATTATATGATGTTATAGAAGGTCATCAAAATAAGTTGCTGCAATAGGCCTAAAATAATAAGTAGCTACAAGAAGTCACAAGGTAGCAACAAGAAGACTAATTGCTGATCATTACAAAATAGACTCAAGCATATAATGAATCAAGAGAATGCACATTACCGTTTCATTTAATAAAATTTTAGTTTCAACATCAACAACATTCTTGAAAGAGAAAACTATATATTAGAGTTGTTCAAAAATGAAATTGGAAAAATAATCGAATACACTCCACGTGAAGTCAATAAGTAAACAATGAAAAGGAAATCATATTTAAAGGATTTGTTGTTACAAAAGGGTAAATATGAAGAAAATGTGAGATATGAAAGTTCACAAAGGGAATTCTTTATCCATAAGCAAGTCAAGACACTCATGTAAGTGGTAGAAGGCTTTCATGGCTGCTACAAATCATAAAAAGTGTACATCACAATGATAAGAACAAAGTTTTTTGTTAGTTTTTGTTATTAAATCAATGAACATAGAAGTAGATGTGCACATTAAGGAACACTCAAATGAAATACTGGTCTATTTGAATCCATGGCTATACAAATACTAATGCTGAGCTCTTGTCATCAAGATGGGGCAAATCTATAAATAAAATCAGTTGGAGAGTGATATTAATGCAACTTTGGTGTAATATGATCAACAAGAATACATCATCAATAGAAGAAGAGTGACAATTTGGAAAGGTTTCATCTTTTTCTCAAGAGTTTGACTAAGGAAAACCTCACAAATATGCTAAAAAAATGCAAATAATTCATTCATAACTGTTATCTATTTGGTCAAAGAATGAGCAAAATCTTGCAATGAAGGTTTTAATACTTGTCCATATGTATCAAAAATGAAATAAAAATTGACTATGAAGCCTTCCACAAGAGAATATATATACCAAAGATAAATAAAATAAATGTCTTCAGTAAAACATTTTCTAGATTTTGAGAGGAAAATGATAAGTCCCAGAAATGTTTTCACCATTGGCTAGAGATGTTCACTATTTTCAATTTTGTGTATAAGAGCTTGAAAATGCACAAAATATCCACCACATTTGAACCATATAACCCACTTTTATTCTATGTTATCTAAGAAAAAGTGAGAGCATGAAGTTGCCAAGAGAAACACACAAAACATGTAGAGTTATTTAGCATAAATTATAACCAAACATCTCCAAGATTTTTTAAATTGAAAGAAGAAATGAAATATGTTCACCAATAATCAAATTTGAAGGATAAATGCTAAGATTCACAACTCTAGTTATTGTTCAAGCTAAGAGAGATGCCTAGGAAGCCATCAAAATAAAGCAAATCCACATGACAATTCACTTACAATAAAGCCTATTCTTTTGCAAAATGAAAAAACAACATGATACATTTTGGATAGATTTTAGGGTAATAAATGCTTCAAAAGATTCTTGGAGTAGTTTTTTTCTCCTTTTATGTGCTTTTAATCAAAATGACCATGGCAATAAATTCAACTTCACAATTTAAAAAGTTTAATGATATATTTATTAAATAGTATCATATATACTATTTAATGAATACTTGTATATTTTAATGATATATGTAATATTATTTACTAAATATGTCATTAAATTAATTTCTATTATTTTGCATATTTTTATTTTTATTGATATTTATTTCTTGCTGAATTATAAAACATGGAATGAATGTTAAGTTTTAAATACAAAATAGAATAGGCATGTATTCATATGGCTATGCCTACGAGGATAAGTTGGTATTGTTGAAAATTGATTGAAAAGATCATCGCTGAAAGAGATTATTGAAGAGAGAGAGATTAAGAGCTATTAGATTTCCACAATCCATCAATGTTGTGATTTGCTATTTGGATTTGATTGTGTGACCAATTTTTTACATCAGTGTTTCAGATCACACTCCGTGATCCATCAACAGGATGCGTACATTAGAAGATTGATAATGTCGAGCTGCTACATTATTAGAAAAGTCAAAGATTCACCAAATTTGAGCCAACAAGTTTATTTTCTTGAAGTTTGTGAACCAGGTGGAA
Source organism: Cupressus sempervirens (assembly GCA_028749045.1). Lineage (NCBI taxonomy): Eukaryota > Viridiplantae > Streptophyta > Pinopsida > Cupressales > Cupressaceae > Cupressus > Cupressus sempervirens. The sequence goes on along the minus strand of CM053785.1, from coordinate 884,150,090 downwards.
GATAAGATTGATGGGATGATGGTACAGAATTTGAGGTAAACTATTTTTAGGCAAATTTAAATAGATTCTAGGAGAAGTTTCTAGAAGAGACAAACTATGGGTTAGATACATTGTATCCTACCTAATCCATCTAAACCCTGATTGGATGATGGAAAATGGAAAAGTATTCAAATTTCCTATTTAAGGAATGTCTGGTCATGAAGCAAAATGTTCGAAGCGAAATATTGTGAAGGTCAAGAGGACCAAAGAAAGAACACTAATAGAGAGTCAAGAACTCTGCTTCGTCAAGTGACCACTGAAGTGACTACATTGGCATACCAAGCAAGAAGGCTTAAGGAGATAAATTCTTGAAGGGTGAACAAGCTGTTAGAGTTGTAAAGAATGAAAGCCAAGAAAATTGAGGATTGAATTGTGATCTAGAATCTACAAGATAAGTTATAAGTTGTATCAGATTAAAGCTCTACTGTTACTCTCAAACAATTGTATCAATTAGGGTAAAATCCTTTGGACTAAGGTTGACTTAACAGTCATTAGAAAATCCTTTAATAGGGTGGCATTCCAAGTGAATGGCCTAAAGTCCTTTAACTAGGCTCACTTCTAATAGGGTGATTGAAATCTCTTAACCAAGTCACATTTAACAGTGTGTATTGTAACCGTTAACAGGGTTGGTCTTTCACAGGGCATCACTTCAGAAGAGTGAAAAAGGAGTAGCATGTTACTGGTGGTGTTTCCCAAATTAGGTTTCCAAGTTAAATCATAGTGTCAAGTGTGTGGATGAATTTTTATGTTTTACATTTTTATTGTTGCATGTTGATTTAACAGTAACTTGCAATTTTTTAGTAACAAGTTTGGATACATGAATGTTTAATGGGTTCACTAAGCTAAGTGAAAAGTTCTATTGGTACATATAGACCTTGAATAACTGAGTCACCCCCCCCCCCCCCCTCTTAGTTATTCTAAAGAATTCTAACAATTGGTATTCGAGCCATCTGCTAATTGAACTAGTTTGACGGTACTAGAAGCACAAAGATCAAGACGTGAAAGATAGAAGTACCCAAACTTAATAGAGACAACTTCCCTATATGGAAAAGCCTAATGAACTTGCATCTTGGAGGAATAGGAGATCATGCACAATCCACTATTTTAGTAGAACATGTTGATCCTATTGGAGCTCCTATTGCTGAAGATATGAAGAAGAAGAAATAACACAATCAAGCAATGTTGGAAATTGCATTTGCTCTCAACTATGTATAATTTGATGAAATCAAGGGATGTGACACTGCAAAGAAGATGTGGGATGCCTTGAAAACCATCTATGGAGGAGACAAAAATGTTCAAAGAGCCAAGTTAGAAAGCCATAGAAGTAAATTTGATGACATGAGAATGGAAAAACGTGAGAATATTGCTCAATATGTTGTTAGGATAAAATAAGTTGTTAGTGTAATAAGAGGTGCTACTGCTCAAATAGATGATGATACTGTGTTAAGAAAAGTCTTGAGAACATTACTGCCTGCTTATGCTATTAGAGTTTCTACAATTCAAGAATTGAGATGTATACTAGGAAATAATCTAACCCTTGAAGGTCTAGTAGGTAGACTCACTGCTTTTGAGCTATCTAACTTTGATAATTACAAACCATAAAGTCTTGAATCCACTTTCAAGGCTAAGTTATTGTTGAAAGATTCTGATGAGAAGAAGTAGAAGAAGAAAAGAAAGATAAAACATGTGTCCAATGATAGTGATACTAATGAAGAAGATGTTGAACAATTGGAAGCACTACTGACAAGAAGATTCCACAGAGGTAAAGGAAAATTCAAAGGTAAGTTACCTATAATTTGTTTCAATTGCAATGAAGTTGGTCATATTGTTGCAAGATGTACATAGAAGAAGAACTACAGAGAAGGAAACAAGTACAAAAACAAAAGAGAAAATGTCAACATAGATTACAAAGATAAAGGCAAGAAGTGTTACATTGTTGAAGAAGATGACTCTAACGAATATGATGATGAAGTGATGTATGTTACAATGAAGGATGAATCTAATAAGGATGAGGCAATTGCACTTGTGACCTGTGTAAACAAAAAATGATAAATGGATCATTAACAGTGGATGCTCACATCACATGACAAGAAATAAAAGTAAGTTCCTTAGATTAAACCATTATGATGGAAATAGTGTTAGATTTGGTAATGATGCTCCATGTTTGATAAAAGAGAAAGGTTCCATTAAACTCACAGAAAAGATCTCATGTGATAATATTTACTATGTTGAAGGATTGAATTATAATCTGTTGAGTGTGTCACAACTAAGCAATGTAGGATGCAAAGTTGAATTTAGAAATAAGACTGCCAAGAAATATGACACAAATAGGAAATTGATAGGAAAAGGAGATCAAACTAGAAGTAATCTATTTTACCTTGATATAGAGGATGGTAATTGTCTTGTGGTGAAATTTGATGATGAATGGTTATGACACAAAAGGTTGTGTCATGTTAACTTTGATAACTTGATTAATATCAGTAACTTGAAGAAAGTTAGAGGTTTACCCCAACTAAAAAAGCCTGATAATGTGATATGCAAATAATGTCAACTAGGTAAAATGACTAAGTCGAGTTTCAAGAGCAAAACTTATACCTCTAAAGAAATACTAGAGATTGTTCATATTGACTTGTGTGGATCTATAGAAGTATAAAGTTACAAAGGAGACAAATACATAATGTTATTTGTAGATGACTACTCTAGGATGATGACAGTCATGTTTCTAAAGCAAAAGTCAGATTTCTTTCAAATGTTTAAGTGGTTCTTGGCAAGCATTGAAAAAGAAATAGGTAAAAGTCTGAAATGTTTGAGATCAGACAGAGAAGGAGAATTCACATCAAAAGAATTTAAGATGTTCTATAATGGTAGAGGAATCAAAAGCTATACATCAACACCTAGGACCCCTCCACAAAATGGAATTGCTAAAAGAAGAAATAGGTCAATAATGGACTATGCCAGGACACTCATGATGGAAAATAATGTTTCTCCAAAATACTAGAGAGACGCTGTAAGTACAATTGTCTATACCTTGAACCGAGTACAAATCAAGAGAGGTACTAATTCAACACCTTTTGAATTATGGTATGGATACTCACCCAATGTAAAATATTTTAAGGTATTTGGGAACACATGTTTTATTCTTAAAGATGTAAGGAATGGTAAGCTCGATGCAAAAAGTGATGAAGGTTTATTTCTTGGCTACTCCACAAGAACTAAAGCATACAAGTGTTTGAATACTAACACTAACAAAATTGTGGAAAGTACAAATGTAAATTTTGATGAATACACAGAAGCTCATGATGCTAAACCAATAAAAGGACCAGAGGAATAAAAATCATTTGTATACTTCTATGAAGGAATGCTTGCTGAAGATGAAGCTGCCAATCAAATAGGAAACCAACAACAAATTTCAATAATTGACGAGTCACAGGCAATGAATGCTGAGCTGCATTTAGATGTCGAGTTATAGAATGAAGAAACTGCACATTCTGATTTTGAAGTTAATATACATGAAAGAAAAGTTGATATACTTGAAAAAAATATACATAGTGACTCTGAAGCTGAAATACTAGACGAAGAAACAAGAGCTGAGCCAAGACTGTCCAAATATGTTAGAAAACATCATCTTGCCAATCAAATCATTGGAAACAAAGATGCTAAACCAATGACAAGGAATAGACTAAGGAATGAAACATGCTTTCTAGGCAAGAAAGAAACCAAGATAGTAAAAGATGCTTTAGAAGATGATGATTGGTACAAAGCTATGGAAGAAGAAATTGAGTAGATAGAGAAAAACAAAACTTGGAGTTTAGTTCCAAGGCCAGATGACAAAATGTGATTGGTACCAAGTGGATATTTAGGAACAAGCTAAATGAAAATGGTGAAATCACAAGGAACAAAGCTAGACTAGTTTGCAAAGGATATGCAAAAAAAGAAGGAATAGACTATGGGGAGACATTTGCCCCTGCTACAAGAATGGAAGGAGTAAGAACTCTACTTGCATATGTTGCCTACAAAGGATTCAAAGTTTATCAGATGGATGTTAAGTATGCATTTCTAAATGGCATACTAGAAGAAGAAGTCTACATAGAACAACCAAAAGGATTTGTTGATGGAAACAACAAGGATATGTTATGTAAACTACACAAAGCTCTTTATGGTTTGAAACAAGCACCAAGAGCATGGTATGAAAGACTTCATAAGTATCTTGTGAAGATTGGATTTGAAAGAACTAATGGCAACAATAATTTATACATAAAAATAGAAAAAAGTAAAGACATTTTGTTATCTGAAATCTTCATTGATGATATAATATTTGGAGGACAAGATGCTTTATGCAAGGATTTTGCTAATCAGATGAAACATGAATTTGAAATGTCAATGTTTGGTGAGATCAAATTCTTTGTGGGACTGCAAGTTTATCAACTTAAGAATGGCATATTTGTTACCCAATCAAAGGACATCAAGGAGATACTGAAAATATTTGGACTAGAAGATTCAAAACCAGTAAGTACACCCATGATAACAGGACACAAACTATCAAAGAATGATGATTCTGCTGAAGTAAATCAAACACTATATAGGTCAATGATTGGTAAGTTGCAATATGTTGTACATAGTAGATCTAATATTGCATTATCTATTGGGATAGTTGCAAAATTCTCTACAAATCCCAGAGAAAATCATTTAATGGCAGTGAAAAGAATAATGAGATATTTGAAAGGAACAGAAGAGTTTGGCCTATACTACAGAAATGATGAAAAGTTTGATTTTAAGAGCCTACACTGATGTTGATTGTGGAGGTAATATAGATGATAGATAGAGCACCAGTGGAGGAGCACTTTTCTTAGGAAAGAGACTAGTTACCTAGACTAGTAAGAAACAAAGTTATACCTCACAATCCACAACTGAAGCTGAATATGTTGCTGCTACTATAAACTGTACAAAAATTGTATGGATCAAGCATTTACTTAAGGGAATGAAGGAAGAAATAACAAAACCTATGATACTTTATTGTGATAACACCAATGCTATAAATATATCAAAGAATCTAGTGATGCAAATGAAAACCAATCACATTGCAATCAAGTATCATTATGTAAGAGAGCTAGTTGAAGACAAAGAGGTAAAGATGGAGTATGTCAATACAAAGGAAAAAAATGCTGACATCTTTACAAAACCATTACCTAAGGATGCATATGAATATCTCATAGGTAAGTTAGGGGTGATACCCCTATCAAAGGCTGTTTAAAGTAACAACAGAAACTGCCCTACATCAAATAGGTTGATTGCCAAATGTCACAAATTGATGCAGAGGATCTTACTTTAGGTATTGCCTGAAGTAATCAAAGTGCTGAAATTCCAAAATAGTCACAAGTAAGGTGATAGTAGAAGAAACTGGAGATACTGCAAATTCTATATTTGCATGTTAAGATGTTGAGATGATATGTCTTTGGCATTGTTGTTAAAGAGGGAGAAATAGCAAAAATTGATCAGAAACCTAAGAGGGAGAAATAGTAGAAACTAATCAAGATAAAATGTAAGGTCCACACTAGTACCCTATTATAGATCTTGATGAAATAAATATTATTAGGAGTTGATTAAGTTATGATTGACATTTTTGTTACTAATAATGATCTATGAGACCCTATTAGAGACTAAAGTAGATTCTAGTTATTATAAGTGTAATACCCATTCAATAACATTAGGTTGAAAAGATAAGATCACATGAAAATAAAATTCTATACGTTCAAGCTAGGGACTCGATCAAGGGATTCATAGAATGATTCACTAGCCAAATTAGGAAAGATGAATTAACACTTCCTCTTGTAAGAAATAACAATGCATGTAGATTATAACAACAACAAAACATAAATGATCTCATTTGTAGATTATTTTTAAATCATGATGACATAATTTTGGAATATTCTAATGGCTTGAGGGATTAACCCTAGGACACACACACCCTCATAATGTAATAAAGGGGTATTGCTAGGAACGTAGTTATGTTTAACTTGACTAAAAAGATACTAGCTACATGTTCCCATGTTAGTGACCTCCATTTAAGATATTTACTAGGATCCATTTATTTGTTTTAATGATGTAATAGTTATGACCTCAGTGTTTCATGGTTATGATAGACAAGTATTGTAATAGTGTTGGAATGGTAATTTCATTATGTTAAGAAAGATAAATGTTGATACACATATTTTGATATTTGCAATGTTTTGAGTGTTTTATGGAAATGATTAGATGAATTTAATTGTATATGTTAATGTGAATTATACGATATTGGATCATTCTGCACTTATCTATATGTATTTCTATAATATTTCATTGGGCTATTGATGGTTAAGTTGAGTGTACAGAAAAATTGAACCATGGAAATTATTCAGGAAACAAGGTTCAACCTATGTGAACACAGTAAAGCCAAGGTGAATCTTTGGAAGATTCAAAGCCTCATTGTATTGTGTTTATTTCATAATGTGATTCTGCATGGGTGTTATAAGTTTAAAGATCATGATTAATTAGTGACATGTCATCGTGATGTGTAAAGTATTTAATGTGTGTGCGTATCATTTTACACTTGTGTTGTCTATGTATAAATGACATGTCATATAGGAATTTTGGGCATGAAGTCACTTAACCTAAACTTAATCCCAGTATGAAATTAAGTTAACCCACCTTGGAGAGTGTTAGGATGAGTCATCTTCATGATGGAATTCAAATTAAATTTGATAGGAACTTTAGAGAGCCTAAAAGTGATTCCCAAGTGTTATTTTGGTGAAAATAAGTCACCCACATGGTAGTAGTATAGGTTGGGGGTCTAAACATAACCATAAGTTTTCCTAGGGGACTTAGGAGACCCTCTAATCTAGTCATTTTCAAGCCAATTCGAAAATCAAAGTGTCACATGACTTCTATCCTCATCCCTCCATTTGGTTAAGTTCCTATTGGTAGAAAGATAGAAGGGTGGAAGAGGGGTAGGTGGGGATGGAAGTGGAGGTCCTTTTAGGGAGCTTGTGCCAAACTTAGTGGTTGTTCACCCACTCTCTAATTGTAGAGACAGATAGGGATTTTGGAAGAGAAGCTTGGAAGCCAAGGAAGGAAAGATCTTGATCACCATTTCATAACCATAGCTTGGAAGGAGGTTAGTGCTTCATGCCATATTTTCTTTCATCTCATGGAAGTTAAAGATGGAAATTGTAAGAGTGTTTCTTGCAGGATCTATGTGTTTTCATATGTTGCATGCTATAAATGTTTGTGTATGTGAGCATGCTGAATCTATTTGGTTTTGTTTTCTTTGATTATGGTTGTGGATTGAATGTTGTGTTGGGTGTGAAGGCTTCACTCACCCTTGGGAGGGAAGAGAAGCCTTGGGGTAAAGGGGTTAGTTGGGCTCAACATTGTAGTTGAGAAATCCTGCTCTTGGAGAGGGGATAGTTTTCATGGAGTATGGGCTTCATTGAAGCCATATGCCTTTCTATTGTTCTGTGGGAGGCATAAGGGAGGATATGTGGAGAGGAGTAAGTGTTGATAGCCTTATTGATGCATGTGATCACTGATAGCCTTGTTTTGGTATGTTTCTTGGAAACCTTATTGGAATATTGCAATTGCAAGATTTGTTGTTTCATAAGGATATGGCATTCTCCTCCTTGAAGAGCCCACCTTCACCCAACATTTATGATTCCATTTGTGAATCATTGTGCAAACCTTGGTTGGGGTTGTAAATGTGTTGTGATATTTTTGTATCCATGTTGATGCTTGGGTTGTGATGATGTTTGAATATATCCCCGTTGAGCCTTATTTTGCCTAGCTTGGTGGGTGGCCTCCTTGAGGCCTAGGTTGGGAGGTGAGCCTCCATGGTTCATCATTTTTATCCCTCATTTGTAGGTTCTTATTGAAACATCTTGGAAACTTGGAGTTCTTGTTATCTTACATGTGCATAGGAGGAGAAGACATTATTGCAATGAGATGAGATAGAGAGCAAACTCCATCTTGTTATGTGAGTTTAAATGTACTGTAAGAGGATGTTATTGTCTTAGTTCAACTGTCAAATGGAAAGGTTATGAGCATTCATGTGTAGTTAAAAAGTATCTCCATTGTGTTTAATTGATATGTTGATTTCACCACCTTTGTGTATTATGAGAGTATCATGGAAGAGAAATTCATTGTAATGATATTGTTGTTTCAATGTCTTAAATATGAGTGTATTGACATGAAGAGTTAAGCATCATTATAGAATATGCATTCTGAGATAATGGATTTGTATTTGGTTTATGGTCATGTTATGAATATTAATTAGAAATTTAAAATACTTGAAGGTTAGTGAGTTGTATACATAAGGTTTCTCCAATCTTCTAAATCCATAGATAAGAATAATCAGTTTTGTTTCATATAAGAATTCTGTCATGTTTCTATATATGTTTTTGTGTTGAGACTATTGTCCAAATGAATCAATAAGATCATTAATTTAGATTTTTGTCCAAATGATTTTTGTGTTTTTGTGTTGAGATTATTGTCCAAATGAATCAATAAGATCATTAATTTAGATTATCATAGCATAATTTAGAAATCCCTAATGTATCATTGCAATAAATATCATGATGCCTTAGACTATAGTAGTAGAAAAACAAATAAATGACATATAATATAAGGTATAAAACATAAAAATTGCTGTAGACACACAATTTACTCTCTGGATTTTGTATGGAGGAAGTGGAAATAATATCTACCAATACAGACCAATATAATAATCAGAGAATATACTATGGTATCTTCTAAATAAAATAATGGAATACCTAGATAACAAGCAAGACATAGCATAATAAAATAATCCAAGGAAACCACCTTAGGTACAAATCACTATCATTTCCAATTAGTAGTCAGAAATAATTAAAGATGGAATCCCCAAGTAAGGGTCAACCTAGTAGCTGGATGAGACATTTAACAATAAAATAATAAGCAAAAAAGAATTAAATCATGAAAATTGTTGACCAAATTAAACCAGGCGATTATTACTTGTCTAAATGTGAGAAGAATGCATGGGGAAGAGGGAGGGAAGTGTCCCACCTTCCCATCTCCCCCTCCCATACCTCCCAAAGCTCATATAGTACTTTAAGCACTTCCCAAGAAACCTAACTTTAGTCAACACACTTTCCTCTTTGCAATATTAAGCCACCCAACTTAGGAGAGGAGTCTTGGTTGGCTGAAATAAGGCAGAGGATAGGCTGCCATATCCTAGGCACTAGTTCATAGGGATAAGTAAAGTGTTAAAAAGTTAGGACATGGGTTTCAGTGCCAAGGGTAGTAAGGAGTCCTTGGAAAAAGGGAGACTAGGTGTTAGTGTATGGGTAGTGCAGATTATTTTTGTTTGGAGTTGACTAATGTTATTTTGCTATGGTGGTTGGTTAGTCAGATAACAATGTTAATGTATTAAATTAGAATGTGGGGTAGAGTTTAAAGGGGTGTTGGGTAGTGTATGGTTAGGTATCTATGATTAGGACTATATTTTGAATAGGATAATGAGTTGGTAGTTGTCAAGATGGTGTAACCCATTTTATTATTAAAAAATGTTTTTCTTTAATTAATAAAGTAGATAAAAGTATATGTTAAGAGAGATTTTACATTAGTATTAAGGGAGATATAAGCTTAGGTAGGCTAGTAAGAATTTTAATTGATAAATAATTTTACGTGATTAGTAAATGAGATAATAATAATAATAAAATAATTATAAGTTAAAATAAATTTAAGGGTATGGGATAATTATGTCCAGGATAAATATTCTAGGAATCATCTATATAAGCTAATATTTCGTACACAAATCTAATATATGAGAGGATGTAATCTATATAGGATACATTGAGTGGCATACCCAAATTGATACCATCAGTGCCATGATGTTGTAGGGCTAAGATATAAACATTTTATGTCCTAGGATTCATCTTGTTAAATGTATAAGGATTGATATTGGATAGTTGTAGGAGAATTTGGTACATCATAATTATATCGATCTTAGAACATATGTTATAAAAAAATGATTCAAACAATTGGTATAGGATGACCTTATATCATTAGAATTTTGCAAGTTGGTTAGAATATTACGTTTGGGTTGGAAAGAGTGGTTAGGAACAATAGTATTAAGACTTAGAATTTAGAATTTAATCACATTTAAGTTAACAAATTATGTTAAGGATTTGATTTGTATTTAAGTTTTGAAATATTTAATTATGATATTAGTTCATGCAATTAAGATTTTAAAAAAAAAGTCATGTCAAGGGTTGTGTGTATGGTAAGGGGATTTATAATAAAGGTCAAGTCATGTATTTTAATGTATGCTAAGGGGTAGGGGCTAAGGGAGTTAAGTATAGGTTAGTGGATATTTATTAGTTGGGTGTTACAAATGTAGATGTTAATAGGATGTAAAAAGGTAAGTTAGAGGGTTAAGAGGTATGTTAGTATAAGTTAAAATGTTAATAAGTTATTAAGTATAGGATTTTTAAAGAAATAAGAAACATGGGAAATAGTACTCTATGGAATTCAGATTGGAATTTATGTATTGGTATGTTATATTAGTTGGTGAGATGAACAATAGTAACTTAGGTTTAAGATTTGCAACTAAGGGAGATTGGTGGATAGAATTGGAATGTAATTAGGAATAGGAGACATGATAGAAAATTATAGTTAGAAATTAGAAATAATTTTAAGTTAGATAAAGCAGTTGATTTGAATGAATTAGGGATTGGGTTAGCAAGGAAACTGATAACTAAATTTGAGATAGGAATTGAGTATTAACAATGGGTTTGTTTAATTAGATGTTTAGTAGCTACCTTAGGAATGTTATAAGTTAATATGTTTCTTAGGGATAATTGTTTAGGAGTGGGGCACAGTATGGACAGTCGACAAGGATAGCTTGGGTAAGAGATAGTAATAGCTAGTAAGTGGTTTGTTAGGAGTCAATGAAATTATTTATAAAAAAGAAGTAGTGTGTTGCAATAAATAAAATAAACAACGTGGCTAAGTACACTGTAATTAGATATGAGTTAGTTAATAAGTTGGAGTAAAAAATTATGTCAGGTATAGTAGTCAAGAAATGAGATATGATGGATTAGAGGATTCATTGAATGGTCCGAAGTTTGGGCATGATATAACAAATCAAAGAAGGAGAAAAGATAGAGGAAGATAATTACTATTGTTGCTGATAAGATCGTGAAGGAGAAATCCAAATCTACATTGTAAGTGGAAGCTCTAAGAAAAGAAATTCAAAGGGAGTCATGGTGGGTGTTCATTTTGCACGAGGTCAACGATAGAAATCCATAGTGTAATTTCTCTCTTGAAAAGCAAATCTTTTTAAGGATCCACTCCAAGGTTCAGTGTTTGTCTTGCGACGTACCAAAATCTTCTCAATAGAAGATAAATGTGAATATTCACGAGGAGGCCATTGCTGGTTCCAAAAACTCTTTTACCTTGGAATCAAGTAAAATCTATTTGCCATCTCAAAATATCACACCAAAAGAACAATATTTTTGTATTTTCAATGAATGCAACTCTAACAATACAGCTACTATGAGGTCCTACTCTAACAAGGGGGTTAGTAAAGAAAATAAAAAAACTGAAAGCAAATAACATGAAATCAAATAACTTGAAATTGAAATTCCTAAACAGACATAAGCTACAAAACAAAACGCGCTGCGAGTTAAACCTTTGAAGAAATCGGTAGGAAACCAATGAAAACAGGAGCAACGCTTCCTAGAATCCACTGATGCAATCATCGGTGAGAATCTTTAACAAGTCGAATGGTGTTTCACTCTTCATCAAATCGTAAGGCCACGAAAAGTGTGCTCATGCGAGACAAAAAGCTATGTAGACACAATCGGGTGATCTCTTCTCAAGCTCGTTACGTCAACAAAATTCATATATCTGTAGCAAACACCAGAACTAAAAGATCACACAACCAGAAACAACGCAATAAACCTTTGGCTCAATCACAATCTCATGAATAAAATTCACAAAATAATGACACATTCAGGCAAGAATAACTACACTTCGAATGCTAGCACCAAAAGCATAACTTTATTGCATAATAACGGCGGCCCCTTTTAATTTTACAATGGGGTATTTATAAAAAATCGTCTCCTCAATTTGTGTTGAGAGTGAGAGATATCTTGATGCAAAAAAATGCTTTTAAAACATTTAAACAAACTAAATATATACAAATTGACAATCTAACTGGTGCTTAGAGGGACTCCATCCATATTTTATTCATTAATTGGATGCATGAGCCCTTTACATGCCAAAAATAATGAAAACATGAGAGAGAAAGTAGGAGGAAGCCATTAGTTGAAGTAGAAGTGCATGGAGACACCAAAAATAGAAGCTGGCCCTTCACTTGATGTGTGTTAGAGTTAACTTGCCATCAAAATGTGTTTCCAATGCATGGAAAGTGCTATTTTTGGAACTAGCAGTCAACTGCCAGTGCACCTCTGAATTACGGAGCTGCGAACCTATGGACCTACGAAGTTGCGAAGCTGCAGACTTGCGAACTTGTGTACTTGTGGAGCTGTGGAGCTCAATTTGCCAAAAAATCAAAGTTCTCAATTTTGAAAATGATTTCTAGATTTTGCTCAAATGAGGTTTTAGATCACTTTTTGCATACGCTCCATGCCCTTTTCTGATGATTTAAACCCTCTTTATAGCCAATTACTTTCATAAACTTGCACTCCCTTTGCTTCTTCAATTGAAAATCTCAAGGCACCTGCATTGAATCTTGTCCCTAATAGCTTGATAAGATGAGGAACCTGATTTGATTTATGTGTCCAACCTCTATATCTTTAACCTTTTTCTTCTCTCCACCTATACAATCCTTCCCAGCAAGAAACCAAGTGATCCAGATTATCCAAGATGATCAAATGTTTGCAACTTTTTCATATTTTTTCACAAATTTTTTAGGCATTTTTAAATGACCTTTTTGGAGGTCTTTTGCTCAAAATTTTAAGTTAGAACCTTCATCGATCCCTAAAATTGGGCTACCAAAGGCTCACTATTTTAGGGACTGAAATTAGATCTTCAATTCTTCTTTCCAACGGTGTAAGCGATTCTAAATTCTGAGGCTCGAGTCAAAAGTTATGACCTCGACAAGTTGAGGATGCCATTTTTACCTACAAAAGAAGCAAACATTAGTCCATAGAGTTAACAATGCATAGCAAAAACACTAGCGACTCAAAAAAATTTGGAGGTGAAACTTGAAATTTGGCTAAGTCTGAAATCCTAAAGCTCTGAAATTTGGCTAAGTCTAGATTCTTGAAGCCCTAAAATTTGGCTTAGTCTGGATTTCTAAAGCCTTGAATTTTTTTAAAATCTTTACCTTATCTCCGGGAGGTCTGAAACCTATCTCAAAAGATTTGTCGCATATATTAAAATATATCTTAAGTATAAGGAATTAAATATACGTCAACTTATACCAAACTGGAGGTGAAAGGGCAGCTTGGCAAGGGCACATGGTGCTTTGAGAGCGCGCGGCACGAACGCGCATGAGGCACCTTGATCATGCACACGCACACACACACACACACACACACAAAATGCATCAGAGTGCACGCGTGCGAGGCGCGAACCCGTGACAAAGTGTGCGCATGAGGTGACAAGCACACATGCTTGTGAGGCGGCTTGCAGCCCTCGGGTGCTCGGTCGCGCAATGTGAGGCGCAGGTGCGCGATGCTTTTCTTTTTTTCAATTTTTAAAAAAAATTTGTGTTTTTTGATTTTTTTTTTGGTGTTTTTCAAGTTTTTTAATTTTTTGTGTTTTTTGGACTCAACTTTCTAACTTATTTAACTGAGTTTTCTTCTCTCGACTCCCGAACTATGAATCTGGGAGTCAAAAAAATAGGGGGTCCCCATTCCTAGTAAGGAATGGTGCATGTGTTGTGGAGACCACAAAAAATAGCCCTAAAAAAAGGAAGAAATTACCAAGTCATTTCTTCATCAGCAAACATTCTTCCACTGTGTGTCAAACACCAACCAAGCTTCGAACATCCCAAGCGTCTTTTGAATGACTTCTCAGTCAAAATCTCAAAACTTGAAACCTTCCAGCTCAGTGTGTGCGTTGTGTATTCATTCTTTTTGATGTGTCAGGCTGTAGTCAATTAGAGTTTTTTGACAACTCAAAACAATCTTTCACTCCTCCTAGCTCATTCATTTGGAATCTCTACAAAGGCTCTTTATCAATCACTCGCTTGACCAGATGAGAGAATTAGTTCGAGGGCTCTTGGCGGGATGTCACATTCTTTTAATTTTTGGCCTTTTGCATAATTACTCCATATCATTTAAAACGTTACTTTTGATGAAGCAATAATTTGAATTGAAGATACTTTGTTTTGGGAACATATCTTTTGCCATCTTAGATCTTAGAATCCTTCAGTCTTAACACTGTCTTTTCTTTTTTTTGCTTTTTTTCTTTTTTTCTTCTCTTTTTTTTTTTGAATTCTGTATCCTGACTATGCTTAGACTATGTAGTCAGAACATCAGTGTCATTTCTTGGATTCGATCTCTTATGAACATCCCTTGAGTTCCTCTTTTAGAACTTTTTAGGAAACTCTCACGCCAAACAATGATCTTAGTAACCTTTTGAGGAGACCCCTCCTGCTTGAACTAGTTAGAGTTTGGATAATTTCTCATCATCTTTGACTTGAATTCAACAGCACCCAAAACTATCAAATCTTAAAATTTTCAAAGTGTTGAGAGCTTGTTGGTCTAGGCTTCTAATTTCTAGACTGAAAGTCCCCTAATTCCACTAGGAATGTCTGTTGCTTGGTTGGTATAAAACACACAATTGTCCAAATGTTTTGACAAAGAAATACCTCTTGCTAAAATCGGAGACCAAAGAGTGGTTAGTAAAATTTCGAGAAAAAATCCCAAGTACACCTTACCCCCTAGGACTGACATAACTTAAAAAATAAAAAATAAAAAAAATGAGCACACGACTGAAAGCAAACACGCAACACCTAACTAGAAAGACTAAAAAGACTAAGAAAAACAAAAACGAAGCAAAAACAAAAACTTATCTACACTAAAAATTTAACAATAAGAATGTGGGGTGGTTGTTAGTAGATTTCTCATTATGTGCAATAGTAATGAACCACCCCATATAGTTCTCAAAAATGTTGACTTGTCTTTATACTCAAAAAAATAAAGTCTAGACAATCTTGGTTCAAATTCGGGGCACAAATCACACAAAATCAGAAGTTGTGGTAACTCTTTATGGCCATGATTAATCCACAAACAAGTTCTCTTACCTTTAGCATCATATTCAAATTGAAAATCATCAAACTAAGAGGGATAATGGAAAGATATCACCTAATCCAGCAAGTCCCCCACCATAGGGGTAGATTCACACATCATAATTTCTCCTTCTGGTGGTCTTATCTCATGGTACACCACTTCACACACACATGGAGACACTTTAGGTTTCGCTCTAGGCTCCCTTAGACTAGGGAACTCAATTCCCAACCTCCCTTTTGAATTACAAGATTTATTACTATCATTGACCAAGATGTTTTCTACCTCGTATCGCAAAGAAGCTTGTCCAAAATCATACTTTCCCTCCATTGCAATCTCCCAAGCTAACAGGAAATTTGGACAACTTTCTTCTGAATGGAACTCAAATGGATGGATTCTACATGACTCAGTTATTGCATGGTTTGATATATGTGTAGAATACCCACAAATAGACATTTCCTTAGTCAAGCTTGAGACCAAATTGAACACTCTATCCATCTCTTCTAATGACAAATCTTGTTTTGAGGGAGGTATCTTATTTTATCAAATGGGGAATCAAAATCATAGTAGGAAGAATTGGTATCTTCTTCTTGATGACTTTCTGATTCAAAAATCTCACCAACCTCGAGATCTTTTATATTTTCATCACCTTTTACAACTTCATGGAGTTTTAGAACTTCAAAATTTCTCGTGTCCTCAAGATTTCTTGGCATATCCACACTTATTGTGATATCAACACTTGTAAGAATTTCTTCATTGAATGGGAACGCAAACTCCGCTTGATCATCTTCATCAAATTTTCCTCTTGTGGACTCATCATGTGATTGAAACATCATTGCACTAAACTGCAAAGGTTGTTTCTCCATGATTTGGGGAGGCTGATCCGAAACATCATTGTGCCCATACCCATTTTTACTTGAACTCATGCCTGTAATATGATTATTCTCATTATTGATGTTCCTATAAAGGCTTGAATTCCCACTCTGATTCTGAGAATAATTGTTTTCGGTAGCAAGTTGCCTTGGATGATTGCCTTGGTCTCTTGAAGAATTCAACTTTATTTTGATGAGTTCATTGGATAAAAGAGACATCATTTCCCTCATGGCCTTAAGCTCTCTAGCCACATCATTTTCTACTCCAACGGATGCAACTGCCTTTTGTTCAAAGAAAGCGGTCTTTTGAGACCCATATCTGGAATATGTAATTGTTGGCATTGGAGCAGTAGTAACTTGATCTTTTTCAATGGTATCAATGTCTCTAGGTGGGAGCCTTCTTAGAAAAATAGAGGTTAATGAATCCATTGTTCCAAAACAGACCTGGATGGCAGCCTCCTGTGGTAAAGTGTATGGAAACTCCATTCTTTTATACATCCTATAGAAGCAATGATTGAATTGTGAAATAGTATCATGGGGATCCCTCTTAATTGAGATGAAATGATGATATAGAAGAGCTGGATCAACATAGATCTTGAATTTTTCCAAAAAATTGCTCTTAAAAGAGTTCCAATTCCTTATTGATGCCGGTGGAAGATTGAGGTACCAATTGAATGCCATTTCTCCCAAAGTGTAAGGAAAAAGGTGACATACCACATCCATATGTTGAATCTGGTTTCGATTATTGATCTCTTTGAAAATTTTGATATGATCTTCTGTTGTTCTTGATTCTCCATAGATAAACCATCGGCAAAACTTTTTGAAATTTTTGGGCGAGTCATGTAATGGTCCAGTTAGGTTCAAAGGTGAACTTTGGGCATTGAAGAAAGACATGGTGCATAATGATGGAAATGCGTAATGTGAATGGGTGGAGTTCTTGGAATCCCTTTATCATTGTGATGCTTGTGAAAGTCACTGAGTTGTAGAAACTTGTGTTTATTCTAGAAAAGTGCACCTCTGGAGAAACACACTTTCTCAAAATAGTGCACCACAAAATTTTGCAAAATTCTGCAGAGCTGCGGATCTGTAGAGCTGCGGACCTGCGGATATGCGGACCTGCAAAGCTGCAGATCTATAGATTTGTGGACCTACGGATCTGCAGAGCTGTGGACCTGCTCACCTAAATTTTTGAAAAACTCAAATTTTTTTTTGAACTTGTGCGAAGTGCAGATTATTGCAAGAGTGCAAAACTTTCGAAACTTTATCAAATCTTTCTTGTTTCCAAGAGTAGGTTCTTTGTTTTTGGCCCTCCTTCTAGCGCCACTTCTATTAGGCGTTCATTTTGCATGAGGTCAATAGAAGGAATCCATAGTGTAATTCCTCTCTTGAAAAGAAAATCTTTTTAAGGATCCACTCCAAGGTTCAGTGTTTGTCTTGTGACGTACCAAAATCTACTCAGTAGAAGATAAATGTGAATGTTCACAAGGAGGCCTTTGTTGGTTCCAAAAACTCTTTTACCTTGGAATCAAGTAAAATCTGTTTATTGTCTCAAAATATAACACCAAAAGAAACAATATTTTTGTATTTTCTGTTTTTCAATGAATGCAACTCTAACAATGCAGCTACTATGAAGTCCTACTCTAACAAAGGGGTTAGCAAAGCAAATAACGAAATTGAAAGCAAATAACATGAAATCAAATAACTTGAAATTGAAATTCCTAAATGGACATAAGCTACAGAACACAACATGCTGTTAGTTAAACCTTTGAAGAAATCGGTAGGAAACCAATGAAAACAGGAGCAGCGCTTCCTAGAATCCACTGATGCAATCATCGATGAGAATCTTTAACAAATCGAATGATGTCTCACTTTTCATCAAATTGCAAGGCCACGAAAAGTGAGCTCATGCGAGACAAAAAGCTATGTAGACACAATCGAGTGATTTCTTCTCAAGCTCGTTACGTCAACAAAATTCATATATCTGTAGCAAACACCAAAACTAAAAGATCGCACAACCAAAAACAACACAATAAATTTTTGGCTCAATCACAATCTCATGAATAAAATCCATAAAATAATGACACATTTAGGCAAGAATAACTACACTCCGAATGCTAGCGCCAAAAGCATAACTTTATTGCATAATAATGACGGCCCCTTTTACATTTTACAATGGGGTATTCATAAGAAATTGTCTCCTCAATTTGTGTTGAGAGTGAGAGATATCTTGATATAAAAAAATGCTTTTAAAACATTTAAACAAACTAAATATATACAAACTGACAATCTAACTGGTGCTTAGAGGGGCTCCATCCATATTTTATTCATTAATTGGATGCATGAGCCCTTTAAATGTCAAAAACAATGAAAGCATGAGAGAGGAAGTAGGAGGAAGCCATCAGTCGAAGTAGAAGTGCATGGAGACACCAAAAATAGAAGCCGACCCTTCACTTGATGTGTGTCGGAGTTAACTTGCCATCAAAATGCGTTTCCAATGCATAGAAAGTGTTATTTTTGGAACTGGCAGTCAACTATTGGTGCACCTCTAAATTGCAAAGTTGCAGACCTGTGGAGTTGTGGAGCTGCGGAGCTGCGGACTTGCGGACTTGCATACCTACGGAGCTGTGGAGCTCAATTTGCCAAAAAATCAAAGTTCTCAATTTTGAAAATGATTTCTGGGTTTTGCTCAAATGAGGTTTTAGATAACTGTTTGTATACGCTCCATGCCCCTTTCTAATTATTTACACCCTCTTTATAGCCAATTACTTTGATAAACTTGCACTCCCTCTGCTTCTTCAATTGAAAATCTCAAGGCACTTGCATTGAAGTTTCTCCCCAATAGCTGCATAAGATGAGAAACCTGATTTGCTTTATGTGTCCAACCTTTGTATCTTTAACCTTTGTCTTCTCTCCACCTGTACAATCCTTCCAGGCGAGAAACCAAGTGATCCAGATTATCTAAGACGATCAAATGTTTGCAACTTTTTCATATTTTTTCACAATTTTTCTAGGCATTTTTAAATGACCTTTTTGGAGGTCTTTTGCTCAAAATTTCAAGTCAAAACTTTCATCGGTCCCTAAAATTGGGCTACCAAAGACTCACTGTTTTAGGGACTGAAATTATATCTTCAGTTCTTCTTTCCAACGGTGTAAGCAGTTCAGAATTCTGAGGCTCGAGTCAAAAGTTATGACCTTGACAAGTTGAGGATGCCATTTTTACCTACAAAAGAAGCAAACATTAGTCTGTAGAGTTAACAATGCATAGCAAAAACACTAGCGACTCAAACAAAACTGGAGGTGAAACTTGAAATTTGGCTAAGTCTAAAATCTTGAAGCCCTGAAATTTGGCTAAGTCTGGATTCTTGAAGCCCTAAAATTTGGCTAAGTCTGGATTTCTGAAGCCTTGAAATTTTCTAGAATTTTTACCTTATTTCTGGGAGGTTTGAAACCTATCTCAAAAGATTCGTTACATATATTAAAATATATCTTAAGTATAAGTTGATGTAAATATATGCCAACTTATACTTAAACGATATATTTTAAACCCATCTAATGGCTACTCAGATCAAAATGGAGGTGAAAGGGCAGCTTGGCAAGGGCACCTAGTGCTTTGAGAGTGTGTGGCACGAACGCACACGAGGCACCTTGATCATGCGTGCATGCACATGTACAAAATGCATCAGAGTGCGTGCACACGAAGCATGAACCTGTGACAAAGTGCATGTGTGAGGCAACGAGTGCACGTGCTCATGAGGCGGCGCACGAGCGCACATGCACGTGGCCCTTAGGCGCTCAGAGCACGCGGGTGTGCGGCACATGGCGAGAGGCACATTTCTCTTGAGAGTCGCGGGTGTGCGGCACATGGCGAGAGGCGCATTTCTCTTGAGCGTCGCAGGTGCGGGTGCACGATGCTTTTTTTTTTTTTTCAATTTTTTTAATTTTTGTGTTTTTTGATTTTTTTTTTTTGGTGTCTTTTGGACTCAACTTTCTAACTTATTTAACCGAGTTTTCTTCTCTCGAATCTCGAAGTATGAGTCTAGGAGTCAAAAAAAGTAGGGGGTCCCCATTCTTAGTAAGGAATGAGGCATGTGTTGTGGAGACCACAACAAGTCATAAGAAGAAGAATTTTTGTAACTTAATCAGAAGTTGGAAGTTGCTGATGAAACATAAAGACAAGTTTTTCTTTTTGGTATTGCCTTACTATTTTAACCTAGTCAGTTTGGTCAAACAAAATGTTTTACCATCCAGGTGACTTGGTTGATCAGTTTGGTTTGCCATCAATGCAAAAGAGGGAGATTGTTGAAAACTGATTGAAAAGATCATTGCTAAAAGAGATTTTTGAAAACCAATTGAAAAGATCATCGCTGAAAGATATTATTAAAGAGAGAGAGAGATTGTTGAAGTAGATCATATGTTTCAATCATTGTTTTGTCACTGATGTCAAACCTGCTATTTGCTGGTAAGACAATTTCTTATAGGATCTAAGTAATATTACTTAGTTGATTGATGAAGAGGATTTAATCAATAAGATGTAACAACAACACCTAAAGGAAAAGTTGAGTTATGGTTATGTAATGAAGTACAAGGATTAGTTAAGACAATGGTGAAATGATGTATTGATAATCCACTTGAAGTTACAAAGGTTGGCTACACTCATTAACTTTAAAAGAACAAGTAATACTAAGACTGTCTGTAAAGCTTGACCAAGTTGATAGTAGGTGATGAGCAAAGTTAGCTCAAGCCAAGCAGAAAATTAGTTAGTGCCAAGTAAAAGAAAATTCTATTGAGTGTCGAGTAACATAGTTAGTGCCGGGCAAAATACAATAGGTGCCAAGCATCAGTAAAATGTAGTTGATGCCGAGTGATGCAGTATGTGCCGAGCATCAAAAGATTGATAATGTTGAGCTGTTGCATTATTAAAAAAGTCAAAGATTCACCAAATTTGAGCCAACAAGTTTGTTTTCTTGAAGTTTGTGAACCAGGTGGAAGATAAGATTGATGAGTTGGTGGTATAGAATTCCAGGTAAACCATTTTTAAGTGAATTTAAATGGATTCTAGGAGAAGTTTCTAGAAGAGACAAAATATGGGGTAGATACATTGTATCCTACCTAATTTATCTAAACCCTAATTGGACGATGGAAAATGAAAAAGTGTTCAAATTTCCTATTTAAGGAATGTCTGGTCATGAAGCAAAAATGTCTGAAGAGAAATATTGTGAAGGTCAAGAGGACCAAAGAAAGAATAGTGATAGAGAGTCAAGAACTCTGCTTCGTCAAGTGACCATTGAAGTGACTGCATTGGCATACCAAGCAAGAAGGCTTAAGGAGATAAATGCTTGAAGGGTGAACAAGCTATCAGAGCTGAAAAGAATGAAAGCAAAGAAAATTGAGGATTGAATTGTGATCTAGAATTTGCAAGATAAGTTGTAAGTTGTATCAGATTAAAGCTCTACTGTTACTCTCTAACAATTGTATTAGTTAGGGTAAAATCCTTTGGACTAAGGTTGACTTAACAATCATTAGAAAATCCTTTAATAAGGTGGAATTCCAAGTGAATGGCCTAAAGTCCTTTAACCAGGCTCACTTCTAATAGGGTGATTGAAATCCCTTAAGCGAGTCACATTTAACAGTGTGTATTGTAACTTTTAACAGGGTTGGCCTTTCACAGGGCATCACTTCAGAAGAGTGAAAAAGGAGTAGTGTGTTACTGGTGGTTTTTACCAAATTAGGTTTCCATGTTAAATCATTGTGTCAATTGTGTGGATGAATTTTCATGTTTTATGTTTTTAGTGCTGCATGTTGATTTAACAGTAACTTGCAAGTTTTTAGTAACAAGCTTGGATACATGAATGTTTAATGGGTTCACTAAGCTAAGTGAAAAGTTATATTGGTACATCTAGACCTTTAATAATTGATTTACCCCCCCCACCCCACCCCCCCTCTCAGTTATTCTAAAGAATTCTAATAGGTATTGACGAACTTCCAATTATATAGGAGAAGGTTGAATTTGTTTGAAGACATATGGAGGTTATATAGTATTTTTTGACAAATTTTAAGGGAGCTAAAGTAATTGGGTTCCTTAATGGTACAAAGGGGTTAAAGAAGGACTTTTTATTTGCTCACATGTCTTTTTGGAGCTCTAGGAGGACCTTAAAAATAAGGCTTGTTGTTGAAGCCAACCCAAAGATGCTTCTAGAGCCCTTTTTAGTGGAACAACTTGGAGAGTGTGTACTTAATGAGTTCTTCCAACTCATTTGGGGAAGTTCTCATTATGATTTTTTTTCTCTTAGTGACTTTTCTTTGTTCTTCAGGATTTTTTTGCATTATTTTGTAACTCATTATATGATATATATAGAGATAACCTTGGATACCAACTTTGGAGAGAATTTATCACCTTCTTGTTCATTGGCATAGTAGTGTATTTGTTATTTGATCAAATTTAGTGAAAAGTGTCATTTTCCTTCAATTTTGTTTCACAATTTAATACCTTCTCTATAATATATGTAATGTACAAGTTGCAATTTGTGTCAACAAGATGTTATAATTTCTTTTTAGTTTTTTTTTCTTTATAGAGAAAAGAAGCATTTAGACCTTTCTATGAATTATTGATGTGCATGCATTCTAGAGACAACTAGTGTGAGCATAATATTGTTACTTTGGTGTTTAAGTATTTTAGTTTCTGTGAATATCATTAGTATGAAGATCTAGCTGCATCACTATAGTTTAGCTTTTATTTTCTGTCATCTTTCTTTCACTTTTCCTTAGAAAATTTATTATAATTAGTGAAGCATCTTATAAGAGCCACCCTAGAAATTGAAGATCTCACTTTAGTTTCATGTACCATGTTGATGTAATTCCCATGTTATGCTAGAAATTTTGATCTTTTTTAGTTCAGCATCTAGTGAAAATTTTGGTGAATAATAGTACTCAAGAAAGTCCTCTTCTGGATGCAATGTTCATTAACATTTAATGTACAACGTGAGTGTAAATTTGTGTAATAAATTAAATGCCAAAGATGAAATAGATCTAGGATTTATATGTACATAATTAGTTTGATCAAAGTATGAAAACAGATCTATGACATGAGATGAAAATGAGAGAGAAAAATGACCTCAAAATGTGCAAGATAAAGTGTCTCTCTACTCCAAAAATTGTGCATCAATAAAAGCTACAAAAAATCTAACTACAAATTTGTTATCATAATAGAAAAGCTAAAAACCGTAATTATCTCATATCTCTAGGTAGAAGTCAATTTGGGTGATGCATATTGGTATGTTTATGGGAAGACCAAAATATTTTTAGGACACAAAAACAAAGTCAACCCATATTAGTTTGAGGGCTCGTGACTGATAATTTTCAAATTTGAATATGTAATTTTGATACCTTGTTCTCGTGCACAAGAAAAAAATGGTATTTATTTGGGGGGAGGGGCTTCCCTTAGTCAATACCCTATTCAATAATTAACCTTGAAATGAAATGAAATGTAAAGAGTATTAAAAAGAGAAATATTCACATTGCTTGATGAAACCCTTGTCAATAAGGATTTTGAAATGCTTGAATGTTATTTTCCTTGAATCTTCAATTAAGAATGTTAGAAATATCCACAAATGAAATAAATCTAATAAAAAATCATGGAGCCACAAATGTAGATATGAACAAAGGAAGAAGCATATAAATGCTAGAATATTTCTCTTCCTTTGATGTCCAAAAAATGTTAGATCTTGAGAAGAGATTGAGAATTGCTATGAAAACTTGAAGAATGCCTTGAATATTTTTGCTTGAGTGACCTTCATGCATGTATATATGTCTTTTGATGTGAAAATAAAATGCCTAGGCTTCGTTTTATACCCATTTTTAGGCTAAAAAATAAAGCAAGTTGATAAGGTCAACCAATTTTCAAAATTAATTTTTTAGGCTAAAAAATAAAGCAAGTTGATAAGGTCAACCAATTTTCAAAATTAACTCCCCAAGACAAAACCAACCTTACAACCAAAAATAACCCAGGTATAGGTTGACCTAGGAGGTATAAGTTGACTTGGAGGGTAAAGGAAATTTTTATAGTGACCTATAGTAATATAGCTTGATTGGATCAACATATACTGAGGTTATTTTGAGAAGTGTAACCCCACGGACTCAAAATTGTATAGATGGAACCAAAAAAGAGGAAACTATGTGGGAGAAAGATTTGATTGAGTGTAAAAGCATTCATGGTCCATAAAATAAATAAATAGAGGGAACTAAAAGGTATTAAATGATGGGTTCTTCCACTTTAAGATAATACATTTAACCCCCACTTTAGTGGAAGTATGAGCTACCTCATACTCATAGTAAAGTAGATCAAAAGAAATAGTTGATCTCATCATGAATGAGGAGGAAAAAAAGAAATTACCAAGGTCTTAACAAGATTGAATCTTGATCATATCCAAAGTCATAACATGAGAGATATCACTGAAGAGAGAGAGGGGGTGGGGGAGAGAGAGAGTGAGAAACTCGTCTAATAAGGTTTGTGTTCCTTATAGAAACCACACCAAAGTGATAGGATTGAATAGTCTAGCAAGTTTGTGTGCCTTGTAGTCAATCCCATAAAAATAATGAGGTAGTATCAAATGGTATAGAGGATTTTTGTGTGCGATATTCAATCCTACAAAAAGTGTAGTATCAAATGGTCTAGTAGGTTTGCTTTCTCAATAGTTAATCCTACAAAACTGTGTGCCTTCTAGGAGCTTTGCACATATGCAACCTCATGACATAGTACTCATGTACCATAAGTATGGGTGTGTATGTTATATAACAGGTTAAATGGTCTAGCCCATGTAAGTGGTGTACTAGTCAACCAATCTAAAATATGTAAAAAAAGGGAGAGTAACTAGCCCTAGCATATTGTGTTATGTCAATGTGCTCTATATGTCATGCTTGAAATGAACAAAAAATTGTTCAAATAAGAGGAACATGTAAGGATCCCCAATCATCTTCTAAAAGGACACTTGTAGGAGGGTCGTCTTTATATTCTTGATATTGTTTTTCCTCAACATTTAGACAACTATTTTTATTATCATCCACATGAAGAGTCTACATCATATTATTGTGGACAAACTTATGTTTTTTGTTGAATAGTGAAAGGAATAGCATGCAAATTATGCAACCAAGGTTTGCCCAAAAGAGGGTTGTAATTAAGAGGTCAAAGCATGAAATGAAAATGGGTATTAAAAGGAATCATGACTAATTTAATAGGTAAAGTGATGATTCCTAAGGATTTTTTATAAAAATTATCAAATCCACATATAGGTACATTATTAGGTTGGATATTTTAAGGATTGATTTTAATAACTTTTAGCATGTCCATACTACAAACATTAAGTTTGAATCCATTATCAATTAAGGTCTATAAATGACATTATGGTGCAAGATAACCTCATTTAAAATCATACCAAGAGGTCAAGAGACATGATGTGATTTATTTTGGGTCGGCTATAGTGTATTTGAATCAATTTAGTCCAAGATGTAAAGGTTTTGAACCATTTTTGTAAAAAGTTGTAAGAGTTGTCAACTATGTCTTGAAAGTTGGTAAAAGGGTCAAATATCACAAAATGACAAGTTAAAGTGTAAGAAATATGTCAAAATACATAAAATTCATATATGGTGTGTCTATAAGGCTTCCACAAAGTTTGGAGGTCAATTTGTCAAAAATGCAAAAGTTGTTATAAAGTTGTAATGCTACAAAATCTTGCATTTTGCAATTTGCAAATAAATGTTGTCATAAGTTATCTTGGTTGGTTTGGAAGGAGTTTTTTGTCTTAAAATTTTGAATAAACACTATAAAGAGGTGGATTTGGTCAAGCACTGACCAAGGGGATGTCAGATTAGAGGAGGCATCTAAATGACTCATCATGAAGCCCTACAATTGTCAAGTCTGCATAAATTATGACAATTAGCTGAAGGGTCATATATATAAGATGGTTGTCCACGAAATGTTTTGATCATGTAAAAGGATTAACAAGAAACCTTAAAAAATTTATTACCCTTTGTGAAATTAATAAGAGGTTTTCACTTCTTTAGTTTGCAAGTTAATAAGTTTTTGGTAGTAGTCATAATTTTTTCCTAATCAAAAGCATTTTTTTAATTATGAAAATGGCTTCAAATGTTGCTAGGACTTATTTGGAATATTAGTATGTTTAATGGGAATTATTTTAATACAACTTAGATAGATGGTCATTGAGTCATATGGAATATCCAATGCATTCTTTAAAAAATAGTTTAAAACCCTAATATACAAACCATTGGAAAAATATGAAACTCTAGAATTTGATAATAGATTCATACATATTTTAAATGGTTTTTGTTTTAAAGTTATTTATGTAGACACGTGTGAGAAACTTGATGCCCTACCAACCATAAATTAGGGAAAATGGTGCTTTTGACAATAAAGGTAAATTGTTTGATGCTGGCTGATATTAGTTTGATTAGAAAACATATGAATGCCTAGTTAAATATTTGAAGACACTAAGGGAACCAATGTGATTAATTTTATTGAATGGTGATGATAATGGGTAGGGATAACATGATATAATGTGATTGAGTTAAGTGTGTCAAGACTTAGGGAAATGTGATTAGAGTAAATAATGATAGTAGATGGATATGTGTTCACGTTAAAAACTTGTGTTGGATGGATAGACAAAGAATAGAATATAACATTGGTTGTTTATAACAAGGTATGTTTGTAATGTCTCATCTATATGTGATCAATATTGGGCTAAGTGTGTTGTTGTAGTTATGAAAGGCCAGTTTAAGGACTCAATGTTATTTGAATAGTACTAACATATGTGTTGAAGTTGTAAGCCTAGATGATGGAAAATTCAATGAGGATTGGTAAGGTATGACTACCTTAATGGACAAGGTAAAGGTAATTTTTATGTTGAATGCTTTGTAATTGATGTATAGGGTAATGAAACCAAGTGTGAAGCTTTTGATAGTTTATTTAACGGCCTAGTAACATGTGGGATTGAAGTTCCTTACTGATTGAAGAAGATTGATGAATTGATAGTGTCTACGATGTTCATGATTGTGAAGTTGTTGAAAATGTTAAGGAGGAGTGATGAACCTATCAATGTTTCATACTGAAATTGATTATGTTAATTAAGATGTTGTTTGAAATACCTCTAATGTCTTGTAAATGTGATAGTTTGAAGGTGGGATTAAATAGATCCTATGTAAATGATGAATATGTAAGAGTATTTGCATCATAGTGGTTCCAATGCTTAGAAAAATATCTAGGCTAAGCAAGTGGTTTAGTATTTGGTTATTTTTCTAATAGTTTTAGTTATGGGTGCATATCCATCAATTGCAAAAATGAAGGTTTCAAGTTGTGTTTTTAGGAAGACAAGAAAATGTCTATCATGACTATTCTTAAATGGAGATTAAGCTGGGTAGAAGGTGAAAGGTGAAACTAAGCACATTCTAGGATCTAATTGTAACATCCCTTATCTGATCTTATTAGAATTAGGACGAATTCCTTCAAATTCAATTTCAAGGCATTTCTTCTACTAAGACTTCTAGTTAAAGAGTTCAAATGATAGTAAGAAGTTTTTTTTTGCATACAACAACCTCATGATCATGTCACTATGATAATGAAATGTCAGAAGAGATTCTTTCAAAAATTTAATGTCATTCCCTCAAATGCATATGCTTTCCGTTACCTATTTGTACATATGTTTCTTTCTATATTTTTTGTTATTCCCTCTCCTAAATCTTGCGTGATACATTACTTCCATATTTATAAAATCTTCTTATGTCTACAATATCCTATACTATCTTGGTGTTTATATTGAATGATTGGATCTCTAAATATGAGAAATTTTATCATATATTTGTCTTGGATTAATTAAATTTTTAGTAATTGTATATATGTAGATGAACATATATTGATTGTGTCAATCCAAAATCCTCGTCATTGGAACTAGATGATGGTTTGTTAACTACCAAGTTTAAATGTTTGCTAAACTGACCAAATTATCACACGTTTATTCTATGGATGATAAATTTCTTTATCAATGTCTGAGATGTTAGCTACTCTTTTCCAATGGTATAGTGAAGCTTCCTTTCTTGGTTGCTATGATTCTTTGGAGCACACAATCTATATTTAAGTTAATAGGCTTCTTCTCTTGGAGAGACTTTAGCCAAATTGTTCAGATAATCCAAAAATCTTATGCTAGGAAGTGCAAAAAATGGTGTTGGCATAATATTATTTTATTCCAATATAGGAGTGGTGGGGTTAGGCCACAGGCTATGGTGCTTGAATAAGAGATCTTTGTTGAATCATCCACATTTAACACCTACAACTCTGGAGAGGGAAAAATAGTGATCTCTCTCTGGAATACAATCACTTTTGGATGCTTTTGATAGATTTTGTGATACTTCTAGATGGGAGTTTCAATATTGACACACTAGTTGTCTGCCATGATCAACCAAAAATTAAGATGAATGCATGGAAAGTCTTCCCTCCAAAAAATAAAACTTGTATGAGAGTTATAGATATAATCCAAAGTTTCCTTCTCAGCATAAGAATTTCTTATTAACTAAAATATTTTACCTAAAAGCTCCTTCACTTTCTTCTATATGTGCCCTAGATAATTTTAGAGCCTTTAGTTGTGCTCTTCCATGGTTTTATAATTTTGTATATAAATTTTATTTCAAGGAAAAAAATTCTTATAAACTCTTGGTCATATTTACATGAATTTAATATTCTATTTCCAACGAAGGCAGATAATTTTGGGAGTGATGAGACCATCCATATTATGATAAAAATATATTGAGTATTTCTATTGGAAAGTGAAATAAGGAGTCTAAAATGTCAAAACATTATTTTCCTTCCCTAACCCATAATTATAGGCTTTGGAAATTATAAAATCTCCATTGATAATTAGAAGATAAGGTCAAATATGGTTATAGCCTACATTAATATTAAATAAAATATACTATTTTTTTAATATTAATTAATAATTAAACAAGAAATTAATAATAATAATTATTAATTAATAAAAATAAGTTAGTTATTACTCTAAAAAATTAATAATTACCACTATGGACTATTATTTTATAATTTTTAATAAATTAATTGATATATTAAAACTTGCATCTAATAAGGAAGTCAAGGGATAAGACTATAGGAAATATATATATATATATATATATATATATATATATATATATATATATATATATATATATATATATATATATATATATATATATATATATATATATATATATATATACCTTATCTTGACATATAGTTGTGATCTAAATATTTCCAGTAAACCCTCAATGTGATTTTTAAATTCTATTTTGTATATAGCCTCTAATTATTTTGATGAAATGATAAATAGTAATATATATATATATATATATATATATATATATATATATATATATATATTACTATTTATCATTTCATCAAAATAATTAGAGGCTATATACAAAATAGAATTTAAAAATCACATTGAGGGTTTAGTGGAAATATTTAGATCACAACTATATGTCAAGATAAGGAAGATTTGATGGGTTTTAGATAACACATTTGTGATGTTTTGATAGACTCAATCCAAACTACATAGACATCAAACAAGGTGCTATAATATAATTGGATGTTACCTCATGTAATACAATGATTTAGGAGAAACACATTCATAATTTTTTAGAAAGGATTTTGTAAAACTCCACCTCCAATTAGAACATTCAAGAAAATGCAATACATTTAAACTTGAAAATAAATAAGAGACATCCAATTAAGTTGGTAGCATAGTTTGTGAATTGAAAGTAAAAATTTTGAGATCACGTGTTTCCTCTAATGGAGCAAGAGTTAATTTTCTTCTTCTATCACGTGTTTCCTCTAATGGAGCAAGAGTTGATTTTCTTCTTCTAAGTTTTAGTAATTTTATCAACATATAGAATTTATTGTCAACATAACAAAGAGGTGCTTAAGTAAAGAAAATAGTCCATTGATTTATTTTTAAATAATAAGTGTATTTATTGTAACAAATGGATAATTAACAATAGTTGGAAATTTAACTATTTGAATAAATTTAAGAATAACATTACTAAATATAGAGATAGGAGAATAAATGTACTAAATAAAGAAAAGATCTTGAGGTTTCAAATAAATCAACTTTTGTTTTTATTTTATTTATTTTTTTGAATGTTTTCATCCATATATTGAATTGTAGCTTTGTAGTACCAAATAAATAATAGCATTTAGAAATTAATATAGATTTTTAAATTGTTAAATGTTCTATTTCAAGTTTGTATCTAACTTGTATCATAAATTTAATATATTCTTTAAGTAATCAAAGACAATCACTTTACAATTTTTATTACATGCAACAACACCTCACGTGCATTGGTCGAAAAGAAAATAACATTCATCCATGATCTTTCCTTGTACAAAATAGTAGCTTGCATAAGATGAATCCAAATAATGGACTACAAAGAATATCCCTTGTTATTATGTTTTATATTGTTCCAATTCAACAAAAAATAAACAATTGTCTATCACTTACAAGAATAATTTTAGCGTTAATATTTCTTTATATGACTTGATTTTTCTTTCTTTAAATCTATAAAGTTACCATAAAGACTATATTTGGAATGAGGATGTACATACAAGTTTAGGACTAAATGAAGATGGAGAGAGAAAGAGGGGGTTATGGGGAAGAGGGGGGATGGTAAGGAAGAGAGGGGAAAATGGATGAACCAAAATAGAAGGATAGGTAAAGATAGGGAGATATGACGATAAAAAAGGAGAGATAGAGAGGAAGATATAAAGAGATATAGACTAATATGGAGGAAGAGAAATTGAGAATGATCATGTTGGTAAACAAGTAGAACATGTAGCTTCACTAAACAAATAGATAGATAGATAAGATCAAAGAGAAATAAAAGAAATGAGATATAGATATAGAGAGGTGAAAGGTAAAGAGACTGACAAGATAACATAAAGATATGATGACAAAAAGGAGTTTCTATTTCTCTGAGTAAAAATAATTTGACATTGACATACATGTGGATAAACATTGTAGACGAATGCACAACGCTTGATAATATTCTATGATTGGCTATTGTACTAGCCATGTAAATAGTAATATGAGTTAATGAGTTTGACTCAAAAGTTACATAGTTAAATCTTGATGGCAATATCATAATTTGACTCGTTGTGGAAATATCTCCTACTTATCAATTGATGAGCTTAAGAGGCTTTCTAATGAATTGTTTATAAGGCACAACACTTGCTAAAGGTTTTGAAAATGGGGTTGCAAGCAGAGTGGGTTTAACCATGGAGGAAACTTCGTAGTTAAGCGGGCTCAAGTTGGAGTAGTACTGGGATGGGTGACCTCCTAGGAAGTCCTGGCACTTCACCTCTATGAGCATCACCTAGATCCAATGAGTGCTAAGTGTTCCATTTGTTCTCATGAGAGATGGATTCATGTTGAATCACTACTCATGAAATATGGGTCAATGAGTTTGACTAAAAAAATACACAGTTTAAATCTTGATACCAATATAATAATTTGGCTTGCTATGGAAAT
Source organism: Cupressus sempervirens (assembly GCA_028749045.1). Lineage (NCBI taxonomy): Eukaryota > Viridiplantae > Streptophyta > Pinopsida > Cupressales > Cupressaceae > Cupressus > Cupressus sempervirens. The sequence goes on along the minus strand of CM053785.1, from coordinate 884,118,329 downwards.
ATCTCCTATTTATCAATTAATGAGCTTGAGGGGATTTCTAGTGAATGGTTTATAAGGCGCAACACTTGGTGAAGGTTTTGCAAATGGGGTTACAAGTAGAGTGAGTTTAACAGTGGAGGAAACTTTGTAGTTAAGCACGCTTAAGATGGAGTAGTACTAGGATGGGTGACCTCCCGAGAAGTCCCAGTGCTTCACCTATGTGAGCATGACCTAGATCCAATGAGTGCTAAGTGTTAAAGTAGAGCATTAATTTAATTTAATTTATTAAATGTGCTTTACTCCCTTATTAAGATTTCTCTTTATGCACCTTTTGCATTCTCATTTAATAATTAATTGGTAATTATTAAATAGCATTTACCTTTTAGGTTAACCTTTTCGGGTTTCGATCTCCTTCTATAAGGATTGATCATTTGTAATTATCTTATTTATTTTTCATTTCGAAGGATACAATTTGCATATTTTTAGAGCAAAATCCTTGCCTCCCCTTGTTTTTCAGGTTTTTACAAGCAAGTATTCTTTAGGCTTTGTGGATTTGTATTGCTCAACTTCTTCATGGTATTAGAGCCAGATTTGCTATAGCTTGTTTGGGATTTGGAGAAAAAGGAGAACAAGGGTTTGACATAATAGATCTAGAGTTTTTTTGGGTTTTTTTTTGGTGAAAATAGAGGTCTTTGATTTTTAGAGCACTTTGAGACCAAACCCCCATAACCCCCATTTTCATATAAATTTTGTTGAATTTTTGACAATGTTGATCCAGTAGACAATTTTCTTTGCCCAGCAGGGTCATACGACCTCCTGCACATAGAATGAGGCAATTTTTAAAAAATAAATAAGAAATAGTCACAATACCATTTTTTGGAACCACAACCATTTTATGGCGATGTAGGGTGCCTTTCGGCATCACTGTAAACTTTCGACATCAACTTCTTCTACTACCTATAACTCCTAGTCTGGTTGTTGTCAAACTGCACGTCGACCGCTATGATTTTTGCCGACTCACCATTGTTGCTCCACCAAAGCCACTATTGCCGCTCCAGCCCACCACTGCCACCAATGGCTTTGCCCCTTCACTGCTCAGCCAAGCAGTGGCTTTTGTGGTGATTTTTAAAAAATTATTATTATTCTTAAATACCTTTTTAATGCATTTTTAGGGGCATGTCTTCTTTTTGCGATATCTTGAGCATACTGGGGTATTTTTTTGATCTGAAAGAAGTGTTGGAAAGATGGTTTTGAGATAGAGACGATGGCATAGGTATTTTTGGGAATTGTTTCTATTTTGGTACCTATTTTTTCACTTGAAGTCTATTGATGACTTCTATCTTTCAGGGGGCATAACTTCTTCATTATAGCTCTGTTTTTTGATCCAAAAAAGTGTCAAAAAGCTCTTCTCAAGAAATTTTTAGATGCTCGGTCATTTTACTAGTATTTTGTACCAGGTGTTTTTGATTCATTATTTTTTTAAATTTACTTATGTAAACCAAAAATACATTAAAAACAATTCAAAACCTTCTAAAACAATAGCCAAGACCTCTTCTTGTCTAGAACTTTTGACCCCTCATAATTATCACACTTGGAAGACCTTAATGACTCGACTTCTCTGATCAAAAGGGTTGTGGTCTTGTTTAAATTTTGTGCAACCTATTTTTAGAGGCCTTATGAGATCATGCAACATAGAAACAAGATGGATGAGGGAATAGGATTGATTGCATTACACGTATTAGATAGTCTACATTTTAATCTAGACAAGTGCAATCCTCTAGCAATGTGGACCAAGATTCATGGATTTTTTGGTACTATGAATGAGTTCAGGGCACTTTAGGTAAAGGTAGAGCTTACCTCTCTTGTATTGAATTCCTTTATGACTATTTATGACTTCTTGATGAAGTTTAATCAATAGAGATCTGTGTTGCAGGGTTGTGGAAAGACAAAGATTGATGCTGAGTGCATCTATCTGATTCTCTGTAATCTTTGATGAAATTTTTAAACTTTTTCTTCCACCTTCTATTCACCAAAGATTCTTTGGGGAATATATTTTATATGTATACTTTTGATGTCTTTTGTGATCACTTGACTACAAGGCAGTCAAAGCTTACATAGTTGGATATTGTGACTAGTTCTAAGACGAATGCATTGGTAGCTCAAACATCTACAAGAAAGTCAAAATAGAAACTAAAGCATACGTAAAATTTAGTAAGAAGTGAAATTTCCTCCAAGCCTACTCTCAAATTATATTCTTGGAAGCCCTCCCAGAAGGGTAATTCTTCTAAGTTTGGTGAGTCTTCCTCCAAGACTAAGAAGTACACAAGTGATCCTTGCACAATTTTTGTGGCAAGGAAGGAAATCTAGTTTCCAAGTGTTGGAAATGTCTTGAGGCATTAGAGGAGGCCATGCAAAATTATATTATTGCTTCTTTGAAGCTTCCACCTCCTCCTACAGGGAAAGGACATGCTCTTTCTATACTAGTATTATCTTCTATAGTTTCTTGGACTCTTGATTCCTAAGCTTCCCATCATATGACACACTCACCTAATTTGGTTACCTCACTTGCCCAGAGTGTTACTACACAGATTGCAGTTGGTGATTCTTCTTAGTAGGGACTATCTCTTTAGAAGGTGGTTCACTACAGGATGTTCTCTTGGGTCTTACCATTTCTATGAACCTCCTAGTTGTCTTTTAGATTTTTCATTCAGGCTCTGGAAAGATGAGTGAGTTCTCACCACATGATGTGGTTATTTAAGACCCCCATGATCCTGAATTGGTTATTGCTATAGGGATTGTTGATATTTAGTCTCACTTATCAATGGTTTTGAGGGCTATGATTCTACAGGTGTTTCTCTCATTATTCATGCAAACATAGTGAGAAAGCTTTGGCATGAGAGTGTTTTGGCCATGTCAACTATAGATATCTACAACAGATGAGTACACATGAGCTAATGATTAGGTTGCCTCAGATATCTTGTACTAATGGTGTGTGTTAAGGTTGTACACTTGGAAAACATCATGTGTTAAGGCACCATTGGAGTTGATACATATTGATCTTATCTCATTTCTCACTCCATCTTTATTAGGTGCTTGATATCTAGATGCACATGGGTGGACTTTCTAAAGTATAAGTCTGATGTCTTTGATTCCTTTTGAATCTTTAAGACATTTGTGGAGAAGCATTTTGGTCTTTCTATTAGGCATACACACACTAATAATGGGGAGAATATGTGAATCATTCTTTCAGATATTTTTGCACTGAGCATGGTTTACAACATTAGTTCTCCATTCCTATACACCTTAGTAGAATGGGGCTGCAAAGAGAAAGAACAAGACATTATAGGAGATGGCCAATTGTATGATTCATTATAGATCTGTGAGTTCTTCATTTGGGGATAGAGCTATCAATTGTGTCTGCTATATTTAGAATCAAATGCCTCACTAGGTATTGTGACAAATGACTCTTGAGGAGGCTTGGACTCATGTCAATCTTGATGTTTCTACTTTCCACATTTTTGGTAGTGAGGCTTGGGCATTTTTTCTAAATGCTCAGCGGAAAGCCATGGAGAAGAAGAGCCAACCACTCATTTTTGTTGGCTACTATGAGGATGTGAAGGAATATAGGTTGTTTGATCCTAATTCCAAAGATTTCTTGTTTCAGTGAGATGTTTGATTTGATGAGTGTTATCCTCTGATGGATCCTCTATCTCTAGCTTCTTCCTCACTACCTAATACATCCTCTACTCCTCTACAAGATTACACATCCTTTGAGGAAGATATAGATATTGATCCCCCTTCACAACCTCCACCAGATGTTTCATGAGTGCCCAAGTGGGCTCGTGATACTGTTGATGCAGTTGGATCTTTGGCAAGTGATCCTATAGATGCTCATCGCACTTCTGCTCAGACTGCAGGTAGTGGCTTTTTCAGTCATGCCATTTCAGATGATCCACAAAGTTTTTTATAGGCAATAGGACACTCAAAGTGGGATAGGGCTATGGATGAGGAGTACTCTTCTTTGATGAAGAACCACACATGGGATCTTTTCCCTCTTCCAAAAGGAAGAAAGTTGGTTCGGTGCCGATGGGTGTATTGTACCAAGTATGTTGCAGATGGTTCTATTGATACGTACAAGGCATGTCTTTTTGCAAAGGCTCTTTTTCACAAGTTGAGGGTATTAATTACTCTAAGACCTTTACCCCTATTGCCAAGTTGAATTCTATTTCCTTGTACTCTCTCTTGCAACTTCATAGGGATGGATAGTTTTTTAGATGGACATGAAGAGTGCCTTTTTGCATGGAGACCTTCATGAGGAGATCTATATGGAGCAGCCTCATGGTTTTGTGCAGGAATCTTCATTAGTATGCCAACTTGAGAGGTCTTTATATGGTGTCAAAAAACCCCCCTAGGGCTTGGTATGAGAAGATGGATTCCTTCTTGGTTGCTTCATAGTTCAGTCAGTGTCATTCTTATCCTACAGTTTACATTCAGTGTCATGGGGCTGATTTATTGATACTTGTGCTTTATGTTGATGACTTCATTATCACAAGAAGCTCAGTCTCCATGATACAAAGTGTTTAGCAAGCATTGAGAGAGTAGTTTGAGATGACAAATCTTGGACTTATGTACTATTTTTTGGGCCGACAGGTTGTCCAGTCTTTGGATGGGATAGCTATACTCCAGTAGAAGTATTCTCTTGATATGCTTTAGACATTCAACATGCTTTATTGCAAGCTTTCTCGCACACCTTTTCAGTTAGTTGTTTTTTTATCTACTACTTGCTCTACTCCTATAGTGGATCCCACTTTATATAGATAGCTTGTGGGCAGTTTGTTGTACCTGACACACACACACATCCTAATATTTCCTTTGCGGTTGGACTTGTCTCTCAATCCTCCCATGATCCTCATGAGAGTCATTGGTAAGATTCCAAACATACCTTGAGGTATATTAGAGGTACATCATGTTATGGAATTCACTACACATTAGGGGATCCTCACATTGTTGGTTTTGCAGATTTAGATTGGGCTGGTAATATTGATGATCGCACATCTACTTCTAGTTTTGTATTCTATCTTGGTTCTAGTCCTATCACATGGTCTTGCAAAAAGAAACATACTCACACATTATCATCTAAAAAGGAAGAATATAGGGAAGTCATATTGGCTAGTCAGGAGGTTTTGTGGCTTTGACAGTTGATGATAGAGTTTGGATTTTCTCCTGACAGTCCCACCTTTCTTTGGTATGACAATCAAAGTGCTATACACATTTCATGCAACCCTATTAGCATCAACAGACCAAGAACATCGAGCTTCACATGCACTTCATCAGGCACCTGATTCAAGATAGTGCTTTGAGCTTGGAGTACATTCCTACTACTTAGAAGGTCATAGACATCTTCCCTAAACCTTTTGTATCCCCGTGGTACCTTGAATCATGTTCTATGCTTGGGGTGAAGGAAGTTATCCTTGGGGGGTCTCAGTGATGAGTCCTTCCTTCCTTCTTTTTCATGCTATCTCATTTTGGAGTAGAGTTTTTCCCACTGGGTTTTCTCTATTTCTCCATTTCATAGAGATTTGGTTGTGATTAGGTACCTCATCAGGCCTTGTTGTCAGGACCCAAGTTTGCTTTCAACATTGCATTGTAGTTCCCTTTCTCTTTCTACATTATTTGTAGATGCATTGTTTCTCATCTTAAGGGGGGATGCTACATTAAAGTGTTAATTTAATTTCATTTATTAAATGCGCTCTACTCCCTTCTTAAGATTTCTCTTTATGCACCTTTTGCATTATTATTTAATAATTAATTAGTAAATATTAAATAGAATTTACCTTTTGGGTTTCGATCTCCTTCTATAAGGATAGATCGTTTGTAATTATCTTACAAAATTTTCATTTCTGAGAATACAATTTACATATTTTCAGAGAAAAACCCTTGCCTCCTCTTGTCTTTTTCTTCTCTGTGATAGGTTTTTACAAGCAAGTATTCTTCAGGCTTTGTGGATTTGTATTTCTCAAATCCTTCATTAAGTGTTCTATTTATTCTCATGAGAGATAGATTCATGTTGAATCACTACTCATGAAATATGGGTCAATGAGTTTGACTAAAAAATTACACAGTTAAATCCTAATAGCAATATCATAATTTGACTTGTTGTAGAAATATCTCCTACTTATCAATTGATGAGATTAAGGGGATTTATAATGAAAAGTTCATAAGGAGAAAAATTTATTGAAGGTTTTGTAAATTGGGTTGCAAGAAAAGTGGGTTTAACTATGGAGGAAACTCTATAGTTAAGCACACTCAAGCTGGAGTAATACTGGGATGGGTGACCTCTCGAGAAGTCTTGATGCTTCACCTCTGTGAGCATCACCTAGATTGAATGAGTACTAAGTGTTCCATTTATTCTCATGAGATATGTATTCATGTTGAATCACTACTCATGAAATATGGGTCAATGAGTTTGACTAAAAACTATACAGTTAAATCCTGATAGCAATATCATAATTTGACTTGATGTGGAAATATCTCCTACTTATCAATTGATGAGCTTAAGGGGATTTCTAATGAATGGTTCATAAGGCACAACACTTGGTGAAGCTTTTTGAAATGGGGTTGCAAGAAGAGTGGGTTTAACCATGGAGGAAAATTCATAGTTAAGCGTGCTCAAGCTGGAGTATTACTAGGATGGGTGACCTCCTCGAAAGTTCCAGTGCTTCACCTTTATGAGCATCACCTAGATCCAATGAGTGCTAAGTTTTCCATTTATTCTCATGAGAGATGGATTCATGCTAAATCACTACTCATGAAATATGGGTCAATGAGTTTAACTCAAAAACTACACAGTTAAATCTTGATAGCAGTCTCATGTAAATAGTAGCCTAAATTTTTTTATTTGAAGTTTCTTCCCATTGAAATATGAGTTTCCCTTGTCACTATACATTGTTTGATGTGAAATATCCTCACCAAAGTAATAAAAACAACTGTGTACTATATTGTCCTTTTTAGGATGAGAACTAACCCAATTATGTTTAAAAGATCAAAATAGATGAGGTTTACAAATTCGATAAATATTTTTTTTTGCATTAAGCCATGATTTTCATGCTCTTGAAATCAATACTAAAAGTTAACAAGTTGGAAAGAAAGAGGAAAGTAGGGTAAGGGGTAAAGATTGTGACCAAACTTTCCACATCACCAACACAATGACAACATTTAATATATATAATATTATCAACGTAACTCCTACACCCTTGAAAGATGCAAGTGCTAGTATATTTCTTTTTCAGTGAGTTAATATGATTCACAAATGATATCTTTGTCATTTTAATCATTTTCAGTTGTATCTATTGCTTGGACAGTGAAATAAATATCCCTTTTCTTATCAATCACGATTCCTTTGAATCAATTAATTTAAACCATTCCACTCATGCCATAAATCCTCATATGTGGTCAACTTAGTTTTTGCTATACCTTTCATCTCCATATAATAAGTGTCCAGTGATTACTTTTAGTCTACATATTCCCTAATGATGAAGAACATATTTCTATATTTTTTCCAACTTTATATCAATGATGTTGTGTTTTACAATTTTACAATTCTGAGCACCTTCCTAGATTTGGATTTCCTTATTTCTAATGTTGTGAAATGAGAGGGCATTTTGTGATATTTATTTTTCCCCAATCTCTATTTTCTTATCTTGACCATTTTGCTGACTAGATTCAATTTTTTAAAAGTGGTGGAATGCTTCTTGCATTGCTAACAAGATAAATGTGTGTTTGGATTTATTATAGCTCTTCTTCCCATGTAAGTTTATCTTTTGTAATACTCGTATTTTATCCATACATATCTCTTCATTGCTGAAATTGGAATTTTGGTGGCCTCTGTACTTGACTGATAACTCCTCCACTGCCCTATAAAGTGTCAACATTTTCCTTGAATATATACAGAGGGCTGAAGAGTCATGGCTATTTATTTATTCACTATAATAAGGTCCAATAAAATTATTTGATTAAAATAATTTATATTTACTAGCACTTGCACCTTTGAAGGGTGCAAGGGTTAAGCCGATAGTCTTGTATACGTTTGATGATGTTCTTGAATAGTTATTCATAAACTCTCCATGTCTACTTCTTTACCCCCATCTTTATATATTTCTTATTCAAACACATAGACAATCCTTTCTCCCTCCATATCTCTAGATTTTCTTACCCCTCTTTATATTTTTATCCTATGTATCTACACCCTATTTCCTCAATTTCTCTTTGATCTACTCTATGTATGCCATCTATCTATCTATCCAATATCCATCTTTCATCTTATATATCTTTATCATTCACTATCTTCATCTCCCTCCTCTCCTCTTCCTATTTATCTCCCTCTCACTCCTCTCCTCTTTGTCTCTCCCTTCTTAACTATCTAACCCTTTAACACTCAATTCTTATCCATCTATCTCTACATAGTCTCTCACTATATTTCCCTATCTATTTTTATCTCTATTAATCTTTTCATCTCTTTACTCCTCTTTTTATTTATATTATTTTTCTTATGCACTCTCCCCCAACCACTTACTCTCTCTCTATCTTTCATTATAATTATCTACCCCTCTAACTATAATTTCCTATATGAAATGGACAACCTAGCTATTTAAAATCAGCAATTTAAAACCATCTCTTCCTCTATATTTCTCTATCTTTTTTTATATCCACATTTTACTCTTTAATACACACACTTTCCCTATTCAGATCCCTATACATTCCTTCATATATTTATACATACATAAACTCATTTCTCCCTCCCTATCTTTATTTATCTTACCCCTTTCTTTACCATTCACCTCTTATTATCTATATCTCATTGATCTTTTCTATGTAACTATTTATATACTATCGATCACCTCATATGTTTTTATCATTCTATCTCTTCATCTCCCCACTCCCCTCTCTCCTCTTACTATTTCTCTCCCTCCCACTGCCTTCTTCTTTTCCTTTCCCTTCATATTTATTGTTCTTATACACACACACTCTCTCTCTCTTTGAGGAGGTGATTCACCTACAATGAACAAGCTTATATAGCTTTTACCTTGAATTTCTAAAGATATACATATTATTTATTTTTTCACAAGTATTCATCCTGAGGATTCATATCTACCATAAAAATCTCTATTAGTGACAAACTATTTAATCTAAATCTTATGACATAAGAAAAATTGACCAAAGTCAAAATCAAACAACACACATAAATAAAAACTCAGGGGTTTAAAAAGTGTAGTCAGTCAGATAAATGTCCTTTTTCTCAGGACAAGTAATAAGACTTTGGCTTGGATTGGACCTAAACATTATCTCCTCATTCTTGGCAACGGCTACCCAGCCAGTTCGTTCAACATGGCTGGGTATGCCCATGGCCATATAAGCCCTCCTGTACTATGGCTAACTGTCAGAAAATGTACACTGTTATCAACTCTGACTGTGTCTTTGTCCGGTAAATTTCTAATTAAATATGCATGTACGGCCCCCGTCTCCATCTGGGAATGCACACACAGAATGCAGGGAATAAATTCATTTTATTTTATACCAACGATGGAGGGAGTTTATTAGAAGGAATGAAGTGAAATATAACTCTAAATTTAATAAACTTTTTAAAAAGTAAAGGTATTAAAAAAAAATTAGCAATTAATTTTTAGAAATATATTTATATAGAATAAATTGTAATTTTTTAATTTTTAATTCATTTCTATTAAATCCAAATTAATAGTTTAAAAACATATGTAATATTTAAGTTTAAATTTTTAAATATAATATGTAAATTGAATTAGTATACATAAAATGTTTCATAAATTAGACTTTGCAACATACATATAAACAAAATAATTGACGAGTATAACTTTATCAACATAACTTTATAAATTATCATTTAAAAACTTTTATTGAATCTTCATTTTAAATACTAACATTTCATAAATGACTTTAATAAACATAACAAATTATCTATAACATAAATATAAATAAAATAATTGAGCATAACTTTGTGGATTTCTAATTAAAAATTATTATTTAATTATTATAAATGCTTTGTACTCTATTTACTTCTTTATATTTTATAATAAATATTTATCTTATTAAAAATACAAATATTATTTAAAATATTTATTATATAGATGCAACTTAATTAAAAATAGATTTTAAAAGTAAGAGACTCCTAAAAATTGCAATAAATATTTGAAAAAATAAATATTGTCAATGTTTTAAAAATTTAAACTTTAATATTATTTTTATAATTTATATTTTAAAACTTCAAACTTTTATAATATATTGCATAAGATATATCTCTTAAAAATATTTACTGACAAGAGATCATTTTAATGTAAACTAACTTTTAAACTAACTTTTTACCTAAGTATTTTACACATGAGACGAGATCATCTTAATGTAAACCTAATTAAAAAAAATTAAAGAAAATAAATTAGGTTTACATTAAAATGATCTCTTGTCTCATGTGTAAAATACTTAGGTAAAAAGTTAGTTTAAATATTAGTTTACATTAAAATGATCTCTTTTTAGAGTCAGTAAATATTTTTTAGAGATATATCTTATGCAATAAATTATAATAGTTTTAAAATAGTTTTTATTTAAAAATTTAAACTTAAATATTAGTTATGTTTTTAAACTATTAATTTGAATTTAATAGAAATAAAAAAATAAAAAATAAGAATTTACAATTTATTATATATAAATATATTTCTAAAAAGTAATTGCTAATTTTCTTTTTTACTATCTTTTAACTTTTAAAAAGTTTATGAAATTTGGAGTTACACTTCACTTCATTCCTTCTAATAAACTCCATCGTTGTTATAAAATAAAATGAATTTATTCCTTGCATTCCGTGTGTGCATTCTCGGATGGAGACAGGGTCGTACATGCATATTTACCATATGGAGATGGAGTTAGAGTTAGTAATAGTGTACATTTTCTAACAGTTAGCCATAGTACATGATGGCTTATATGGCCATGGGCATACCCAGCCATGTCGAACAAACTGGCTGGGTAGCCATTGCCCTCATTCTTACCATTGAGTTATTTTGATAAGGCACACTCATCCTAGCAATTTAGGGAAGTCGATGCCTAGTACCTGCAACCTGCATAAAAGACAAGCATGTACATGTGCATTTATATAAGTGGTACATCGTGTAGATCCTAACTTGCAGGTGACAACGACTCCCTCCCTCAACCACATCAGGCACATCAAACAGAAATGTAAAATAGACACACACCATATACATGCAACTATGGGGTAAGTATAATTAATAAAGCATGACTATAAATATCATCAAATCCTAACATGTGCCAATCGTCATTATGAAGATATGATAAATATCATTTGAAGACACATCATATGAAATCATTATGAAAGTAGTTATATTCATTAATTAAGAGCAATTAAAGCATCATCTTTGCAAGTAAGTAACCATTGTTATGTGATATAATCAATTATTGTAAATAACAAAGTTTTGCATTTCAAAAATCAGTTAAGGGCTAACATGTACACATAAGAGTTAGAAAGAACTTTAACAATGAAGTCAACAACAATAATAATGGAGGGGTATTACATCCCCTCCCTCCCCACCCTTAAAATAGGCTTACTCTTGGAAGTCAACTATCACTACTAAGATACTCAAAGTCAAAAGTCATATCCACAATGTCATTCCAAATAGTCAAATATGAAATTAATACAATCAAATTACTAAGTACACACATCTAACTATTAAGGGCAATATGATTCTAGTTTAAGCATAAACCAAAAACCACATTGATCAAACATTCGTTCTTTAACAATTTCTTAAATAAGTTTAGATTCACATTCAATGAGCATCATAAAAGACATCCAAAATTTAAGGTTAAATTTGAATAATAAGTTGAGAATTTCATGCAATCCTAGTTAATGCAATATCTATCCAATCATAGTTAATGTGGCACTAATGCAACATATGCGATTCAAATAACTTTCCTTCCTACATACAATCAAAATGCAATCTCACATTATCCTCCCTTATACACACTATAAGGAGACCATAATGAACATGATAGAAATAATACTTGTCACATAACAGGGCCAACAATACTAAACATTCAGATAGTCACCACAGAACTCAAAAGGAAAACCCAAGTGGGTGAATATCAAGTTCAACAGTAATTAAAAAGAACACTGTAGTGATTTTCAACAATAAATCAAGTGTGACAAATGGCACAAAATAGATAGAAAAAAGGGTAAGGTGACTCATCTAGGCATAGGAAAATTCAAAAAGTCAATTCTATTTGACTCACAACACATGCATATCATAAATAATCACAATTTTTTTTCATAAGAATATGTTTCACATAACAAGGTGACTAGTGCTAGCCACACTCTAGGGAGTAACTGCTTCACGACATCCAAGGGTCTAGTATATTGAATGCACTTTAAACATAATGAGAAGATGGATCATTAATGACTCTTACAATTATATTTCATTTCATTTCATGTATTTATGAGCCCTACTTACTAGGAATCATTTCATAATTTATTATAATGCTTGAGTTTGTAAATGCATGGAAATGTACATGGTGCTTATAATGTGATATTTTTCTAACTCATTTTTTCTATAAAATAATGCTAACAATACAAGTCTAATGGTTATTTTTGAAAGTAATACATAATCCAATTGGGGACTTAAGTCTTTGGCCCAATTGACCTACTAGGGTAAGACATACACCCAATGTCATAACCATCTCACTCACAATAAGTAATTTATTATTTCATATTTTGCATGATGCATATGATATAAATGAAAATACTATGAATTAACTTCAAATTTTACAAGTAACTCTATCTTTTCACATTTTGTTAGAACATCCACACATGATAGTATGCTCTACATAATAAAATTTAATCAATACACACAAATTTAAGCATCAAGTAGACATCAATTGTTACATATCTAAGTGCATAAGTAATAAGATTTATCACTCTAACTCAATCAAGAAGAACTTCAAATAAGCTACAAGATAACCACAATAAATTGTACAGACACCAAAAACAAGAGTCCTAATGTTATGAATGCAAGTTTCATCTTTTGAAGGTTCTATTGTTTCTCAATTTTTTGTTGTTCAAACTATGTTTTTAAAGTTTTTTGATGATAAGTTTTGTTGTTTAATCTTGTTGCAAGTTTTGACTATTTTCTATATGATGGTACACAATATGCCTAGAGTTCCCAGTGTAGAAAATCAGGCTATGATACTAGATGTAATACCCCACTTAGGAACCCAAGAGAAACTTACCTACTATATTACAATATTTTAGTGAACATTTAAAAAAAAGTTTATACAACATAAGATAATGATGTAGAAACAATATACACATACACATCAACTACACATAAGCAATTATAAATACAATTTTTATTCCTCAATGGTTCCTTTACATTGAGTCATGTTAAGAATTTTTAATTAATTAACGCTAATCTTAAATAGAATGTCCATAGCCATGATGAAAACATAAAAATTATCTTATAAGAACATACATAAGTAAAATTGATACAGAGGAGCACATCCAAATAAACACATCCACTACACATGTCGCAAAATATTTAATAATAAATACAAATACATCATCTCATAGGATACCAACATACAAAATACATGAATACATAGATACGATATTTGCATAGAAAGTCTCCAAGATAAGAATACGATCTCTAAGATAAGAATACTGTTAGAAATGGAAAAAGAAATCTGTAAATAAGCAATACTAGGAAAGAATCTAAGTGAGTAAATGCATGAAAAGATATTACCATAAAATAGGAGAGAGAAAGCTTTAAGCTCCAACACCATGAGGCAAGATATTTGGAAAGGGGAAAGCAAAGAAAACCCCTTGTGACATTATGAATGAGGCATGAAAAGCCTAAGAAGAAAGAGAGAGAAAGCAAGAGAGCAATGGCTCATACAATATTTGAGAAGAGGAAGAAACCTCATTATTGTTAAATGAGAGAAGAGGGTCATCTCTTAAATAGAGATGAAAGGGAGGAGTTAGAATGTAACTCCCATGTCTATGAATGCCACCATTCATATGTGTGTGAGGCCAAGTGTGAGATTCCTCTTAAGGAGGAATAATCTAAAATTAGAAATTACAATATATATTTGTCCTCACATATTCCACTAGATGACAAAATAAGATGTAGTGGAAAAAGGACCAAAAATAAATATATTAGGATACCTTGGCTTATATCCTAATATATTACAACAATAAATAAAGAAGGTCTAACCTTGGTTTATAAATACACCAAGGAAAGATTACAACTTCTAACAAATACAAATGATAATAGTACAATTGCATCAATGAACATCCAACATTGGTTCCAATATGAGGGGAACCCAAATAGTAAGAAATCACTATCTCCCAACCATGTGGTCATCGAGTTAGGCTCCCACTCCCACCATGCAGGGGAGATAATGTACGATCCACACACGAATAATCAAACCACAAAATGAACAATAAAATTCATAGGAAGGATCCCAAAGGCTCTCTACAACAAGTGGTACTACACATACGAAAAGATGATCCTAGAGGCAACCCAAAATAAAAACATAAATATAAATATAAATACGAAACCTAAGATGCATATGGGGAAGTTTCATCACATGAGTCAACTCTAAGGTTACCTTGGCAATCTCTTTGGACTCTGACCCCCTAGTGGCTCCATGTGACATTAGTAATCCTTTCATATAGAAAAAGAAACTAACTGTGCAAGATCACAATCAAACATCTTCTCCCATTCTCATCCTAGCCTATACTAGTGCTCAAGGCATGGGAGAGGAACACTTAATTTTTTTAATTCATTTTTAAACTCCCCATTTAATGTGTAGTGTTATCACTTAATTAAGTTACTTACAATGAGTTATCCTAGTAGCCACTTAGGGCCCTGACCCCCTTGCAAGTCACTTCCCCTCTATACACCTAGAGAACCTACCCTAATGCACCATCTGAATTTTTTCAAATAGAAGGATAAAGTAATACACAAAATATTCTCATAAACCATAATCATGAAAGTCACGAAAGTAAAATAATGGAGCATAGGAAAGAACATCACATCCACACAAGGATTCATTATCCATCTCGATATAACATCTCAAAGAATCACTACCATCCCATAATTGATATACCATAATCATGGTAACAATCCAGAAAGTCTCATAATTATGAGAACGATGAAAAACCAATATCAATAGCAACCACCTCCATCATAGGGTGCATAACCCATAAAGATAACCTCCAGATGAAAGAATGATCATAAAGTAACATAATCCATAAATGCAACCATTCAAAATATAAGACAATATAAATGATAATACAAGGTAAGTAGGTAAATTAGAATTAACAAAGTAATGGTCATCATCTCTTTTGGTTAAAAGACATAATGATTGAATCAAGAAGGATTATTCACACTTAAACTCCAAACTATACATGGACTAATCGAGACATAAAAATGGTTATATCATTCCACATAAAAATAGAATCTCATAGCCTTTGGTGGAAAACACTAATTGACCAACTACATAACCCCCAAAGCACCATAAAAGAAAATACAACAAAGCCATATACTAAGAAATCACACTAATAATACAAGTTTAGTTTTGCAACTAAATTAATTGATATTCTAGAGTTTGATTTGACAATAAAAGGTTATATTAAAAAACATGCATGAATCATATGGCATAAGTGTAAATAGATACTTCATCTATATTAAATCACCATGATTAACCAATATAATATTATTATTATTTCTGATTACCGATAATAAATTTTTATTATTATTTTTGATAATTTATTGAATAATTTAATATTCAACTCAAAATCTATCTTTTAATTAAATATTAATATTTTATCAATTTTAACTATTTCATATTATCATGCTATTATTAATTTAAATGATCTTAGATTATAAAAAGCTCAGTTAATAATATAAAACATTATATGAAATATTAATATCAACACCATTCTTAGAGTATTACTTTAACTTCCATATAAGCCCAATGTTAATATTTAATGCCCATTGAACTCACAACTCTATTATAAATAGCTCGGTTTGAATTATAATTATAATTAAATTATATATATATATATATATATATATATATATATATATATATATATATAGACACACACACACACACACACACACTCAATCATTTTATCTATTAACCATAAATAAATGATTATATAGTTAACTTCACTATAACTTCACTTAAAATATAACTAAATCATAAATATATATTTATTAATTTTCCACTCGTATTAATAGAATTATAATCACTTAAATGCAACAAGGAGTTAAACTAGACGATAGAAAAATACTACTATCCACTTTACAAATGAATGGATAATATTTATTTAGGCTTGCATGCATTGTTTTCTCATTGTATGCATATTTTCTCATGCCTATTTACTCTTACACATGCAAGATTAATATATCAATATTACTAACATGCATTTATTTGTTTTTACATGCATAAATATATATTAATTATATTTATTCCTTTACATGCATAAATACATTGATTGACATGCATATCTTTGAATATATATTTTGAAAATATAAATTCTCTTCACAATAAGTATATTCTATTTTATTTATAAAACATGTAAATATAATTAACATATAATTTTTTCCCTCTCTTTTAAAAAAAATATTAGATTTAATGTCTAAATTGCATGATAATGCCTAATTTATCTTTGACTTTCAATTTATTTAAATTTTATAAATTATTTGCAAAGACATTTAATCAAACTCTAAATTAGATATATATTTATATTTTCTATTTATTTTGCATGTAAGTTTTCTAAAAAATAACCTAGGGTTTTGACATGATTTTTCATGCAACATGATTTGCCAATTTTAAAACAAGGGTTTCTAGATTTAGATCTTACTAGAATTTTCTACACAAGAATGGTAAATTTTCTTTCTTCTAATTTCTCAAAATAAAATATAACCTAGAAGTAATTTCTCTTTTAAATTTCACAAATAAAACTATTCATGAATTTTACCAATCACCACAACACAATCTGACATGAATGAAAAAGGCAATATTTTTTAAAAGAAAGATTTGCAAGGTTCTCAAACTTTACCTCAAATTTGCCAGCAAAAATTCTAAGATAATGCAAGCCCAAAATACGCGATCCAAAATACTCCTAAGCTTAAAATTACTCTACAACTTCAATGTTGAATCACCATAAACCTTTGTATAAACTTGTTAATTCTAGCTATCCACCCAGTTGCTCTCCCAAAATCTATTGCTCTCTAAAATGACCAAAGAAACTCTAATAAAGAGCCCTAACCCTAACTAGGGTTTTCTAATTTTTAATTTAATAATAAGTCACTTTTAGTTAAATATTAGATAACTTAATTTGTTGAATCTTTTCATGCACACTCAAAGTAGTTTTAATATAAAATATTATTTTCTTTCTTTTCTCCACTTTATTTATTTTGCATAGTACTTTTAGAATCATAATTTATTATTTCAATTAGTCATAATAATTAAAGTGCATTATTTAAATATAACTCCAATTTAATTTTTATTAAGCAAATAATTATAATAAATCAATATTTACTCAATATTTTAATTCACTTTTTACTCGATTTTCTAATTTTGACTTTTAAATTAAGTCTTTAAATTAAATTAAAGTATATATTTAATTAATTTCTCAATTAATAAAATATCATTATACTTCAATATTTTTCTTTTTAAATCAAATCATATTTAATAATTAGAATATCATAAGATTAATCGAAGTGTCATATTACACCAACTATCAAGTAATTCACATAGTCAAGCCCACATAAAAGCCACATAAGAAAAAATTGACCAAAGTCAAAATCAAACAACATACACAAAGAAAAACTCATGGGTTGAAAAAGGGTAGTTAGTAAGGGGTAAGTGCACCAAGTTGTGGTGCCAAAAGGGGGGTATAAGTGGATACCTTTTTCCTAAAATCAACGATTTCTGAACTTCAACAAGAATTTGAGGATAGTTACATTCAAAATTTTAAGATATGACAAAAAAAAAAGTCATAGTCCTTTGAATCTAGTTTCTAAACTACTAATTTTTTTTCAAAATGGTTTAGTTTTAGGTCTTCAATAAAGGGGGCCACAGAAAGTGGTACTGTTTATTCCAAAAAAACATAACACAGTACAAAGTTTGCCCCCCCTAATTTTTTTTTTTTTTGAAATTCTTTAATCACTCTGGTTAAAAGTTACTTAACACTATGTAATTTATCCCAGATTTTTCAGGTAATTTTATAATGTGTATTTTTTTTTAATGAATTTTAAAACTAGACACATCCCAAAAATGTGAAATATTTGTGTGCTCTGCCTAGAAATAATTCAAAACTAATCTAAAATCAAATTTTTTTTCAAAGTGTGTAGAATGGAGTCTGGTTTCTTAAAAAACTAAGTTGTTGCAAAATTCGATGAATGAGCTAAAATCTACAGCCCAATTAGTACATGGTGGTTTTTGACAAAAAATGGACATACATTCAAAAGAAATTATAGATGAAAGACTTGAAATAGTCCAAATTAAAAATAAATTATATGGTTTTATTGCTAACAAAGAGACCTAAAATGTCATGTAACCTGATCTTATCGATGCCCAACCACGAGGAATCTTGAACGAGAGTTCACAAGAAAAATCAATCATTTTTTGCATGTTTGCAACAAAACATGTCTCAAACCTATTTATAAACTCCCAACCTTTGGGTTGAATCTCCAAGGCAAAACCAAGCCTTAGGCTTGGTTTTAATGCAAAACTTTCAATAGTGCGCATGCGCTATTTAAAGCTTTTGAATTTAGGTCTTAATAGCGAGTGCGCGCTATAATGCGCACACACTATTGAGACCTAAATAGTGCATAGAGAAGGAAGAAGAAATGTAGAGCAAGAGCAAGAGAAAGTGGGGGGGGATGGCTGTGTGTGTGTGTGTGTGTGTGTGTGTGTGTGAGAGAGAGAGAGAGAGAGAGAGAGAGAGAGAGAGAGAGAGAGAGAGAGAGAGAGAGAGAGAGAGTAGGGGATGAGAGAGGGGAGAGAGAGAGAGAGTAGGGGATGTGAGAGAGACGAAGTGAGAGAGAGTAGCCTAGGTGGCAGAGAGAGTATAAGATGGGAGATAGAGGAAGTGTGAGAGAGAGTAGGGTGACAGAGAGAGAGTACGGGATGGGGGAGAGAGATTGAGAGTAGGGGATAGGAGAGAGAGGAAGTGTGAGAGAGTGAGTAGGGGTGGTAGAGAGAGTATGAGATGATAAAGAGAGATTAGGTAGTGGGAGAGGGAGCAAGAGAGGGAGAGAGAGGAGGATGTGAGTGTGTGTGTGAGAGAGAGAGTAGGGCATGGGAGAGAGTGTGAGAGAGAGTAGGGGTGACAGAGAGAGAAAGTAGGGGATGGGAGAGGGGAGAGAGAGAGAGTAGGGGATAAGGGAGAGAGATTAGAGAGGGAGAGAGTGAGTGAGAGAGAGAGAGATAGTAGACAGTGGAAGAGGGAGTGGGAGAGGGAGAGAGAGGGGGGATGGGAGTGTGTGTGAGAGATCTAGAGAGTAGGGGATGAGAGAGGAGAGAGGGGGGGATGGGAGTGTGTGGTGTGTGTGAAAGAGAGAGTAGGATATGGGAGCTTGGGAGAGAGAGAGAGTAGGGGATGGGAGAGAGAGAGTAGGCAATGGGAGAGGGAGAGAGAGGGGGGAATGGGAATGTGTGTAAGAGAGAGAGAGGAAGTGTGAGAGAGAGTAGGGGTGGCAGAGAGAGGGTATAGGATGGGAGAGAGAGATTGAGAGTAGGGGATGGGTAGAGAGAGAGTATAGGATGAGAGAGAGAGATTGCGAGTAGGGAATGGGGGAGAGAGAGAGAGTAGGCGATGGGAGACAGAGTGGGAGAGGGAGAGCGAGAGAGAGGAGGATGGGAGTGAGAGTAGGTGGTGGGAGAGGGAGTGGGAGAGGAAGAGAGAGGGGAGATGGAAATGTGTGTAAGAGAGAGAGAGAGAAGGGGATGGGAGAGTGTGAAAATGTGAGAGAGAGTAGGGGGTGGCAAAGAGAGAGTAGAGAGGGAGAGAGTGAGAGTGAGAGAGAGTAGGCAATTGGAGAGGGAGAGGGAGAGGGAGAGGGAGTGAGAGACAAAGTAGGGGATGGGAGAGGAGAGAGAGGGGGGAAGGGTGTGTGTGTGAAAGAGAGAGAGTAGGGAATGGGAGAGGCGAGAGAGATAGAGAGAGAGTAGGGGATGGGAGAGAAAGAGAGTAGGCAGTGGGAGAGGGAGTGCGAGAGGGGGGATGGGAGTGTGTGTAAGAGAGAGAGTAGGGGATGGGAGACAGTGTGAGATTGTGAGAGAGAGTAGGGGTGGTAGAGAGAGAGTGAGAGTAGGGGTGGGAGAGAGAGTAGAGAGGAAGAGAGTGAGAGAGAGAGATAGTAGGCAGTGGGAGAGGGAGTGGGAGGGAGAGAGAGGGGGAATGGGAGTGTGTGTAAGAGAGATAGAGTACGAGATGGGAGAGAGAGAGAGTAGGCAGTGGGAGAGGGAGTGGGAGAGGGAGAGAGAGGGGGGAATGGGAATGTGTGTAAGAGAGAGAGTAGGGGATGGGAGAGAGAGGAAGTGTGAGAGAGAGTAGGGGTGGCAGAGAGAGAGTACATGGTGGGAGAGAGATTGAGAGTAGGGTATGGGGAGAGAGGAGTATAGGATGGGAGAGAGAGATTGAGAGTAGAGGATGGGGGAGAGAGAGAGAGTAGGCGATGGGAGATGGAGTGGGAGAGGGAGAGTGAGAGCGAGGAGGATGGGAGTACATGTGTGTGAAAGAGAGAGTAGGGAATGGGAGGGGGGGAGAGAGAGAGTAGCTTGAGAGAGAGTAGGGGATGGGAGAGAGAGTAGGTGATGGGAGAGGGAGTAGGAGAGGGAGAGAGGGGGGGGATGAAAATGTGTGTAAGAGAGAGAGTAGGGGATGGGAGAGAGTGAAAATGTGAGAGAGAGTAGGGGGTGGCAAAGAGAGAGTAAAGAGGGAGAGAGTGAGATTAACAGAGAGAGTAGGTGGTGGGGGAGAGAGAGAGAGAGAGAGAGAGAGAGAGAGAGAGAGAGAGAGAGAGAGAGAGAGAGAGAGAGTAGTGAATAGGAGAGAGAGAGACTAGATGGTGGGAGAGGGAGAGAAAGGGGGGATGGGAGTGTGTGTAAGAGAGTGAGTAGGGGATGGGAGAGAGTGTGAGAGAGAGTAGGAGGTGGCAGAGAGAGAGAACAAGATGGGAGAGAGAGAGTAGGGGATGGGAGAGAGTGTGAGAGAGAGTAGGGGGATGAGAGAGAGAGTGAGAGTAGGGGATGGGAGAGAGAGTAGAGAGGGAGAGAGAGAGTGAGAGAGATAGTAGGTAGTGGGAGAGGGAGTGGAAGAGAGAGAGGGGGAATTAGAGTGTGTGTGAGAGATCTAGAGAGTAGAAGATGGGAGAGGAGAGAGGGTGAGAGAGAGTAGGAGGTGGTAGAGAGAGAGAGAGAACGAGATGAGAGAGAGAGAGTGAGAGTAGGGGATGGGAGAGAGTGTGAGAGAGAGTAGGGGAATGGGAGAGAGAGTGAGAGTAGGGGAAGGGAGAGAGAGTAGAGAGGGAGAGAGAGAGAGTGAGAGAGAGATAGTAGGTAGTGGGAGAGGGAGTGGGAGAGAGAGAGGGGGGGATGGGAGTGTGTGTGAGAGATCTAAAGAGTAGGGGATGGGAGAGGAGAGAGGGTGAGAGAGAGTAGGTGGTGGGAGAGGGAGAGAGAGAGAGAGTAGGCAGTGGGAGAGGGAGAATGAGAGAGAGAGAGTAGGGGATGGGAGAGAGAGAGAGAGAGAGAGAGAGAGAGAGAGAGAGAGAGAGAGAGAGAGAGGGGGATGGGAGAGGGGAGAGAGTGTAGGGAGAGAGAGAGAGAGAAAGAGAGAGTAGGGGATGAGAGAGAGAGAGTAGCTCGAGAGAGAGGGATGGGAGTGTGTGTGTGAGAGAGAGTAGGGGATGGGAGAGGAGAGGGAGAGTAGGAGATGGGAGAGGATAGAGAGTGAGAGAGTAGGGGATGGGAGAGAGAGAGAGTAGGCGATGGGAGAGGGAGTAGGAGAGGGAGAGTGAGAGAGAGTAGCCAATGGGAGAGGGAGTAGGAGAGGGAGAGGGAGAGTGAGAGAGAGTAGGGGATGGGAGAGGAGAGAGAGAGAGTAGGGGATGGGGGATGGTGGGATAGGGAGAGATGTATTTTGACATAGTGCATACATGATTTATAGTGTGTGCATAGGCACTTTATAGTGCATACACACTATGTCAAATCACCCAAAAATGGTAAAACAGAAAGTTTGGGTCCCATTTCATCCATTCTTCACTTTTGGTCTATTGTGTTGGTTTGATGTGTTGATTCAATCATTGGATACGCGATTTGAAGACTTTTTAAATATTCTTTGTATAGAAAAGGTTAGTCTAATCCTTTTTAAATATTGTTTTTTGATATATAGATACATATTTGATTATAATTTGACATTTTTTTTAATATATGCTGAATTCATTGAAATTTTTATGTTTGAATGAAATGTTATTTCGAAATGGTTAGAAATTTGACAAGTTGTTTGATATATATTGTGTATTCATTCAAATAATTGTAATTTTTATATGTATTTGAATGATTTGTAATTTACACATTGTAAGTAATTCAGATGTTTGAATAATTTGACATGTAGAAATCATCATCATGCCAAGGAAGAAACCAAAAACTCAAACAAATGAAGATAGGGAGAGAGATTTGGCAATTAAAAGAGATAAAATGAAACTACTATGTGAACAAAGAAAATTGCAAAACAATAATGAAGAATTGACTTTCGAAGAGGATCAAGAACCACTGATACAAAGAAACAAAGAGGAAAAATTGGAAAGACAAAGAGAACGAATGAGACTATAACACTCAAGAAGACAATTGAATTGTCAAGCTACACCATCTTCCAATATTGGATTCATATCATCCTCTCATGTTGAAGAGACATTAATTTGTAGATCCGATGATGTACACACTCCATCATGTCGTGTTGAAGACACAACATCAACACATCAAGTAGGTGATATTCCATCTTTTGCATCTTATTGCCAAGGCACATCATCTTTGGTTCAAGGTACACAATACACTCAACCTTATGTTAATGTTCAAAATGTTGAGGGAATGGAAGAGATTATAACACCTTCTAGAATTCATTTTAGAATACCAAAATATTTGATTGATATTGATACTAACATTTTGAAATCAATGCCTGACAAGATTAGCAAGCGTACTTGTCAAAGAAAAATTAATTATATGTGGAGATTATTTTTTGAAGAATTAAATATTAAAGGTCAATGCCAATTATTTGTTGAAATGATAAGGAATTTTAAATTTAGGCCTATCATGAAGATTTTTGGGCTAACAATGATGGACGATTCAAATGAAAAAATAATTGTAAAGAATCTAATGAGTGCTTATGACAAAGTGGGTTCTAAATCACACACCAAAGATAGTAATATCACAAGATGAGTACTTACAATGACAATAGTAAGAAGCCAAATGAAGAAAGTTTGACTCATGAGAAAGACAAGCAAAATGTTAAAAATTGGTAGAGGTACTCTAAGGAGAGTCATGCTAAGGCGTGAGAGATTGGAAGATAAAACAAAAAATGAGTTATGGACATTTAGTGGTAGACTACCACAAAAGGATAAAGAAATTAGTGAAGCTTTGGAATTATTGATCAAAGATTTTTGAAAAAATAACACACGTGTTTCTCCTAATCAAAGAGATGTTGTAAGAAGAAGGATTGGTAGCCAAAATCATGACCCACATGCGAAACATTTTTTGGACTCAACTCAGACACATTTTTTTGCAAAATTTATTGGTATGTATCCTCAAATTCAAATAAGTTAAATATTTTTTGAGATGGGTAAACTTTTTTATGTCAAGATAAATCACACACGCACAACTTGTTGTTGTAGGATACACATTGAATTTTCTAACCATTTTGATATTTTTAGGCATATGTGTGTGTTTTTTCATTCTAAGTTTGTTTTGTAGGATTGTGAGATGAATGAGCCATCAAGATCTTCAAGGGAATTCATATCCAACATTTAATGTGAAATAGGGGATGGCCAACAATTTACAAGACATCATGCTTGGATGGTACATGCTTATTTTGTGGTTCTTTGCAACTTTTATCAACTTGTGAACATATGAATAGTACACATGCAATTGAAAATGAAATAGTAGATTACAAAAAAATTAAGACAGTGATATATGCTTTAAAAGATGAAAAATAGGGTAAAAGATGTGACTTAGTCATTGAAAAGATTTCAGTGTATGAGTTCGTAAAAATTTTTTGTGAAAAGATTATTTACGAGTATGCAAGGCATACACATAGAGCTTGATGGCTAGATTTACAATTCAAGTTGTGCAAGGATACGTTTCCATTGGATACCATTGTTTCGATTGTAGACTTCACAAAGAACTTCACACTACAACCACAAAATGAGGTGCAAGCAAAGTATTATACTTCTCAATAGGTTTCCATATTTTTTGACATAACATTCATGCATTCACCTACAAGTACAGAGGATGTCAGAAAGATTTTGAGGGAGTACCATTTTTACATCAGTGATGATCAATCACATTCTACGGAGTTTGTACAGGGTTGTTTTCAACTATTTTATGGAGATTTTCCTAACAGGGGCATAACATATCGTTAGCACATTATTTGGTCAGACAATTGCACATCTCAATTCAAGAATGCATAGATGTTCTATTGGTTGAGCAAGATGCACAGGTTGTGTAGAATTCAATATATGTGGAATTTCACAAATATTGGTCATGGAAAGGGAGAGCACGATGGTGCAAGCACATGCATCAAAAGAGCCTTAGCTCATGAAGAACTAAAGTACAAAGATGGAGCAATATTGACAAATGCAAAATCCATCGTTCAGTGGTGTAACACTACAATGGGTCCAAGTAAGGAAGGTGAGTCTATGGTTCGTAGATTTTTTTGGTTGATAGATAATACTAACATTGCACCATATGAGGATTGTTGCACACTAACAGGATCTAGTGAGTTGCACTCCTTTGGAAGCTTTGATGCAAGTTCATGGAGTATTCATGGAGTATTCATGATAGTTAGATGTATGGTCATAAAGGGAAGATTTTTATTATGGAATAGGTTTATCATGTGTAGGGAGGAAGATAAAAAAATGTATTAGCCTTTGTAAAATTAGTAAGAGGTTTTTATTTCTTCTATTTATAAGTTGGCAGTTCCTTTGTGATTGTCATGTTTTTCCCCAATCACAAGCATTTTTATTATGAAAGTGGATTCAAATGTTGCTAAAAATCATTTTTAATTTTAGTTAGTTTAATCAAATTTCATTTAACCCAACTTAGAGAGATGGTCGTTGAATAAGATGGAAGATCCAATGCATTATTTAGAAACTGGTTTAAAACCCACATATGTA